>CP136066.1:45985290-47336419 GCA_032622095.1 Siphonodentalium dalli
CTCATCTGACTCCATGTTTTGAGAATAAAATTATTCGCCACCCCCCCCCCCCCCCGACCACCAACCAATTCAAATCGCAAATTTTTGTTCGAAATTCCACTTCCAGGTCTACAAAATGATTGTTTATGATCGAAGAATCGTCTAATCTAATGCAAAACAATAACAAGCTCATCTGATATCCATGTTTTAAGAATAAAATTATTCGCCACCCCCCCTCACGAACCAATTCAGATCGCAGATTTTCGTTCGCAATTCCACTTCCAGTTCTATCAAATGATTGATTATGATTGCAGGATCGTCTAATCTAATGCAAAACAATAACTAGCTCATCTGACATCCACATTTAAAGAATAAAATTATTCGCCACCCCCCCCCCCCCCCGCCCACCAACCAATTCAAATCGCAATTTTTTTTCGCAATTCCACTTCCAGGTCTACAAAATGATTGTTTATGATCGAAGAATCGTCTAATCTAATGCACAAAATAAAAAGCTTATCTGACATCCAAGTTTTAAGAATAAAGTTATTCGCCCCACCCCCCCCCCCCCCCCCCCCCCCTCACCAACCAATTCAGATCGCAGATTTTCGTTCGCAATTCCACTTCCAGGTCTATCAAATGATTGATTATGATTGCAGGAAAAGTCTAATCTAATGCAAAACAATAACAAGCTCATCTGACTCCATGTTTTGAGAATAAAATTATTCGCCACCCCCCCTCACCAACAAATTCAGATCGCAGATTTTCGTTCGCAATTCCACTTCCAGTTCTATCAAATGATTGATTATGATTGCAGGAACGTCTAATCTAATGCAAAACAATAACAAGCTCATCTGACATCCACGTTTTAAGAATAAAATTATTCGCCAACCCCCCCCCCCCCCTCACCAACAAATTCAGATTTCAGAATTTTGTTCGCAATTCCACTCCCAGTTTTATAAAATGATTGTATATGATTGAATGATCGTCTAATCTAATGCACAAAATAAGAAGCTCATTTGACATCCAGGTTTTAATATTAAAGTTATTCGCCACCCCCATCTCAAATTCCAATGACAATTATTTGTCCGAAATGTACTTCTAAACCTTGAAATGAACGCCTAATGTAGTACACAAATCCTTACATATAATGCACAACAAATAATCTGACACCAAGCTTTTGACCAAAAAACGGTACACCTTCCCCCACCCCCTAAAATCCTCAATCAGTTATGCAACACCCCATCCCATCCTCCCCTCCTCCATCTCCACCTGTCATACAGATCACATAATTTTGAGCTAAAATATGCTTGTATGCCGTATTTGAAGTTCCAGTGTTAGGAAAAATTTGTTATGTACCCCCCCCCCCTCTCATATTGCAACCCAACTCACAGCCTTTTGCGTATCACCATACTCTCCGTATGTGGAGCAAATAAAGAAAATATATAAACGCTATTCGTCACCCGGGTGGCGAATAGCGATTTATATGTTATATGACTATTCGCCACCCGGGTGGCGAATAGCCACTGCCGAATCCCAGTTGTGATTTTTTGTGAAATTTTATACCGCGTTCTGTAAAATCGAATTTTTGAGGGATCACAAGCGGGTAGGACCCCAATAATTGCATATTTAATTGCTCCAACGATCAGTTAATATACAAAATACAAAATAAAGTCATATTACTCAACGAGTTCCAAACAGCATACTCTTTATAATAGACGACTGTTGCAATGAGCTCATCGTGGATCCGATCTAATTATACTGTTTGTATAGAAAACGTACCGATGGTGGTTGATGGCGGTTTCAGGGTGTAAATCGGACACGTCATCTTTAAGGTCTCGAACATATCGAGTATAAACTTTCTGGATAAGTGCCGATACAATAATATAATTCTGAGTGTAAGAAGTTCAATTATACATTGACGGAACTGGGATATTTCATAGATACTGGCACTGATCAAACACAAAGCTCTGAAAGCCAGATTTATTTTGACAGGTTTTTGGCAACTGTATATACTGCTGACAAATTTAACTACATAGCTCAGCAAAAGTTGGATTTGTATTTGCTGGTCTTATACATATGTTCAAATTATTCTGGTATCTCTTTAGGGTGGATACACACATGCATGTAATCTCTGTAAATATCGTGTATTTGGAGTTTTACATGGATCATACACACCGTGTAATATGTGTCCGCTGACAACCCAATCATTGCGACTGTGTTTGACCACAGTGAGTTAAACTCTGAACCGCTGAAGAGCCGTTGACTGGGACGAAGTCGTCAGGCCGCTTAAAATAATTATTCGCGCGATAACTGAAATGGTCGACGTTCTGTTTAAATCATTGTCAGTATTCTATTGATGTTAATACCAGTGATGGCATCTTCCACAACGCAGGGGGCTATGGCCCCCAACATACACGGGGAGCTATATTATCCCAGAAGCTACCGAATTCACCATTGCATATTTCCTCGACGGGGGTGTGCACGCAGCACCCGGAGTCCTGACACCCTGCTTTATAAATATCGTAGTCATGTCTGTCGTGTCTGTTTTCTACGAGTGATTAATCTAATATGCAGCAATTTATGCTATTCATATAATTATGAACATATTATACAGCTTTAAATTTTAATGCATGGTGTTGCTGTTTGTCTTCATTCGGCGAAAGGGTTGCCTAGCTACGAGTTCCCAACTACGTCACCTTTCATCTCTTGTGTTATGCAGTTATACATGTATACGCAAAATTTACAACTATGGAATATTTAAGTAAAACATATTGTAATTCTTGCCCAGATAATCCCGGCTGATACATTCAATTTACTCCCTTAGTTATTGGAAGCTTTCGAGAACCAGCCCCTCCCCCAATCATGGATTATGGTCGAAAATGTTATAATTCAAGCTTGTGACATGTAGGAGCTTGTTCAACCTTTGGCTTGAGAAACATATAAATGGGGGGGGGGGTGTCACTCTTTTTAATTTCAACGCTGTACCTGCATTATTTTTTGGCGCTATAATGAATATTTGCAATCCCAATTGAATTAATGTTATCACATGAGCTCGCTCTCAAATTATCAGAGAAATCTCAACAAGCCGGTATCATCCTATAAAAGAATTCTGCATATTTTATTTTTGTTTTGGATGACCCTGTTTCCAAGAAATGACAGAAACAAATCAAGTATAAAATCGACCGGCTCTAATCCACTTTTCGAAATGAATTATAACTCGTGAAAAACAGCAACATATATCAGACAAGAATTACTCATTTCGGCATCCATGAAAGAAGACATGTTTATGACTGGCCTGAAATTTCTTGATGGCAGTTTGTTTGATAATGGCTTATAACTACTCACTGGTGAAATTGACCTCTCGCGCGCAGGTGATTAATTTTGTCAATTATTGGTGTGGCCATGTAAAATACATGTATTTTACATACAGACATTACATGCATGTGTGTATCCACCCTTACACCATCCTACTCATACTACTTAATGCTTAGGGGGATAAACGTACCCTGTTGAGTTGTACATTCTGGGATTCGAGTATGAAAACAGTTTGTGAACGAGCCGACCCAGAATGTACAACGAAACAGGATACGTTTATCTCCATTGTAATTCAATCTAGCAAGGTATTTTCAAAAAAACTATATACAAATTATAATTTAGTCATTTTCATGACATGAATTTCATTTTGCCGTTGTCACCGTGCACAAATCGTTGGGTTTGTTCATTGCGTTACTCGGAACACTCGTAACAATTTCCTGTGGGGCGGGTTGGCTCGTTTCGCTACTCCATTCTGCTCCGATGAAATTTTACCGTGCTACATTCAGATTTGATGCACACTGAAGCGGCCGATGAACGGTATCTATAGACAACAAGCGCGGGTGTGCTAGTTTCGCTACTCCGTTCTGCGCCGTTGGAATTTTACTGTGCTACATTCAGATTTGATGCACGCTAAAGCGGCCGATGTCGGTGAATCGAAAACTAATGTTAGCCGCTCTCGGCCAATCAGAATGCTTGTTTATAGTGACAAATACTCAATTGAATTACAATGTACATTAAACTACACTCAAATAAATAGAGGATCTCTAATGGGTCGCAATTATATGCGAAATTTATTAACCGAGTGCACTAAATTATATTCGAGCCAGCTTTAGCGAGGCTCGAATCTAATTTAGTGGAAGAGGTTAATAAATTTCGTCTGCAATGGCGACGAATCTGAGATCCATTTTATCACATAATCACATTTTAGCACGGAAAAATGATCTCGAAACGGCTGAGGTTAAAAACAAAACTAATATTGATTACACAACCAAGGAGGAAGTAAAGACATCTTCAAGAAAAAATATAGTTCCATTTTAAATGTGTCTTTTCATCATGTTGACAAAATTGTCCAACCACGCTTATCACCCATGTTTATATCACAGGCAACACTAAATGATCCAACACAAATCGAATGTCATAATTATATTAACATAATAATAAAGTTCTGTCATTGACATGACATAATTGCGCAAAGTTCTTATGTCACTGTGCGTGACGATAATACACATGTGTCTTACTAAACATATGACTCCGGGTATAGGGGTTAATTATGTAATAAATTCTGATTCAGAAGTAACACACGAATCAGATTACTTTAACAGAGCATCCTACTTGTTGCCAGACCCTCCATATGTCACAATTGAAAATCTCACAAAATTCAATGCCACAACTGATAAATTCTAATGTTATTTAAAATGTTATTTAAAATGTCAAATTGTTATATATTTATGTAATACGTGAGAGCTAGAATAAGACATATTGTTTACACTAAGTACGAAATTGTCGAATCTGAGCCTGCGTGTATAATTATTACATGATCCTAAAACCATAAAATATAAATTGCCGATTGTTTTCTTTGTAAGATAATCCAGAATCATTAGCGTATGACCATTACTATCTAATGAATAAGCCATGTAAAATACAAATATTAAACCGTTATTGTATCTTATTCACTAAACAGACTGTAAAGACTTGAAGGACGCCGGCTTCGGAACTGATGGCGTGTACAGCATCAACCCGAGTGGTTCAGGTGAGGTGAAGGTCGTTTGTGACATGACGACCGGCGACGGAGGCTGGACAATATTTCAACAAAGATCCAGCGGCCTGGTCGACTTTTACCGGAATTGGACGGAATATGTCCAGGGATTCGGCAGAAAATCGATGTGTGGCGAGTATTGGCTCGGCTTGGAAGCGATTCATCAACTGACCAACATTGGCCCAACTGAGCTGTATGTTAAACTAACTTCAGCTGATGGCGAGGACAGATATGCGAAGTACTCTAACTTTGCCCTCGGTAACAACGCCAGCCTCTATGCGATCACAACAACATGGGGAGAAGGAACAGCAGGCGACTCACTACTGTACCAAGAAGGTAGACCATTCAGCACTTATGACAATGACCACACAACAACAGCTTGTACCTTAGTATTAGGTGGAGGTGTATGTCCCATCGTATTTCACGGGGCGTGGTGGTATAACTGCTGTCACAATAGCAACTTGAACGGCGCATACATCAACAGCATAAGTGTTCAATATGGGCAAGGAATGCAATGGGGGACAGAATTTGGTTACTATCACTCTATGAGAAGCACAACCATGATGCTCAGACGCAAATGAGAGACACGTACGAAACAAGATGTCATAGCATGGAAGGCAAATGCCAATGATTGTTGTCAGCTTGCGTTCTATCTGTTAAACCATGGGGGATAGGGGCCTTTTAGCTCACCTGAGACGAAGTCTCGATGGATCTGTAGTCATTACTCCTCGTCCGTCGTCCGTCCATCCGTCCGGTCGTCGTATCGGCCATCCATCAATCCGCGTCAACAATTCTTACCAATAACCATTGGGACGACTTAGCTTATACTTGGTACGGATGGTCCTTATGGGATTGTGATTCAGCTTTGTGCAAATGAGGTCACCAGGTCAAATTGGGGCAGAGACTGGGACATAACTTCTTCCCTCCATAGTTAGTCTTAAAACGTATTCTTCTTAAGACCAGGAAGTCATCGTTAGCTTTTATTTGGCATGGAGGGTCCTTGTGTGACATGTATTCAGATATGTCCAAATGAGGACAAATAGGATGCAGCCAGGTTCACAACTCTTTCCCTTCATAGTAATTCTTAAACATCTTCTTCTCAAGAACCATCTGGCTTATTTAGCTTATATTTGGTATAGAGGGTCCTTGTGTGACTGGGCTAAATATTTGTTAAAATGGGATTGACTGGTCAAGAAGGGGTGTGATTAGGGGATATATCATTGTTCTGTCCATTGAAATCACTGAAACTTATTGAAACATCTACTTCTTTGGAATCACCAGTCCTATCTGATTAATCTGGCATCTGGCTTGAATGTTACATGGATAGTTGGGATTCCTATTTGATTAAATGGTTTCGGCAATACAAAAGGGGCAAAGTTGGACTTAACAATAAATAAACGTGAGACATGCTACTGGGTCAATTTGTCAATATCAATGTGCTATACTCTACATCTGACTATAATCTACCCCCTTACTCTCTCGTCTGAGTTCTGAGGTAATTACAAACGCATTAGAGCTGCCAAACACTAAAGTAAATACAATATTGATTGACAGTTCGGCTACACAGTTTTGTGTGTGCATGTGTGGTGGGTTTATCTTGATAGCTCTTTGATATATTATACAGTTATTATACAATGTTGTGTACAGTATGTGTTTTTCTAGTACCAGTCCAGGTTGTGGTGAAAAGTCATAATATGACTTTTCACCACAACCTGGACGAGTACAAGAAAACACATACTTTACACAACATTGTATAACAAGAAAACCATAGTCAGAAATGGTAACGCCCCGAAGATCATATTATTAGCCATAAATATAAATTATAATATATAATATATTGGTTACACGAATGCACTGCCTCAGAATTCCGTTAAAACAACTAAACCTTCAAATTATTACAAAAAACTACGGCTTATTACTGCAGGGTTTTCATTCACCAAACCAGAAAATTCTAAATGCGGATCAAAAATTGTGTTCCCGCCATAAAATCTTCAAGTGTGCATGGCCCAGCCATTGTTCATACCTAAACATCGAACACAATTAACGCGGTCATAATAGTTACATACTGCAACTATAAGACAGCCAGCGAATACACACCCCACGAAAACCCGAAATGTGTTGTCCTGCGAGATATCCAATCGCTATAGCTCAATTTGACACGGCCAGATTAGCCTTTCTACAATATCCTAAAACAATAGTCAATAGAACTTTCACGAACTTGGACATTCCAACTACAGCTTTTATCGGACTCGGGGTCGCAGTACAACTTTAACGCGTCCCAAAATAACTGGAAATACCAATTATCTGTTTATAAAATGCCCATAGGACCACAGATTTCTAAAATTTGTAGAACAGTATACACCGGTGGCGTTAATGACAGTTTTATTAGATCTGTATATTTATCCCGCAGTATACCGGCCAGCCATCTACTATAGTCCAATGTCACTTTTGTCTCTAATAGTACAATGTCATCTGCCTACTCAGTGACGTCAGTCGGAGTCCCGATAAATTTTTATAACTCGATTCGAGTTCAATATGACTTTCGGGACTGGAGTCCAATATGACTTTTTACCATATTATCATGTGACGGCTTTTGTCCAATCAGAAATAGGGGTATAGTAAAGGGATTGATAATAATATCATAAATGCTATTCATCTATCATAAATCAGCAATTTCACATTCATATATAACTTTCGCGGTTTTCACCGAATGCATTGCCGCGCTCTGGTTTCTGAATTTCTAGTTTGGCATTGATTGGTGACTTGAAACGATTGTTATAACAACACCATTATGTACTTTATAGTACCTGGAAGTCTGACCGAATTCAGTGCCGCGCGTGCTCTGGTTTCCGAATTGCGATGAGGAAAATGTGACCGTTTTCTGTCGAGATCACCACGAGTAGTAGGTGAGGATCTATTTGCTTCGCACAGGCTTGTATGATGCTTATACGCTTAAAAGATGCAGCGTGTTGGTGACTGTGCAATTGTGCGGTTACTCACAAGGCAGTTGGAATACAAATTCAATTCATTCGCATATTCGAGTCTATAGATGCCCTGTATGGCGGCCATTTTGTCTTAAACAAAATCAAATAAATAGAGGATATGAAATGAGTGTTTCTCTCATATGATATTTATGAAACGAGTCTAAGAATTTTCAGTTTTCTCGAGCCTCCGGCGAGAGAAAATTGAAAATTCGTGACGAGTTTCATAAATATCATATATGAGAGAAACACGAATTACATATTCTATTTATCATATGACACCTATAAATTGATTATGATGTCCAAAACTCACACAAATAACTAAATAGCTATATGACATCGGCAGCAAAAGGTTAATGTGACGTCACTTCATTGCACCGGAAGCCCAATTACACCTGGTGAACTAGCAGAAATAATATGCACGCGAAGATATAGTGCGCTATTCTGTTCTCAGTTTGTGACATTATATCGTATGTTTATTAGATAAGTACGAATTACATATTCTATTTATCGTATAACAATGTCCAAAACTATATATTTCAAGATTATAATTGCGAGAATTTCGGCATCGCGTTGATTGACGCGCACGAATTTGACCTACATTTAGTTAGAGACACGGCTCGGCCCCGGCTGCCATTCAGCCAATCAAAACACACTTTTTGTCAACAAACCAATCAAATTATCGGAAGGTGATATGAACTAGTAGTTCATATGAAATTGATTTATGACATACTTTCCAACGTAAATAATGATTGAATCATATGAAAAAATCACTATGTGTTAACTAATAATCAACAAGTCTATTCCAACTTAATAGACGTCAAATGAACATTAATAGACGTCAAAAAAAGTAATAAAGGTAGAATTACAGCCAACAAGTCAATTCTAACTTAACAAAAGTCATTTTAAAATTAATAAACGTCATATGTAAATTAATAAAGGTTGAATTAAAAGCCAATAAGTCAATTCCAATATAAATTAAGTCATTTTAAAATTAATAAACGTCATATGTAATTCCAATTTAAGTCATTTCAAAATTAATAACGTCATATGTAAATCAATACAGGTTGAATTAAAGCCGATAAGTAAATTCCAACTCAAAAGAAGTCATTTTAAAATTAATAAACGTCATATGTAATTCAATAAAGTTTGAACTAAAGCCAATAAGTCAATTCCAACTTAACATAAGTCATTTTAAAATTTATAAACGTCTTATGTAAATTAATAAAGGTTGAATTAAAGCCAATAAGTCAATTCCAACCTAAAAGTAATTTTAAAATAAATATACATATTTTCCAAAAATTAGCAGACACCGCTGTCAATTTTAATCAACGGGGAAGAATTTATAGTGAACAAAAAAAATCAAATTAGAAATAGAATGTTTTATCTTTGTTTGAAAATTTATAGACGTCGGTAGATGGCGTTTAATTTAAAGTAGTGTTATACAAATCTATTGCAGAATTATGAACATTTGGAACAAGCTCTCACATCGTTGATATTGCACGTGAAAATGCAACCTGGGGTCAATACTATGAACAATTTTATACCTGTAAATACAATTGTATTTATTAATTTGTAATTACAAATTTGTGTTAACTATCACAGTGGATTCATAGTACAGGGAAAATTTAGCCGTATTATTGTAATACCTTAGACTGGGCGAGAGGTGAAACCCCTAAAACGCAGCTGTAAAACTTGGAAAAAACTAACTCACCACTCTGCTCCCATGCACCCGTTATCAGTGTTATCTGAATACCAGTTCAAATTAGACGGACATGTATATAGAGCTAAAATAACTGACAACAATTGATTTGGGGAAGTTACAATGCGTGCTATTATTTTGTGATTAGTGATAACGCCGGTACTATGAAACGATGAGCTAACAAAATCTCGCAAATTTCACAAAGATCTACTGTTGATTATTGTAGATTGCTTACGGACAAACATTTGCCTGTGAGTGATTCACAATATATTGAATCACGGCAAGCCAAAGTTACAAAAGAAATAACCAATCATAAGTTGAGAGGTGATCGCTTATCAGAGCTGTCCAATCGGTTCACGGATTGCTAAGTTGATGACCACTTGTCTGCGCAAAATTAACAAATAAACTGTTCGTTTGCAGTGTGTGTATGTAAGTACAAGTCAGTGTAATAACGAGTACTACAACCAATTTGGTATCATTGTTTTTACAAATTACAAATTTACAACCATTCAGTTTGTGAAAATAAAATATTATTTTGATGGTATAGCATTATATATATTGTGACCATACTATGATTTCAAACTGATCCGCTGCTCTTATCATAACACATCGAGGCAGTAACGTGGCTCCATTTTATCGGGGGGGGGGCAAGTTTGTCAGTTGATTTCCGGGGTCGGTGGTTTCTACACGCAGTGCGACGATTTCTCGGTGAAATCAAGTCTCTGCGTGGTCTTTCCTCCACCCGTAAATTTGACAACGACAACGCCTAGCGACTAGAACGATGATAAACCCTAATAAACCAAACCAAACCAATAGGAGTGGTGGTCATTTTATAATTTCAAACTGCTGCGATATCTTATAATCTAGATAGGGACGTGGCTATATGGGCTCAGTTTGGTGATGGGGTGTCCATCCTATAATTTCCATATGCACCCTTTGAATAAAAAAAATGCCTATAAATTCCACATAGCGATGGAATCGTATATCAAGAGGAAAGTATTTTAATTTTTCTACGCTGATAACAGAAGTTAGTCAATATGACTAACATATGTTAGTCAAACGTTTTTCCTCAGGATGACTGACTTAGTTCAGCCAACATGACTGAGGCATAACATTAATCAAAATTACTAGGGTGGTGTTAGTCATAACGACTAAGAAATGGGGATTGAAAACGACTAATTAGTCAAAATTGCCAGGATTTAGTCATAACTTTTCTTAGTCAATTGGAAGGCGAAAATTAAAGTTGCTGAATTATGTGCAAATAATTCCAATACTTGACCAAAGTTACTCAAAATGTTTGTGACTAACACTAAGTTAGTCATATTTAGTCAGTATGTCGAACCCGGGGGGGGGGGGTGGACAACTTACTGTTACAGCTTGAAAATCAGAAGCCAACCGGGGTAAACAATTACATTTCACGAGGGGTGGGGGATACAGTTGGATATCGACGTTGACGCATCGAAGAGAGCATCTTGTCACGTCACTGCAAGTATCACTCACTATTTGTATCAATCACTAACTTTTGTCAGAGACGTTGTGACTCATACGATTTGGCGACTACTCACCAGACGACTCACCAGTCATCGTGTTCCCAAGACCACTATCGCCATGTCCCTGTTTATGAGATTTCCATTGATAACACATTTTCATAAGGGGGCGCTACATCCCTACGAATCAGATGGTTATATGCTCCGGTTTAAGGATGTGAAAAGCGACAATTTATGTTTGACACCCTATATAGACATTCTAGACAAGTTCCTTAGCGTTGTATCTTTCAATAAATTGGGTAATTTCAGTAGTTACAAGGAACACATACTGCTACCTCACGTCCAAGCTGACACCCCCTAAGGTTTGACAAATTCTAAATATAGGCCATTTCAATCCCAACTTTTGACCAAAGGTGGTAAATATGCAAATGTTGGTCTAAAACAAACACATACCCCCTAATAAATTGTTGGAAAAACTGAATAACAGAAAAAGTTCAACCTATTGTTGTTGTAAAATTTCCAATTCATGTTGTTCCAGGTATCAAATTTCCAGCTGTTGAACGTGTTGATAAAATGTTTGGGGCAAGAAACATAACCCAACCCCCTTGTCGGGACGTCCCTGTGGGTTGTACTTGAGATTTACAACTGACAAAATATTTTCACGAGGGGGTGAATCGACCCCTTGTTCCCACGTCCCTGCGTATCATAGATAGATATATTATCCGGGTTAAGGGTGTGAAAACTGAAAAATTATGTTTCATAGTACTCGAACATTCTTTGTGATTGGAGATATTTGTAAATACAAAGAACACGTACTATTTGTGATTTATGTTTGTAATCGTAGGTTCATAGTATTGGCGGAATGATAAATTGTTGTTTCTTACAAACAATTGTAGATTCTTACAAAGAAAAAGTTTCATAGTATTGACCCCTGGCCGTAATGTTACGTTACGCAAAACTAAACTACACATATACAATAAGTAAATATACCCACATTACGTAAGGAGCCATTTCAATTTGTGGGAACATGATATGGACGATTTCAAAGTTACTTGATCAAGACCCATACGACTATACATGTGCATCGTCATAATATGAATATGTTAGGGGTAATTTGGGTAACCCATCAATTGCACACATTGCCTCGCTAACTAGGAAGCTTTTTAAACGATGAACATCTGAATATTTCCGATATGAGTATACTGCCATGTATACGGCCACATTTAACACAGGCATCGTCACAGACACTTGTTTCGTAATTTGTATTTTCAAAACTAGACTATTGTAACGCCATTCTCGCCGATATCTCAACTGAACATTTGGGATAAAGCGCTATATAAATATTATTATTTATTATTATTATTATTATTATAATTATTATTATTATTATTATTATTATTATTTATTATTATTATTATTATTATTATTATTTATTATTATTAATATTATTATTTATTATTATTATTTTTATTATTGCACATGGAAACATTTCCAATAACGTATAGATAAGTTCTCCGTTGAAAGTCGGTATCGATATTTGAGGGAGTGCAACCAGTTGAAAGGCTTTGTTCTTTTGTGCGCTCGTGTTCAGATGAATCTCTTTTATCCATAAGTCAGTGCATTCAATGCACCACACCCTCTATAGTTCATCGTCGTCGTCTTTGATTGCGATTTATGATTTGTTGCTTGCCCTCCGTATGCTCCTTATTTGTGACCCGCCATATCAAATCCAGTCGGAAGTCAGGATTTTTTTACCCTGTGCCAATGCATTCTCTTATATATGCGAGTCGACCATAGGTCGCCTCGCATATATAAGAGAATGCATTGGCCTAACAATGTTTTACAATTTTAATAATTTGTTCTTGTGTTCTTTAACAATTTTATAATTTCACCCATACAGAGCCCCAGACAAACATGAGCAGACGACACTCTTCTAGGTGCTTCAATATATGTGTGGGGCTCCCTGCAGGGTAAGGGATGTTTTTTTATTTTATGTCCTAACAATTGTAAGAAACATTTATTTAAAAAACATGATAAAAAATTGTTAGACCAATGCATTCTCTTATATATGCGAGGCGACCTATGGTCGACTCGTATATATAAGAGAATGCATTGGCACAGGGTAAAAAATCCCGACTTCCGACTGCATTTGATATGGCGGGTCACATATATGCTTTTCGCATCGTTTTCTCTATTTCTGCAATGATTCAGGTTTGATTGAACCAAAATCTAGGGGTTTAATTAAAGGGATACTGTTGTTGTTGGTTTCTATTGTCTCTGAGTCGTAGAATAACGTAACCATATTTCCATTATTAGAAAGTCTGTTGAGTCCGAAGTAATGTTATGGATGGCAGATTAGCCGGAATGCGAAAATACAAATTGTCGTCGTCGAGTAATTTTTATACAGTTTTCAAGCAAATGTATCAAATAAATGTTATATTATATGTATACTAGCCCCATATAGCATTTACGTTATTTTATAGTCACCAGTCAGTAAGTGAATTGAGTTTACGCCCCGTATCAATATGACCGTTTACACAAACACGTGTGCCACGCATTGCCCAATCCATTATCCGTGAATTAATTTGATTACGTCTTGTGCACGGAAATGCGTAATTTATTTTATGGCTCCAGCCATAAATTAAATTTATATCAAATTATTAACTTTGATTTTAAGAAAACCTATTAACCTGGTCGTTTACAGAATACATCTTAGACTCAATTGACTTATTTTTCTATATAATATCGATATTAGATCGTTGTTATTGCCGGGAATTTATTGAAAATGGCGTACAGTACCCATTTAACTGTAATTCGATCGATCGCTTGTTATCCACGAGATTTTTAGAAGGATGTCAAGTGACCAAATTTGAATGGGAATTTCCATGTAAATCTCCGCAGCAAAAGTTACAGAATGGCAACTATTTCTGGTTGTGACTTTGTGTGGTATTGCAAACAATACATATTTATCTGGCGGGCCGGCTTGCAATTGTTCCTTTAGAAGGTTGTTGTATTTATTTATAAATTTTATATTGATTTTTCAAAAGTAGGTCAAGTGTTGTAATTCCAGAAAAAATTATCAAAAATAAATATATAGCAAAAATTTGACAATTTATCAAGCCCAACCCCCAGTTAAATGTTATGTCTATTTATCAATAAGGCTGCTTTAATTCCCAGACAACTGATTCATATATAACTTTGGAGCTGTGAGATTTGCATGGAAATCCTCATTCAAAATTTATCACTTGACCTCCCACTTAATATTACATAAAAAGTAGTTTTCCACAACAGCACCTGCATTTAGCAATGGAAAAATAATAAAGTTGTCGCGACAATAGTTCCCAACAACTGTATATTTAATATTTAGTCATATTTTGTTTTTGGTTTAAACATACTTTTTCCAACACATAAGCAATACACACAGATCCATTAAACACATAAACAATACACACAGATCGATAAGACATGTCATATTGATACAGAATAGCTCACAACAATTTGCTTCTGTGTTTTATCGCTTGGTAACGGAGACGACAGTAATTTATGAACATTTTGCGGTCGTTCGGCTCACACAGGAAGATGATAACCAACTGTTAAGATAGTAAATTTTATACGAGATCTTGGTACCATGCCGTCTCACGAAGATCTCACTTCTAAAGCAGCATGGGACCAAGAGTTTGTATCCGGTTTGTTTCTATTTGGTTGGGTCTAAAGCTGTTGATTGACTATATGTTCGCTAATGTTATTGAAATGAGCGTATATGATGTGGTTCGAACAGGAATAAGAGCATCACAGATGGAGATAACAGAGAGAGAGAGAGAGAGAGAGAGAGAGAGAGAGGAGAGGAGAGAGAGAGAGAGAGAGAGAGAGAGAGAGAGAGAGAGAGAAGGAGAGAGGGTGAGAGATGAGAGAGATTATCCTAATATATACATATTTTCATGCATCATCTCTCCTGGGTGCCGAGACGTATTTGGGGTCTAGTTCCGTTTCTATATTGGACAATACACCATGATTTAACGCCATAATGTGAAATTTAGATTATGACTGAGGGATTATTGTATACAGCATTTATCACACTTCTTTTCCACCTACTTTATTATCTTTCTTGTCTATTTCATAATCTCCTCCCTTCTATCACTCCTCCATCTTTCTGGGCCCTGTTTCATGAAGGCAACTTATGACATAGTTGGGACTTAAGATGGCCATAAGTTCAAACTTCAGTCATAAGTGCGTTTCACGAACAAAGTCTTAACCTAAGATGGTCTTAACTTTGGTCTTAACTTTAAGACTGGTGTGAGGTGTCATAAGATAATCTTAAAGTTAAGACCTACCTTGTGATCCGCAGTTGGTCCGAAATGTGGATGGGATCTAGTTCATGTATATATTATTATAAACAAATTTAACTGAATAACACCTTGCTAGCACGGAGGGGTGTTTCAGAGATGGTAGTAATTTATAACCAACTGGTACGCTATAGCAGTGACGTGGCCAGTGGTTGCAAGATTGGCGGGGTGTCCGCTACTAACTGTAAACCGCCAAGACCGGACTATATATACATTTCTAATTCCTGTAACAAAAAGAATATATTTACATAGAGTTGAACATCATTTGCGATTCAAATCACACAATCGCACTGTAGACAATAATCATGTTGAGACAATTAGTCCGAACATTTTCACATCGAGGATAATAGTGAATTTTATTTTATAAATGCTTATGTCAGCTATTATTATTATTATTTACTTGCCTTTCTATATTATTATGTTATAATTTGATTGTAAAATGTATTGTATATGTACCCCGTATATATATCGGCAAGATAATAATACATAATATGTGTTATTTTATTATTATTATTATGTATATTATCATAATCTATTAACTATGAAATAACAAGTATTATAGCATCTATATAGTATACGGACCGCGCGGGCACACCGGGATCCGCGAAAGAACATATAATATCACTGTGAACCGGCCCACAGACCCCTGGGGGAATTACTAAATACCAATATAGACTATACCAGTGGTATAGTCGATATTGGTATTTTAGTAATTTTCCCCAGGGGCCTGTGAACCGGCCGTCTGTTCACGAGTTGTTAATTATAAACGCTCTTTATTAGAAGTCGTTGATTTGTTTTTTATTAAAACATATATGCAGAATGTCGTTCAACGTAACGTACTTTCGAAGTTCATACGCAGTTTGTTAGTTATAACAGGCGTTTAGCACATTTGTCAACAGAACCAGAGCAAATGGCATTAACATCATTTATATATGGCTTCTACAAATATGTCTCAGATTGGAAATAAGTCTATTTGGAGCACGATATGAAGTCCTATTCACATTATAGCAATATAAATAAAGAGCGTTTTGTGTTAGTATTCCACGAATGTTGGCAATCAATAAAGAGCGTTTAGCTCAGTACTTCCATTGTGGTGTATTGTATGTGTATGCCGTCGTGGCGACATATTCGGTTTCCTGGTATTATAGATGATTCAAAGACGTTTAATGTATTAGAACCTAATACCAGCATTGAAAGGAGCGAACATATGTCTCGCGTCGCCTTAATGGCATGTTATATGGGTGAAGGTTCACATTCTGAGTTACGATGTATAAGTCCCTTTAATAACTGAAATAATATATTTGAGCTCGTTACGTTTGTATAAAATTGGAAGCATGCAGCTATGTGTGGATGGGGTCTGACGCGAAAACACAGTTAAAAAGCGCGCTCGTGCAGTTTAGTATGCACCATTCATTATACTGATTATCGCCCTTGCATTAAAATATCATAATTATTCTTAGACACGCCCTAGTATCTGTCACCAGACACTGTACCTAGGCATATAACATACACAGAATCAACATTTTCTGCGCATAGCTGTAATAAATTGTCGAGAGCCAGTCTAAAAGCGCGCGAACTTAAATTACTACTTAAGTAGGACTTAATCTTGTTTTGTGAAACGCGTTCTTGAAACGGAAAAGTTACATCATAAGATCCACCTTAGATCTTAGATTAAGTCCATCTTAAGATAATCTTATGACATTGCTTCATGAAACAGGCCCCAGACATATATTGAGTGTTTATATAATATATATGTAAATCAATCAGCTATATCTGCGTCCATTACAACAATGGACGGTCGACCATATACTACATACAAACATTATTTCGTGGCCACGAATTCGCTATTTCGTGGCCCTGAATTAGTTATTTCGTGGCCATGAAAAAATTCCCCATGTCCTAAACCAGCCACCGTATTGTTGTGTACATATTCTAAAATATAATTATCAGAGGGTGTTATAAGTATATTAGAATATTATAAAATATAATTGGCAGAGGGTGTTATGAGTATATTAGAATATTATAAAATATAATTGGCAGAGGGTGTTATGAGTATATTATAATATTATAAAATATAATTATCAGAGGGTGTTATAAGTATATTAGAATATTATAAAATATAATTGGCAGAGGGTGTTATGAGTATATTTTAATTTAGAATAATACTATTCAATTGGATTGTAGGGAACATGGAGTCGTTCCACACATAAAACTCCGACTTACAAAAAACGGGCTTAAATGCATAATCCACGGAACGCAACTAAATCAATATCTACTTCTTAAATCACGTCAGGCTCATCCTGAATTCCACTATTATAGTGATATATGACCATTACCGTGTTGTTAATTTGATAAAAGAGGGATAATCCAAAATCATATTTCACACAAATATTATTCAAAATCAGGTCGCACTAATTCGGTATTATACATATAGTTTGTCCAGGAGAATGATTTATCATGACGGCACACGCTAAGCAACTCAATTAGCATGCAAATAGTTGTAATATTGGTATAAAGGAGTGATTGAGTCACCCTGCTATTGTCATTTAGAACGGGATATATTAGTAATATTATAATATTATTGAATATCAAAGCTGGCGCAAAAGATCGCACAACGAATGTTGTCGGAAGACTGTTCATTCGCTGCGATATTGTTAAGCGTGACATTTGGCTGTGCAGTGGTATGAGCCGTCTTATATTCCCGACGCAAATAAAACTATAATAGAGACCTTTCGCAAAACTCACGTTTACGATTACGGATACGGATAGGGTACTACGTCACCAACCTTTGTGTACTTTCTAATCGTTCTCGTATTTTACTATCCGTAATGACGGTTACGATTTCATGGTTTCTAATAATCTCAAATAACACCTGAAATTTATTTTCTGCAATATATCACTTTACTCCGTTCGAGACCGTAAATGTATATCATGTAAACCACCCAGTTGTATTGAGCTGCGATCTCGATATGCTGTTTAGATTGTCAATCACTGTACTCGTCGCCGTGAATCACGAGCTTCCCGTGAAATAAGATCGCTATTCACAACGGATAGCCATCGCTGGCTGCGACACAAAACTTTACAGTAAGAGGATTGCACTATGAAACCAGTCGCCAGAAATACAGTATATAGTGTGTGATGCTTGAGGAGTTTTGAGTGATTATTATGTGCAAGATAGTACACAACATATCGTGAAATTCAACAATTATTTAATTCAACAACCCATGGTGGTGTCCTAACGTGTGCAGTTATAGAATGCCTCAGGAGAGCCTAAAGAATGGCATAACCCTATTAATGAATAGTGAAATATTTTGTGTTCTCTTCCCCTTTCCCGAATCGAATAGTTCATTCAATTTAATAATATTCGGTTTTCGGTAGAAGTTGGGTTTATATATATATATCTCTCGTAGAGTCTGTAATGCAGGGCATTTTAAAATTACATGGAATTCCTAACCGATTTTAAAATTACATGGAATTCATAACCGAGTTCTAAGTTACATAAAGTACTCTGTCTGAGAAATATGAACCTACCCTGGATCCCAATTCAATTGGTAAGTAGTGATTTCTGCTCCTGAGCCGTAACTAAAACAATATTTTGCACACCACCGACATCACCAGAGCTCAGCAGTCTCTATCAGGTTTGTTCTTTGCATGTATTTTTAATTTAAAAAACACGCACAAATGCGGCATTTAAAGGTACTCAATCCGATTAGAGTTATCAGAATCGAGTTATTGGTCAAAATTATTGCTAACTACAGTCAACTATATTATAAAATTGCCCAAAACCTGTTATTTATCAACATTTTGTTCAACGAAATTTTGCCGGTTTGTCAAATATCTGACAAAAAAGCAACTTGTTGCACATCGCTTCTACCGTGTCGACTTTGTTTCGATTTGGTAGTAACAAATCAGAAGTGATGCGCATCAGCGAGCTCACACAAAGAGGTGAATCCGAAATCGCGTTGAAATCAACTCGCGGACTTGAAGGGGCTTGAACGATGGCGTCGTGGTTGATGTGGGTCCAAATTCAGGAACCCCTCTTCCCCATCAGCATAACGTCTATCTGGTCATCCATGCTAACAACGAACTTAATTTCCACCACATATGACCTGGCATTTATACCTGTATTGCCACAATATATCACGAGAATCCCGGGTCGTACGTTGTGACTGGTCGAATTATTGACAATATTAACAGGTCATGATTATCGCATTGTTGCAAATGAGACGATAAGTGAAGTATTAAGGGACTGTATACCAAACACACGCTTTGAGTTGTAAAAGTGGTACGAAATAATGATCGTACGTGTTCGTCAAAACTCTTACGCGTAATCGTTTTGCGAAAGGACTTTTTGGCCATACGGATAGACTTACGACTACGAATAGCTATCCGTATTCGTAATCGTAAACGTGAGGATGCGAAAGGTCTCTAATAGTGGAATATCGCTACAATAGTGGAATTCAGGATGTGCCTGACCTGTATATTGAAGGCGTACTGGCTGCAGTAAGCTATGCACGTTTGGTGGTCGTTCGGCCCACACAATGAGATGATATTCAACTGTTAAGATAGTAACATTTATTCAAGATCTTGTATCTGATTTATTCTGTTTGGTTGGGTATATAGTATTTTTTGTTACAGTTGTTGATGGACAATATATGTCGCCACTGTTATTGAAAGGAGTGTATAGATCGTATGATGGAGTGTATAGATCGTAGGATGGAGTGTATAGATCGTAGGATGGAGTTAGAACAGAGATAATATAATCATAGATGGAAATCATAGTGTGTGAGAGAGAGGGAGAGAAAGAGGAGAGATGAGAGAGAGAGAGAGAGAGAAAGAGGAGAGATGAGATGAGAGAGAGAGGAGAGAGGGGAGAGAGAGAGAGAGAGAGAGAGAGAGAGAGAGAGAGAGAGAGAGAGAGAGAGAGAGAGGAGAGAGAGAGGGGGAGAGCGAGAGCGAGAGCGAGAGAGAGAGAGAGAGAGAGAGAGAGAGAGGAGGAGAGAGAGAGAGAGAGAGAGAGAGAGAGAGAGAGAGAGAGAGAGAGAGAGAGAGCATGAGGAGAAATATGGATATTAAAGATACGACACAAGTGTTACATTTTGTGTTATTTTAAAATTATTTATTATAGTATTAAATTGTTTGCAATTTAGATCTCTTTGTTTTGTACATATTCTAAAATATAATTATCAGAGGGTGTTATTAGAATAATACTGTTCAATTATGTTGTGGGAAACATGGAGATGTTCCACACATAAAACTCAGACTTACAAATACCGACTTAAATGCATAATCCACCGAACGCAACTAAATCAATATCTACTTCTTAAATTTAAGGCGTTTTATGCACAACATGAGCTATGAACGTGTTGTGTTCGTTCGGCCCTCCTGGAAGGTGATACCAAACTGCTATAAGATAGTAACATTTATACGAGATCATGTTACCATGCCGTCTTACGAATAGCTCCGACACCAGTGTTAACATTTTGTGTTAATTTGTATATTATTTATTACAGTATTGTACCCTACTTCTTATATTTAAGGGATTTCAGATACAGTAAGCTATGAACGTTTTGTGGTCGTTCGAGGAAGATGTTATCGAACTGCTAAGATAGTAACTGGTATTTATATACAAGATCTTGGTAGCATGCCGTTTCAAGAAGAGCTCACTAAAGCAGTATGGGACCAAGATATTGTATCTGATTGTTTGTTGCTATTTGATTGGGTATAAAGTTGTCGATTGACTATATATATGTTCGCTATAATGTTATTGAAAGGAATGTGTAGAGCGTAGGATGGGGTTAGAGGGGGAGGGGGAATCGAATCGAGGGAGATAGAGAGAGAAATAGAGAGAGAGAGAGACAGAGAAAGAGAGAGAACGATGAGATACCGAGAAAGAGAGGGATAGATAGAGATAGGCGGAGAGAGAGAGAGAGAGAGAGAGAGAGAGAACGAGAGAGGGTGAGACAGAAGTAATATGAATATTAAAGATACGACACCAGTGTAACATGTTGTGTTTATTTTGATGTTATTTACTATAGCATTAAATTGTTTGAAATTTCGATCTCTTTCTTGTGTACATATTGAACAAATATAATGATCAGAGGGTGTCACGAGTATATTAGAATAATTCTGTTCAATTCTGACATGGATTGCAGGACACCCGGGGCAATGTCCTCCATTTTCTATAATTAATCCGTCATAGATAATCTCCCCATACTATTTGAATAGAATCCAAAATTATATATTTTTTGGTAATATTTCTGACTAAATTTCTCAGTGGTAAGAAGGGTGGGTGGGACAAAAAAGAAAGACACAGTCACATCATTGTGCAGATGATCCGTAAACACGAAAAGTGAGTTTCAATCAGTTTTAGAAGATATGAGTGGAGAATTGTCAATTTGTCCATTTCGGCTGGGTATTGTCCTTAGCCATCTTGGTGGGGAGTTCCATTGTTTTTGCACTGAAAGCTAACATTATGTCTTAGGAGTCATACTATATTAGCATGCATTTCACAATGTTGTCTCTTCTGAAAAAAGCGGCGATCATTTTGAATTTATAGCAAATGATGTTGTAGGTACCTGGTCCTGATACCGCTCTGCCAACTTTGAAGCACACCACCAGACACACGGGGATGATACATATCTATTATATATTTTGGAAGATCTGTGTGTGTGTGTGTCTGTCTGTCAGTAATCGATGGACTCGAATATGGCCCAGCCGATTTCGATGAAACTTGGTATGTGGGTGTATTTTCGGTCGGGGACGAACATAGGCCTATTGATTTTCAGATCCGAGGTCAACTTTTCACGTGCCGAGGTCAAATCTGTTTTTACGCCGTTTTGCGCTAATATATTTCAGTTCGGTGCTTACAAATCGATTCGAAACAGCGCGAATAATAACATGCCAGTCATAATAATGACACTATGAGAATCTTTCGTGTTTTCTCTTTCCAACGATATATAATATGTATGTATCCGTTTTAGTTATCTGCCTCAATTATTAAGAAGAAGTGTTACGATCTTCTATCAGGGTAAAAACAATGCGAAACTTCTATGACGTCGTTAGAGGTCATAAAGTTAGATCACGTTAACTCTTACCCGGCCGATGCATTTGACTGTTTCAGACGTCTTGGTGATATCTCGGGCACCGATGGTAATTTATCTTTACGTTGAAACTTGATAATTAATGAGCGTGTGTATATGAGGCGCGTTTATATACTTCAGTGGAAATCAAATCGGGTTAAACTGGCGGATTTTTACGGACGAAATTTGATGCATAGGGTATCTCGGTATCCGCTGGGCCGATTTCCCGGTATCCGCTGGGCCGATTTCCACCATTTTTGGGGTGTTGGTGTTTGACCCCACCTGACCTTGACCTTCAAAATGGTCAATTCAAGGTCAAATCGGGTAAAACCGGATGGATTTCGACGGGTACTTTTGTCGGGTACTTTTGTTCGGGCACTGTGTTTTGGACGGGTCAAATCGGGACCCCACTTGACCTTGGCCTTCAAAATAGACAATTCAAGGTCAAAGCCCGGACGAAGTCGGGTCACCTTCTAGTCTATTATATATTTTGGAAGATCTGTGTGTGTGTGTGTGTGTGTGTGTCTGTCTGTCAGTAATCGATGGACTCGAAAATAGCCCAGCCGATTTCGATGAAACTTGGTATGTGGGGGTATTTTCGGCCGGGGACGAACATAGGCATATTAATTTGTCCGTGCGACGTCACCTTGACCTTGAAATCGGGTCATTTCAAGGTCAAACGCCCGAATATCACGGGATTTCGATGAAACTTGGTATGTGGGGATACTTTCTTATGGCGAGTCTCATAAGCATATTCATTTGCCCGTGCGACGTGACCTTGACCTTGAAATCGGGTAACTTCAAGGTCAAATCGCCAATTTTGATGGGATTTTGACGAAATTTGATACGGGGTTACTTTTGTCCACTGATTGTTTTGGACGGGTCCAATCGTGACCCCGACCAGACCTTGACCTTCAAAATGATCAATTCAAGGTCAAATCGGGTAAAACCGGATGGATTTCGACGGGCACGTTTGTCGGGTACTTTTGTCCGGGCAGTGTTTTTGGACTGGTCAAATCGTGACCCCACTTGACCTTCAAAATGGCCAATTCAAGGTCAAAGCCCGGACGAAGTCGGGTCACCTTCTAGTATATATATATACTTGTCGTAATAATCGACGATAAAATGTTTTATAGCGGTTTTCTGTTGCCCTCCTGTACCCAACCCCTGCCCCCTAATATACGACGCGGTTCACACCATTGGATTCCATGTAGAGCTGATAGTTATATGAGTTTGGTGAAAATCGGCGACCATTTTGTTTCATGCACTTTCGGTGCCCCTCCCCTCCTTATCAATGACCCGAATTGGGCCACTTTGTATTATTTAAACCACATCATTAGATTTCTCGTATCATGGAGAGAGATGAATATAATTATAGAACTTTGGTGGAAATAGGCGACTAAAACTTTCTTATAAATGTCAATGCCCATCCTCTCCCGATCCCTGACCCAAACGATACCAATATGGGGCCCTTAAACCACACGATTTGGTGCCCCTCTGCTCTCCATCCATGACTAGACCGGTGCCACTTTTGTCATCTTTAAACCGCACAGTTAGACTTTTTTAGTGCCCCTCCACACGAGTCATCATATCTGATCCAAACATCACCAATTTGGTGTCATTAAACCACACGATCAGATTCCTCGTATCATGGAGAAGAATATGTTTCAATTTGGTGGAAGTAGGCGCTAAAAGAATTCGACAACTAAAACATTCACATCATAGTTAGAGCCCTTCCTTATCCCTAAACCAAACGGCACCAATGTGGCGTGTTTAGACCACACGATTAGATGCCGCCTATCATGTGGAAGAATAGGCATCAATTATGTGGGAAACGGCGCTAAAATATTTATTATAAATTTTGATCCCCTCTTGTCCGCCATCCCACACTCGAGCGAAGCCAGTTTTAAGATCATTAAACAACACAAGTAGACTCCTCATTGAGATTAATAGATGGATTAGTGGTGGATATCGGTGACTAAACACATTCTTATCAGATTTAGTGCCCCTCTGCCCCTATACTGCGACGACCAAATGGAAAAAGAGCTCTAGTGTTAGAGATACACCTGCCCACACCATAGAACAAGTTCAAACCAACCTTTTTTGAAGAAGATATATATATTTTTCAAAACCAAATTAACCAACACTTTTCCTGTCACGCAGATATATGGTATGATGTAGTAATATTGGGAAATAAGTTAGGACTTAGCCACAGGGCCCGCTTGACCAAAATTGTTAATTTCTGGAAAAAAAGTCACTGGCGGATACCGTTCATCGTCGATTTTGAAATAGCCTCCACTGATTTCGTTATGTTTATATGTTATATCATATTCGTGAAAAATATATATTTCTCCTTTTAACAAATTCAACTTGTTCTACGTGGGTACGGTTGCACGGCCATGCAATTTTGGTGTTTTGGTAGCTAAACTACCCCCATCTCTGACACAAATAAGACAAGTTTGACATCTTAAAATCCCAGGACTGGATTCCTCGTATCAAGGATAAGAATATGTATCAATTTGGTGGAAATTGGTGCTGAAAATATTTTGGAGCACCTCCCTCCCAACCCTATATCGAATGACGCCACTGTTGGCATCTTTATTGCACACCGTTGGCGTCAGATGCATGTATTCAATGGAATACCAACCATTCCAACCATACCAACACATAGAGGTTCTACCACGAGTCCCCATTATAGCCGAATTTACAAAACGTGTCCAGTAAATTAGGTCTGGGGAAAACTTACCTAATTTACTGGACGAGTTTTGTAAATTCCGCTATAAACTGGGGTCAAGTTGTAGATTCTATTCTATGACCCATAACCTCGATAAAACATACTTAAAATCAACAAATGGGACGTGAAATTAACATCGGCTTCCAAAAGGCACGTGATGACGTTTCACGTAACTATATATACGTTGTTTGACCACGTACAGAACTAGTCACAGATAAATAAAGACTCTTTGACTTATTAAAGTGATGTGAAACACTCCGGTAGGGTGATCCAATAGAAATGGAGAATAATCTTGCTCAAAGTTGTTCTTTTGACGAATATTAATCCAAATTGCTAACACACACCGTCATTCTGATATATTAATTAAATGCACTGACCCTGGATGGCGAAATAATTTGTGTTTCTTTGTCGCTGATTGTTGCGTCCCGAATCCAGATGTAAATATTTACAATTGAGCTTAGTTTTGACGATGTTTTCTATTGAGTGGTATGGTCGATTTCTTTGAAATTTTCGACGATGTTAGTAGAATGCTACATTCTCCAGGTCGGCATAACGGTTGAATACTAACTTATCAGTTTCATGAACTCCAACAAGTCCATAATATGTCTTTAAATGGCGAATATTTAATGAAATAACTTTTCAAATTATTCATTAGAGTTTGTTGGATATATACTGGAGGCCATAGTATTTTGAGACGTACCGTACATATTGTAAACAAACGACAAACCGGAAGTCAAAGGTCACCTGACATTATTTACTGTAATGCAACGAACATTGCATATCACACTTTATAGAATTGGGTTATTGAATGGAATAAGTGTAGGCTAATGTAACAAATAGTGTTGCATACCACAGGAGGAATACCAAGATGCAAAACAGACTTCAGTCCCCACGCCTCGCTATTTTCTTAATTAAATCTATCAATTATTATTGAAGTGTTTTGTCAGTTACAATTCATTCTGGCTTGATCTAGACAATTTTCAAATGAATATGGACAGTTCAATTTCTCATAATGATGCTGAATGAACTGTAGCCTACAAAAGTTTCACATAAATAAATGAGTGATTTCTTCACAGTATGTGTAGGTGCTGGCAGCGATAAGTCCCGCGTAGGGGACTGAACTCTGCATTGAGCTTGGAGGAATACAAGCAGTGTCTACTTCGGGTTGACGTTGTTTCCAAAGAGCGATGACGTATATAAAGTCAATAATCCCATTGGGCAATTTGGGTGATGCACAGACAATTACTCGATTTTCATTAGACCTAAATCACAATAAAAGTAGTTATAGATCAATGGTAGTCACAGCCGTGGATTACACTTATCTGACACAAGGATGTGGAATAAATACAGAAGTTACAGAACACAACTTGCCATCATAATCTAGAATCTTTTATTTAACAAGTTGCTGACAGCGCACAGTCACATTTCACTCAAACTCCACTTTTGTGAATTATATCCTTGCACCGTCCGCAACTCATTTGATAACATATTTTCGAGTAAGATGCGCGTTGTGTTCTGGCTATTCAAACCAGACCATGATTAAGTTGCACCTCCACTTGTTCTGTCCCTGACATAAGCAGCGTCACTTTGGAACATTTTAACCTGTACCTTTAGATGTGTGTAGGTGTTCTCCGTTAATTTCAATGGAACACAGAAATACACATGTACATTCGCAAATATAAATATAATAGTCCATGTCATAATGCGACAAATATGGACTCAGTCCAGACTCCAGACCAAATTTGTATATGATTTATTTCATTCTTAATGTGTGCGTGAGCTTCTTCTAGACCAAAAGTTCGTTGCGAGATATGTGTGCAAAGTATGGATATTGCCATCGTTTCCTCGCAACTACCATAGTTGTTTTCGGCCGCAATTGTTTAGGGTAGGGGAAATTTAAAAAATCCCAACAAGAAGGAAGTGTTTTCAAAAAACGAAGAAACGTTATATCCCGAACGAAAGGTTGTGGATTTACTATACACTATATTATGTGTGGTTCTGAATATCTTATCACCAGAATCAAACAGGGAGACAAGGTCGGGAATATGGAAACCTCTTTGGAAAAGTTATTAACCTATGTACCTAAAATTTGGTCGATTCATAGAAAAAGGCTGATGTAATACAAATCATTAAGAAATGTAGCCCACGTGACGTGAATAACTGCAGACCAGTAACTGTTTTAATTGTGTCAACAATGATTAAACCAACTCCTAGCTATAGTATGCGATATTACCCAGTCACTTGACAAAGGCCTCATCGCATGTGGCATATATGTTTGCGATATATCCAAGCTATTTGACAAGGTTTGGCATGAAGTTCTTCTATTTAAATTGGAACATTATATGGTGACTGAACCCTAGACCGGTGGCTATAATCACCAACAGCAGCAATGGATATATATATACCACAATCGGATTGTATATACCATTGGAAATGTAACGCGTGATGATTTTAGTAGGATTGATGATTTGGCAAAATAAAAAATGGCATGTGCTCTTTGATAAGACTGATACAATATGATCTTTTGTTCACTCCAAAAATTCACCGACGCTATCACTGTTCATTGGTAATGACCGTCTCGATTTTTCAAAGTCACATAGGCATATAACAACTCATGGGACATACTAGACCATGCCATGAATCGCTAACCTGGCTAACGGCCGTATATATCATATTCCTCCAGTATACAACACCTGCTCACTTTTGACAGGGAACCTTACACAGTCGAAAACATAACGCGGGAAATATATTTCTGTGTTAATACCTGTTGCTTAATAGTTTATTCATCAGTAAGCAAAAGCCCCAGCTCGAGATTACATTATTTAAGGTTATTTGTGGGCGATTTTTCTTTGCGCCACTTACAATCATGGAATTTCTCCAGGGTAATTAATTCAATGTTGTTTTTGCGATGTCAGTAAAAAGCACGCATTTTATTTTAGAGCTGAGACCGCCCCATACTTTGAAGTAGATTATAGAGGAACAACTATGAATACAGAAATTTATTCTCTGCCTTGTTTGTTTAATTTTTGTAAAGTTCCCTGTCAGAAGCAGTCAGAACAGCAAACAGTTACCGTGTTTTGTGCTGGTGAAATATGATCTCTACGGGCGTTAGCAATAGAAGAGATTCATGGCATGATATAGGGACATCCATACCGACTTCGTCTGTTAAAATACATACAGTAGACTATCCCAGATCAGGAAATTAAAAAATACCGACTAACAAAGCATGCGAACACGACGGAATTTCCAACAAGATAATCTAAGAGATAAGCTCGGGGATGTGGACATATCTTTGTGAAATTATTAACATGTACCTACAATCTGGTCGATTCATAGAAGAAGACTGATGTGATACAAATCTTTAAATTATAATCCCCCCTCGAATTGAATAATATGAGATCATGAATCATGATGTTAGGAATAAAATCATGGTCACATTAGGGGGGATTTACATGACACATTAGGGTGGATTTACATGCCACATTAGGGTGGATTTACATGACACATTAGGGGCGATTTACATGACCATTCAATGTTACTTTCTTTTCTCGTTGTGTCCCTGACTGGAATAAAAAGACACTACCAGCCTTATATTTATAAACCGGTTCACAACCCACGGCCAATCAAATTGCTCCAATTCATGAACAATATTTCTTTCATGAATCTGTATTTCGACGGGGCCAAAATATAAAACTGAGCTAAATATCACACAAATTGACATTAATTGGATAGTAAGCTGAAAGGAGATCGGAGTGGAGGGATTGAAATTCTATAACAATACGCCATAATGATAGCACCAGTCACTCGGGAAGTTAAAACGCGGTCAGTAGCGGTCATAGAGGTGGTGGGCTGTATCGGTGGGGGCCCAACACATTCGATTGAATATGTTTTGGTTTGTCCGGAGGGGCGGGGTGATTGGAAGTAAACTGAACGAAATCCAAACCTATTTGGAATGTATAATCCACAATAATCACGAGATTTGGAATGATATCACTGAGAACATTCCACAAACTGTTCACATATACATGCATGTACGCCGAAAATGCAGGCAATATATGCAGGTTTGGTTAAATCTGTTGTCATGAATGCCGGTGATATTTCATCACACACACTTTATGAAATGTGTACATTTTGGCGGTGTTACGACACTGTCGAATTGGCTAATGAGTGTGGGCTATTACTGCATGTCGGTGGGCCAAAAACATATTGGTATCATTTACATATATATAGGGTGGGGGAGACAAACACATCAAAACATTGGGTTTGCCGTAAGGTCACATTATTGTGAAATGCACGGACGGCAATTCACTCCCAATTATGTTTGTTAGGGATGACCTAAATATTGTTTATACATTCATCCATCGGCATGCTGCTACCAGGTAGCCGATTGGACGCTTACCGCGTGACGGAGAAAATGTATACATGCACGCTTCAATTCGACCATTACCGCGTGACGGAGAAAATGTATACATGCACGCTTCAATTCGACCATCCTGGGCGCTTCGTGCCCATCTACTCTCTTGTGTTGCGAAATGGGCGATCACTCGATCGCTTCTCGGCCTTTTGGCTCGAGCCCGTGCTGTGAGATACGTCCCCGACGATGGTCACGCCATCGGACGGGACTTCCACGGTATGGGTTCGCAGCCTGAGGAGGACGAGTGGTCCTGACTGACTGACGGACTTCCGCTTCTAGCGGGGACTGACCCCGACAGGCAATTTGACCATCTCGTAAGGGTGGGTCACATCTTTCGGTGTGCTCCAGCCGATAAGAGTGGTCCGCAATAGCCCCGGGCCAAAAAAAAAAGATTTATAATTATCACAAGGAACAAACTGTTTTATCCAGAAACACGTCATAAATAATGCTAACGCAAGTGATCCGATTATCAACGAGCATTTGACTAATTGTTCAACAGGAAAATGTTACACCACAAACCATTCAATTAACTTTTGATTGAATGTTAATTGATAGGTAATCGTCGTATAGAATGTGGCTCAATTTTGTTTGCCTTGGGGAGTGAACCGTTTTATAAATTTGTCATAACCCTCTTGGGTATCTGTATACAAGAAATATAGACCGCGGCCGCTTCGCGGCCTTGGTCTATATTTCTTGTACAGATATCAAAGCGGGTTATAACCTACACATAGAGAGAGAGAGAGAGAGAGAGAGAGAGAGAAAGAGAGAGAGAGAGAGTATATAATTTGGGCAATAAAGATACGACACCAGTGTTAACATGTTGGGTTAATTTTTATATTATTTATTACAGTATTGTACCCTACTTCTTATATTTAAGGGATTTCAGATACAGTAAGCTGGAAGATGTTATCAAATTGCTAAGATAGTAACTGACATTTATATACAAGATCTTGGTACCATGCCATCTCAAGAAGAGCTCACTAAAACAGTATGTGGCCAAGATATTGTATCTGATTGTTTGTTTCAATTTGGTTGGGTATAAAGTTGTCGATTGACTATATATGTTCGCCAATGTTTTCGAATGGAATGTGTAGATCGTAGGATGGGGTTAGAGGGGAGGGGGAATCGAATCGAAATAGGGATATATAGAGAGAAAGAGACAGAGAGAGAAACTGAGAAAGAGAGAAAACGATGAGATACCGAGAAAGAGAGGGACAGATAGAGATAGACGGAGAGAGAGAGAGAGAGAGATAGAGAGAGAGTCAGAGAGAGAGAGAGAGAGAGAGTGAGAGAGAGAGAGAGAGAGAGAGGGAGAGACAGAAGTAATATGAATATTAAAGATACGTCACCAGTGTAACATTTTGTGTTTATTTTGATGTTATTGTTTGAAATTTAGATCTCTTTCTGGTGTACATATTAAACAAATATAATGATCAGAGGGTGTCATGAGTATATTAGAATAATTCTATTCAATTCTGACATGGATTGCAGGACACCCGGGGTAATGACCTCCATTTTCTATAATTAATCCGTCATAGATAATCTCCCCATACGATTTGAATAGAATCCAAAATTATATATTTTTTGGTAATATTTCTGACTAAATTTCTCAGTGGTAAGAAGGGTGGGTGGGACAAAAAAGAAAGACACAGTCACATCATTGTGCAGATGATCCGTAAACACGAAAAGTGAGTTCCAATCAGTTTTAGAAGATATGAGTGGAGAATTGTCAATTTGTCCATTTAATCACATTTAAAACACATATATCGTATTTGAAACATATATACAGTTTTGGAACAATAGATATCATCATATAAGTAAATAATTACATATAATGTGAAATGAACAATTATTACCAGAATCCAAAATGGCTGCCAAAATGGTGATGGAATGAACGTAAACAAACTTAATCGAAATTTCTTAATTGTCACATATATTTCTAAATTTGGTCATGGAAACAGAGACATACATAACATAGAACACAAGTCAGATTTATAGCCATATTCAAACCTGCATTTCAATTGTGATAACAGTAAAATCGGTGAGTTTTATGGGCATACACGGGACGACTGTGGTCATCGACAGGTGTACTGATATAGAGGAAGGTATACATACAGGAAGTTGTCGTATGGTTATGGGTGGGGAGTATTGGTATACTTGGAGTGGCTCTAGTGTCACGGATGGCTATTTAAAAGCATATCTTCAAACATCTCCGTTATTTCGCCAGTAATCCTAGCCTCAATTCTAACCTCTCGTGTCACGAAATTTGTCACACTATATCGAGATAATGATATTTAGGGGATAACTGTGTGGTGTTTTGTGATTTCGGAAAGGTATCGTGACTGTGTCAAATTTATTTAATCGGCGACGACAAAAAACGCCATTGTTTTGTTTATATAGTAACCAGGTAACGGAAGTCAGCTGCGGTTATAATTGACGAGTAGGAATATCGACCGTCGCAGCGCTGATCGGGGCAACCACCAGTATTAAAAACCTGTTCCCCGCCTTGTTTGTTTAATGTTATAAAGTTCCCCGTCAGAAGGAGACAGAACTGCAAACAGTTACCATGTTTTGTACTGGTGGAATATGATCTCTACGGGCGTTAGCCAGAAAAGAGATACATGGTATGAGCTAGGGACATCCATACTGACTATGTCTGTTAAAAATAAATACAGTAGACTATCCCAGATCAGGAAATTAAAATTAACCTTGAATAGACACACTCTTGAAATTGTGTATCTAACTTATATGTGACCACTGCTAGAATATGCAAGTACATGTACATGCAGTGTTGTTTAATTGGAACACCAAACTATATCTTAGACAGTTTGACGATGTGCTATTCGACGGCGCAAGGATTGTACTTTGTAACAGGCTGCACCAGGTCAGCATCGAGAGATAAACTTTTGTTTTAATTGGGATGGGAACCACTTTCTGATAGAAGGTATGGGAGAAGAACGTGTTTATCCACAATATTTATAGCGATGCAAAACCAAAATACTTATCTCATATATATTTTGAAGACCTCTGTCTGTCTGTATGATTGTCTGTATGTTTGTCTGTATGTCATTGATACAAATCTACGATTCTCGACCGATCGGGACGAAACTTGGTACGTGTGTGTAGTTTGATCCAAGCGGTCGTCGACGTCGTATTGGCGTGCCCGTGCGGCGTCCGCTTCGCGCATGCGCAGACGAGATCTCGGAAATGGGTGGAGCTATCGACTTGAAATTTGCTATGTGAATGTATCTTGCCCCGGATACGAATTTTATCGGGTCGCCGAGCCCGTGCGACGCCAGCTTCGCGCATGCGCAGACCAGATCTCGGAAACGGGTGGAGCTATCGACTTGAAATTTGATATGTGAATGTATCTTGCCCCGGATACGAATTTTATCGGGTCGCCGAGCCCGTGCGACGCCAGCTTCGCGCATGCGCAGACCAGATCTCGGAAACGGGTGGAGCTATCGATTTATCGGGTCGCCGAGCCCGTGCGACGCCAGCTTCGCGCATACGCAGACCAGATCTCGGAAACGGGTAGAGCTATCGACTTGAAATTTGGTTTTTGAATAGCCCTGACAACGTCGGGCTGGGTAGAGCTATCGACTTGAAAATGTTTTTGAATAGCCCGGACAACGTCGGGCTCATAGGCTAGTCTAATATATATTTTGGGACTTCTGTCTGTTTGTTTGTTAGCTATGGCCGGGAAAACTGTCAGACGGATTTTGACGAAATTTGATACCTAGGGGTAAAACCCCACGGACAGTGTTTACCGCCGTTTTCGAGAAGATCCGAGCACCCCTTCTCCACTCCCAATCACCAAAATGACCGTCCTTGGCACTGTTGAGTTAATTGCGTTGATAGTTAAAGAGCGTTCGTATCCGCAGTGTCGTTGATAAAGAGCGTATGCGTGTAGTGTGATTCTTATGTCTGGGGCCAGACGTGAGTGTGTCTGTATCCAGACACGAGCGTGTTGTGTGATTCTTATGTCTGTCTTCGTACTTAGGGGTTCCAAGGAACAGGTGGGGGGGGGGGGTGTCATTGGGTAAGTTTTTCCGCCCGATGTCATCTTCACCTTGAAACGGGTACCAACAAACGTACCTCTTTTAGGGACGGGTACCATCACGGGACGGGTACCATCACTTCTCTTGATTAAAAAGGCAGAATTAACTAAAATTAAATAAAAACATTAACGGATTTCGACGAAATTTGATACCTAGGGATACTTTTGTCGGGGGAGTGTTTTCGACGGGTCAAATCGTTACCCCGACCTGACATTGACCTTCAAAATGGTCAATCAAGGTCAAATCGGGTAAAACGGACGGATTTCGACGAAATTTTATACCTAGGGGTAATTTTGTCCGGGGAGTGTTTTGGACGGGTCAAATCGTTACCTCGACCTGACCTTGACCCTCAAAATGGTCAATTCAAGGTCAAAGCCCGGACGAAGTCGGGTCACATGCTAGTGTGATATAATTCCCCTCGAATTGAAGAAATATGAGATCATGGTGTTAGGAATAAGAGGGATGTTGACACATTAGGGGGATTCACATGACCGTTTACTTTCTTTCCTCATTGTGTCACTGACTGGAATAAAATAGAGCATGATATTCGCGCAAAGCCACTACCAGCCTTATATATAACATAACTGATAATTGTTTTAAGACACCGAATAATTTTGAGGTGCTGGAAACTTAATATAATTAGTACACTGTCGCATAGGGTGTGGTGGTAGTGAACTGCGCATATGAGTGACGTCACAAAATTTATACCTATATACACATTATTTTAGTGCAGTGATGTAGATTTTCGGCATGTCGTAAATGCATATTACTCGGCATTACTCGGTTTAAGGGCGCTATTATAGCCTAGTGCCATAACATGCTATTCTGGACAAAAATGTCATTTCTAATTAATAAATCGATATATTGGTCTACTTCTCTACCTCCTTCTCTATCCACCCTCTCTCTCTTTCTCTCTGTCTCTCTCCCTCTCTCTCTCTCTTTCTCTCTCTCCCCCTCTCTCTCTCTGTCTCTCTCTCTCTCTGATCCCTTCTCGTTCACCCTCCACCTCACAACCTCACATCTAGCTCACGAACAATCTTTCAACATGCTTCACTTAGGGATGTGGCTAGAGGGTCTCCGTTGGTGGGGGGGGGGGGGGTGTCCACCTTGGGAAATTCCAATTGCACCCCCCTTGAATCAGAATCACAGACCAAACACAAGTTTTGCATAATTCCATTTGCACCCCTTGCACATCAGTCCTCAGGCCTAATATCCTATGTATTCATAAACTATGTTGTTCTATATGCCCGGTATAAGAAAATTCAGATACTTTAACCTGAGAATTGCATAAATCCTAACTCTAGTAGCCTACTCCAGACAAATACACACGGCTACGGGTAAGAGACCAGGACATTGTGTCTGTCCATGTTTGTTCAGCCCGGTGTGAGAAAATTTGGAAAACTATACAAGAAAATCGCAAATCCTAGCATCTAGACTGGCCTCAACTGAAGCTTCCCTAGTATTGGAAATTTCAAACCTCATACTCCCTCTTAGGTTGGAAAATTCTCCAACTAATGACCATTTCAGTCCACAAGTTTGACCGAATGTACTAAACTATTGTTTTGTTAAACTAATTAGCAGTTTTGTATTGGTCACGGGGGAGGGACAGTGACACACCGGGCCGACCATGGTTCGGCCCGGTGTTCGAAAATTTTGAAATCTGAACAAGAAAATCGCATAATCCTAGCATCTAGACTAGCCTCAAGTCTTCTTAGAGTTGGAAATTTCAAACCTGACACCCCCCCACTTAGGTTGGAAAATTTCCAAATGATGACAATTCCAATGACAATGTTGACCAAATGTATGACAATATTGTTTTCTTAAATTTAGTAGCAGTTTTGACTAGCCACGGGGGAGGACCAGGACACAAGCTTTCCAAGTGTTGGAAATTTCCAACCTGTCACCCCCCTAAGTTTGGAAAATTTCCAACTAATGACCATTCCAACTAATGTTTTGGCAGGTATGACATTTCCAACTGTTGAAAATTTTGACCAAAGTTGGGGGGGGGGATGAGACACCCCACACCCCCTCTAGCCACATCCCTGGCTTCACTCACCAGTTCAGTGATTTTACTTTGTGTTATTTTGTGAATTCAGTCAATTATTTAGTTTGCTCATATGTTACTTACGTTTGTCAACATGTTTGTGCTACATTTGTGCTGGGAGAGGAGGGCATATTAAGTGCCCCGGGCACTTGTCCCCAATCATCTTGCTCTGTCTAAGAGCAGTACAAATATTGCACACAAAGAGCATACAGGTCTTATTCAGTCGTATCGATCAGTAATCGTATTAAACGACGCTGTTCTATCCGGATGTTTCCTGTTTTTCGATGCAACCCCAAACTTATCGCCAAATGGTCAATCGATTGCCTGGAAGGAAATCCAGACACAAGAAGTAGATATTAAACAATAAACTACAACTAGTAAAAGCTTTAAACAAACATGACTCGTGGACAAACCTGCTGATTTCGTTTATACGGGCAGGATGTGCGTAACTGGCAAACGATTTGTCTCAGCGTTCCTATAGATACGGTTTCCAGATCGAAATATTCAAGACGCCCACTGATCTGCAAGATTATATAATAAGCTGTAAAGGATAGGGTGAACGTCATGCGCGGAATATTGGCCTGGTAGCTTGTCAGGTTAAAATATAGGGACATTTGGAACGTATCCCATTGCAAGGCGCGTCTGCAGAGCTCCGGGACCCGATTATAAGCTGACGCTAACAAGCATTCATCGACGTGAACCAACGTGTAAAATGAACATCTTTCTTATTCTTGTTGCCTGTTCTCCTCTCATAGGGGAAATAGCTGCCAAATCACGGAACAGAACATTTGAAATCATTCCCGGTTGGAAGGAAAACAGTTTCAACATTACTCATGCCGTTGGGACGGGCGCCATGTCTGAGACATCGTGCGCGACCAGATGCCTTCGACAAAATTGGTGCATGGCAGCGACATTCTTTGTGGGACTTGACACTGACCATAACTGTTTTCTTTCATGTGGGGCCGCGGGTGAGCTCGAGGAGGATACTGGCGCCGTTCTGATGCGAAAGCAGGTGAGTTTGTTGTGGACTATGTGCACGGTTCGCGCTGCTGCTTGCCAAATTTGCTAATGGCAAAATATATTTTCATTGGCAAAAATAAATTTCATTTGGTAAAACATTTGTCAAGTGCTTAGGTTTTTAAATTATGTGATGTGAACTATCAAGTCATAAAACATGGTCGATTGTGGAGTATCCGTTACGTGTGCCGTCATAATTATGTCATAATTATGTTGAAAGTGATACATGTTTCATTTTATTTATTCTTCTTTTGGTTTTCACAAAACGGTCATACCTTCTTTCTGTCTACATCACACACTTCAAACAGTATTCAACCGTGGTTAAATATGACAGTCAGAAAAAAGAGCTGTTCTTAAATTTCAAATTGAGACTTGTATAAGTAATTTGTTTGCAATGGGCTCTCAATGTAGATTATGTAACTTTGCACGAAACGGCAAAGGGTAATTATGAAGTGGGAGTATGGGACTAATTTGTGTAGATTTATTATCCACAAAATAACGTCCGTGGGTTTCTAAAATATCGCACCTGCACACATTTTGGCACGAAAGCACCTTTTCTGCAAGTTGGCAATTTCTAACTTAGCACCCAATTTGGTTGGAAATTTCGTACTGATGGCCATTTTAGTCAGAACATTTTACCGAAAGCAGTTAATTAAATATTCCATTTTGGATCGGAAAACAGTCTAACTTTACGAAAATATTGGAACATTGGAAGAAAGTTGTAGTAATAAATCGGAAATAAGGCAAATCATTGAGTACAGATTACACACTGTGAATTTACCACGATCTTGCGATAAAAAAAACACCACTTTATATCTGTCTTGAAATTGTAATAAAGATTATAAGAACTTATACTGCAATTGTGGCCCGGAGGTGATAACCATGCACCTTTAAGTGAATCGAGGTGATATTACCTTGCATGTGCATTAACCCTTAATAAATTGATTATCCCGCTCAGTTATAAAACGTATGCATTGGAATGGTGTATTATTCATTTGGAGGGATTTTGAGCAGACGACAACGGCTGCGGACACACGTACCACCGTTGCGATGGCATAGTTGGTGTGACAATTTATTATGGTGCAATTTGGTGACAATTGGTCGTCATATTTCTGTGCCATAGCTAGCCATGTCGCCCGCTGAGTTTCCGCACAACGAGTCGTCTCGACCAATTAACCCATGGCGTTTCACCAAGGCTGGTCTCTACTCATTACGTTTTGCTACATTCTATTCTCTATACGATATATATAATTGCACGATCGATCGTCCAAAATTGTGTTTGACCGTGGCAATCCCTCATTCACTCACATATCAAGCATGTAGTACGCTTTGTTGATATGATTTCAATTAATGATTATCCACTTATATTAATTTCATGCGTATTAAGACAGTTCCCCAATTGCTTTTTTTATTTTGCGACGTTTAGTCTCCGCATAATTCCGCTAATATTATCACGTGAGTAGTAATGGTGGGCACTATGGCCCAGTACCCCCCAGACATGGGCACTATGGCCCAGTACCCCCCAGACATGGGCACTATGGCCCAGTACCCCCCAGACATGGGCACTATGGCCCAGTACCCCCCAGACATGGGCACTATGGCCCATGGGCCATAGTGCCCATGTCTGGGGGGGTACTGGGCCATAGTGCCCATGTCTGGGGGGGTACTGGGCCATAGTGCCCATGTCTGGGGGGTACTGGGCCATAGTGCCCATGTCTGGGGGGTACTGGGCCATAGTTCCCAGCCTGAGGATAGATGTTCCTGTCATTGATGTGACATTTCTGATCGAAAAAATGAAAATGGACTTAGACATTTTTTTCATTACTAATTTAAAGTTTGTATAATTCTGACCAGAGATGACACATCGACACGAACAGAATCAATTGGTGGGGATCCTACAGTGAAAACGATTTTGTTGAAATTTATCATTTTATTTTTCAAAAACAAGAACAAGAACAATGAACAATAATATATTATTATACATCAATAATATTAACAAAGAACAATAATTTATGTACAAAACAAGGTCTCAGATTTGAAGAAACTTAATTGAACATCCTACAACATCCTACAACATCCTACGCTGAATCAATAACAAAAGAGTCTATTTTTGTGGAGTTGTTGACACATTCGTTGTTATCTGGTCGTCGTCTTCTTTGCGTTGTATGTATATCAGCCGTCGATGTCCTGGTGAAGTTTAATTCAACAGCAAATTTGCTTTTCTGTATAATCGACCATAGTGCTTTCCAAACCATCGAACTATTGTTCTGTCATTCTTGAAGAAATCCCGAGAATTGAATAATCTTTTCATCCTCTTTCCTTTCATCATGTGGTGGAGTGCGAATATACAATATAATCCACACACATTTGTCGCACGATGTTGATATCGTGTTGTATTCATAGTCCATGCTGATGAGTTCCTTTTTATGAATGGTAACATATATCGTCTCGGTGGTGGTAGTCCAAATGAGTCGAAGTATACAGCTGATCTTCCCTTGAATAACATCAAGGTCCAGTGTTCTCCTGGCTGATCCGATGAGTGCGTGTTCACAATATATGCTTGAATATGTTGTGGTTTCTTCTCTGGTAACAGATCTCTAGCACAAACATATGTGTTAAGTTTACGCAACCAGGAATTGTCTAGAATATATTGAAGTTCAGCTGTCTGCATCGTTGTAATTCTCTTTGACTCGCTGTGACCACATCAGAGTCCACTCTGCATCGATTTTTTTGCGGTTGAGCTCCAAACTGTTTCTCAGATGATCCCACATAAGGTATGCTTCGAACTTCTCCTTGCAGTGTGGGTTTAACTCCATCAGCTTCGGGAACCATCTTTCCATAACATTGTATATGTCAAGTTTAATCAGTGCTAAGTCGATAAACTGGTTTGTCCAATCATCAGTTGTAGAGAACAAACACAGAACATGTTCACGTTGACTAGGATGTTCTATTTTACATCCTTCACAGTTTGCTGACACTTCCTTGCGAATAATTTCTTGTAGTTCTTCAATCGTAGCGTTGTTGAGTGTGTCCAAGATCAGTTTTAATCTCGGAGCAACGTGTTGTGAACGTCGGTATTCTTCATAGTAGTTCCATAGCTGTGTTGTGAGCTCCATCCTAATAGTCAGTAAGCACTTCTCTCAAAGCTGTGATCTCTATTTCACTGTCGAATTCAGCATACACCAAAACGTTGACGGCTGTAGTGAGAGCTGTCAAGAACTGAAGCTCCAAACGCAGGTTCCCTGTCTTTATAGGATGTAGATGTCCCTCGTCGCTTCCTTGGTCCGGTGTCAAGTCGAAACCCCACAAACAATAACCATTCATATATTCGTTTAAATTAATGCCAATTGATTTGTTAACACCAACCATTCCTAAAGATTGATACAAAGATAAATATGATCTGAGACATTGTTTTGTTGCGAAGTTTGGTTCAAATGGACGGTTATGTATTGTATGACCGTCTTGACTAACTTCCAATTTATTCAAACTGAAATGTTTGAAGTGGAATGGATTGGTACCCAAATCTCCATTCATATCTTTATTTTCGACCAACGCAATAAAAATTCTCTTTGGTAATTGTCCTTGAAATAAGTGGTCTTCAATTTTTGATCTAAGTCCAGTACTAATTGTGAAAGTTTTTATTTCTACTCGTCTGATAGGTATTTTCATTTTTGACTGGACAATTTCTTGATTTAATTTATTTGAGACCGCTGGAAAGAGACTAACTGTTCTGACATGGAACACTGCTGATTCGAAAACAATTTGTCCATCCTCGCCGCCAATGAGGCAAAATTTTGATGGTGATCTGTTTAATCTGATACGAATTTCAATTCCATTTGGTAAATATTTTTCTTGAAGAAACAGATCAGTGTGTAAGCGTCCACATAGTTCAACAATTTTACTACCACCGATCAAACTTTCTCTAGAAGTTAATCCAGCATTAGTACCACCTTTGGTATTCTCTTCAAAATGTTCTGCTGTATCGCCATACCACATTTCTAAATTTGCTAATTGATTATCTTTATATTCTGGAGAGTATCCCAACAGATTTTCGAAATATGCTCGGTATGGGTAAGTGTCAGAATTCGAAGTTATCAATTTGTTGTTCAAGTAAACATCGATACTGCTGAACATGCTATGAAAGAAATTGTTAACAGGTGCTAATTCCGTACCAGCTAGCAAATTAGTTCCATCTTTTTTTGTAATTTTGAATTTCACATAAAGATAAGATTGGTTAATATCTGTCCACTTTTCGGTTTGAGATGGTATGACAAACTCTATCGGAGCAGAATTATTCAGCGGTGCAATCGGATGATTTTCGATCCACTGCGATTCTGACATTGTAGCCACCGTTGGTGGAACATGTGTTATATCAAGTTCCGATTTATTGCATTCGCATGATCCATTTACCATTTGTGCCATGATTAATCAAAAATATCAAGAGCTCGACTGCTAGGATGTTTTTTCGACTGACTTTTTCGGCGTTTGACAGCTGAATGATTCATTTTTGAATTCGCTACTCTTTTTCTAGGTTTTTGTCTCGAGTTCAAAATTTGATATTTAGCTTGTGTGCCAAAAGATTTTAAAGCTTTTTTACCTTCAGACATCAACGCTTCTTTCGGACTTTTACCTTGATTAATAATTTCATCTGCAACACCAAAAGTGTGTTTTTTCGCAAGTTGTAAAGCTGTCCGACCAATCGGTTTTAGAAATGGTACAGCAGATCTCATAAGTGATTTGAAAATTGAACCAATACCGTTACCATATTGCCGTGGTACACCTCTATACACGGGAAACATTGTTTTTAGAACTCCTCTCGTTTTCTGAAATGCAGCTTCGCCAAAGACTTACCACCAATAAACTGAATTGATTCTCCTGTGTCGCCACTTATATTTACACTAATTTTGTCAAAGTATGACTTTGAAACTGGAACATAATGTAAATTTAAAAATTCATGTTTTACATGTAATCCGTCGATATCTCTTTTAATTCTGAAAGAAACAACTCGTAAAATTTGTACTTCAACATTTCCAACAATTGTGAAATCGGCAATATCAGAATAAACAAACATTTGATTATGACCAACAAACAAATCTACACCAAACGGAAATCTACTATTTGAATAAAAATCTTCAGAAGCGTTTTCAGTTTTGTAACCCAACTTGTGCAAAAGACATTGTGGTAATTCAATTCCTAGTTTTGGGATACTTAAACTCTTGCGAATAATTTTCACACGTTTTGTAACTTTTGAGTACTTGATGTGAAATCCGTATTCGTTTTGCAATGCTTCTCCAAGTGTTTCATCAATTACATCTTGCATTGTATCAAGTAAATCTGTCGCAGAGGTATACGAACCTTCTCGTATCTGTATTTCAAGTGCATGAACGTCATCAGGTCTCTTAAATATCTTTTCTTCAAAACGATTTTGAAGAACAGACAGTATTATTGCATCAGTTGTAATCAAATTGAATTTACACGAATCCCCTGTAACATTGTATGTTTCTGAAGGTGTTATCAGTTCGACTAATGCAACTTCCCATTTTTCTTTATCAATTTGAATTGGTTTTGGTAATTGTACAGTAAAACAACATTGAGTATTGTTTGGATACATTACCATTGAACTGTCGCTCGGAATTGTAATGTAGAAAGAATTCATACTTTCAAAATTTCTGTCGACTGATTTTTCAAATATTTCAAACGCGGTGTTGGTAAAATGTACCCCAAAGAACTACTGAGTAAAATTAACCACAGTTCGTTATTTTCACTTTGTAAACTTAAATGAACAATTGCTGTAGCGATTATACCAACAATTATAATAATTTGTGTAAAATATGTTACTTGATTTTTTGCAATTTTTTCTCCACAGATTTGAAATTGTGATGGAACATCGAGACCAACTGAACCATTTTGAGACATGTTAAAAGTTTTATACCAAATTTGTGGCAGGAATCCAACTGTCAAATTTTTTAGGATAACCACCCCAATGAACTTTAATTTCTCTAACTGATTTACCAGCAACTTTTCTTGAACGTTTACCAACAACTGATTCAATTTCGTAAACTTTATTATCTTTTATATGTTGAATTTCTTTACCATAAAATGATCCTGCGATGTTTTCACCATCTAAATCTACTAATTTGTAAGTTAATGGTGTACTTTTACAAACTCTACTAATTTTGAAAATTTCTTTTGTCCAATTTGGAAGATATCCTTTATCAAAAGTTCTCTTTGTTTTATTTATTCTAACAAAATCTCCAACTTTCAACATCTTATCTTTTTTCGTTTTTAACTTTCCATAAAGATTTCTGGAAACTTCAATTTCATTTTTTCGAGTTACTAAAACTGGTGCCATCTTAATACTTCTATGAAAACTTTTGTTGTAAGAATTCACAAAATCGTGCAAAACATCAACGTATTTCAAAGTTTGATTATGTGTAAAATATTTCCACATCTTTGTTTTCAATGTCCGTTGAAAACGTTCAACTATACTTGCTTTTGTCTCTGGATTCTCTGTTGTGAAAAAATGAATTTTCTTAGATTTCAAAAATTGTAAAAATAATTTATTTTTGAATTCGGAACCTTTGTCAGATTGAAATGAAGCTGGTTTTCGTTTTGATGATTTGAGAATTTTCTGAAATGTTTTAACTAAAGTTTTACCAGTTTTGTCTTTAATTTTTTCAACCCATGCAAATTTTGAGAACACATCAATAACACAAAGTAAATATCTGTATTTGTCATTGTGCTTTTGCAAAGTTTGCAAATCTGCCAGATCAGCTTGCCACTGAATATCAATTCCTGCAACAATAGTTTTACGTCTGCGAAATTTCCGAACAATTGGTTTGTGCAAAGTATATGTTTTTTGCCATTGTAACCATTTTTTAACATCTGAAAGTTTAATTTTGTTATTTGTTTCTTTTGCATTTTTAAAAAGTTGATTTGCTCCACTGAAACCACCAACTTCTTTCGGATTGTAGTAAATTTCAGTTAGAAGTTTGTCAAATTTTATGTAAGTGGGGACCATTCTTTCAAAATAGATTTTCTGGTTTTAGGAAAACTTTGAGGTGTGAAAATATCAACTGAACGTTTTCTTGACTTGCCACTGCTAGGAGTTGCATGAGGTGTATGAAACTCATCACCAGTGTGACCTTTTAAATGTCTTTGTATCCACAACCATCGATTCCTGTTACCTACATAATCTTGTGGTACATTAAGTTCCCCCAATCCACGTAGGAATGTTTCATAACCAACTGGGTCAAAACCTTTTCGGTGACGAACAACATCGTTTATCAAATCAATTATATTTGATCCAGTAACTGTTTCTGTTCCATAAATTAATTGTCCACGATCATCCCATCTAAGTTTAGGATTAGTTGACAACAATGTTAAAATTTGTTGTGCTTTACCACGAAGTTTAGATGGAACACTTTCCAATATATGTTCACTCATGTTCCCAAAGTTTTCAGATAACTTTTGTTCAGGTAAACTGAATTTTGAATTTAAAGATTTTTGTGAAGTTTTCAATTTGTACAATTTTTCTCCAAATAACTGTGCCTTTTCTGATTCAGAAATATTTTTATCATAAACTGATTTCAATTCTTTGTAAGAATCTGAAACATTTGAAATTGCAGGATCAGGAGGTAATTGAGGTTTATTCATTTCTGACATTTTCCATTGTTTGAAATCTTCCAACATTCTGAATGGTACAATAACCATTTTCTTCATATTTATTTGAGATTTAGTTTTTACAAAATATTTTTAACAACTGCACCTAATGTTTTGCTAATCAATGGAGCAAGAAATAATAATGGTAAAAAGCCACCTTTTTGATTCAAAATTTTCTTCTTTTGTTGCAAAGGTTTGTTCTTGTCTGCAAGATATCTGATATGTTTACGCTTCGAATGTAACTTGCGGTTCTGAGCTTCATTCAGTTTTACATTACCTTTTAAAAGATTTTGACAACATTCTGAAATGCAATCCATCACTTGTTTCGGAGCATAGTTGATCATTTTCTTTTTATATGCAGATGGAACTTTACTCATTGCAACAATCAACTCCCCATATTTTTTTATCAGCGGTACTTTCCGGCTCTTAGTTTTTGAAGGCATCTTCACAGTCTAAGTAGTTGTCTCAAAATGAGCAGAAAAATTATATGTTTCATCTTTTATCTTTTCTGATTGAACCATTCTAAAGCTTCGAATGCCGATTTCGATGGATCAGACAACGGCATAAATTTAGAAAATTCAAGATCAATAACTGGTTTTTTTTGTAACGGTTGATGTTGAGGGTTCTGCTGAGAAGGTATAGGTGTAAATTTAGAATGTTGATTTTGTTGAGTTTGCATCGGTGTAAACTTTGAATGATTTAGAGAAAGCTTTGTTTTACGTTTAGATTCTTTTTGATTACCCCTTTGTTGTGTTTGCATCAGTGTAATCTTTGAACGTTTTGGAGAAACCTTTGATTTACTTTTAGATTGTCTACCAGTTTGTTCAAATGAATTTTTCAAAAGACTTCTAATTAAAACTCCCCCAAGGAACCCACTACCACCTCGTTGTAAAATTAATTTGCGTTTTGTTTCCATATCAGTTGATGGATCAGAGATTTTTTTAAGAACATTTTTATTTCTCTGAAAAAACTTTTTTGTCTGTGATGGTAATTTCCAATCATGTTCAAGAAATAATTCAGCTGCAAAAGTGAAGAAATTTATAATTTGTGACAGTTCATCATGACTAAACATCTCGGTGGACGACATGGTTCTAAAATGAAAAAAGTAACAACAACTGAATTTATACTTTTGAATAAATGACAGGACCTCGGTCATTAGCTGTCAACCATTTATGGAAAATATCAGTTCTAATTCGCAAATAATTTTCTGTTCTAGGATGAAAATCTACTAAAATATATCCATGATTTATTGAAGTTGCATCTTCGTATGCTTGTTTCAAATGATTGGTTTGCATTTGATGAGCCAAAACTTTTATTTGATTTTTATCTCGAACGCTTTGAAATAAAACCATGTAGTGTGCATTCAAACTTATAGTTCTGCTACTTTTTGATTTTTGGAACATGTTTTGAGTAATGTAAATTATTGAAGCATTTCGATGATGACCTTTTCTAGTAAACCAAAGCATTATTTTGTCTTCATCTTGTTCCCCCATCATGTCATCGAAAACAACAAGATGAGGAAATGATTTATCTGATACAATTTCCTCATCATCGTCTGGAATACCATCGATAAACTTAACGTTATCAATTTCTTTTATACGATTGTATGTGTCTTGCCATTCTTTGTAACACCAAACTATTTTCTTTGGTGGTGTTTGGAATAAATCGTGTTTAAATTCAATAACTTTTTTAACAAATTCTGTTTTACCTGATCCACTAGGTCCGCTGATAAAGAAATTACACGGATGTTGGAAAAGTAAAGATTCTTCCATGTTGTCACTTTGATGTCTAATCAGAGAGTGAACTTAACGACGTGTGAATTTAGTTTTTAAACCGAAATCTCCAAAGCTGTAAATATTTCCATACATTTCAATAATCCAATCATCATAGTCTTCTATTCTTCTGTGCTTTGTTCTGTAAATAAAAAAATCATCCCCCAAAATGTTTTTAATTTTTGCATATGTTGACATTTTTTTTGTTAACAAATACCCATAGATCCTAGGAACTGATTCAAAAGTTCCCCCATCAAGAGGTAAATGATCATCATACTTTGTATAATGAATATAGTCATGTTCATCAAAAGTTCCTAAATCTATATCTAAATGGTGTTGATCAGCACCAAATGTCCAAAAATCAGATATTTTTTCAATGAGAAAAAATGTTTTGAATTTAATAAATGATTCAATATATTTTTGAGAGAAATGAGAAGATATACTTGACTCAAGATAGGCCAATCTCTGTAAACATTCGCCGACATCACAGCATCGTAGTATTGCTTTCTTTTCTCTTTCAAACCAGACTTCTTGTAATTCCTTCTTTATCTCTGGAATAAGCGTTGACTGTGCCACCAAATATCCATAAATCTTCTCAGCAATTTCTGGAGGTACTACTCCTGCCAACATCTTGACATGAAATGACTCAACATCTCCATCCGTATGGGTATGTATAAATACCATTGACGAGTTTTCGTTTTGTGTACACCGATCTGAAAGTTTTGGTTTGACACTCACTAATCAATTGATGGTTCTTTTGTCTTTTAATTCTGGAAGGATACTCAACAACAGTTTTGAAATTTTCACGATCATTAACACATTGTACCATTGTTTCAAAATTAACTTTTTGACTTGTGCTGTAATCAAGAGTGATACCTTTTACCTTACATTTGGTGTATCTTCTCCCATCTTTGATGTATTCATATCCGTAGTTCTTTGGCCCAAGTCCAACAAATTTGACAATCTTTGCATCTGGATGTTCGTCGCTCCATTTCCCCAATCTTCCTTCGATAGTTTTGATGTTCTTCTTTGATGGATCACTGACATACATACAGCTGTCTGTATCAAAATACAGCACTCTATCTCCAAGTTTTTCTAAAACTTTATACAATTGTAATCTTGCATACGCTGTAACAAAAGAAGCAACAACAACATTTGCTGAATGATGAGGTTCAATATTATCTAAGATGTCAACATAATTTACCAGAATGAATTTGTCACCATCAAGAAGTGTAACATTTTGAACAATTATATTGTTACTAGTAAGCAATTCAAAATAACGTGATGGTTTATCCACATACTCTGTTTTTGACATAAGATTTCTTTGTGCATTCTTACCCCATATACAATTAATCATAATTTTAGATATTTGACGTTTTCCTGGATTCTTCTCGATGTTCTCCAATTTTATACCCTCAGCTGCATAATAATCCTGTACAAACTTTTGTTTCTGTTCTTCTGTCTCAACACCAAATGGATAACCACTACATTCCTGTTTGATCTTTAGATGTTTATCGATATAGGATTTGTATATTTCATCTGTCCAATCTGTCCAATGCCAAATTTGGTACACATCAAGTATTTTGTAGCCAACATCCATTGCTTTGAATAATTCTGGCGTGGTCCACACTCCGGTTATAGCTCGATCTTCTTCTGAATGGTTACATGCCTCGTTCTCATTGATGGCACAAGTGTTGCACAGAGTAAAAACCATTTTCTTGTTACAATGAATCGGTAGAACTGGAATATACAATTTCGATGGTGGTAAAATTGTACATTTAACAAGCCCCGCATAGTCTCTAATGTGTTCTTGATCGATCTGCTCTTGGCTCAAAATTTCTGGATGTCCAACAGGGTAGAATTTATATTTGTTGCAAAATGGATACAACGAACACACATCGATGAACTTGATTTCTTTTGTGGAATCTTGATCAATTTCCTCGTACAATTTGATGGCATTTGTACGTCCACCAAACAATGCTTCTCTTGGCAAAATGGGGTCTCGATGTTTGTAGAAAGATTCCATTTGTTGTTTGAATTTCACATCCGATTTCATTCTTTCGTCGATCTGATGCTCCCAAATTGATTCAACTCTGTAACCAAGACTTTCCAGTTCATCTTTCTTCTGTTGGGTTCTTGTATATAATTCTTCCATGGTGAGCATCGTATAGGGATTCTTGTATTGTCTGTTGTTGTAACATTTTGGACATCCATGAAACAGACATCCATTCATCTCAAAAACTGTTCTTGTGGCTTCCTCATATCCATCGACGTAGTGTCCACCAATCTTGATTTCTCCTCCATTCAAAGCATGCTTGATTGTTATCATACGTGACAATGATATATGTTGAAGCCAACGTATCGCTTTCATGGAATAGTTTTTAGCACATGGGTATCCACCATCTGGAATGATTCCAATTGTTTTCTCTGGCATTGAATTCTTCCTCCATGCCAAATTGCAAACTTGCGCCAATGTTATTGACTCAATGAACGGGTCAATCTGTTCTGTTTCCAATATGTATTTCCTGAATTTTCCACATCCACGGCGAAGAATATCCACGTCTGATTTGCAGTACTTCTCCATCTCTTCTTGGAAGTTGAATATCACGTAATTTTCTATTTTCTCATTGTACCATTCAAAGAATTTCTCTCGATTTTCCACGCTCATCATGTCTGGTTTGTAGTAATCAGAAGCCAAGTAATGTCCAATGTAATTTTGAAACTTTGGTGAATTCGCCCAATGTGGAAAGTGTCCTTTCGCCATCTCATTCAGCTGAAAAGTTTGTGGAAACTTTGAAAGCGGCATCATCAGAAAACTCAGAGAATCAATAACTTTCACGCTGTTGCATTTTAAACTGAGAATCTTGTTTCCATTCATGATCAGTTCTGGTTTATGAATTCCACTTTGTATGAGTGTTTGAAGTAGAAACTGTGCATCGTATCCCTGAGCATTATGTGCTATTGCAACACATCCTTTGTGATCTTGGTGGAATAACCAGTTTGTGAAGTCTGTTAAAACGTTGTCACCCTTGAATACAAATTCTCTGGAATCCGGTCCGCATGTTTCACATTTTTCTTCGATTGGTTTGCACATGCAATCTCCACAAGCGGTATGTGCAACACAGAAGTTTGGAATATGAACACCTGTGTCTTGTCTGCATTCAAAGTCAAAGAATACATATGGAATCTTTGCAGGTTTCTTTTCCGGTGATTCATATTTTGGAATGTAGCACCTGTGATCTGCTTCAACGATTTCTTTGCAATGTTTGCATTTCTTCAACCCCGCACATATATGTCTGCTTGATTTATTGATGAGAATTTCTTCATCACAATTGTTGCATAGTTGAACCAAATCACATATTTTTCTTTTCTGTTTTCCTTCCGTCTTCAAATGGTTGTCGAAACATGATTTACTTCTGAATGATCGTTGACACGTTCTACACTTCACCCAATTTGTGAAAATACACTGTGTCAATGACCAGCATGCACAAACAAATCTGCATCGATGATCGCCACGCATATGGAATCCAATGTCGCAGAATTCGCAGTAGTAGCTGGTGCCTAGAAATCCTTTGATTGATGTTATGGTGTCGAAGTGATTGTTGTTGTAGTAGATGTGTACACATTTGCTACCCGAACACATTTCTGCAGGTTCAAATAGAAATCCAGCGCCAGCAAATTCATTGTGAATTTTCACAACATATTCTGGATACAATATTTCTTGAATCTTGTGGAACTCATTGATACTGCAAACTGTATCGTGTGGAATGCCAGCACGGTTGAGTAGATATTTTGCTGCATCTGTTTGTGCTGTGTATATTGATTGTCTTATTCTTTTCCATATCTTTGACCAGCACGCAGATCCATCACTATCTGCCTTACACATTCCGACGACAATAGATCTTGCCATACACATAACATCATCAGCATTTTCAATCCGGACAATACTTCTTTTTACTTTTGTCAACTTGTTCTTGTCTGCAAATGGTCCATAATGTAGTGAGTGTCGTGTACCACCTTCCGGAATATCTGTAACGAAGATTTCGAAATTGAGTGCACCGTCATGAATTGTAAAGGCTGCATTTGATTGAACCACATTTTGAATATTATCCATGAGTGTCCCACCATTCAATTCACTGGCTTTTGTGAATGGAATGAAAATGCTCATATCAAGTCCTGGATGATTTATCGTAACTCTGATTCTTGTCTTCTCATTTGCTGAACATTTCTGTTTCAATTCTTCTGTCAACTTCTCAAATATCTCTGGAATGTTTTCGATTGGATCTGTAAATTTCTCGAATTTCACACCAAATTGTCGTGATGCTGATTTAAATTTTCTGGAAAATTTCTCCGAGTTCAGCTCCATTTTGAAATATTTTGTTGGATTGAACACAACGCGCTCTCTAGCCAGACTTCTCTTTCTCTTCCCACCAATTTCTCTATTCTGTCTTCGACCGCGTCCAATCTGCCCATCACTAGAACTTTCTGCCCTATCAGTTTCCATATAGCTCTCTTCACTTTCTGCCTCATCAGTTTCCATATAGCTCTCTTCACTTTCTACCTTATCAGTTTCCATATCGCTCTCTTCAATAACTGCAGGCCTTGGTCTTTTTCTAACAATATCTTCTTCGCTGGAGGCGTCGTCTGAAACAGGTCTTTTAATTCTCTTAAACATTTTTGTCTTGAGTTTTGTCAGCAAAAAATATTGCGACTGGCTTCTTCGGAGTTGAAGTGTAAAGTGTAGAATTACATCTGCTTTTATAGCTTTTTATAGCATTCGCGATGAAAGCTATAAAAGCAGATGTAATTCTACACTTTACACTTCAACTCCGAAGAAGCCAGTCGCAATATTTTTTGCTGACAAAACTCAAGACAAAAATGTTTAAGAGAATTAAAAGACCTGTTTCAGACGACGCCTCCAGCGAAGAAGATATTGTTAGAAAAAGACCAAGGCCTGCAGTTATTGAAGAGAGCTATATTGAGCTACATAAAGAAGATTCAAAAAAATCTACACAGCCACAGACTAGAAAAATTCAAGATAATCTTGTCGAAATGAGACAGATCTCTGCCAATTTGTTTAAACTTTGTAACAAAATGCAATGGCAAGAGAAACAAGAGAAAAACAAAGCTGATAAAAATTGGAAACCGCCATATGGTTACTGTTACAAATGCGGACAAGAATCCCATTGGTCCTTCCATTGTAAAACAGATTTCGGCGACAAAAAAAATGTGAAAACTATACAAAAATGTCTACAAGCAGTAACAATACAAGAACAAAATGCAGATATCAAAACTGAAGAGATGTCTACAACATCAGATGTTTTCAAACAACCCCGACCTGTTGATCCTACGAATGATTCACAGAACAAATCTGAAGATAAAAATCCAGATTTTGAAAATTCCAAGAAAACTTCCAAGAAAAAGAAGCTGAGACCATTCTACATTCCAAAAACAGATAAACGAATCGATACAAACATTTGAAAATTATGTTGTGTGAATAAAATTATGAATTGAACAATCGTGTTTTGTTTTTTTCAGCTATGAAAGAGTAACCTTTTGGGGAATGTGGGTGGCCCTGAAAAGGGCCGTTTTTTCTTTTACAGAATTCATAAAAATTCTGCCAAATCAGGATATATCCCGTTGGGGTTAATTGTCACAGACCAAGTAGGATTTGATCTGTGCGCCGCAGCAGCCTGAGCGAAGCTGTCAATTGCTGCATTGCACAGATCTTTCTTCGAGATCTGTGACAAGATCTCCCCGAGATCAAGATTGCTTGGTTCTTGATCACATACTTCAGCCGATGGTCGTCGCCGAGCCAGAAAATCTGTTAACATCTGTTTCTGCACCACCTTTTGTTCAGGAGAATCCTGCCATTTCCTATAGGTTCTGATTTTCGTCTCCTCTGACGAATCTCTCTTCCTCCATAGCTTCTTGAAAAATTTCTTTAGAGACGGCATGATGAATGAAGTTCACTGAAAAAGTGAAAATATTTTTATACATTTGACACGGGCGTCAATGAAATCACATGTCGCATTGACGTTAAAATTGACAAATGTTTCCTGGCGTTGTGTTTTTTCAGAGACGGATCAGCAATCATATTTTTCTTGATCATTATTGCATAGCGATCAAACAAATGTTTTTAATTTCGTTAGATCATTATCTATTATTTGGCACACATGATTGATATATTTATTACCTCGTTAGGCAAATATGGAATGTTTTTCTAGTTTTTGTTTTTGGAATTGTACATATTTTATACATAAAACTGAACACAAGATTGTTACACGGGCGTCAATGAAATCACATGTCGCATTGACGTTAAAATTGACAAATGTTTCCTGGCGTTGTGTTTTTTCAGAGACGGATCAGCATTCATATTTTTCTTGATCATTATTGCATAGCGATCAAACAAATGTTTTTAATTTCGTTAGATCATTATCTATTATTTGGTACACATGATTGATATATTTATTACCTCGTTAGGCAAATATGGAATGTTTTTCTAGTTTTTGTTTTTGGAAATGTACATATTTTATACATAAAACTGAACACAAGAAAACATACTGAACATTTTTCTTCATCATTACAATTGATAACTTTACTTGGTCATCGTTTATGAACGAAGATGAATTCATATGTTAAAATATCTTAATTAATTGCATATACTATCATGAATTTAATCTACATCATATCGAAATGGTGAAACTAACAGATAATGCACTGAAAAGAAACACAACGTCAGGGAGCATTTGTCATTTTAACGTCAAAGTATTATGTGCTTTCTCTACCGCCCGCGCAATCGTGATATATGTTCAAACACGGCCGTGAACAATTTTTATTCTGCATTCAAAGATGTCCGAAATCCCCGAACCGTTGATGTCTATACTAAGAGGAACGATAGGGCTAACACCCCAGATAATGCGGACCGGACACGCAAAAGAAGTAACCGCCAGTGCAAAACTGGTTATGCAAATATGCAAAAAACAACAGCGTTGGAACAAAAGCAAAAGTCTCAAAAGAAAATCGTGGCGTGAACTTTGATGCCATACAAAACGGCCCTTTTCAGGGCCAAAAACAAAAACGGTCCTTTTCAGGACCAACCAATTTTTTCAAAAAGAAAAACTTTTAGCATTGCTTAATAACTAATAATGTTCTTTGTACCCTATGTTTTGTTTTGAAAAAATCACGCCACGAATAATTTAAAACAAAATATACTTGCAAATATTTGTTGTTGAATAAAATATAAATTGAACAATCGTGTTTTTGATTTTTTCAGCAATGAAAGAGTAACCTTTTGGGAAATGTGTGTGGCCCTGAAAAGGGCCGTTTTAAAATTATCATCTGACTTTAACATCGTTTTGTGTTTTTCTTATATCTTGACATATCTTTCCCATGAGAACCAATAGCTTTTGCGAATTCATCACTTTTCTCTGTATCTTTAGATTCTTTACAAGGAAGACGAAATCTGACTTTTGTCTCAGTAGAAGGCTTCATGATACTTTTAGGTTCTTTTTCTTTCGCCGATAATATTTTTTCTTTTTTGATCTGTTTCTGTTCTTTCGATCTCTGAACATCATGAACCCTGATTGGTATATCTATCTCTTCTGCAACGAAACGAAGATTCACTTTTACTTCTTGATGCGTTACTTGTGTTTTCACGTCAATATCCCTGCGAAGACATCTCAGTTCATCTAAAATCGCTTTTAAAATGAGTGTATCTCCACCTATAGTCATTGTCGTATTAGCTTGGCCTGTTGACTGTGGTGCCGCATATGTATTCTGTACAACAGGATTACTGTATATCTCACTCTGAAGAAATTCTGTTAACGGATCCATCTTTGATAGCAATGCAATGTAACGTTGATCAAATTCGAAAATATTTTTATACATTTGACACGGGCGTCAATGAAATCACATGTCGCATTGACGTTAAAATTGACAAATGTTTCCTGGCGTTGTGTTTTTTCAGAGACGGATCAGCAATCATATTTTTCTTGATCATTATTGCATAGCGATCAAACAAATGTTTTTAATTTCGTTAGATCATTATCTATTATTTGGCACACATGATTGATATATTTATTACCTCGTTAGGCAAATATGGAATGTTTTTCTAGTTTTTGTTTTTGGAATTGTACATATTTTATACATAAAACTGAACACAAGATTGTTACACGGGCGTCAATGAAATCACATGTCGCATTGACGTTAAAATTGACAAATGTTTCCTGGCGTTGTGTTTTTTCAGAGACGGATCAGCATTCATATTTTTCTTGATCATTATTGCATAGCGATCAAACAAATGTTTTTAATTTCGTTAGATCATTATCTATTATTTGGTACACATGATTGATATATTTATTACCTCGTTAGGCAAATATGGAATGTTTTTCTAGTTTTTGTTTTTGGAAATGTACATATTTTATACATAAAACTGAACACAAGAAAACATACTGAACATTTTTCTTCATCATTACAATTGATAACTTTACTTGGTCATCGTTTATGAACGAAGATGAATTCATATGTTAAAATATCTTAATTAATTGCATATACTATCATGAATTTAATCTACATCATATCGAAATGGTGAAACTAACAGATAATGCACTGAAAAGAAACACAACGTCAGGGAGCATTTGTCATTTTAACGTCAAAGTATTATGTGCTTTCTCTACCGCCCGCGCAATCGTGATATATGTTCAAGACGGATCTTCAGACTTATTCTACATTCAAAGATGACTGCTGTAAACATAACAGATCTTGACGAGATAATGGCCGGTGGGGTATACTGTAAAGCAGTGTACGGTGAAGAAATATCGCTGTTTTGGAGGGCACTCAGCCTCGGGGTTTACGGGACGACCGATGGATGGATGGTTCTGAGAGATGCGGCAGTTGACCTGTACTACGCAGAGAGTGACGAACTTGGTGCGTCGGCACAAGATTTACGGCGCACACCACTTTTGGCTGAATCAAGATTGATGGTTGAATTAGCGGCGACTGTTATACAGCGACCTATCGTCATGTTTGATGCTACCAAAGGCGGCTACAAATCAACACCAAGATTCAAGTCATCAATAACTCTAGTGTGGATCCCACACGTTTGCCACGAGCATTATTGTGAATGCGAAATATGGATGAGGCGAGGAGACAAATCAATTGAAGTTTTGGCGAACAAAGAAGTTCAATGTGGCGGATTCTAAACTATAACAAAAATAAAACGGCCCTTTTCAGGGCCACCAAATATTCGAAAAGAAAAACTCTTGATTGCTAATTGATATTTTCCAAAGTGAGATTTTCCTTTTGAAAAAAAATAATTCTAAGTCCATTTTCATTTTTTCGATCAGAAATGTCACATCAATGACAGGAACATCTATCCTCAGGCTGGGAACTATGGCCCAGTACCCCCCAGACATGGGCACTATGGCCCAGTACCCCCCAGACATGGGCACTATGGCCCAGTACCCCCCAGACATGGGCACTATGGCCCAGTACCCCCCAGACATGGGCACTATGGCCCATGGGCCATAGTGCCCATGTCTGGGGGGGTACTGGGCCATAGTGCCCATGTCTGGGGGGTACTGGGCCATAGTGCCCATGTCTGGGGGGTACTGGGCCATAGTGCCCATGTCTGGGGGGTACTGGGCCATAGTGCCCACCATTACTACTCACGTGGGCCAATGAAGCTGTGTCGGAACTGTTGGAGGAAATGCAGCTGCGAGAAAGTATCTGGAATAAACAAAGAGAACTATACAAGGACAAAAAAGAAAAGAAAAGAAGACTGATTATAACGAACTTAGGAGGACTCATTATGCGAATATGCAGCGGCGACATTGCTATATATGGCATATTAATTATGACAACCAATTGTCACCAAACTCCACCATAATAAATTGTCACACCTACTATGCCATGGCTACTGTGATTCGTGTGTCCACAGCCAACCAGACGTAATAATAATACAAGTGCAGAAGAATTCAAATTAATTGTGGGGAAATGTTTAGGTATAATAAGTTAAACTTTTCCTTACATTTCCTGAGTGAACTACTCGTCAATGATTATTGTGTATAGAAATGGCTAAAATCTAAATTTATTAATACGAACATTTCACGTATGTATTCAGAGTTTAAAAATAATGTAATATAAGAATCTAAAAAAAATGAGTTGCCACCAATACTGACTTAGTAGGTTATATCATGGAAATATCCACGAGTCATTGACGAGTGGCTATTTCATGTACACGATTACCATCATGATATAACCTACTTTTAAACCCCCCCATCTTTTATATTGTTTGTCCTTGTAGGCTTGTACACTTTACCCTGCAATAGAGTCGAACTTTCTCTTTCCATAAATTTAGTGGTATTTGACACGAGTTATGCGGATGTAAGGACCACCAAGTAACTTGACTTGAAGCATTTTATTTCAATAATATATTAACGGGACTGGGAACAAGTTTTCGCAACTTATTAAGCCCATCTCCCAACACAATATAATAAAAATGCGGATATAAGGACCACCAAGTAACTTGACTTGAAACATATTTTATTTCAATAATATACAAATGGGATTGGGGCACAAGTTTTTGAAACTTATTAACCCTTTACCCAACAAACCGGCCAAAACCGGCCAAATAAAGCTTCAACAGCCTAAAATATCTTCGGTCTGTCTCAATAGAACCATACAAATATGGGTATCATTGGAACCGGCTCCTTGACCACATTGTGATAGTTACAGTTATGCCCTGTGCCAATGCATTCTCTTATATATGCGAGTCGACCATAGGTCGCCTCGCATATATAAGAGAATGCATTGGCCTAAAACAAATCTTTTTTTAACACTTTTTACCATTTTTTCTTACATTCTTTAACAATTTTATAATTTTTAATGTGTTAAGCCGATGCATTCTCTTATATATGCGAGGCGACCTATGGTCGACTCGCATATATAAGAGAATGCATTGGCACAGGGCCCTTCTGTTGGGTAAAGGGTTAATCTCCTCTCCAAACACAACATAATAACACACATATAATCAAGATGCCGCTATAAACGTATATACATGGTGCTATGTTTTGAGATATATAATTTCTAGTGGATTCATTTTAAGATAGTTGTGTTAGTAATCACTACAGTCGGGATTTTTTTTACCCTGTGCCAATGCATTCTCTTATATATGCGAGTCGACCATATGTCGCCTCGCATATATAAGAGAATGCATTGGCCTAACAATTTTTTACAATTTTAATAATATTTTCTTGTATTCTTTAACAATTTTATAATTTCACCCATACAGAGCCCCAGACAAACATGAGCAGACGACACTCTTCTATATGCTTCTATATATGTGTGGGGCTCCCTGCAGGGTAATGGATGTTTTTTATTTTATATCCTAAAAATTGTCAGAAACATTTATTTAAAAAAAATGATAAACAATTGTTAGGCCAATGAATTCTCTTATATATGCGAGGCGACCTATGGTCGACTCGCATATATAAGAGAATGCATTGGCACAGGGTAAAAAAAATACCGACTTCCGACTGGATCATACCACAATACATATCTTATATCAGAGGTTAACAGACCGGGGATTGTTTCGAGTTGCGAGTGCTAACACATACTATATTATTAGTATTTGTTTGTTCTTGGTAATTTATAATGACACAATTGTACTCGCGTTTGGTTTTTGTTGTGCTCTGGAAGACAATACAAATAATTAATCAGAATGATATGTTTGAATTGGAGGTTGACTTAACTGTCACATAACAATTTGAAATTCTGGAAGCAATTTGAAGTGGATTCGAATGTTAAATAAATATAACAATTTGGGAGCGAAATGATTAGTCGCTACAAAGTATTGCTGTGTTATGTAAAATAGTTGAACCGCCAAGTAGCTGGGTTTAAGGCAGATATTCAAATATGTTGGGTATTCGACCAAATAATAACACCGGCTTCGCATCGATGAATTATTTTTTCCGAATATCCGACAGCTCAGGGAATATCTAGAAACTATTGTGCATTTTTCGTATATATCATATTTTTCAATTTATTCGTACCACCAGATATTCATAATCAGGAAGACGATTTTCAAAAGCAATTATAATACCTGTTGTCAGATACGCCTGCCATTCACCAGTTATTTTGCTATGATTGTTTGTGGAATAATGAGTGTTTTTGTACTATATGTATACACGCGAGAATATGAGAGCTCCGGTCACCTGTTTGAAGAAAACTCCAGTTTTACTTAATCAAGAAACCAAAGATTTGCCTACATGTAATTTCCTGTATTTGGAGACATTATAATCACGGTGGGGAATCACGTGGCTTCGGGGTTGGTGAGTACCACGCATTCAAAATGGCAGAGGCGTTTGCATGCAAACGCACAAGAACAAAATATATGAGGAACTGACACAAAACATAACATTTTGACTGATTCGAGCATAATTATGCTAATTTATTTTTAAAACAAGTTGATACCTTATTTGTCCGGAAATACACAGTAGTTTTCTATATATAACATTCTGGTCAAAGTTGCCAGTCGGATGTTCGTGGAATAGTCCAGTCAATACATCTAGGGGAATCATTCGACTGACGACTTTGGTCAGAATGTTGGAGCAAACAACTGTGAGTTTGGACAGAAATGAGGAATCAGCTGGTTTGAAAATTAGTATATCGTATTCACGTAGCTTCCAATATACAATGTAATATATCATTATCTTAGTTTATTACCCTTTTCCTCGTTTCTGGTCGCGTTTGCGGTCGCATCGGCCAGTTTGAATGCGTGATACTCATGAACTCGAAACCACGTGATTCTCCACCGTGATAATGTTCTAACCGGTTGCCATTGGAATGGGAAGTTATATTGGGTGGAATCAGTTCGCATATTGTTTTCGAGTTGGCTTCACCGCCTCCAACAACGGTTTCTATACATCAAGTTAAAGGTAATAATATGATAAATTATATCTTGTTCAGTGTATGACCGCATAAATTTGTCTGAGAGCTGACAATTGTACTCGAGGCATTATAAAATGTTGTTCTAGAGATATGAGTTGTCTTAAATTCAATGTATATAAATCTGTGTTGGAGAGGATGCAACGAAATTTAAAAGATCATCATTTAAAAAAAAGTGTGAAGCTTGCACCACATATCTGAAGTTTATTTTGATCTTTAAATTAAGATATGAGCGTTGTCTGGAGCCTAAAGTCACAGGGCATGTATAGTATTTCAAACAAGTGTATGGCATGGCGCAAGCGTCACAACGGACGTCAAGATGGTTTGAAGTAGGGAGTTTCGTGTCGGTAATCGTATAGGAATGTATGTCTAAATTGTCAAACCATCACGGTCAAATTGAGAACACATTCAACGTAACACTATTTATTTTGTTTCCCCCACAGACACTTGTGCGAGAGAATGCCTGGGGTGAGTACAGCATATGCACGAATATACGCCCATTGGATGTTTTGTATCACATAATTAGCCCCTAAACCCGGCCTCATATTTTTATTATGACACACGTGTATTATCGGCACGCGCATTGACGTAAGAGCTTTGCGCAATGATTATCAATCAATGTTATTATTATGTTAATTAGAAGTTAATTATGATACTCAATAAGTGTTGGGCTATTTAGTGTTGACTGTGTCATAAACAGTGATGATAAGGGTGGTTGAACAATTTTGTCAACACCAAAAGACACATTTAAAATGGAGATATATATTTTTTTGAAGGTGTTTTTACTTCCTCTTTAGTTGTGATAAAGAAATCAATATTACTTCCTTTTAATCCCAGCCGTTTCGAGATCGTGATGACAAAAACAGAAATGAATTTCCTCGAGTGGCTCTGCCACGAGTGAATATTAATTTTGTTTGTCATCACGAATGAGATAATTACCATATCCAACCAAAAGGTGAAGATGTTCTGCTTATAGTCTGGTCGAATAAAGGTTTGACCTAGAATAAATTTGGACTAAATTGGTTTGTATACTATTTTGAAGAAAAATATATCCTCTATAATATATCAAAAATCCGCTAAAATCCGCTTTGAGCATTTTTTGTAATTCAAGATGGCGTCCAAGATGGCTGCCATTACCATTAAATAAGTTCTACGCAGTTATAGTGAGAACATCTTATGATATGTATAAACTGGTATACATTGTTGTGAAGCTAAGACATAACCCCACCGTTGGTATCAGCTTTGTTTATTGTTTTGATATGTGCTAACTGTGTCACAATGAGGTTTTTTAGACAATATTGCTCAAGATGGCTTGCAAAATGGCAACCCAATTTGGTAAAATGTTGATTTGTCACATATATTCCAAACATTATTCACTTCTGTTCCGAAAAGGTAGCAGATTGTGACTCACTTGGTTATTAAAAATGCTACTTAGTCAACTAAATGTTATATGCTGGTTGTCCCAGAACCTTAAGAGGCATGGAAGTTCATTTAATGGGTGCAGTATGGAATTTGCCGAAAATTTCTTTTGGGATTTTGTCCATGTTTTGTTTAACTGAAATGGGCAGAAATTTGAAACGGCACTGAGACTGAGAGGGATCATAGTATGTGGCTACTCTGGCTCTGTAATCAACAATGATCAACTTAATATCGTGTGTATATATGTTGAATGTATGGCTATATGTGAGGTGAGTATGTATACGGGGAGTTATTGTATTCATGAATGATATGAATAGTTATACAAGTTATGACTATATGGTCATGTATTGGGTGTCCACGTTGAGTTATATAGGTATATACGGAGTAGCTTATGGTCATGACCGTCATGTAGGAGGTGAACATGTATGCAGGAAGTTGTTGTCTGGCCATTGAAGTGGTGTATGTGTACAGCGAGATTAGCTATTTTGTCCATCTTTGTGTTGTGGATGTAAATATGGAGTGAATGTGTGGTCATGGGTGGGATGTACAGGTGTACAGTGGGTGGCTGCATTGTCATGGGTGGGTGTATATGTATACACGCGTTTGCTGTATGATAATGAATGGGGTGTATGGACAAAAATGGAGTGGTTGTATGGTTATGGGCAATGTGTATATGTTTACATGGAATGACTACAGAGTCAATGTTGTTGAAGTGTATATGCATACCTGGAGTACAGTTTGATGGTTACTGGCGGGCTTGTGTATATAGATAGTGACATCATGGTCATGGGTAGGATGTATAAGTATAGTGAAATAAATAATGGCTTACATCCTGTCCTATTCTTGTCACAATGATAGTGGTACATAAATGTATGGATGTTAAGAGAAAGGGGATGATGTCTGTTAGGCATACTACAGGATATTCGAGGCTGCATATATGATGGCCAAGGTCCCAATTTCTCGCAGATAAATTGATCCCCGTTCTAATGACACGAACGTTGAGTTGGAAGCTGGGTCCTGGTGCAGTTTAATGAAATTTTGAAAATAGTTTTAGAATGTACCCCACAAAACAACATGTTATTTTATGCCAAACGTTGAGTTTAGACATTTTTGGAAATGACTTGAGTTTAAAAGATGCCAAAATGTTTGGTTAAGATCAACATCAGTTCCATATCGCTGACTGTATGCCATACTAAGCAACTGTCACATTACGTTTCGACATTACTGCAAGACGCGAGCCCTTGTATATCTTGCATGGCTATATTGCCTAGATGTGGCCAATATGTATATATGGAGTGCCAGTGTGGCACAATTAATGGTGGGTGAATTGGTGTGGAGGGAGTGACTGTATGATCACGAGTGTGGTTTATGCGTATACAGCGAGAGGCTGAATTGTGATGGTGAGGTCTATATGCACGTTTGGAGTGTATGAATGGCCGTGTGCGCGTTGTGGGACATCGGTATATCTAGAAGGACTGTAACGCCATTGGTGAGGTTTATATGTATACTATATTACTTGTAATGACTCTATGGATTTGGGTTGGGTGTATATGTGTATTTTGAGTGGAAAAATGGCAATGGGTGTCGCAAATATATAGGCAGGGAGTGACTTTATGGCCCTTGGTGAGGCAAATATGTATACAAGAAGTAATGTATGCTCATGAATGTGGCAATAATATATACCGGGAGTGACTATATTGTCATCGTTTTGATATATATCTTGAGTACCTATATGGCCATGCATCTGGCAAATATATAGGTATACAGGATGTTACTGTATGTTTGTGAATGTATTGAATGGGTATACAGGTCGTGACTATATGGAATATGGTCATGGATGGGGTGTAGGAGTATACCTGGTGTGCCTGCATGTTTACTCATGGCTATATAGCCATGTGTTGGGTGTATGTGCATATACATGTGTAGCTGTAGAGTAGTAGGTGATGTGTATGTGTATAAAGCGAGTGACATATGTTCATTTATGTGGTGTTTATGTATATGTGGAGTGACTTCATGGTCATGTGTAAGTTGCACTTGGGTGACTATCGACTTCCCATCCCTATAACTCAAGGATATGTTAACCGATAGAGAGATCATATCAGAGTGTCTCTTAGTGGCGTTTGGTATGCGTACGAATGAAACGGTTTTCATGACAATAGTATATAAGTTAATAAATGTTGATGCTAATGGGCCAGAGTAGCCACATAATATGATCCCTCTCAGTTCCGTTTCAATTGTTCTGCCAATTTCCGTTCAAAGACAGACATAATCCCAAAATCCCAAGTTTGTGCAAAAATCACATAATTCTGGTAATTTCAGTGGTTAAAATAGTAAAAGTTAATCAAGGTGCATCATAAATGTTAGTATTCAATGTATATAAGACAGAATAGTCAATTTTATTCATCAACCACAACTTATAAGCGGTTGTACGGCAGGCTGGTGCAATATTTACCATTTTTCATATTTTGGCCGCCATTTTGGCAGTTATTGTGAGCCAAAGTGACAATTTTGATACCATTGAGTCGGAATATTCACAGAAATAGAATGCATCACTTCCATTACACAGTCCTGCCAATTTTTGATGAAGTATGACTATAATCCCAAATTGTGATTGTTTTGTGAAATGTTATACCACGTTCTGTAAACTCGATTTTTTGAATGATCGGAAGGGGCGGGGACCCCACTTATGGCATATGTTATTTTCCCGATGGTCTGTTAACATGCTAAATATAAAATAAAGTCACAACTCACAACTAGTTCCAAACAGCAGAAACTTATCTTAAAGATATCAGTAAAAAACCGTAACATTTTCCACTTCCGATCGCTATTTTGACTGCCATCTTGGGTGGTGTGTTCCAATTTTGGCATAAAAATGTGGCTCCATGTCTTAGCTTCACAATAATGTATACTTACGTATACATATGACACGATATTATGAATATAATTGTATCAAATTGCAACAAACTGACATAATGGAAAATGGCAGCCATATTGGACGCCATCTTGAATTAAACAAAATTCTCAAAGCGGATTTTAGCGGATTTTGGATATGTTACAGAGGAGATCTTCCTCTTCAAAATGATATATAAACCAATTTAGTCCGAATTTATTCTAGGTTGACCCTAAAATTTTAGTTTATTGACCAGACTATTATTATATTTTCCACTAAGTTGGCCTATGGCGCAACTCCAAAGAAGAGTAACAAGTGCAAATTTGTGTACCCAAGCACAGCCATCTAATGAACTTGTGCATATAACAATAGCTCCATTTTTTAAAGAGAGATGTTAGGGATATAAAAGGGCTAACATCATAGTATTTGTAACAAACAAATTTAATTGTTCACATGTTACAGTTTTTTTAACCTGGCGAAACGATGTTAACTCATCTAGTACAGAATCACTTTTAATTTTAGCGCGGATGGTTACGAGTGAGATATCGATATCGCACTAGACGGATAACGGTTTTTATGGAAAAATACTACCATTTGATAGGTTAGCAAAATAGTTTATGTAAGGTATTGTCAAATTGGTAGCCCAGATAGGATCACATCGATCTTGAATTCGTGTAGAATATATTATGTCGGTTCTATTGCGCCATGTATTCTATATTTCTTGTATTGCGTGATGCTCGAAATGTTATCTGGAATCTCACGAGTGATCTATATTCTCTTCCCAGACTGTAAAGACTTGATGGATGCTGGTTTCGATACAGATGGCGTGTACACCATCGACGCGGGTGGTTCGAGTGAGGTGAATGTGGCTTGTGACATGACGACCGACGGTGGGGGGTGGACAATATTTCAACAACGATCCAACGGCCTGATCGATTTTTACCGGAATTGGACGGAATATGTCGATGGATTCGGCAAAAAATCGATATGTGGCGGAGAGTACTGGCTCGGCCTTGAAGTAATTCATCAACTGACCAACATGGGCCCCACTGAGTTGTATGTTAAACTAACTTCAGCTGCTGGAGAGGACAGATATGCTAAGTACTCTAACTTTGCCCTGGGTAGCAATGATGACATATACGCGATCACAACAACATGGGGAGAAGGGACAGCAGGCGATTCACTACTTGAACACGAGGGTCGGGCTTTCAGCACTTGGGATAACGATCATAGCCAGCCGAGCGAGTGGGGTGTGTGTTCCATCAGATTTCACGGAGCGTGGTGGTATAACGTGTGTCTCCATAGCAACTTGAACGGCGCATACCTCAACAACGCAACCGTCCCAGTAGGAGAAGGAATGCAGTGGAGGACAGCATTTGGTTTTTATCACTCAGTGAGAAGCACAACCATGATGATCAGACGCAAGTGAGAGACACGACACAAGGGCTCATATTCACAATCCGGTTTATTTTTGTTTAGTTACAGGTTACCCAGAGAGTAATCACTTGATTGAAATGGTGACGTGAAATAATTCACGAGAGACAGGGACGTTGTGCTCGAGCGTTTTAGAAAATAGTCCCTGGCTTATTATTTCACGTCACCAGTTCCATCAAGTGGTTATTATGTTTATTAATTTCCACCAGAAACATCTAATTTACCAGAAATCCGAATAACACCGCCTTTATAACCATGACGCATACATTTCGTTTGCGCGTATGAATAAATAACGCGCTAGTTAAATTGACAATTCACAAGAGCACGAAAGTATCGTTTTTGATCACTCGAGAAATCAAGGTAAATAGGGAAGTGGCTAGAGGGTATCCGTTGGGGGGGCGTTCACTTTGGGGAATTCCAACTGCACCCCGTTGAATCCGACCAAACACAAGTTTTGCATATTTCCATTTGCACCCCTTGCATCACAGTGCTCAGGCATAATAGCCTATATAATCACAAACCATGGTTATATTTTGAACCTGAAAAAAGTCCTAACATCTAGTGGTCCAACTTCAGACAAATGCACACGGCTACGGACAAGATACCAGGACTCACCTGGTCGACCATGGTTGTTCGGCCGGGTGTGAGAACATTTTGAATACTAAACAAGAAAATAGCAAAATCCTATCATCTATAGAATGGCCTCAATGTTTCCTTTTTTTGAAATTTCAAACCTCATACTCACCCTTAGGTTTGAAAATTCTCCAACTGACGACCATGTCAGTCCACAATTTTGACCAAATGTAGTAAAATATTGTTTTCTTAAACTAATTATCAGTTTTGTAAGAAAATCGTAAAATCCTATCATCTAGGCTAGCCTCAAGCCTGTCTAGACTTGGAAATTTCAAACCTCACATCTAGGGCTGCACGGTAATGAAAAAAATATATCGAATAACTTATTTTTTAACTAACCGCGGTATGACTAAATACCGAATAAGTAATCCAAGTCAGAATATCTGAGCATTTTCTCAACGTAGAGTTATCCTTCGTAGCTTCGTCGTCAAATGGGACATATTTTCGTATTTTGATAGAATTAACAACGCATATTAATATTTACTGTATACTTTTATTTAATTAACATGGACATCAACTTCATAATTATATAACAACATCACACCAACAAGAATACATTTCACTTTTACATGATACATGCAATGGATGTCAGCATGTTCACTTTGGCTGGCTTAAGGCACGATCGTTTAGCCGCGGCGATGTGTCCTGACTTGCTGTATAGTCTTTCCGACGGTACACTTGTGGCACACACGCACAGTAGGGTCCTGCGAATTGGAGATTTTGATCGAATCGAATATCGAATCGAGTCTACGTAATCGAATCGAATATCGAATCGAATATCGAATCGAATCATACCTGTGTGTTGCATTCTCAATTAGGCTTTTAATGTCAATGATTAGACGATTTGAGAAACGTTCTATGAACTTCCATGAAATGCCATCATAACTTGTGTGGCGATCAACCGTCGTTCCCGATACTATTAACTTCAATTGAGAATTGTTGAGAGAAAAAAAAACAGATTAAAACGTCCATGCGGTCGTATCGGCGATTAGATATATAACCACTAAACGGATTATCGGAATTAAAATCACGCGCAATTTGTAGAGTTTGCATGTACATGCACAATTGCAAATCGGCACTCGGAAACACCTGTTTTTATAAACTTGAAGATGCAACAACAGTCGCAGGGTAGCCTGTTTATGTAGTGTTGGATGATTAGATGTCTTGTTGTCCCATACGCTTGCGATTTATATACCACGTTGCATTCATCACACGTGTAAGTTTCTGCACTACATGTAGCTTTTATCATGTTTAAAATAAACATGAATAACGGACGACAAATTGTCAAGTTTCAAGGAACGCTCCGAAACTGAAAGTCATCTTCAAAAGAAAACACCGCCACACGCATTCTTCGACGCCGGGAGCACGTGTTGTTTACAATCTCGGCGATATTACAGAACGAATGTCGACAACGACGAATGCGGAGGATGGGAAAGTTACATTTATTTTATTGTTAAATAAACTTATTAAGTAACTTCATTTGGTCGTAACATATATCAACATACCATGCATTAAATAATCTGGCCAATATCCATTTGCATTCATACTTCGTTCGAAAGACGAATCACTAGAAAAGGGGTTAGCGGTGTACTCCATTGGTACCTCGTGTGCACGGTTTTAGACAAAACGGGAAAAGTCGCGTGCGGCGATCTGAATAAACTGTTTTTGTTGTACAATTTGAAAAAGTAGAATTACACCACAAAACTGGATCGAGATATCCATGGTAACTCGAGTAATGACCAATCTGGACAATGCTTTTAAGCATCTCATCGCCATTATAATTTACGCGTGTCGTCGGTCCATCGGCGATCTCTGAGTTTTTGGCTACCATGTTCAACGCTAGAATTCAGATGTATATAGTCGTCCTATAGTGGCTAATTACTGGCTATACTTATATTTAATAGCATGCGAACATTCGCGATGTACAATTAGAATTATAAGGTGCATATATTCATAATTTTCGGGAATTATATGGCACAGAAACAGCTAAGATCGACGTGTGAACTTGTCCGTAAACAGCTTACTTTTTTGTCAGTGTATATAATCGAATTTGACTTTCGAATCGAATCTCGAATCGAATATCGAATATTCGCAGGACCCTAACGCACAGATATTTCTTTGCGAAACTAGCTAGAATAGGAAAGTTTTTATTGTTCATCTTCCACCATATCAATGCATTTGAGTCTTCGGCAATCGCCGGAGTCGATGTATACTCGTCTATCTCACCCTGAAGGCCTTCCTTGCGTTTAACTTTGGAATCACTAGAAGCGAACAGACTAGCCAGGGTTTTCTTTCTCTTCGGCTTTGGAACATCAATATCGACACTGTTCCTGTCAGATGTTGAGTCAGTCACTTGTTGCACAGATGAATGTTTGTTGTGTGACTCTTCTTCTACGCTTAATCGTGTAGTAACTGCAATATATTCGTCATCATTTAGGTACCTCTTTTTGAATCTCGGATCCAAGAACGTCGCTAAACTAATCAGCTGTTTGGTGTCATCATCGTCATATTTGTCTGTCATGTATGATTTAATGCGCTTCTTTATGTCCTTGGTCAATTTTGTGTCATCTGATGTTGCCTCGAGCAGTGCCACTCCCAAAAGTTCCACCATCGGCTTGACAGATGAAATTGTAACAAACTTTGATTGAATCTCCTGCCAAGATGGCGAGAGATGACTGGTCTTTCGCTCGGAACTTAAAACTTTCCTCAATGCCGACTCTTGTTCGAGAACACGTTTTATCATATCGTATTTCGCACCCCATCGCGTTGGACAGTCGGTAATGAGAGAATGTTCGTCCAGTTTCAACTCCTTTTGGGCGATTTTTAACTCTGTCTTACGTTTCCGACTTGAACTGAATGCGGACACAACGCTGCGACATGTCGCGATCGGTTTGGAGATGCGTTTGTCGTCTTTGATTGAGTTATTCACAGCCAAATTCAAATTATGTCCAAAACACGATAAACGAGGCCAGTCCAATATGTTACCTGCCTTGATAATGTTTGAGCCATTATCTGTCGTCGTGTACACAAGCTTCTCCGTATCCAAGTCCCACGATATAACGTTTCCAGAACATGCGATTTCAAGAACCAATCATTGTTTATATAATACACAGTTAATCCAAGATATGGAACCATTCCTATCGATGACCACATATCAGTTGTGATAGCGAAATATTCTGCAGATCTCAGGTCTTCTGTAACTCTTTCACGGACACTGTTATATAATTTCGGAATTGCTGTATCACTGAAGTAATTCCTCCCTGGCAGCTTGTATTTTGGATCAAGAGTCATACACATGTCACGAAAGTAGGTTTTGTCAAGAGTGTTCATCGGAACCATATCCCCAGCAAGGTATTTTGTCACAGATTCGGTACACTTTGCCCATCGTTGATAATTTTTGTCATATACAGCTGTTCTCTCGATGGTTGATTCTAATGTATGCTGTTTCGGCTGTTGTTTCAACGGAGAATCGTGTGTCTCATCGTCACGTTTTCTCTTTTTGGGTGTCTGTAGTTTCATAAATTCGCTAGGATGGCGATACTTCAGGTGAACCATCAAATTGGATGTATTGCCACATTTCGATTGAATAGTCTTCTCACACAAACGACAAAAAGCTTGAATTTCGTCTTTCGGTTTAGAATTCTCACCCTTTTCAAACCCGAAATGCGTCCAAACAATGACTTAGTATTAACTTTTGCAACAAGATCCATTTTCAATTGAATTATGGGACGGCCTACAGGTAGATATATACCAATGTTAATTATGTTTTCATGTGAGTCACATCCCCACTGACAATGATGACCAAATGTAGGATAATATCGTTTTTTTTAAATTAACTTGCAGTTTTTGTCTGGCCACGGGGGAAACACCAGGACAAAAGCTTTGCTTAGTGTTGAAAATTTTCATCCTGACACCCACCCCTTAGGTTGGAAAATATGCAACTGATGGCCATTTCAGTCCAAAATTTTGACCAAAAGTAGGAAAATATGCAAATATTGGTCCAAAAACAATAAATCCCCACAATAAGTTGTTGTGAAATTTCCAACTAATGTTGTGTCAGGTATGAAATTTCCAACTGTTGAAAAATTTGACCAAAGATGGTGGGGTGAGACTCCCCCAAACATCTCCTGTAGCCTCGTCCCTGAAGGTAAATGACACACAAGTAATACAATTCAATAGAGTTATGGTTCCTGCTTTGTGTATGGAAACTAGAATCAGATGACAAAAGCACGCTGGCAGCTGATTGTTGACAATATAAATACATCGATAACTCATATAATTAAGCTGCTGCACAAAACAGGCCTGATATTTGGGACCATGCTGAGTGTTGTAACAATTTGACATCAAGAACAACTTTGTGTTAGAATATTTTTATACCTGTAAATTTACTGCGGAACCTTCGATGGCCAGAGAGGCGGTGACATTTGATGCAATGAACACAAACTGATCCACTGCATCCAATCATTCTGAGTTATATATTATTTCGAATGTGTGTCTCTATGCATTCTCTATGCGATGGAGATTGGTGGGGTTTAATGATGCCAGAGTGGAGTTGTCCGAATAAAAAAAACCCCCATCTTTTGTGTCAGGTTTGGGTTTGGAGGGTCGAGGTACCATAATTGCTGACAAAAAAGTGCCACTGAGTTTCACTGAACCTATATATTGGGATTTCCGTTATATGAACAATTCAATGGTGTGGTTGGAGTAAACATTTATTTCCAATCCTAATATAAACTTAAACAAAAGCAATATAATAATATACATAAATTAAATTATTGGAAAGGGGATTAAACAACAAGCCCAAGGTATTATGTTAAGTTTGCCAACGTTGCATTGTTGGTTCTAGGAATGGGAGTTGGAGGGAGGATAACCAAAAATCGATAAAGACATCTATAATCACCGATTTTCTTCGCCGATTTTCTTCAAACATATATGCGTCACAATGCTTCGAGGAGTCGAATGGAAAAACTATTCAATTTTCCGAAGCCAAGTCGTTAGAATCAGGGATGGGGTATAGGGAGTATACGGCATCACTATTCATAGAAATTGTTATCGATTTTTTACCAAAATTATACGAGAAATATTATGGTCGGCATGGCTCAAAGCAGTTCTGGTTAAAACACAGAATCGACAACTTGGCAGTACTGACTCTGGAGTAATTGGGGTATCTATTACCACCAGCAGACGTTAGCTATGTGTCGCTAAAATAATTTAATTCTGCATTGAATGCATGCAGTATGCCACTGTGACAGAACAATGTTTATAACTCTAGTTTAGGAATGTGACGAATCTACCACTGTAAAGGCATTTATACAATCGCCTGATAGGATACATCACTTTCCTGACATGTGTTGTGATTGGGTGACACTGAGGTAATTATACTAGTGGTAATGTAAATCCTCCCAAATACTCCAGACTCAGTACTTCGTTATAACTGTCGAGTTGTGTTGTGTTTTAACCAGAGCTGGGCACAAAGTGACACAATCGGAGTCCGGTGTGAAGCTTGGTGATGGTGAACACGAATCTGACTCCTCTATAAGTATGCACTATCCATCTGACAGTGTTGTTTATTGTTGCCGATGTCCGAGTCAGGTATGAAAGCCGACGTAATGGGCTCCAAAAGTTATAACAAAATGTCACCGATTTCACCAATATGGTTATATCCATGATGCGATATCGACATAATTATATCAGCCAATATATACACACACGATTCGATAGCGAAAGATCGGGTTAATCGGGTTCACGATTAGGTAGCGATTTATATTCAATGGCAATAACACGTGGCACGCGAGGTTAGGATTGAGGTTAGGATTATTGACGAACTAGCGGAGATATTTGAAGAAATGTTTTAAAGAGCGTTACCCTAACCTCCCCCATGCAAGCCCACCCACATAATATGAGAATTTGACTCATGTCCAACAAAAGTTGCTGACTTGTGGAGTTGTGAATTATTTCATACATGCATGTTCAATCTCCGTTATTTGCCAAATTACGTTCTATATAGAGTTATCACCCTTCCGATTAACTCAGGATACTCATTTCGAAATATAATCCTGACCGATTTCATGTTATGTGTGACCGCGATTAAGTATCGTTTGCTATATAATCGTGTGCGTATCAGATACATATATATCAACATTATGGAGGCACGGTTTCAGTGGGTGATCATTACTTCAAATGTGATTGTCCCAATGAGCGCAAAGCGTTGTTTATTTTTCTGAATTTTGAAAAAACTAACAGCGTTATAACATCCACCAGGGTACCCTGAGTTACCTCACAAAATTTGGTTGAACTCGGTCCAGGGGTCTGAGAGAAAAATCCGCACAGATCCTACTCGTTTATATAGATGACAAGCAGTCACAGCACTATACCAGACTTGGATACTTTAGGTTTTGTGAGAGACCATCTGAGTTGATAGACTTGCAAATAATTCACTGATTGGCTTGATGCACAAAGGCAAGTTTATTTATTTATTTCAAGACAAGTTTATTTATTTCAATTTTACATTTCTCGAAGCTTTATTCCGAAGGGCGTAGGGAATGATTGTTTTCACCCCACCGTCCCATATGCAACATGCCATATGCTTAATGTCATCTCCGCTGAGGCCCATATGAGGTCCCAGTAACATAAATAAGGTGTTTTTGCAGTTATAAATTCTTATAAAATGTTTTAAACTGTTACAAATGTCAAATATGGGCACAAAAGGTCTTCAGTAAAAGATTTACATGAGGTTGAAAAAAAAACACGTTTTTTTGCCGTTCGTGCCAGCCAGCCAGCCACCCCAGCATACCTTCCTGCAAATTTTGTATAACCCCCTGATAGACCCCCTATTTATCCAAGTAAAATAGTTGCCAAGATGTGTTTCCCAAAAGGATATTGATGGCTGCTCTATCACCTGGGTGTGGATACTTGTCATCGCAGCGTTGATGAAAATTGATACTTCGATGGAGATTGGTGTTTATTTTTGGGGGATTTTGTTTGATTTCTTCTTATTTTGTGACAAATAGTTGCCATCTTGTGAAGATTCAATTTCTTTGGTATGTTTGATAGCAACTTTATCGGTTCTCGCTTTTTCGAGCAATTGTTTTAATGTCATATACCTTTACCAAAGTCACGATCATGCATGGATAATCTGTTTATCTCGCTACCATTCCCCCCATCGTATACAAACATCAGGATTAGGATCAAACCTTGATCAATCTGGTATCACGCTTGCCACTTCGATATATTTTAAACGATGTTTTGGCGGAAGATATACACAGAAATTGGTTCAGTCCGTGCGTCCGTCTGTCCGTCAAAACTTTGGAGCTCACTATCCCAATCGCTCTTAATTGTTCCAAGGCGATTTAGACCGGCCCCCAGATGAGGGTAGTGTTACACGAAAGGGTAGAAATTTTGACGCTATCTCCAATTAACCTTGTCCCATGGGGGCTCCAAAACACTGAGGTATCCAGGGCGGAACATGTGGAAAATATGTGTTTTTGACCTGCAAATTTCAGTATAATCAGGAAAACCAATAAAATAAGACAAATGTTGAATAAAATATACTTGGATATCAGATATTTATTCTATCTGGGTTGCTTAACATTTATGATGTGCAAACAGTTTTATTATCCAACAAATTTTGTGAAAAATTCACGAAAATGTCCAAAAAAAATGCATAAATTACAGTGCTTTTTCAAAAATGTTTTCCAGAAGATTTCCTATAAAATTTTCATTTTTCGGTATAAAGCTCTCAGTGGTGTATCAAAATTTTCAGCATTATATAACTGATTTAATAATATCAACATCACAAGCAATGATATCCAAAATTCCGAGATATTTCCAAAGACTTAACCCACCCCCCATAAACTGATTTTATATCTGAAAATACCTGTCAAGTCAGAATAGACAGTTTCGTTCCGTTTTGTTAACCAATTCAGAGTCTTTTCATATATCATGGAATTATCATGTATCTGAGGAGGTTTATGTTACGGTAGAGTCTATTTTTGTTTAAATTTTTGATTTTTTGGGGGTAAATTAGCTAAAATTTTGATTATTTTTAAGTGAAAAATTTCCATTACTGTCAGTTTTATGGATACAGCTGCACGTAAGCATGAATTCTTCCCCAATATCAGACATGAAATGCCATAATCATGTACCAGACCAGAATTAAGAAATAAAAAGTAAAACTTAACCCTACCAAAAGATAGTGTTCTCAATGCTGTCAATTTTAAGCTATACTAAACTCGAAAGGTTGTTCATACTTAAGTGGATAGAATTCATATCATACATTGCAATAGTTCTGCCCACGGATTATTCAATCTCATCTTCATTGTCAATTTCATCAAATGTGATGGTATCAGTCAATAGAATTTCTGTGCAACATCCTATGGGAAGAATGGTTCAAACAACTCAGGCTGCCTATCGGCCGTCCATCCATGAAGTGCTACACCGGGAGTGGTTGATTTGGCAACGGTTGCAAGTCTCCACTGTTTGTTATCATGTTGGCTCATTTTGAGTGTAGAATTAAAGATTCCTCACATGGTGGAAGTGCAGAAAGATCAAGTAGTTGTTGCTGATTCTCGAACTTCTGTGGGAACATTATCCGCCTAGCTTGATTCACTTTTCTCGAACGTTGGACATATAAGGCACATGCGTGACACTGCCCAAACCCCAATTCGTTCCTAAATATGCCACGACTTCCATATATTTTGATCGTCTTTCCAGCAACTTCCAGACAAGTTTTTTTCCTTTTTGGAAGGTATCATTACCCGTGAAGGAATGGAACCCAATAAGTGCATTCTTCTGTACATTTGACTTGAATCACCTGCCCATTAGCATCAAAATTGATTAACTATTATCAGGGGGAAATCATTTAACGTTTTCTCCAACGTGCATAAACGGCATCAAGATGGAGAACTCTCTGACATGACCTCTCTATCTATTAATATGTCGTTGAGTTATTGTGGAAAGCAATAGCAACCCAAGGTACACATGTATAACCAACCCAGTAACATACAATCACTCCATATATACACATACACACCACACAAATGACAAGATAGTCACTCACTCTGTGTACACATACCACTGACCCATGACCATATAGTCACTCCCTATATACCTATTCACCGCTTTCATGGCCATAAGTCAAACCGTGTATACCTATTCATCTCACCATTCGCCATACGGTCAATTCCCGTATACCTATTCGCCATATACACCCCATCCATAGAGTCACTCCATGTATACATATGCAATGTATCTCACCATTGGCCATATAGCCACTCGCTTGATATACGTAACCCTCACCCATGACCATATATATCCACACTTGTGTATACATGTACACACCACACATGCCCATACAGCCATGAGTCATCATGCAGGCACACTAGGTATACTCATACACTTTACCCATGACCATATAGTCACCCTCTGTGTACCTATATTCAACACATTCATCATCATACAGTCAATCATTGTATACAAATTCACCTCACCATTGGTCATACGTCACTCACTGTATACATGTTCACCAAACCCATGGTAAAATAGCCATGCAAGATATCCATGTACACCAACCATGACCATAGAATCACTCCAGGTAAACATATGCACCTCACTAATGGCGATATAGCCACACACTTTAGATACATATCTCTCCATAACCATACAGCCACACTTGTGCACCCTACATATGACCATACAACCATGCAGGCACACCAGGTATACTCCTACACCGTACCCATGACCATATAGTCACTCTCTGTACACCTATTCACCATATTCATGATCATACAGTCACTCCTTGTATACCTGTGCACCTCACCATTGGCCAAACAGTCACTCCCTGAAAACATATTCACCTCACTATTGGCCATAGAGTCACCCATTGTATATATATTTGCCACATCAATAGTCATATAGCCACATGACATATGCATATACATCCACGCATGACCATCCACACACTCGTCAATGACCATTCAGCATACATCAGGTACACATATACACATTATGACTACTGCCATTCCATTTACACCTATATGCATTACACATAACTGCACATCTATTTACCCATTCAACCCACCAATGATCATACTGACAACACATGTATACATATACACCTATCTATGACAATACAGCCAAACAAGGTACATCTGTACATCTCACCCATGAACACACAGTCACACCATATATACCTAAACACACATATGACCATGCAGGTACTCTCGTTATTTACATACATGTAAACCACAGCAATGCCCATTGAGGCACACTGTGTACACCTGTACTGGGTAATCATAACCATACAACCATACAGTCACTCCCTATATATACATTCACCTCACATATGATCATACTCTCACTCCTGGCATACATATATATCTCACCATAGCCACGACATTCATGACCATATAGCTAATCATGTACACCTATTCACATAATTCATGGCGATAAAATAACTCCCTTTATACATATTCACCCCACCTCACCGGTAACTCACTGGTTGTCATATTGACCTCCAGCATGTATCATGTTGATCAATGTTTATCCTAATAGGCCAGAATAGCCACAAAATATGATTCATTTCAGTTCCATTTCAAAGTTCTGCCCATTTGTCAAAAAATATATAGCCAGTATCCAAAAAGAGGTTTTCGGGGGAAAAAAACAAATAAGGCAACTTTAAAATTTATTTGTTATACCCCATAAGGAAATGGGACAACCAGAATAGAACATTTAGTTGTCAGTTGATTAGCTAACATGTAAAATAACCAAGTGAGTCACAATTTGCTACATTTTCGGAAACGCAGAGAATAATGTTCGGGATATATGTAAAAAATGGTTGCCATTTTGAGTAATTTAGTTTTTAAACACATTAGTGTGACACATTTAAGGTAGATCAAAACAATAAACATCTTTAATACCAAACATAGTTACATTTTACTTGAAATGTTTTGTGCTGTTATTTATGTCAAGTTTGTGAGAGAAAAATCCAATATTTCTGGTAATGTCAGTGGTGACAATATTAAAAATTAACCAAGGTGCATCAGACATGTTAGTGTTCAATGAAAAGAAGGCAGAATAGCCAACTTTATACATCAACCACAACTTGTAAGCGATTGCGCGACACGCTGGGTCAATATCTACCATTAACATAAACCTCCTCAGATACATGCTAATTCTATGATATATGATAAGACTCTGAATTGGATAACAAAACGGAACGAAAACGGGCTATTCTGACTTGACAGGTATTTTCAGATAGAAAATCAGTTTATGGGGGGTGGGTTAAGTCTTTGGAATATCTCGGCTTTTTGGATATCATTTATACCGAAAAATGAAAATTTTATAGGAAATCTTCTGGAAAACATTTTTGAAAAAGCACTGCAATTTATGCATTTTTTTGGCATTTTCGTGAATTTTTCACAAAATTTGTTGGATAATATAACTTTTTGCATATCATAAATGTTAAGAAACCAATATAGAATGAATATCTGATATTCATGTTTATTTTATTCAACATTTGTCGTATTTTATTGGTTTTCCTGATTATACTGAAATTTGCAGGTCAAAAGCACCAAAAAGGTAAAAAAAAAATATTTTCCACATGTTCAGCCCTGGATACCTCAGTGTTTTGGAACCCCCATGGGACAAGAATAATTGGAGATAGCGTCAAAATTTCTACCCTTTCGTGTGACACTACCCTCATCTGGGGGCCGGTCTAATTAAGAAGAAAAGAACCTTTGTTGCGACGGAATAATTCTATGATTTTAAATAGATTTCCAGAAACACTGCGTATATGTATATCACGTATTAACTGCATGGGCTATTTTTATCACATGAACGTACGGAAGCCGGTTACGGTCACCTGATTGATATAAAACAAATATATTTATTGCATTTAGTCGAAAAGTTTTCGTTTATTCGCAATACTTTTCCGTTCATTCGCAATAGTTTGCGTTAATTCGCAACAGTTTGCGTTTCTTCGCAATACTTTTTCGTTTATTCGCATTAATTTTGCGAGTATATTCACAATAACATGTATTTAATACCTGATTACTTTTGCGTTTATTCGCAATACTTTTGCGTTTGATGGTAGTACCATGGTACATATCACTTTACCATTGTAGTTCCACGGTGGGACCATGGAATCATGGTGTTTTTTTAAGGGGAATTTTGCGAATAAACGCAAAAGTAATTGCGAATAAACGCAAAAGTAATTGCGAATATTCATAAAAAGTATGGTGAATATTCGTAATGAGATATAGTTTGACCGTAACCGGCTTCCGCGGAAATGAGACAAAAACTAATACGATCATACGCTAGCGTAATTAACGAACCAAAGCAAAACCACTCATATGAGGGTAGCTGTGGCTTTTTTTCTTTCTTTTTTTTGGGTCAAAATCAGTTTATACATTCTCTGGTATTCCTTCCAAATAAGATTCACATAAGGCTATATATCCTGGTTTCGTCGAATGAATCGACCCCAATCGTTATTTCGAGTATAAATTAGGCAAATAAGTCGTACTTCCGGGTAGTCGTGATCGACAGCTAGACTATTCATGGTTATAAACTACTAGTACTAATATCAAAGTGAAAATATTTATACATTGTAGAGAGGGGAACGGGAACATCTTTAATGAATTTAATCAATCAATTTATTTTCTTGACGCTGGGTGAGCACTGCGGCGGAGATACTCTACCGAAAACCGTGTCCATTTCATAGCTGTTCATTTCATTCAAAGGTGTCACCGTGTCAATTTCAACGAAAATCGACGAACAACGTCATCGTGTAACTTTTCCCATTGACCGAGTTCGCCTGAATGTATCTTCTGCTTTGTTCATAATTATGTGTTTCCTTTCGATTCCAGAAAATAGTATATTTATGGATTATCACATGCATGTATGTACTATATAGTCTTATGATAACAATTAATTCCTTATTAAATATATGCTATTTTGTTTCGCACAGTACCGCACCACCCATCTTCGCACAGTAGAACAGGGGGGGGGGGGGGGGTGGTCGGAAAAAAAATTCAGGTACGTATGGCATTTTTTCCCTTTCGATCATTTTTTGTACCCACCCACCCCCCACCGCCAAATTGTTTTCCGTTTTCGGCAGTTTTTTCTGACCATTTTTTGACACCAACCCCCCTTTTAACACTAAAACAGAGATTTGCGGTGGGAAATTCACTGTAAACAGCTGTATATGAATTTCTGTGCATACTATTTATCATGGATGTTTACATGGACATGTAAATAGGAATGAGTCATTTTGAGGTCATTCGGCCAAAAAAACATGGCTGCCAGTGGCCATCTTGGATTTCAAAATTTGCAACAAAATACAACACGATAACTGCCTGCGGTCAGTTTACCTGTTAGAATTACATTATTTCTCTCATTCAAAGTGGTTTTTTTCACCCCCCCCCCCTGAGTAGAACGGTAAATTCGTGATGACATTCGTGATGACATTCTTATTATATCAGGAATTTCGATCACTTTTCACTCGCCCCGATGTGTGTAGACTGTAGTTATTATAGTGTCGTTATTTATTGTGTCTTATTGTCTCAATAAAAGGTAAACTAACGCTACGAATGAACTTACATAATTCTCATTTGCAATACCAGTAATCGAAAGACACAGTAACAAGATTTTCCGTTTACGACATTAATGCTTTAAGCCCACCCATCTACTGTGCGACAAAGGCGCTCGCGAAATTCAAAACAGCTGCGTCGTATTAAATAATAATTGGTGACGTCACAAAATCAGATATAGTCTATAATTATACGACCCAAAGCGTCCAGCTTTGGTTCGTTATCAATTATATTCGGTCCGACAGTTTCATATGTATGTGGAACAACGTTCCGCGTACAATGGTATATATACATGTTAACTTGCATCCATATCACCATTGGGTTGAATTATTTCTTATACACGAGGGTGTCACTCCCTTACCTCCTGAATCCTGAATACCAGTTAACAGAGAAAGGTGAATCCTGCGTACTAGTTAATAGAGAGGGGTGACACTTGCGTACCAGTTAACATAGAAGGTGAATCCCGAATACCAGTTAACAAAGAGGGGCGAATCTTGAATACCAGTTAACAGAGAAGGGTGAATCCTGAATACCAGTCAAAGAGAAGGATGGATCCTGCGTACCAGTTAACAGAGAGGGTGAAATCTGAATACCAGTTAACAGAGAAGGGTGAATCATGAATACCAGTTAACAGAGAAGGGTGAATCCTGAATACCAGTTAACAGAGAAGGATGAATCATCAATACCAGTTAACAGAGAATGATGAATCTTGCGTACCAGGTTTTTGATTGACTAGCCGGCACTTATCACGCACCATGCAGCTGCTGTGACCCGTGCACGTGGGATTTATATATTTATATATTACTAGAAGGTGACCTTGAATTGTCTATTTTGAAGGCCAAGGTCAAGTGGGGTCACGATTTGACCCGTCCAAAACACAGTGCCCGAACAAAAGTACCCGACAAAAGTACCCGTCGAAATCCATCCGGTTTTACCCGATTTGACCTTGAATTGACCATTTTGAAGGTCAAGGTCAGGTGGACCAACACCCCAAAAATGGTGGAAATCGGCCCAGCGGATACCGGGAAATCGGCCCAGCGGATACCGAGATACCCTATGCATCAAATTTCGTCCGTAAAAATCCGCCAGTTTAACCCGATTTGATTTCCACTGAAGTATATAAACGCGCCTCATATACACACGCTCATTAATTATCAAGTTTCAACGTAAAGATAAATTACCATCGGTGCCCGAGATATCGCCAAGACGTCTGAAACAGTCAAATGCATCGGCCGGAGAAGAGTTAACGTGATCTAACTTTATGACCTCTAACGACGTCATAGAAGTTACGCATTGTTTTTACCCTGATAGAAGATCGTACCACTTCTTCTTAATAATTGAGGCAGATAACTAAAACGGATACATACATATTATATATCGTTGGAAAGAGGAAACACGAAAGATTCTCATAGTGTCATTATTATGACTGGCATGTTATTATTCGCGCTGTTTCGAATCGATTTGTAAGCACCGAACTGAAATATATTAGCGCAAAACGGCGTAAAAACAGATTTGACCTCGGCACGTGAAAAGTTGACCTCGCACGGACAAATTAATAGGCCTATGTTAGTCCTGACCCGAAAATACCCCCAGATACCAAGTTTCATCGAAATTCGTTTTTGAGTCCATCGATTACACACACACAAACAGATCTCCCAAAATATATAATAGACTAGAAGGTGACCCGACTTCGTCCGGGGTTTGACCTTGAATTGTCTATTTTGAAGGCCAAGGTCAAGTGGGGTCACGATTTGACCCGTCCAAAACACTGCCCGAACAAAAGTACCCGTCGAAATCCATCCGGTTTTACCCGATTTTACCTTTTAACCCGATTTGATTTCCACTCAAGTATATAAACGCGCCTCATATACACACGCTCATAATTATCAAGTTTCAACGTAAAGATAAATTACCATCGGTGCCCGAGATATCGCCAAGACGTCTAAAACAGTCAAATGCATCGGTCGGTTAAGCGTTAACGTGATCTAACGTTATGAACTCTAACGACGTCATAGAAGTTACGGATTGTTTTTATCCTGATGGAAGATAGTACCACTTCTTCTTGATAATTGAGGCAGATAACTAAAACGGATACATACGCATTATATATCGTTGGAAAGAGGAAACACGAAAGATTCTCACAGTGTCATTATTATGACTGGCATTTAATTATTCGCGCTGTTTCGAATCGATTTGTAAGCACCGAACTCAAATGAAAGTCCCGTAACACAGCGTAAAAACCGATTTGACCTCGGCACGTGAAAAGTTGACCTCGGATCTGAAAATCAATATGCCTATACCACCCCACGGCCGAAAATACCCCCACATACCAAGTTTCATCGAAATCGGGTCGGCCGTTTTCGAGTTCATCGCGAACACACACACAGACCACACACAGATACACAGACAGATCTTCCAAAATATTCGTATCCGGGGCAAGATACATTCACATACCAAATTTCAAGTCGATAGCTCCACCCGTTTCCGAGATCTGGTCTGCGCATGCGCGAACCTGGCGTCGCACGGGCTCGGCGACCCGATAAAATTCGTATCCGGGGCAAGATACATTCACATAGCAAATTTCAAGTCGATAGCTCCACCCGTTTCCGAGATCGCGTCTGCGCATGCGCGAAGCTGGTGTCGCACGGGCTCGGCGACCCGATAAAATTCGTATCCGGTGCAAGATACATTCACATAGCAAATTTCAAGTCGATAGCTCCACCCGTTTCCGAGATCTCGTCTGCGCATGCGCTGCACGGGCTAAGCACGGGCTCGCCAATACGACAACGTTCACCGCCTGGTCAAACTACACACACGTACCAAGTTTCGTCCCGATCGGTCGAGAATCGTAGATTTGTATAAATGACAGACAGACAGACAGACAGACAGACAGACAGACAAACAAACAAACAAACAGAGGTCTTCAAAATATATATGAGATAATGTTTTTACTGAAGACCTTTTGTGCCCATATTTGCCATTTGTAACAGTTTAAAACATTTTATAAGAATTTATAACTGCAAAAACACCATATTTATGTTATTGGGACCTCATATGGGCCTTAGCGGAGATGACATTAAGCATATGTCATGTTGCATATGGGACGGTAGTGTGAACAAATCCTTCCCGACGCCCTTCGGAAAAAAGCTTCGAGAAATGTAAAACTGAAATAAATAAACTTGTTTTGAAATAAATAAACTTGTCTTGAAATAAATACACTTGTCTTGGTGTAACTGAAGCCTAGATCATTGCGTGCATGGAATGTGATTATCAATGGCTTGAAAATAACTGTCATCATTGCATCAAGCCAATCAGTGATTTATTTGCAAGTCTATCAACTCAGATGGTCTCTCACAAAACCTAAAGTATCCAAGTCTGGTAAAGTGCTGTGACTGCTTGTAAATCTATATATATAAACGAGTAGGATCTGTGCGGATTTTTCTCTCAGACCACTGGACCGAGTTCAACCAAATTTGGGATGGTGACTCGGGGTACCCTGGTGGATGTTATAACGGTGTTAGTTTTTCAAAAAGTTTAATTAAACAAAAATTGGTTTTGTTAAATTGAGCAAGGAGTTCAATCTAAAAAAAATTATTAAAACAATATGAGCGTGCATTTAGAAACACTTCCAATTGTGCACTGGAACTGTGATAATCCTTTTTAATCACGGATAATGGTGGCCATCGATAATCATAATTGTTCATTCTTGCTAGCAAACAATTAAGTTTTCGCCCAAATAAGTCGCACATTATGTTCGTAACTTCAATTACTGATTATATTAAGATACTAGCAGGGTTACCCGCCATTGCCCAGATAAATCAAGTAACATTTGACATGTTTCATATCGGCTATGATAAAAATATGCACATACGAATTGGCTAAAAAGAGTTCTGTTTTCATAATCGAATAAGCCGAATACCTAAACTGTATTGTTCCCTGAATACTCAGGCGTCGCAAATTCATAAAAATAAACAAGGCTTTGCGCTCATTGTGACAATCACATTTGAAGTAATGATCACGCACACTGAAACTGTGCCTCCATAATGCTGATATACATGCACCTGATACGCACACGATTAGATAGCGAACGATACTTAATCGCGGTAACTGTTTAAGTCGGTTATAACTTATTGGACTCGCTACCGGACATTCGTAAACTAAATGGTCTCGGGTTATGCCCTTGACGATCTAGTTTACAAATGTCCAGTAGCTCTTACATTAACCCTGACATAGTACCACATAGGTTTTTGTGTACGGGTTCTTCAGAAATCAATAATGCAGGCATGCCAAAAATATCTTCGGAAATTCCACCGGATATTTACAAAAATAATGCTCTGCTAGTATTTAATGTGATATATAGCTACAATGACAGTTTATTATTGTTAGGTCCAATGCTGTTTTCGCATGAGATCTTTGAGCGTTTTCCCAAATATAATTTATGTACAAAAACATGACAAATTCTGAATATTACGGTTTGGTTATAATTAATTTTGGGCACCCAGACTCCGGGCACCCAAACCCGGTGTAAACGGGTTTTGCAACCGGCCTAGATCCATGCGTGATATATGAATCCGCTTAACAGAGGGTATACTCTTCAATCCATCACTTGAAATTTCCAACTTTCCTCCTTCATCATTCTATGAACTTCTGTGAGAATTATATCTCATGTCCTAGCTGATCTACATTAACACTTGTATTAATGTACATCATCTCTTTTGGCCACGTGGTTTATTGGCCATGCATGCATGCTGGGTAATTTTGGTAAATATATATTACTGAATGCTACTAAAACAGAATAATTTGCAGTGAGCATTTGTCAGGTCTATTCTAATTGTCAGAGTGGCGTAAGTTCTCGTTTGCCCAATATGTAATGTTTCAGATGATAGTTAACCCTTACATCAACGAGTCCTTAACCCTTTCAGTGCCAAGTCCGATTTTGGTATCAACCAATATACCCTGTGCCAATGCATTCTCTTATATATGCGAGTCGACCATAGGTCGCCTCGCATATATAAGAGAATGCATTGGCCTAACAATTTTTTATCATTTTTTTTAAATAAATGTTTCTGACAATTTTTAGGACATAAAATAAAAAACATCCATTACCCTGCATGGAGCCCCACACATATATAGAAGCATATGTTTGTCTGGGGCTCTGTATGGGTGAAATTATAAAATTGTTAAAGAATACAAGAAAATATTATTAAAATTGTGAAAAAAAGTGTTAGGCCAATGCATTCTCTTATATATGCGAGGCGACCTCTGAGCTTGAGGTACTCTCGGGCTCCAAGGAAATTCCATTGAAAGTCAATAAAAGTGCAGACCCAAATAATAGTGCAGGGGGAACTCTGAGAAAAAAATTAACTGTTAAACAAATTATTTTTATAGTACATGTAGGTAAAGTATAGGAATCAACATAGTATGTGTCATGTGGTGTTTAATTCAATATTTAAATGTTCACATGTATGCCATATACTTGAATATGTACATGCATAAAGTTATAAGCTCATCATTTTGGTATCAGAATCATATAGAAATATTGAATTTGTGCAAATTTCAATTTTCATAGCCTCAAAATTAATAAACATGCAGACCCAAATAAGCACTGTGCAGGGGGAAAATTTCCCAAGAAAATAATAAACGTGCATGCATGTTTATTTGGAGCCCAAGAGTAGTGCAGTTCGATGTTCATACTAAGAAGTAAAGGTTCAGCATCGTATCCACAGGTTGCATCAGCATATATGTATCAAAGATGTGTATGTACAGCAGGAATTTCTCTAACGTGGTGACCAGGATGAAAATCATACCATTTTCCACTTCCAGTAAGAAAGCGCGTCTTTGATTGGTCAGAGAGTCGCGCAACATATCCCATGTTTACGTCTGGAGCCATCAATATAACGAAAACCAAGACAACCGTTTCGTCGTCTCTCGATGGCCTTTTCATGACGTCATTTATGTTGGAGAGAGCGATATGAGATTTTGACATTTTCTGCTGATCATTCTTCGGAATAAGTGCCAAAGTAATGTGAATGACCAGGACTGTTTGCAGAACATATGTGACCCGCCATATCAAATCCAGTCGTAAGTCGGGATTTTTTTACCCTGTGCCAATGCATTCTCTTATATATGCGAGTCGACCATAGGTCGCCTCGCATATATAAGAGAATGCATTGGCCTAACAATTTTTTACAATTTTAATAATTTTTTCTTGTATTCTTTAACAATTTTATAATTTCACCCATACAGAGCCCCAAACAAACATGAGCAGACGACACTCTTCTATATGCTTCTATATATGTGTGGAGCTCCCTGCAGGGTAATGGATGTTTTTTATTTTATGTCCTAAAAATTGTCAGAAACATTTATTTAAAAAAAATGATAAAAAAATTGTTAGGCCAATGCATTCTCTTATATATGCGAGGCGACCTATGGTCGACTCGCATATATAAGAGAATGCATTGGCACAGGGTAAAACAATCCCGACTTCCGACTGGATTTGATATGGCGGGTCACATATATTTTATTGTGGTTGATTGACGGTAACATGGCGTGACATTGATGGCTTGGAGCCTATGTTCAAACTCGTCGCTTCGCGAATCGGTTGAACATACACCCCAAGCCATCAATATTACATGATGTTACCATCAATCAACCAAATTTAAACTTATAGTAATACAGAAAAGATTTATATCTTTCAATATTTGTACAATTTAATTAAATAAGCTGATATTGGCATCACATGGATAATTGAAGGTAAAAAACAATGAAAATCTGATAACGGATGGAATTGCCTTTTTTCAGTGCAATGTATTCCTCCTCAGAAACCTAAAAAAGAACAATTACTGGGTAAATATTGAAACTGGGAGCCCTATTTTGGGAGCCCTATTTTGGTTTATTTTTTGCACTCCAACATACACCGCTTGGGTCAGACAACATATTTTACAAACGTGCCTATCTACTGATGTTACATATCAACGTTTTGAGGTAGGTTTCACATTTTGGGCGAAAGCTTCATGACTTATCTCCCCATATTTAGTGACACTACCGATTGAGGTTAAAGCAATCGCTGTTGATTTCTCCCATCACATAGCATATTTCTGCAAAATGATAACCCAAGTGATACATGTATGTATTCTTTTACAAAGTGTGTCTTATAATCTTAATTGAATACAGAGCCAATGGTAGGATTTGACAAGAGAAAGAATAGTTTACGGCCAGTCTCAAAATTGTTTTCAAAATCTGATATGATCAAATAGACAATTTTGGGGCTATCACACATGGGCTATAGGCCTATTGTGGCATCGATGCGAATATGCTGCTTGTGAAATAGTATTCCTTGAACTCATAAAATATAGGATGGATTCCCATCTAAACTGAAAAGTGTGGTAGTTACACAAACACAAACTTCGCGCTTCCACTTATTGGGATCATGCAATATTAATATGTGGGTCCCAGATCACTCTAAAAACTGTTGCATGTCACCTTGAAGAGTGTTTTTCTATTATTTCATGTATTAATTTCACTAGCATCGAGATGTACGAACCTTGTGTATTTTACAAATTAAATCTGTTCTAATTAAAACTAAACTCTTGAACAAGCTCTGCGTTAAAGAGTCTAAAGAAAATATCTGGGAATTACATTACCACCAAGAATCTTTACATCAGTGTCAGTCAGTCACAACATTTAACAGTAAAGTGATGAATCCAATTAGTTGATTGACAATTTTCAGCGACTCCAGAGTTTCTCGACACATAGCTAAAATAGCATAATAACTTTCCTGTCATATCTGATCACATTGCTAATTTCACACTGTTTACAAATTTGGAGATTACAGCAAATAATTAAACTCTAATGTGTATCTATTTGAAGTGTCCAGAATTAATCAATATTACCCATCAAGGAGAATATTATAGAACTAAGTATTTCCAAGAAATTCAACAGTTAGCACCCGATTTTCTTATTCGCCAAAACGAAAGTGACTGGAGATAACATTCTGTCAATCGTAATACTGGGCTTTGATGTTATACAACAGGAATTGCATGCAGAAGCTATTTATAGCGGCGGCTATGTGACTGATAGTTTATATTCATTATACTCTGTTATGTATAGCTTATTCGAGAGCCTAATTTTAATTAGATCTGATTATATCAATCAGTTTATTTCTCATAAACCTATACATACATAGGTATGGAGATAATAACAGTTAAATATATACAACATGTGTATCCAGGGAATATATAAATGGAAAACTTGTTCGTTCTTTTGAATTGACAAGACACAAGACGTGTATCCTCATTTCATGGCTGGTTGGTGTTACCGTTGGTCATCTCTATCAGTTGATAACACATGCATGCCGTGAACATCTGATTAGAATGCAGGGGCATTTTAATTGACTGTATCAGCTCTTTGTAACTATACCAGAAACACAAATTATGAATGCAAAAATTGATGGGCGCAATGCGTGTTCAGCTGAAATTGGGTTGAGATAAGAACAATATTATACATCATGACCTGGGGTGTGGGGATGGAAAGATCTCACCCCTTGGGGTCAGATATTTCGGCCGAACACAAGGTTTGCCGATTGTCCCGACCCAAGAGCTGGCCCCGAAGATGATATTTTTCCATGTCCACATCCCATGGTCATAATGGATTATTTTTCTCCCAACCCAAGAGCCTCATACTGATATTTTTGTTTTATGCCAAATTTTAGCACATTTCAGTTGTTTCATAACGGTTCATCTGGGGAAAAATCTCATGCCACATTTGTGATTTTATTCGATGATTTTGGTACTGGAAAAGCTAAGCACGATACCCACGCAAGCTAGGTTAATTGGTTTGAGTGAAATATACATGGCTCGTGAAAACTACATGGCTATGTCAACATTGCTCCAGGGGCCTGTACTATGGAATTACAATTGCCGTATTACAAGGTTATGGGAGGTACACGGGAGGCGTGAAGTGCAATGGACCACTGTATTGTAATAGAGTAGATTATACCCATGTGCGCATTACCGATTGGTGATTGGGTTTGATCAGAATGATATTCAATATAATACTCCAGCGATTTTGCATGACAACCCAACTAGAAATTGAAATACATCTTAAAACGTGAATTGTTGGAACAGACGATAACCATTGTTGACATATAACACAACGCACGAACGGTTGCGGCGTACTAACTGAGCGAGTATTTAAAGGATACCGATTACCACTAATACAATTGATCACGGAATACCCATGCTCTAGCGATAACAGATCAATGGGTGTCTCCGATGAATATTTTTTTCATTGGTCAATCAAGTCACATGTGGTAAACCTATTATTTTATTGGTCACCAATGACTCACCATGCATGTAAATGAGGCGTTGCAAGAAGTCGGCTTTTCGCTGTAAGAATAAGAGTGGAGGTATATGGTAATCGACACCTTATGTGTACCCCACATAACCTTCTACACGTGTCCAAACACGGCAATTGTAATTCCATAGTACAGGCCCCTGGCATGAATTCTGAGAAACGCGTGTATTGATATGAACTGGATTTGCCAATGTAATTGTCCTTACCATGGGAAATGTGAACATATTTCTGTTTATTTGACAGAAAAATATTTTGATGTGTTCGACGACTTGTTGCAACAATAACATTTTTCAAAGTGTAACTACTTCGTCCGTAAATTACATGTACAAGTACTGTCGAGCTTATGAGCCTATTTGATGGCCAGATATTGACTTTAAAAAGTTTGTTCACGTATTCACTTTCTGTCAGCAATGTTGACTAATTAGAGGATTGATATTTACTTTGATTGCATATAACAACATATGAGGGTGTGTTTTGGTCAACATGTTGTCAAAATTATATTAAAACATTATTTCTGGCTTAGCCACGTGCACGGGCTGATGTGATTCTGCTCTACTGAAATGGTATGAAAGAGACAATAATACTATTTCGGATGCCACGCACTTGGTGTCTCGATGCTCTTAATAAATAATACGGAAAAGTGGCTCCTACCAGTTGTGACGAGGGATAATCCATGCCCGCTGGGATCACTGGGTCGAAGACTGAAATAATGTCTGAAGGGTGCTTCCGTCTTGTTTATTATTGGTTAAAGCTTAACACATAATATTTCGAACATGTCTATATTCTTTAGAATTATTTATAGAGTGTTGTGTAGTCCACAAGACAAATACACAAACAAAGATACCTTAATTATACTTCCATGTTTTAACATGGAAGTATATTGTAATTCTTCTGGCTTTTTTTCCTTTTTTTTTTGCTTATTATTATTCCGATAACATGCCTTAATCTCCGGAACGGCTGGACCGATTCACCTGCTGTTTTCGGTTTCAGTATATAACTTTGGAAGATCTCGGTAAATGGCCTATTGAGAATTTCGTCCGACCTTGACCTTCGGAGTTATCGCCATTTTGTTGATTTTTGGCGGTTTTTCGCGACACAAAAGTCACTTGCGAAATCGAGGTTTGAATTCTTATATCGTCGAAACGGCTTGACCGATTGATTTGAAATTTGGTACCTGCATAGCCATTGAGTATACGAAGTCGAGACACAAATAGGGAATTCCATGTGACCTTGAACTTTGGAAACAACGCTCTCTATCTGTTTTATTGTTGTGAACATATCTCCTCCGAAACGGCTTGAGATATCGATTTCGGACTTTTTTCGTTATTTGCGCATGTATGTGTGTTATGAACTATTATAGGGTTCGCACTTCCGGTTTAAAAGTTCGCTACTGGTCGAAGGATAAAACAACGCTCTTTATATGGAATCTAGAACGGCTTGAGATATTGAGTTGGGACTTTTTGCTTTATGTGCAGCAAACTCTGCGCTATCGAACGATATATATAGTTAACGGATATCACTTCCGGTTCGGGAGAGCGGGCGTGTGGGTATGTATCTAAAAACTATTTTAGCGCATATTTTGATGACATTTGGTAGACTTCATCAGTAGATGCCACTGATTGCTATGCAACTCGAATTTAAAAAATCGGACATAAACTTCGATAGTTATGGCTGTTTAAAACCTGGTTTATTTCCGACCTTGACCTTCAGAGTTATCGACATTTTGTTGATTTTTGGGGGGTCTTCGCGCAACTAAAATGACTTGCAAAATCGAGGTTTGATTTCTTATATCGCCGAAACGGCTTGTCCGATTGATTTGAAATTCGGAACCTTCTTAGCCATTGCGCATTGGCAGTCGATGAACTAATAGGGAACTTCGTCTGACCTTGACCTTTGGGTACAACGCTCTTTATCGGTGTTATTGTTGTGAAGAGATCTCCTCCTAAACGGCTTGAGATATGGGGTTCGGAATTTTTCATTATTTGCGCATGTATGTGTGTCATGAACCGCCGAAAAATGATATGGTTCGCACTTCCGGTTTAAAAGTTCGCTACTTGTCGAAGGATAAAATAACGCTCTTTATAGGGAATCCAGAATACTTTGAGATATTGAGTTGGGACTTTTGCAAGATGTGCAGCAAACTCTGCGCTCTCGAACGATATATTTAGTTAACGGAATTCACTTCCGGTTCGGGAGAACGGGCGTGTGGGTATGTATCTCAAAACTATTTTGGCGCAGATTTGGATGAAATTTGGTGGACATAATCTTTAGTTGTTGCTGACCACTACTCCGCTCCGATTTTTAAAATCGGACTTAAACTTCTCGAGTTATTGCTGCTTAGAGACCTGATTTTGATGGGGTTTTGCGGACCCCTAGAATGACTTGCAAAATTGCAAGATCGATGTTTGATTTCTTATACCGTCGAAACGGCTTGGCCAATTGATTTGAAATTTTGTACCTGCATAGCCATTGAGCATTAATAAGGAATTTCGTCTGATCTTGACCTTTGGAACAACGCTCTTTATATGTTTTATTGTTGTTAACGTATCTCCTCCTAAAAGGCTTGAGATATCTGGTTGGGTCTTTTTTCATTATTTGCGCATGCACATGTGTTACACATCACCGAAAAATAATAGGGGTCGCCCTTCCGGTTTAAAAGTTGACCCTGGGTCGAATAATAAAAGAACTCTCTTTATACGAAATCCAGAACGGCTTGAGATATTGAGTTGGGATTTTTGCGTTATGTGCATCCAACTGTGCGATGTATAAAGATATATATAGTTAACGGATTTCACTTCCGGTTCTGGAGAACGGGCGTGTGTGTATGTACCTCAAAACTGTTTTGGCGCAGATTATAATGAAATTTAGTGGATATAATCTCTAGTTGCCGATGATCACTATCCCACTCGAATTTTTTAAATCGGGCTAAAACTTCTGGAGTTATGGCTGCTTAAATACCTGGTTTTTGGGAAGGTTTCGTGCCACCATAATAACTTGCAAATCGAGTTACATTTCTCATATCGTCAAAACGGCTCAGCCAATTGATTTGAAATTTTGTACCTGCATAGCCATTGAGCATTCGCAGTTTTCGTGCATCAGACTCTGCGCTGTATGTTGATATATACAGGGTACTGATTTGACTTCCGGTTTGGGAGAACTGGCGAGTGGGTGCAGAATTTGATGAAATTTGGTGGATAAAATACTGTGGTTGGTGACTAGTACTATGGTATATAGTATCACAATACTCGCATGTGTCTGCTGACAACTAACTCGTTAATGGACGACACAAGTTCCCGTCATTGGCAACATGGAAGTATCGAAATTGCTGTGCAATTACAGTTTCATTCTAGTTATAGTTTATAGTTTTAACAAAAGGGGCGTGGGTCAAACACTTAATTGCATATAAACGATACACTCATTACTGCATGCTCCCATTAGTAGCACATACCACAAAGGTAATAAATCACTGGACACTCAACTGATGTTTTTCCTATTTATGCACGAATATCTTTAAAATGGAGAAAAAACACCCAAAATGGCATTTATTCTTAAAGAGCCAAGAACAAGGATTCATATGGGCATATTTTCATCGCCAATGTTGTATAAATACCGCCACAGTGTGATATAGTTATCAATTTATTGAGTTAAATTACCTCAAAATATGTCATTTCATGACCCCAACTCTGGATTGCAGACAAATTCCATGCAGGGAAATGTACATAGATGCAAAAAATAATCATTTTATTGCAAAATCTAGTGAGAACATTTCTGATACATTGAATACCTTCATTTCTCTTATTATTCCTGGTAAGAAACATTGTGTTGAAATTAGTTCAAGTTAAAACCATAAATGCTCTGGACTATGTATTTATTATTATGGAACTTTTAATAACTATTTAAATTGTATTATTCATTGTTATTTGATCCACAGGTCATTACTATCTGTATAGGCAAGATTATCAACTAAATGTTGATAAAATAGCCACTTTGAGTGGTTAGATCGGAAAACTTTGAATACCAATTAAAATAGCTAGAATTACCACTCGAGGTAGAATGCTTTCCCACCAATAGTAGTTATCAGATTAACTACCCGTAGGTAGCAAAAATTCCAACCAGCCGCAGGTAGTAAAATTAACTACTGGGTAGTTCCTATTCATCCTTCCAGGAAAAGTAGTTAAATTTTAGCCTCCTGCTGGGTAGTTAAAATAGCCCCCAAAGGTAGTTAATTTAACTACATAAAGGTCGTTAATTTATCTACCAATGGCAGTTATTTTAACTACCCACCAGGTAGTAAAAATAACCTCCCAAGGTAGTGGGATGAATACGAACTACCTAAAGTAGTAAAAGTTTACTACTTTTCGGGTTAATTTAGCAACTTTGAATTTAGTGTGTACTATAGAAGTAATTAAAAAAAAATACAAGCTTCCTATGGATGGTCTATCAGATAGAGCTCAAACGGGCACCATTCGATGGCACTTTGCTTCTCTCTTGTGACATCTTGTGTCATGTATTTCACTTGCGTCTGAGCATCATGGTTGTGCTTCTCACAGAATGATGGTGACGGAATGCAGAATCCCACTCCATACCGGTTCGTCCTGTTGTTAAGGTGCTGTTAAGGTATTCGCCGTTCAAGTTGGATTTGTAACAGCATCCATACCACCACGCTCCGTGATGGCCGATGGTACATCTACAAACTGGTCGTGAGTGGTCATTGTCATAAGTGCTGAATGCTCGACCTTCATGGGCGTCTAGTGAGTCGCCTGCTGTTCCTTCTCCCCATGTTGTTGTGATCGCATAGAAGCTGGTGCTGTTGCTGATGGCGAAGTCAGTGTACTTCGCATATCTGTCATCCCCATCAGCTGAAGTGAGTTCAACATAGAGCTCAGTTGGGCACATGTTGGTCAGTTGATGAATCGCTTCCAAGCCGAGCCAGTATTCGCCATTCGTCGATTTGCTGCCGAATCCCTCGACATATTCCGTCCAGTTCCGGTAAAAATCGACCAGGCCGTTGGATCTTTGTTGAAATATTGTCCAGCCTCCGTCGTCGGTCGTCATGTCACAAGCCGCATTCACTTCACCTGAGCCACCCGGGTTAATGGTGTACACGCCATCTGTATCGAAGCCAGCGTCCATCAAGTCTTTGCAGTCTGATTGGAGAATAAGATAAACTAGAAATTTCCATATATATTAACATATATATCCCAATTCAAACCGCTCCTCAATCTTAACCTTTTCCATAACCCAAACCTAAAACCATAACCATACCTATCTGCAACCCATACTATATCATAAGACCAAATGTTTTCCATAAGCATAACCGTGCTCTAGTCGTAACCATAACCACATCTATAATTCTAACTATATCTATAACCATAACCAACCATTACCAATCTTTTAGCCCTGACTATATAATACCTTATTCATGGTTATAACCCTAACACTGACCCAATCACTAAGACTATGCATAACTTTAAGCCTATTCACAACCCTGACATAATCCAATACACTAACCATAAAACTAACCCAAACTCAAACCCTAAATCTTTCTCTAACGGTTACCTGAGTCAAGTTACCCACGTGTCCATTTGTACTAACTGAGATAAACCACACATATTCCATGAGACACCTCGGGGAAGCTACCAATTTCTCCATCCAAATATTCTAGACTGACGATAAACGATCTTTATTGCTAATGATTAGTGCTGCTTAAGTCATCTGAGATCCACGACACCTGCCCCATGGCAATTTCATGGTCAAGTCACCCATGTGTAGCAATTTTGCCACATATCTTCTAAAATGATAATAAACGCTATTTGATGTTTATCTTTGTTGATGTTATTTGTCCCACTTTAAGTCATTTGATGGCAAAGGCACCTAACGGATAGCATTTCCATTCTCAACTTAAACATGTGTAATAGTTTTCAGCTCCGGGGGTCCGATCATTGTAGGTATGTAATTAATTATGTTATTAAATTATTCATGAATGCACCCTGTGCCAATGCATTCTCTTATATATGCGATTCGACCATAGGTCGCCTCGCATATATAAGAGAATGCATTGGCCTAACAATTTTTTACAATTTTAATAATGTTTTCTTGTATTTTTTAACAATTTTATAATTTCACCCATACAGAGCCCCAGACAAACATGGGCAGACGACACTCTTCTATATGCTTCTATATATGTGTGGGGCTCCCTGCAGGGTAATGGATGTTTTTTATTTTATGTCCTAAAATTTTTAAGAAACATTTATTTAAAAACATTGTTAGGCCAATGCATTCTCTTATATATGCGAGCGACCTATGGTCGACTCGCATATATAAGAGAATGCATTGGCACAGGGTAAAAATCAATTTAAATCATCTGACGTCATATCACTATTCGCGCTGCCGATCGCCAATTTAACAAATTGCTATAAGAAAAATGAAATGGCTCCAAAAAAATCCCGATTGGCTACAAAAATTGGCACCTAGCTTTTTGGCTTTGGCAATTGATAGCCACGGGCATATAATTAAAGCCTTCTGTCAATCGGTCGGAAACAAAACACACATTGATATCCGGTCGCAACATAGCTAATTGGGTGCGCGCTTATGTCAGATCGACTTATTATATTGCTGGGGTGAATGGGTTTCGAATTTCTACTCGATTATAACACTGAGTACAGCTATTGACTCCAATTTGACAAACATTAACCAAACATATAATAGGTAATGTGCTTGTTTTTTTGTTTTTGTTTTGGAAAACCAAATTCAAAAGTGGCAGCAAAAAATATTGGTCGGAAAAAAGTGGCAACAGAAAGTATCAAGTGGCTCTAAAAATAATGCAATTGGTAACAGTGCTGGTCCCTGTGAATTTTGGGCCAGCACGAACCCTGGTACCTATCCGATGACACTCCACGTGACAATTTACCATGTCTACCAATTGTCTTTTGCCATGATCCAACCGGTTGGTCGCCTATAGCCAGGCAGACAGACAAACAAACAAACGAACACACTCAATTGGGTTTTATTAGTATAAATACATGTGTACAATATATATATTTAATTTGCAACGGGATTAAGGAACACATGCGGGTTCCTTATACACGTATGTGTCTCTGTCTTGTACCTATATTTCAAATAAAAAACTTGAGATGTTAAAAATTACATCTGCAATTGGATGGTATATTCTCTTGAAAGATACAGAGAGTTATAGTCTGTCCAACATTGAAGTGCGAAGTTTTAAATCAATGCCGATCTGTAATTGGCCAGTGTCGGTTTTTCAATTTGTTGGATCAGTGATTTCAACGGCCAGTGGAAACACACCTGCTGGTGACAACGATTATTTAAAGCTTTGTGAGTTACATGGCGATAAACCGTTGAGCATCATGATATTTTGGAAATGGTCAGTCGTTCTAATCTTAATACTGGAACTGCATGGACCTAATATATTGACCCGAATTGAAGAATCAAGTAATTAAACGTCGCTCTTTCCCCGGGGATAGACCTGTCGATAACAGCATGGATTGATTTGTATTTAAATTGTTTCAAACGTACAATGCATTAAAGTTGAGAATTGGAGGCACGTGATATGTCGATACAAACGTGTATACCGATTGTACTGACTGTCCAAGATCGCGAACCTTTCCACAGCTTGTATGAATTTGGTATAAATTTTGGATTCAAAGTGACTTAGTCGGACAGGTGCGTAGCACACTGTCCAATCAGAAGTAGGCCAGTCATCCTTGATGACCCTCAGCATTTATCTTCCTATTTTCGACTAGTCTGCCCATCTACTCTCCTCTCTAACATCACTATCTGTACAGACTCTCATAAGCCAACTCAAATACCTTCTCATTCAAGTTTTCAGCTCTGTCAACTTTATTTATCACTTTTATCAAATGTATGTATCTGTAATTATTTATTGTAAAATGCTGATTGAATTTATCTAAACAAAAATCAAGCAATCAATCACTTCGGACTAAGTTCAATTTATAATTTCGGTGCATTACTGTATAGTTATGTGCACACAACCTTGTATATATATTATCTATCTCATGTTACACATGTATGTGTCTGGGAATAAACCATTACAATAACAAAAAAGGGACAGGAAACGATAACAAACGTTATTTCTTGGGTTATTCAGAAAGTCAGTCATAAAAAACATGCTTGACTGTGTCATTATAAACTTGACCACATCTTATGCAGAACACATTTTCATTAAATTTCAACATACACAATAGTTGCACAATAAAAAAAAACACTTCTTGTGCGTTGAAAGTGCAATCCCTAAATATGTTTCAAGCAAACACGTTGAATGGGTTCCAGTTTGAGAATATCGGCGTTCCTAAGATTAGTAAGAGGTTTTGAGCCATAAATACCTATTGGTAATATAACACATTTGTATATCTTTAGTGAACTCATTGGAGTTAGGCCACCTGCGTAAATAACTGCATTTGATAGCATGAAAATGTAACTCTTCTGTATCTGTAGATATTACAGTGCAGGAACCAATTCTGGTTGTAGACGCACTGGTCCAGGTGCTACCACGACCGAGTAACTTTAAACCCTGCGGTGACTCCAGTTGTGTTCTTTAACGTGCACACACAGAGGCGTGTACACGGGTCAGTCATTAATGTCCGCGCCAGATCGGACAGCGTACTGCACACACGACAACATACCTGGAAAAGTGTTGTAACGGGGGATGTCTGCATTTTGCATTCGGATCTTTATTCAGAGATCTCGAATGAGACTTTTCAGCCTGACAAAGTTGGTATCTGACCGAGTTCTGATTTTTGTCAGAATACCCTGACCAGGTTGCGATCCCCGGTCCGCTAGCAAGAGACCAGTCCGCTACCTATCGCCTACCGACCCCCTCTTATCTTGGCACATATCTCGTCTACAAAGGAATATGTGGATGCTCGCCTTTGTATGGGTATACCTTTCGCCCTCGCGAACAGTGTTTTTTTTTATCGAATCGATTAGCACTTGAATAATTCGAATATTTCGTAATATTGGTCGCCCAAATGATCAGATATATAAAGATGTTACCCGTTTTTGTCAATGTCAAAATTGTCTATGTCTATTAAATAGCACACGTTGTCATATTTTGCGAACGGTGCACGAATCGACAATTAAAGATATAATTTCTTTATAATATAACAACTATTTTGAAAATACCATTTTTTTAATTTTCGTGGGCCATAAATAACTTTATCGATTCAAAAACGCGGAGATGCAGATTCACTCTATTCACAAGTTGTTTCAAAGTCGAATCGAATGTCGAGGTCGAATCGAATAACAAAACCAATACCTAATATTCGTAGGGGCCTAAATTCCCCATTATAGTGACGTCATTCAATTCCGGAATTATTTGATTTACCGCACACGATAATTTACAAAATGGTATTTTCCAAATTGTTGTTCTATTATGTCTTTAATTATCGATCCATGCAGCGTTCACAAAAAAAAAAGATGACAACATATGTTATTTAAAGGCACGGTTGGCCTTAATTGTCCAAAATATTCATATTTTTCCAAACACCGTAAACAGAAAAACATTAAAACGCATACAGTTTCGTTCATATATACCATGACCATCGCGTACATAGCATGCTATCATAAAGACCTACTATATTCTACTATATTTTACCTAAGCAAGAGCCTGATTGTGTTACAGAAGACAGCACAATGCTACTGGCTGATCACACACAAATGGCATAAACGCTCTTTATTAGTCCCATATCAGGAATTCACCAACAAGAACGCTCTTTATGTTTACCATCATAATATAAACAAACACAAGAAAAGTAACTTTTTATGCTTTTGTTTACATAACAATGGTCAAACATATGACAATAACATACTGTTTATGTGATATTTCTTATTTGTATACGGACAAAGTCTGTCTAAATTTTGATGTTCTTTCTGTTTGTGGCGGTATTTGACGGGTGGAAATATTTTCACAGGATACCCACCGCCAAGGCCAACCGTACCTTTAATAGTCAGAGACATTTTTTATCGGATCATTTCGGCGACCAAGATTACGAAATATTCGATTCGATATTCGATTTGTTATCGAATTATTGAGAGCTAATCGATTCGCAATTCGATTCGATCAAAAGCCCAATATTCGCAGATGCCTAGTTTATTAGCTCTTTGACTGTAAGCAAAACGCCGAAATTAGTTGCGTATGTTCAACACCTTGGCCATCCCTACTAACATATTCTGCCTAAAGATATCTAACATTTCCTCGTCGTCTTACTTTCTTATCATAGTAATATCCTAATACACCTCTAAGCTCACACCTCTCCATATGATGCATATATATCGGTATCGATGGTTTCCTCTCGGCCCATGTGACGCACGTCTCTAAATTTACCCAAATGCAGTTTATGAAAATTGTGCTGATGATAACTAAGGTGCCGCAACATGAACGGACTGAGCGGACAATCTCCTCATCGATTTCGCCAGGAACCCGGAAACATTTGTCGTTGTCTTTGTAAGTTCCCAACAACGTTTGTAATTCAGGGTTAATCGTGTGATACAATTGCAGTGCGAACTCCTTGCCTTTTGCAGAGTATGCCACGAAGAATAGCATTAACACGTTGAAATGCAGGTTCTCCAAGTGTCATTATGTTGTTACCAGACAGATTTATCAACCTGACGTTTGCTGAATGTGCTATATTTAGATTGAATACATTTAGTTTGTTGTTTGCAAGAATTATCACGTTTAATTCATTATTATTCAAGAATATATTTTCCGGCAAAGTCCTAATATAATCGACGACAAAGTCTTTCCTAAACCTGTTTATTCATATAGTTGCATGATAGAAATGGCTTTGAAGAACAGTAAAAATGGCAGCCTGCCTGTTAGTGATATTTATACATTTATGATGTAAGTATTTTTACTTCTCTTTTGGGTTTTCTGTATATTTACATTCATGTTGTTTACAGTTTAAAGAATATTGCAATGCACGTCGTATGATTGTAGAGTTCGTGAATTTAGTGTGCTACCCAGGAAGTAGATCATGCCATGAATCTCTACACTGACATCCCCCCGGCAAACAACAATTTTTCCTGCCCCAACTGATTATATGAAACGTCAACAACTTCCAGATTCATTGAAAACGAGAAGAGATCCAAGAGTGGACAGTTCGGGTTTTATCCAATTTTGTTCCTTCCGATGTTCTTCAAATGCACCAACCCCCTAAATATGGTTGGTATCAAATATGTAATGTTGTTGTCGCTAAGGTCTATTTCACGTAGATTGAGAAAGAAATTTTCCAATTCTAGATGAATTCTTTCCACTTGTGTTCCTTTCAGTGAGATAGTGGCCAATGAATTGTTTCTGTTGAAAGTAGGGCATGTATATTCAGTATAACAGCGACTTAATGCGTTGGTATACTTCAATCTTAACTCTGTGAGGTTTTCTGGTAGTGTATTAACACTATTGTGCGGGTCACATACGCCGGGAGAGCGCATACAACTATCGTCTTGATAACCCGGTACACGATTTCCAATTGAATTACCTTCCTTATTGCAGGGACGAGAGAACGTATTCCTTCAGATGCACCGGCATACACTCAACCAAATGAGACCATAAACACGGTGCCTTCCAAATAAATCTCTTCCAGTTGTTCGAAAGTCAAATGCTCTTCAATAAAACCCAATGTGCGCAAGTCAGTTCGGCTCAATAACAGTGAGCCGGTGTAAGACATGTCTATCACTTTTAGTTTCATCCTGATTAACGTTCGCACAAACTCCTCTCCAATTATCGTGATATCGCTGTTTGTCCAATGATTGATCATGCTCAAATTTAAATGATTCAGAGGTGTGTTGAGGTTCTTCAAAATTACCGTGACAGCGTTAAATGTCAGGTAATAATTGTTACTGATGTTGAGAGACTTCAATCTGTTGAAATGTGTAAAACAACCGAAATCCCAATAAATCGGATTAAGGCCGGTGATTTATAAATACTCTACGTTGATGAGGTTCCGAAATGTAGCGTTGTTGGTTGCGAAACCGCCAGCATATATTCCTAAAGACTTCAAAACTTTCCAGGAAGGATGACTTAAAAAATTGTTGATGTTTCCCCTGCTATAAGAACAATACAGTTCCACATTTTCCACTCCATCGGGAACCACGATAGCGTCGATGGAGCCTGCTTCAAAGCAACGGATTGTTAATTTCCCGGAAATGTGAACGCACGTGCCCGATTCGGGACAAAACATCAGCCTTTGTTCCGAAAAGATCAACAACACGACAACAACGAACAACACATTCCTAATATAGGCAAAGCCCCTGGATAGCTAGGTTTGAATTCCATCGATACTGCAGTACTATTATTGAAGCCGTCACCTGGTAACTGTGATAATAGGCTCTGCTGTATACGCGTCTAACGCCAAGTTTTAAGAAAACGAAGTCAATCACCATTTAGTTATCCAGGGTAACGACTTAACTTGAATTCACAATGTTCTGTGCTCCCTCACACCAATTACTTGTATCCGTTACGTCCAATAATGATCCCGCAACAGTGTGGATATCACATCCGTGAATGGTTTACTCTATGGGTGCCGAATTCAAGGAAAATATATGCGATAAATTAAACAAATAATCAATATAGGGAATCCTCCAACATGTTACAGATTGAATTAATTTTATATAAGCATGTCGGTTCATTTCATTTGCACAGTGAAGTTATGTAAACATGACGTGACTAAAGGCATGACTGAGGAGAGGATACATAAAAGCCACATAACTTGTTATCCTATCTCATTTCAACTACTGCATTTGCGCATGTATAAATTGTTAAGGGATGTTCTGTTGTTGTTTAAATAAATATTGTTTACACTAAAGAAGGATACGCATTCCACGCTCCTGTATAAAAGAACTGGCGCGGACCGGTTTCACTGGTATTTATATAAAGACCGACATTCTTCCTTTTATCTAAATTTTAGTGAAGCACATTGTAAGCTTATATATATGTGTGATTGATATAATCACACTTTTCGAAGAGGGGGTGGGGTATACTTGACTGACGTCGTCAGACTACCGGTCGGTCTGTTAATTTGTGCGTCCGTCCGTCCGTCCGTCTGGACAAATATATCTGAGCCGAGGGTTTCTGATCGGAATGACGTTTGGTATAGAAGTTCGCCATTGGGACTTCTTCGAAGGAGCACAATGACGTTTTTAGCCTTCTATTCAGTTACAGATTCATCCTTCTTTATATATATGCAAATAGTGGTTCTCTGTCGGGTCGTGCATATATCTCAGCGCCATGGTTTATCAAATTTGATATGGACCATCCCGACCATTGATGTTCACCATCAGGAGTACTTTCAGAAATATTAATGTTGATGTTATTATATATTCATACAAATCCAAATGATAGTGGTGTCGGCCTGGATGCAAAACTGCCAGGTCAGAACACAAAATTAGTGTATAAATTAAAAGCAATAGCTTATCATTTACACCCCCACCTCCCCTCCCTATACTGCATATCAGACTCACCCAAACGTTTGATATGCCACCTCACACTATCGTCTATACCGATCTATAATTCGTTCCGCTATACTAAATACATTTTCAATCAATTTCTTTCTATTATTCCATAAGAAAAAAACCCTCATTTTGATATATCTATCGATCCAGCCCACACTGTGAGTAGCTGAGTAACATATATACCAACAACCTCCTGTTAATGGACTGATGGGTCCGGTCATTGGTACGTTTTTTTTATATCAGAATCATTATTCGATCGTGCCAATCAGCCAATATACATGACTTGGAGGTCATAAATTGGCTTCCAAAAGAGGCACGTTTTAGGTTTCGAATTTTGGCCAGGTGAGTACAAATTCCAATATTCATCTTCAATATAGAGCGTCCATATAGAATGCTATAAATTATGATCTTTTGCATGCAACTAATGGATGTTTTTGTTGATTTTCATGATTGTCACATAGTACCATTCTTTTTACTAATTCCGTGTCAAATCGGACGTGCACCTTTGATTATGTTATTCGGCTGGAACTAAATATACCAGATCGAATTACGTCTTCTACAGGAAATTCGTAATTTAATTTACGGCTCGAGCCATAAATGTTTACAGAAGACAACTTCGACTCAAATTATTTATTTTTCTATATATTATTGATATTAGATTGTTGTTATTATCGGGAATTTATTGAAAATGGCGTACAGTACCCCATTATTGTGGTCTATATACACATTTTGCTAAGTACGATAATACCTCTATTGTAAACCATGCAAGCTGAACATTTGTCGCTGAAACACTTGTTCTGATTGGTCGAAAGCTGATAACTTACAGTTTTAGATACACCAGCATCACTGTTTCATGCTCGAACATACGGTTATCTCCTGGATAACTCCCACTCACATCCCTTATATCCCCAAACCCGGTCTTGGACAATGCATGATAATAATCCTTGAACAGGCTTATAGTCGTTATTGTGGCTGCTGGAGCTTTTTCAATGATATTTTCCAAAGCGTTTAGTTGAAACGACTGACAGTGTTCAATTTGAAACAATTATATCTGGTAGTGTCATTCTGTTAACAACGATCTAAAGCCGAGACATTCACAAACAAGACATTCAAGTGTAAATATTCAGCGACTGAGGTAGCAAACTAATTCTCCAAAGTGTACCGCATATTAATTATATATAGTGTTACATTATTAAAGAGACATAATCCAAATTAACGCTCCTAAATTATTATACCGTTGGCTTCGGGCGTAAAACATATTGGATTCGTGTCGATGAACCCACCCATCAAAGCTCAGAGTGATCAGATATCGATTTTTGAAATCTGTTATTTTTCACCGCCTAGAATATTTGGCGGCCTAGCAAATATTCGACGAGTCGACCGACATACTCTTGATACTAAATTTCGTTGAACAAAATGTTGATATATAAAACATTTTGGAAAATTTTATACTACAGTTGACAGTGGTTGGCATTATTTGTTGGTAATTGATCGATTCTGCTAACTAAACCGTCTTTTGAAGGAATGTTGTTGTTGTTGGAATCTGATGATAAGGGGACCACCGAATCGGAATGGGTACCTTTAATACAGTATTAATAGTTATAACAATCACCCTTGAGCAGTGCCACATTGCCGTCAAAATGCTCTAGAATCACGCATTCCATATTATATTTCTCTTTGATCAAATAAGTGACATGGGACAATGTTGAGGCTCCATGTGTACGTGCCTTAAAATGCACTATCTACATTGAAATAGCGTGTCTGTCATTTGCAGAATGAGGTCCCCAGAGGGTGAATTTAGTGATGCTACCCCGCATATCGGGCTAGCATCACCAAAATCACCCTCTGGGGACCTCATTCTGCTTACACATACCCGTGAATAATGCGTGTTCCGGTGTAGATGTTATACCTCTTGGAAGCAGAGTCGTGGTGACCGGTGTAGATGTTATACCTCTTGGAAGCAGAGTCGTGGTGGCCGGTGGAAAAGCAGTCGACGAGATTGGAGGTCTTGTACCATCGGGAAAAGTTGACGGTTGTTCCACTCTGTGATGTGTGCATGCCACCCCGCATCCACCTTCAACATATATAAATACATTTAGTCGTTTGCACAGTGTGGGGGGGGGGGGAGGGGTGTGTCTGCAGATAAAGTCCAGACACAGGGAGTGGGTGGGTTCGAAAAATGTGTGATGCAAATTTTTTTCAATCATCATATTTATGACAGATATAATATGGAACATTAAGATATTGGAATTATATCACTTAGTTGTGTGCTGTGCTTACCTTTTTCATCATTTCTGAGTATGATATGCGCATATTAGTGACCAGAGGACACTATATGCATCACGACACTCATGCATGGTGGTTATATTATACAGGTATATGCAGCCCAGCTGTGTAGCGTTTGAGTTGGCTCGTTGTGTAGCGTTTGAGTTGGCTCGTTGATCAAGCTACTTCAAGCAACAATTCATGTTATTTCATTTGAGAGGAACGGGTATTGAACACCCTATATAGATCCAACATCCGGGAAAATGAGGCTACCAGGAAATTGAGCAAACTTGTGTCGATAAGATTTATAAAGTACGCATGTAAGAAAACTGACATTTTATGGCTGTTGTCATTGCATTGTAATATAATGTTCTATGCCTAGTTACTGCACATATATATAGCATATATTTGATGCCCCACTTCTTCAAATAACCAACAATACACATTATGCTTATTTTCTTGATAAACTTTGTAGTTCGTCCAAATTTACTGACATTTTGTACCTAGCGAAGAAGCTATTGTGATACACACATGCGAACTAATTATAACCCGCTACCAACTTGAAATTGGATCCCAGATGGTCACTTTGCATTTACATGGGATTTTTATCCCTCAACCACCCTACCGCTTGAATAATATGCTATATGTACCTTAGTATTCGAAGTAAAAGTTTTTTTTATTCTGCAATAGTTAGGAGCACGGAGTGTTACAATATAGTGTGACATTCGTCAAACAAATAAAAAGTTAACCAGTTTTTCACAGAACTCAATGCAAGTCATCTGCATGATAACTTATTTTTTTCCCCTCAGTATTTCGACATAGAAGAAAAACCGCGAATATTGGAGCGTTCGTGAAATGTGTTACTTTACCAGTGTAATTTAACGAAAGCGATAGTGTTCGAATACATTCGAAGGCGGGAGTGTTGTGAAAGAATTGGGTTTTTTTTAAACTCAAATTTTCTGCTGAAACTCGTTTAAGGCACTGGGAGGAATGCACGCGCGACTCTGCACAAGAGTCATTTATAGCAGATTTGTGTATGGCACAGAGTGGCCGCCGGGGAGTGCGTTCCCCTTCGTCGGACACACTGGACTGAGAAATCGAGAACTTGGAGCGTTCAATTTACTAGAAATTTCAAGCATTTTTTGAGAAATTGGCATCCCTGATACCGGGATAACATGTCAGATGGAGCCTTTGTTGTGTATCGATAATCACTGGTGGACCAGGCGGTAGTCATGTGTTGATGGTGAATGAATGAATAATTTATTTGGATAAGGCATGTACACATGCATCTAGTATTTATGAAATAACCGTGGAAAATAGAAATACAAATACAGTGTACACATGCACATAATCCGGGCGGTGATGTGGCACAATGGCCGTCTTCCCATCATCGCACATATACACTTAAAGGCAGGAATTTTTGTTCAGCACCTCTCGTCAATATACTTATGGTGTGTGTCTATATGAGGAAAGGGTCAGAAAGGCTATCTTATAAGGTATACCATCTCCATAGCAAGTCAGATCTATGTCTTTATGAGTTAAACTACATATTGGAAGTGATACATTGTGATGTAAAGTTGAGATTCGTTCATAACAATACAGAGGAGGGGTCATGAGTTATTTGTACTGTCTCAGCATGTTGCAGATCTAAATGTTTCCAAAGATAAACTATATGTACTATACGTACACTATGTAGCAAGTTAGAAGTCTAAGTATTTGCAAAGATAGACTACAAATATGTACTTACTGGGCTGAATACAAATGGTGTGAGAGTGCTTGATTCATAAATAAGATTCGAGGGAGGGAGTTGTCCATTTTATGTATAGCGCAGTTTTATAGTGACCAGTAATATGTAGTAATGTAATAATAAATAACATGTATACATGCATCAAAAAGTGATAAAAGAGGGATTTATTCTTGGAAAGGTTTTATGACACATAATTCGTGTGTGTGGGGGCGGGGGTACTGGATAATTTGCGAACACTCTATGTCTATTAATTTGTATTATTTATTTATTTGTACAGTCAGAGCAATATGGATTTTCGCAGTTGACCTTACTTTTATAAATAGCAGATATGGCACAGTAGCATGTTATATATACATCTCCCAAACATTCCGAGCGTTGCTATTTGAATATGTCTGGAACTCCACAACACACAAGGCGCCTATTTGCACAGTCTCAAACATTAAATTTGCTTATTTTTATAGTTCTCATTATAACCATTTACTGTAAGTCGTTTAATAACTGCTATGATGTTGGTGATCCTGCAGAACTGCTTATTTTTATAGTTCTCATTATAACCATTTACTGTAAGTCGTTTCATAACTGCTATGATGTTGGTGATCCTGCAGAACTGCTATGATGTTGGTAGAGCAAAATGATGTCGTCACGAAAAAGTACCGTTATGTTTTCTACAGTTGTCATTATCGCGGTGTTTGGCTAATCCGAGCATTTGGAAAAAAGCCAGTGTCTGTATGAAATATTCAAGAACATATCTATGAGAAGTCAATTTTTGCCGGTATTTATGTATTTCTGGTAATGTCAGTGGTTACACTAGTAACAACTAACCGTGGTGCATCAGACATGTTAGTATTCAATGTATAGAAGGCAGAATAGCCCATTCTATTCATCAACCACAACTTGTAAGCGATTGCAGGACACGCTGGGGTAATATCTACCATTTTCAATATATTGGCAGCCATTTTGGCAGCCATTTTGAGCCAAGTAACAATTTTGGTTCCAATGAGTTGGAATATTCATAGGTAATGATATGCATCACTTAAGCCCCTGTCACACTCAGGCCGGCGCTCTCATTGCGCTGCAAAAGTATCAAAGCGCCCACCTAAACGCACTAAGGTCTCCAAGAACCGATTGGTGACGCAGTGGACACTGGCTACAACGGCCGAGGATCTTCATGGTCGCCTATAGGTGCCAGAGCGCCGCGCTTGTTTTATGCATGCACAAAACAAGCGCAGAGGCTCGGCGTTCTGACCAGGACGTAGTACTGTCGCCGTGACAGCGCAAAGCAAAGCGCCAATCGAGCGACGTGAGCGTTATGTGTACGTAGCAAGAGTGCATATTAGCTTCTCGTGGTCGGAGCAAGAAATTAATCTTGTCTTTTGCGACTACAGTGAGCTTAATCAAATTATCCCTACATGTACGTGCCTTTCCCGTCCTTAATACGCTCAATGAGGCTCTGTCCAAAACTTATTGCGCTCTTTCTGCGCTGTCATGGGGTGTTATGGACTGGTTCCCCGCTCATAGAACGTCCACATTGTGCTGCCACTGCGACTCTGGCGCTCGCTTTACGCCCAATCGTTATACATGGCGTTCTTCCGGCGTTTACAGCAGGTTTACACTACGATCCCACTTTGAAATGCGGTCTGCTCATACCACTGTCACACTCCGCTGCGATCAAGCTGGCATTTGCTTTGAGTTGAAAAAGTATAAAAATACGAGTAACGCACAGTGGAAGCGCGGAAAATTGTCAGAAATTTTCAATCTGTTAAAACAAGAGAACCAATGTCAGAAATGGTAACCCGCTCAAGATCATATATTATAAACCCAAGAATGTAATTGTATAGAATATAAAATATATTGGTTTTGCGAATGACCAACTCAGAATTCCGTTAAATAACAATAACAACCAGCACCAAATTAACGAACCGGTGGTCGACTCGACCGTCTCCGACCACAACCCCCCAGTGGGCTGCAGAAATTTCTTTCATTTGTAATACACATATAGTTTACCACAAACCAAAAATCAACATTAATCAACGTTGATTAACACAATAAACGAAATTTAATTTCCCCAACTACAAGCACCTTTTACGGGACTCGGCCTCCAGCTCGCAGTTTGACTTTTAAATATTCCCAAAAATTCCCATTCTATAAATAAAACTAATAAAACACCTATTGATAATGTCAGCCCGCACGCGAAACGAGAAACTCCCCACCAGTCATACATGCGGCGCGCGTGACAAGCTATGCCCCTATCCCGCTTATCACGTTTTCGCGCTATTTTTACGACCCATTGGGTTCCTGCTTTGTCAAGTCTCACGTTCTCATACGCTCTCACTGCGTTTCCTCCACGTCGTAAACGCTCATAATGCGTTCAAGTCGTTGTCATTGCGTTGTTAGTACGCATTGCGCTGTCATGGCAACGGTACTACGCCTGGTCAGAACGCCGAACCTCTGCGCTTGTGTTGTGCATGCACAAAACAAGCGCGGCGCTCTGGCGCTCTGGGGCGATCACGGGGACCCTCTCCCGTCCTAGCCAGTGTCCACTGCGTCACCAATACGTTCTTGGATACCTTACTGCGCTTTGCTTGGCGCTTTGATTATTTTTCAGCGCAATGCAAGCGCCGGCCTGATCGCAGCGGAGTGTGACAGTAGTTTAATCGGACAGCTAATCTATTGCGGAGTGTTAGGTATTTTCCCCACAACTTAAAAACTGACTATGACTGGAGAACGCAGGAGGCGCTATCTATACTCTCCGCGCCGCGCAGAGAACGTTTTGCGAACGTACTAGCATCACAATGACAGCGACTTGAACGCACTAAGAGCGCGAGACTTGACAAAGTAGGAACGCAATAGGAGCATACTTTGTTTTAAAAGTTTGACTATTTTCGACAGTTTTCGGCGCTCCTCCTGCGTGTTACTCATATGTTGGTACTTTTGCAGCGCAGTGAGAGCGCCGGCCTGAGTGTGACAGGGGTTTTACATAACAAAACTCTGTTCATTTCTTGTTGAAATGTGTTTAAATCCCAAATGTGATTTTTTGGTGAAATTTCATGCCGCATTCTGTAAATTCGATTTTGGAGGGATCGGAAGGGTCTAGGACCCCAATAATTGCACATTTCATTGCTCCAATGATCAGTTTGTATAAAAGATACAATATAACGTCACATTTCTCAACCAGTTCCAAACAGCATAAACTGATCAAGAAGATATTAGTGAAAAAACGTCATATTTTCAACTTTCGGTGGCCATATTGGCGGCCATTTGGATGTGGAGTTTCAATTTTGTCGTATAAAAGTGGCATTATGTCTTAGCTTCACGAAAATACATTTGCATACTTTTTACTAGATTTTCACGCTGTAATTTGCATCAAACTGACTTAGGGCCTTGTCTGAAAAACGGCGCCCATGACGGACGCCATCTTGTCTGGAGTCTACACGACCACTTTTTTTTCTTGTTAACATTGCTTAAAAGTTGAAGAACATAATAAATAACAAAATGAGTGGGGTAAAGTTAAGTCCCAGGTACCCCTATTAGCTCCGGGACTATATTTTTTGATAAATTTAATAATGGCTGGGGTGGTGTTTGCAAAACGACATGAATAGCCACTTTGATTACAGTCAATTTGCAACAACTGATACAACCAGTATTAAAATATTTCACAATATATATGTTTTTGATACACATAATGGCTTTTCATGTATGTGTTCTGATTTTCCGAATACCGTTAAAATGAGAACTTTAGAAAATATAACGGTACACTTTCTTAACAGCATCCATTGGCCCTAATGGCATCAAATCAATTCAGCAGGTCCCACCAACATCAGTGCACATTGACATGACCACTTTACCAGGGGGACAATCGTCATCATTCTGCTTCTAAAAAAGGTGTGGTTGTTTAGCTAACGAACAATAGTGGTTACTGTTACCAGAGACCAGAAATTTTATGGTGTAATTTTGTCACAAATAAACGTTAAATATACTCAGTATCGCTTATAACTATGGAATAAAACAATACAACCAATCAATCTGGGACATTTGACGTTCGGTACGTAGCCATATGAACAGCATAATGCTCTCTATCGCAATATGGTATCACCGAATGGTCTGTTCTAAAAATAGACAAATAAACGGTCCCAATAAAATATTCGAAATAAAATCAATATTAATTGATAGAAGCCTTTCCGGACAGGGGTCTTCAGTTCATATGTATTATTTTATACCCACGCAACTATTTCAAATTGTTATTTAAAGAGATAATCCATCTTTAATATATGTGTATTAACTAGACATTTGGCGCTAAAATTCAGTCAGAAGTTTTAGTCATTTGGTCAAAATGACTGGTTTGACAGATTGACTGCAACATATACAAAACCAAATATTACGTAAATTCGCTAACATGCACACGGAGTCTCGGGATCATATATCATAATAATGGTTAACCAACTGTTGTTTGAGTATCACGCGCACCGCAGAAGCGACGAATCATTCTGCATATTGATCGGCTTAGAGTGCATGGGACTTTATTTTGTCCATTATAGTAATAAATTTGTAGTCGTCAATGCTTCGCAAATTCTGGACAATTATTTTCAATCATCGATTCGAAAAGTTCGCTTCGTTGTTGTGTATTAGCAGTACATTAAATAAGGAAATTTTCTTCATCTTGTATGAAATCATCACAACAAAACACGCACTTAAATTTCTATCTTCTAGTGTTACTTGTGGCTGAAGATGTCGCTCCTTCTCTATATCAAGTGAATGGTTACTGATTCTGAATCTGATGAAAGCTATTCTGTCTTCGATGTGGTTAAAGTCTATAGTATTTATTGAAAAGACGATGCCTATTGTATGTATGTACAAAGAATATGATGTTTTTCACCATTATTGTGGATCTGCGTTTGGTGCCAGATATCTTACCCGCGGACAGAACAATACGAGTACACCATATAAATTGTTCGAATTCAAAAACAATACACAAGAAATATCCCAAACAGTATTGACAGTGGCGGAGATAAACTCGCATTTATAGAGTCGGGGCTTCCATTACAAACGTCGACGTATGACCTTTCAAAACCTTCAACCGCATAGAATTGAGTCGAGAAGATAAACTGGGAAGTTGATGTAAAGACTGAATAGAAATTTTCAGAGTCAGAAAGGCATTTAAAGGTCTATTATATATAATTTGATAAGTGTATAGAAGATGCATTAGACATTTGTGTTGTAACAATATAGTGCCCGAGAGTACGAGTATGTGTCTCCGATTGAAACTTTTCCGCCATACATCACCAAAGACACATCAACTGTTCGGGCTTCTTTGTGCACGCAAGTCGACTCTGGTCTTTCTAAAGCTTCAACCATCACACTGGCATATCACTTCTATTCAAAGCAAGTACAAAGATGTACACCATGGCCATTGCCGAGCCGTTGATCCAATCGCTCACGCCAACGTCGGACCTTTCAAAAAACTTTAATGTCAATCTTTGTTGATAGCCCGATTGTTTACCAGTGGCTGAACACAGGGGGTCCGGGAACTTTAATTTGTTCTGTTATGTATTATAAGAAGGGCCCGGTCGATTTTCGGAGAAATCACACCAAGTGTGGGGAAATGGCTTCAAAGTCACATTTTCTTTTTAAAACTACCGATTGTGTTGACAGGATTATACCCTTCAGTAGACTCTTTTCTTTAAAACTAAAATCCACAAAATATGACAAATCAAAACTTGTTTGTTAAAATACGATCCCAAATTCAAAATCTGAAAAATATTTCCAGGCCCAACTAAGCTTCATGTCTGGTCATTAATGCGACACCACGCCGGTTAGGATTCGAGAACGAACTTCAGAAATATATCTAGCGCAACTTAAATTGCCAAGAACAAATACAGGTTATGGTAACTCCAATGTAAGAACATATTCCGAATTTATATATTTCACCAAGCCGATTTCGGTCACAAATTATCCATCAGCTTTCATTTTGAAATAAAATTCACACAATCGAAGCTTAATGTGTTTGGCGCAAAAGACTTTCGATTTCGCAGCCAAACGCATTTTCTCTCATTATCTTCTCTTGTGGGCATCTCATTATCGACAGCATTACTTCAGATGGGGCTTAAACAATAATTTTTTATTTGTGAAGCCTATTCTTACAAATTTAAACGTAAAGCTTAATATACAATGTATGTGAGTTGTATTCACCACGGTTGTATTTACCCGTTTGGTAACGCGATTTGGGGGGGGGGGGGATGCGTATTATTTGACGATAATGTTATCGAATTCGACTGGCAGGATATTGACATTTTAGACACTGTTGTCAAATATATCAGGGTTTGAATATGCGTTTGGGTTTTCTAAAACTTGTATATAGCTTTATCGTATTTCATGCATGCTAATTTCAAAGAATAATAACGAAGGTGTATAGAGCTGTTACCAATTAAAATTGGCAATCGACCTGTGATTATATGATTTAAAACTCCTCTTTAATTATTTTTGCTATATGTGTATATATGCTTTTCTTGTTTTGTTCATCTGAAGTTGTTGCTAGTCTCTTCGTTACTTCATGCTTAAGTACTCATTTGCTGAAACTGATTGTGCTTTCTTATCTGATTATATCCGATGACGACCCTATTTACCTTGAATATTGATGTTGTTCAATACAGGTTCGTTGTCGGATACTTTAATCTCCGAAGGCGCAGGGCAAAGTAAAAAAACAAGTCATCACCTCATCTAATGAATCTTACACCGCGCAGAAACATAGGTACTTTCATCTTTTTGTTTAGTTTACTGATTATTATAGCTAATGACGCGGAATTTCAACCAGGGCCAATGGAACCAGAAACTATTTCTATATTTCATTATAATATTCGTAGTCTCAGAAACAAAATATCAAAGCTTGCTGAGCATATAGAAGATTACGATATCGTATGCTTTACCGAGACGCACCTAGATAAAAATGTGCATAACGACTCCATATTATTTTCCAATTTTAAAGCTCCGTTCAGACTTGATAGAAACGAACACGGAGGAGGTCTGGCTGTGTATTTTGCATCCAGCCTTGTGTATAAATATTTACCTGAATTTGGTTTTGACGACGAAATTTTGTGGTTTGAAATTGGAACCAGGCAGAAATTTCTTTTCTGCGTAACTTACAGATCTGATCGTGAATGCTTAGATTCTTATTGGACGAATCTTGACATCTCCATTGCCAAGGCCCTAGCCATATGTCACTCACACACGATCACAAAATGCTCGCGAAATGTTTTGTAGATTGCGCGTGAGCAACCACATATTGGCAATAGAAAAAGGGAGGCATAGACAACCAGTAATACCATTAGAAAATCGGATGTGTTCCATGTGTGACAAACGATGTGTCGAATCTGAAATGCATTTTATCATTGAATGTAACGCATACGATGATTTAAGATCTAATTTATTCAGCGAAATTGAGAAACACGATAGTGAATTCAATAATTTGAATGACGCAGATAAATTTGCACTGATTATGAGAAATGAAAAAATAAATTAATTAACAAGGTTTGCAACATAGTCCGGCTATTCTTCCTTCGGCGGAATAATAAAACTTGAAGAAATTGTTGAAGGAATGTTGATAAGAACTGTGTTTGTTATAATATTTATTGCTTATTTATTTATATGATATTCATCAGTATCTTGAAACTGTCCATTGAGGTGTTTTGCAATAAATTCTTGTATCTTGTATCTTGTATCTTGTATAATATGTCATTAGTCATGGTTGGAGATCTAAATTGCAATTTATTAAATCGCGATGGTGAACTTCAAAAAATCATGAGCAAATAGACCCTTGAAAACGTAATTAAAGAACCAGCTCGAATAGATGTGAACTCAGCAACACTCTTAGATCCGATATATTAAGTGATAGTCTAGTTTACCCAAACCCGTTCACTATCTAGGTTTATCAGACCATAGAGCAACATCTGTAGAAATTTCAAATCCAAATCCAAGGAAAAATTCATATCAACGGAATGTGTGGAATTATGCTAGAGCAGATTTTGTTGGTATGAACTTCGAAACTAATGCAATCAAATGGTCAGACATTCTCATGAGCACAGGTCACTCCGATATAAATCAGATTGTAGACGTTTTTACTCATACTTTCCTAACAATTGCTCGTAAATATATCCCATTCCTATCAGTTACTATACGTGAGAATGACAAACCATGGTTTGACAGTTTAATAAGAAAACATATTCGGAAACGCGACCGCCTCAGAAAGAAACCGCTGCGCACAAATCTTCCTAGTGCCTGGGACAAATATAAAGCAACCCGCAATAGATCATATAATTTGAAAAAGTCAGCCAAAGATAAATATTTAGCAAGCCTCGATGAAAACTTGAAAGTAAATGAGCCAAAACAATTATGGCATGTCACTAAACAATTACGTAATTTCTCCAATGACGAGAAAATTCCCCCACTAAACTTCAACAACATAATTTTTGAGGACGATTATCAGAAAGCACAGAAATCATTCATAATATCCACTGTGCAATCGACGAGGGCCAAACGAGTTGTGCAGTCTTTTTCGATATTTCTAAACTAAAGCGTTTGACAAAGTCTGGCACCGAGGTCTTGTTTTAAATTAGAGAAATATGGTTTGAAAGATAATATTCTGAAATGGATGACAAACTATCTACAAAATAGACAGCAAAGAGTTAGAGTCAACTCAAGCTTTTCGAAGTACTCCTCAATATCAGGTGGTGTGCCCTAGGGATATGTAGTCGGGCCTATGATTTTTTTAATTTACATTAATGACATTGCCGATGGAATTAAATCTAGCACAAGACTTTATGCTGACGACACATGTTTAATAAACAGTGATAGTGATACTTATAACCTTCAATCGACAGTGACATGAACAAAATCAGAGACTGGGCTGAAAATTGGTGTGTCCAATTTAATAATAGTAAAACCAATCTAATGTTATTTTCCAAGCCAAGTGTTGTTAAACCTACAATCATATTCGACGGGGTAACCCTAGATTACTCTAATAGCTACAAACACCTAGGATTGGATATTGATGACAACCTAACTTGGAACACACATTGGTAATATATGCACAAAGGCATACGCACGCCTGTCACAATTGCGTAACTAAGAACAATGCTAAATCGCGAAACACTTCAGACCCTCTATTTATCTCATGTTCGATCCCTTATGGAATAGGTTAGTAACGTTTGGTCAGGTGCACCTGATTCTTACTAAAAGATCTAGAAGATGTTCAATATGAAGCGGCTAGAATAGTCACCGGTTGCACCAGATCAGTTCCAAATATTAGACTTCTGACCGATCTAGGTTGGGAGACGTTAGAAACTCGAAGATATTACAAACAGGTTTCAACATTCCACAATATAGTAAATGAAAAAACACCTAACTATCTGACAGAACTTATACCACCAAAATTCAGCGCCCGAAATGACCATGATACCAGAAATGCAGCAAATTTTATCCCTATGAAATTCAACTACAAAAGAAAATGGTCCACCTTCATGCCCAAGTGTATAAATGACTGGAATAAACGCGATAAAAAATAAGAAACCTGAATTATGAATGTTTTCGACAATAACTAATTCCCAATCCGGTTAAAACCCCAAAGTATTTTTTTACAGGGACACGATCATTAAATATCTTACAATGTCGACTCAGGTGCGAATGCAGTGAACTCCAATAAGATAAATACTTCAATTATATTGCGATGTCCAAAGCCTGTAGATGCGGCGATGTTAAAGAAAACGCATTTCATTATTTTTTCCAATGTCAATTGCATATTATTCCAAGAGTAGGACTTGCTGAACAAGCTACTACGATTCAATATTTATTCAGTAAAAACTTTACTATTTGGAGATCCAAGCTTATCAAATTCCAATAATGAAGACATTTTCAAGTCTGTCCAGATCTTTATAAGAGACACATCCCAGGATGAGAACATACGAATTTCAACAGCAGATGACTACTAGGAAAACAAAAAACAATAAACAATAACAATAATATTTCTGAGTATAGGACAACAGTCATAAACGCTCTATAGGAACATATTCACTGTCCTGCCACCTTACCATTGTTAAGGATGGATGCGCACAGCACACTTTAAAGCAACTATATACTTTCGAACTATATGAATTCGAAGTTGGGAGAGACTAGCAACAATCAACCTTCACCATCATACACGTTAATGCCATATATAATTGTTCAATGCCATGTTCATTTTTTTTTTATTTCACTTGAGTGTCTGGTGATCGGGAGAGACGTAGCATATAAGTGGCCCGCACTTGTTCTTCAATACCGTTGCCGAATGTATGTATTTATATGCATAATATATATGGCGAATAAATATGTTTAAAACAATCGACCTGTAAATATTTTTTTTAATGTTTCCGGACCCCTGTGTGGCAGAACGATCCGAGAACACAAAATGTGTAATTCTATAATGCGTTATTTTCAAACGGAATTGTTTCAAAAGAATAGTGGTGGTTTGCTTCCTGTTAACACGTTAGTATTAAAGCATTGGTGTATACCCATAGATTCGATGTCGATGACAATATTGAAAGAAATATGAAGATTCAGAAAGGCAAATAAGATCTGTATAGTCTGATACGAGCATTATATTATGTGGATGAGTAAGACTTTTGCTGATAATAGGACGTGTTCTTTATGCAGGATCGTGAGAATGTACGACGATTTAGACTTTTCCGTCAGACTTCCATTTATGGTCCAGCTGTAAAGGTGTATAAAGTAACACTGGCACCTCATTTCTATCCACGGTAAAATACAAAGACGCGTCAACGTCATTGTTGAGACGTCATTGTTGAGACTTCTTTTCACGTACGTCGACACTGATCCTTCAAAAGATTCAACCGTCGTAAAACACAAAGAATATCGGATACAGTTTAAGATCAAGAAATTTTATTTGGACATCTGGGAAATGTCTCTTTGTACATTATTTCAACATATCGTTTTTTGTGTGGAACTATTATAACGCCGTCGGATGATTAAAGTTATCACCAAAGGTCGTCCAGTGCAGGCTTTCAACAATCTGATGACTACTGGCCTTTAAACCGGTTTAACCGCAGGAAGAATAGTTATTTCACCAAACCTTGGGTGTTTATTTCACAGTGGTTTCTGAAATGATCTGTGTGTCGACAGAGAACACATGCAGGATTAGTGTAAATGTTAGCCCAAACTACATTTCGAAGTAACGACGGCTTTGTTGTTTATTTCGAGGAATAATACCGCATCAGATGAATTCAGCCCAAATATATTGACAGGTGTCGAGGGTATAACTCTATACTGAGCAATAAAAAAGTAATATAATAAATACCGAGTATATTTAATTTAACGCCAATGGGTCGTTTATGTGCGTTTAAGAGTGTATTTATGCCTAAAGCAAAGTGAAATAACGATCTTAAAATGAATTGGCCGGTATATTTTATTAGTTATCAGGGTTATCAGGGTCGTAGTTGCATAAATTTCAATATATCTTATTTTTATGCTAAGATAATTGCGTGGTTATCTGTTATGGCTTGATCGGTATTGAGGTTAACACAAATCCCATATATGGAAATTCCAAATATGGAAATTGACTTGTGCATGCGCAAAACAGATACAATGGTCTTACTAAAAACGAAGCAATAAACGATTGATAACAAGAAACACCGACCCAGTTAAATAACGACATTAGATGGCGGTGTATTGCGTCTTTAAGAGTGTGTTGGTGTCTAAATCATGTGATTAACTAATTAAAAATTATTTCGCCTACATATTTCGATAATTATCAGGTCCGCAGTTCGATCATGAAACATTATTTCTCACTTGTATGTTAAGACTTTAATTGCTTGGTAATTATTGAGATTGCAGTTTCCTTATATGGCAACTCCTTATTTGGAAGTTTCTTGCGCATGCGCAGAAATGAGAGAATTCCATGAAGACGTCGCCATTTTTTTATTAGTCCAGGCAGAGAAATTTATATTGACTTGTTTCATTTATTTAATTTATGATGGCGATGTTATTTGATCAATAATAGTCAATTTTGTGTTGATAACACGATGGTAATATCAGTTCTGCAAATATCCATCGCACCTGCGAAGTTGATTTGTATAATCGCAGATTTCAATGACCCTTTGTTCTGTTACTATTACTAGTTGGCGTGTTTGGTCCTACTAAACAACGAACACAAACGAACATAAACGAACACAGGTCCAAAAAGCGGAGTAGAAGGGTGAAATTTGGTTTGTGGGTGCGTGTGGGTCCATTCTATGTGTATGTGTTGTTATTTCCAACTTTGATGACTTATTTTTTGAGTTATTAGCATTATTTTAATACAAAACTACTGAACAACGAACACAAACGAACATAAGATTAGCGGCAGTGCAGAGGCTATCATGCAGGTGTTAATTAACTACGGCTCACTCTGTCTTCTTGATTGTCAATTTTATCACTGATGGCAATAAAAACACGGGGAAACATCAGATATCGACGTTTTAATCCATAGCTAACATAACATTTGAGTGAATGTGAGTGAGTCATTGTAAAATTGTCAGACTCTGAGATGACTATATATATTTTCTCAGTCTCGGAGATCACTCTGGTATATGCTATTTCGGCTTGCTTTCCTGATACACGCATACGCTATGTACCAGGCATCTTAAGGAAAATCTCAATCGTAATTTAAGTAATACGGACATTGATAAAACTGTCAATAAGATGGAAAAGTATTCAATAGCGAGAGCAGCTTGGTAACAATAGAAAACAAAATCATTTATGACGAAATACAGACAGACATAATTGACAAATATATGTGACAACAGACGATACCTTACATTTATGGAAAGACTAAAGACGAAAGTTTTCAATGCTAGAAAACAAAATTCAACAATTCCGAAATGTTGGACAAATAACAATTATGAAAGCATTAAACGTGCGGGAGTCCTTGGCAGTGGGTATATGCTGTGAAAATATTTCCAACGGTAAAAAACCGACACAAAAAGGAAAATGTAGACATACTTTGTCCGTATACAAATAAGAAATATCGCATAAACAGTATGTTATTGTCATATGTTTGACCATTGTGTAAACAAAAGCATAAACAGTTACTTTCCTGGTGTTTGTTTATATTATGATGGTAAACATAAAGAGCGTTCTTTGTTGCTGAATTCCTGAACTGGAACTAATAAAGAGCGTTTATATCATTTGTGTGTGATTAGCCAGTAACACGTACTGTGCTGTCTTCTGTAACACAATCAGGTTCTTGCTTAGGTAACATATAGTAGGTATTTATGATAGCATGCTGTTTACACGATGAACGAAACTGTATGCGTTTTAGTGTTTTTATGTTTACGGTGATTGGAACAAATATGAATATTTTCGACAACTAAGGCCTCCCGTGCCTTTAATGATATAATTAACAAAAAAATTGACTGAGTTTACAGACAATTTAAATGAAACAGTCACTGACCAACGGCGTGACATTCGAGTGGAGGGGATTTTACTTTATCAGGCATTGCATCATCTTTGGAAGTGAGACATGAAATTTGAACAAATATGACGACCGAACAACGAGACTAACTAATGCGAAGATTTCTTAATTTTGTGAGTGACAATTCCAAATTCCAAACTTCAACTGACGACAATTAACTATACCAAAAACTACCGCTCTCGCAAAAAACCTGGACAAAAAAAGGAAAGAGTGAAGGCATCAAAAACCAAGACGATCACCAATAAACGACAGAAAGTTAGCATATAGTATGCAAATATACATAGAGGATCTCACATGAGTTTCTATTTTATACGGAATTTATCAACCGAGTTCACTAAATTCGATTTGAGCCGAGGTTTACCGAGGCTCAAATGGAATTTAGTGGACGAGGTTGATAAATTACGTATAAAATAGAACGAGTTTGAGATACCTTTTATCACATGGTCATATAATCGCTTAAATTGTATCGAAAACAACAATAATTAACAGAGAACTTTGTCCTAAAGAGCAGCGTGACGTCATTGCACTCGACGATATTACACGTGTCTATTACGCTCGAATATTACATAGGAAAATAGTGCTAATCATGTGATAAAATAACATATAGACTTCTTGGATTCATATCAAATAAGTGCATTACTTGATTTTAATGATTTAGATAATGCAACATTTTGCTGGAGCCATTTTCATCCATGCACTGATTTAAGGAGAACAAACTCTGCCCATCGTTCCGCCGGAGTGTGATTGCTAAATTTACTCAAATTACTGGAGCCTCTGATTTTTTTTTTTCGCGATTTAGATTTACAAATCAAAATAATTCAAATTCCAAACAAATCTTTTTCTTTCAACAAAATTTTTCTCCATTCACTATTTGTTATACTGATAATAATATTGTATTGTTTTGCCTTACATGTTAGTGTATATCTGATTCAGAATCAGTCAATCACCATGGTCAGAGCTGTGAGGGCAAATTTACACCAGGGCTGCCAACAGTTTTCACCTTTTAATGGTGTTCAGTGTACAGCAATTGCTTTGGTAGCATTGTTATTTTTTTCATCTGGCCGGATCAACGATAAAAACTAAAATGATCAACTTGTGAACATTGATGCATATGATTTGGATGGACTGTTAGAACAGGGAACGATTTTGTATGCGCAGTTAGTTCAAAGTGTACATAGGGACATTCTAAATTCAAACACTGGATATCTTGGACATTATCATTTGCCCGAAAATTTAGACCTGTTTAACAATATTTTCCACATCCGATATGTTCGCGACCAATTTTATGGTGTTGTAAATGGGGATATAGACAGCGTTTTTGGGCAACAATCGTTTCTTGAATCATTGATTTCAGCATCAAGTCTTAGTGAATTTCACATTATAACATTTGGAGACATCACTGTTAGCTTTTATATTGACAGACCAAGAAATATATTTACAATGTTTGACTCTCATCAACGAGATTTGTTAGGACGAACTTCATCTGGAGGTACAGCAGTTTTGTTGAATTTTGAGTCCTTTGATGAACTTATTCTGCACGTGTTTGATAATTATGCAGGGAATTGTTTTGAGATCACTCCTATTATAACACAGACAGTGACAGCTATTGGAAGAATTGAAAGTGGGCCGTTTATGATTGATTCAGCGGTGAGCACCACAGCCGATAACAATTTCAAAACAAAGGGAAATGTTGGTATAGATGTAACTGTTGAAGCATGTCAAGAAAGTATAATTGAGCAATGGCAGGTGAAGAGTGCGAATCAGAGTTGTGCTATGCAAGTTCAGACAAATCAATTTGTGTGTGTTGAAAGCAAATTTCGGGATAGTGTTAAGAATAATACTAGTGGTGTACATGTATGGGCTAGCGGTACATGTAGTGATCACCAATATACTTCAATCTCGTTAAAGAAGTGCTCCAAACGTTTAAGTAAGAAAAACGATGCTTTACAACAGAATGTTAATGTAGTCTTAAATGCTTCGGTGGACAATGATCGAAATGTTCTGTCAACAAATTTGTATGGTGTTATGTATGACACAAATGTGCCGTATCTTACATGTAATCCAAATATCCCATATACTGTCGCATCATGTGAAGTGTATGACGATCATGTGGTTGCTGCCAGAAATCGAGCAGACTTACTCCGGATTAATAAATATCATTGTTATGGTACATGTAGTACAACCAATCAAAGGAAAAAAAACAACAAAGGTTAATCCAGTACAGTTTGATATTGACTGTAGTAATCAGATATTGCCAATCAAGTGCGTTCCAATTGATCACACTTCCATATCATTGTGTATTGACCTAGACAATTACATGAATTTCATTCACCTGTTTCATTTATTTACTCTGTATCGGACAGTTCCACACCTCCAGTGTCTTTTATTATTGAAGTTGACACTTGGGTAGATCTATTAAATTTAGATTATGTGTCTGATGTTAATCACAATGTTGAATATGAGTGTGCAATACGAGAGCGTGCTGATTTTGAATGTGGTATGTGTTGTAAATTCTTGTTCTCTAATCAAGTGTCAACGGTTCCATGGCACATTTGCGATGATGTTTTGGATAATTTGGAAATTGCTAGGGATTCATCTTTGTGTCGTAAATGCCACAGGTCTTGCGGACATGTAATTCCAATCTTACATAAGAAATTGAATTGTCTTTATGTTGGAATTATTCCATCGGAGTTGAAAGATTTATCTTTTCTTGAAAAAAAAATTGATTTCAAAAATCCATGTTTTCATGACGATTATTGTTTTGCCAGGTGGTCAATATGCTGAACAAGGACTAGTGGTTCACTTACAGGCAAACATTAACGATATTGCTTCTAAAATACCATGCGATTTTGATCAATGTCCATATCTTGAAGTTATGTTTAAAAACATAATGATTCTGTATATGTCCACCGCAATAAAGTTTCAAGTGGGAAATTGAGAGATGCATTAATGTGGCTTAAACATAACAATTATCTGTATCAGGATATCGTTCTGAATATGTTGGAGGATCTTTTTGGTGATTTTGTTTTTCCTTCTGAAGCCAAGTCCAATTCCAATTATACATGCATTGAAAGTATTGGCGATAATTTAGATATAGCATCAATGTGTTTAGAACAAGATGCTATGGTTGATGTAGGTGTGCAAGGAAAGTCATACTGTAATATTGATGATATTGTTGGCACAAATCTGAAAATTGATGTTTGTGATTCAGACGGACCGATAGACATATTGGATCTGGCTTCAGGTGAGGAGGAGGCTTTTCCGTGGTTGTTCCCATATTGAAAATATGGTTTGAATTTTGAGCGCCCAGAAAAACTGGGAGTTTTTTTTATTATTTTAAGACACGACTATTTGACTCAAGTGGTATATTCAAGAAAGATATTATGTATCTCCTGCATTCAGCTATAGTATATGACATGTCGCAAATGAAACAAAGTGCACATATCCACATGAAAATTCTTAGACAAAGTACAGACAGATCAAAGTATGTGCCAGTAAATGTTGGTGATATTTCAAGTATTCATGAAAATCCAGATATTCTGGACAATTCTTACATGTTTATGAAAAACATCAAAGGAACTGTGCCTTACTTTAAGAATTTACTTTTGGATTTATTGGCAATGTTCAAATGTTTAGGCCCTCCGACACTTTTTATGACTTTGACAGCAGATGATTTACATTGGCCTGAACTTGGCATGACTCTTGAAGGAATTGATTTCCAGGAAGCATTTGGTAAATCTTTCCAATTTTCTATGCGAAATGATCTTTTATTAACTGCTACTCATTTTGAAAGAATATTTTCTGCAATATTGAAACATGTGATTTGTGGAAAATATAGTCATGTTGGATTAGTTGTGGATTACTGGGGTCGGTGTGAATTTCAGAACCGTGGTAGTCCTCATATACATATTTATTTTTGGATAGATAATATCCCACAAAATATTAATGATAACACAGCTGATGAAATCATTTATTTTATAAACAAAGTGATTAGTTCTAATATTCCTGATCGAAATGTGGACCCAGAGCTGCATTCTCTTGTAGTTAGGTTACAGCCACATACACATTCAAAATATTGCACAAAGATTGCTTCGTGTCGTTTCGGTTTTCCGAGAAATTCAAATAATAAAACAAAACTGTTGTCGCATCTAAAGTATTCAAAGAGGCGTCAGAAATTATATGAAACTGAGCGTCATGAAAACAGCACTTTCATTAATGATTACAATCCTGTTATTTTGCGACACCGGCGAGCTAATATGGATATACAATTAATACAGGATGCAGATGCAGCAGCTTATTATGTTTGTGCGTATATATGTAAATCAGAACCAGATGATCTGAAACATGCACTTGGTAAATTAATCAATGGTGTTTTCAAAAAAACAAATCTGACAAAATTGTCTCGCCTTTATCGTATAGGATCTTGTATTCTTAAACATAGAATAATGAGTGCACAGGAAGCTGCATACAGAATGGGATCACTGAAACTTTTTCACTCTTCAAGAGCTGTTGTTTATTTCAATGTTAGACTACCACATAAAGGTTTAAAAATCTTAAAAAGCAAATCTGAACTCGAAGAGATGAATGGTACGAGTTCTGACGTGTTCCACACTAACATTTTGCATATCTACAATAGATTATTGAAATCAATAATTTGCAGGACAATTCACATAGCTGAATTATTATATGCTAAATAGTTTATGGGTGACCTGATGCATGCATCTTAGTTTTCTTGTTCTTATATGGCTGTTAGGCGGCCGCCGTTGTCTGGTTGCATACGGCTATAGTATATCGTATTGATAGTTCTCAAAGTTTGTTGATTCCGGCGTTGACAGTGCACTACCAATATGATGTGTACTGTCATAGATATAGCGAGGGTATTGCTATGGCCACCAGGTGAGCTGTATACAGTCCAATTAGTGGCTTGCCAATATCCCTGCATACTTGTAACGGTGTTTCGCGTTCCCGAAAGTTTCCAAACACATGCGAATTTCGAATGCCTGTGTTGATGAAATGTTCAGAAAAACATCCTATATATTGTATAGCACTGTGGGTGACTACAAATGAAATATGTTCTGCTAACAATAATATGTAACTATATATATTACTAGCAGGGTTACCCGGCGTTGCCCAGGTTAAAGTGATGTGAAACCCTCTGCGTGCTGTGGATATTTGGTGGGAATAGACACAGGGGCCTGTAACGCGCTACGCTGTCCGCCCCCTTTTGCGCTGCCCGTATACGCCGCTTCTATATACGCGGCTGCTTCACGTTTATGGTAATATAATAGAGACAATGGGAACTGTAGGTATTCCCCGTTTTACCATCGCTCGGGAATTGGACAAATTTAGCCCATTTACCAGAGTAATGCTATCGATATAGCCACGGATGTGTCAGCGAAGGATTCATCTTTCAATCAATACCACAAGCTCCCCTCAGAACCATTTATATCCATAGCATTTGATACTTTTTTTTACCACCGAATATTATCTCCGGAGAGCGTAAATTTCCAGATTGATCCAACTCAGGAGCAATGGCCGATATGTTCCTCTGAATTCACCCCCATACAGTTTACTATAATTAAAAATCGGTCAAACGATCAACTAAACATATAGAGCTCAGTGATTTCTTGTCGGCTAATAATTTATTTACTCATACAAATCAACACATCGTCAGTAAACAATTTTTATAGAGGCGAAATCTGTCGATAATTCTAATTTTTTTTCATTATATTTTTACGATTCAGGCAGCTCCTCATTTTAATATCCATCACGACCTGACCTTTCCACGCCTGCCATAGTAGAAACAGCCAATCACCGCTCAGTATTATAATCGAGGTCAGGTCGTAATGAATATTAAAATGAGGAGCTGCATGAAAATAATGAAAACAAAATTAGAATTATCGACAGATTTCGCCTCTATAAAAATTGTTCCACCAATAATGAAGTATTTATTTATTTACAATTGCGTATACGTCAGACGTTATGACATGACACATGAACATCATAAACATATTAGTTCGCAAAAATAAAAGACGACAATTAGGTTTTACATATACAGAGATGTATCAATCAATCAATCTAGTGGGTTAGACTAAGATTTTGAGGGCACCTGGCTATCATATCTCCGTGAAGATACAGTTGTTTTAAAGAAATGTCCAGGTGCTCCTCTGTTCATGGCGCTATATATTGGCGAAAATTTTATAGTTTAAACGAAATGTTGCTATGCACGTATATCAGCTACATGAGTGGTTTATTGTAAATTTTTGTGTGGAAACTATATTGAATGGAACAGACTCAATTGTGTTATAATATATATATGATCCATTCTAATATGCAATCCTCTGACGGTTCGAGGTCTCCCAGTTTGCAAGAACATGTGTATATCTTAAATAAAATGACAAATATACGGTTGATACTTTCTTCTATGTATCCGGATTGCTAGCTCATTATACGATTTAACGCGCACGATTTGAAAACAAGGTGTATGAATGTGATGGTAATTGGCACTAACCATTTCTTTTTATCAGTTTTTGGTGACCCTCCTGTCCTATTTCAGACTGAAGCGGTGCCACTTTTGTCATCACTAAACCACACACTTAGACTCATTATGAAATGCATATATATACAACTGGTGAAAATTGGCGAGTATACATCAAATTTAGGGCCCACATGTATCTCTCCAATACGGCACCAATTTGGCGTATCTAAACCACAAGATTATATTCCTCGTATCACGGAGAAGAATATGTATCAATCTGGTGGAAATCTGTTTATCTTTTTTGTCTCCCTCTCACCTTCTATGCATCCCTGACTCGAATGGCTTCACTTGTGACATCCTTAAACCACACAATTAGACTCCTGATATCATGGAGATGATTATTTATAAGCTAATCGGCGACTGAACAAATGTTGATCAAATTTAATGCCCACTCCACCCCACCCCCATCTCTCACACAAACAGCACCAATATGGCGTCTGTAAATCACACGATTAGACTCCTCATATCATGGATAAGAATGTGTATCACTTTGGTGGAAATTGGCGCTAAAAATATTGCGTATCAATTTTGGTGCCCTCTGCCTTTCAATGCACCCCTGACTCGAATGATGCCACTTTTGACAGATTCAAGCCACATCATTAGACTCCTCATACCATGGGAATGATATTGTATAAGTGTGGTGGCAACCGGCGACTGAATCCATTCTTATCAAATTTAGTGCCCCCCCCACAATTTTTCATCCAAATTACAGCAATTTGGCGTCTTTAAATTACATAATAGATTCATTGTATCATGGAGAAGAATATATATCAATTTGGTGGAAATCGGCGCTAAAATTAGTTTTTATAAATTTTGGTTCCCCTCTCCCCTTCCGTGCATCCCTGACGCGAACGGCGCCATTTTTGACATATATAAACCACACCATTAGATGCCTCATATCATTGGAATGATTATATATAAGTTTCATGTCAATCGGCGACAAATGTGTTTTCTGCCCCTCCCCTGTTCTGCCCCTAATAATAACGACGTCACTTTAAAACATTCTAACCCACACCATTATCTTTCTTGAAAAAGTTACCGCTAGTAGACCCCGTTGGTGTCATCTAGGTGGCCACTCGGCGCTAAAATTAGTTTTATCAATGTCGGTGCCCTCTCCCCTTCCGTGCATCCCTGACTCGAACGGCACCACTTTTGAAATATTTAATCCACACTATTAGATTCCTTATATCATGGGGATGATTATATATAAGTTTCGTGGCAATCGACGACAAAACATATTTCTGCCCCTCCCTTTTCTGCCCCTGACAACCACGGCGTCACTTTAGAACATTCTAACCCACACCATTATCTTTCTTGTGAAAAGTTACAGCTAGTAGACCCCTTTGGTGCCATCTAGATCGCCCCTCGGCGCTAAAATTAGTTTGATCAATTTTGGTGCCCCTCTCCCCCTCCGTCCATCCCTGACTCGAACGGTGCCACATTTGACATATATAAACCACACTATTAGATTCCTTATATCATGGGGATGATTATATATAAGTTTCGTGGCAATCGGCGACAAAAAATATTTATGCCTCTCCCTTTTTCTGCCCCTGACAACAACGGCGTCACTTTAGAATATTCTAACCCGCACCATTATCTTTCTCGTAAAAGTTACCCCTAGTAGACCCCGTTGGTGCCATCTAGATGGTCCCCTGTGAATTTCTACAGAACACAGACAGACGGACAGACAGACATACATTCGCAAATATAGATATAGATTAATGCTGCAGATAATAATAGTAGCTATATCATTTATGACACAATTTTTCCAGTTCCTCAAAACCAGTTGTAAACTTTACGACATCTGGAACTAGAAATATATTGGTAGAAGGTTTGGCTGTGTTTGAATGCCTATCGGCGGATTTCTATAAATATTTTTAATGGCAACCTTTGCAAGTTAAATCTTTTTACCAATTCGTGGATACCAAATTTATTACGATTGGACGTCGGGAACATGACGTACTAATTGAAATAATCTCGAGGGGTATGAACCCCAAATAGCCCCACTATATAGAGATATTTCGGTAGACAGTTTATTGTCGTAGTTTATAATTGCGCACTATAAGCGTTTAAGTGACTTTTTGTGGGTTTTCTATAAATATTTTTGGCGACAAATATTTGCATGTTGCAAGTTTAGTCTCTGGCCGATTCATGGGTATGAAATTTGTTACGCTCGGACATCGGGAACTTTTCGTATTAATCGATATAAACCCAAACTAGGAATATATTGGTCGAAAGTTTGTCCGTGTTTGAATGTCTGTTGTCGGATTTCTATAAATATTTTAAGGCAACCGTTTGCATGTTGAAAGTTCAGTCTTTTGCCGATTCGTGGATACCAAATTTATTAGGATTGGTAATCGGAGACATGTTGTAGTAACTGAAATAATCTCCAGGGATATAAACCCCAAATAACCCCACTAGAGATATTTTGGAAGACAGTTTATTGTCTGAGTTGATCATTGCGCACTATATGACGGGCTGCGTTTAGGCTACTTTTGTGGGTTTTCTATAAATATTTTTAGCGACATATTTTTGCATGTTGCAAGTTCAGTCTCTGGCCGATTCATGGGTATCAAATTTACGATCGGACATCGGGAACTTGAGAAGTCAGTGGGAACAAAATTTCCATTGAATATCAAATATCTCGCGCAAAAATTGAATAAAGACTCAAAATACATTAAAATAATATTATAATTCATGCACAAATTATCACACGGTGTTGTAGTCAATACCATTTATATGGAATCCTATTAGGGCCACTTGCTAATGGCGCTTTCGGCGCACTTTTTGTCGCTTTCGGCGCGATGCGCCGAAAGCGCCGAAACATACCCTAATGGCGCACTTTTTGTCGCTTCCGGCGCGCGCCATTAGGGAGTGGACCTAATAGTATACCTAATGGCGCTTTCGGCGCGCGCCGAAAGCGACAAAAAGTGCGCCATTAGTAACGCGCCGAAAGCGACAAAATGTGCGCCGTTACGGCGCACATTTTGTCGCTTTCGGCGCGCCGAAACATGCGCTAATATCGCACATTTTCGGCGCGCGCGCCGAAAGCGACAAAAAGTGCGCCGAAAGCGACAAATAGTGCGCCGTAACGGCGCATATTTTGTCGCTTTCGGCGCGTTACTAATGGCGCACTTTTTGTCGCTTTCGGCGCTTTCGGCGCATCGCGCCGAAAGCGCCATTAGCAAGTGGCCCTAATAGGATTCCATACATTTACGAACAAACCCGTCGTTGACAACATAATCGACGCGGCAGTTAGTGTAATTTATGGAATCCTATTAGGGCCACTTGCTAATGGCGCTTTCAGCGCGCGCCGAAGCGACAAAAAGTGCGCCATTAGTAACGCGCCGAAAGCGCCGAAAGCGACAAAATGTGCGCCGTTACGGCGCACATTTTGTCGCTTTGAAGGCGCGCCGAAACATGCGCTAATATCGCACATTTTGTCGCTTTCAAGTAAATAAGTACTGGAAAGCGTCAAAAAGTGCGTCATTAATAACGCGCCGAAAGCGACAAAATGTGCGCACATTTTGTAGCTTTCGGCACGTTAATAATGACGCACTTTTTGTCGCTTTCCAGTACTTATTTACTTGAAATTGGCCCAAAAAAAGGGAATTACGGGTCCCTGGGGGCTTGATTCCCTCATATGGTTTGCTTATTGAATTAAAATTTGGCACCCCCCCCCCATATTTTCATGTTATCAGCATCTCTGCCCTATATACGAATGTGTGTCTCCACCCCGGAGTTCTAGTAAATTTTAGTAAGGGGATATCTCCTGCACAGATATATTTAGCATTTCCATGGTAATCAAAAGGGAATTATGAGTTATTGGTGGACTGCCTCCTGCATATGGTAAATAGGGAAATCTCTTGCACAGATATATACAAGTTTGATGGTCATAGAAGATCATGGGGCAAGGATGCTGATTATATGAAAATATGGGGTTTCTTGTTTACCCAATTTTAAGTCAATTAGGTTAAGACCATTGATATTGTATGTATATGTGCAGGGGATGCCCCTTTAATAAAATACAATAGAGCTCCAGGGTGGAGAGACATTCCCTGGGGCAGGGATGCTGTTGATGTGAAAATAGGGGGTTTTACCCAATTTTAAGTCAATACGTACACCATATGAGGGAAGCAAGCCCCAGGGACCCCTAATTCCCTTTCTATATATATGACCATCAAAATTGTATATATCTGTGCAAGAGATGTCCCTTTACTGGAATTTACTAGAACTCCGGGGTGGAGACACATTCCTGGGGCACGGATGCTGAGATTCATTTGGAAATATGTCTTGTATTCAAATTTCGAGTCTATATAAGCCCACCATATGCAGGAAGCAGTCCATGGAAATGCTAAATATATCTGTGCAGGAGATATCCCCTTACTAAAATTTACTAGAACTCCGGGGTGGAGACACACATTCGTGGGGCAGAGATGCTGATAACATGAAAATATGGGGGGGGGGTACCAAATTGTAATTCAATAAGCAAACCATATAAGGGAATCAAGCCCCAGGGACCCCTAATTCCCTTTTTTTGGGCCAATTTCAAGTAAATAAGTACTGGAAGGCGACAAAAAGTGCGTCATTAATAACGCGCCGAAAGCGACAAAATGTGCGCCGAAAGCGCCATTAGCAAGTGGCCCTAATAGGATTCCATAGTAATTAGCTTGAAACTTCTAGTGGGGTTGATACCCCTCCAGCGCTATATACAGAGGGGATATCACAATGTTCGCGTCATGGGAATTCTGAGGCGGTCATTCATGAAACCGATATATTTTATATTATAATAAATATATATACCTAATAATATGATCTTGAGGGCGTTACCATTTCTGACTATGGTGTTCTTGTTCTAAATCGACGACCAAATAATCGCGCGACATACCGCGCAGCAAACACCGTGCCGAAGGCCCTTTATAATCCCATACACTTACGGTCTGAGGTTATAATGTCCGCGGTAGAAACAGAGGTACTTCTGATTATGGACAAAACAATTGTAGCAATACTAGATGCAACAAGCAGGATACATAGTGTGGAAATAACCCATGTGTTCCTGGAAATAGATTTTACACGGTCTAAAACACCCATATCTTAACGAGGCAAGTGTACCACGTCAATGCCACCGTGTGTATAACATAAATATATGCTAATAGCAAATTAGGTGCGGTATTCATATCACATGTTTGGATATGGATTAGACTCAGTGGACATTGATCTGAATTCAATAAACAGACGTAGTTTCAGCAACCGATATCAGCATGTACGACCTGTGTCCTTACCACACATGGTTGTGGTTGATGTAAAGCAGTCAAATCCGATATGGCCCAAATTCAGGGTATACTAGACGTATTCTTCCCATATAAACACCTAAACAATAAGAGTCCCCCTCATATCCCTTATAAATATTTACAATTGTTTTACCATAGTAAAATTATGGTTAACCATAATAAAAAACAATAGTTAATTTACACCGGTTATCTGAAACTATAGTTAATTTACAATGGTTATTTGAGTGTAAATTTACAACGGTGATTTGGGTGGTAAATTTACAATGGTGATTTGGGTGGTAAATTTACAACGGTGATTTGGGTGGTAAATTTACAACGGTGATTTGGGTGGTAAATTTACAACGGTTGTGGTAAAACTATGGTTTTACAACGGTTATTTGAGTAGTAAATCTATAGTAAAAAAAACAGTAGTTAATTTACCATGGTTATACCCATGCCTCCATGATAATTACTATGCCTCCTTGTAATTACCATGGTATTATGATGATTACCATAGTGTTACCACTCAAAAGACTGTTGTAAATTAACTGTTGTTTTTTCACTATGGTAATTACCGTGATGACCGATTACCATAGTTTTACCACCAAAAGACTGTTGAAAAGGTACTATTGTTTGTTTTACTATTGCTTCACCACACAAATAACTTGTAAATTAACTATTGTTTTTTTACTGGGATTTGCAACAGCACTTGATGAGTTCTGAACACACAGTTGCAGCTTCTGGTAATGTAGCCCACAATGGTTTATATCCATGGTTTTCAACTGACCATCCCCAGTCACGAGGTTCAGGTATTGGAATTGTTATGTCATGACAAGTGTACCACAATCTTGCCTGGTAGAGGGCTCATTTCATATGCTGTATTAGGGCCCCTTTTGTGCGACAAGTTTTGGAGAATTCTCTTATTCCTCGTTAAACAGCAACCTTTGACAACCTTTATTATAATTAATGATACTGAAACGTTCGAGTTCTTTGAAAATATCTGAGGACAAATCTAGTTTAATAAAATGTTGATTCGCCAAAAAGAAGAAATGCACATGTATCTATGATCGCTGGTTAATATTTCCATGCCATCCATAAACGTTTTCTGCCCTTTCCATGGAAGAAGGAAGTGCTTTCACAACCAGATATCGAATGAAAAATGGGTAGAGATAAACAACTGTCGTCGCCCAGAGCGGAACATGTGCTGTTGACATGGTACAATGTTTTATGTTGCCTGTTCCTAGAGAAACCCATATATCAGCACCACTGTTAGCATCGTTAAACTTTGAAAACTGACAGAGGAGAATTACCTAAAATCTGTGTCAACAGTCCGAACATGGATTGTCGTCAGCCCAAAAGAAAGCGCATGAATAATATGCAGCACAATTCTAATATCAGCTTCCTCCTGACAACAGTTTCTCAAGATTCTTCTATTGGCGAATCAAACTTTTATTCAACTAGATTCGTCCTCAGATATTTTCAAAGAACTCGAACGTTTCATTATCATTACGTAAAATAAAGGTTGTCAAAACTTGTCGCTCAATAGAAGGTACAGCACATGAAACGCGCTGTCTACCAGGCAGGAGTGTGGTACACTTGTCACGACAAGCTGCAGCTGTGTGTTCAGAACTCATTAAGTGTTGTTGCAAATCCCAAACTTGTAACATATGCAAATCTGCAAAAGCTGATTTACCATGCACAAGGTTATATAGATGTGTAATTGTGATATTAAGAATGCCTAAAATATGTCTTCAACGTATAAACACAGGCACCGGTGATTATAATATGACAATATATGAGTTGCTATCTATCGGCTGGTATTATAAGACTGTGAACATTATAGTTATATAACATAACAAACATGAATTTAAGAAAATAGTATAAACAAAGATATGCCATCTTTATGTCATGTGTATTATTGATGGACAATTCAAAGTTGTGACCTGAAATACATATCTATATATACTCCCCTCTTGTATGCTAGATCACATAAACGAATGATGTTGGGTCAATACCTTCAAATATATCCATTGATGGTATAATAGATTAATGGTATTATCAGACTGTGAACATTATAGTTATATAACACAACACACATGAATTTAAGAAAATAGTATAAACAAAGATAGGCCATCTTTATGTCATGTGTATTATTGATGGACAATTTAAAGTTGTGACCTGAAATACATATCTATATATACACCCCTCTTGTATGCTAGATCACATAAGTCAATGATGTTGGGTCAATACCTTCAAATATATCCATTGATGGTATAATAGATTTTTTTAATTTTTATTCTATTTCACCAAGAAATTACATGTATACACCTTTATAACAACCACCAAGGGTGCTTATACCTAAGGCAGGTGAATGGCGTCATATAATTTTTTCTATATCCGTCAGTGATTTTTCAAGATCGCGGGTCTAGATTTTGGAGAAATTGTCACGTGACTTCCGGTTAGCAACCGTGTGTAGATTGCAAAAAAAAAAGCGGAATTGGAAATGAAGCATCGCGATAAAAATAAAAGTAACTACTTCACGGCTTACGAAGAATTCACATGTGATTTAAGTCTATTAATTTCATTTAGACCAATTTCGTTGGTTGGCTTAATGAAATCTAAAAAGGAAGAAGTCATGACGATAATACAGACAAGATTTTGTCTTGTCAATTTGGCATGTCGTCTCCGTCGTGACCACTGCATGATGTTACATAAATTATTCTTAGCTTTACGTCGCCGAAATAAGGCAAATTTGAGGCACATCATGTGTGGTTGCTCCACTGCGTGTCACGTACGAATCATATTATGTGTTGTATTCGACATTCATTTTCGAAACATTTAAGACCGCATATTGTATATTATCTTGGGAAATGTTTGAGAAATTTCCCTTATATTTGTTGAAAATAGTTGAAATGATGAAATATAATTGTTATATAGGCATATAATCGTAAATTTCAACATTATGCTCACAATGAGGTTGTTACATTATCATATATGACGAATTGCGATCGACAAACTCACTTTATAAGATTTAACCAAAGATTTATTGAATCCTTACAACAGTCACATTTTCGAGATTTTGGGTTGAGGGGTAACATAAACCAAATTTTCTGAAACGTTGTCACATATTAGCCACACAAAATGTATTCATTGTTTTCAGTATATCTGTCCAAATCATATAAGACCAAACATTGTGAACTATTGCAAATATCCTATGAGTAAATGATAATTTATTGGACCAAAATATTTGAAATGACGAGGATTTTCTTACCAAATTGCATCTGTTTTGTCGAAAAAGTTTAAATTTCAACTTTGGTCATTGTGTATGTACTTGCCATTACAGTATTTAGAAACGTGATCGAATAGTGTCCTTCATAGATTCTCATCCATGTTCTATCGGATGTTTATCACAAAAACAAAATTTCATGTTTTTTGGGGTAAGGGGGTAATATAATCAAAAATTTCTAAAACACGGTTACGAATTTGTCCTAGATGTTGTATGTTTTGTTTGCAGTATACATTTCCTAAATAGTTAAGGTCTTAACCTTTGATATACACTGAACAAGTTTTGAGAAATTGTCCGTTTATTATTCCGAAAAATTTGAAACGAGAATGATTTTATGACAAAATTTCATGTTTTTGGTCCAAAAAGTGATAAATTTCAAATTTGGTCAGCCTGGGTAGCTATCATCTTCAAAATATGACAATGCCGGGTGGAATGACGCCTTTATTAGGTATGTGCCTTAAATTTTATACCAGTTGGAACGTCACTGTGAAATAATTCTTGAAATTGGCGGCCGTTTTGTATATATACTGGAAACAAGGCTTAATATTGATCAGAAACCTGTTTCTAGTTCACTTTTTGAAAGAGCACACATCACTTGACATAATATTAAAAAATGGCACTTTTGGCCAGTCCCTTCCAACATAAACGCTAAGTCACTACACTAACATATCCTCGTGCAAATAAGATATTTACAAAGTAAAACTATTTATGTTTTAACTCGTTTCACTCGAACAAACATAAATTATTTATTGAATAACAACTACGAATTATATAAACGAAGTTTTAATCTAGAAAGTCAGGTTAACGATTTGCTTCACATAAACTGTGCACATCATATTAAATAATCACAAAAGACCTGTCATACTATAAACATGTATCATACAATGAAACGAACTTTTGCAGTCTATATTCTCATATGTATTGATGATCAACTTTTTCAAAAGCCAATATAATCGAATAATTATCTACGTTACTAATACTATAAACATGTATCATACAATGAAACGAACTTTTGCAGTCTATATTCTCATATTTATTGATGACCAACTTTTTCAAAAGCCAATATAATCGAATAATTATCTACGTTACTAAATGTGGGTGGGAGGGTGGACCAACCGTGCACATTATAAGCTGAACGTAGACTGAGCACTAAAATCTTGTTTGCGTTCAAGCACACTTTAGAACAATCGAGAAACTCGTGCTGAATCGAGTCAATATCAATCAACATTTAGCACGCGTGAACTACTATCGCCAATCACCCAGATATGCCCTATCGATTTACCCCCCCGTCGATCTAATATTGTCCTTTAACACTCTTGGCTCCAAATAATTCTTCGTTGAACTTCAATAAAGTAATTTACGTCAGGACGAACCAGTATCAATTTATTCTGTTGCAAGCGACACCGGACCGATCTTTCCGCTATGTGTCGACAGTAAATAAAAATCACATGGTATAATAGATGCACCGAAGTACCATGTGCATAGTAAGTGAGGTGTGTATATTATAACCAATCACAGTGCGCGTTGCTTAACAGTGCTTGCTGTTAACCAGTCGTATTGCGCATTAGATAGCGCAGTCTCTGTAACTTAGCGTCTGGATGATAATTATTATTCAGCATTTCCAGGAATAAACAATACGGACAAAACAATCCAAAATAATTAATTTTCTTTTCCTTTTTTATTTTCTCTCCGGCTATCTTATTATCTTGAGCGAAGATCTTCACCAGGACAACAGAATAATATTTAATATTCACCGACTGTTATTTTTATAAAGGTGTATTTGCCTACAGTTTCTGACTGTTTATAACTTAGTATAAGAGTTTCGATTTGTGGTGTCTTGGAATTCGCGGAGGACTTTGTCTCAGACTATTTTCAGTTTCTGTTCGTTTTTGTTTTCATTTTTGTTGAGAATTCTGGCTAAAATCTTGATATTTGGGTCGAGTCATGTTTCCCATTTTGTGAGGGAGTTATTCTATGGGGATCGAGCGGCATCGCAGCCATTTAATCGGGTTGTCGTACACCTTTGAAGTTAGACAGTTCTAGTGTGGTTGTGAAATGTTTTGGTGTATCAGGTTTTCGAATTAGCGACATCACGGAGGGGATTCGGAGGCGTATTCGAGGTTTTAAACCGGATGTCCTCCTTGTTATGTGTGGAGGAAATTATCTTTAGGATCAGTCACCTGATCATGTGTTTCAATGTCTGCTTGGTCTGGTCTTATACTTGGGGAAAATGTTGGCTCTAATTTAGTCCGCATCTTCGTGTTTGAGGTTCTTGAGCGCCTCCAGGTACGTCTGCCCGGTCCCGACAGGTTTAATACGAGGGACCGACAGCTGTGGCAGCTTTTAATGGCAGAGTCATGGAACTTAATGTTGCCCCCAGGAACCGGTTGAGTCGTAATTCTCGGTTGGCTTTTTATTGGCCATTGCGTCGCCTCTCTACCATGGCCAAAGACCTCTTGGAGGATAACGTTCACCTGAATTCGGCTGGCAACCAGCGTTTGCGTCGCAATGTCAAACAAGCCATTGAACACATCTCTCGTGCCGCTGATCTCTGGTTTGCAGGGTTATTTACTAGAATATATTGTTATCTGTCAGTGTGCTTGTGTGAGTTATTTATCATTACTGTGTGCTTAGATTACATGCCTCTCTTGTGCCTGGGTCAAATGTCATGATCAGTGTTTCTCTAACATTTAAACACCTCTCCTCTAGTGTCACTGATCTCTGCTCTGCAGGGTTATTCATGGGGTGTTATATCTCAGTGCACTTTTAAATTATATGTATCAGTTTTCACTGGTATGAGTAGTGTCACTGATCTCTGTGGTGCAGGGTTAACCAGTGTACTTTTGGGGATATGGTTGTTAATATTGAATAATTTGCATTTATTTTGACTGGTAATTTTTAACACATCATTAGTAGTTTGGCTGATATGGGCAATAATGCCACTGATCCGTGCTGTACAGGGTTCCAACGAACTATTATCTTTCAGTGTAATTTTTGGATTAATATTGAAAATCTGCCATTATTCATCAGTCAGTCATTTCTAACAGCGTTTAACTTTCATTAGTAGGCTATTAATATCCATTGTGACTGATCTCTGCCACGCAGGGTTATTTCGGCTGTTATAATTGGTGCTGGGGAGGTCTTTGGTGTACCATCCTGATCTTCCTAGGGTATATTTTTGTTTAATCTAGATAATTGACAGTTCATTTATTAATTTTGCGTTCTACATTTTGCAGCCAGTGCCGAATTTGGTTTCATGACATGCATATATTATTCAAATTCCATGATGTCCAGGTGTACATTAATACATATGCGCTGAGGTAGAATTTGATTATATAACCTGGAGGGAACGTCAGGTTCACATGTACCGGCAATTATACTTCATCCATTGCTAGCAACCAAATTAATTTAAATTTGTTATTCATCTTATGCTTAAAGATCAGGCATATTAATGATATAATGTAGTCAAATCTATTTATTCAAGTCAATGTCATAGGTAGGTGCTATCTAGCAACACAAGGCATTGATGGTACACAGGTATTTTATTTAAACACATCATAAATACACAAATGAATTGAAGTAAATATGATGTAGAGCGTAACATTTTTAATCCACTAAGGGAGCGGTGGCTCATCAGAACTATGTTACTCGCTTCATTATTGTTTGCTTTCACATACTAAAAGCTACATCGAAGCGTGCCGATCGGGGCCCGCAAATACAATCCAAGATGATGACCACCCATACACACAGAGGACGAGGTCGGCCTTCAGCGATTGGCAGACAGGGCCGCAGTGCTAATACAGCCGACGCACTCGAGGATGGCCTACCACATATTACATGTAATCCAAGTGATGACCAGGCAAACGACACAATGACATTGAACACACGCAGGCACAATCACACACACGATTTAGTGGGCATATCCGACATTCTTTCGCCAGCCCAAACATAGCAAGTGATTGCAGAGCAGCAGCAGAAATTATTCAAGCTGCAGTCGATGCCAATATGTGTTGACTTTGGTGAGGACATTATGCCCTCTCTGATATCCGCCAGGTAGCCAGGACTCCATAATGGAAGACACATCCAATGCGGGCCCCTCTTCTTTGATGCGCTTGTCGTCTTTGGCCAATGGGGCTGGCCCCTCAAATGTGGCGAATTCCGCAATTCCATTGGCAGCCCATGTTACCCCACCAGTAAAAAGAAAAGTATGGGCCAATGAATATGTTGAATTTTACTCACTGCTTGACCATGGCAGTTCTTAGACACAATATACGATTGATGTCAATCCGGCTGGGGAGGGCTCACCTCTCATTTATGTTCCCAAACCGGTTCGCCAAATTAAAGATATAGACCAGTGCATTTGAGATCAAAAATATCCATCAACTTCTAAAGCTCTTAATCAATACCAGAGTTTCATTCGATCCATGGCCAGGGACGGCGCAAATTGGGCTTGATACGACTGGCAATTTCGGCTTTCCCGCCAGTCTGATGAGAATCTGACCTGGGATTCATTATATTACAAACTACATACGAGGGCCAACAAACCTCGGCAATTTCATCCTCAGCAACCTGAGCGTGCCAACACTTTTCGACGCACCGCTCCAAATTCCTCACGGAGCATGTTTAAAATTTCATGGGACAGGGTCCTGCGATGGATATGAATTCCCACCTAAATGTGTGGTGTGCGACAAGGACCTTTCCTTGCAAAAATGCCACAAACAGAATGAGTGGTTTCGGGGGAGCTTTCGGAGGAACAGTTCCTTTCGGACCGAGGTGCCCCGAAACCATTCGGATCTCGATCGTGAGTCACTGAACAATGTTGTGATCCACTGCAACCATGGCAATTTACATGCACTTCGATCTAATTGTACAGTAGTTACACCAATCACTGTTCCAGCACTAGCTTTTATTCTTCAAGGCTATGGTCAACAGCAAGTTAATTTTCTAGTCATGAATTTACATGTTAACAATCTTAAATCAGCCCTTGAACTGCCACATATCGTCGAAAAGAAATTGAAGGCCGAGCTAGTTGCTAATCGAAAAGCAGGCCTATTTCCTGCTCCTCCATTAGCATGATTTCATGTTTCACCACTCGGAGTGGTCCCAAAGAAAACACCTGGGGAGTGTCGCATGATACACCACTTATCTTTTCCAGAGGGCTGTTCCGTTAACGATGGTATACCGCATGAACAATCAGTTGTTCACTACTCCTCCGTGCAGGATGCCATTACAATTATCAAACGGACCGGAGTTGGGGCAGTACTTTTGCGTATTGATGTACTTTCTGCCTTTCGTTTGGTGCCAGTCCGAACGGAGGATCATCATTTGCTGGGCTTTAAGTGGAATGAGCAATTTTACTATGATAAGTTCCTGTCAATGGGTTGCAGCCGGTCAAGTCTTTTGTTTGAGAGCCTCAGCAATTCAATTGAGTGGATAGCCACCACTAATCTTCACATACCACTGGTGCACTATCTTGATGATTTCTGTCTGATCCTTAGCAGCTATAAGGAAGCAGATTTGGTATTACAGTTATTTCTGGACATGTGTGCTATTTTAGGGGTTCCGATAGCAGATGAAAAAACCCTGGGCCCAAGTAGAACTTTGGAATTTCTCGGCATACAGTTGGATCCATGTCGTATAGAGGCTACTTCGCCTTTGGACACAATTAATACATGTCAAGCAGAAATTATGCAACTTCTTAATATGGAGAAGCTGCCTTCAAACAACTTCAATCAATCATTGGTACTTTGAGTTTTGCCTGCTCGGTGGTCGTTCTTGGTCGGGTGTTTCTGCGACGGCTTATTATGATATCTATGAAGCACCCATCCCACCGGGCACGACTGACGAGGGAGGTAGAGCTTGACTTGCAGTTATGGCTTTCTTTTCTGCAGAGCTATAATGGAAAAACTTTCTTTTTAGAGGAACAGTGGATTTCCGCAGATAAAATTCACATATGCACAGATGCTTCCTCCACCCTTGGGTTTGGAGTTATTTGTGGCAAGTTTTGGTTTTATGGGGAATGGCCACTTGCAACCAAGAAGCTTAGCATTGCCATTTTGGAGCTTTATCCTATCTGGTTCGCCCTTAATATTTGGGGACATCGTTTCAAAAATCATAAGGTCATACTCCATTCGGATAGTGGGGCAGTTGTGGCTATCATTAATGCTCAAACAACTACAGATTCTAGTCTTTTAAAACTTCTTCGTTTGTCTTAATTACACTCAAATTTAATATCGTTATTCGATGTCAGCATATCGCGGGTAAGGACAACCGCTTATAGGATCGGCTCTCGAGGTTGCAGGTAGAGGATTTCCGACAGCAAGCGCCATGGACAGTAGCCGAGCCTACAGCGATACCACCTCAGAGAACATCACCAACTTATTTCCACTATGAAGCATATAGCTGATCACTGTCTATGGCCACGACAACTAAAGACACTTACAGCAAATATTGGGGCAACGTTTTAGCTTTTTGTCATAAGTATAATCTTTCGACCGAAATACCTATCTCGGTTGGTACGGTTTGTCTTTTTGTGGCCCACTTATATAATGCTTCTTATGGGGTGGCAGCAGTACGCACGGTGTTATCTGTTATTAGTTTCTTTCATAAACTACAGGTGTCTGTGACCAAACTAAAGATTTTTATCTCCAAAAGTTAATCATTGGTTTTCAAAAGTCTCGTCCTTCCTGCGACCTCCACAATCATGCCTGTCACATTGTCCTTGAGCGTTTCATACAAGCAATTCCGCATTGCGTATATCGAGTAATTTTTCATCTAGGCTTTTCAGAGCAATGTTTGTTTTTGCTGCGCGAATTCAAAACTGATGAAAAAGTTTTGTATCTGATGGGTATTTCAGTTCTTAGTAGTTCATTATACATGTATAAAATACGCGTGCATGTATATTAAATGCCACGTTTTGCAAAACTGTACACCGAGTAGAGCATACATGCGTCATTATTTTGTTTTGAAGATGTGTGTTTATGTATGTTGCAAATAAACATTCTGGTATTTAAATAGTTAAATTGACATGATTGAAATGAACTCGAATGAAGTAACACCACAACCATCTAGGCTGCTGAGTTGAGAAAATCAACACACTTAAATAGTTGAGTTGAAATAATTAACTCGGACTGTATGACCATGGTGACATTCCAGAGCTGTGGATATGGAGATGTGATTTCGTGCACATCACGCCCGGAATTAGTGGAATATGTGTATGAAGGTCTTACAATTATGAAACATCGAATATGTTACCATGATTTAGCGCTTTACATGTGCATAGTGGTGTTGATATTGGTTGTCCGCATGCACATACAGTATATACTAGGCTATCCAATACAATTTTCCGCAATGTACATTATATGGGCATGTGTACATTGGCATTTCAAAGGAATTCCGCCTGATTTAGCCTTCCACATTTCACCTTAACCCCAAAAGCGTGGTCATATTGTTAAATTTTAGACTATAGGGCATTTCGGCTAGGCCTGTTACCACTCAAACATTGAATTAGGTGTGTTATTTGAAGAACCAAACTTAGGATTTGGTTCCAGATGGAACCAAAGCAGTGTGGAACCAAACTGTTTGGTTCTGTATTGGTATTTGGTTCCCCCGGGGAACCAAATTGGGAGCTGTTTTCTTAGAGTGTGTAACTCATTAACATATCGATCTTATTTTCCTTATGTTTTGGGGTAAACTTAGGAGTCGTACTATTTTTCGCTCAATTTTAAATTCGCACACCAGTGGGTGCGCGAAAAATAGTACGAGTAAGGAGGTATACCAATACAACTCGGGTAGTGGCATGGGATAGCTAACGTCATATGTCGTTATAGAGGGCACTAATATTTAGTCTAAATAAATAATTAATTATATACCCAAAATGGCTGGAAGCTGGCCGTTGAAAATTGATTCAGCAGGAATAATTTGATCAGATGAGTGTCAGCGGATAGTAGATGAGCGGTCTTGGCCCCAACGGGGCTTATTTTTCGAGTTTAATTGTTTTCTTTACACACGGAAAAATTATACATCATATGAAAGTAGAAGATGTAGTCTTCATGTTCCGCCCTGCTGTAAAATGTGAAAGTGGTGCCGTTGCCATGGAAACAGAATGTAAACAATGTAGACACAGTTTGATATTAAACCATTTCCGTAAATGGTAAAAACTAATTTAAGCCATTCTAGGACAGGAACAGACGTTGGAAGATCATTTATTGATGATTTGTCCACTATAACTATGTTCCAACGATTCCAGTATTAAATAGGATGCACATATAGGTTATACGGGTCTTTATTGCCATTTTGGGGTGAAAAATGGTGATTTTTGCAAAAAATGCGATAATTTTGGAATTGGAACATTTATTGAATACTACATTGGTTACAGTAATACTTTATGCATTATTATGATGGCATCATACGTGTACTTAAAATTAATTTGGATAAAACTGCCGAAAAGGCCCAATACCAAGAGAAATACCTATTCCCATGGAAACGATATTTAAAAATACAAAAAATGCCGTTATTGGAAAGAAATGAAGACCTATAACCCTTGCGACACAATATAACTTTTTGAAATTTGTTTTTTATGACATGCACTTTTAATCCGGACTTCTGTGTTGGGTAATTGATGCGGTTTATTCAGCTGTTGTCATGGAAACGGACCAAATTTCGCCAAATAATGATGTTTTTTCCCCATAGAGCTGACATTTAAAGCATGTAATTTTATGAAGCAAAGCGTATTATGACAACCCGTTATAGATGTCTCAAAACCTTTTTCAAAGATTACTATTTCCCAATTATCCCAGTAGTAGCTAGGATGCACATATAGGATATGAAGGTTTTATTGCCATTTTGGGGTAAAAACTGTTAATTTTTGCAAAAAATGCGATAATTTTGGAATTGAAACATTTATTTGATACTACATTGGTTACAGTAATAATTTATACATATTATGATGGATTCTTACGTGTGCTTCAATCTAGTTTTGATAAAACTGCAGAAAAAGCCCAATACCCTGAGAAATACCTATCACCATGGAAACGATATTAAAAAATACACAAAATTTCATTATTGGAAAGAAATGAAGTTCTATAACCATTGCGACACAAATTAACTTTTTGAATAATGAATAATGATGTTTTCCCTTATAAACCGGACATTTAAATTTGTGAATTTTATAAAGCAAAACATATTGTAACAACCTGTTATATGTATCTCAAAATCTTCAACTCATATATATAATACAATAGGGGATAAGAGCACCCCTAAGACGACTTTCCTGCAGGTTTGCCAGACAAATTTACCATTATGTGAACGCACCCTGACATGGTACTCATCAGACTCAGAGTCCACGTGTTTTTATCATTTTATTTCCAATTTCTCAGCTGTTTCTGTGGATCTAGACGAAAATTGTCTAAATAGTGATGTGTTTTGCACAATTTTTTTTATTATTGGAAATTGTGTGAAAAATTACGGGTATGTTTGAAAACCAACTCCACGTATCTGGAAAATGCCATGATAGGATTTTAAAAGATTCGCTGTTCGGGAATTATGAAACTGATTTGAAAGCAAATAGTTGATGATTATAAGCTACATCCCTAAATAGTAATTACCTGTACTTACTCAGAATAACGGCATAACAAGTTCCTGGAATATATCACATCCGAACCCCTTTGGGTCAAATGTAGACCTGCATGAGTAAAATGGGTCATGTAGTGTGATAATAGTGAGGATTGCTATGCAAATGCGGTGATATGGTACACCATAGCTGCCTTATGTCAAGCTCAGGCAATATATCCGGTTAATATATCAATATATGTGGTTAGTTAGTCAATAGATGCAGCCTCTTTGCAATTATATTTGGCTACTTTGTCAATATTGGAGGTTAGTTAGTCAATATATGCAGCTAATTTGTCAATATATGTGGTTAGTTAAGTCAATATATGCAGCTACTTTGCAAATATATGCAGCTATGTTTCCAATATATGTGGTTAGTTGGTCAATACTTTGTCCATTAATTTGGTTAGTTAGTCAATATATGTAGCAAATTAGTCAATATGTCCTATATGTGCATCCTAGCTACTACTGGGATAATTGGGAAATAGTAATCTTTGAAAAAGGTTTTGAGACATCTATAACGGGTTGTCATAATACGCTTTGCTTCATAAAATTACATGCTTTAAATGTCAGCTCTATGGGGGAAAAAACATCATTATTTGGCGAAATTTGGTCCGTTTCCATGACAACAGCTAAATAAACCGCATCAATTACCCAACACAGAAGTCAGGATTAAAAGTGCATGTCATAAAAAACAAATTTCAAAAAGTTATATTGTGTCGCAAGGGTTATAGGTCTTCATTTCTTTCCAATAACGGCATTTTTTGTATTTTTAAATATCGTTTCCATGGTAACAGGTATTTCTCTTGGTATTGGGCCTTTTCGGCAGTTTTATCCAAATTAATTTTAAGTACACGTATGATGCCATCATAATAATGCATAAATTATTACTGTAACCAATGTAGTATTCAATAAATGTTCCAATTCCAAAATTATCGCATTTTTTGCAAAAATCACAATTTTTCACCCCAAAATGGCAATAAAGACCCGTATAACCTATATGTGCATCATATTTAATACTGGAATCGTTGGAACATAGTTATAGTGGACAAATCATCAATAAATGACCTTCAACGTCTGTTCCTGTCCTAGAATGGGCTTAAATTAGTTTTTACCATTTACGGAAATGGTTTAATATCAAACTGTGTCTACAATGTTTACATTCTGTTTCCATGGCAACGGCACCACTTTCACATTTTACAGCAGGGCGGAACATGAAGCCTACATCTTCTACTTTCATATGATATATAATTTTTCCGTGTGTAAAAGAAAAAATTAAAAAAAAACAATTCTGGTCAAGACCGCTCCTCTATAGGTACAGTTGCCATCATACTACTTACAGGGCCAGTAATAAACAGTTTAAATTAAATAATTAATAATATACCCAAAACGGTTGGACCCTATAGTAGCTGGTAATGGGTATGTAGTGGTGAATTGACCCGATGAGTACCATTGTATAGGTGCCGTTGACCCTAAAGGGGAACTTAAAGATTATATTATCACCATTAGCAATACATAGCCTTATTTATCATCTTAGACGATATGTATGAAAATTGGTACACATGAGTCGCCTGAACATGGGAATAAAATTGGATAATTTATGTGCCTTTGATCTAAGATGACTCAAATTGTGACTAATACATAACTTTTACGTAGATGATAAACGTATAGCGTTTATTATCAGCTGAGATATGTGTGAAAATTGGCACTAGACGTAATTTGACACGGGGAATATCGTCGGATAGATGCCGCTGACCTCAGATGACTTAAAGATGCACTAGAGTTTATTGTCAACTTATTTGTCAACTTAAAATAAGAGTGAACTTTATCCAGAGAGTGTCACGCAATAGGTGATATTTATCACAGGAGACAAATAATTAAGTTAAATAACTTGAAAGGGAACTAATAATTACCCATTCTTTACCCGAGCAACGCACCGGGACCCCAGCTAGTTTAGTATAATTTAAGCAATTCCCACTTTGGAATAATTACCTTTGTCGATCGAAATAAATTAAATATATTTTTTCAGATATATCTGAATATACTGTCGCGAAAATAGTTGTTTTAACCCAACGTTAATGGCAATAAATCCCCTAACATCAGTTGATTTGACTCAATAATTAAGTATCTATTCACCCAATGTTGGGTACAAAACATCGCCCAACGCAGAAGGCAAATTATCACTGGGCAAATTGTTACCCTGCGTTGAGAAAAAATTAGCCCAAAAATTGGGTAAAATTTGTCCAAATTGTTTAACATATGTTTTACCCCCCCCCCCCCCCCCCCCAAAAGCGTCCGCGTGGTGTTATATTCACTATTGTGTTGGGGTAAAAAATGTACCCAACGTGATTTAGAGTGTATTAAATTGAATTATATCAGTATATGATTTATTTTGACAGGGACAATAATAATAAAACTATGTGTAATTTTGTGTTACAAAAACTGCTTGCCATCCCAGGGGGGGGGGGGAAACTGCAGACACAGGGTGGAAAAAACTGTTTTCTTCGGTTTGGGTACCCCCCCCCCCCCAAAAACAGCAAAAACTGCAGTTTTTTTCCACTGACCATTTGACCCCCCCCCCCAGAAAAAAACAATCAAATCTACTCCAGCCGGACAACAACTCCTTTTGACCGGAAACCGAAAAAAACACCGGAGCATACAATTCACGAGAAGGTGCTTGCATGGTAACTTAGTTTAGATTATTATGACTAAAATGGTCATTGTCTACCAGTAGAACGCAGATATGCACCTCGTGATGTCATGACATGTGCAAACATGTATATTGGTGATCGCAACGCTTTTTATGCACTTTAAAAAATGACAACTAGTCATTACCTCGACTTTGAAAAAGATGCAAATGAGATGAGTGAGATACCAGCATATAACTGTTTTCTGATACCATTGGAGGAGAAATTGTTTAATACATGGGATAGTTCTGCAGTAAAAATTTGCCAGATAAGCGATCGCAGGGTAGAATTCGACTGGTAGACACTGACATAGTCGGCATTATTAAGAGGGTTAATGGGGTCAATATCACATGTAAACCAAGACAGTGGTTATCCAAAATTGTTTTAGGTGGATTGTACTAGTCATGTATATATGATTTGGATATTAAGGTTAATCCGTATTCTATAAAATGAGAGAAAATTGAAGTTGTGAGTCTGAAAATACATATTTGGAAAAAATTACATGCAAATTTGTTCCGACAACCCCCCCCTAAATGAATAAGGAAAAAATTTACGTGTAAATTTTTGACGCCTAGGTACCCCCCCCCACCCCCGGTACGTTGTGTCCCGCAGTTTTTTTTCCGGCCCCCCCCCTGGCCATCCAACCTTTTATTGAATCCATAATACGGCTACATTAGGCATGTGAATCCCGAGTACAAATTGACAGAAGTGTATGAAAATGTCCTGAACCAAAAGAGGGGGGGGGGGGGGGGCGAATGATACGCTATACATACGTTATTGGCTTTTTGTCACATAATTAGCCCCTAAACCAGACCTCATATGTTTTAGTAAGACACACGTGTATTATGGGCACACGCAGTGACGTAAGAGCTTAGCACAATGGTATCGAGCAATGGTAGTAGTATAATCATTAGAATATAATATGTAATATTCAATTTGTGTTGGGTTATTTAATGTTGACTGTGATATTAACATGGGTGATAAGGGTGTGTCCACACGAAAAGACACATTTAAAATGGAACTATATTTTTTCTTGAAGGTTTCTTTACTCCCTCTTTGGTTGGGAAATCAATATTAATTATTCTAACCCCAGCCGTTTCGAGATCGTTTTTACTTGCTAAAATGTGATTATGTGATAAAATGGATCTCAAACTCTTCGCAATTATATACCGCATTTATAAACCTCGTCCACTAAATCGATTCGGGCCTCGCTATGCTCGGCTCATTCAAATTTAGTGCACTCGGGTAATAAATTTCGTATAGAGTTGCGACTCATTAGAGATCCTCTATATAACAGGAATTTACTGCGATCTGTTGCGCGATGGGGAACATCGAACTGGATACGATATAATATGTTTTCGCGGTATATCGAGTGGTATAGTTTCGTACCGTAATGGGTTGGAACGTGAAACAAAGTGATAAACCGCTGATCAGGACTCGGAACCGCATGAAACCGACCATTTCTCGAAGAATATCCAACGTCGAGGACTCGTTTCGATGTCAATCGAAAGCATCATATTCACCCCACCCGAATTATTAATGAGCAAACCAATATCAAAGCAGGGATGTAGCTGCTTGTGTAAGTGATGGCGCTAGGAGGGTTGTGGCTAGGAGTGTGTGATGATTCGTGTGCCTTATAATGGTTAGAAAGTTGATATTTTAAGGGAATGCTATACGCTCAGCCAATACGGTAGACCAGTTGTAATATTGAGGGATGTAGCCGCATTCGTTAAAATATGGTGCTATGCTGATCGCAAACGGTTCTTGGCAGATATTTTCGACGTTTGGTTGTCGGAAAAGATATCAAATTCATCGAAAGATTAAACACGGTCATATCAATGAAATTTCGACAGGTCCATTTCGAGCTGGGTATGGCACCACCATGCTCCAGTCCATGACTCGAGTTCTGCTGTGCGTTGCGCTTATGTTAAATATTATTCCAATGCAGTTGACATAATTACGGATTGATTTGACTGAATTACGTTGTCCATATTTCCTTCACAAAATTTATCAAAGGTTATTTAATTACATACTTCGACAATATTGGTCGGTGTAATATGTTCTTGAAGATTGGTATACTTGTTCTAATATTCTTACGGTAGCCCTTCTGATAGTCATACATTTGGATAAATACTCAAAGGGATCGAAAATACTACGAATTTTAATACTCAAAAAACCAATATAAAACAAATACACAAATAAATAAATTAAACTCAACACGCACAACTCCTAATCTAACACAGCAAACACTAAGAGCCAATGTGTCATTTCTTCTTCCAACTTTTGCTTGCGTATTCCAGGGCATATGACCGCTAGCAATGCTCCATGCATATGAGGTATACGCTGGATAACGTGTGTCAATGTGTGTCAAGTCCAGGAGGCTTAGTAGTGTTGTGCCATAGAGGTACTATCTATTCGACAGGGACGTGCCAGGGTACTCTACGTATAGTATTGGGTGGTCCGCTTCTGGGGCGCTGAGCGAATTCTATCTTGCTAATTTTAAAGATACGGTAAGAGTTGACGGTCGACGGTCGGTATTGCTATTAAAATAGTTCCATCCGTTAAAACCGCCATAAACAGAAAGAATAATACCAATCATAATTATCACGTAAAGTTCATGTTATTCCATTTAAACACACGCCATTTATGCCAAAACAAAGTACGTAAAGAGATGAGCAAAGTACTCAACAACAGGGAAACCCCAATAATGAAATGTGGTTAGAAAGGTCCATCAAAGTATTTACAACGTACCTGTATAGCGCTTGTTAATCCTCGCCATTCAGGTGTTGAGTGGGTCATCGTGAAAATCATTTTCATAAAAAATTGTCACGGTGTTGAGTGTTTTGCATGTCGCTCACTATTTACGTGCTGTATAGAAACAAAGTGTGGTTTGTGGATAATATCGCATTCACACTATCATTATACTATACATGTACTATTAGTATATTCTTGAGGAAATTTTCATAATTTGGTAACTGTTATTTCTAATTATAACCTACGTGTATAACGAAGGCCATCCGTGCATTTAAAACTAGCAGCGTTCAAATGCTACATGTGTTTTTTATAATGTACTAGTCATGGTTAGAGTGCATTATTATGAAAGTAAACCAAAGAAACCAAAAAAAAACAAAAAAATTGCCCCACGAAACCAAAGAAATAGTAATTTAGGGGAGTTAAATCAAATTATGTGTCTTTATATAAAAAGTAAATGTTCTAATCGCTATCATGTATATATTAGATGTGTGTTCATATTTCAAGGCACTAAAACTGCTTGCTCTCAACCTTTCATTTTCCGGGCAACACTCCTATCACCTCAGAGTATAGGTACCCCATCCCCTGAGACAACGTCCCTGCTATAGAATACATCAGTAATTCAAACAGAAAAATAAATCGTGAATAAAAGCCTCCTACACATGGTCTATCAGATAGAGCACAAACTCACACCAACCGTTGACACTTGGCTTCTCTCTTGTGACATATGTCGTGTCTCTCACTTGCGTCTGAGCATCATGGTTGTGCTTCTCACAGAGTGATAAGCACCGAATGCGTCCTCCCACTCCATACCGGTTCGTGTTGACGTTGAGGCGCTGTTAAGGTATTCGCCGTTCAAGTTGGACCTGTAACAACAATTATACCACCACGCTCCGTGAAAGCTGACGGAACATTCATTACAAGTTGGTGGGCTGTGGTCATTGTCATAGGTGCTGAATGGTCGACCTTCATGTAACCGTAGTGAGTCCTTTGCTGGTCCTTCTCCCCATGTTGTGGTGATCGTATATAGGCTGGCGTTGTTACCGATGGCGAAGTTAGAGTACTTCGCATATTTGTCCTCCCCATCAGCCGAAGTGAGTTTAACATACAGCTCGGTTGGGCCCATGTTGGTCATTTGATGAATCGCTTCCAGGCCGAGCCAGTACTCAACATTCGTCGATTTGCTGCCGAATCCCTCGACATATTCCGCCCATTTCCGGTAAAAATCGACCAGGCCGTTGGATCTTTGTTGAAATATTGTCCAGCCTCCACAGTCGGTCGTCATGTCACAAGCCGCACTCAGTTCACCTGAACCACCCGGGTTGATGGTGTACACGCCATCTGTATCGAAGCCGGCGTCCATCAAGTCTTTACAGTCTGATTGGAGAATAAGATACAATAACGGTTTAATATTTATATTTTACATGACATATTCATAAGATAGTAAAAGTCGTATTGATGATTCTGGAAAATCTTGCAAAGAAAACAATTGTCGGGAAATGATATAGTTTGGGTTTAGAACCATGTTGTATATAGCCAGGCCTTTAGATTCGACTTGAGATCCTCAGACTTCTATTATTATATTGACTCACGCTCTCCTTGTATCGACATCTCGTGTCTATTTATATGTCACCATTCTAGTGAGTGGGCACCAAAATGATCTTACACGTTTATTATTCGTTTGTCTCTGTCCGGAATGACATTATTCGTTCGTCTCTGTCCGGAATGACATTATTCGTTCGTCTCTGTCCGGAATGACATTATTCGTTCGTCTCTGTCCGGAATGACATTATTCGTTCGTCTCTGTCCGGAATGACATTATTCGTTCGTCTCTGTCCGGAATGACATTATTCGTTCGTCTCTGAACGGAATGACATTATTCGTTCGTCTCTGTCCGGAATGACATTATTCGTTCGTCTCTGTACGGAATGACATTATTCGTTCGTCTCTGTACGGAATGACATTATTCGTTCGTCTCTGTACGGAATGACATTATTCGTTCGTCTCTGTCCGGAATGACATTATTCACTCGTCTCTGTACGGAATGACATTATTCGTTCGTCTCTGTACGGAATGACATTATTCGTTCGTCTCTGTCCGGAATGACATTATTCGTTCGTCTCTGTCCGGAATGACATTATTCGTTCGTCTCTGTACGGAATGACATTACTCGTTCGTCTCTGTACGGAATGACATTACTCGTTCGTCTCTGTCCGGAATGACATTATTCGTTCGTCTCTGTCCGGAATGACATTATTCGTTCGTCTCTGTACGGAATGACATTATTCGTTCGTCTCTGTACGGAATGACATTATTCACTCGTCTCTGTCCGGAATGACATTATTCGTTCGTCTCTGTACGGAATGACATTATTCGTTCGTCTCTGTACGGAATGACATTATTCGTTCGTCTCTGTACGGAATGACATTATTCGTTCGTCTCTGTACGGAATGAGATTATTCGTTCGTCTCTGTCCGGAATGAGATTATTCGTTCGTCTCTGTCCGGAATGACATTATTCGTTCGTCTCTGTCCGGAATGACATTATTCGTTCGTCTCTGTCCGGAATGACATTATTCGTTCGTCTCTGTACGGAATGACATTATTCGCTCGTCTCTGTCCGGAATGACATTATTCGTTCGTCTCTGTCCGGAATGACATTATTCGTTCGTCTCTGTCCGGAATGACATTATTCGTTCGTCTCTGTCCGGAATGACATTATTCGTTCGTCTCTGTACGGAATGACATTACTCGTTCGTCTCTGTCCGGAATGGCATTATTCGCTCGTCTCTGTCCGGAATGACATTATTCGTTCGTCTCTGTCCGGAATGACATTATTCGTTCGTCTCTGTCCGGAATGACATTATTCGTTCGTCTCTGTCCGGAATGACATTATTCACTCACAATTCTACATTTTACTTTTACTTACGCGTTTAGACGAGTTTACAAAATATCCAACTATAAATATATCAACGATACCCTCACATCAGTACATGTTAATCCATGTCCATCAATAACACAAGTGTTCTTTCAACAGTAGTCGTAGATAAATATATATAGTTCACATATATTATATTTAAGAAATAAATACACTGCGCATCGGCGTTTACAGTAAAATTTGACCACAAAGAATATTGTAGGACGACGCGAAGCGGAGTCATACAATTAGTTTCCTGTGGTCAAATTATACTATACACGCCGATACGCTGTGTATTTATTTCTTTTGTAATTCGACTATGTTTTGGTCGAAATTGTAGTTAAATACGTTCAACCTTATATAATAGCACAGTTTCTAGCCCTGCGTGGTATAGTATTTCACCAAACAGTTCTTCTCTTAGAACTGTAACGTCAAACATGACGTCACTATTGAACGGCGACCCATTTTCATTGCCTTTTTGGCAAAATTCAGTTGGAGAGTATCTGTAACGTCATATACATGATGTCATGACTAAATTTAACGTCAACGTCATAGCAATAATTATTAACAAGTTCGGGTCAAAAGTGTCCAATAATTCGTTTTAATTTATGTGCATTTTTTGTTAACGTGTGTTATCATAATCATTTGCACTTATACATTCGGGACATTATATTAATCAAAATAAATCCTACACAAATCATTTATAAATCATATGATTTATTGAAGTTATGTCTACATAAAATAACACTTCCTGAAACGACATATATGTGATTCTACTCCTCAACCGATAGATGACATATACGTCGTTCTACTCGCCAAATCGTTAAGACTTATTTTTGTTATATCTTAAATAAAATTCAGTATAGTGCAGTAGGTAGTCATTACATGTCTCTCTATTCAGTTTATATATATAGCATGACATTAACCAATGCCCGTTTTGTTTAACTTCTGAAAGGTTGAGGAGTGGACAGCATTTCACTGATTGTACCACATTATTTTGTGGTACAATTCAGAATATCTAGAATTGTACCACAAAACGACGGTCGTGTCTCCATGGGAATAGAGGCTACTGACCAATCAGGACGAGCCTCGTATGTAGGTTTAGGCAAGGTCGTATTACAATTCCATTTATTTCCCGTAATATTTTCAATTTGAATATATAAAACGAATTGTACATGTACGATTATAATAACAAAAGTTACCAACGAACAATATTACAATTCACGACTGTTATACTTGTCGCGAGAAATTTTAATTATTCAGCGGTCAATACTATGAAGGGTTTTACAACAGTAAATACATTTATTTTTTAGTAATGTGTACGAACACATTGGTGTGAAATATCACACAGGTTTCATTTCACCGCGGAAATCAACCATTATTAGTCGTACACTAATATATTAATAATTAGGTTAGTACCAATTGAACTATATATAGGGACGTGACTAGATGCGTTGTTGGGGTATCCAACAGTTTCTGAAATTCATCAAACCATAACCATCGAATTTTTACGTTTTTTTCCAACTGGAAATCTCTAGATTTTCAACTGTTGGAAACCTCTATGATACGGCTATCATTTCAGTACAACAATTAGACTGAATGTAGAACAATGGGCGACATTTGGTCTGAATAAAAATCATACTAAATACTGGTTGCCAAATAGGAGTATCCGAAAAATTTGAACCTACCAGAGGTGTAAAATTTATTACTAATGTTGTATCAGGCATGAAATATTTAACTAATAACACAATTTACCAAAGTCGGGGGAGGCGAAACACCACAACCCCCTGTCAGCATGCAAATTCCTGAATTCTCCGGACCATAAATACTCTCTCAGTTCTCTATTTGATGGTTATTTAATTGACGAAAAGTTAACTTTTCTGATAATTTTAACCTTGAGTTACCAATAAAGACCATTTCAATTGCATTTTATTTTGTTCAGTTGAACGAATACCTTGTTCAAAGTAGACGGGAACACCGGTGATACGATGTATGTTATATATACTGTTTTGGTTTGTGACGAGATCGCCGATACTATGAAATAATGCACGGATAATTTACTGTACATTTGCCGGAGACCAATGGTAGATTACTGGTGATTTCTAACAGGAGCTATTAATAAGTGTGACCTGGCATAGATAACCTAAAAGCTATTTTACCGACCATAAGTTGAGAGGTTGTAAGGTTATCGGAGCTAGCCAATCGGTACTCGGTTTTCTAACTTGCGAAGCACTTCACCCATGCATCACTAATCAAAATTTATTGTCTTGTAGATTTTGTTTGTGAGTACAAATCGTAGTCACATATATTTCTCCAACCGCTTCGGTGTTCCTTGTTTACACTATTTAATTACAACAGTTCAATTAAATTAAAATAAATTAAATAAATTATTTAATTTTTCATTACCAATACAATGGCGTTTTGAGAATTACACAATATTTCGCCGGTCGCCCACTCCAGAAATGACTGGGTTTCCAGCGCCAATTCATCAAATCATGCGTCAATTTGGCAATCAGAGGTACATACATATACATTAGCTATTAGAAAACACATATACAATAGTACAAAAAAGGAATAGATTATAATAAGACAAGGGTCGTATTTGGGACGATATAAATACACGCCATATTAAACATGTACTATTTATTTTGGGTATGAAATAATTGCTATACATTTATCTAAATCGACTAGACGTGAACCGTAAAACAGGACTTATGTGAGTAAAATGGTAAGTTTCCGGGTATAGGTACTCGATATATTTTGGTGTGTGTGTGTAGGAGTGGTTGTGGTTGTATGGGTGTGGATGAGGGTGTGTCTGTTTGTGTGTGTGGTGTTCTACACGTATGCCCTGCTACACATGTGCATACTTCATTGATTCGAGTATTGAAATGGACATATGTTAAATAGTCGTTTGGTCAGAAGTAGGTACTTCATATCTTGTTAAAGTGTAAAAATTGTATACGTACTGTATCTATTATAGCCTACATGTACATTATACTTGTACATTAATAATTCAAAGTTTGGAGCGAATATGATATATAAAATGATGTCGCACAATAATGGGGCATCTAAATAGAATAAGGGACGTTTTTTGAGTCAATATCGTTACTGGCATTTATAAATTGAATCACGAATATTACAAATTCCTCGCATGACTTGTAATGGTTAGCACATATGTGTGCCATTTTGAATATGTTAGGATGAGTCAAGTAATATTTCCCAATAAACTTCGTTCGTACGCCCGTGTTCGCTTCGCATTCCAATATGGCGTGCTATTAATCTCCGATCAGGTTTTTGCCACACGAAGTGCATGTTCTATCATTTTTGGGGAGCCCAACACAGCTACCAGTTTCAATGGGCAAGCGGTGATGTCTACTACGAAATTTGAACATTAAAATTGCTTCTGAGGTTCTTAGTTTCATCAAAAAGGGTTCTTCTGTGAAATAAGGCTTGTGTCCACATATAACTTATATTTAACAAATGATTGAAGGATGGTTGACCATTCCTGGATATAATTGTATTGTAACTGTTCCGTGATAGCATGACTGAAAAACTTTAGTGAACCCACACAATGTGAATGCCATGCACCGTATAAATCAAACTCATTCAAAATGGTTGATACGTGGTTGATCCATGACGACTTGTTCATAATTTTGACGCGCGGGCCAAAACTGCCAGTAAAATAAGTAGTTGATCTTATTGCGGCTGCCACTAATGAGTTGAGCCCAACAATTTAAGAATTATTGAAATTACTTTGAGGGTACTATATACCATAATTTGTTCTACACGGGCCCCTCCAATCTCACAAAAGCAGGGACGTGGCTATAGAGGGTCTGGGATGGGGGGTGGGGGGGGGGGTTCATTGAACCAGACCAAATAAACAAATCAGGGGAATTTCATTCCAAGCCTTGAATTTTTACAACTGTCAGTCAGTTAAATTTGAGATCGTAATGACGACTAGTTGAAAACTTCGAAACCTAAAGATTGCGTTGGTTGGAATTTCCCAAACATTTGAAAAGCGTGATGTACCACCTGTGGTTTTAAATCAAATTGTTTTCAAATCAAAAGTTTTTCTGGTCTAAGGAGGGGGTGTAGATGGCTTATCAATGCAGGGTATGGTCAGAAGAAGATAAGCCACGTCCATGCATGATATTATATAAGTTTCTTTCAACCCTTAATGCATGTTTTAGCTTTATTACAAGCACGAACACGAATATTCATATCAATTTGACATCAACGTAGTCAGGGGAGTGATTACAAGGGATTTGTTGGCTCCCTACTGCGCTCATCCCATAAAGATAAATAAGCAGCAGTTGGTAAGTTAATGCTCGAACAAACACCAGACATTTTAGACAAGAAAACAATTTTCTGTCGGGAATAAATGTTTTGTGCCGTTAAAAAGATTATTACAGCATTTTAAATTAGATGTTAATCTTTTAAAGCAATCTTAAATGATAGATGTGCAATAGTTGATGTTTATCTTGTGTAGATTTGTAATAATAATTGAAACTTGCATAGAAAAGGATTTTCTTTGACAAAATATGTACGTCCGTCCGTATATATATATATATAGGAACATGCGATAGTCATGGAACGCTACTGTTGCCTTATCTGAACAATTGTCATGACATGAAGATATTTTTTTTATTACATGATAGCACTTTAGCATTACATGATGATACTTTAGCATTACATGATGGTATCTTAGCATCATATGATGGTACTTTAGCATTACATGTTGACATTCAATTATAACATGATGATACTTGTCATGACAAGACACCTTGTCATGACATAATGGTACTTTATCAAAATGTGATTAAACTTTTCTATTGTATTATAGTACTTTTATTATTTCAGGATATCACTTAATCATTACCTGGAGTTCTTTATCATCGCATGATGGTAATTTATCATTACATGAGGTTCTATATCATTGCATAGTATTACTTTATCATTACATGATGGTACTCTATCACAATACGGTGATACTTTGTCATGGCATGATGATATTTTACCATTACATAACATCCCGTTGTCATGAAATGATGGTACGTGATCACCACATGGTGGTACTTTATAATGATAGTACTATATCATTACATAGTGGTATTTTATCACGACATGGTGATACTTTGTCATGACATGATGATACTTTACCATTATATGATGATAATTTGTCATGCAATGCTGGTACTTGATCACAACATGGTGGAACTGTATCATTGGATGATAGTACTATATATTTAAATGGTGGTACTTTATCATTGGATAATAGTACTCTATAATTACGTGTTGATACTTTATCATATCGTGGTAACACTTTATCATTGCATGGTGGTACATTTATCATTGCACGATGATAATTTATCATTACGTGAAAATAATTTATCATGATAAAATGGCACTTGATCATGATAAAATGGGAGTTTATCATTACGTAATGATTATTTATCATGTCATGACTATACGTTATCACACATGGTGCTACTTCATCATAACGCGACGATACTTTATCCGTACATGGTGATACTTTATCATAAAATAATGATACTTTATCATTACATGATGATACTTTACCATTACATGATGATACTTTGTCATTAAGTAATGTACTTGACAAGAACATGGTGGTACTTTATCACTCGTAATGATACATTAGCACAAGGCGATGATACTTTACCAGTACTCGGTGACACTCTATCATAATAGTATGATACTCTATCCTTACATGATGGTACTCTATTATTACACGCTGATACTCTATCGTTACATGATGATACTCCATCATTACATGTTGGTACTTTATCATTAAATGAGGTTACTATATTATTACATGGTGGTACTTTACCATCACATGAGGATACTTTATCATGTAATGATGATACTTTATCATTGCATGATGGTACTGTATCATTACATGATGGTACTTTATCATTATATGAGGATACCACATCACTACATGGTGGTATTTTATCATGATGGTATTTTATCATTGCATGATGGTACTTTATCATTGCATGATGATACTTTATCATTGCATGATGGCACTTTGACATTATATGGTGATATCGTATCACTACATGGTGACACTTTGTCATGATGATACATTATCGTTGATGACACTTTATCATGTCATGACGGTACGCTATCACACATGATGTTACTTCATCATAACACGACGATACTGTATCCGTACATGGTGATACTTTATCATAAAACAATGATACTTTATTACTACATGATGATACTGTACCATTACATGATGATACTTTCTCATTAAGTGATGTAATTGATAAGTACACCATGGTACTTTATCAGTTGTATTAATACTTTACCATAAGGTGATGATACGTTACCATTACATGGCGACACTCTATCATGATATTATGATACTCTATCATTGCGTGATGGTACTTTATCATTACATGATGATACCCTATCGTTACATGATGATACTTTATCATTACATGATGATACTTTATCGTTATATGATGATAGGCTATCATTACATTGTGGTTCTATATCATTACAAGATGATACTTTATCATTACGTGGTGATACTTTATCACTACATGACAAAGTATCACCATTACATGATGATACGTTATCATCGCATGGTGGTATTGTATCATTACGTGATGATACTTTATCATTGCATGCTGGTACTTTGACATTAAATGGTGATACCGTATCACAACATGGTGACACTTTGTCACAATGCTACATTATCGTGGTATGATGATACATTGTCATGGTGATATGTTGCTTCAAACGCGAAAGGAAAGATTTATATAAACGGATTGAATTCTTAGAACTCAGGGCTAAGTATGGTATGGTTTCTCATTGGAAATACTGTCTGCGTGTTATTTCGTAAATGCTAATTTTCATTTAATAAATGGTCTTTAATTAGGTATAAATCTCCTTCTGAGCTTCGCGTATTTCACTGGATATAGTGATATACCATTATGAGTAAAAGGATACTGCCGAACAATGGGTCTCATGCATTAAATTTCATCAGTGTTACGAACATTTTTGTATTTAAAAAAATGATTCAACTCTTTCATACAAACATTGAGCTTTGGCTGCGGACACACGTACCACAGTAGCGATGGCATAGTAGGCGTGACAATTTATTATTATTTTTTTTTCTTTTCATTTTTTTATTTATATAATTTATGTACATTATATAAAGTGATTTCATACAAACATATAAGTAAGTATTACAAAAACAATCATATTAATAATTAGAATGACATCACATGTGGGGTGGGTGGGGTCCTTGCACATTAACCATGCACTCTCCTTGCACACCATGCAGTACATGCATAGCAATAAGTGTTTATACATGATAGACAAAAACAAACAATATTATGGTGGAGTTTGGTGACAATTGGTCGTCATAATTAATATGCCATAGCCAGCCATGTTGCCCGCTGTGTTTCCGCGCAATGAGTCCACTGGACCAATTAACCAACTGCGTTTCACCAAGATTGATATCTACTCATTACGTTTTGCTAAATTGTATTCGCTACAATATATATAATAGCACGATCGATCGTCCAGAATTGTATTTGACCTTGGCCCGGTAGCAATTCCTCATTGACTCGCATATATTACATGTGGTACGTTTTTTTTATATGATCTCAATGCATGCATTTTATCTACTTATATTAATTTCATGACAGTTCCCCAATTGCGTATTAAGACAGTTCCCCAATTGCGTTTTTTATTTTGCGACGTTTAGTTCTACGCATAAGGTTTGACTCACTTACATTTGCTGAGAAATTACACATGCGATTTGTTCTCAGTAAGAACAATCATGGCCGTTGACAGAACTGGGTTATTCATTAAGTTATCAAGTGGACATGTGTGCCAGCATGCAAAAATATAACACTGCGTGTTGAGTAAAGATCAACAGCGACAAACTTTTCAGAGATCGATCGTCGCTGGTATTGAGCTCGGTAGACTCATTGTGCGAATTAGCAGAGGGCGACATGGCTTGCTATGGCATATTAATTATGACGACCAATTGTCACCAAACTCCACCATAATAAATTGTCCGCAGCCTTTGTCTTCATCCGGAGAGCATATGTCATATGGTGTCGTAAATATTTGGGAAAATTAAATAGGGGAAATTGCACTGCCACCATGTCACTGTGAGACACAAACGTTTATTGTAATTATTTGATATATATAATAATTATGTTACATGTTTTGTATTTGTCCATTCTGTCTAATGTTATATGCATGGTGAAAATAGATAAAACAACAGAAGTGTGTGGGCTGGTTAGCGTTACACGAGTTTGTTGTAACGCTAACCAGCTCACACACTTGTGTTGTGTGATCATTGCACACCCTAAAATGTAGCTTGTGGTAAACTCAATTTTAGATCGATATAATTCTTAACTAATTGATCATAGAAGTGAGTTATGTGGACTAAACGTACTCACAGTATATACGTGTTTTGTAACAGTTGCCGTCGTCAAGAAGTTAGAACGTTGTCAACGAATTTCGTTTGCATTGTCCAAGGATTAAAATTTTGTATTGACAAATTTGAAACCTTCTGAATTTCGCCAAAAATAAAGCACTGTGAGTGCAATAATATATGTTATCTCAAATTCTAAATACTTATACTATATGTATTACTTACGGGTCAATGATAATAAATTAATTGAATTTAATTAGAAATTAGAAACGTTATAGTCAGCCTTCGCGTTCGCTTCCAATGCTATCTGTAAAACTAAACATAACCGTTCAAAACATGCATACCTATGGGTCTATGAGAACACATTAATTGAATTTAATTTGAAATAAGAAATGTTGCACTCACCTCTCGCGTTCTCTTCCAATGATATCTGTAAAACAAAACATATAACAGTACATAACATAATATGTAGCCATATTTTGTATTTGTTAATTGTTACTTTGCAGTGCTAAGCAGCATTGAATGAGCTAATGTGACCGGCACATTATAAAACAATTACTTCACCCACACATATTATCTGGTCAATGGATTGGCGGAATACTGTTTTTGTTCGTATGTACATGCAGTCCCCCTGACTATACATGTAGTAAAATACTAAGTTGTGGTGTTCTCCTTATCCATTTTTTGTATAGCAATAACTATCGCATTAAGTTTTCAATTACAAAATATCAATATTTAGTATTTTGAAGTATAGTTTATAGTCGCATTTGCTTTATATATATTTTTTGAATAGTTGCATATTGTATCAGCGGACCAAAGCCAAAACTAATGTTGGAATAGCTTTAGAGTGTTGTTGTGACTGGTGGTCTGGAATTCCAAATATATCTTTGAAGCGAACATTCTATTGTTGCATAATAACGGAGTGTACGACAGTTAAATACAATTTCTATGCCATGTTAAATGGAGAAATTAAATCAATTATCTCTGTTTGAAATTCAACAACAACATATATCTTCAAATTACTACATGTATATGTGACACCACGTATATATCGGAATATAGAATTAATTTCTGAAATCTCAACATTCCCCATTATTGTGGCACCATTATGAATCTCATGTTGACACTGTGAGCTGGATAAATTATGGTGTTGTATTGGTCAAGCTCTCGTGTTGTTTATGACAAATTACCATGCCTGTTCCTGAAATTGTAATAAAGTTACCCTGGTTGTTGAAAATTGTGATAAATTTACACAGTTAAACAAATCGAACAATATTAACGCGATTTAAGTGATAGCTTTGATATAGCATAACTCAAGAAATATTCCTACTGTAGACTGCTGGGGCGGTCATTTTTATGAATATTTGGTTTCTACAATTCTGCATGACCTTTTATTAACCAAGGGTTAATTTATCACATTTACGGGATACTGTTGGACATCATCATACCACCACGACAGTGGAGAAGTCGCCACGGACAATATCAACATAATCAGTACGTTAGTATTGTTCAAGGATAAGACATACTTTTTTGGAACGTTTTTGAAACATTCTATAATTTGCGGTTTCAACATACATAATTGGGTATATATATATGCATTACTATATATTTCTACTTGTCTAGCTCTATTCAGTAGTAAATCTATGTACACAATCACGTTATCGGTGTACGGGTCTGATACTTCAGGTTCTAGCTCTATTCAGTAGTAAATCTATGTACACAATCACGTTATCGGTGAACGGGTCAGATAATTCCGGATTCGAGGTAAACAGATTGATTTGGTATCATGCTTGGTGAATTCCACCAGTTAATAATGTGTGATGATTCTTGCTCGCGGGTTCGCTTTGCAAATGAACGTGTATCAGAAGCTGATTTTGCATTATATATGTATATTGCCGTTGTTAAATTATGTGAAATATGATGATGAAAATGACGAGGACAATGATTGTGGTGGCGGTGATGCTGATGATTATTATAGTGAACGAATATCAATGCGCGACGGAACTACCGAAATGAAAATGATAAAATAAAGACTTGTTTAAACTGAAATAATTATATTATTTCGTGATTAGAATGTTATTTTATTGTTATTCGGTATATTAAATTGGCATTCTTCCATAATTATTTGTCTCTTTTATTGATAATTTGTGTACAATATTTTCTTTAGCGGACGACTAATTTATCGTTATTTGTAAGTGGTTCGTTGGCTGTTAGCTGGCGAACAACTCAAATCAATTTTCAACTGAAATTTCGTGTACGCTTTGTGAGAACTTATTTGTTTGGTATTACGTAAGGAATATTCATACATTAAAAATAATTATCGACATGGTTAAAGCATATATTGAATAGAACACCTATGATGTTTTGAGAGCATCCCATATTATTTCATTCATGACTAGCAGTGGAATATCAATTTTCAACTCGCGACCCGCGGTCGCTAATTGAAAATTGATATTTTCACTGCTAGTAACTCATTTAATAATTACGGTATTCACTCAAAAACTATAGTATCCTCTCTTTATTTGAACTTGAGTCTTTTATTTATATAAGAAATACATTAAATTGGACAATGAAATCAGGATCTCGGTCATATGTTTATTTATCTTTTGTTTAGTTCAGTGTCCTTTCTTTCAACTGCATAACTTAAACCAGACCAAAAGCCCAGTCCATACCTGAAATCCCATTTGCATATCCTACTGATATCCATTGTAGTCCTAAAAGTTTGGAAATATTCGACGTTTTTTTCTACAAAAAGAAACGCATTTCGAAGTGAATATACTCGTTGCATGGAAAATCAAACTATCAGAACAATTTAAATCTATTTTCGGTCCGAAACTTGTGTAAGTTATGAAATTTCCAATTGTTGAAAATGTTTACCCAAGCCCTCTGTCGTCACGTTCTAGCTGGTAAAATGTAAAGCTACATGCATGTTCAGACAATTATTGCCAATGTATACATATTATTTCAGATTGTATTCACACACTGGCGGAGACATAGTGACCAATTTCCTGCTGTTGTGTTTCATCAGGATATATATATTTATACATCATTAAAAAATGTGTGATTAACGGTACACACTAATTCACGGCTTTGTCTTCCAACCCGCACATATTTCAATTTAGGTCAAACAATGGTCCATATATTCGTAATGTTTTGCCCAATTTATACGACTGATGCACCAATGGATGTGTGTATGTTTTAGTTTTCCAACCGTCACTTCATCAATATTTTTTACACTGCAATAATCGTAATAGTAAGTTGTCAAAAGGATCGTTCATGTCAGTTTTCTTCAATTATGAATATGTTTTCGCGAATAGGTAGCTATGCAGTGCGCTTATTCAGGATGCAAGAGAAAGCACACCACAATTACGATAACTGGAATCAACGGGACGTTCAAAATTTATATATATATTTGCGAATGACTGTCTGTCTGTGTTACATAGAAATTCACTGGCGACCATCTAGATAACAGAGGGGTCTATTTGGGGTACGTTTTAAGAGAAAGATAATGGTTCCGGTTATAATTTTCTAAAGTGACGCCGTTGTTGTCATGGGCACAAAAGGGGGAGGGGCAGAAATAAAAAATTTCGCCGATTTCCACCAAACTTATACATAATCATCTCCATGATATGAGGAATCTAATGGTGTGGTTTGTAGATGTCAAAAGTGGCGCCATTCGAGTCAGGGGTGCACGGAATGGTAGAGGCGCACAATAATTGATAAACCTGTTGACACACATTCTTCTCTATGAAACGAGGAATCTAATCGTGTAATTTCAAGAAGGCAAAAGGTTCCGCCATTTGAGTCAGGGGTGCACGGAATGGAGAGAGGCACCAAATTTGATAAATCTTTTTAACGCCGATTCCACCAAATTGATACACATTCTTCTCCATGATTCGAGAAATCTAATCGGGTGATGTAAAGATGGAAAAGTGGCGCCTTGTGAGTCAGGGATGCACGGAAGGGGAGAGGGACACCAAATTTATCAAAATTTTTAGCGCCGAATTCCACCATATTGATAAACATTCTTCACCATGATAAGAGAAATATAATCGTGTGATGTGAAGACATCAAATTGGTGCCGTTTGGATGAAAGATGGATGGGGCACTTAATTTGATAAGAATGTATTTGGTCGTCGATTATGACCAAACTTATACATTATCATCTTCATGACATCATGTCTTATAGCTGTCATAAGTGGCGTGTGATTTAAATATGTCAAATGTGGCATTTAAAATGTGATTTAAAGATGGCAAAACTGGTGCCATTTGAGTCATGGGGGAATGTATTGATAAAACTGTTTTCAGCGCCGATTTCCACCAGGTGGATACAAATTCTTCTTCACCAAACTTATACCTAATCACCAGGAGTCTAATCGTGAGGTTAAATACGCCAAATTGGCGACGTTTGTTTAAGAGATGGGCCACTGTATTTGATGCAAATTTGTTTGTCGTCGATTTTCACCAATTTAATATATATTCATCTTCATAATGAGTAGAGATGTCATAGTGGCGCCACTTGAGTCAAGGATAGGGTGGGGAGGGACAACATCTATAGAAATATATTTAGCGCAAATTTCCACCAAATTCAGACACATTATTGTCCAATGATACGAGGAATCAAATTGTGTGGACCCGTTGAAGACGCCAAGGTTGGTGCCTACATTTCCGAATGTCGGGTCTGTCTGTGTCACACATACCTTGATGTGGACCATCTTTATGACACCAAAGGAACTAACACGTGTAACTTATTACGAGCAAGATAATGGTGTGGGTTAAATTCTACTAGAACGACGCTGTTTGTGCCAGATGCAAAAGATGGAGATTTCCCCAAACTGATACAATATAATCTCCATGACATGGTGCTGTTCGGGTCAGGAGTGCACAGAGGGCACCCACATATATTTAAACGCCCATTTCCTCCAAATTGATACACATTCTTCCGTTAATACGCGGAAGTTAATCGTGTGATTTAAATGGGGGTCGCTTGGGTGAAAGATGGGGGAGGCACTTTATTTGATAAGAATTTGTTTAGTTGCCGATTACCACCACACATATACGTAATCATCTCCGTGATATCAGGAATCTAATGGATGTGGTTTAGATATGGGAAAAAGGGCACCATTCGAGTCACTAATTTGGAATGGATGAGCACCAAAGCTGATACAAATATGATTGACACTAATTTCCACCAAGAAGGGACGCTATACATGTAATATTGATGAGAGTGTTTTAGTCGACAATATCAACAAAAGTTATATATAGTCATCTCCATATAATTCGTTCTATAAGGATTTGTTTTTCACATTTCACAGCATCGAATGTGGTGACCTAACTAAATAACTTAAACAATTACATCTTCTCAACTGTTATTTGTATGGGGACGGGAATCAGGACATTTATACAATGAGTTCGCAAAAAAGATACATAGAAGAAAACATTATAAGTATACTTATCATTATATTTAAGAGATGCATATATATTCTTGCAAAATGAGGGACATTGAATCGTTAGAGGATGACATGTTAGACTGGGTAATGTATTATAATACAATTGAGTCTGTCCCATTCAAGATATATTCCGCAAGATAGATACAATTTGTCAAGAGAGATGGAAATGCGTTGAAGACCCATTCGCAATTGTGGTCACAGTGTGCAGTCAAATATCGTTTCTTCAGAAAAAAGAAAACAGTCAGTAGCACATGCCTTTTCATGGATATATCACCCTGCCTATGTCGGTTACATGTAGCTGATATATATAGCAACTTTTATTTTAAACTGAGAATAATTGGCCACTACAACACTATGGACATTAAAACATATTGATCAAGACTATTCTCTATTCCCACAACATGCAAGTCCACACTACAGGGCATAGGTTATCACCTCAATTTAACCTGAGTAACGCCGGGTAACCCTGCTAGTACCAAATAAGTGGGAAGTCTGAGCACAAAAAAAAACATAAAATACACAAATTTGCTTTAAAAAAATTCACTGTTACATGAAACCGGATATATCTGACCCATACACCAACACGAAGTCACGGGATTTTGAACATTTGAACAAACACACTCACCTTCTTTCTCATGAGAATGGCGTCGGTATCCTCCTCGTGCTCACCAACGCCCCCACATGAAATAAAACAGTTTTTGTCAGTGTCAAGTCCCACAAAGAATGTCGCTGTCCTGCACCAGTTTTGTCGAAGGCATTTGGTCGCGCACGATGTCTCTGAAACGGCGCCCGTCCCAACAGCGTGAGAGATGTTGAAGCCTTTTGCTTTCCAACCAGGAATTATTTCAAACGTTGCCTCACTAGTTTTCTTAGCAGTTATCTCCGCGACAAAAAGGAAACAGGTAGCAAGAATGTGTAAAAGATTCATCTTCGATTTTGTTGCTGTGTCGTGCAAAAGCTCAAGTCGTCGATGATTTCACAACCCGGTGAAAGCGCCCGATTTATAGTCTGTTAGCGCGCTCGTCACCTGATTATAGACCCGCCTCGCATGCTGTCATTAGTGACGATCCGCTTTCTGATTAGTCTGCCTAGCCCACGTATACGCTGACTCTTTGAGAGTCTGTTCAGATATCATGAGATGAAAACGAATATATGTTTGAAGATGAAACTCTCAAACACAAGTGAAATCTATGAAATCTATAAAGGGGACCCAAGGCACTAACAGTGGGTAAATGTGCAAACAAATTAGAAGTCTGTTAAAACATCACGTAAAGAAGATAATGGAACAATAGATAAACTTTGTTCTTATGTCAATTATTGATGAATGATTAACGAAAGGTTTATTCTCATAATTCCATTGATCATAGAGAAATACAAAGAAAAGTAATTACAAGAAGACGAGGATATATATTCATTGTATACATAACTCTGTTATGCCGAAATTTCGCGTTTTCTCAATTTGATTAATTTTAATTTGTACTCCCCTCGATACTAAACTAAATTGGTTTAACTGGTACCTGAAACCTTCCAACTGATCAAAAATGACAACCAAATCAACCCTTATTATTGGACATTTTCTAAACGAGTGCGAATTAATATAACATTTTATCGAAAACTAGCTGAAACAGGCTTTACAGGTCCTACTCGTTTATATATATATATAGATAATATTGATGCTACTTCAATATATCCTGGTGCAAATAGATTCATATTGGACCTAAATATTGACATTGGTTCATATTGGACTTATTTCATTCTGGAATAAGCCCATTGTGGACTTATACCGTTATTCAGTTGGACGCCGTTATAATCTTCGCCAGGGTACCCCAATCATCACACCAAATTTGGTTGAAATCTGTCCAGCGGTCTGGGATAAAAATATTTACAGACATATAGACAGACAGATCCTACTCTTTCATATATATAGATAAAAAAAATACCCAACACTAAATATTGGTTGTTTATTTACAAGTCTACTAAATCATTGTTTCTTTCCGAAATTTCCAACTGCTGTTCTTCCAGCCACGCTTTACACCCGTTAAATATGGTCTATCTCATCATATACCAAGTTTTGTATAGTTTCCTGCGTATTAAATTAATGTTTCAATAAATATTGATTTTATTTCTAATTTTCTGGTATAATATACATAATACATGCAATCAATGGGAGACATTTTACGGCTCGAGGAAATGTTCGGAGGGTATCAAGCGGGAGAACTCTATCTCTATCTGAGAACGCTTTAAAGTTTAATGACGGTCTGTTCTAAAAATAGTAATGAACAACTGTCCCAATTGATTATCGCATTATAAATGAAAATATCGATGTTTCTATGTAATCGACGAATGTGGTACAGTCGAGTGCATCGAAATAATCGATTATCTTAACCACACGTAATTTCTTCGTGTTACAACCGACTTCTCTCGGTTTCTCTCTTATGTGCCCATACTGGAATGTACAAACAATGTGCATAATGAATTTAAATGGGCCTCCCAAGATCTCACTTTATCCTCCGTTTGAATCAATTAGCCAAGTAAATTAAGACTATCTTTGCAGCATTATTTCAATTTCCCACTTATCTCATATATATTTTTAAGACCTCTGTCTGTCTGTCTGTTTGTCTGTTTGTTTGTCTGTCTGTCTGTCATTTATACAAATCTACGATTCTCGACCGATCGGGACGAAACTTGGTACGTGCGTGTAGTTTGACCAGGCGGTGGACGTTGTCGTATTGACGAGCCCGTGCGGCACCCGATTCGCGCATGCCCAGACGAGATCTCGGAAACGGGTGGAGCTATCGACTTGAAATTTGCTATGTGAATGTATCTTGCCCCGGATACGAATTTTATCGGGTCGCCGAGCCCGTGCGACGCCAGTTTCGCGCATGCGCAGACGAGATCTTGGAAACGGGTGGAGCTATCGACTTGAAATTTGCTACGTGAATGTATCTTGCCCCGGATACGAATTTTATCGGGTCGCCGAACCCGTGCGACGCCAGCTTCGCGCATGCGCAGACGAGATCTCGGAAACGAGTGGAGCTATCGACTTGAAATTTGCTATGTGAATGTATCTTGCCCCGGATACGAATTTTATCGGGTCGCCGAGCCCGTGCGACGCCAGCTTCGCGCATGCGCAGACGAGATCTCGGAAACGAGTGGAGCTATCGACTTGAAATTTGGTATGTGAATGTATCTTGCCCCGGATACGAATATTATCGGGTCGCCGAGCCCGTGCGACGCCAGCTTCGCGCATGCGCAGACCAGATCTCGGAACGGGTGGAGCTATCGACTTGAAATTTGGTTTTTGAATAGCCCGGACAACTTCGGGCTCATCGGCTAGTTTTGTATATATACTGTTAGCTATCAACCGGGATACTGGAAACACGAGGCTTTGCTAGCACATGTGGTAATATAGTGTGTGAAAACATCGTTTGTACAAAGACACCGCAGTCTGAAAGTCATAGCAATAAATTGGAAATAATGAAAACCTCGAGTACAGGCTTACACACTGAGTATATGGAGATGCGCGGACGCCATAATGAGAGTTTGTGAGGTCACGCAAGGTGGCGGTTCGCGGTGGCGATTCGCGGTGTCTTGGAAGTTCGGAAATTATTTTCGATATAAATGACGACGAAAATTATCGTCGGAAACAGACTTGACACTCGGTTTTATACTCGGTATACGGATACATCCCATGCATATACAAAAATACGTGGTTATTACCCTCGTATACTAGTGTATAGCCCTGGTATACCTGGGTACTTTGTACTAGTTTCCTAGTATACCAGCATATTATCCTAGTACCCCAGTACCCTACCCACGTATGTTTAAATCTGTGATGACACCTACGTGCTGTGGAATCCCAGTTCGGACCAAGCTTCAACATATATGGAATTCGAAGTGCAGAACATATATACTTCGGTACAGGTACGAGGATTTACCAGGGCACATATGGGTATGTGCAGCATGGTATACATGGGTAGAGTACCATTTTAAAATGCCCAAATTACCTGGGTAAACTTGAGTACAAGTATGAGGGTTTACTTTGGTAAATACCAGGGTATACATTACCCTTGTAAAATGTCCAAATGACCTGGGTAAAAGTGTGTATACTAGGGTATAGGTACGAGGGTTTACTTTGGTAGGTACCAGGGTATAATTGGGTACATGCAGCATGGTATACATGGGTGTGGTGCCCTTGTAAAATGCCCGAGTAACGTTGGTACATTTACCAGTTTACTTTTACCCACGTGTTCTGTCATATGGTATATGTATACTTATTTCCGATTCAGCAATAATGTTTTATTTATGAAATAGACAAATTAGAATACGTTGGTGAATACTCGGAATATATTTGTTTAAATTAGTGATGACTCCTACGTGCTGTGGAATATCAGTTCGAACCAAGATTCAACATATATGGAATTCGAAGTGCAGAAAATAAAGACATTTCAAAAATCTAAATCTAAATACTATGTGCATTGAAAGATAGGCAACACTCCACTGTTTCGAATGATCAGTATAGGGATAATTTTATAAATATAAAGTACGAGTGATTGCTGTCACCGTTCATGTGGTTGGTATATTGAAGCAAGGTTGTATGTGTATTTATGTAACTTTAAGTGCCCTGGACGTATGAAACAATTATGTGCAAGTGACCTTGACCCCATCCATAGACAGCAGTACAATTTATTTTCTGGAATTGCAAACGGTGATAGTTTGAATTTTTTCATATTGATGTTGGAAACCAGGGCCTTTGCCCCAACGTAAGTGAACATGCACGAAAAATATGTTGTGCCCCATGGGACTGACAATGCAATATTTTGGTTATGTTTTGCATAAAAATCACATTTTCGGTCACAAGATCAAAGACCATTGCTCTTGGTACCCCAACTATTATGGGCATTGTGTATCATATTATGAAAGCCTAATCTGTACTCCGACATTTATATAGTGCCTATATGCTTTTGGTTCATATTTCAGATAAATTTCAATGAATCTATGCCCCCTGCCTGTGGGACCTGTGAGTTTCACTACAGGTTCCTCAACACAAACCAAATATTGTTCACTCCGAAGCCGAAGAAATAGTAATTTAGGGCTGTTAAAATTCTTACAACTTTCACGCACCTGCGCGTCCCATATACAGCCAGTATGTGTAGCAAGTATATTGTAAAGAGAGAGTAACTGAATACGATCAAAATGGAGTGACAATAATTATATGTGAATTCCCAGATTGATTGTGGAAAAGTGTGTTTGTCCATTGTAGGACAATAGCGAATATTCCTGGGAGAGATAATACAGACACAGGGGGTGGCGTTCGTATTTTCTGAGTTTATTGATTGGATGTTGGCGAGATTCTTCTATATTATTTTGTCATTAGAGTTGCTTCGAGATGAACAAACTTATTCTTCTGATCCACTTCAGTTGTTTTGACCTGCTGTAATAGTGTCTATAAACGATCATACAGCACACTCAGGTTCGATAAGAAATCTTAGTTGTGAAACTCGGTATTTTAAATTGTTCTGAACACAAAAGGCAGGAACTTTTTTGTTGATCAGGTGATCTTCATGTCCTGTTTTCTCTAAGGTGTAAGAGCTAATGAGATCTAAATAGTCAATTTTCTTTTGTGCCACGTTGAAAAACGATGGTTATTATGGTGACCCGTTACAGAAGTCGCACTTTCATAACATCGTATACAATGTAGACCTCCATATTGTATTGTGATGAGAGTGCGACGCTTGTAACTTACGGTTATAACTGATGTATCGTGCCAGCATCGAAGATCCGACAGACTTTGTCGAATCTCCGATAAACATAGAATTAAATCCGTGTTGTTACTGACGGTCGAACTTTTATCGCATAGAATACAATGTACACAAGGTTGCCATGTTCGGCTATCCGTAAATTGGGTTTGGAATTCCTCGTTACCAAGGGGAAATACGTGGATGCCGTAATAATTATAATTGTCGATTCGATGAAGGTGGACCGTATTCACTGTGTATATGGGGCTATTGTAGAGTATTCTATGAGCTACTATAGAGCAAGTGTGAGCGTGTTGGTACCAAACGTGCGGGCAACTTGCCATACATGATAATCAACCTCTTTTTCAATTCAATTTCATTGATTTTTTTGTGAATAGTCCGGAACTTGGCGATACAACAGGAAATGACCTTTGATTGTTTTTTGGTCTTCGCTTATGACAACTGTTGTTAAAGGCATATTGTTGTTAAAGACATTAGGGCTTGTTCAGGTGCATGAAACTTACTAACATACCCGAACATTTTTAACAATTAGACCACCACACTCCATAGAAAACATCGTCTGAAATACACGCAATTGTAATTATTTACTTCTCGATTCGGGACGCAACTATCGGCGATAAACTAACGAAAACGATCTCGCCACCGAGAGTCGTCACTGCATTTAATTAATATATAATAATGACAGTGTGTTGTCAATTTGGATATAATTTATTTGTAAAAGTAACTACTTTGAGCAAGATTATTCTTCATTTCTATTTAATCACCATACTGGAGTATTTCAGATACATCACTTTAAGCTTTAGTGTAAATAGTATTTAATCCATATAATTCATAAAGTAATAACAACACAATAAACAATTTATGGTATGGAGGGGATTCGACAACAAGCTGATAACTTATATCTGTCGCATCCGGTTATGTGTGACCATTACGATTTGGAGTTGGAACATAGACTGCGTGGAATTGATAAACTAGACTTTTTTCCCCAATAGAATTCATTCAGTTGATGTCACCCACAATGCTCTAGTTATCTAACCTAGTTAACTGACACTATGCTCTAGTTATCTAACCTAGTTAACATACAGTGAATGGCCCTTTTGTGTCGTGAACGACAATAACAAAGACTCAGTCAGAGTCTGAGACTCATATTGGAGTCGACTAGATTCAAAATTTGTCAGTATATTTTTATACTGTTATATAAAACTATTACGTAAACGTAATTGTGGGGGCACATGTCCACTATACCCACCCCGTGGCTATACATCGCCTCTGACTATAGCTATCATGTTATTATGGCAAGCTCTGCCAACTATTCTTCGTGATTTGATTACTTTTGAGTATTCCCAATTATACCATAATGATAACATAACTATCATTGCAACTGAGCCGGGTCTATCTAGCGTAGGCGTTTATATTGGAGCAGTATTGATGTTTTACAATAACATATATGAACATTTCTCATACATAAATATCATGCTATCCATACTGCGTAGTCGTACAGGAAAAACCATCAGAAACAATTTGTCTAAGGGAAAAATGATGGAAACCTGCTTTACGCAAACCGTTCTGTTCGCAGTTTCAATGTCGTAAATTCACTCTCATTGGATAATATAGCATTACAACAACAAAACATGCAAGCATCGAATTTGAACCTAAACTTCCATATCATATCTGAAACACATTATGTCAGTGTATGTATAATGACAAAAAAATTCTGATTACCCGTGCATTTGTCTTGTACAATAATCTTATTTATCACATAATTTGGCCATAAAAGCAGTTTCATAATTATCGGTAATAGACACGTTTAATATCAGCGCGTGCGATGACGTCACGGCGTTCTTCTAATAACTTGCGATCGCTGTAGTTTATGATTGTTGTTTTCGATGAATATTTCGCGTTGCTTCGGGTTTATTTGATCATGTGATAAAAGGTATCTCACACTCGTCCTATTGTATACGTAATTTATCAACCTCGTCCTCTAAATTCTATTTGAGCCTCGGTAAACCTCGGCTCAAATCGAATTTAGTGAACTCGGTTGATAAATTCCGTATAAAATAGAAACTCATGTGAGATAATCTATTTATAACATAATTAACACACACAACCAGCTTAATAATTATTGGTAAGACACACGTGTAATATTATCGCGTGCGATGACGTCACGCCATTATTTAAATAATTGCGATTGCTGAAGTTCATGATTGTTGTTTTCGATGATTACATCGCGTTGCTTCGTGTTTATTTGATCATGTGATAAAAGGTATCTCAAACTCGTTCTATTTTATACGTAATTTATCAACCTCGTCCACTAAATTCCATTTGAGCCTCGGTAAACCTCGGCTCAAATCGAATTTAGTGAACTCGGTTGATAAATTTCGTATAAAATAGAAACTCATGTGAGATCCTCTATGTATCAATCTGTCTTCTTGACATTAAATATATCGAGGATCTCACATGAGTTTTTTTGGGCGAGGTTGATAAATAGAACGAGTTTGAGATACATTTTATCACATGATCAAATAAACACGAAGCAACGCGATGTATTCATCGAAAACAACAATCATATTATTTAAATAATGGCGTGACGTCATCGCACGCGCTAATATTACACGTGTGTCTTACTAATAATTATGAAGCTGGTTTTGTGGGTTAATTATGTGATAAATATACATATTGAACATTTCGTAAGTTTTCCCGACGAGAGAATAGGCTTGAGTGTCTTGAAACTCCCAGTTAAAAAATCTCCTACCGCTGACTCACGGCTTCTCATTGGCTCGTACTCATTATGTCATGGACCGTGAATGCATTTTTTTCGCGCTAATACCAGAAAACGCGCGAAAAATATCATTACTACTAGCGGTTTGCTCTCTTTTGAGCGTAGATATGTGCTCGTATATATCTGATTACGTGAACAGTTAAGATTGTCCCGCCAATCATTGGATAGGTGTGAAACGACCCCCGTGCAATTATCGTCCAAACAGCCATAAGTTCTCAATCAGATCACAAATATTCGAGCACTTTTCTTAGCTACAAAGAAAGGTGTGAATATAGCAAATTACGCATGGTTTTAACAATAGAGTCGTGCTATAAAATAAAATAGTATGGCAGGTATGTACTCTGTGACCAGATTGTGATTACATAACCGTTCACAATGAAACATACGAGAACGTTGAAAGTACCATTAAAGTAATTGAAAAGTAATTAATTACATTGTCGAGTGATTGTAATTAATTACTGTGTGTTTTGATAGCAATTGTATTTGCAATGAAAGGTTTTGAAAGTAATTGTAATTGTAATTAATTACTTTGGGTACTGCTGCTGTAAATTATTCAATTAAAAAAACGGCGATTCTTGGGGCCAATAATACATTATACGTGCAATTGATACATATAATTCGAGGAAACCGACTATTAAAAAAAAAATTAAATCATGCAATACTCAACAACCCAAACACCGAGATAAACGCTCTTTATCAACAGTCATGGAATCCTAACACGAAACGCTCTTTATTAATATTAATCTAATATGCACAGGACTTCACTTCACGTTTATTGTAAACCGTGCTCCTGTACTGTCGTTGGAAGCATCATTTAAATTATGATTTGTAAGCATGCATTGGAAGCTACCAGCATTCATCTGCGCAAATCAATGTGGAATAAATCTGCACAAAACACGGGCAAATTCACAATTTATCCAGTTCCAATTCCAAACATTGAGCTTAACAATGGCGCACAATGTCTTTGTTTGGCACCGCGAATTGAACTGATAAAACAGAGTTCTGCGAAACCTTGAAATTAAAAGATTCCGAAATGTCAACCAAATACAGTGGAACTACATCCCGCGAATCCTCTTTATTCTCAAATATATAGTGCGTCTTTGTTAAAGATACATGCATTGTCAGCGATGGTTCATTGTGGTACATTTATACAGAAGACTTCGCGCGGTCTTGTCGATTGGAGGTCACACAATAATAACAACCATAAGCGTATTGTTCTACACGATGTAAAGTGATGATTTGAATCGATTCTTTTTGTTACAGTTTGCACTTGTATAATGTGGAACTGCCGGTGGACCTGATTTTACTTGATTTATTTCACCGGACAAATTTGGACATTAAAGGTACGGTTGGCCTTGGCGGTGGGTATCCTGTAAAAATATTTCCATCCGTCAAAAACCGCCACAAACAGAAAGAACATAAAAATGTAGACAGACTTTGTCCGTATACAAATAAGAAATATCGCATAAACAGTATGTTATTGTCATTTGTTTTACCATTGTTATGTAAACAAAAGCATAAAAAGTTACTTTTCTTGTGTTTGTTTATATTATGATGGTAAACATATTAAGCGTTCTTTGTTGGTGAATTCCTGATATGGAACAAATAAAGAGCGTTTATGCCATTTTTGTGTGCTTAGCCAGTAGCATTGTGCTGTCTTCTGTAACACAATCAGGCTCTTGCTTAGGTAAAATATAGTAGGTCTATATGATAACATGCTGTTTACGCGATAGTCATGGTATATATGAACGAAACTGTATGTTTTCCTGTTTACGGTGATTGGAACAAATATGAATATTTTCGACAACTAAGGCCTCACGTGCCTTTAAAGGCACGCTTTGAGTTAGTCTATCCCCCAGTTATTTCTTTTTGACCGTAAATATTATAAAGTTATTATACAATGTTGTGTACAGTGTGTGTTTTTCTTGTACGAGTCCAGGGTCAATACTATGAAGCGTTTACTTTGTAAGATTCTACAATTTTGGTAAGAAATAACAATTTATCATTCCTCTTATACTATGAAGTATGAACCTACGATTACAAACATAAGTCACAAATAGTATGTGTTCTTTGTAGCTGCTAACATCTCCCAATCACAAATCATTTTCGAGTACTATGAAAGTTAATTGAAAAGTTATAACGTCAAGGAACTTGACTAGAAGGTCTTCGTATGGGGTGTCCAAAATCATTTTTCAGTTTTTCTCCCATTAAACCGGATCATATACATGTACCCATCTATGTTACGCAGGGACGTGTCGACAAGGGGTCGATTCGTTTCACCCCTTGTGAAAATGTTTTATCAGCTGGAAATCTCATATGCAGCCCACAGGGACATCGCGACAAGGGGGTTGGTGTCTCACCCCCCTAAAAAAACATGTTCAATAGTTGGAAATTTCATACCTGACACATTAGTTGAAAATTTCACAACAGGTTGAAATTATTCTCGTAGTTTGATTTTCCAACAATTTAAAAGTGGGAAATGTGTTTGTTTTAGACCAATATTCGTATATTTTGCTCCCTTTGTCAAAAGTTTGGATTGAAATGTCCATCATTTAGAAATTGTCCAACCTCAGGTTAGATGTGAGGTACCAGTTGGGAAGATCAAAGCCCAAATGGGGGTGCAAATGAAATCAGTCGCAACCAAACCCCATATTTCACTATGTCTCTGATAAACGTTGGTGATTTATATCATGACATGGAATGTCCATAGTCAGTGTTACTTGCGGGATTATATAGTCAACATTAGCATGTCACCTTTACTTAGCATAATCGACGATATCTCGAAAAATGTAAACGGGGAGTGAAGTTTGTGAGATTTGCCGGGTATATATACTGCAGTTAACCTGTTTGTCTTCGGTGTAGTAACTACTCGCCTCTTGTTATACGATTCCTTTGGGTTTGGGTTCAAGAGGTACACTTTGGAAATTATAGGATGGATATCCCATCACCAAACGGAGCCCATATAGCCGAGTCATTGCCTCGATATGTTATGCGAGGGCGGATCAGTTTGAAATTATAGGATGACAATCCCCTCCGCTGAAAGCATATAAAGCACGTCCCTGCTTCGATATTATGGTGGACACCTCACCAATCAGAACCCCTATAGCCAAGTCCCTGCCTCAATATGTTATGATAATAGGTCGGATCAGTTTGAAATTATAGGACGATCACCCTCTATATAACTCTACTCCGATAACTTATAGTACCTAACCACGTTCCTGCTTCCATATTATGGTGGACACCGCTCACAAAACGGACACCATACCTATAACCACGTCCATGCCCCGATATGTTATGATAAGGGGAGTATCGGTTGGAAATCACAGGGTGGACGCAATATATACATATTACCATCAACTTAATAATTTGTTTTCATACATTGAATGATTGTAATTTGTGAAAACAAAGATACAAAATAAATTGTAGTACTCATCGTGACGATGATTTGTAATCAAATAAGCACACACAGTTTATTGTTTTAGGGTACGTTCATACGCTGGAAAGTTTGCACAGTATGTTTTTGTGGGCATTTCGTCATAGGAAATCACATGGTGCCAGAATATGAACGGAAACATGCACATAACATGCATCTTTACCAAAGCAAACGACATGAGAAGTAAAATTTATGTAGTTCCACTTGTAACGGTGATATACTGTAATTTGCCTTCAAATACCTGTATGATTTATTCTTGCGAGATAATAGCATGCTATTTACAGGCAAATTCCGGTAGCATCGCTACAGGTGGAACTACATATATTTTACTTCGCAGGTAGTTAGCTGTGGTACATATGCATCTTATATGCTTGCTTCCGTTTATATTATGGCACCATATCGTTTTCTACGACAAAATGCCTGAAAACCATACTGTGCAAATTTGCCAGCGTATGAACGTACTCTAACTTTGCACAGGCACGTGCATATCATGTTAGCGATTTGGATAGCAATTGGATAGCTCTAATAAGTGATTAACCTCTCAACTTACGATTGGCTAATATTTGTGTGAGCGAGAAATGCCGTGATACAATTATTGTATATCGTTCACAGGCGACCTTTTTCCTGTAATATATCTACAATAATCAATCGTTGATCTTTGTGAAGTTTGTGAGTTTTTGTTAGATCATCGTTTCATATGTAACAGAACGAGAGAGAGAGAGAGAGAGAGAGAACTGAGAGAGAGAGAGAGAGAGAGGGAGAGAACTGTCTCTCTCTCTCCTCTCTCTCTCTCTCGCTCGTCTCTCTCAGTTCTCTCTCTCTCTCTCTCTCAGTTCTCTCTCTCTCTCCTCTCTCCTCTCTCTCTCGCTCGTCTCTCTCTCTCTCTCTCTCTCTCAGTTCTCTCTCTCTCTCTGCTAGCTTCTTTTCTTCTTGGAATATCTGCGGTCGTAGTTGTCTTCAGTCGTTCTCAGTAGAAAGCGTTGGACTGAGTAATGACTTGTTGTTGTTGTTGGGTCTTTCTTGATTATTCGATGGGGATCGATCTTGTGGCTGTCGTAGTTACTGTGGTTGGAGGCAAAGCGGCGGGAGCGTGGTGGAGTCGTCAGGTGCTGTCGAGGTTATACGGGTCTGTCTGTTGCGTCTAGTTGTAGGATGGACTTTGTCTTTTTCGTGGTGAGTAGTTGGTTTCTAACTTGTAGTTCTAGCAGGAGTGGGTTGTTGTCTAGTCGGGATAGTGTCATGTTTCTGAGTTCCATCAGTCTTTGCTTGATTGTAGGTATGTTCGCTGCGTCGTGGAGGGCGTTGATCGGTGGTTGGCGGAACGCGATGCGGAGGGCTAGGTTTTGGACTTTCAGTAGTTTTTCAATGTATGTCTTTGTGGCTGCTGTGAGGATGGCAGCACCGTACTCCATGACTGGTCGGACGTAGATTTGGTAGAGGTTGATGAGGGTTTGGCTGTTGGTTCCCCAGTCTGTTCCCAGGAGGCATCGTAGTAGATTTGTTCTTTGTCGGGCTTTATCGGCTATCTTGTTGGTGTGAGGGATGAAGGTCATTTGCTGGTCTAGTGTTATTCCTAGTAGGATCGCTTGGTTGGATGGTTGGATTGTCTCGTTGTCTATCTTGATGTTGATGGATTGTGTTGTTTTTCTTCTATGGAATATGATGAGTTGGGTCTTTTTGGCGTTGAGTTTAATTCTCCATTTTGAGCACCATGTTGATAGGTCGTCGAGTGTCTTTTGTAGTCTTTTCTGTATGATTCGGGGGTTTGTATGAGTCGTCCAGAATCCTAGGTCGTCGGCGAACTGTGATATTTCAACGTTGTTTCTCTTGTCTATGGGTAGGTCGTTGGCGTAGATTAAGAAGAGGAGTGGGCTTAGTACTTATCCTTGTGGTGTTCCGGCGCGTATGTGGACTGGGTTTGATGTTTCGTTGTTGATGCGGACGCTGAGTTGACGGTCTTTTATGAATGAAGAGATGAGGCGTGTGTATTTTCTTGCAAGGTTGAGGTGGCTGATCTTGTATCGGAGGCCGTCGTGCCATACCATACTGAGTCAAATGCTTTTTCTACGTCTAGGAAGACTGCGGCTGTTGTCCAGTTGTTTCCTAGGGATAGTCGGACGTCTTCTGCTATTCTGATGATGTGTTCTATGCCCTCTTTTCATTGTCGGTATCCGCGCTGCCATGGGTTGAAAAAGTTGGAGGAATCTAGGTGGTCTCGGAGTCTGCTGCTGATTATTCTCTCGAAGAGTTTTCCCGTACATTGAAGGAGGCTGATGGGTCGGTAGTTGTTAGGGATGGATGATCGGTCTTTGTCTGGCTTTGGGATCATTACTCCTACTGCTGTTTTCCATGCTGTTGGGAAGTATCCAATGGTTAGGCATGCGTTGAAGAGTAACAGTAGTCTGGCGAAGAAGGCTGGTAGAGCTTGTCGAAGTATTGAGTATGTGATGCTGTCGTTGCCTGGAGCTGAATTGTTTTTTCCCTTCTTTAGATTGGATATTATCTCTTCGTGTGTGATGGGTGATGCAATGGGAAAGACTTCATCCAGGTCGCTGTCGGTGTTGTTTAGTGGTTGGAAGAGGTCTGGATTGTCTTTGATATGGTTTTCAACGGTCGTTTTGAAGTTGTCGTCGTATGCCGTGGCTTGAAATTTCGCCGCCGTATTTATATCAGTCGCTTGCTCGGTGTGCCTCAGGCTGGGTTCTTTACAGCTACTCGCGAAGTGTCCGAAGTTCAGTCATTCCGGACAATCATCTTGATTCCATCTGTAGATTATGTACCAGGTGTTAACAGGTGGACAGTTCGGGGTAGGCCTGCTATGCTATTTCGTTGACCATGAGTCATTAGTCTAACTCGGCGTCTTTATCGAAAGATTCCATCTATAGATTGTTCGGCCCTGTCTACTTCGCAGATCAATGCTAATGTATGGTTCTGTACTTTGCTTGTCAGGGGTGCTGTCTGTCTGTTCCCCTACGTTTACGATATTGTCCATGGTTTCCATATTTCGTCTGCGTTAATTAATAAACTGCATATGAACTTCAAAACTACAAGCATGGTTACGTTGAACGATAATTGTGTTCTAAATATTTTGATGAAAACTCAGAAACGATTAATCTTAATAAAGAGCGTTTGTAATTAACACAATTTGAGCAGACATTTCATAATGCCATAAGTATGCACTTATAGGCCCCCATGAGCCCTCGGTCGTGTATTTTGCACATGTGGTTTATTTCCCAGTTACTAAATAAGCGATGCAAATGTAAGGATCCGACATATTTCTTATGCATATATGTACACTGCACACACAATCAAGAACAAATATAGGGCTTATTTTGTTCTACAATCTTCCCTTTTGTGTGGTTTCGAGCATATGCTATTCTATTTTTCAAACAAGCTGATACCTCATTTGTGTCCAAACTCGCAGTTGTTTGCTTTAACATTCTGACCAAAGTTGTCAGTCGAAGGATTCTCCTAGATGAATGGACTTGTGACTGGAAACTTTGGTCAGAATGTTATAGAAAACTACTGAGTATTTCCGAATAAATAATAAACAACTTCCGGACCCGCGCTGACCCGAAATTTACTTTTCCCAAATATTTTGCCAAATGAAAGTAATTTTTGCCAAATGCTGTTAGAAGTTGTCAAATGGTATGAGTTTCTACAACATTGTTTCTTTTATTTTGACTATTTCGACAATCGCTGCTTGAGCGACCTTAGATATCGATAGGAAAGCAATTAATTATTAACAATTCTCGCCTCTATACTTGCATGGGTTTATCATAGAACAATAAACCAACAACATAACAATGGTATTGTAGAAGAGTTTCTTCATCAGAAAGGCACATCGACACCAAGAGGATTATCTATGTAAACATTCCCACCAGACATTCTAGCAATCCCTCCACCCGTCGATACCAATGATATCCAATTAACTGCATCTTGATAGAGGTGTTAACCTTCCATAACCTTATAAAACACCACTAATACCATTAATAATGAGAGTTTCCTGAAATGAGTGGTATGGAGTGACAACTATTATTAAACTTTCTTGTGGAATCAAAAGTTAGTTGCCAAATTGTTTGCCAAATGAAAATATTTATTGCCAAATGTGATTTATTTTTGCCATTGGCAAAATGGCAGAGCGCACCCTGATCCAACTTGTCTTAAAAATAAACTAGAATATGCTCGTAACGGTCAAAATGCTATGTTTTGTGTCAGTTCCTCATATATTTTATGTTTGTGCGTTTGTACATTTGAATGCGTGGTACTCACCAACTTCGAAACCACGTGATTCCCCACCGTGCATAATGGAGATATAATTTCCCATATTATTTGTGTACTGCGATATGGTGGAGTAGCACTCCTATCGGTGTACTCATTAGTTTTGTGAACAAGGATTATTATCTATCACCTGAGTATAATACACATATGGATGTGTATGCTTCTCACCCCCTGGATCTTCCCTACTAAATGATGTGGGTTCTCTATCAGTTGGGAAATACTGTCTCGTTGGTTGTATATCGCTTGTATTTGGGCCGCTTGTGTTGGGTACCTATGTGGTTTCACATTTGAAATGGCTCTTGATTGGGTTACCCTGTAATGCATGTAGTGTATTATCATCGGATAATAACGACTGTCAAATACGTCTCAATGGTTTGCATTTATGTAACGCACCTCCATTAATGCAATTGACTCGAAATTCTTTTATTTATATTTGCATATCTGCTAAAGGTGACTCGATAGAAGAGCGATAACTCTATTGGTCATGATAACATCGATTTTGCATGCGGAGTTTCCAGACTAAAAATCTCAACTTCAAACTATCAATTTGAAAGGAATATTATTATCCCTTATAACCAATGTATGCTACAGAACTATTATCTATCTCCCCAGGCTGGTCCGGTTAGGTCATTGGCAACACAAAATCTTTGGCTCAATGCTTTGACTGTCTGTGCAGGTGCGTGAATTGAGTGGTTTATTGTCGGAAACTATGATATGTTTGTCGATGAGTGTGTATATATATGATATGTACATGTGTATGGAATATGGCGATGACGACACATGTATAGATTAATAAACTTTAATACATTTTGAACTCTATAAATTTTATGCCATCACTATACCGTAAGCGAGACGTTCATTTTAAATTATCATGTCTTTTAATTCAAGGTGACACTAAATTTATAATCGTAGATCCTGGAGATGAGGTATGAGCTTAAAATTCGGGCAATATACGGGGGTCATTTTCGGGGTAATTTCTGGTGATTCGCGTGGAAATGCTAGCCGTACATGGTGCCGTGTTCTAAGTTACTAGCAATTCCAGCAGTATACTAAACTGGAATCTATAATATCAATTCGAAAAAACCATGTATGACGACCTTACAAACACAGATTTGTTTCGAACATTTTAGTATATTTTCGTTTTCTGATTGGCTATTTGCAGTATATGTATGGAAGGCCATCGCGATCACCTGAATCACAATACAATTGTGTCGCGTTCAGAGGCGATTTAGGCTCCTTATTCTCGATTCTTATATAAATATAACTAATTGCAATTATATTAAGTACAAACAGTTCCTGTGAGTTTATTCAGGACTCGGGTTCGTGCAGAAATTTGCCCCAATATGTTGTGCATGCCGTAGTAAATTGGTATGTACAAATCTGACATTTGGAAACATTTCAAACTATTGAGTGCCGGAGTTGAGAATATGAAGTCGTGGTCACGAGGATATAAATTCGTGGCCACGAGAAAATGAAGTCGTGTCCACAAGCAGAAAGTCGTGGCCACGAGAAGAAAGTCGTGGTCACGAGAAGAAAGTCGTGGCCACAAGAATATGAAGTCCTGGCCACGAGAATATGAAGTCGTGTCCACAAGAAGAAAGTCGTGGCCACGAGAAGAAAGTCGTGGTCACGAGAAGAAAGTCGTGGCCACAAGAATATGAAGTCCTGGCCACGAGTAGAAAGTCCTGGCCACGAGAATATGAAGTCGTGGTCACGAGAATAAAGTCACCGTTCCTGGCCGTTCCGCATAACAAATTTGAGAAAAAAAAATCGGAGTTGAGTCAGGTCTCAATCAAAATAGAGTCGGAACTAATCACGTGTCCGTAAATCTCACGTGTCTGTCAAATTTATATATATAATCTTTTATTTCCTCCATGTAACGGAGAGCTTAGAATAAATGTATACAAATAACGATACAAATGAACAATAACACAAGAAAGAATACATCAAGTGAGTATGTACAGTAAGTCAATCACAGAAGGACATTCATGATAATTATATCTACGGTTTTAATTTGATCAATTATGCAATAATATATTGTGAGAATTCAGGCACAAGTGTATAGACGATGTACCTGTTTAGCAAGAGAGTATGGGGTTTCGGAATATTGGGATAAGATGCAATAAGATGCTATATTGACAAAGCTAAATCGATGATACGCACCATAATATATTGTAGTTGGGATACTCGGACGGGTGCATGCATTATTTGCACTATATTGCTATAATACAATCATGGAATAACAGGTATGATATCATCATATGCCCGGAGCAGCTCGTGATAATCGTTCCACATGCGGAGCGTACTCCTTGTTATAAATATAATAAATTTGTTAATATCTGTTATTTTTTCCCGAACATGCATGTGGTGGGATGCATGACAGAAATATCATCATCTGTTCGTAGGTGGTGAGCTTGTCGATTTCTATGAAGCAAGGGATGTCAAAATGTTCAAGAAGTGTGAACCACATGTCGTTCCTTGCCGCAGATATTTCTGGACAGACAATGATGCTGTGTTCAACTTTGTTGCTGTATTGTTTATTACAGAGCAAACACTTTCCGTTTTCGGGAATCACGGATTTTGCTAAGAGCTTCGCTATTTCAAGGAATTGAACTTTGTATTGTGGATAAGCTCTACATCTGAACCATAACGGCGAAACAGCCAGTGAGCTGTAGCTATCTGAAAAGTGTTGAAGTGAACTTTCTCTATGAAGACGCGCTTTCCATGCCGCTTCCTGGAAGTGTGATACTCCCTGGCAGACTAGCTGCTTCCATGCTTCCTTCGATGGGAAATTCTCGTTTTCAACGAAGGCAATTAAATGTGATTTGAGATTGTATTTCTCCAAGATTAAAATTATATCTGATATAAATGAATGCTCGCTTAAAGCATCCCCTCTGATGGCGGTGTCTAAACGACACATGAAAATTTCTTTTGAAGATTTGATCAGGGATGTTCTACAAAGACTTCCGAGTAGTACGAGTTTGCGTTTGTCAATGAGGGCCGTAATGGGGAATGTGCCTAGGAGGCCCAGTACAACATCAGTTCGGGTCCTATATGGGAGCCCTTGAATTTGTTTTAGGCAAAATCGATGGGTTTTTTTCCAATGAATTTTCGTTCGTTGTGGATATGCCGCAAAGAAATTCGCTCCCATATAGGCCTCTTGGTAAGACAATTGTGTTATATAACATGTTTGAACTAAGTGGAGTTATTCCCCCAGCATACATACCCGCATTGCTCAGCATGAAATATGATGCTCTAAGTTTCTGACAAATGTGATTAGTGAGGTTGTTCATCTGATCCTTGTTATTGAGGGGAATACCAAGATGCGTAAATTGGTTCGACTCATGTTATAGGTGTCATATGATAAATAGAATATGTAATTCGTGTTTCTCTCATATGATATTTATGAAACTCGTCACGAATTTTCAGTTTTCTCTCGCCGGAGGCTCGAGAAAACTGAAAATTATTAGACTCGTTTCATAAATATCATATGAGAGAAACACTCATTTCATATCCTCTATATATGTACATGTGTATGGAATATGGCGATGACGACACATGTATAGATTAATAAACTTTAATACATTTTGAACTCTATAAATTTTATGCCATCACTATACCGTAAGCGAGACGTTCATTTTAAATTATCATGTCTTTTAATTCAAGGTGACACTAAATTTATAATCGTAGATCCTGGAGATGAGGTATGAGCTTAACATTCGGGCAATATACGGGGGTCATTTTCGGGGTAATTTCTGGTGATTCGCGTTGAAATGCTAGCCGTACATGGTGCCGTGTTCTCAGTTACTAGCAATTCCAGCAGTATACTAAACTGGAATCTATAATATCAATTCGAAAAAACCATGTATGACGACCTTACAAACACAGATTTGTTTCGAACATTTTAGTATATTTTCGTTTTCTGATTGGGTATTTGCAGTATATGTATGGAAGGCCATCGCGATCACCTGAATCACAATAAATAGATAGAACCGCATGAGTGTTTGAATTTTGACGAAATTATCGCACGAGATTTGTTGGCGGAGCGATACCACGAGTGCGGGACGCAGTCCCGCACGAGAGGTATCGCGTTCCACCAACAAATCGAGTGCGATAATTTCGTCAAAATTCAGACACTCATGCGGTTCTATTTTTATTACATATCTACGTATTATAGTAAGTTGACTCACAGTCGCAATCTCCGGTACAGAAATTGTGAATTTAATAGAGTTTTAACGGCATTTTAGGGTTAACGCAACAATCAGACAGGGAGCCCTTCTATCCACAAGTGAACTTGACCCATCTTGACCCGCGCAAAGGTGTTAATTGGGTTTTCCAAAAATATAACCCAATCAGCGCGCTGCGATTTCGGCAAGTGGGTTGTCGCCATTGCGTTGAAAAGTTGAAAAAGTTAAAATAGTAACGGCGAAAGCCAGTCTAACAACATTGAATGAAATAGTTCGGTCGACAGATTGCACTAGTGCGATTCTGAGAATTATCACACGCCTGGAACGTCGTGCGATCATGCTAATTACGTTGATAGATATGTAATAAAATTGTGTCGCGTTCAGAGGCGATTTAGGCTCCTTATTCTCGATTCTTATATAAATATAACTAATTGCAATTATTTTATGTACAAAAAGTTCCTGTGAGTTTATTCAGGACTCGGGTTCGTGCATAAATTTGCCCCAACATGTTGTGCATGCCGTAGTAAATTGGTATGTACAAATCTGACATTTGGAAACATTTCAAACTATTGAGTGCCGGAGTTGAGAATATGAAGTCGTAGTCACGAGGATATAAAGTCGTGGCCACAAGAAGAAGGTCGGGTCCACGAGAATATGAAGTAGTGGCCACGAGAATATGAAGTCGTGGCCACGAGAATATGAAGTCGTGTCCACAAGAAGAAAGTCGTGGCCACGAGAAGAAAGTCGTGGTCACGAGAAGAAAGTCGTGGCCACAAGAATATGAAGTCGTGGCCACGAGTAGAAAGTCGTGGCCACAAGAATATGAAGTCGTGGCCACGAGTAGAAAGTCGTGGCCACGAGAATATGAAGTCGTGGTCACGAGAATAAAGTCACCGTTCCTGGCCGTTCCGCATAAAAAATTTGAGAAAAAAAAAATCGGAGTTGAGTCAGGTCTCAATCAAAATAGAGTCGGAACTAATCACGTGTCCGTAAATCTCACGTGTCTGTCAAAGTTATGGAAATTTACTTATTCCGTATATGTGATAAATCTATAGACATTTAGTGGAATATACGTGAATTACATTATATTAAATTTCAAATATATGTGCAATTTAAGCACCATTTATATTGGAAATAACATATTTAAATTTAAAATTTTCGTGAAATTTACACCTAATTTTTATTTTCATATACATTTCGATAGACGAAAATACTGGAATGAACAATGCATACGAAAGTACGCACTAGAAATCACTGGAATAAGTAATCAAAACCAAACTTGGTTTTGAAGATCTGGTTTTGATCAGAACTAATTGTGGAGATCAGAACCAAAACGGGTTCCACATAATTATGTGACATGTTCAAAACCAATTTTTGGTTTCGTGTGAAATCAAATTCATAGGATTGTACTGGCATTTTATTTAATATGGTCGTCACAGGAACAGTCCCAGAAGCAATATTATTGTCGAAGAAAAGATTTTTGTGTCATTTGACGCTAGAGAATGTAGTATAAAATATCAAAAATCCGCTAAAATCAGCATTGGGGAAAATTTCAGAATTTAGAATGGCATCCAACGTGGCGGCCGATAATAATGGAAATAAAAAGTATGATAGTTATTCATAAATTCACACTAGTCTATAGACAAACGCGAGATCGGCGATGATATACGTCACTGATTGTAACCCGTGTGTTTTGGAATATAAGCGGCGGAACCCGTGTCGATATTTGAAGATGGCTACCGAAATTGACACTGAAAAGTGTCAAATGGAAAAGTTTCCATTTTTATGTCCGGCTCAGATACGCTGTAACAGCTGTGATTGCGAGTTATCGATGCTAGTATCGCCAAACATTAGCCAATTACAATAGGTGTACGTTAATGACTCCAACCTATCAGCGCGCAAATTTACTAACGACGGAGTATATCTTCTTTAAAATCAAACGTGATATCCAGTCACTGTGGTTTCCATTTGAAAAAAAATGTCAATATGACGTATATTGCTTACTGATATGTATAAACTATAACACACTGACAATTGCTACACATGACCACGATTATAAACATTTTCAGCAAACATATGCGCATCGGTCGTCTCGTCGGTGAGGCGCATAGTGGATTATCACGCGATGAACCATCCAGCGATGGAGAAGCTGGTAAGGCCGCGGTAATCAGCTTTTGATCCATGCATATCAGGGACAACATTAGTTGTATATATTATCAAGTGAGTTTGCTGCTTATCGGGGGTAGCTTGTTTCATAGTCAATTAATTTCCGTTACTGTTAAAAGTGACAAGACGTGATACGGCGTATTGGCTGACATGACGATGAACCATAATTAAATATGAACCACATATCATTCATAAATAATCACTCATCTGTATGATATGAAAGTGACACAGAATGTCCGCTTCATTCGCGCAATTTACAGTGTAGCATCCAGAAAAAGAACACCCTGTTCAAACATTATATGTGATTGCACTCATATGTGTGCTTGTATATTTCGTTACACCCCACGCGACAACTCCGTGTCACACACATTAATGTATACATGTGGGGTACAAGACGTATCGGTGGATATTCCTAAAGTGGGAGTTATAATACCCCTTCGCTCTGACCCTTTGAGTTGTATTTATAATGCATCGCCTGAAGGGACGGCCAAAACTTCACTACAATGGGCACTATTCGCTTGCGGGTGAGGGCACACAATCTTTCCTTCTAAATGCCAATGGAGTCAAATTGTTCGCGAGAAAGTAGAGACTGACTACTGTGCAGCAATCTACAGCAGATAGAGCTGAACTTTCATTACTGCGCCCATATACTGGTGCACTCAAAAATCTAGGAAGATTGTTGAACAAGTCAACTTATCAAAACAATCTATTGTGTAAATATTGTTCGCACTATTATGATCACGAATTTGAACACGCACTTTCGACATGCAGAGCTGACGTTATGATCCATATGCGGGATGTCTACTGGACTAGGATCATCAACAAATATGGCATCGATATATATCTGTATCTCGCATCACTACTCATACCAGAACTGATGGCTTTAATTCTCGGAGGACCTCCGTCAGTGCCATTCGCGGGATCTGCTGAGAATCTCGAATATGTAATTCTTGACTCAGCAATATTTCTGCTACATGCGAGTAAGAATATGGGGAACAACACGACAACATGACGACTCACATAGTCTGCAACTGACATCTGTCATGAAAGTGTTATAGAACCTACTGTTCTCTCTTATCATTCTCTACTTCACCCACTTGACTATATCCATATACTATACTCTTCTACAGTCCCTGTGGCCATCACTACATTCTTATTACTACACGGTATCTCTCCACCTCTCTTCACCCATTCTTCTCCACGCCAACGCTATCATCATATATGTATTTGTATAAATGTGTATGTAAATATAACTCTCCCATGCGGAGGCATTAAAGATTATAAAAAAAGATATTTATAATATTATAAGTAATAATACCCCTTCTCTCTGACCCTTTGAGTTGTATTTATAATGTATCGCCTGAACTGACGGCCAAAACTCCACTACAATGGGCACTATTCTCTTGTGGGGGAGGGCACCCAATCGAATGCTGAAAAACATATTCGACTAATGTGAGATCGAAAGGAAATTAAATTGATAATGGATCAGTCTTACACCAGCTTAAACAAAAATAAAGTTTCCTTTACGAAAACTTGATGAACTGGATTCTAAACTATAAGAAGACACGGAACTATAGCTATTATTCAGTCTAGTGAAATAGTATCTTAAACTGAAATCTTGCGAAACCCCTCTGATGAATCGAAAACTGTTAGAGCGAAACCTTCCATTTTCATGTCGCGGGACTTCTTGAATCAGCCCCAGCTGGTTCGCCTCCGACATGCGTGCACGTACTAGTGCAGCTCAATCTCAAACTCTTAATTCCAAGTTTGCAACATGTGTTTTGGCAAGATCATCACGTGCTAGCAACGGTTACTCTAGATATTCGTAAGGCTGCTAACTGTTTCCATATATCATGCAGTCTAGCTCACACCTACATTTCTAGAACCCAAAATACCCCAAAAACCGATACATGTTAAAAAGGCACAACGGTAACGATTACTTAATCAATTTAGAAGAAGGTATTTACACAAATATCTAAGTCATGCCCATTCCTCCTCGGTTACCTCCCCTGTCTCAACTAAATGGATAAGGAAAAGTGCTTAAGAGCCTGGCTGAGCAATAACCGCTGTATTTAACCACTAAATATTATAATAGCCATGTTTAACCACATGGTACGTAATAATACTATGTGTAACTTGTAACGTGTGTTACTATGGCATTGCTAGGGATATGACGTTCACGGGAAAGATCACATGATTTTGCGGCGCCAACCAAACAAAATTATAGATATCTACCCAATTCAGGTGACTTTCATTGTCTAAATCCAAGACTTCCGTGACTTTAACCAAACATTTCAAATTCCTCTATATGATAATCGCTATCCATTTTTTATATATCTTAATTCGATATGGTACGGGTATATCGCGACAGTCAGAACATCATTAAAAAATAAAAGTGTCCATTCTGAAACCCATACCAATATATGTTATTAGCCAGTGGGCCCGACTTCGTCCGGACTGTTTCCCCTCTGCTTTCATCCGGACTTCAGGTTTTGAAAATCTCCATGGATCTAACATCGAAATCCGTCGAAAGGCGCGATTTTACCTTGAATTGATCATTTTGAAGGTCAATGTCAGGTCGGGGTCACGATTTGACCCGTCCAAAACATTCCCCGGACAAAAGTACTGGTCGAAAGGCGCTACCCGTCGAAAGGCGCGTTTTGACATTGAATTGACCATTTAGAAGGTCAAGGTCAGGTCGCGATCACGATTTGACCCGTCGAAAACACTCCCTGACAAAAGTACCCGTCGAAAGGCGCTACCCGTCGAAAGGCGCGATTTGACCTTGAATTGACCATTTTGAAGGTCAAGGTCAGGTTGGGGTCACGATTTGACCAGTCCAAAACACTCCCGGACAAAAGTACCCGTCGAAAGGCGCTACCCGTCGAAAGGCGCGATTTGACCTTGAATTGACCGTTTTGAAGGTCAAGGTCAGGTCGGGGTCACGATTTGACCAGTCCAAAACACTCCCCGGACAAAAGAATCCCTAGGTATCAAATGTCGTCGAAATCCGTCGGGCAGTTTTACCGGCCATTGCTAATAATCAGACAGACAAACAGACAAACAGAAGTCCCAAAATATTTATTAGATGTACTATATCAACAGATGGACGCCATTTCCAAATACCCATGATTCTAGTACGGTAATTCCGTCTAATATAAGATAAGTTCTCTTTAGGATACAACTAGGATATTAAACTTCATGACATTTGTCGTTCTTGTTAACGTTCTTATTACACCCTGATTGAAATCACGAATCCAGCTGACATGGTTCCCTGAAAAACCGTCGCAACTAGCATGGCGAAAAACAAAAGCCCGAATATTTATCTGCAATATAAGCCCGGTTCAAAGGGAGGACGGACGTTTTACATAAATCCAGCCATAAATGGCAAGATATTTTAAACAAAGAATTTCTCTGGTTCTATTTGGAGAAATCTTGAGTTTCTCATATCATCATCTTCATTGTATATAGAATTTTAGCAATTATTAAGAGACAAACAAAAACAATGGATTTTAATACATTTGAGAGGTTGAAAATATTATTTTATTTGTTGTCCCTTTCGGTAACAAGAACTGCTAGAATAATGTTGATATGCAGTGTGGTCCACTCAAGCAAGGAGTAGTCAACTGGAATTAGGTAATAGTGTTAAGAGATATGGTGGTCAGCTTTAAGTTGGCTATGAACTTATGATCCACAATTCAGCTCAGCCCAATTTTCCATTGATTAACAGGCATGACGTGACAATTCTGAAATATAGAACATTATGTACGGATAGTTGCCATTCTAAATGAAAATAATCATTACATTTCAAGAATCAAGAATAATTAAGTCGCTTCTCATGATCTTGAAATATTCTATCATGGATATATCTACTACACTTTTCGGTGAAAAAAAATTATTTTACAAAAGTTCTTGATACCTGAAATAATTTATTTAAAAAAATACTTTTCATGCAATAAAGGTAAAGTAAATGAGGATATAATATTGAATGGGCCAATGGTTCTTAAATATTGTGTCACAATAATAGCTTGTACCAAATTTCACAAAGAAATTCCTGACAGATTTTGAGAAAATCCAACTTGAAATACCAGGACATTTTGGCAAAAAGTGCGTCTTACCTTTAAATATGGGCAAGGTCGTTTGTAGATATATAGATTATGTCGATGTGATGCAATTGAGTCAATCTGCAATGAGAATAATTAGAAGAAACGATTCAAACATACATTGTGAGGTAAATTTATTGTTGATACTTAACTAATAGTGTGTGGGTCCGATAAGGTATCGAGAAACATGACAATGAGAACTCGAGCTCTTGACGCTTTTGTTGTCCGGGAGAAGGAGCGGTACTCTGTCTCGGATCGGAATTCTAGAGGTGCTTGCAAGAAATCGATGGGTGTATAACGCCGAGCGCGGCTCAAAAACATTTCAAAGCACAACGGTAGCAACGTTAAAGCTATTTATGCAACAAGGACAAACTGTTTTCCTTTTTAGAATATCGCATTGCATTGTTCAGACCTCGCCTTTGGTAGTTGTTATGTTGCTGGTGTCAGTCACACACCTCCTCGATCTGTTTATACTTGACAATACTTCAAGAAACTTCAATTATTTCTACGTAGTGACACCTACTGTATGGACGTCGATAGAGAGACTACTCCAATGTTGATAACGTGTGCACTCTTTCCGTTTATAAACTCTTCTTGATAAGCCATAGTCATGATATGTTGTTTACATGAACAATAATACTTTGATGGTGTGGTGGTTGATGGCGTTGGCCTATCTCAAATGTGTTCTGTTATAAAGTCCATCCACAGTTCTCTCTGTTCGGAAGATAAAGCACTTCGTTCCATATACGTGCATAAGTAAATAGTTTATGGGTCAATAATATATGTTGCGGGACGCTTAGTGGTCGGATATGGTGTCATGTGAGGCGAAGTGAGATCAATATTGATATCGCTGAGACTCACATGACACCATATCCGAACACTAAGTGTCCCTTAATGCATTTATTATGTCAGTTGACAAAATCCAACATATCTATTTAATTAATCGTCGCTGTAATTTATTTAAATTTGGTAAGTTAAATGCTTCGTCTATGGCCACAGTGACGCGTCATGGGCGTTGAAAGTCAACGCATCGAGTCAATGGCTAACCGCCAGAAGTGGGACAACTAGGTGAGTTTGATAGTTAACTTATGAATCTTTAGAATTCCTCAATTATTTCGCATGCAGGTTTTGGAACATGGTACTATGTCTTTAAATTCACAGAAAATGATTTATGATAGATATCACATTTCTTGGCGCCAAAATACACCAAAAATATCCCCGAGGCGACAGAGTTTTCTGAAAAACAAGATGGTGGATAAGCACCTAATATTGATTTCATGTGGGGTCACTTCCCTAATATGGGTTCATATACCGTCACTCTTTATCGACGCTGATTGGCTAATCGCAAGAGCTGACATAATAAATGAATAAATGACCAAAATGGCGACGTCCTGCTCGAAAAACTGTGTTCTTTAATTGAGTTATAGGAATAGAACTCGAGTAATGCTATGATATTATGTATAGAAATGATATACTAATATTTAATTGATGTACTCCCTTATACATGTGTAAATGTAAGTTGTTTTTTATTCATCTACTCAAGAATGTGATTGTTCAACAACTAGTCTCGTTCATTAGACCCACTTGAATATGAAAAGCTGGCCACGAATGTGATCTCCCTTGAACAGCTATAGCTACATTATTTTGTGATCAATTTTAAAATCAGGCTACGAATGTGATCGATACCTTCGAATCCTCATCTACATATACATGTCACTACCATAATATCACACGTTACAAGTTATACAAGCAAATAAATAATCAGATATATCATATAAACCTGTATATACATGAAATTTGGTTAATCATACAAATCGATAGTAGATACCCGAAAGAAAAAACGCCATGCAGGGTGGCTTTTTTATCTGGGCATTTGGGTGAAATAGACTCTAAAAAAATCTTAATAGACAAGGCCGTGCTTACTGTGATATTACTCTCTATAGCTTTGCACGATGGACGCAATAGCTGGCCATATCGTCATTTTCCAGTCTGTGGGTTTTAAAATTTGAGATAGAGTCCGCTCAATACCCCGTAATGTTGTTAATGTACACAACAAAGAGGAAAAATCGACAATTTTCCAATTGATAGACTCGCAGCAGCACTATATGTGAAAGTAGGTAGTGGCAATCTCAGTATATTAAGACAGAATACCGCAGTATATATACTGCTAATGCTTTTAACAGTTTGTTAATACTGCTAAGGCTTTTAACAGTTTGAAAAATAGACACAAGTTATACAAACGATTACAATCAAAGAACGCTTTTATTATTCAGCTTCAGTAGCTGCGATGCATTGTTTTAGGTATCTTACGAAAGTGCGCCACTATTTTTATCATATTGACCGGTAGAAGTCTATTGTCACGCAAGAAGTTTACATTAATGCATGGCTATCAGCTGAAATGTCAGGGCCAAATGTACCTTATTATGTTAGCCACGTGATCTGAGACAAGTTTTCTAAAATTATGAGTGTGACATCGCTGCGAGAAAGCAATCGGATTCGTCCATTCTTGTCAGAAAAAACATACGAATGATATTCATAACATTGTATCACAATAGTTGAAGTTACCTTGCTGTAACTTCTGTCTATCTTATCGACACTAATGATAATTTATCCATGTAAATAATTATGAATTTATGACGCAATGAACACAAACTGAGCCTCTGCATCCACTCATTCTGAATTATATTTTATTTCGAGCGTAGACTGGTGCGGTTTAAAGATGCCAGAGTAGAGTTGTCAGAATAAAACAAAACATCTTTCGTGTCAGGGTTGGGTTTGGAGAGTCAATTGCTGACAAAAAAGTGCCACTGAGTTTCACTGAACCTATATATTGGGATTTCCGTTGTATGAACAATTCAATGGTGTGGTTGGTGTAAACATTTATTTCCAATCCTAACATAAACTTAAACAAAAGCAATATAATAATATACATAAATGAAATTATTGGAAAGGGGATTAAACAACAAACCCAAGGTGTTCTGTTAACTTTGCTCCCATGTTTTCAAATTTGCCAAAGTTGCATTGTTGGTTCTAGGAATGGGAGTTGGAGGGAGGATCACCAAAATCGACAAAGACATTTATAATCACCGATTTTCTTCAAACATATTTGCATCACAATGCTTTGAGGAGTCGAATGGGGCGGATTATATTTTCCGAAGCCAAGCCTTCATAATCAGGGATCGGGTATAGGGAGTATAAGGCATCACCATTCATAGAATCAGGGATGGGGTATAGGGAGTATAAGGCATCACCGTTCATAGAAATTGTTATCGTCGATTTTGTCCCAAATTTTTTACGAGCAATATAATGGTCTGCATGGCTCACAAGAGTTCTGGTTAAAACAGACTCGACAGCTATGCAATACTGACTCTGCTGCAATAGTATTTGGGGTTATCTATTACCACCAGCAAACGTTAGCTCTGTGTCGCTAAAAATAATTTCTGCATTGAATGCATGCAGTATGACACTGCCAGAACAATGTTTATAACTCTAGTTTAGGAATGTGACGAATCTACCACTGTAAAGGCATTCCAGCAATCGCCTGGTAGGACACATCACTTTCCTGATATATGTTGTGATTGTGTGACATTGGGACTCAGTAATGCGATATAATTGTTGAGTCTGTGTTTTAACCAGTGCTGGGCTCAAAGTGACACAATCGGAGTCCGGGGTGAAGATTGGTGAGGGGCAACACAAATCTGACTAGCTCTATAAGTATGCACTATCCATCTAATGGTGTTGTTTATTGCTGTCAATGTCCGAGTCAGGTATGAAAACCGATGTAATGGGCTCCAAAAGTTGTAACAAAATGTCACCGATTTCACCAATATGGTTATATCAATGATGCGATATAATGGGGAACTGCCGGCGGACCTGATTTTACTTGCTTTAGTGCACCGGACACATTTGGACATTAAAGGCACGCTTTGCGTTAGGCCATCCCCCAATTATTTCTTTTTGACAGTAAATATTAGAAAGTTATTATACAATGTTGTGTACAGTATGTGTTTTTCTTGTACGAGTTCAGGTTGTGGTGAACAGTTATATTGCACGAGAACATTGTATAATGACATTCTATTATCCATTTGTGTTTTTATCCAAAATGAAGTCCCCCGGAGTCCCGATAGTTTTTATAAAAGTCATATTGGACTCGATTCGAATTAGTAAGCTTTCTTCAGAGAAATGCTACTTCTTTTTTCGGATTTCCATCTATTTGACCAAAAATGCTGATCACATGTGTACACAATCTGTTAATAAAGGAGTTAAATGTCGACAAATGAATAAGTCAACTTAACCACGCTACTAACCAATTGTCTAAATTTGTTAGTAAGACCAAAACGACTATTTAAAATGCAAATGTATACAAATAAACGACATATTTCTCAGATTTGTTTTAATTTTTCGTTCCGTATAGGCGATAAAATATACTCATACTCGTACCTTAACTATATTCAGCAACAAATGACTTCTCAGTACAACACCATATATCCCCTCTATTGTATATAAAGCTTGGTTGGGGTTGATGACAGGAACTTAGTAAAAATTGCAACCGAATTGGTCTACTTGTAGCTGTCTGGTCTGTACTACTTCAGTCGCTGAGTGTACTTCTGTTTGCAGGCAAGTGTAACAGAACAATATGCGCCCATGCCTGATTCACATTCACATTCACATATAATACGATGCACGAAAACAGGCATTATTTGTTAGTCGGACAGACGTACTTGTCATGCTGACGAGATCATTCGATGCTGCATGGTTCCCAGGAAAATATCAAGTCAAACCAGTGCAGTGAGATAAAGTTTATAGTTTGTTTTGGTACGCTGCACTGGTCATGGTATATAATAATTACGTTTATTGACGAGCCGTTGACAACTTGGCCAATAATATCGTCACATGATTTTTGAAAAGCAGGTCACCATTTTCAAATATAAGCGCTGATAATTTATCCCTCAGTGTTCAGTTGACTGAGACCTCCTAAGATACCACTCTGGGAATGTCTTACTGATCCCAAAGAAGACATGAGAATGCCAGCATCGGCCATTGATATAGTACGAAGCGAAGCTATGATGTAATAAAGAAATACACATATTTTATGGTTCCATGAATTTCCGACATCCACTTCGAAACAAAAAAGAACACAACGTGAAGTCCGGGAAGGATCTGTATCTCCAAAGTATAGGTTCCGCCACATGGATGTCAATTGGTTGATGTGATCAGGATAAAATAAAAGTCCAAGGATGACTATATAATGCTTTATTCTCTCATCCAATTTAATACATGTATAATATCAGGATATTGAGATACAAGTATATTAACAGTAGACATATAGCAATATATACAATATATATGTACATATGGTTCCGGGTCGATGGCATGTTGAAATTCGATGAATGTATTCCGAGTTTTATTCTGACACCGTTACTAGCTTATTTTCGTCAGTAGTAATCACGGCGCAATCTCGTATGAAACCTTGTTGGTTGGAGCAAACTAATTGATCACACCGCGGAAATAAAAGTTGATGTCTTCACAGTCACACACGTGTGTTTAGATTTAGTTACAAATAATACGTTACTTCATGTAGATCGTCAATTTTAGTATTTATACCATTGATGATTGCCATATCGCTCACTCGTAACTATCGTATAATTGATTCCGGGAACCATACATATATACTAATATACCAACATAGAAGCCAAGTGTTAATATCATAACGTGTGACTATTTAAATAATCAATTATAACTAATATAAATGTAAATATACCTGGATACTCATTGCGCTCGTTGGCAGGTATTTAATTTAATACTCGGTTCACATCCATTCATCAATGTGGATGCGCAGCCAGCTAACTTCAGTAGAAGGTTTAAGACCTGCCGAAGCCTCCATCTGACCACCCCCACAGATGAATGCATGTGCATCCATACAGTTTTTCTCTTCGTGTCGTCGGCTCGCATCTACACATAGCAAATCAAAAATAGACCGATTCATGACGAGAAATTTCGATGCATTAATTGTGGGCTGAGAAAACGTTCGTGATGATCCGAATGAAAGCGCAAAGTCTGCGGAGTAATATGGGATTCTTCATATTGAGAATTTCATTTATCGCGGTAGCATTTGTTCGTCTAATATATTTAGGTTGTAAAAAGTGCTTTCTTACATCCGTAAAGAACTCACATTCCAATAAATAATGAAATTCATCACCAATGTGTTTGTGGCACTTTGGGCATACTAGCTCTTTCAGCGAGATCAATATTATTCCATCGGCCCGTCTCTACCGGTAACTGGTGGTTACAGGTACACAATCGGCATAATGTTAACCTGTTTCTGGTATCAAGAATATTCAAGTAATCTTCAAAATGGATATCTTGTTTGAACATTTTGTATATAATTCCCCTACTACCCGAGGCCTCGATATCATTTTTGCATGTATTACGGAATCTACAAATAAGGTTGCACTCAATGTATGAGTGTAATCGCTCAGTACAGTGAATTTTATATATATCCATTAGGTGAAGCTGGCCACATTCTGTTAAAATTTGCTTAACTTTGTTTATCCACGTGAAATTAGCGGATGAGACATTACTGTGTTTTAGCGCTAACATATATAATATTTTACAATATCTATTACAATTCATATTTACTACTTTCAACCAATACTTTACCACACGCATGGCTATTAATATATCAATTGGCATACGACCGCTCTCTCCACATAACATATAATTGCATGTGGATGGTTTTAGTCGTAAAATAAACTTACAAAATGTTCTATGTATGTTTTCAATTATATCATTACTTAGGTGTACTCACCTATGAAGATAGGTGAGTACACCTAAGACCTTAAATCAGATGTTTTTCTAGCCCTTTTCTAACACCCTGGCATCTCAACTTCAAACCATCTTAAAACATGGCCCTTTTATAACACCCTGGCTTCTCAAATTCAAAACGATTTGAACCCGGATCTATTGGCTAAATTCCACGCCTTACTAAAAAACCGTTCCGTCTTGGCCTAACGAAAACTATGATGGCTTTCTATCAGATTGTTTTACATTAGATGAAGTCACATATGATGAATATTGCGCGATAGTAAAACCGCAAATATTTCACCTAGAAAACACACGTTACGGGACAGTCTCAGAAATTAAAGTTATTCGAAAGTGTATACTTTTTAAAGACTGGGTCCACGTGATAGAATTTTCCGTGTGGATACAAAATCAAAATATTTGCCATACATTCGAAAGTGGGCGCTGTATAAAATATCCGTTTAAAACAAGTTAAATGGCTCAAGTCGTTGATATACAAGGTGCGCACTTTAACGTACCCTTACCCGCAGACGACGGGAACATGGATACACCTGTCCAACAGCCGCATATTCCTCAACAACCGCAACCCGATTAACAAGGCGACTTTAATGCCCTGTATCTGAATTCTTAACGCGATTTCATCATGAAAATCGAGAGGTCACTTGGAACTGTATTAAACAACAGGACTGACAATTAGATTCGCTGAGATAACCGACAAACATCAAGCTATTGCTAAAGTAAGAAGCATAAAACAACATGAATGCAAGTTATGACTAAAAGCGGAGGGAAACGACGTACATGTATATTTAAAATGGTGGTTACGTGCATGGTATGAGAATAGACTTCCGGTTTAGTGACATGGTATAGTCTCATACCATGCAGGCGCGTAATTATGTGCGCTGTTTGATCAATTTGAATTGTAGACATGATATGATGAATACTGGGAGCTATGGTCCCACTTTGGTAAATGCTATTTGGCACCGTTTGGCACCGATCCTGCAAGTACTCAAAGACCGTCCAAGACCTTCCAAAGTTGCGGTTCCAACAAAGTTCCATACGGTTCCAAGTTTGGTTGGCACCACTTACAGAGAGAATGTTCTTGGGAGGGTTTAGAATGGCACCGCCGACCCTTGAAGGGCTCAAAGAACGTCCAAGAACATTCAAATTTACGGTTCCGAAGCTATGAATGGGAGGGTTAGAATTGCACCGATCATGGAAGTACTCAGAGAACGTCCAAGAACATTCAAATTTACAGTTCCGAAGCTATGAGGTCTCTAAAATTATAAATCGCCAATGGCAAAGATCCTGGAAGTACTCAAAGGCCTTCCAACAACATTCAAATTTACAGTTCGAAAGTTATATGGACCCCTCAAAATTATAAAAGCTTCAATGGCAATGATTCTGCGAGTACTCAAATACCGTCCGCCACCGGTTCACATTTTACATAATGGTTCAGTTGAAGTGCTATAGGTGTGTATAATGGTTCAGCTGAAGTGCTATATGTTTGCATAATGGTTCCATCAGAAGCTCCCTGCGTGTGCCAAACGTAAGTATACATTAAAGGCACGGACGGCGTTCGTTGCAGAAATATTTATATTTGTTCAAATCGCCATCAACAGAAGGAACACCATAATATATATAGTTCCGCTCATTGGCCAGACATAATCAGCGCATAAATAGTATATTGTCGTCAAGACGTACGCTGGTGTACTTAAACAAGAGACTGCACATGTTACAGAAGTTGTGCTTCTGTTTACATAACGCAGGGCAATTATATCAGTTAATCACACAAAATTGATATAAACGCTCTTTATTATTTCCATATCAGGATAACAGTAACAAATAACCCTCTTTACGTTTACCATATCCGGACCTAAGCAAAAGCCCGTACACCCCTACCAGAGTGCAAATTATTAGGGTAATTAAGAACAGGCCAATTTACCCAGTCATTCGAATATTGTGGCGCGGACCAGAAAAGCTCAAAGACCGTCCAAGACCATTCAAATTTACGATTCCGAAGTTACGCCTGAATATTAAAGGGAGACAATGCACTCAATGAACAATGGTGAGCTTCGTCCTGCATTATGTTTCTAACGGGGTGTATTAATTCATATTACGTTAAAGTGAGACAATGCACTCAGTTTGTGAATGTTAGAGGGATGAGAGGCACTCACGTAGGTGAATATTAAAGGGAGGTGATGCAATCTCGGTGTGTGTTCGTAATAGGTGTATAGTGTACGTTCGTAATATGTGTATTACGTTATTTACTGTCAGATTGTGTTTATCACGTGATGACCTCGATGAACGATGGGATAGCTTCAGCCCTGAATAATAAAGTGAGACAATGCGCTCGCGATGTTAAAGACTGCACTCTCAGTGTGTGAATATTAAAGGGACACGAGGTACTCAGTGTGAATATTAAGGTGATGCAATCTCGGCACGTGCATGTTAAAGTGACACGAGGCAATCTCGGTGTGTGAATATTAAAGGGAGACAAAGCGCTCACATGCATGTTAATGGGAGGTGATGCAATCTCGGTGTGTGAATATTAAAGGGACACAATGCACTCTAAAGGGACGCACGGCACCCGCAGTGGGTATAAGTTAAAAGGACACAAAACAAAATTCGAACTAAAATTTCAAAAATAAAGAAAAAAATATAAAACTTTCAAAACTTAATTTTTTTTTCAAAAATTTTAAGAAAAAGTTCAAAAACTTTCAAAGTTTCAAAAATTTAAAAAAAAAATCAAATTTTCCAAAATAAAAACAAAAAACTCCAGAATAATAAAACAAATTGTCATCTTCAAATTTTTGAAGCGTTATAAAATCAATTATTTTTAAATCTTCAAATTTTTCACGAATTAAGATAAAATTTACCAATTTTGAAACTTCAAACTTTCGGGCTCTTATCTCATACATATCATCTCCCAGCCCCAATATGAATATATAACAAAGACGAGAATAACATTTTGATAAAGTTTATTGAAATTTAATCATTGTCTGAATCTTCAATCGTTAGATTTATTTCTAAGAGTTTCTTGAATTTCCTCATCGCTTCATCCGCAGCCCATTCATTATTTTATCCGAGTTTGGTCAGCTTGACCATTTTCTTCATGATAGTGCTATGGATGGGGGATGTTTTCAATCGATGCTGGTATTCTATCAATCGTCTGTATCTTTTGAGAAAGAGATCAAACTCGATGCACATTTGCTCTTTCCCCTTCTCATCTATTGCTCATTGCTCTTTTCCCTTCTCCCCTTTTGCGCAGTTGCTCTTTTTCCCTCTCCCTCTTGCTCATTTGCTCGTTTCCCCTCCACTCTTGCACAGTTGCTCTCTTCCCCTCTCGCCTTTTGCTCCGCTCTTTTCCCTCTGCTCTCTTGCTCAGTTGCTCTTTTCCCTCTCCCCTTGCTCACTTGCTCTTTTTCTCTTATTCTCTATTGCTCATTTGCTCTTTCCCCTACCCCTATTCTCAGTTGCTCTTTTGCCTCTCCCCTTTTGCTCAATTGCTCTTTTCCCTCCCCGTTTTGCTCAGTTGCTCTTTTCCCTCTCCCATATTGCTCTTTGTCCCTCTTTATTGCTCATTTGCTCTTATTCCCCTGCCCCTACTTCTCAGTTGCTCTTTTCCCTCTCCTCTCTTGCTCAGTTGATCTTTTCTCTCTCACCTCTTGCTCAGTTGCTCTTTTCCCTCACCCTCTTTCTCAGTTGCTCTTTTCTCCTCTTCTCTATTGCTCATTCGCTCTTCCCCCTGCCCTATTATCAGTTGCTCTTTTGCCTCTCCCCTCTTGCTCAGTTACTCTTTTCGCTCTCCCCTCTTGCTCAGTTGCTCTTTCCCCCCTCTCTTGCTCAGTTGCTCTTTCCCCATCTCCCTTTTTTCTCATTTGCTCTTTCCATCTCCCCTCTTGTTCGTTTGCTCTTTTTCTCCTCTTCTCTATTGCTGATTTGCTCTTTACTCGTTTTGTTTTTTTGTTTTTTTTTCGACGCACAAACCCCCTTACAACAAAAAAAAATCCCGCCGAAAAAGGGGAGATGAGGAGGCCGCGTACGCCTTTTTTACCTAAGAACAATAACTCTAAAAGAAAAATAGAGGTACGAACACGGCGAGTTTATAATACCGCACCATGTTCTCTCTTCTTTTCGCTCATACAAGAACGATAGTTCTTCCCGTAATTCGAGATAATGCACCGGTGCCATTTATGCGGAAAGATCTTATCGACGAACTACAAAGACATAAGAATAGTAAACACGGAGTTATGTCAAGAATGAAGAACGATATATTCGGGCGATACGACGATACTGCGTATGACCGAGAAACGGATATTGTTTGGGACGAAGATGAACGGAAAACGATATCAGATTCGGAGGATTCGGAGGATGATACTGTCGCCGGTAGTAGAGCGCCAATCGGCCGTAAGAAAGCTGCACAATGCGCCAGCGAGATGGACACATTCAAAAGTATGTTGAAACGCGTCAACGATGATGCGGAAGTGATGGCAGTGTGGTCTGATTAGGTTGATCGACATATGGAAGAAGAGTGCATGTCGGAAGAAGGGGCTGAGGAAAAAGCTCAACGAGAATGCATCGACACAGAGTTTGATCTCTTTCTCAAAAGTTACAGACGATTGATAGAATACCAGCATCGATTGAAAACATCCCCCATACATAGCACTATCATGAAGAAAATGGTCAACTGACCAAACTCGGATATAATAAAGAATGGGCTGCGGATGAAGCGATGAGGAAATTCATGAAACTCTTAGAAATAAATCTAATGATTGAAGATTCAGACAATGATTAAATGGTGGTGGTTTTACCATTAAAAGTGGACTCTGTATAAAGAACTCCGCGCTGCAACCTAAGCTTAGAAAAATGTCTTAAAAATGCTGAATGAAGCTTAGAAGGGGAAGGGACTTTCTCTTTGGGCAACTATTTCTTCTCACGACTGATAACCATACGGACAATACATCATCTCTTTCCTGCAATCTTCTCCAATCCTTATAATTCATTTCATCAAGATCATGACCTACATCATCTTGAACAGAATTTAAAACATCAGTGCTGCAACATAAACTTTCAACAAAAGGTTGCTGAACCTGTAATGAATTACAAATAACTTGAACTGAATCATTTGTAATCATATCTGAAGAAGGTGTATCCAACCTAGATAAGTCATCTGCATCGGTATTAGATTTACCGGGTCTGTAAACAATATCAAATTTAAAAGAACCTAGAGCGGATAACCATCTCTGTCCAGTAGCATCTAATTTGGCTGAAGTTAAAACATATGTTATCAGGATTGTTATCAGTATACACTACAAAATAATTACCATATAGATAGTCATAAAACTTTTCTGTAACTGCCCACTTTAAAGCTAAAAATTCTAACTTAAGTGCCGGATAATTCTTTTCTGCTGCTGTGGTTCCTCGGCTGCCATACGCAATAACTCTCTTCACGCCATCGAACTCTTGGTAAAGGACACAACCTAAACCATGGCGGGACGCATCAGTATGGACTTCAAAGGGCCTGCTGTAATCGGGGTAGCCTAAAATGGGTGGATTAGAAAGACGATCTTTCAAAGTATCAAATGCAGACTGCTGCTCATGCTCCCATTTCCACTGCCACGTAAAAGAGGATTTAACCTTGTTCTTTGGCTTCTTTGTATTTGTAGGGGGAAGTAAATCTGTCAAGGGCTTAGCAATCCTGGAAAAATTAGGACAATATTTTCTGTAGTAACCTGCAAAGCCAAGAAATGATCGCAACTGATCAAAGTTCTTGGGAACTGGCCAGTTGACAATTTTGTCAACTTTTGCAGGATCTGTCTCGATACCTTTCTCTGAAACTACATGGCCTACATATGAGACACGGCGCATGAAAAATGTACACTTTGCTGGGGCCAGTTTCAAACCACATTCTCTGAGCCTGTCAAAAACAAGTCTAAGTCGCTCCAACTTCTCCGGAACAGATTTTGACCATACAATGAAATCATCAACATAAATATTACATATATTCCTGTTCAGACCATCGAGGCAGTCTTCCATGATTCTCTGAAAGCTAGAAGGACTATTGTTCAAACCAAATGCAAGTCTATTATATTCATAGAAACCTAGACCTCCAACAGTAAAAGCTGTTCTCTCTTTGTGCTCCTCTGCAATTTCCAATTGATGAAAACCAGATTTGAGATCGAGAACTGAGTAGTACTTTGCACCTGCTAAGTAATCAAAAAGATCTTCAGGCCTTGGGAGTGCATAATTATCTGGAATAGTGCGCTTATTTAAAATTCTGAAGTCTGTACATATGCGAAGGTCACTTGAACCCTTCTTCCTAACTAAAACAACATTAGAAGAACATGGACTGTGAGATCGGCGTATAATGCCGGCAGCTAACAACTGGTGAAGATGATTTCTCACTTCATCAATCATGCTTGGAGGTAAACGTCTCGGACGATCCTTGAAAGGCGTAGAATCATACATGTCGATCCTATGCTTAACTGCACTGTAAAAACCTAAGTCAAGATCATGCTGTGAAAAAACATCTGAAAACTCTTTGATGAGATTCAATGCAACAGATATATCCTTTACATCATCAAGAGAATAAACATCAATCGTAATTGTATCAATAAATGAAGAGGTAGTCTCTGAACCTGGGGAGGTTTCAATATCTTGCTCAACAGAGTTAGGTGCTATACTAATAGTCCTAGAAGAAATATTTGACAAGTGAACATCAACAGTATCAGTGCTCTTGAAATCATATTTCACAATATATGGACCTATCTCTAAAAAGTTGAACCACTCATCATCTGGAAGTGGCTGCAAAATAGCACATGTGGGTTGGTAAGGAATCTTATGATAAAAAAAACCAGTAACAACTTTCTTAGTATTAGGATGGAGAATAACATGAGTATTCTCAGCAGACTTTACATGACCTAGAACAAAGTTGTGTTTAGCAAGTTCTTTCTCCCTAGAAATCATGCATCTGAATGCCATGAACCAAGATGATGACAAGTTTGCATTCTGTAAAAACCTGTTACCATGTGCATCTTTGCACAACTGCATGAGTTCTGAAAGAATATTAGTTCCTAGCAAAACTGGCACTGACATGTTATAAGAACTGTTTGACACTACAAGAAAAATGAACTCTTTGCCTGAATCTTGTCCTAAAGAAGGAACTGTAATAGGACACTGAATGTATCCAAGATAAGGGAGTTTGTTGCCATCAGCACACTCTATATTACGTATAACGGACAAGGGCTGCAAAGGAATATGTTTCAAGAAAGTGCTGTAAAATTGCTCGCAAATTGTGGAGCAAGTCGAACCTGTATCAACAAGAGCCTTAGTATTGTAACCTGAAACAATAATATCTGACTCCGTAGCATTTCCATTTATACAATGTTCCTTACTGGAATCATTAATAAATTGAGATTTGTTAATAAATCTCCGGGATCTATCCTGTGGACGAAAAACTTTATCTCTATCATAGTAGCGATAGTATCCACCTTTCCTACAACCAAACGCTTTATGCGTCAAATCACCACATTTCCAACAGCCGGTGTATCTACCAGATACATACTCTCCTTGTAACCTATCATTGGTGTGATTATTATAATCATTTCTCTCATCTGAAACATTATGTCACTCCTTCTGAAAATAATGAGCATTATCGCTTCTCTCAGTATACTGCCTTCTGCGATTCCTATTCTGATATCTCTGCGCACGCCGTCTGGAGTAAGAGTTATAACCACTGTTATAATTATCATTTCTCTAATAATCATCATTGCTATTTTCACTATTTCTCTTCAACTCCTCTATCCGAACTGTCAATTCCAATATCTCGGCCTGTATCTTCAACATAACTTCCTCTGAAATCTGTGACGCCATCTTTCACTAACTCGCAAATAGCTACGGAAAATTTGAAAGTATTTCAACGACGATCGACCTACAAATTCTAAGAAATATCTCTGCAAAAAAAAACAAGTGTCGCTTTAACTAACTGGAATAAAAAATGATTCAAGTCGAAACCTACAAGAGAATTCGGGAAAAAAAATCACTAAGTGTAAAGGTCAAAGTAAATAAACTTGTTGAACGCTGAAAACGTCAAGTGAAAATACACTAAACTCAATATCTGAAAAACCGACGCGCTGAAATTTATACAGAAAAACCTAAGTATTTTCTGCAAACCAACTCAGAAATCACTGAAAAACAAAATTCACTTTGTAATTAAACCTGCGGGAAAAAAAAAGATTCTGCGGAAAAATTAATTCAAGAAAAATTCTCAAGTCCAACTACGTAAGAAAATTTCTGAAAAAAAATATTTATCAAGTTCACCGTAACTCAGAACACTGTAAGTCACCTACAATTTGACTACCAAACGAATACCTACAAGTCGCATACAAATTCAAAATTAATCTGCGATTAAATATTCAAATCACCTATTTCCGCTCGCTATCTGATGTCAACTGAAATAATTTCAAAGTCAGATCCAACCTGATCTATCACAAACTACAACTCAACAATGGAAAAATAAATTAATTTTCCAAGACATCACCATTAAGTCACCTAATTTCAAGTTAATTGTGCCGTCCGGCGACAAAACTGAAATATAATCAATCACGTGATGACACAACAACACATATGAACATTAAAGTTCACCGTCAACTGAAAGTTGATTCGAAAAATTATTTTCCGAACTTGCTCTGAAAAATCACCTATTTTCGAGCTATATACTCCACCGTCAACTACGAAATTCTCAAATCACAATTCACCGTCACTGAAAATCAATAAAGATTTTTACAATCACCTATTGTCGCACTATAAATTCACCGTCGTCTGAAAATTTGAACACAAATTTCACTTCCGCTTGCATGCTAAGTGTGGACTGGCTGAAAATTTATAAGTTTTCTTGCCGACAACTGCTACTAATTAGTTTGGTTAAGTTAACTTCCACCTAATTAGTGTCGCGACGAATTAACTCATGCACCTATCTGATGAAATGAGATGAAAGCAAGCGCGATGCGTACTTGCCTCACACAAAACAAATTTAGTGGGAAAGATGGTGTGGGCTGGGCGGGGAAGGGGTCTGGGTTGACTCACCGTTAACCTGAGACTCCGACAACTGCAGACTCCGACACCAACTTACCATGTCACGACTATCAACAAACCAAGATGACAACACCTGCTTGTACTACCAAAACTAGTTGGGACAATTTGTCCAACACCGGGTCTGAAAACTACTAACTTATTAATGCAAAGTCTGAATTGCATTGCATAATGTTGGAGACAAAAAGTATTTATTACACCATCACAAAAAAGTGATGACCGAATGTCAAGAAATTTGAAATATTCTCGACCAATTTCGGTTTCAGAAAATCTCCGATAATTTGCAATGAAATTCACCTTGCAATTAACAAGCTGACATTTGGCCTACATGTATGCATTCAGTACTGAGCCATTTAATACAACAAATGTAACTTTTTTGACAATATGTTAGTCAAAGAAAAACTTTGACAGCATACAATATATAATGTGTGGCTGGACGGATATATTATATACCTAGCTACTCCTATAGTTACCTAAATAAAAGCTAATTATAAGCTCTTAAATGCTACTTGATCAGAAGATTTGAAAACAGACTATACACGTGTTTATTTGTTTACTTTGTTCTGATCAATAGAAAATGTGACCCGGCGACGAAACGAAAACGAAACCACGGACTACCAAATTCCGGAAAACACAACTTTACCGGGTTTTAATTTACCAAAATCCGGACCACGATATTGGCAGATAACAAACCGAATTTAAAGTTTGGACTTTGCCCAAACGCCAAAAAAACAGCGCTGACAATACAAAAGTTTAGACATAATTATAATATTAAAGGAATACAGTCACACCAAAACAATGTGTTTACAAATTTCACTGAATAACACGAACATTTTACAAAATTTATCAAATTTTCAACAGAATGTTTTTATGCCTTTTTAAGCATAAAACTGTTCAAATCGTATTGTCTCTTCAAATCCAACGCTGAATATCTCCAGAAATCCTGACTGTCATTTTTCAGACCAAAAACACGAAATTTCACCAAGTTCCATTTTTCACACCAAATTCAAAGTTCCACACTATAATCAGAGCTATAGCTATACGAATGGGCGTCATTGTGGTAGAGCACAGGGGTTGGTCTTAAATGAACCATGTCGCTATCACAAACATTTATGGGCTCTGAGTCTTAACATCTGGCAGGGTCTATAGAAAGCTGAGCCTACCTTTAAAAGTCTTCATCATGCATTTATTTGATACTCATCATCATGCAATACTAAACGGAACACAATCCAACATCACAGGACACATGGATGACATCACATACAGCTATACAGACAGCAAGACATCCAACAACATCAAACATCAGACATCACACATCAGACATCAATCCAGAGATGTCCAACGAGAAAAAGGACCCTGGTGAACAAATACATAGATTGTAGTTGCTACCAAAATATATATCCAGAATGGATATAAATAAATATGTGAAATGTGATTGTGTCAAAAACCAACTTCCCTATTGTCGATATAAACAACTATTTGACACAATCCTAACTGTGACGAACAGTTAGAAATAAAACATACATGCTGGTATAAAAAAGGGAGATTATGAACGCAGTGTGCGATTTCCAATCCCTAAACTATTGGGTAAATATATATTGCAAATGTGATGTAATTCTAAACTTCCAAAACGAAGACAATAGTATTAAAATACAAGATATTATAACGGGTAAAAACATAACAAATATCACATACCATATCGTAGGAACATAGGTCAAGATGTCATAACGTAGTATTCATCTTATTCTTTATAACTTTATCATTCTTCAACCATTTGAAGACTTTCAAGTGCGACGACAATAAATGTCAAACGAGACGAACGATGTGTACTCTTCGAGGACCAAATACGAACTGACAAAAGGCGGCAAATAAGCTTACCTGTGACTGGCTAAGACACCTTAGTGGCCGACAGTTAGATCTAATATTGGGCTCAAACATAGACAGAGAATAGACTTAAGTGGGTGAAAATTTGGGCGTAGATAGAAATACGAAATAGCAAAATAGAGATCAGGAACCGAAACTAGGAACGGGAAATTAAAGAACGGAATAGCGCGACATGGAACGAAATGGACCAAGTACGCGGAATGAAATGATAATGCAGCTATAAAATGTATATTAGTGAGTTAGGTACAATAACTTAGTTAGTATACATGTGTAGCATCTATTAAAGGCATATACTGTTTTGGTATATAAAATAGCACTGTCACACTTTAATATTCACATACTGAGAGTGCCGTCTTTAACATCGCGAGCGCATTGTCTCACTTTAATATTCAGGACTGAAGCTATCCCATCGTTCATCGAGGTCATCACGTGATATACACAATCTGACAGTAGATAACGTAATACACATATTACGAACGTACACTATACACCTATTACGAACGTACGCTGAGATTGCATCCCTCCCTTTAATATTCACCTACGTGAGTGCCTCTCATGCCTCTAACATTAACAAACTGAGTGCATTGTCTCACTTTAACGTAATATGACGAAAATACGCTTAAAAACAAATAGGCAAATTATGGAACTATATGTTTCGTCGCAAGGCAGAGCGCCCAAATTACGTTTGTGAAGCGTCTCTGCCAACGCTGTGCATGCATTTTACATGCATTTTCAGCTTCATTTAAACAAATTTATTTGATAAAAGGCAAAAAGCTCTAGTTTTTTCATGTGATATATACAAGATCTTCAACTCGTTATGTTGGGATATAAGATTTTATGAAACTCGTTTCATAAAATCTTATATCCCAACATAACTCGTTGGAGATCTTCTATTATATTATGTTGTGTGATAACTTGTCAGTTTCGCGCGCCCACACAAGTCCACATTAGGTATTTAGTATAATGTATGTTATACATATCCGATGTCAAATGGGTGGGATTCGCGTCGATGATAATCAGGTCCACTGCAGCAAGTCTTTTGTAGATTTTCATGTCTATAGCATGATTTTGCGACTTGTGCGATTTAGAAAGGGGATAAACATGCTATGTATTTATTTGGGACGTTTATCGGTGGGCTTTCTGATGGAAAGGATCCGTATACCGGCTCTACGCGGTACGGATAACACTGCATTTTCTATCACAAAACTCCATCGATAAACATCCAAAATTACACCAGACAACATGTTTATCCTCTGCATGGTTGATGTATTTCCATATCAGGAATAGACTAACAAGAATGCTCTTTATTATTCTTTTCTCTGAGAAAAACGGCACCCAACTTATCTAATGACCTGACCAACATCTCTACGTCGATGTCCAGGCTATTAGCGCGGACCCCTATTGAATATAACGGCTCCCGGAGATTAATGATATCATGTCTGACTTTGCTCAACTATTGCAAACTAATGAGAAGATTTTAATGAGCACTTACGCCGCCAAATATCGAGTGTTGTGACGTTTCGATGCTGAACATTTGGGAAATGTCCTCGGGTGTTCAAAGCGTATATTCCCCAGTTGTTCGATGCCGATGCACATTAAATGGCCATGTCTCGTTCATACTTCCATTTATTTGCAAGGAGGTATATAGATGGGTCGTTAATTACACGAATTGCTGATCGAAAACAAATGTATACCCTGATAAATCTTTTCAAAGTTATATCAATTTGCCAGCTGCTTTTAATCATTGACATATACAATAAATGCTGTTTTTATCAAATCAGGAATAGATCCCACAATCACCAGCCGCAAAATTATTATATTGTTATGACGTTGATTGTTATTAATTTGGGATCGCGCTATTTATTCTTCCATTCTACACTGAAGTAAAATCAGCTCGAACTAATTGGTGACTTGAATAAGTATGTCTGTGAGTCCGTTAGTCCAAGTTATCATCGACGTAAACCAGCTAGTGAAATCACAGGTCCCCAGAACAAAAATTGACCCCACCCCCAATACTACTAATTTGTTTTTTTTACATAAATGCCTCAGATATAGGTAGACTGATATGTTATTACTCTTCAATTTGATGTATCCCCTATACAAATTGGTTAAGAAAAACTCCGGTTATGAGCACAGGTCTGACGCAAAACGGCTGTAAAATTTCACTGGTTCGAGAAGGTGTCCGCTAAACTGGATCAAATAGTCCGGTTTTAACACCGACTTTCACTTCAAAAACACGCTCAACGGTGAGTAGAACATATATATTGTACACCAATATACAATACATGTAGAAGCAGAATTGTTTACTGACCCACCCAAACAAACCATGCCACACCACGGCATCGTGTCTCTCGTATTTATTGAAAAAATCAGTTTCATAAACCCGGAGGTAAATTGCAATTTTCCAAAACCGGCCTTTTTGTAAAATATTGAAGACTAATTTGTCATGGGCCAAATATATAACTAAGAAGTAGTGTATATACGCTCTAAATATTTATGAAGTTGTATTCTTGTCCATAATTATATGTATGTTTTCAAATCGGCATTCGTGTTAATTCAGTCTTTGCATATTTATTTTATTTTTATACCTATATGTTGTGTTGCATAAAAACTATAAATAGTACTCATATATAGCAGACTCGCACACAATGGCTGGTTTTGGAAAATTTCAATTTGCTTCCGGGTTTATGAAACTGATGTTTTCAATAAATACGAAATATACGATGCCGAGATGTGGCATGATTGTTTTGTGTGGGCTAGTAAACAATTCCTCTTTTAATGATGTAAAATATATATATTCTACTATAACCGCTGATTGTGTTTTTGAAGCGCAAATCGGTGTAAAACTCGCACTCTTTGACCCAGTTTAGAGGACACCATCTCGAACGAGTGAAATCTTACAGCCGGTTTGCGTCAGACCTGCGCTCATAAGTGGAGTTTTTCTTAAACAATGTTTACACGTGATACATCAAATTGAAGAGTAATAACATATCTTTCTACCTATATATGAGGTATTTATGTAACACAAATTATTTGTATGTATTTTGAACATGATTGTGGACAAATTAGGCCGGGCCAAGTTGGTTACTTTCTATAGGATTAAGTACTATTGGGAGTGGGGGTCAATTTTTGTTCTGGGGACCTGTGAATGAAATATGTTGGGATAATGCTGGTTTTACGTCGAAGTCCCGTGTCACTTTAATCGGTTTTTAATATTCATGGTTAAGTGCACACAATGCCGACAATCTTAGTATTCTCTAAAATTGTAACTATTATATATTGTGTTGCATAAGAACTATAAATAGTACTCATAGCAGACTCGCACACAATAATTGCTGGTTTAGGAAAATTTCAATTTGCTTCCGGGTTTATGAAACTGAATGTTTCAATAAATACGGAAGATATGATGCCGAGATGTGGCGTAATTGTTTTGGGTGGGCTAGTAAACAAATTCCTATTCTAATGATGTATAATATATATATTCTACCAACCACTGATTGTGTTTTTGAAGCGCTAGTCGGTGTAAAAATCGCACTCTTTGACCCAGTTTAGAGGACACGTCTCGAACGAGTGAAATTTTACAGCCGGTTTGCGTCAGACCTGTGCTCATAAGCGGAGTTTTTTAAACCAATGTTTACACGGGATACATCAAATTGAAGAGTAATAACATATCTTTCTACCTATATATGAGGTATTTATGTAACACAAATTATTTGTATGTATTTTGAACATGATTGTGGACAAATTAGGCCGGGCCAAGTTGGTTACTTTCTATAGGATTAAGTACTATTGGGAGTGGGGGTCAATTTTTGTTCTGGGGACATGTGAATGAAATATGTTAGGATAATGCTGGTTTTACGTCGAAGTCACGTGTCACTTTAATCGGTTTTTAATATTCATGGTTAAGTGCACACAATGCCGACAATCTTAGTATTCTCTAAAATTGTAACTATTATATATTGTGTTGCATAAGAACTATAAATAGTACTCATAGCAGACTCGCACACAATAATGGCTGGTTTTGGAAAATTTCAATTTGCTTCCGGGTTTATGAAACTGAATGTTTCAATAAATACGGAAGATATGATGCCGATATGTGGCGTAATTGTTTTGGGTGGGCTAGTAAACAAATTCCTATTCTAATGATGTATAATATATATATTCTACCAACCACTGATTGTGTTTTTGAAGCGCAAGTCGGTGTAAAAATCGCACTCTTTGACCCAATTTAGAGGACACGTCTCGAACGAGTGAAATTTTACAGCCGGTTTGCGTCAGACCTGTGCTCATAAGCGGAGTTTTTTAAACCAATGTTTACACGGGATACATCAAATTGAAGAGTAATAACATATCTTTCTACCTATATATGAGCCATTTATGTAACAAAAATTATTTGTATGTAGTTTGAACATGATTGTGGACAAATTAGGCCGGGCCAAGTTGGATACATTTCTATAGGATTAAGTACTATTGGGGGTGGGTTGGGGGTCAATTTTTGTTCTGGGGACCTGTGAGTGAAATATGTTGGGATATTGCTGGTTTTACGTCGTAGTCCCGTGTCACTTTAATCGATTTTTAACATTCGTGGTTAAATGCACAAAATGCCGACAATCTTAGTATTCTTTAAAATTTCTTGCAAAATGTAGTTGAATTTTTCCACCTGTGTTCAGTCTGAGATTTAACATACACACACTATATTGTTTCATAAATTCTTAACAAACTAGGCTCCGAACTTGGCTATGCCTTTCTGAAGCAAATGAAGTCCGTATACAATTAAATGACCAGGATCGGTGAAGTTATACGTCGATTTCCATGTTATTAGTGCCGACCCCTATTGCGATAATGATTCCAGGAGCACCGCTAAAGATGTCCTACCTGACTTGACTCCACCATAGTTTTCGATGCTGAAAACTAATGATCACATTTTAATGAGATATTTACGACACCAGATATCGACATTTGTGACCCTTCGATGCTGAAAATAATTAGAAATGTCCTTGATATGTTACCGAGCGTGTATGCCCCCCGTTACGAACCATCGGCTACTTATCTTTTGAGGCGAAGTTTTGTGTCATAACTATCACTTGCATTTGTTCAATTGGTTGACCCCCATACCCTAATAGCTAGATTGGTCTATCTATTGAACTGTTTGATCGAGGTTGGGCGAGACACTCCCAGTGAAAATAAAAAAAACACAAACCCTGTCTCTGATTACAAAACATAATGCATGGAAAGTATGATGAAGTGGCTCCTTTCGCTACGGGCAGGATAACCTCCTTAGTGTATGGTATTACAGGTACTCAATCATATTAAGCGCCCATCAATTACTATTTATTTGGCTTCGGGGGTAAAAAAAATGTTTGATTCGAGTCGAGGAACCCACCCATCAAAGCTCAGAGTGATCAGATATCGATTTTTAAAATATATTATTATTCACAACTTGGTATAAACAGTGGCCCAATAACAGTCGACGAGAAGAATCCACATTGCGGATGAAGATGGATAACTCTAAAATCAAGTGGCTTTTTGTGTCAGATAATTGACAAACCGACAAAATTTCGTTGAACAAAATGTTGATAAATAACAGGTTTTGGGCAATTTTATACTGCAGTTGACTGTGGTTAGCATTATTTTTGTGCAATTAATCGATTCTGATAACTGAAGCAGCATTAAAAAAAATGTTGTTGTCGGAATCTGATGATATGGGGACCATCGAATAACGCGACCGTTTTATATACATCATCGTCGTATCGTTTCGCCATGTGGGGTCTCAATACAAACCTGATTAGGATACGACTAAACGGATGTCAGAAACGATGACATGCATGTCGTGTGATCAGGGTCTTATATGTCATCTTTAATTCGTCTGTTGAATGAGCAATTTTGACTGCTGAGATGGATGTTCTAATAATTTAAATAATCCATTCGGGTGTGACTAATTACTGCCCGGGCAATCCCGGGCGGCCCGTGGGCCCGTGGGCCCGCTGACAATCTAATACGATGCCTTATGGTAGTAGGATAGAAAATAAGAATATGTCATGAAAATTGACTTGCTGTGTCATCTACCGGCGGGTTTATTAACCATTTAAATGCCGATATTGACACAAAGAACCCGGGAGAGCCCGGACAGACACAGAGACACGATCACATTATATATTGATGACTAATGGTAGCAAGGCACTCCTCTAAAGGTATACTGTGAAGATGATTGACTCGCTATCTCGTTCACGGACGGCTTCATTAACTCCTTAAATAACGATATGCGCCAGAAGAGCAAAGGAGAAGTCCGGGCAGCCCCATGGGCCCACGGACAACATAATATGGTGCCGTTTGGTAGTGGGATACATACTAAGATAGGTTGCGAACGTGTATTTGCTGTGTCGTCCACCGCCTGTTTTATTAACCCTTTAAGTTCCGATATTGGCTAAAAGAACCCGGGTAGAGGAGTAGCTTAACGCAAAATCGTTCAATTTTGGATTAAAGCATGAAACATTCAGGGTTGGTTGGGTATGTGGTCAACATCAACCAGTTAGCTGGTTCCAGTATTTTGTGCCCATTTGACCTTCAAATTGACCTGGAAATTTCGAAAATTAGAGGTATATTTTGTGTCAAAATGGCTACATTAAAGGATATATAGATACTGTAGAATGTCGATGCGATGCCATGGATGTCCACCTTTGTATTGACAGTCAATTTGTATACAATAATCCAAAATGGCGCCGTAATGGACGCCAAAAGTACAATATTTGACGTTTTTTCCAATATCTTTATGATTAGTTTCTGCTTCTTGGAACTGGTTGAGAATTGTGACTTTATTTTGTATTGGTCATATCAACTAACCATTGGAGCAATCCCTTGAAATCGATTTTACAGAACACGGTATAAAAAATCACCAAAAACCAACATTAGGATTCTAGTCATATTCGTCAAGAAATAGGAAGAACCGTGTAATCTAAGTGACAAATGCCATTTCTTATGAATATTCCAACTCAATGGTACCAATATTGTCACTTTGGCTCAAAATGGCCGCCAACATGGCTGAAATTATGGAAAATTGTAAATATTGCCTTAGTGTGTCATGCAACTACATACAAGTTGTGGTTGGTGAAAAATGACTATTCTGTCTTACATATATTGAATACTACCATTTCTTATGCAACTTGGTTGATTGTTACTATTTTAAACACTGATATTATCAAATTTATTTGATTTTTTTTATCACACTTGACATCAAATTCGGCAAAAATTAACTTTTCAGGTTAAGACCATTTAAAATGGAACTGTCTTTGGTATGGAATGCGTTTACTGTTTTGATCTGTCTTATATGTGTCACACTGATGTGTTTTTGGACAAAATTACTCAAGATGGTTTGCAAAATGGGAACCTGTAAAATCGAATTGTTGAGGGATCAGAAGGGGTTCTGACTCCATGAATAGCATATTTCATTGCTCCAATGGTCAGTTAACATGAACAGTACAACATAAACTCACAATTATCAACCAGTACCAAACAGCAGAAAGTGATCCTAAATATATTAGTGGATTAGTGGATTATAATCAGGGATACATGGACTATATATGTGCGAAGTTTGGTGCTTTAATCCGAAAGTGATCGATTCTTCTGTTATTGTGCGGGGAGAGCCCTGACGGACCCAGAAACCAGATCACACTATATATTGATGACTAATGGTAGCGAGACACTTACACAACGTAAAATGTGAAGATTGACTCGCCATCTCGTTCATGGCCGGGTTCATTAACCCCGTAAATGACGGTATAGGTTAGATCACGATTGAGATCGGGCGAGCCCGGGCGGCCCCGCGCACTGTATAATATGATGCCTTATGGTAGTTAGTCCAAGTCTTCTAGTACTAAAACCAGCTAAGATATTTTGATGGCGAGATGCATTCCTCTAACACGACTTACGCCCAGGATCTGAATTTTACTCGATTTACCTAACAAATCAATACATGATGCTATATACACCGGAAAGAGTGGCATCTTGTGGTCATAATGGTGTATAATAATCTAACTTTCATGTTAAATTACGCACAGAATATTCCGGTTGATTGACACCGACATCGCTGTTTTTATATTTTGTTTACGTTTTAACTGAAGGCTGAAGTGTTACGAAGACCCGCGGCATAGTCCGGAGTTTGTTTTGGCCGAGACGAATTTCTTACAAACAAAATGGCAGTCCCCATATTATTCTAATGCTCGTTGTGTTTACACTATTTTAAACTGTGAGATGGTTGTAATTCCCGTAATTTATTTAATGTATTACATTATTTCTTCAATATTTACTTAATCCATGAATTTATTTATTTATTGACACGTATAATTACGATTACAATGGATAATTCATCGTGCGTGGTTGCTCGAAAATCTACGGAATATTTTCACCGGAAAGTGCCAAACGCAGTTCGCGAGGTCAACTGAGTTCGCATACTTATAAAAATAGGTAAACACTATCGTAAATGTCTCTTTTCACATTAAATTACCGCTTTCAATTCACAACTGATATGGGTTTCAGATCAAATAGCATGTCTTCTGCGGAAAATATCCGTTTATTGTCGCAATTGTGATATTTTATTTCATATAATTGTGGTTTTATTTGAGCGGGTCACTAACGCTTAAGTCGTGTCATAGGAATGCATAGGCCGCGATCTCGGACTAAAGGCCAGCATCTCGCCATAAAAATATGTTTGATGGTTTTAGTACGAGAAGACTTGGACTATATGGTAGTATGCTCCATATGCTGTGCAAATTTACTTGCCGTGTCACCCATCGCCGGTTTTATTAACCCATTTAATGCCGATATTGGATAAAAGAACACTGACTCGCCATTTTGTTCAAGACCGTGTTCATTAACCCTTGAATGACGATATGGATACGGAAAGCATGGGGCCGCCCGGATTACCCAGGCTCTCTCGTGCTTTTCTGGCCCATGTCATCACTTATGAACCCGGCCATGAACGAGACGACGAGTCAATCTTCACAGTTTACATTTAGTGTCTCGCTACCATTAGTCATCAATATTTAGTTTGATCAGGTATCTGGATGTGCCAGGGCTGTCCCTGGTTCGTTTAGCCAATATCGGCATTCAAAGGGTTAATAAATTCGCCGGTTGGTGACACAGCAAGTAAATTTTCACAATATATGCTTATAGTGTATATCCTACTACCATCATAGTATATTCACTCTGGACCCATGGAGCTGCCGGGGCTTTCTCGTGCACTCTTCTGACCCATATCGTCATTTAAGAGGTTAACGAACCGAAACCATGAGCCAATCTTCACCGTTTACGTTTAATAGGAGTATGGCTACATCAATATATAGTGTGATCGAGTCTCTGTGTCTGCACGGGGTCTCTCGGTTTCTTTCATTCAATATCGGCATTTAAAGGGTTAATACAACCGACAGTGGATGATACAGCACGTAACTGTTTACAACATATGCTTTATATGTATCCTACTACCATACGGCATCATATTATACTGTACGCGGGCCCATTGGACGGCCCGGGGTTGCCCGAGCTCGCATGGGCTCACATTTACCCATTGGCTCATATCGTCATTTAAGGGGTTAATGAACCCAGTCGTCAACGAGACGGCGAGTCAATCTAAAGTACTAAGGATATTTACTGCGCAGAAGATCCACTGTTAGTGACATCTTGATCCGCGACTTTGACATCTATCTGGACCGATTGAGGTCTCACCATATCGCGCTCATATTGAGAATGACACGTGTTTTTAAAACCCTGTTCAATCCTATGCTTCTTTGACAAATTGCGGTTGTAAGATGGATAACTCGAAAATCAAGTGGTTACTATTAACAATAATAGCCACACTCAAAAATAATTCAACGTAATATTACGACATAAACTGTTGGCAGCAATGAGACCATCAGTAACTGTCGTAAAATTACGAGATTAACGTGATCTGACATTTACAAATTTGATCGTATATTTACAAAATGATCGTAATATTACGACAGAAACTGTTGGCAGCAATGAGACCATCAGCAACTATCGTAAAATTACGACATCATCGCAATGTGAATTTACGGTTTATTCGTAAAATTACATGGCCAATGTAATCTGACATTTACAGAAGCTGAGAACCTGGTGTGAATTGAACTGTGGTGGGGTTTCAAGCCTATCTACCCCTCAACATTAGAAACAAATGCCAATAAATGACATAAGTAACTTTAGGATGGATGTGATCCATCTTACCACATAAAATTCAAATGCCAAAAGATAACAAACTCTGATAATTAACACCCGAATTACAAGGTGATATGCTAGGACAGACAAGAGCCCTCGACTACCCGTATATGCCCCGGACCTCCCGTAGGTATAATATGATAATAACATGAGAGGAACAGAGGAAACACTGACTATACCTACATCTAATTATAATAACATGGGAAGGACAGAGGAAACACGGGCTGCCTTCATATATTTACCAGTATAAATAACATAAACATGGGAATATGAACAGAGGAAACATGGGCTAACTTCACCTGCATGATGGTCGGTGGTTTACATGCGAGCAGACAGTGCATAAATTACTTAAATTAAAAAAACATTATTGAATTGTACACGACTGAGTGTAGCACACATGCCACACATGGTTTCCTATACCGGTACCAACAATTTATCTGGCTTTGCTGTGATATCTCCTAATTATAGGAAGCGATGTAATAAACCACAAATATAAAATAAATAAATGAAAGGCCGTAGTAACATTGAGTATTTTCAGAGAAATTGCATAGGGAGATACGACACTAGCATACAACTCGATGTAATTAATTTGCACTCTTAGCGAGAGCCTCCGAGAGGGTCTCTATGCCAGCAGAGATGGCTGGCAATAGAAAACTATAGGGAATAAACAATGTTTTATCATATGATATGTCATATTTGTCAATTGTTTCACAGACAAACAAAATCCCGTACATGCTCATGCTAGTGGAGATGAGAAAATTTATACTTACATGTATTTAATTTACAGATGACTAATTTTTAGTAGCTTTCTATCCCTGCGGTTAGTTTTTTTCTGTTTAGTGTTGTGATGTTGGAATTTCAATGATAAATAGATCCGTGATTTTCTTACCAACTGAATCACGTCAACATTGGAAATTCACATCACTGGCACTATGCATGGATGCTCCCAGCATTGCACGTATCTTGCCAAGGTATATTACATTTTTTGGTACAGACACTTCCGATGGTAACTAAAATCTTGTCAGCATCATCGATGCAATTTGATGTGCCTTCAATCAATACATTAATATTAATATAATTATGTACCTGTTAAATGTGCTTTTGTCATTTATTTGTATTTATAGTTATGTATATCAGATGCCATGTATATTGGTTTATTGAGATTAAAGAATTGAAAACGAAGTTTTTGGCGGTTTTAGTGTTGCAGTGACAAAGCATTTCCTGAATGAATTGGCGAAGAGGTCAGCCTCTGGATTGTCCCGATATCCACACGAAGATCTGATACAGGGAGATACGACACTAGCATACAACTCTATGTAATTAATTTGCACTCTTAGCGAGAGCCTCCGAGAGGGTCTCTATGCCAGGAGAGATGGCTGGCAATAGAAAACTATAGGGAATAAACAATGTTTTGTCATATGATATGTCATATTTGTCAATTGTTTCACAGACAAACAAAATCCCGTACATGCTCATGCTAGTGGAGATGAGAAAATTGATACTTACATGTATTTAATTTACAGATGACTAATATTTAGTAGCTTTCTATCCCTGCGGTTAGTTTTTTTCTGTTTAGTGTTGTGATCTTGGAATTTCAATGATAAATAGATCCGTGATTTTCTTACCAACTGAATCACGTCAACATTGGAAATTCACATCACTGGCACTATGCATGGATGCTCCCAGCATTGCACGTATCTTGCCAAGGTATATTACATTTTTTGGTACAGACACTTCCGATGATAACTAAAATCTTGTCAGCATCATCGATGCAATTTGATGTGCCTTCAATCAATACATTAATATTAATATAATTATGTACCTGTTAAATGTGCTTTTGTCATTTATTTGTATTTATAGTTATGTATATCAGATGCCATGTATATTTGTTTATTGAGATTAAAGAATTGAAAATGAAGTTTTTGGCGGTTTTAGTGTTGCAGTGACAAAGCATTTCCTGAATGAATTGGCGAACTGGTCAGCCTCTGGATTGTCCCGAAATCCACACGAAGATCTGATACCTGAAAACAGGTTCTCTAGATAATCCTGATTTAGTCTGTTCGTAAGGAGATATTTAAGTCCGTCTTCAGATAGTTGCTTCCAAAGTTCCAACAGCCAAGCGATGGAAACTCTCCATCCATTTATGGAGTGTAGCTCCTTCTTGTTTTCAATCAGTCTCATTTTCTCCATTTTTAAATATAGTAAACTTCTTCATTTATGAACATACCAATATATATAATACAACCGTTTTGTGTATATGTAAATTATAATGATCTATGTACATGTGTACATTTAAATATTTCTCCGATTACTAGTATATTGCTACATATGGCAAAAATGCTATACATGAATAAGGTCAAACTTGGAATTTGAAAATTAGTTCTCGCATAATCTATTTTATAGTTGTTGTGTAAATTATCTATATAATTGTCAAATAAATAATATCTTGCTTGTAATTCTTCCATCTGGCATTGGCACAATTGATAGCTGTGCAATGTGTTTTGGACTTTTTTGGTACTTTTTCCAGGAACGTGGTTCGGTATCCATTTATAATCTTACTTTCTAAACAGGTACTGAGTGTAGATTATATTCTATAATTAGCCTTTATATACATCATGTACCCCACAATTATGGCCATGGATTTCCTCTATATTGGAGGCATTTTAATAATTCCCCTATAGTTTCTCACATATATCACATACGAAAAACAGATAAAGTAGACCTTTCTTGTGTTTAGGAAGTAATATATTCACAGTCAGTGGCATATATATGCCACCATAGTTTATATGTTTGTATACAACCCACACATATTTCCAAACAATTCCGATCATAAGTCTTATGTTATCGGCATTATTCACCAGAGACACACACATTTGTAATTATCTGAACTGATAAGAATACAGTGCTATGTGAAAAAGTTAAATTATATCATCCCTGCTGTTAATTGAAACTTAATCATCATTTTAATAATGTAGGTAGAGTTTTCCAATGCAATTTCATTAGAGACCCAGTGTCTCGACCCTCTCAGACATCAGCTGAGGTAATTACAGGTTTATCGCAGAGTGTTGAATCTCTCTGTAATAATAACTCTGGTATTTTCTAAAACACATTTATTTATTTGCGGTTTTGTGTCGCTTTGATCATTTGCGGTTTTGTTGTCGCTCAGATCATTTGTTGGTGGTGGAAACCATGTGGCTTATGGTTAGTTACCTACATGTACAATAGATAGTCACGATGCACCGTATGCACATATCATATGTAAACCACTGATACCCAGAAAGTTTTCTTCAGACAGGAAGTTGGAGCATAATAGTAGGTCGCCACATAGGATTAGAACCCGTCTGTCACGAGCTGAGGTCCTACAGCTTGGTGACCGGTGCCGTGCTCATTTGGCCACTGACCCCCCCCCGATTAATACACAACATACAATGTACATATACACTGATATATTAAACTACCATTTAAACATGAAATACATACCAGTAGACATGTACATTTACTAGTAACTCCTTAATTATGCAGCCAATCTTATTGACACAGAAACTCAAACCGAACAAAGCGCTTCCATTGGTTTAATATTGTATACTTATTACTATGGACAAAAAGATGGTTCAGCACCCCCCACCAAATTTGGTTCAAGTTTTGAAAACCCTCCTGTCGCTTTCCAAACATGTATGTACAAATACATGTGCATTGTTTATGGGTCCGTGACTACCCGTCCCTGAGACGACCCACCCCGTTTCAATCTGAGACAATCCGCCCCGGGACAACCCGCCCGCCTAAAATTAATTAGGGGTAATAAGGGGCTAATTCGGAGGTGTGAGGGGATTATGAGATGTTTGTTTAACGAAACTGTGTTGTTCTTTATAGATTTTTATTTGATGTAACAATAAATACACATGTAATATAATATGAACACAATTATGTATCAACGATACTATGTTTATTCGAGTTTAATGAACGAAGTTTAAAAACAAAAATTAAAAATGAACGGAACCTGTCTTTGAAGGCTTGCAAGTGAAATGAAGGTCGATGGTCCCTCGTTTGTCATGGAAGTACCGGTCGTGGTCGATTCCAGTGTCACATAATTGGTGTTGCCAGCGGTTTGGGTTTGGGATGATCCCCCGAAAAGATTTGAAAGGGCCTTCTCCTACAACCCATGTTTGAATGCCATAGTGCCGCTGAAGAGCGTTTGTTGAGTTTGGTTGTGAGTGTTTAATAGTGGTTAGATGTTTGCCTGTAGAGTATGGGTTACATGCCACCCTAGCAGAAAGCAAAGCCCCCCCCCGATTTCAAAAGCGGACCGACGAGAAGACTTACCTTGTTTATAATTCGAGTTGTGTGTATTTAACTTAGTTGATATCTTTTTATTTAGTGGTTTGTTGTGAACTGGTGTCCTGGTTAGTGCATGCATTAACTACGTTGCCTTAGTCTGTTGTATTTAGGGCTTGTACTACGGGCTCAACTCTAGGAAGGGGTGCAACGCCGACCGGTTGACTTAAGGTCGGTCGGGGCTCCCCAACTCTCAGAACCAGTTGACCTGGTTGTGTTGTGATGCGCAGATGGGGAAGCAGCTGAGGCATGAATGTGCTGGAGTTATGTGTTTCTATAGGCACGGTGTGGGTGAAAACATGTAAATTTTTAAGTTTGTATATGGCTGTTAGTAATTTTGAAGGAGATAATTATTCGATAGCTTATACTACGGCCACGGCAGGCGTATCTATGTCGCTCGAGGACATTCGCCAGCGCCCAAGGAGCCACCTAGGGCCTGAGCCCGCTATCCGGCGTTTTAATATTATTGTTAGTCTTGTTAGACGGTCGATATTGCGGATTTTGCATGGATGGGTTAGTACATACACAATGAGTTGTTTATACTGAGTTCTAGCATTGGAATTTATTGAGGACTTGCATTGCTAACGGCGGGCGTGGCCAATTCACAGTGATATCCTGCCGATGATCAGTACGTACCAAAGCGTCCTCTGAAATATAATTCATAATTACCTGTCTTCCAGGTGTGGGTGACTGATATAATTATCTGTTTGTGGTGTTGTTCCGTGGGTAGCTAGAAGAGAGTTTTATGAGTATACTTACTATCCGTGTGACTGTACTGTGTTAGTAACTTGATCGACCTTGCGTTTTTAATGAGTTTGTAAGATAAGTCTGTTTGTTTGTTGTTTATTGGAAAGTGTTTATTAAGTTAGGGAAGTGTTGGCGTGACCATTGAGGGGGACTATTCCGGAAGGACCAGAATAGTCCCTGACTCGCCGGCCAGCTTTTTATGTTTTGCCTTACTTAACAACGCAACGAGAGCCTACCCCTAGTACTAGAGCATATGACTTTCGGCGATTTTCATGGGTTGCCTTCTTAATGCAACAACAAGGGCCTACCCCTAGTACTAGAGCATATAACACTTGGCGAATTTGGCGACGGCGTCCTTTGTTTTGGCGGTCGAATGATTGGTGGCTGAATGAAGATACTAAAGTGGGTGGTTTGGGGGTGGCTGGCCCCGGGATTGTCGAAAGCGCCGAGAGGCCCTTTCCTTAATCCCTCATGTTTTTGCCTTTATTATAGAGAACCAAAAAAAAAATAACAAATTTTAGATCATTTTATCTTTTTCTTCTTTCTTTTTGGAGGTTTTTCTGCTGACGATTGAGATTTCTGTTGGTGCTGCTGTATAAGACGTTGAATTTCTTCGAGTTGTTTTTCGTGCTCCTCTTTCGCCATTTCCACAACTCTGTTGGACTCTTCCATAACTCTGTTGGACTTAGCAATTATCTCTTCCACAGAGCGAGTTGTGTCTGTGCTGATGTTGTTGTTGCTAGTGGTAGAGCTGGGAGACATCGGGATGAGATGGAACTCCGGTGTCCGTGGTGGCAAGCCATCCAACTCCACCTCGAAGCTGGCGGCAGGAACAGCAGGGGTGGTTTTCTGCTCCCTTTCTCCGCTCGCCTCGACGACGACAGCAGGGACCTCCGGCAGATCAACGGAGTCCCTTCTAGCTGATGCGATGTCGCCTGTCTCCATGCAGGTCGGGTCGTCTGGGCGTCTCTTTGACAACTCCGACCTACCGGCTGTGACACTGGGCGTCGGCTGAACCACACGGGGAGGGGTGACCGGCAGATCAACAGTCACCCACCTTCTTCCATTTAGCCCGTCTGGTGGCGTCCCTTTTTCTCTTGGCTGGCGTCTTCCTCTTATGAGGCCCCTTCAAACCACGGCTGGTTTCGGCGTTCATGTCCCGGGCAGTAGACCTCTGGATGCCAGCATCTTCTGTCCGGAATTCTACACAGAGGACCAGAGAGCCCCTGTCAGCCTGGAGAGACCAGCTGACAGCATTCACAATCCGGCTCCTCTACATAGCAGCTAACGCGGCATCAGGGATTAGCTCCATAATCTGTCCTAAGCCTAATCCAAAATTGTCTCACTCAAGCCGGCATTAGCACGAGGGCAGCTGCAACCGAAGTCGCGACCATACAACTCACTCGTGCTAACGCTGACGGGGAGGAACTGCAGACAGACAAAGCAATTATGACTGTCCCGCTCAACTCGCCGCCAGAAAATGAAGATAAACCACACTCAAGAGTTAATATACTCAGTTCCGTCGGCATCGTTCAAAGGCTGTTTGTATACTCACCTCCAGTTAACATCAGTGAGATGAATCCCGATCACAAAGTGTTGTGATAACACACTGTTATAATGAACCATTTGCATTAAATGTTTGTTTTGAAAGCACCCCTTTGAATTAGTCTTCACTTACCTTAAGTGTCGTTAAGTTGTCAAAACATCGTGTCGTTCTTTACCCCTGTCCACGCATTGACATAATTAATGAATAAACACATGTTTTGCTGGTCATTAACAATTTCTGGACAACCCGCCCGTGTTTATCGGGACGACCCGCCCCGAAAACAGCAGAAGGGCGGGTTGTCTCAGGGGCGGGTAGTCCCGATGATAAATCACAAATTTTTCGATAAATTGCAAACTTCTTTACGATAGATAGCAAAATATTTCGCAAAATAAATCGCAAACATCACAAGCATATTCACGATAAATCGCTAACATATTTGCAATTTTATATAATAGATTAAATAAAATCGCAAACATCTTTGCTATAAAAATTTAAAATACATTGTGATAATTGCTAACAAATTAACATTATCTACATGTATACCTTTGGCGTTGCAATCGCAAAGGTATGTGTCGCAATTTTTTGTGTGATTTATCGCAGTCAAAGATATCGCAGAGAATGAAAGTTGTCCCAAACACCAGTTTTTTGTATCAATCAAGATTTTTCGACTTTCACAATTTTAAATCAGAATAAGATATGGATAAAATTTGTCACTAAAGGTAATTTTTGGTCAGAAACTGCCGCAACTGAGTTTGGGTGGGTCATCTTTGGGCGGGTATTCCAGTCCTGGTGTAAAGTCTGATTTAACATGTTTACTTTAAAATTGGGAAAAGTCGAAAACTCTTGATTGAAACAAAAAACGGCGGTATTTTGAACAATGTTGAACAATTTATCAATAAATTAGCTGATCGATCACTTGAAAATCTTGAATCAAATTAGTTGTATGCCAAATTGAGATCATATATAGGTAAACTTACCAGAATACGGCCCGGAATTTCTGACTTGAAGTAGAATAAACTCCATAAAAAATGTCGGCTCACAGTAACGCATGCGGCTATTCACGTGACCACCGTAAAGGGACAATGTCCATCCCAGCGAAATCTTACAATAGTTACTGTTGTAAATTATGTGCGCTGACTATACACATGGATATTGCATCATAAACCCGCAATTTGTCTGATTGAGCACGTGGTTCTGGCCCACATCTCCAAAAATTAACAAACTTCAAAAATTGATATCTGATGACTCTGATATTTGATGGGTAGGTTGCTCGCCTGGAATCAAATATTCTTTACCCCCAAGCAAAAAATAGTAATTAAGGGGTGCTAAATCGTATTGAATACCTTTAAGTGCTTGATTCCCGACCCAGTTCTAGGCATTCGCTATGTCGGTGCACATGCGCGAGCGGCTTGGACATCGCTGTTAATTTAAAGGTAGTCAATCCGATTAGACGCTCCTAAATTACTATTTCTTTGGTGTAAACAATATTTAATTTCGAACAGAACATGTAATACATACAAACAAATTGACATAATTAATAATAATGTTCAAAACGGGGATTAGACAACAAGCCTAAAAGGCTTTTATCAAGTCTTTTCCTCGGAATAGGAAGTTTACCCTTGGTATCAGAATAGATACCATATAGGGTAAATTTAGCAGGCGGGGATAACATGTTAGATCCGAAAAAATATTGTTCAAGGAGGGGGTAGAGGGATAGAGTGCAGGAAGGAAGAACGTTTGTCAAGTTAATTGGTATTGAATACCGTGCATCAGCCAAAACGGAAGAGGGGAGTGAAGCGAAGTACCGTATATATTTCAGTTACACAACTTTGATATTTATAACATATACTATTTAACAAAGTATTTTAACAAATACTATTTCTTTGGCTTTGTAAGATGGATAACTTGAAAATCAAGTGGTTACTATTAACAATATTAACCACTTGAGTTTAGGGTTATCCATATTACATCCGCAAGTTGTCTGTTTGAGCACATGATTCTGGCCCACATCTCCAAAAATTAACAAACTTCAAAAATCGATATCTGATCACTCTGAGCTTTGATGGGTGGTTTCTTCGACTCGAATCAAATATTTTTTATTTTACCCCCAAAGCCAAAGAAATAGATTCTATGGGTATAAAATAACTCGTTTGGAATGAGAAGTGCCACATGAAAGACAATATATTATATATAACGATTTATACAGTATGTTTTGGCTTGTATGGGGACAGCAACCATTATGTTAAGTTTTGATTAACACAATGTATACCGTTTATTTATATAACCTATTTCATATCATCAATGTTGTGTGTTCAATATTATTCACGAATAACCAAAATTCAGTAGTGTGAAACAAAGCGAAAGTGATGTTGTATGAACCCTGACTACATCTTTCAGACGCCTGTAATCAGACGTTCACTGTCGTGTGACCACACGACGACCACACTGTTTGAAATACATAGAAATAACGATGCACATGTAGTGCGCTGAAGGAACAAAACATATGTCACAACTACGGGTTTCCATACGTGCAGTGAAACGAGGTTGACCTTTGTTTATTGGTAAAGGCAGCTACCTAATCGATATCACGGATTTTGGTACCACGTGTTTAGTAAGTTTGAGGGAATTCGTACATTGGGAAATGTTGATTATTATTAAATGGAATTGTGGAATTGTGTTAGCCACGTAACAGCAACTGATTTTTTTGGGGTAAAGTGTGGTTTTGCCATGTTTGCGTATATGAATACCCAAGGCTAACTTTCAAGACAATTTGCATGCATTTAATTAGCATACAGTTTATCGGGAATGTGCCACTGGTTTCTGATACTCCAAATCCAGACCTACATTTTGATATATAACTTTAGTCTGAGGTCGCATTTGTCATCTAAAATTAGCCCCCACCTCTCCCCGATCTCGACCCACTCTCACCGATCAGGTACCCTAATAAAAAGTACGTGGGTACTAACCTCGTATAATATAGGGTATAACCATGGCGCACCTGGCTACTTTCCTAGTAGACACCAGCACATTACCATACTGTACCACAGTATCCTACTCACATGAACCAAGCTTGGTGTACCAGATTATACTGTGGGTTGTCCCTATAATACATAAAATGTATTGTTCAAATTATTCACATGCAGCAATGTTGATAAATAACAATAATGTTGACAATATTCTACAAATGTTAATTATTCAATTGAAGTGGAGTAACATAGCATTAACATACAGGACACCCCTATATATGTGCAATTCTTAGGTTTTTACATTTGGAAAGTTGAGTTCCCTGGTATACTTGCCTATTATTTGGGTACACTGGACATTCATTAGTCAACGGATTGAGTCGAAATGATTCTGCAATTAATTGAACTGCATGAATGTGACACCATCTTATTTTACACAAACATGTGTATGTGTATATACATGCATCATAATATGGTCACTGGGCGGTGTGTTTGAATGTGATATATTCACTTGGGTTTACTGGGATACTACAAGTATATCAGTAAATTGGAATTTAGGCTATTTTCAGGAAGTACGCGACATTCATACCCAGCTGTTAGTCGGTAAAAGGATTCACACACCTGTCTTAAATGTTATTCGGGATTCAAATAAAAGGAGGATGGTACGTGACTTTGTAATCTAAAAACACCATAACACTATACCACGGTAGTTGTATGGTACGTTACTGTGGTAGAACAAGGGTACATTACAATGCTAGTACCTTGGTACGTTACCATGGTAGTAACATGTTACTTTACAATGGTAGTACCACGGTACTTTACCAATGTAGTATCATGGTACTTTACCGTGGTACTAACACGAGCGATAACACTATTTCACAATAGAACATTACGCAGTTGAGGTGCTTTCTGTCTCAGTTTGTGAAAAGAATATCATATGTTGTCAGTTAATCAGTGCAAAACAATTGTACCCGGTGTCATACTCAAAAGATAACAGAATGGGACAAGAATATATAAGTCGGCTAAATCAAGAAGAGTTTAACACCTTAGGTAATGACATGTTTAACACCTTAGGTAATGACATGTTTAACACCTTAGGTAATGACATGTTTAACACCTTAGGTAATGACATGTTTAACACCTTAGGTAATGACATGTTTAACACCTTAGGTAATCACATGTTTAACACCTTAGGTAATCACATGTGCCCTTATTGACATCCAATCTTCTGTCTCAAATGCTAATGGTAAAGTACTTTGCTAGATACTTTGGTACGTGCATCATAGTATACATGTATTACATGGGTAGAGTACCCTTGCAAAATGACAAAAAATGACCTGGGTAAATTCACCAGCGTACTTGTACCCACGTATATTTTCATATGGGTAGATCCCTAACTCAGAGAGTAATCACAGCTTAAAATTCCGGGGATCGGAATAGGTCGATGAAATCGTGAAATATTTTTGTACGGACTTTATATGCCACGAACGGATTTAGTTATAGGAACCAATTACACAGCAATAAATATTCAGGGTCGGATTTGACACATAATAATTCAGAATGTCCTGAATTCCGATATTCCCGTCACAAATAATGTGGAAAACCCAAGTTCATATAAGTTTTCCAATACCCTCTATACTATGTCTTTGGTCAATTATTATAGTTTTATAGCTGTCACATATGAGACGGTTTAATTACTTGTTAGAAGGGACATATTGATCATGTGGGTGCCAATTAAAGTTGCATCATTAATTATTCATTATGAGAGATGGCTCTCATCGATTACATACCCACAGTTATTGTGTACAATCACATTTTTCACAATAAAACCGGTTGTACGTATCCTTAAAATAATTGACCTTCCTGGAGTGCTATAAACTTCTAATTGAGAATTGGAATCAACGAACGCTTACAGTATTCTAGCACTATAGACACTTCACATTGAATATGATGCGGTTGCCATTAACGATTAAATTCATGCGCACACATTATCGCTCATATCTCGTTTCTATAGTGTAAACATATTTTTTTTCCAAATATATATATTATATATATACATATTATACATACAAATATATATTCGAATTTATGTCTGTGTATATGTCTGTGTTCTATATAAATTAACGGGAACCATCTAGATAGCTCCAAAGGGGTCTAACATTAGTAACTATTTTACAAGGAAGATAATAGTGCAGGTTAAAATTGTTCCAGTCAAATTGTTCCAGCCGTTTGCCGTTCTACAGAATCAACAATATTTATAACTGTCGATGTCAGGCTGTAGTGGATTAATTTTTCAGGATGAAATACTCGCGTCTGTCGCTGTTGTTTTTCCAAGTAGCTAGGACTTTTTATTGCCACTTTACCATTGTATAGCTTCGTGAAATGTTACAATCCTTTGTATAATGCGCCTTCTTGATTGCAGTGATGGCAAGTCCAGCTACACCAGTGACTCTACCTGGTTCGTTGGAATATTCTAGTCCTATAAAACTTTGGATACATTGGTGCCGTTTGGACGGGAGGGGCACTGACATTGATAAGAATGTTTTAGTCGCAAATTTCCACGAAAGTTATATATAGTCATCTTCATGACACGAGGAATCTAATGGCACCAGGGAGCTAAATGTGTTCCAGTGTCGGGAGCGAGTGCGGCGTGGAATGCTAAAGGTGAACGTAACTGAAGAATGACCTTCACCTGATACATGTAACACGCTATTAAAGGATGACATCGCATTTATTTGATTTGTATATCATATCTAAATAATTTAAACTGGTCAATTAATGGGGGAATGGATTTTTGTGAGTGGGAAATTTACTTAACTGGTTGCTATAGTTCTGTGTTTTTCCAGATCAAATTTGGCTGTGGGATAGCCCTGTCGTACACTTGGGGATTTATTTTAAAAAGTAAGCATTTTCGTGATCAACTGGTGTCAATCTAGTTGAGCTGGTTAAACATCACTGGATTGGCCTGTAAGCTTCAATTCAGTGAATTTGGCAGAAAGGTTAACACTGTCGCCTATGGGAAACCATTTAGTTCAGTAATTCCTAATGGTTCTGTGGTTTATAGACGTCAAAAGTGGCGCCATTCGAGTCAGAGATGTAGGAGGGGAGGAACTAGACGCCACAACCGTCTCATCGAGGACGGCCTCGGACAATCATGTGATATATAACCGGAAGCGATTGCATGTCGGCAGAACATTTTTCACAACGAAACTGCCCTCATCGATTCTCATCAAATATAAAGAAAACCGAGTAATGATTTCAAATAACTTCGATGCAGCCATCGAATACTGATATAATATGACCGCGCGGATTGGTTCTTAGGTTCATCATACGATTTATTTCTATTTACAGTCACTTGAATTTGTACGGATGGCGTTCTGAGTTGTCGACCTATTAGCGTATTAGCCCCCACGACCCATTCAGCGATGGAATTGACAATCTTTTAAGTAGAAAACCCGGATTTCACTCATCTTATGTCTTCCTGTGTCAATCCCCACCCATCGGTATGGCGCGTCCCATATCTTCACGATTTTACATATCATTTTTTCATTCTGAATTTTTCAATTTTTATTCCGTCATTCAGGCTCCATTTGTTAATGGTCAATGGACACTTTCTAGTCGAAAATATACATGACACTGATTTATTGCCTTCCTTTGTGAATTCCCCACACAACGGTATGCCACTTTGTACAACTTCGCCATACTACTTTATGATTTTTTCGTTCTAAATGGTGCACATTTCTCGGTCACACATGGTCCCATATTGTGATGCCGATCGAGAACTTCCTTGTCGAAGTTATCAATATCACTGATTTTATGCCTTCCTTTGTAAATTCTCCACCCACCGGTATGCCACTTTACACAACTTCAATATTCTACGTTAATTTTTTTTAGTTCTAAATGGTGCAATTTTCTCAGTCACACCAAATCCAATTTTGCAAAACCAATTTGAGACTTTCTAGTCAAACTATCAATAGCGCTGATTTTATGCCTTTGTGTGTGACTTCCCCATCCAATGGTGTGCCTCTTTCCACAATTTTGTGAATGTATGTTTCACTTTTTTCTTTATAAATCTGTCTAAATAATGCACTTAAGTTTCTATTCGAAGTTATTAATTCCACTGATTTTATGTGTTCTTGTATTAATTTCCCACCCAACGGTATGCCACATCCCACATGTTTTTCATCTAAATTAACAGTGCACTTTAGAGTGCATCAACATCAACTAAGAGTACACATATTTGTCATTTGAAGAAACAGATTATTTATCTTGTTGAGTCTGGCATGAAAAATCTCATGATTCGATGTTGCGTTTAAAAAAAACTAGAGACTAATCCATATGTTATCAAACTTACACAAGAATATATACATGTAGCAGCGTGATTGCATCCAGTGAGCAACATCTGTATTCCTGCCCCACTCCTACTTGGCACAATTATTGAATAGTAAGAGCCTAGTTGAATTACGGTGGTATGATGGATCACTTCCATCCTCAAGCAATTTATGCCATTTAATGGCATTTTTTTCTAATGTGAAGGGGTAATCTCATGATCAGGTGCCTAATAATAGTGTCAGCACAATTATTAATTTGGAAAAAATTCACAACGGTCACTAATATTTGACATTGAGACATTATTAAAATCAACATATATCCTTACCAATCACTATTATTAGGCCATCGCGATTATTATGTACCTGAGAGTTTGGCTTGAGACACCACCACAGTTCAATTCACACCAGGTTCTCAGCTTCTCGACATTGTTTGAACACATAGGCATGACCCTGATTTATTGTGTGGATACCAGTAATATATATAGGGTAATCACTTGATTGAACTGGGATATGAAATAATTCATGAGAGGCAGGGATGTTGTACAAACACAAAATAGTCCCTCCTCGATTTAATTTTTTTCACGCCACCAGTTCAATCAAGTGACTATTCTGTTTTGAATTATATTCCATTATAAACAACTAATTTACCAGAAATCCTAATATCACCGCCAATATACCCGTGATGCATAAATATCGATTGTGAATATGAATACATAACATGGTAGTTAAAATGACGTAATTCAAGAGTGAAATTATTTTTTTATAATCACTCGAGAAATCAAGGTAAATCACAGATAGGAATGTAATAAAGACATTTAAACATTTAAATTATACCAGTAGTGTGCATATCAGTGTATAGTGTGCATATAATTGGCTACATGTGCATATTGTCTGGTCGAAATCAATCATCCAGAGTGGCATCTATGTATTCTCCCTGAATGAATGGCAATGCCAGAATTGTTAGCATAATTTACATTGAATACAGCAGTATATTAAAATGCAAGTTGGTATGTACACGTATTGGTACCTTAATACATTGCATTCACATTATTGTATCTGATTGTTTCAATTAGGGCCCTGCGATTAATTTTGATGTGATTTAGAATATTTCATCTGATTCGAATCAAATCGGATGTACTGATTCAAATTGTATGGTATCATTGGTGCCAGTTGCATTATCATTACTTCAACAGATCGCATTGCTTTTTATTATGATATCAACAAAAGACCACACAAACAAATAACACTCACCTCTGATCAAGGGTCCTGCTATGCCTCTATGGTGTTGGTGGGTCCTGCTGAATTGATATGATGCTGGTTGGTCAAACGGATGCTGTCACCCAAATGCACCTTATTTCTTCTTAAGTTCTCATTTTCGCAGTGTTTTTGGCTAAAAAAATAAATAAATGGTAAATAGAAATAAATCGTATTGTGAACCTAAGAACCATCCGCACGGTCATATTACATCATTAGTCGATGACTGCATCGAAGTTATTTGAAAACATCACTCAGTTTTCTTACATTTGATAACATTTCATGATCGCAGTTTCGCTGTTGTGAAAAAATGTCTGAAAAAATCAGCCAAAGATAAATATTTAGCAAGCCTCGATGAAAACTTGAAAGTAAATGAGCCAAAACAATTCTGGCATGTCACTAAACAATGACTTAAAAATTTCTCCAATGACGAGAAAATTCCCCTACTAAACTTCAACAACAGAATTTTTGAGGACGATTATCAGAAATCACAGGTCTTAAATTCAATTATCACGAGAAATAGTACACTAGAAAATGAAAAATCGACATTACCTAAATTTGCAGAAAGAACAACCGAAAAAATAGAAGAGATTAAAACTACTGAGGAGGACATATCAAACCTTTTGAAAAATATACACACAAATAAAGCCACGGGCCCCGATGGTATAAGTAACAAAATGTTAAGGGAAACACATGGCTCAGTTTGTAAACCACTTAAACTAATTTTCAATCTATCTTTAAAGAGCTGTTGTTTCCCTACAGCTTGGAAGAAAGCCGATGTGATGCCCCTCTTCAAAAAAGGTGATAAGCAGGACCCTTTAAATTATCGTCCGATATCTCTTATAAGTTGTGTCGGCAAGGTACTAGAGATATTAGTTTTTAATGAAATTCTAAGCCATTTGAAATCCCACAACCTTTTATATAAGCATCAATTTGGATTTATACCTGGTCATAGTACCGAATTTCAATTAATTTAAATCAATCATAATATCCACAGTGCAATCGACGAGGGCCAAACGAGTTGTGCAGTCTTTTTCGACATTTCTAAAGCGTTTGACAATGTCTGGCACCGAGGTCTTATTTTAAAATTAGAGAAATATTGTTTGAAAGGTAATATTCTGAAATGGTTGATAAACTATCTACAAAATAGATAGCAAAGAGTTAGAGTCAACTCAAGCTTTTCGCAGTACTCCTCAATATCAACCGGTGAGCCCCAGGGATATGTAGTCGGGCCTCTGATGTTTTTAATTTACATTAATGACATTGCCGATGAAATTAAATCTAGCACAAGACTTTATGCTGACGACACATGTTTAATCAACAGTGATAGTGATACTTATAACCTTCAATCGACAGTCAATAGTGACATGAACAAAATCAGATATTGGGCTGAAAATTGGTGTGTCCAATTTAATAGTAGTAAATCGAATCTAATGTTATTTTCCAAGCCAAGTGTAGTTAAACCTACAATCATTTTCGATGGAGTAACCCTAGAATACTCAAATAGCCACAAACACCGAGGATTGGATACTGATGACAACCTAACTTGAAATAGACACATTGGTAATATATGCACTAAGGCGTGCGCACACCTGTCACAATTGCGTAAACTAAGAACAATGCTAAATCGCGATACACTTCAAACTCTCTATTTATCTCATGTTCGATCCCTTATGGAATACATTAGTAACGTTTGGTCAGGTGCACCTGATTACTTACTAAAAGTTCTAGAAGATGTTCAATATGAGGCGGCTATAATAGTCACCGGTTGCACCAGGTCAGTTTCAAATATTAGACTTCTGACCGAACTAGGCTGGGAGACGTTAGAATCTCGAAGATATTACAAACAGATTTTAACATTCCACAATAATAAACAAAAAACACCTAACTATCTGACAGAACTTATACCACCCAAATTCAGTGCCCGAAATGACCATGATACCAGAAATGCATCAAATTTTATCCCTATGAAATGCAACTACAAAAGAAAAGAGTCCACCTTCATGCCCAAGTGTATAAATTACTGGAATAAACGCGATAAAAAAATAAGAAATCTGAATTATGAATGTTTCCGACAATCACTAATTCCCAATCCGGTTAAACCCCCCAAGTATTTTTCTACATGGAAACGATCATTAAATATCTTACAATGTCGACTCAGGTGCGAATGTAGTGAACTCCAATCAGATAAATACTTCAATTATATTGCGATGTCCAAAGCCTGTAGATGCGGCGATGGTGAAGAAAACGCATTTCATTATTTTTTCCAATGTCAATTGCATATTGTTCCAAGAGTAGACCTGCTGAACAAGCTACTACGATTCAATATTTATTCAGTAAAAACATTACTATTTGGAGATCCAAGCTTATCAAATTCCAATAATGAAGACATTTTCAAGGCTGTCCAAATCTTTATAAGAGACACATCCCAGGATGAGAACATACCAATTTCAACGTAAATGACTACAATTGAAAAAAACAATCAAACAAAAATAATACTTCTGAGTATAGGACAACAGTCATAAACTCCCTATTGGAACATACTCACTGTCCTGCCACCTTACCATTGTTAAGGACAGATGAGCACAGTACACATTAAAGCAACATATACTTTTGAACTATATGAATTCGAAGTTGGGAGAGACTAGCAACAATCAACCTTTACCATACAACGTTAATACCATATATAATTGTTCAATGTCATGTTAATTTTTTTTTATTTCACTTGAGTGTATGGTGATCGGGAGAGAAGTAGCATATAAGTGGCCTGCACTTGTTCTTCAATCCCGTTGCCGACTGTATGTATTTATATGCATGTATGGCGAACATATATGTTTAAACCAATGTTGATGTTCCGCCCTAGACTCCACAACCATCTACGGCCGCGGTACTCTCATCGGGGACGGCCTCGGACAATCGCCATTTCGACCAGTCACATGATCTCCTGTCATGTGATCTATATCCGGAAGCGATCGCATATCGGCAAATTATTTGTTCTATTGCGGATTGCTTTATATTTATCCCAGGCACTAGGATGATTTGTGCGCAGCGCTTTCTTTCTGAGGCGGTCGCGTTTCCGAATATGTTTTCTTATTAAACTGTCAAACCATGGTTTGTCATTCTCACGTATAGTAACTGATTTGAAAGGGATATATTTACGAGCAATTGTCAGGAAAGTATGAGTAAAAACGTCTACAATCTGATTTATATCGGAGTGACCTGTGCTCATAAGAATGTCTGACCAATTGATTGCATTAATTTCGAAGTTCATGGCAACAAAGTCTGCTCTAGCATAATTCCACACATTCCGTTGATATGACTTTTTCTTAGGATTTGGAAATGAAATTTCTACAGATGCTGCTTTATGGTCTGATAAACCTAGATCAACAGTGTACGGGTTTAGGTAAACTAGACTATCACTTAATAAAATCGGATCTAATAGCGTTGCTGAGTTCACACCTATTCGAGTTGGTTCTTTAATTACGTTTTCAAGGGTCCATTTGTTCATGATTTTTTGAAGCTCACCATCACGAATTAATAAATTGCAATTTAGATCTCCAACCATGACTAATGACATATTATATGCTAGGGCCTTGGCAATGGAGATGTCAAGATTCGTCAAGTAAGAGTCTAAGCATTCACGATCAGATCTGTAAGTTATGCAGAAAAGAAATGTTTGCCTGGTTCCAATTTCAAACCACAAAATTTCGTCGTCAAAACCATATTCAGGTAAATATTTATACACAAGTCTGGATGAAAAATACACAGCCAGACCTCCTCCGCGATCGTTTCTGTCAAGTCTGAATGGAGCTTGAAAATTGGAAAATAATATGGAGTCGTTATGCACATTTTTATTTAGGTGCGTCTCGGTAAAGCATACGATATCGTAATCTTCGATATGCTCAGCAAGCTTTGATATTTTGTTTCTGAGAGTACGAATATTATAGTGAAATATAGAAATAGTTTCTGTTTCTATCGGCCCTGGCTGAACTTCCACGTCATTAGCTATACTAATCAGTAAACTGAACAAAAATATGAAAGTGCCTATGTTTCTGCGCGGTGTAAGATTCATTATATGAGGTGATGACTTGTTTTTTTACTTTGCCTTGCGCCTTCTGAGATTAAAGTATCCGACTACGACCCTGTATTGAACAATATCAATATTCATGGATATGGAAAACCCAGAGAGGGAGGGTAAATAGGGTCATCATCGGATACAATCAGATAATAAAGCACAATCAGTTTCAGCAAACGATCACTTAAGCTTGAAGTAACGAAGAGACTAGCAACAAATTCAGATGTACAAAACAAGAAAAGCATATATACACATATAGCAAAAATAACCAACATTGATAACAGTATTTTTATTGCTGATTGCCAACAAATGATAAATAATACTTCTCCATAATACGAAAAATATAATAGTGTGGCTTAAAAACACCATATTGGTGTCGTTTCGGCCAGTGATGGAGGGGAGGGTCACTAACATTGATAATAATGTTTTAGTCGCCGATTTCCACAAAAAGTTATATATAGTCATCTCCATGATACGAGGAATCTAATAACAATAAACCAATGTGGCCCTGTTGGAGTCAGTGATGGGGAAGGTACACAACAAGTGCATGCAAAAAATTGTGACGCCGATTTTCATCTATACCTGGAATGTAATGGTGTGGGATTAAAGTTGACGTCGTATCAGCCAGGTGTTAGGGGAGGAGAACACCAGAATGCCGGGTTGAAACACTTTTTACCGCCAATTAATACCACAATTAGATATATATGTAGGCATCCCAATTAGTCTAATGGGCGCGGTTCATAGTTTGCAGATCGGCGACAGAGCCAGGTAACAACGATCTACGCTCAAAATATCAACATTCTTTTTTCTATATTTTCCAAAGATATCATCAAATCAATATATTGGATTAATGAGCTTTCCCAATAACAACCCCGTGTACGTGGTTTCGCCAAACCGGAAGATGTCGCCAAAACCAGACTGAATGGCAAAGTCATGTTCACCTATATGATATGGGAATATGTTTGTTTATCATCGTAAAACAGACAACGAACACCGTATGTGTACGCCAACACAAAGCAGGAGTATTTACCCACACGCTGTCAGTCAGTTCTACCAGATGAAACCATTTAATATTTTTTTCCGATTTTTATCAATAGTGCTTTGCTTTTGCTCACTCAAAGTTTCGAGAAAATCCATCCACTAATATAGTTCCTGGCCTTCCACGCTGCCAAAAGAAATGCCGGTATATAGCTGAAGCTGTCAATGAAGCATAGGATTGAACAGAATTTAAAAAATGTATGTCATTCTCAATATGCGATCGATATTAAGAGACCACTGTCGGTTCAGAAAGATGTCAAAGTCCCGGACCAAGATGTCACTAAACCGGATCTTCGGTGCAGTAAACATGCGTAGCACTTAATGAGTTCTGATAAGTTTTCGCGTGTTTTGTGTGTAACTGACACTGATCAATTTGACTGCGAATGTCATCTGAAATATGAATCCATAACATATTCGAAATACTGTGTACATATCTATTATGAATGCATTTCAATTGCAATTAATGGAACATCCATCTCAGCATTCAGATTTGCGATCTCGAAAAGGTGAATGAATGATAACTCGATGCCTTGATCACACGCACGTGAATGCTGTCGTTCGTATGCGTGCAGCGAACTGGATATTCGTTTAGTATTAACATGTTTGGAGTTTGTATATAGACCACACATGCAGGACGACACGCTACGACGTATCATTGATTTGTTGTAATCATGTTTATTTTACAGACTTTATGACTCGTTCCCACTCGAGTTGACCGTTACGCGACAATAAAACCGAATCATATATCGTTTAAGTGTCATCAGATAATATTGTTACGATTCTATGTTAACCCTAAACATCCGTACACATATGGTCACAATGTATTATGTGTGCCTTCTCGTCTGGGTGTCGATGGGCCTGCCACCTCTTTATTGTGTCTATGTAGCACATGTAGTCAGCTTACCAAGCTACAACACCATGTATAAACAAAATCAGACTCAGCGTTTATTCTCCAATCGCCGGACGTGTTCGGTATGACACAGTCTAGATATTAGTACGCAATACATACATGTACATACATATATAATCGTGGCACATGCAAACAATATATATCAGAAATAGTCTACACGTGGACATGGGGTGTGTGTGAGTTGTGGGTTGGGTTTGTTGTGGTGGGGTATAGGGTGTGCATGTGGCTTTTCTCTCGTGTATTTCGCTGTATGGATGTTGGTTGGTGTGTCAGACTGGGCTATTCGTTAGTAATTGCGCGTTTGTTGGGTTGGGTGCATGGGGGCCGGAGTGGCTGGCATTCGTATACGAGTGGTGTAACGTATACACGATGCGATTGCCAATACACCGTTGACAGTAATGACACAAAGCAATTAACAGTTACATGTATGAACACATAATCGTCCTTAAGTTATCGATTTATCACGTGGGTATATACATCTATATATATATTTGCGAATGTCTGTCTGACTGTCTGTCTGTGTTCTATAGAAATTCACAGGGGACCATCTAAATGATGCCAAAGGGGTCTACTAGGAGTAGCTTTTTACGAGAAAGATAATGGTCGGGATTAGAATTTTCTAAAGTGACGCCGTTGTTGTCAGGGGCAGAAAAGGGGGAGGGGCAGCACAACAAATTGTCGCCGATTGCCACCAAACTTATATATAATCATCCCCATAATATGAGGAATCTAATGGCGTGGTTTAAATATGGCAAAAGTCGCATCGTTCGCGTCAGGGGTGCCAGGAAGGGGGGGGGGAGGCAGATTTTTTTTCTGTCGCCGATAGCCACGAAACTTACATATAATCATTCCCATGATATAAAGAATCCAACGGTGTGGTTTAAATATGTCAAAAGTGGCGTCGTTTGAGTCAGGTATGAACGGAAGGGGAGAGGAGCACCAAAATTGATAAAACTAATTTTAGCGCCGATTTCCACCAAATTGATATATATTCTTCTTCATGATATAAGGAATCTAATTGTGCGATTTAACAACGCCAAATTGTTGTTTTTGGAAGAGAGATTGGGAGGGGTGGGCACTAAATTTGATAATAAGTCGCCGATTGCCATCACACTTATACAAAATCATCCCCATAGTATGAGGAGTCTGATGGTGTGACTTTTATCTGTCAAATGTGGCCTCATTCGAGTCAGGGTTGCATTGAAAGGGACAGGGGCACCAAAATTGATGCACAATTGTTTTAGCGCCAATTTCCACCAAATTGATACACGTTCTTATCCATGATACGAGGAATCTAATCGTGATTTAAAGACGCCATAGTGGTGCTGTTTGGTGAGAGATGGAGAGGGGAGGGATTGGCACCAAATTTGATAAAAAAAATTGTTTAGTCGCCGATTATTACCAAACTTATAAACAATCATCTCCATGATATGAGGAGTGTAATCGTGTGGTTTAAGGAAGTCACAAGTGGGGCCATTCGAGTCAGTGGTTTATAGAGATGAGAGGGGCACACAAAATTATATCTATATGTTTAGTGCCGATTTCCACCAGATTGATACATATTCTTCTCCGTGATACGAGGAATCTTATCGTGTGGTTTAGATACACCAAATTGGTGCTCTATGGGTGAGAGATATGGGGACCTTAAATTTGATATACGAATTTGTATACTCGCCAATTTTCACCAATTTCATATATATGCATCTCTAATCTCTAATGAGTCTTAGTGTATGCAGCTTGAGTCCGAAATAGGGACGGGAGGGTCACCAAAACTGATACAAAATATGTTTAGTACCAATTACCATCAAATTCAGACACGTTCTTCTCAAATGATACAAGAAATAAAATCGTGCTCTCTGTCTGTCTGTCTTTTTGTCTGTTTGTGTGCGTTCTATATATAACTTCACGCGGTACAATCGAGATGGCACCAAGACGTTCTAAGAGGGGTAACCTATTACAAGGAAGATAATGGTGCGTGTTAAAATTTTCTAAAATGACGCTGTTGGTGGGAGGGGAAATTTAAAAAATATGGTGAAATAGTTTTGTCGCTGATTTCCACCAAACGAATACATAATCACCTTCGCAATATGGCGTTGTTCGAGTCAGCGTTACATCAACAATTGATTTAATAAACCAAATTCCACCAAATTCCACCTGATACAGACCAATGTTACTCTGTAGTAATACAAAACTATTAGTTAAAATTCCTCAGTGATAAAGGGTATGTGGCATGCCACGCCAGCCGTTGAGGCATGCCAATATCCCATAATATGTCAAATATAGCGAATTATCGAAATATGAAATACCACGAAAAAGCGAAATAGAAAAATACAGCGAAATTGCGGAATAAAAAATGCATCGAAATGACGAAATAGCGCGAATTATGAAATAAGAAATTATTTTTATTAACTAAATAACGGAGATATTTGAAGAAGTGTATTTGACGAAATAACGGGCATATTTGGAGAAGTTTTTTAAAGAGCGTACCCCAAACCTCCCCCAAGCCCACCCACCCAAGAGAAGAATTTTACTTATATTTCACCACAGTTGATCTATTGTGGTGTTGTTATTTCTAATACAAATCGCCGTTATTTCGTAAATATACATTCTTTATAGAGTTATTACCCTGTGGCAATGTTACGATTTTAGCTTGTCAAAGAACATGTGGCATGCCTCAACGGCTGGCGTGGCATGCTACATACCCTATATCACTGAGGAATTTCAACTAATAGTTTTGTATTACTACAGAGTAACATTGGTCTGTACCAGGTGCCAAATTCATACTCGTTTTTCTCTAATGATATACCATGAATTAAATCACATTTGGTGTCGTTTGCGTCACGGATGGCGAGCGGATATGCACTATCATTGATATTCGCCGATATCCACATATATGTTATATACAGTCACCAGGCCATCTCCATATCATTTTAAGTAGTTCGGCGTTCACATTTCACAATCCCGACATATGGTGACCCACATAAGTCACTTGAACAATTATATCTTCTTAACAGTCATATTTATATGGGAATGGCAATCAAGGCATTCACACAATGAGCTAGCAAAAAGAGATAACTAGAAGAAGCATTAAACGTATATTTATCATTCTATTGAAGAGATATATATATTCGTGCAAACTGAGAGACCTCGAACCGTCAGAGGATTGCATATATATAATACAAAAATTTAGTCTGTTCCATTCAATACAGTTTCCACAAAAAGTTACAATTTGTCAAGAGATATGGAAGGCCTGTTCAAAAATAGTGGTCACAGTGTGCAGTCAAATATAGTTTCTTCTGATATACAAGAAAATGCAGTTAGTAGCACTAGACTTTTCAGGATCCTACCAATACTGACATCTGACAAGGGTTTTAGAACAGACTCATCGACTGACATAAACAACTCAAAATCTCGCACTGTGCCTGGCACATGTAGCTGATATATGCGCGCAGCAACATTTCTTTTAAACTAAGAATATTTAGCCAATATATATAGCACCATGAACAGAGGAGCACCTGGAAATTTCTTTGAAACATCTGTATCTTCATGGAGATATGATAAGCAGGTGTCCTCGAGATCTTAGTCCAACCCACTAGATTGATTGATACATCTCAATATGTAAAACCCAATTATAATCTTTTATCGAACTAATGTGTTTATGATGTTCATGTATCATATTATAATGTCTAATGTATACGCAGTTGTAAATAAATAAATACTTCATTATTGGTGGAACGGATTAATCGTGATAAACAGAATGACAATTAAGCAAGAGCATTCTCTATTCCCAACAAATATCCACAACATACATTAACCTGGGCAACGCCGGGTAACCCTGCTAGTACTATATATATACAACATACTTACTGCTATTGGTAATAAACACTTCACTGTGGAACATGTTTATACTGTCATGATTGTTATGTACACAAGTAAATTACACTATAGTTTATAACTTTTCTAATTTAGCCCTAGGACCACATATTCAGTGGGCATGATATTTACATAAGTCTTCACTATGTTATCATATAGGTTGCATATACTGCAATTGATATGTCTGTTTAATCGACATGAATCTTATCTTATCAGGGTCTCCGTCTGCTCAAGCATTTCTGAGTTTGGTTTATGGTTCTAACCAAAATGTTTATGGATGTTCAGCGTCACGATGACTTTCAATTCGTATTGTTCGCAGATTTAGTTTTCGGCTGGTTAAGTTCTAGAATTATTCTTTTTCACTTATTTTGAAATAAATAATATCGCTCAGATTTGCACACAACAATCTAATTGAAATTGTGCATAAATATCCACCAGCATGAGAGCAAGCTATGTTCGCTATCCCATTGAGGGAACATTCCGTTTTACGAAATTATGTTTTGAATAGTGGATATCACCATTTAACTGGGAAATATATAGCTTCATCAAAGGGAAGATACGTTCATTTATCAACACCGCATGGTCTGGTTTGATTTTGTTTAAACATAGTGTTGTAGCTTGGTAAGCTGGCTACATGTGCTAGACACAATAAAGAGGCCCATCGACCTCCATACGAGAAGGCACACAAGTGTTCCACACATAGTACATTGTAATCAAAATTATGTGTACGGATGTTTAGGGTTAACATAGAATCGTTACAATATTATCTGACGACTCCTAAAAAAGCCAGAATTGCATAATTTGTAGCTATACGATATATGTATATTCGATAAGATGATTCGGTTTCATGGTCGCGTAACGGTCTAATCGAGTGGGAACGAATAATAAAGTCTGTAAAATAAACATATTTATATCAAATCGTTGATACGTCTTAGCGTTTCGTCGTGGTCTATTTACAAACTCCAAGCATGTTAATACTAAACGAATATCCGGTTAGCTGCATGCATACGAACGACAGCATTCACGTGCGTGTGATCAAGGCATCGCGTTATCATTCATTTACCTTTTTGAGATTGCAAATCTGAATGCTGAGATGGATGTTCCATTAATTTCAATTGAACTACATTCATAATAGATATGTACACAATATTTCGAATATGTTATGGCTTCATATTTCAGATGACATTCGCAGTCCAATTGATCAGTCTCAGATACACATAAAAACACTCGAAAACTCATCAGAACTCCTTAAGTGCTACGCATATATATTGCACAGAAGATCGGCGTTTGGTGACATCTTCATTGGAGACGTTGACATCTTTCTGGGCCGACAGTGGTCCCTTCATATCGCGCGGATATTGAGAACGACACTGATTTTTTAAATTCTGTTCAATCCTATGCTTCATTGACAGATTCAAATATATACCGGCATTTGTTTTGGCAGCGTGGAAGTCCAGAAACTATACTAGTGGGTGGATGTTCTCGAAAATTTGAGTGAGCAAAAGCAAAATCACTATTGAACAAAATCGCCAAAAAATATTAAATGGTATGATCTGCGAAAACTGACTGACAGCGGGTGGATAAATACTCCTGCTTCGTGTGGACATGCACATACGTTGTTCGTTGTCTGTTTTACGATGAGAAACAAGCATATCGGTTGTTACAACCATGACAATTATGTCTAAGTAAACTTATTTATTGTCAGTTTTGATAACCTACATAGTGTAGGTGGGGTTAGGGTATTTAGTGTTATTGATGACCATAACCTGCGTGCGTGTATATTCGGCTCAAATGGCTCCCAACTATAAGATAATTTTACTGCATTATTTTTGACACGAAAATGGTTATTTTTATATTGATTAAATTAATATAATATTCCTGACTGATTTGAGTCGTTACATGGTAATTATTTTGACGGAACCTTTAGTTTCTTGTCAGATTTGATAAACTGGGTTTGGGTGACATTAGGGGTTGTAGGACGATTACTCCACCTCTCCCCGGACGTTTGCTCCCCCGGACGATTGCCCCATCACGTCATGTGCCCTCCCATAAGTTTTTACTATAATATTTATTGGTACATACTTTATTGAAATTAATTAACGTATGGGTGAATTCAATTTTCAACTTTTAAAACACAGTGGTCAGTGATTAGTTGGTCAGCTGATTATGAAACATTAGTGTTTTGAAAACACATTGGCTTCTTCGTAGCATTATGATATAACACCACGCAGACACCATTGAAGACAAAGAGGTTAGCTAAATTAAGTACAATTAGACAACAAGTGTAGAGACGGTTCATTTTGGGGCTTAGTGTGGTATTCCAAAAGTTAGTTTTTTAAATTAAAATTTTTATTTTTGAAAATTATTTTTCACCAATGCAACTGAAATAGTCCGGGTAAATTAAAAAAAAAGAAGCTAAAATTAAAATTTAAGTTATGTCCATCAATACAACTATAACGGTAATTTAAAAAAGGGCAATAGGAAGATGACCAATCCTGGCCATACTGCCCCTGTACAAAACAAATTATCCACTTCTTCTCACTGTTGTAATGTAAATATGTTTTGTGCGAATAAAGAATCTAATCTAATCTAAAAAGAAGAAATATATGGGCAATCTTTGAGGGGCAGATGTCCCGGATGAAATCGTCCGTAATGAACTGATTCGAAGTCAGGTTCGGTCGTACCAAGAAGGGGAATGTTCCCCACCTGTAAATTGGGTATGTGGCATTGAAATCCACCTGTGCGTACAATGAAATATCTATGTATTTATGAAACGCTGATTTTTCCCCGAATATTTTACAGAAACATGTGAATATTTTGTCAATTTCAAAAGCGATTCTGTGGATATTCGAGTCCGTTTTCAGATCGAAAATATTTCAACTGGAACTTTGTTTCTTTCTCAATTTAGTTAACCTGTGTGTAGGTGTGGGATATGCGGAATACCAAACAATTATTGTTTATGTTTTTAGTTCATTATATTTTTTCTCATTTTATTTACAAGACAGTTTTCGTTTTACTGTACCACAAGCAAATATTATCAGGAAGTTCTTGGGTGAAACTGCTTGTTTCCAATATATCAATCCTCGACGAAACGAATATTATCTGTCATATATAGAGGATATGAAATGAGTGTTTCTCTCATATGATATTTATGAAACGAGTCTGAGAATTTTCAGTTTTCTCGAGCCTCCGGTGAGAGAAAACTGAAAATTCGTGACGAGTTTCATTAATATCATATGAGAGAAACACGAATTACATATTCTATTTATCATATGACACCTATAAATTGATTATGATGTCCAAAACGAACACAAATCACTAAATAGCTATATGACATCGGCAGCAAAAGGTTAATGTGACGTCACTTCATTGCACCGGAAGCCCAATTACACCTTGTGAACTAGCAGAAATAATATGCACGCGAAGATATAGTGCGATATTCTGTTCTCAGTTTGTGACATTATATCGTATGTTTATTAGATAAATACGAATTACATATTCTATTTATCGTATAACAATGTCCAAAACTATATATTTCAAGATTATAATTGCGAGAATTTCAGCATCGCGTTGATTGACGCGCACGAATTTGACCTGCATTTAGTTAGAGATGCGGCTCTGCCCAGGCTGCCATTCAGCCAATCAGAACACACTTTTTGTCAACAAACCAATCAAATTATCGGAAGGTGATATGAACTAGTAGTTCATATGAAATTGATTTATGACATACTTTCCAACGTAAATAATGATTGAGTCATATGATAAATCAATTTACGAATATTTCCATAATATCAAATGACGAAATTATTTATGATTGACTATATGATAGGATTGATTTTATTGTATACACCAAATGACTCATTTTACTTAAAATATTTATCTATTGAAACCTTATATTATATGCGAAAAGCCTACTGCTTTGTACTGATAGCCGACAGAGGCGATAAATAGGAACCTTTAACACTTATGATTTATATAATGGCATATCATATATACTAAAACAAAATTATTGGCTACATTTATAAAATAAAAATATAATTTATTTACTTGGTGTAAACAATATTTATTTCAAAAATCAAACATATTGCACAATACACACATAGATACATAGAGATTTAGGAAGAGGATTGGACAACAAGCAAAATGCTTTTTTAAAGTCCTCTCCTTGCGGAATAAATGTTACATCATGTGACGGAAATATCACTTGAGGTAAAGCAGATTTGTTTACTTAATTCAACTAGGTGTTCATTATACAAACTTGTATATTTAGCAGCGTATACTTAGAAAGGCCGGTTGCTTTTGCGCAGCAAACAATTTAAACCATAAAACATCTAGCTAAAATTATGGTATAAGAATACAAGAGCGTCGAATTATTTAGATTTATCTATATCTATATTTGCGAATGTCTGTCTGTCTGTCTGTCTGTCTGTGTTCTATAGAAATTCACAGGGGACCATCTATATGATGCCAAAGGAGTCTACTAGGAGTAGCATTTTACGAGAAAGATAATGGTCGGGGTTAGAATTTTCTAAAGTGACGCCGTTGTTGTCAGGGGCAGAAAAGGGGGAGGGGCAGAAACAAAATTTGTCGCCGATTGTCACCAAACTTATATATAATCATCCCCATAATATGAGGAATCTAATGGCGTGGTTTAAATGTGGCAAAAGTCGCGCCGTTCGCATCAGGGCTGCCAGGAAGGGGGGGGGGGGGGGCAGATTGTTTTTATGTCGCCGATTGCCACGAAACTTACATATAATCATCCCCATGATATGAATAATCCAACGGTGTGGTTTAAATATGTCAAAAGTGGCGTCGTTTGAGTCAGGGATGAACGGAAGGGGAGAGGGGCACCAAAATTGATAAAACTAATTTTAGCGCCGATTTCCACCAAATTGATATATATTCTTCTTCATGATACAAGGAATCTAATTGTGCGATTTAACAACGCCAAATTGTTGTTTTTGGATGAGAGGTTGGGAGGGGGTGGGCACTAAATTTGATAATAAGTCGCCGATTGCCATCACACTTATACAAAATCATCCCCATGGTATGAGGAGTCTAATGGTGTGGCTTTTATCTGTCAAATGTGGCCTCATTCGAGTCAGGGTTGCATTGAAAGGGACAGGGGCACCAAAATTGATGCACAATTTTTTTAGCGCCAATGTCCACCAAATTGATACACGTTCTTATCCATGATACGAGGAATCTAATCGTGATTTAAAGACGCCATAGGGGTACTGTTTGGGTGACAGATGGAGAGAGGAGGGATTGGCACCAAATTTGATAAAAAAAATTGTTTAGTCGCCGATTATCACCAAACTTATAAACAATCATCTCCATGATATCAGGAGTGTAATCGTGTGGTTTAATGATGTCACAAGTGAGGCCATTCGAGTCAGTGGTGTATAGAGATGAGAGGGACACGAAAAATTATATCTATATGTTTAGTGCCGATTTCCACCAGATTAATACATAATCTTATCGTGTGGTTTAGATACACCAAATTGGTGCCCTATGGGTGAGAGATATGGGGACCTTAAACGCCAATTTTCACCAATTTCATATATATGCATCTCTAATCTCTAATGAGTCTTAGCGTGTGCAGCTTGAGTCCGAAATAGGGACGGGAGGGTAACCAAAACTTATACAAATTTTTTTTAGTACCAATTACCATCAAATTCAGACACGTTCATCTCAAATGATACAAGAAATAAAATCGTGCTGTCTGTCTGTCTTTTTGTCTGTCTGTGTGCGTTCTATATATAACTTCACGCGGTATAATCGAGATGGCACCAAGGCGTTCTAAGAGGGGTAACTTTTTACAAGGAAGATAATGGTGCGGGTTAAAATTTTCTAAAATGACGCTGTTGGTGGGAGGGGAAATTAAAAAAATATGGTGAAATAGTTTTGTCGCTGATTTCCACCAAACGAATACATAATCACCTTCGCAATACGGCGTTGTTCGAGTCAGCGTTGCATCAACAATTGATTTAATAAACCAAATTCCACCAAATTCATACACGTTTTTCTCTAATGATATACCATGAATTAAATCACATTTGGTGTCGTTTGCGTCACGGATGGCGAGCGGATATGCACTATCATTGATAAGATTGCTATTCGCTGATATCCACATATAAGTTATATACAGTCACCAGGCCATCTCCATATCATTTTAAGTAGTTGGGCGTTCACATTTCACAATCCCGACATATGGTGACCCACATAAGTCACTTGATCAATTATATCTTCTTAACAGTCATATTTATATGGGAATGACAATCAAGGCATTCACACAATGATGTAACAAAAAGAGATAACTAGAAGAAACATTAAACGTATATTTATCATGCTATTGAAGAGATACATATATTCGTGCAAACTGAGAGACCTCGAACCGTCAGAGGATTGCATATATATAATAACAAAATTTAGTCTGTTCCATTCAATACACTTTCCACAAAAAGTTACAATTTGTCAAGAGATATGGAAGGCCTGTTCAAAAATAGTGGTCACAGTGTGCAGTCAAATATAGTTTCTTCTGATATACAAGAAAATGCAGTTAGTAGCACAAGACTTTTCAGGATCCTACCAATACTGACATCTGACAAGGGTTTTAGAACAGACTCATCGACTGACATAAACAACTCAAAATCTCGCCCTGTGCCTGGCACATGTAGCTGATATATGCGCGCAGCAACATTTCGTTTAAACTAAGAATATGTAGCCAATATATAGCACCATTAACAGAGGAGCACCTGGAAATTTCTTTGAAACATCTGTATCTTCATGGAGATATGATAAGCAGGTGTCCTCGAGATCTTAGTCCAACCCACTAGATTGATTGATACATCTCAATATGTAAAACCCAATTATCATCTTTTATCGAACTAATGTGTTTATGTTGTTCATGTATCATATTATAACGTCTAATGTATACGCAGTTGTAAATAAATAAATACTTCATTATTGGTGGAACGGATTAATCGCGATAAACAGAATGACAATTGACAAGGTGAGCCACTACTTATATTCCATGACTATAATAATCATGTTTTGTGATGCTATTTGAATATATAATTTATGAGAAAACGTATAACACTTTAAGCAAGAGCATTCTCTATTCCCAACAAATATACACAGCATACATTAACCTGGGCAACGCCGGGTAACCCTGCTAGTTGTAAATAAAAACTGCCGTAGAGTGTATCATAATCTGCAGACACGGATGTAAACACCGTAGACAATGATTCATAGGGCGTGAACACATTATATGTTATATTGGGAGCAGGGTTTCCAGGGGTACTTGCTCGAGGTGTCATTAATCACTTAGTTCAATCGTTTGCCGCTTATAGTCTATTCCTCGTTTCTTTTCGGGGTTTTAATAATTTGTCAGATTTGGGAACTTGAATTTTGAAATCTTTGGCGCTGATTCAATTTTGATATTCGGAAATAATCGGTGTCTAATTCATAAATGTTTTATTTCAATTTATAATAAAATATATACTAGGAGACAACAAACATAAACAAATATATGACAATATAGTTTAACATACGAATGTGCAAATCTCAATGGCGAACTATTTGAGTAATAAATTATAAGTATTCCAAAATGCCAATCTGCTTCTCGCTGCTATGAAATGAAATTAAATCAGGTTGTCATCTTGAAATGTCGATATTTTCTCATATGAGGTAGCACCCTGCCGCCGCCACTAAGTTGCTGTATGGTCAATTTTGTATATGCATATTCTTTCTGTATGTGGTGAATCATGTCGAATATGTTTGCATTCGATATATTATTTTATATCCCCGACTTGGCAACAGGTAGACTAAGAGAAAATTGATGCAAGTAAGGACTAACTTTATAAAATGATATAAAAAACATGATATCACAATGGTGGTTAAAACAGGAGGCCGAAAATAAAAAAACATAAACAGTGGGTTAAAAAACTCCACATAAGTTCCAACTGGTATAGCAACAGAGAGCAGCGTGCATGCTTCGAATTACTGAGACAAATGATTGGCATAAAACATTAAAGGAAGTGAGATTCTCTGTTTGCTGCTAAACCAGATGGAACCAATAACATATGACGAAAGAGCCAATATAATGGAATTAACTTGTATACAACCACAGTAAATCCGGACGTTCTTTCGAAATAAGAAAAATTCAAAAAGCTTGAATTAAGACCAACTGAAATGTGTCATGGAGTGAAAAATTAAATTTTAAGATCACATATCGTTTAAATGTTGAATATCTTGGCATAATTTCCCAGCGACAACCGGAAAAACGTGTTAACAAAAAAATCAACATCCGAGAGGGCGATGGGGTGGTGATGGGTGAAAATATTGTAGAGAGAATTAATATGCGACTTCGCACCTAGAAGAGATTTTGTGAAAGAAAGTGCGTATATGTTTACTTGGTGTCGACATGCGCACTATAGCAACTAGTTCCAGGAGAAGAGACTATCGTGTCCTGAAATTAAAATTAAGGAACACCAACTATGTTTATTATAACCGTAGTTGTGTAATTAAAGTTACATAATAATGTTTAGGCAAATCAGTATATATATCAAGGTTATTGCACCACATTGCATCAGCTTGACATCGGATGTTCGTAGGAAAAGATGTGCTGCGGTCACTTCTCGTAGCTCGCGGCGCGAGATATTGATTTTAAGCGCGAATTATAAATTGAAAACAGAACAAACGCTTTGTTCCAGTGGTAATTTATACCCCCGACTTGGCAAGAGATAGACTAAGAGAAAATAGATGCAAGTAAGGACTACCTTTATAAAATGATATCAAAAACATGATATAACAATGGTGGTTAAAAAGGTAGCTGAAGAATAAAAAACATAAACAGCGGGTTCAAAAACGCCACGCGACGAGAGCAAGTACAAAACCTGTACGAGACTCAACCCAAGTTATTTACATAGGCTCACTTCGATGTTGGACAAATAATTTGTCGCCACTTGAGATTCAAGTGTATAACAACGACTATGGTGAATAAAATGTATTACCATGCATGTATCGATTGTAGTCGGGTACATACAATATACGTGTATACAAGAGACGTCCAACTATTTGCATGTAGCCGAAGAATGCAATTGTTACTGGAACAATAGGACAGCCGAATCAGAAAGGTATTTTTACAGAAGCAACACCTTAGCACCATTGACACTTGGTTGTTTATAATATTGTCGCAGAAACAAATGGACATCTTCAGAATGCAACGAGACTAGAAGTTTCAGATGAAGAGGGAAGCCCCACTACAGATACAGTTAACGAGAGTGTGTTTAAGCTGAATTCACGTGAAGAGGGAGAGTCGGTGTTCAGACAGCATTATCGGAGCTGGTTGGTCGCATCGATTCCACACACGCATTTTAGAGTAGACCACTCGTTGGGGAAAGACGTCATTGTTTCGAGAATCGTTATGGTCAAAGATAAATACACACTAGATGTTGGTATCGCATTTATAACACAAACAAAACAAAGTACCTGCTATACGTGTACACCACGTTAAATATTAGATACGAATACGCATCGCCGTTACAAACAACAGTTTAATCTTTCAATGAGTGAACATGAAAATCGCTCACCTGACGACTACACATTTGAAACGATTTCAGGCTGCATGCTGAAACAACACAGGTCAGCGCGACCCTGACTGTATGCTTTAATTGTCAACGCTGCAAATTATCATCATCATCAACATCCCCATCGTCATCATCGTCGTCGACATCGTCATCATCATCATTTTCATCATCATCATCATTATTCATCAGCATCATCATCATCATCATCGTCATCGTCGTCATCATCATCATCGTCACCATCAACTCCGTCAGCATCACACCATCTTCATCACGATCCTCATCATCACCATCTTCATCATCATCGACATCATCAATACAATCGTCATCTTCATCGTCATCATCCGTATCGTCACCGTCGTCAACATTTTGTCTTTATACATCTTCGTCCTCATCCATCGTCATCATTATCCATCATCAGCTTCGTCGTCGTTGTTATCGTCGTCGTCAATCGTCATCATTTTCGTCGCTGTCATCTTTATCCTCATCATCACCAACATCGTCATCATTTTCGTCATAATCATCATCATAAACGACGTTATCGTCGTCGTCATTATCATCATCATCTCCATCGTACAATGCAGTCATAATCATTATCGTCGCCATTAGCGCTGTCGACCTAATCATCTTCATCTTGTCATAGTAGTGATTATCGTCCTGGAAACGCCTATGGCGTCTTCATCAATATCGTCGTAATTTGTTTTCTCATTCTGTAGATTAGGTACACATACTGACATTACACGTGTGTAATGCTAGCATGTGTAAATGTGGTATATCGAATCATGTTGGGTCATCTCTTGTTGTTACGTGAATCTTCATACACGCCTTAACAAATATCGCTAAACTTTTCTGAATTGCTGGGTTTTGGCTACCGAGTAAAATATAAAATCGTGCTCTAGATGACTCGTGCCAAAAGTTAGCCGGAATATATTTTATTCTTAGATCCAGGTATTTTGGACAAATCATCACAACGTGGTACTCATCTTCTATGTGGGTCCTGCATTTTTGACAGGATCGGGATTTTTTCTTTATTTTTACTCCACCTTCCAGACTCACAACGCAGTTTGTGATTACATGTTATTGTTAGTCGTAATAGTTCTTGGGCTAGGTCACGCGGTAGATTTTGCAAATAGGATTCATATTCCATTGTACGTTTAAACTTCATGTATAATTTACCACGAGAGGAGTTGTACATGTCCCACCACCAAGTCTGAATAAAATTATCTTTGAGAGTGCTTTCGATGGCCATTTTTGTTTTCGGATGAAATTTTCTGACATGTCCATATATAACTCATGCCGACGGAATCCAATATGCCTTTAACTGATTGAATCCACGTGTTCACCTTGTCGTCCCACCCAGCTCCCCCAATCTGACGAAAAGTGAACAAAGTTCCCGCGCTAGAGGAGAACACTTGCCATTTAGTATGTGGTTCCAATATTGAATAATTCTCATCTTACATCTGATCTGACTGGATATCTGCCAACTTCTCCGTACACCATGAACGTGGGCGTGTTGATTTTCATTTTAAGAATATGTATATAATATCTCAGGATTACTTTGTCAATTCTGATGTGTTTTCTATACCCCACATTTCACTTCCATATAGAAGAATTGGTTCTATAGTTTTTGTCAAAAAGCATTATTAGTAGGTCGTGTGTCAAATTTAGGTTGTTGATATTCCCTAAAAACCCATGCATCGCCTTATTCCCAATCACCGATATGGCTTTGACTGCTTTGCAAAATCTGCCTGTGTAAAAGAACTCGATTCCGAGATAATTCATAGTGTCAACATATTCTATTTTATTGCCACCTAGATACAAATCGTCAAAATTTTCTGGTTTTCGGTTGCAGAAGAGAATTACTTTTGTTTTTGAAGTATTTACGTTTAGTTTCCACAACGATGTATAGTCCCCAAACGCGTCGAGGGCCCTTTGCATACTGGCCTGGTTGTCGGCAAACAAAACGGTATCATCCGCATACAACAAACACAAGATTCTAATATATACTCCTAGTTTTTGTATGAATTGATCGCCTTGGAATTTCAAGTGTCGATACCACAATTTTTGAGAAATGGTTCGGGGGTCGTTTATGAATAACGAGAACAATAACGGAGATAGTAAACCCCTTGTTTAACACCCGCTCTGCAAGTAAACAATTCTGACCGCTTGATATTCTGAACTACACAAGATGTTATGTTTCCGTACATGCTACGAATAATTCTTAAATTTTTTCCATTTATACTGGATGTCATAAATTTGATCCAAAGTCCATCCCTCCATACTGTGTCGAACGCCTTTTTAAAATCGACAAAACAGCAGTATATCTGTTTTCCTCTTGCAAGATAAAAGTCAATAAGACTTTTCATAATGAATATATTGTCGGTATAGTTGAGTGCTTTTACGGAATCCTGCCTGAAACTGGGTTAATATGCCCTCACCCTCACAAAATTTTGTGAGTCGATTATTCAGGACGGATGTAAATAGTTTTCCAAGTACACTGAGAAGTGTTATCCCTCTGTATGAATCGGGGTTATTCCTGTCACCCTTTCGTTTATAAATTGGCTGAATCATACCTTCGGTCCATGCATCTAGATGGGAAGCAACCTGTGTCTAAAATGGCGTTAAATAGCTTACAGTAAATTTCAGACATTATATGTATAGTGTGTTTTAAGTATTCTGGGCATACATTATCTAGACCCGACGATTTACCAAGTTTAAGTTTATCAAAATATTTCGTCGCTAGTGATAGGACAATTTAAAGGACCCTGTGCATCAATATCAAACATGTTTTCAAGTAACATACTTACATTGTCATCTTCGTGTGACTCGGCGAGGCATTTGAAGTGTTCATAGAATAGGTCGGTTGATATCGTAGGTTCTTTCTTGGGCCTGGGTTCCCCTTTCATATCTGTTAACGTTTTCCAGAACTCACTCGGATTTATACATGCATTGCGTAGTTGATTACATCTCTTATGGTTATATTCCGCGATTTTCTTTTTAATTACGCACTGTATTTCCGCGCTGACGCGTTCATAAGAGTGCGATTGTGCGATGTTTTCTGTCGCCGATATTTTTTCCTCGATTTATGAAAAACATTTCGCATTCGATCGCATTCCCTGTCATACCATTCTTTCTGCTCCTCCCGTTTACTAATTCGCGACCCCCCCCACCCTTGTATACTCCTTTGCCGGCGATATTTCTGCAGACTCGTCGGCATAGTGAGAATAAGCCGTTATATTGTGTTTGATATAAAATATGCATATGTGCATATATATGAAATTACATAGATAATAATAGATTTTAACAGACAATTCTTTAAATTATATTCATTGTTGAAAATGAGCATTTTAAATTAAATTTGGAACAACTACATTTTATTTATAAATTTGAACTCCGAGTTTTCAAAAACAAATTTATTAAAACTTTAGTTACGTTTTGATCATTAAATTCGAAATTTAACTTATGAACTTTTGTAATGTTAGATCCAACTTTAAGCCATTTGTTAGAACACGATATCGCCGCACAAAATACCGAAACCGTTTGCGTGCATGTAATATGAAAAAATACAAGAAAATATTAATGCCAACTAAAATAAAATGCTACAACAAAACATGACACGGATGTAAAGGCCGTAGACACAGATTAACAAATATGCATATATATAATTAAATATATGAAATTGTTTTATATTATAAAAGATTTTATCTGACAATTCTTTATTCATTGACGAAATCACGGATGACCACGGCATTAACATGGATAACCACGGCATGATCAAGGATGACCACGGCATGAACACGACTTTAACACGGATGACCATGGCGTGAACTCAGATGACAATGGCATGTACACGCCGCATTCAGACCGTTTTTGAACACGCTGGCCATTTTGCCCAAATTGACCACGCTAATAACACGACTCAAACACGGATGATCAAGACGTGAACTCAGATGGCCACGGCATGTACGAGCCGTGTTCAGACCGGTTTTGAACACGCTGGCCATTTTGCCGAAGTTGACCACGCTAAGAACACGGCGCGATCAACCGTGGTTTTTCCGTGTTAAAATGATGGCCACGCGTTGTTTTAGTGTAGATTCATCTGAGGGAAGATATGTTCATCTATCAAAAACCGCAAGGTCTGGTTTGGCGATACCTTCGGGGTTAGTGATGCCACGTACACGGGGGTGAATAACTCATTGCGGATACGTCAAAAGCCGGATATCGAAAAAAATATTATTCGTTTAAAGAATATTTTGGCATTCAAATTGCACAACCTGGAAAAATGGTGATCGAATTAATGTAAGTCACTTGAACACTTATATCTTGTCAACTGTCATAGTTATATGGGGACGGGAATCACGGCATTCATAGAGCGCTAGAAAACTGATATCTCATTTGCTATCTATTTTGTTGAGTTATAATTATTTAGGTGAAGAGAACAGCGAGTACTCACCTCGATGTGATACATGTACATCAAGATGCCATTTTCGAGTATTTTATGACGTAAGTTCCCGGCCCTGAGTAACGTTGGGGTGGGGAGTAAGGGACAACATAAATGATACAACCGTGGTGGTTACGACATTTACCCTAAATTGATATTAGGAATCTATACTGGTGCGTTTCGAAGATGCCAAAGTGGCACCCTCTGAGTAAGAACAGGGTCGCGGCACAAAAATTTATATACAAAACAAATGCCGATCGAAAATTTAACCATGAATGTTTGGTTACATTTTAATGGCAACTGCGTATCAATTTAACTTGATCAGGGAGTATACTCAGTCATTATCAAATCTGATATCTTATGACCACCGTCTACTAATGCCGAGAATTCCAGCCACGTCGATTGTACAATGAAAAAAAAAAGATAACGTCTGAAGTACGCGCAGTTGTCATTAAATATTTCTTTACTCGCGGGATCGACGAATTAAACGCGATAAACAAATGGCAATCACCCCGGCAGTGTGGGCCACCATACTTATGATAATGTATAAGAATGACGTTTTGTGATGCTCGTTTTGGGTATAACATTTATGAGAATAACTCTATGAGCAAAAGTATTCTTCTGCCACCTGAGTTTACATCGGAATAATTTTTGTATTAAATGTTGTCTGAGTGCTAGCATCAATACACGTCTTCGTAGAAACAAGGAGAATCCTGTACATGTATTATAACTACCAATTAATCCAAGATAGTAACGTGGGATCAATTAAACGCAGTTGTCTATCTATCTAACAGGACATTCACGGACCATCAAGAGACCTCTTAACGATCTATCTAACAGGACATTCACGAACCATCAAGACACCTTTTAAAGATACTTACCTTGGTGAATCCCTGGTACACCCATGTAAATAATAAATAAATAAACCCCGATATATCCACCGCACGTAAACCCATCCAGGTATACCCTGCATGGTTACCTACAACCCTGACATTCCCACCAATTCACTGACCGGGGTAATAATAATGTAAATCGCATTGAAACTAAGTTACTAAAGAAATAGTCTTCAAAACTACGGTTATATCTTCATAACCTTAAACGAAACACGGGTTATCTCGTGTAATTCAATACATCATTTCAAATGAGAACCACCCTAAGTAGAAGATATACGTATACAAGCAGAGTAAACTTTGAGATTAAAACCACATGACGGTGCGCGCTCCAAAACACACCTAATAATATTCGCTTTTGAATTTTTCAAGGTATCGAAATAGGTCGATAAATACTTGAACTACCTTTCTATGGTATCATATTTCACATACAAAATACCACTTTGAACACGGTAATTTGGGTCCCATATACACGGTGTTTGGGTGCCATGTGCACGCAAGGGAATGAAAAGAGCGTTCCGCGTTAGTTTATTCCTGATATGGTATAAATAAAGAGCGTTTGTTTATCTTCTGTGCGAAAAACTGACAACAGCTGGACAATTTATGTGACCATGGCAAGTATTATTCAGACCATATGAAGCATCTATGCCAATAGTTCGTGTATTTGTCAACCTATTTTACACCTCTTTCCAAAATACGTAGACAAAATTTGGAAGCTCGAATGAGCCATGTCCGTTTAATTTCGACGACCAAGACGAGTCCAAAGTTGAAATTGACATGCATGCTGTCAAACATCCAGTTACCGATTGACCAAGCTGGGTTGTAAATTCGTCGATTTATATTGGCTAGTGAACAGTGTGCATGCACTGGTCAACTCGTCACTCCAATTTGGCTTCGCCTGGCTGTGACACGAATTATTAGTTTCTAAATCTTAATTTCTTTGAAAATATTAGCTGGATCCAGTCTTATTGATTTGTCTGGGTACTTATACACTGAAGTACTGATGGTTAAGTAGTAGAAGAGTTAATGGTAGGGCAGTCCTACCTGAATGAATGTTGATGCAACACCGCAATTCCAGTGTATATCGAATAGTTTTTACCATCAGTGTATAAGTACCATGACAAATCAATAAGACTGGATCCAGCTAACATTTTCAAAGAAATGAAGATTTAGAAACTAACAATTCGTGTCACCACCAGGCGAAGCCACAGTGGAGTGATCAGTTGACAAGTGCGTGCACACTGTTCACTAGCCAATACAAATCGACGAATTTTCGACACAACTTGGTCAATCGATAATTGGATGTTAAAACGTTTTTGATCGAAAAAGTTACATATTTTTTAGAAATATTTTACAACATTTTCTAATTGATACACTGTATATAGCTCGGACCCAGACATACTTGTGGGGCGAATGGTCCGTATAAGCATTACTTGTGGGTTGTTGTCACTTGTGGGGAGCACCCCGGAAGTGACCATGTCGAAATGCGTATTTTTGATATATGTGAGCTGCATTCAAAATATCGTGTTCGCAACCACACCCACACGGCCGGCCATGTCTATCCGAAAAATCATCATTTTCGCTGTTTTAATTCCACCAATCAAAACTAAGTAGTTTTGCACCCCATAGATAGCAGGATACGGATTTGAAGACGTGAAAGTTCGCGCCATATAAATTTACCAAGCACGATGCACCATCTCCTCTAATGGCTGCCGGACCGATTGTTCACCTCGAAAGTTCACAGGCTCACAATTCGGATGAACATTGCCAAAGTTACATACAGATTCTTTCAAAATGAATCTAAAATTCGTTGTTTATATATAATGACTATAGTCAGTTTATCGATTATTTTCAATTAATGGGTGAAAAACAGGTGTGGGTAGTTGTGGGTTAAATCGCACGTATCTTGAATACTTCTGGGGCGAATTGCACTTGTGGGTTTCACCTGACAATTTTGCCCCCAAAATTTAAATTCTGGTAGAGCTACCCACAAGTAGCTGAAAATGTTCACACCCCACAGTTTTCGGTCAGTAGGCTATTTTTAGTTGTCCGTCCGTAATTCGGCCGAGATCATGAACAGAAGTGTTTTTTTTTAATTGTGAGAATGTCACAAGACTTTACAAATTGAAAGTTGATATGCGCATGTGCATGGCCGTCCTGTAAATTCTGGAATTGTGGGGTTTTGTAACCAATGCTCACTCAGAATTTTGACATTACAATTTCGTATTTATTTTATAACTATTCCGAATACACAGGGAAAAGTGTTTTGACAGTAATTGAGGTGAATGTAATGCTGAATGGTTAATATTACTGTCTGAATGGTGTTGAAAACAATTAAAAACTAACAATAGATTTTCAGCCGAAAAGTAGTTTGCTACTTGTGCATATCATTATCATTTTTAAACTTTCATGACATATTAATTATCGTGGCAAACAAAATGACAACCTTGCATGGTGTTTGAGTGAGACCATACAGTGGCATGTACCCGAGACCAATGTATAGCGCTAAAAATGCGTTTAGTTTCTTATATATTTTGGGTACCTTTGATATCGTTTCATTTGTTCCAATTACATTTTTCTAATCAGCCGATCTCCCGAGGTATGCCGGCATGTTCGTGTATTTTCGAAAATAAGTGCATTCTCGATATATATACTGCCATGTTTGTGACGTTTTTGTTTTCCAAGTTTCGCCAGCATCTCTACCACTTTCGTTGCGGGATACGGCGTTTCTGTTGAATCTTATTTGTCCATGCGAGAACAACGGTCTATGTTGACAATGATTTAATGATAGAACGGTTCTCCCGTTTGCTACACAATGTCAACATAGATTTTAGTCATTTACATTGATCCAAGTAACACAATATGTTTTTTCTCAAATATACTTTGTGTCAAATGGCAATTGTCTAGAGTCACTAACAGTTGAGCATAGCACGAATTATACATAATTTATGTTGGTCGACGAACTTCAATGCTGTATACAGTTCTTTCTAACTACCCACCAGTGAGTGACACAGCGGAAGGCGCGTGTTTGGTTATAGCATGCTTGAAAACATTTTGTTCAATGCAATTTTGTATCGATAGTATATGTACCCAGAACGCACAAAATATTCGAGGTGGTGAAAAATAACATATTTCAAAATCAATATCTGATAACTCTGATCTTTGATTGGTGGGGTCCTCGACTCGAATCAAATAAATTCATAAAGAAATAGTCGCTGCGCTGTTTGTTCACTGCTATAAAATTACCATCAGAGTATTAAAAAGTTCTATATTTAAACGGAATGAATATGATCTCTACGATAGCCAGCGTAGAACTTTGTGACATGATCTAACATTTGGCGACCCATACTATATTCTATAGGAAAGAGAATTATATTTAGCACAAACGACAAATCATGCAATTACTACAATATGTTGTGTTGAAATTTAAATACAAAGGTATCTGAACATAATTACTTATTGTATTAGTAATATTATGTTCCTGCATGTCTGGAACCCCATCGCACCGTCGCTACGTCCCTGCTAAATACAGGGGGATTGTTATATAATTAAATTCTTGTCAACAGAGACCATTAATTGTTATCGCATGGACCCATATGACCAAATTGAAACGCCTTATCGCAGTACCGAATAAATAGAGTCGCTGGGGAAGCTTATTTACGAAGACACCCGGATATCCTCGGCTGTTGTCGGTGGTTTCTTCGTCCAAAATAGAAAGCGGATTGTTTGGGTCGCAAAAAGCCCGATTCTGTTGTAATTTTCAAGACTTGAAGGCGTCTTTTTGGGACATATATTTGTCGTAGTTTAGGCATTTATATATCTACCTATTTTTATACCTGGACAAATTCAAAAGCGAATACTATTTTGGAGCACAAGCCGTCATCTGGCTTTAACCAGTTAATACTGGGTAGTGGCTGACAAATTGTTACGCTGTCTGTTGAACTTATTATTGGAATCCCTGCAAATAAATGAATCCATGGAGAAATATGAGGGGTGTTTTCTGTCACAACGCCCCTACACACGGAGAGTCTATCATTGCAACGCGCGCCTTGTTAACTGAATGATAGGATATGTACAATTATGGTCGTGGATACCCTATAATATTCGTCAATTTCACCCCACATGTCTACTTAAGTTGCACATATACGGACATAAGTTTCCAGAAATTATTAATGGCTCTCACTTGTCTGACGTTGCACAAGTATATACGGACATGGATTCCAAAAACAATTTGACAATTCTCTCACCCCACACCCCACCAATATTGCACAAGTATGGCTGTGAATAGCCCGCAATTTTCGGTCCCTGACACCCCGCAGTTTTTGTCCTAAGTTGCTACGCACAACTACCTGTGGTGACCATCTTGCAACCCACAAATTGTTTTTGCACAAGTACCTCTGGAATCGTACGGACGGACGCGCACCTCACAATGCTCACCCCACAAGTAATGCACACTCCACAAGTAATGCACACTCACAAGTAATGTACACCCCACAAGTAATGCACACCCCACAAGTAATGCACACCCCACAAGTCACTATATATGCACAAGTATGTCTGCATCCGTCTGGACGGAGTGGTCATATGACACGATTGCCATCATCTCTATAGCAGAAGTAATCAAGAAATTTAGGTTATCGAAAAATAACTTTAATGGCTAAATGTTTGACTACCAATCGGTTTATAGTATTTTGTGGATTGACAGCTTGTGATTAAATTATTGTGAAATGCCCTATATAAATGCATCGATTATTACAATGTATAATCGTGCGCATACCAGTGATTTTTGTTTTAATATCACTCCAACTAATGTGTCCAGAATCGAAGTTGATGGTACGATTATCATGATGGTTGATTATGTGTGGACACACGTGGTAGGGATTTTTGTCAGGGTTTATGGACGAGCTACTAGCCATTCGTAAAACTAGATAATCGAGGGCGTAGCCAGAGACCATTTAGTTTACGAATGTCCAGTAGCGAGACCATTAACCGACCAAGTTTTATAATATACAAGGAGAAATTACATTGATACAGATGAAACATTCCGATAAATATCGATAAATGAGACGTTTATGAACGTTTTCTGTGGAGAAAATAGTCCTTGGCAGACAGCAAAACCACAGCCCCTGACACGGCGCGTGTCAGTGGAAATTGCACGTGGATTTTTTCGCGGTTAAAATAATATTGTCCAGGCATATACAACTGTAAATTACAGCTTTGTTCGAAATTAAACTTCGATATACGCAAACATATAATAGATATTTGTTTTCGCTGTAAATATTGCGTAGTATATATACGTAACATATACGGTCGACGCAATTATCTGTGTTTTTGGGCACGAATGCATTTTATGATAGTTCTGACTCGCGAATTACCAAAGTAATATCGTTCGGCGCAGAAGAACAGTAACTATATAGATACAACTGGTATTCAAATTAACAGAGTCGCCGTGCATATACAACGGGAGACATGAAAATTCTAGATTACGAATGTCGACATGTGGAATAACGGATAGTATAAACTGCCCATTTGGAGATATCGAAAGTCGAGGTAGAACAAAGGAGCTGGGTTTTAAGTGCTGTTCAAGTGCATCCACGAGGAAAAGATTTTGTCTTTCAAAATACAATCGGGAAACAAATAAGATATTTCGCTGGCGTTTGAGTGTTAACATGTTATCTTCATAACGATATTGGTATTCAGCTCAATGTCTTGACAGGCTCCAAACGAATCAGAGAATACGTGGGCAAGAGGCGGTCCAATGCGAGGGTGGCTCATCATTATTAATGAGTCGTGGATCAATACTCAGCGGACTAACGTTGCCAACAGACCTCGCACGCTTTCATTGCGTTGTGGAATCAGCTACAACTCGATCTGTGCAGCGCAGCAAGAAAATCGAAGATGAACCATTTATGCCTTCTTGTTACCTGTTCCCTTCTGATCGGGGCAGCCACTGCCAAGAAGACCAAACAGACAACGTTTGAAATCGTTCCTGGTTGGAAAGAGAAAGGCTTCAACATCACTCATGCCGTTGGGGTGAAAGCCGTTTCTGAGACATTGTGCGCGACCTCATGCCTTCGACAAAACTGGTGCAGGACAGTGACATTCTTTGCGGGACTTGACACTGACCAAAACTGTTTTCTTTCATGTGGGGCCGCGGGTGAGCTCGAAGAAGATGCCAGTGCCGTTCTAATGAGAAAGCGGGTGAGTACCTTTTTTTTCCAATTTACTACTGAATAGTTCCACAAAAAGAAAAAATATCCACTCCTGCATTCCCAATGCTTTATTTATTCTTTATTAATTGTTTTGCGAATTGCGAAATACAGAAAATCACAAGTTACAAAACGTTGAATTAAAAAAGATATACTCTTGTCTTTGGAAAATACCACCATTGTTGGAATTATCTTTTTTTTTATTAAAATCCCCCGGTAAATGCACATATCATCACTTTAATAGTAATGAGTATTTATTGTTGAACTTTGATAATAATTTCCAACAACAGTTTTTACTGCTGACAACTGTGGGAAATGCAGACTGATTACGTTGATAATCTACTTGACGACGATGACGTCGCCTGAACCAAAAAAGACTTTGTTCTACAATTAAGCCTACACAGATCACTAATTTGTTCAATTAAATGAAGCATTATCGACCAAATGTGCTGTTCACTACAATACAAGTCATGGTTATTTCACACTAATAGGATAATGTTCATACATCTTCAACTTCAACAAACAAACACGTGAGAAATTGAATTACATCAGTCATTTTGGCTAAGAAATAATAAAAATTTGAAAAAAATTAGATGGTAAAAAAGGGTGAGTTCTTATTCATTTAAAAGTCAATAATTATCGATAACACCCCAATTTTTTTTAACAAAAAGTTTCTCTGTATCGACATGTCTAATGTCAATCTCCCCAAATCGCATATTTAAATCCAAGTCGCCACTATACTCCAACTTCTGAAACTATTGGACCGTTCCTTTCCTTGTTAAGTATGTATTGTTTATCGATCATTGTGAACTCCCTTGTTAATTGTGTATTGTTTATCGGTTATTGTAAACTCCCTTGTTAAGTATGTTTTGTTTATCGATCGTTGTAAACTCCCTTGTTAAGTATGTATTGTTTATCGATTATTGTAAACTCCCTTGTTAAGTATGTATTGTTTATCGGTCATTGTAAACTCCGTTGTTAAGTATGTATTGTTTATCGATTATTGTAAACCTCCTTGTTAAGTATGTATTGTTTATCGATACATTATTTAAAGTGGCGCGCTCGTTTTAAACGGCTATATTTTAATGTATATTTGACTCGTTTATGCCTACAGCAGACAACCTCCCATTTCTTTTGACATCCATACATTTGTGCACCTTCTTCAGTGTGTGGGGAAATTATATGACCTGTATTGGTTACTCTATAAAACTATATTTTAATGTATATTTTACCCGTTGTAAGGACACGCACCTGTGTTGTGAACTGGTTGGCGTTGTTGAAAATGTTGATCTTACCACCAAGCGCAACTTGATCCCGTGGTTCTCGATGTATCATCAAAGTCGTGCAGTATCTTTATAATATATCTATTAACTCCAATTTGAGAGTTTATTCAAACAAGGTCTGTTTGCACTGTAAATTATTAACCCATTTGGTCAACATTATATGGGTCATACATATTGATCACTGGGCATCAAGTGCTATCACAAGTAGCGATCATCTTACCAGCACACAACCTGGGAACCTTTGGAAGTTTTGACAGGGAACCTAATACAATCGAAAAAATAACATAGATAATATATTTCGTTGTTATTATCTGTTTCTTAATAATGTACTTCACTGTAGGTGAAGGTCCCAACTGGAAATTTCACGCTTTAAGTGACTTTGTGAGCGATTTTGCTTTGCATTTCTTACAATTATGGAATTGTTGCAATTATTATTTTTTTTTATTAAAATCAACCGGTAAATGCACATATCATCACTTTAATAGCAATGAGTATTTATTGGTGAACTTTGATAATAATTTCTGATTACGTTGATAATCTACTTGACGACGATGACGTCACCTGCACCAAAAAGGACATTGTTCTACAATTAAGCCCACACAGATCACTAATTTGTTCAATTAAAAGAAGCATTATCGACCAAATGTGCTGTTCACTACAATACAAGTCATGGTTATTTCACACTAATAGGATAATGTTCATACATCTTCAACTTTAACAAACAAATACGTGAGAAATTGAATTACATCAGTCATTTTGGCTAAGAAATAATCAAAATTTGAACAAATTTAGATGGTAAAAAGGGTGAGTTCTTATTCATTTGAAAGTCAATAATTATCGATGAAACCCCAGTTTGTATTAACAAAAAGTTTATATGCATCGACATGTCTAATGTTAATCTCCCCAAATCGCATATTTAAATCCAAGTCGCCACTATACCCCAACTTCTGAAACGAATGGACCTTTCCACAGCTGTCAATCAAATATTTATTAGCGGATATTTTCGACCAACCAATGACTGAGCCGGCCAATGGCTGCAGTGAAAATTCTGCTGGCATCTTTCTTCACCATAATTTTTATTCCCATGCATACATTCAGTGTTAAATTGGCTATATTGAAATAACGTTTTTATTGTCAAATCATAATATTTACATACTGAGTGTGATTATCACTAAATCCCGCATTCCCATTGGTCGGCGCCCACGTGACTAGTTGCAATTAATTCTCGGTAAGCGCAAGAGGGTCATAATTGCAACACCACAATTACATCGACGCGTCATTGATTTTGGAGAAGAATGTTTTGGGCGCATTTGCACTCGCGCAGGATTGACTTAATAAATCATCAGGTTTCAATATAAAGAGCCTCGTTTTGAAATTGTACTCAGCTGCTTTCTGGTCGGGTTGCTATGGGATATTTTGGGCTGGTATTGTCACGATACACTTTTCGATTTAAATACATTTACAAAAGTGGCATTTTCGCTAAATGTATATAAATATAAGGATTAACTGTCATGTGGACTTTTTTATGGAGATATAACCGTGCGGTAAGTGGTCATAACTTGTATGTAAAACCCGAAGGGATTTACACAAGTTATGACCACTTGCCTCACGGTTACATCTGCATAAAAACAGTCCACATGACAGTTAATCCTTAAATATACTGAGAGTTATATTTCCGCCATGGTGTTATAATTTATCCGTGATTATAACAATGTTTTTCATTTGGCATGACCCTTGTCAAATTTTCACATTTAATGGCAAAACGAATGTGTGTTCTTTGGTTTAGATATATTAAAGAGTTCAGGGACCTGTCTGTCTGTTCTGGGCTGGCCACGATGTTTCTTCCAGAGCCTTTGACCGATTTCAACCAAATTTGGTGTGGTGCCTCGGGATACCCCGAAAGATGTTATAACGGCCGTATTCTTTTAATTGAAAATTTTAAACAAATTTATTTTTATTTAATTTGTTTTTCAAATTGTTTAATTTTTTAATAAGAAGTTTCGTTCTAAAAAGAAATTTAAAATTTAAAAGTTAAATTAAATGTTTTTAAATTAAATTAAAAAAAATAAAAATTTATATGAAACAATTTTTTTTAATTTTCAATCTAAAAATCTAAATAGAAAATTAAAAACTTAGAAATTCAAAATTTACATAAGTCATACATGAGTACAAGTGCTGATGTGTTCACCTCGCAAGTCGATCTCACGTAACAGGCAATATGTATATGGGTTATACGTCCACCATATTTGTTATTCCACGAACAATATTTTTAAGTGGCCTGGCGACTCGGTCCAAGATAGAGACTTCTCTAGATTCCGTCTTAATTGGAACTAGAACTCAGTGCGGTCAACACGTCGGCAATGATTGGGTTGTCAGTGGGCACATATTACATTGTCTGTATGATCCATGTAAAACACCAAATACACGATAATTACATAGATTACATGCATGTATGTATCCACCCTTAAGTCTTATTACCAACAGGCGGTACCACCGCTCTGGGAGTGGTCTCTATGGAAAGCTCCATTACGAAGCATTTGCGGAGTATACGCATTACGCGTGATTCCGGTTTAACCAATCAACGATCAGTATACTCAGTACGTACTCGCCAACAGGTCACTGAGTTCATGTTCAATGCACAAACTAATTAGAAATTATTGCTGAAATATGGGAAAATATTGGCGACTTGGATTCAAATATCCGATTGATATGGGGAGATTAATTTAGATATATATGACGATATACGAAGCATATTTTGTTCAAAATGTGGGGTATCTATCGGTAATTATTCACTTTGAAATGAACAATATATCTGCTCATGTGCTATCAAGGGCCCCATCAGCCGGTGCTCTCTGTGATTTTTGTGTTTAGCGTCTGTTTCGAATTTTTGGAACAATTTATCATGACGTATTATGATTTGAAAATATAGCTTGATCGATGGGCGTTGGAATTTTGAGAGTCAGTTCAGGCGTTTGTGAATTATGGCCGTTAGAAGTGAGGAGGTATCTGAAAAGAAAACTCCCTTGTTAAGTGTGTATTGTTTATCGATTATTGTAAACTCCCTTGTTAAGTATGTATTGTTTATAGATTATTGTAAACTCCCTTGGTAAGTATGTATTGTTTATCGATTGTGAACTCGCTTGGTAAGTATGTATTGTTTATCGGTTATTGTAAACTCCATTGTTAAGTATGTTTTGTTTATCGATTATTGTAAACTCCCTTGTTAAGTATGTATTGTTTATCGATTATTGTAAACTCCCTTGTTAAGTATGTATTGTTTATCGATTATTGTAAACTCCCTTGTTAAGTATGTATTGTTTATCGGTTATTGTAAATTCCCTTGTTAAGTATGTATTGTTTATCGATTATTGTAAACTCCCTTGTTAAGTATGTATTGTTTATCGATTATTGTAAACTCGCTTGGTAAGTATGTATTGTTTATCGGTTATTGTAAACTCCCTTGTTAAGTATGTATTGTTTATCGATTATTGTAAACACCCTTGTTAAGTATGTATTGTTTATCGATTATTGTAAACACCCTTGTTAAGTATGTATTGTTTATCGATTATTGTAAACACCCTTGTTAAGTATGTATTGTTTATCGATTATTGTAAACTCCCTTGTTAAGTATGTATTGTTTATCGATTATTGTAAACACCCTTGTTAAGTATGTATTGTTTATCGATTATTGTAAACTCCCTTGTTAAGTATGTATTGTTTATCGATTATTGTAAACTCCCTTGTTAAGTATGTTTTGTTTATCGATTATTGTAAACCCCCTTGTTAAGTATGTATTGTTTATCGATTATTGTAAACTTCCTTGTTAAGTATGTATTGTTTATCGATACATTATTTAAAGTGGCGCGCTCGTTTTAAACGGATATATTTTAATGTATATTTTACTCGTTTTAACGACACGCCCCTGTGTTGTGAACGGGTTGGCGTTATTGTTGAAAATGTTGATCTTACCACCCGGCGCAACTTGATCCTGTGCTTCTCGATGTACCATCGCATCACCACAAAGTCGTGCAGTATCTTTATAATATATCTATTGACTCCAATTTGAGAGTTATTCAAACAAGGACGTTTTGCACTGTAAATTATTAACCCATTGGGTTAACATTATAACATTACATATTAATTAATGGGCATCGAGTGCTATCACAAGTAGAGATCATATTCCACTAGTACAAACGTTTTGAAGTTTGACAGGGAACCTTATAAAATCGAAAAACATAACACAAGTTATATATTTCTTTGTTATTATCTGTGTCTTAATAATGTACTTCACTGTTGGCGAAGTTCCCAACTGGAGGTTTCACGATTTAAGTAACTTTGTGAGCGATTTTGCTTTTACATTTATTACAATTATGGAATTTATCATGGATAATTAATGCGATATCGGCTCACATACTGTACGTCTCAGAAAATCATACAATTTCGAGTTGGGACCTTCACCTACAGTGAAGCACACTACTAAAAAACACATAATAACTAAGAAATATATTTCCCGTGTTATGTTTCAATTATGGGGCATGTTCACGGGGATTTCAGAAATTAATGCTATACTCCTGTATGAAAGTTGTGAAATACGTGGTGTCACGGATTTCGTATATAGTGGTAATCTGATCATATGTTGTGTAAACTATAGTGTAGAATATAGAACGGAGATAATTCGTTTTATTCCCCATTTATTATGTTCTAGAATGTGATTCGGACTGTCGTGCTGCGGCATTACGCAAAAGTAAAATATGCGCTTCAAATATTTACGAATTCCAGACCTCCTGTCACAACAACATCCAAAAGTTATTTCAACATTACTAGTGGCTTTGTTATACCGATAGAAACAACTGTGACATAATAAGACTTCAAACCTTTTTGCACTGAATGGACTCTACCATTCAATTATACAAGTATATATTGGAATGGTATATTATATTTAGATGGGGCGATCATGCAATAAAAGTAAACGACAGACATGAAAACAGTTAATGCAAGATTAGAATTATCCATTTCCATTGATGGGAAATGATCGTTCAACTTATTATCTGAACATTCCCCAAATTGAACTACTCGTCGGTGAGTATTTAGTAAAGAAAGGGTTAAAATACCAAACATTGTTATTTTATAATTGATAAATTAATGCCATAATAATTGCTATCGAAGTCTTCTAAATCATCAAAACTATGTAAAACGGATGTGGACAGATTTGTTGTTGACATATCATCATTTGAGTTGATGTATCGCTGCGAAATCAAATGGAACCGCGGTTGTTGATAGAAATTGTCCTTGTTGTTTACTTAGACATTTGGTAATATATCCATTTCACGTCGTACTGGTAAACATTTATAATCTGAGCATTCTGAGCTTGTACAGCTGTTTAACTTGATTGTTTCCAAATTCCTGTGCGGAATATTGTGGGGAAATAAGGTAACAATAATCAAAGCGCCAAATAACACAATTGGCTACATATTATATTATATGTTATACATTTTGTTTTACAGACACCAGCACTAAAGAACGCTAGGGGTGAGTGTATCGTATTTTATTCCCAATTAAATTCACTATCATTAGTTTGGCAGACGCATCGCCAAAATAACTGAATCATACATCGATAACTATCAATAGTATGTCACACGCATCGCGAAATACACAAATACATCTATTAATCACTATAATTCAAACGCCAAACGCATCGTGAAAATACACAAAACCATCAATCAATCACTATCATTCGTATAAATAGCACACGCATCGACTTTGTGAAAATCGGCGAGTAAACAAATTTGTATCAAATTTAGTGCCCCTATATCTCACCCAAAACAGCATCAGTTTGACGTATATCACCACAACAATTACATTTCTCGTATCACGGAGAAAAATATTCATTAATTAGGTAGAAATCGGTGTTAAAAATATTTGGGTGCCATTCTCCAACTCCATGCACCCCTGACTCGAACGGCCCCATTTTTGACATATTTAAACCACACAATGGGACTCATGTTATCATGGAGATGATTATTTATAAGTTTTATGGTAATTGGCACTTTATAAATTCTTATAAAATGTAGTGCCCCCCCCCTTCTCTCACCCAAACGGTACCAATTTGGCGTCTTTAAACCACACGATTAGATTCATTGTATCATGGTGAAGAATGTGTATCAATCGGATGGAAATCGGAATAATTTTGTTTTTCCAATTTAGGTCCCAGTATCCCCTTCCGTGGACTCGTACGGTCCCACTTTTGACATATTTAAACAACACCATTAGATTACTCATATCATGAAGATGATTATGTATACGTTTGGTGGAAATCGGCGACAATATCTGTTGCTGCCCCTCAACATTTTCTGACCCTGACAACAACAGCGTCAAAATCCTAACACGTACATTATCTTCCTCGCAAAATGTTACCCGCTAGACCAACTAGATGGTCCCCCGTGAATGTCTATAGAACACAGACAGACATACGTTCGCAAATATAGACCTAGAACTATCATGTTATTGTCTAGATCGTACTCAGTGTTAGTAAACTAAATCCATGCTATGTTAGAGTAGAGTACGTAAAGAGTGTGATAAGCAAAACACACAACACCGGGGAGATCCCACTAATGAACTTTGATTAAAACTGTACCATGTTGTTTATAACATACATTTAGAGCGCTAGCTAATCCTCACCACTCAACTTTTCGGTGTTGAATTGGTAACTGTGAATTAATCTCACAAAAATATCACCAGATTATTGAGTGTTTGCTTATCGCACATTTGTTATGTGCTGTATACAAACAGACGCTCGACTCGCACACGTGTGTTTTGTGGACAATATCGTGGTCATACTATCTTGTTCTATACTATTATTATATTGTTGAGGAATTTTTATTGCTGTTTACAATGTGAAATTTAACTTACAGCTATCCATGCCTTTAATTATCACATGGAACAGAAGATAAATATATCACATAACAATTGACATTAACTTTTCAGAAACAAATTTTGATTCATTATTAACACAACGTGGAGACGACTGTCACTAAATAATGCTTGTTGTCTAAACATCCGTACATCAATATCAAATTTGAAAATGCAACACACAATTTATATATTATAATTTTATTTAAAATGTCAAATTGTTATATATTGATTTGCATGTGAGAGCTAGAATAACATAATTATATTGTTTGCACTAAGCACGAAGTTGCGGAATCTGAGCCTTTATGATGATTCTAAAACCATAAGATATCAATTCCCGATTATTTTCCAGAGTAATCAGTGTATTGCTTGGTTAGTTGATTGTGGTTTATCATCGTTTTACGGGTAGAGGAAAGACCGCGCAGAGGGTTAATTTCACAGTGAAGTCACTCCATTGCGTGTAGAAACCACCGACCCCCGGGAAGCCCAGATATAAGATCATGTCTACCATCCCTTAGAGTCGACCACGAATCCGCGCTTGTCGGGCTCCGAACACTCTACCGATTGGACCACCGGGGGCCCTCATTATATGGCCATTACTATTTTATAAATATATCATGTAAAATACAAATATTAATTCATTATTGTATCTTATTCCCTACTCAGACTGCAAAGACTTGATGGACGCCGGCCTTGGAACTGATGACGTGTGCACAATCAACCCTGGTGGTTCCGGTGAGGTGAATGTGGCTTGCGACATGACGACCAACGACGGAGGCTGGACAATATTTCAACAACGATCCAATGGCATGTTCGATTTTTACCGGAACTGGACGGAATATGTCGAGGGATTCGGCAGCAAATCGATAAGCGGCGGTGAGTACTGGCTCGGCTTAGAAGCGATTCATCAACTGACCAACATGGGCCCCACTGAGCTGTATGTTAAACTCACTTCTGCTGACGGAGAGGACATATATGCTAAGTACTCTAACTTCGCCCTCGGTAACGCCATCAGCCTCTATGCGATCACAACAACATGGGGGGAAGGGACAGCAGGCGACTCACTACTGGATCATGAAGGTCGAGCATTCAGCACTTATGACAATGATCACAGCACGTCAGGTTGTGTCATTGGTGTATGTTCCATTATATTTCACGGAGCGTGGTGGTATAATTGCTGCTTTGTTTCCAACTTGAACGGAGCATACCTCAACAGCGCGAGTACTCCATTTGGACAAGGAATGCAATGGGAGACAGCATTTGGTTACTATCACTCTGTGAGAAGCACAACCATGATGCTCAGACGCAAGTAAGAGACATGACACAAGATGTCACAAGAGAGAAGCCAAGTGTCAACGATTGGTGTGAGTTTGTGCTCTATCTAATAGATCATGCATAGGAGGCTTTTATTGACGAATTATTTTTTATGTTTGAAAAAACTGATTCATTCTATAGCAGGGACGTTGTCAGTGGTATTTGGTACCAATACTCTGGTGTAAAAGTTTGTTCTTAGCCGGAAATTGAAATGTTGAGATTTGAGAGTAAGCAGTGTTCTTATCTTGTAAAATCAACACACGAAACATCCGATGTAAATAGGAGATCGATTAGAACTTTTACTCGTCATTATAACATGACGATGTAGAGACATCTAGTGGGTTCAATCGTTATATTATCTCACAATCATGCCGTAGATTTATAACATACACGTCCTCAATGTGATGTGAGTTCCGATGGCATAGAATATATTCTTATTTACGAAGTGGTTACATTTCTTGTTTCGACTCGTGTCGTGTCACAAACAATTCTAAAGTCGGTGGACAAAAAACAAAACAAAAAAACAACAAACTATAAAAAAAATAAAAAATAAACTAAACTAATATAAAAATAAAATATAAATAAAATAAAACGTTCGAAACCGACTGAATACAGTTTATTCAGCTTATTTACATAACAATGTAACCTAACTGATACATGGTAAGCAGACATGTAGTGTTTATGGTCACGCGACAACACAACAGTAGAGTATCATGACACGTCCCTGCCGAATAGAGAGTACCTCTATGGTACAACCTTACTGAGCCTCCTGGACTTGACACCCATTGACGCACGTTATCCAGCGTGTACCACACATTCATGGAGCCTTGCTTGCGCTCATGGTGCCCTGGAACACGCAAGAAGTTAGAAGAAAATGTGACACATTGGCTCTTAGTGTTTGCTGTGTTAGTTTGGGGGTTGTTTGTTTTATTTTTTATTGTTTTTTTTTTTTTCAATTTGTGCGTGTGTATTTGTATTATATTTATTTTTGGGGTATTAAAATTCTTTGCATTTTCGATCTCTTTGAGTATTTATCCAAACAATGACTATCCAAGGGTGTTACCGTGAGTATATTAGAACACGAATCCCAATGTTCAAGGACATATTATACCGACCATTATTGTCGAATAATGTAATTAAAATAACCTTTGACAAAACATGTGAAGGAAATATGGTTAACGTAATCATGTCAGATCAATCCATAATAATATCAACTGCATTTGAATAATACTTAACTTAAGAGAAACTGACAACATTTGATTCCATATCGGTGCTCGGATAACATAAACTAGGTGTCATGCATGGATTCGAACATGGCGGTGCGTTACCTATATCGAAATGGACCTGATCGAAATTTCATTGGAGTTTCATGTTCATCTCTCGACGAATTTGATATCCTGTCCGAAAAACACACAATCGAAAAGCTATTGTTGACACTACTGTCAAGAACCGTTTGCAAACATCCTAGCCCCACATTTTAAAAAGCGCGGCTACGTGCCTGAATTTTGGATCTGGTCTACCTTTTTGGCTTACCGTAGCATGTCATACATGTATGAATGTTCTAGAACTTACAAACAAAGAATTGTCTTACCCACCTAGCACCAGCACTTAAACAAACAGCTACATCTCTACTTTGATTTAGGTTTGTTCATTAATAAATTCGGTTGGGGTGAATATAAAGCTTTCGTTTCACACCGAAACGAGTCAGTAAACGATTTAACGAGTAAAAAACATAATTCAAAATCAGTAGCAAACGTGGATTCCATTCTTGGTGAGAATAAATGAGATTTGCGATATTAAACGGATATGGGTCATTTGATCCTCAAACTTACATGTATCTACTTTGCATACGTAATTTGGTATTAGAGACAACAGACACCATTCACATAATAAACTACGACATATAATTATTAAGAATAGCTATTTGTAGTCGTTATTATTTCGCACGGTCCAAAAAACTTTTCGCATCATTGACGATAACGAGTCCGTGTGGGAGACAATCCTGCTTGCCACTCGCAGTAAGGGGATGATGGTTCTGCGTGCCGTAATTATATTCGTTCTTGAAATAAAGGTTTAAACCCGAAAGGTGAACTTTATAGAATTTAAGTGCCATACCACTTCGAGAGGTGATACAGGTATAACATATATCTGTACAACTGAGCAAACAATACAAATATCCGTCTTGTGCACGTCATGTTATATTTAATGACCTCTACCTGCCCTCAGAACAAAGCATTAACGCCAATTCCAGTATAAACACGCAACCGAATGGCAAACAATAAAGTCTGGTAACTCTACATGCAGAATCGATGTTATCGTGAACAATAGAGTTATCTCTCTTCAATTGAGTCACTTTCAGCAGAAATGCAGATTTTACATTTTAAAAGCAGTTCCAATTATTGTATGGATAGTGTTGGTGCGTTACAGAAATTTAAACAATTGGAACGTATTTGACAATCGTTATAATTATGTTGTTCAATGCATGTTTACGTAAATAATGTGAGTATCCGAGCATGTTATGAGGGATTCTCCGGGATAATTCCATTTCTGTCACCAACGCGTCCGCATCAATACATCAGTTATATGAACATAATTATTTATGCTACATAGCCTGGTTATTACACTAAACCATACCCGGTGATTGGCCAACTGTCAATAATTTTATTGGTTCATGTGTGTCATATCCCAATAAAATGGGTTATGTGCAGCATACATGTAACTGGGTGTGTTATTGGAGTGCGCGGCCATAGACTAATTTATCGATTCTTCACAGGTAGAATATTAGGATAACTTACAGTGTTGCATGGTATGTATAGCATAATATCCAAACGGTAGATTGATTTAAGAAACAAAATAGTCAACTGAGTTTGTTGAATTTAATAAGAAAATACTATATTAATAAAATAAATGAATGTAAATTGAGTGTGTTTTATTGAGAGTTATGTCGGTGTTGTTGTTGGAGCACATTTAGTGCCATAGACTAATATATCGATTATTCACAGGTAGAACATTAGGCTAACTTATACAGTTTTGCATTGTGTGTATAGTATAATATCCAAGTTTGTTCAATTTAATGAAAAAAGCTACATAAATATAAGAAATGGATGTAGTTTGAATGTGTTTTATTTATTGAGGTTGGTGTGGTTGTTGGAGCACATTTAGTGTGAAGAGCTTCGCGTTTCACACATTGTGTCCAACGGCATCCGTACTATGACCTTCAACCAAACACACTCAAACTACATTCAGTTCATAAATATATGCTCAAAACTAGGGATCATGCGCTTTTGTGAAGCAGTTCGTGCATGGTATATGTTCTTATTCTGTGTTATACACATATGTCTGTAAATATAGATACTTGCTCATTACATATATCTGTTGCATCAAGATTGGGTGATCCGTATTTTATTATAGTTTGACCGTCGGATAGTTAGTCCCATGCATAAGCCATTGGCGAAGCAGCGATTTTATTGACATGTAACGTCGGGTATTCGAACACGAAGGACGTTTGGGAACGAGCCGTCTCATACTCGGATACCGGACAATCCAACGAAACAGGTTACATTTATATCCATTGTAATTCAATCCATCAACCAATTTAAAAAGAAACAGCACGAAAACAAAAACTTTTTATCGACTTTACATGTTTGTTTTCGCTTTCATTAGCGCGCGCTGCGTGTATACTTTTCTGCAAATTTTTGATAGCCGTGGTCCCGTGGGCATTGTATTTATAGATAATTGGTTTTTCCGGTTTAAAAGTCGAACTGCGCGACCAGGAGGCCGAGTCCGGTAAAAGGTGTAGTTGGGAATTTCAATTTCGTTTATTGTCCTTTGCCAATAATGTTGATTTTTGGTTTGTGACAAGCTATGTCAATTATCAATAAAAGAAATTTAAATGATAATTTGTAAGTCTTATATTTCAACTTTTATAGAAATTTTTCGTTCTGCAGCCCACTGATGGTTGTGGTCGGAGACGGCCGAGTCGGCCACCGGTTCGTTAATTAGGTGCTGGTTTTTATTGTTATTTTAAAGAATTCTGAGTTGGTCATTCGCGAAACCAATATATTTTATTTTCTATAATTACAATCATGGGTATATGATATATGATCTTGAGCGCGTTACCATTTCTGACTATGGTTTTCTTGTATTGTGTGTGTACTGCCGATATGGCGGAGTAGTACTCCTGTCGGTGTACTGAGGCACCCTGTCTCTACAGTTTTTATGAACTAGGACTATTAGCTATGCTATCACCTGATTAGGAATGCATAGGTAACGCACCAAAACACTGTAATGCAATGTATTTGCATATCTGCTGAATGTGACTCGATCGAAGAGCGATAACTCTATTGGCCATGATAACATCGATTCAAAATGCGGAGTTTCATAGACTTAAGAATAATTTAAATTCGTGAATTTAAATAAAATCTTAATTTCAAATTATCAATTTGAATGGAAAAATCATTATCCCTTATAACCAATGTATGCTATATAAAATATTTCCTATCATCACATTACGCTACAGTCCCATAGGAAATCCTAACCCGAGTCTATCCCAGGCAGGTCCGGTTAGGTCATTAACAACGCTCTTGCTTTGGCACAATGCTTTGACTGTGTGTGCAGGTGCGTGAATTGAGTGGTTTATTGTCGGGAATTATATGTTTATCGATGATTGTTTATATATATTATATGTACATGTGTATGGAATATGGCGATTATGGCACATGTATAGATTAATAAACTTTAATACATTGTGAACTCTATACATTTTATGCCATCACTATACCGTAAGCGAGACTTTCATTTTAAATTATCATGTCTTGTTAATTCAAGGTGACACTAAATTCATAACCAGAGAGATGAGGTATGAGCTTAAAATTCGGGCAATTTACGGGGACATTTTCGGGGTAATTTCTGGTGATTCGCATGGAAATGCTAGCTGTAAATTATGTGTTCTAATTAACTAGCAATTCCAGCAGTATGCTAAACTGGAATCGAAAGCCGATCACCGACTCGGATGCATTACAATTTTGTTTATTGGTAGCATAATTATACAGCTGCGCTTCTGACCGCAGACATGCATTCAGTTGTTACATATAGAGACCAAACAAAATTTATAGCTTACAGTAAATACACATTAGACTTAATTTCCTGCCATGAACGCCGTGCATGTCATTCGTGAACCAATCACTAAAAATTCACACAGAAACAAAACAAACAAACAAAACAAACGTCCGACGGCGTTTTGGTAAAAAAACAAATGGCAAAATTAGGAAGTTTTACATCAATGGAAATGTTATTCAAATATATGCAAACTTTTTTTTATAATATCTATTCGAAAAAAATATCATTCAGAGAGAAACGCACATTTTAAATTGCCTGACCATGTATGACGACCTTACAAACACAGATTTGTTCGGACCTTTTAGTATATTTTCGTTTTCTGATTGGCCATTACATTTTGCAGTCTACGTATGGAAGGTCATCGCGATCACCTGGATCACAATAAAATTGTGTTGCGGTCAGATGCGATTTAGGCTCCTTAGTCCTTATTCTCGTTTCTTATATAAATATAATAAACAAATCGGAGTAGAGTCAGGTCTCAATCAAAATAGAGTCGGAACTAATCACGTGTCCGTAAATCTCATGAGTATGTCAAATAGGGAAGTTTACATGATCCGTATATGCGATAAATCTATAGACATTTAATGGAATATACGTTAATTAAATTAAATTACATTTCAAGTATATGTGCAATTTAAGCACCATTTATATAGGAAATAAGAGATTTATGGATGCTTTAAATTTCAAATATTCGTTAAATTTATGCCTATTTTTTATTTTCATATACATGCTACATTAGCTTATTATATTTCATTTCGGTATATACGATAGATAGATACGAAAATACTGGATTGAACAATGCACACGAAAGTGCGCACTAGAAATCACTGGAATAAGTGATCAAAACCAAACTTACCAAACTTTGCTTTGAAGATCTGGTTTGGATCAAAACAAATTGTGGAGATCAGAATCAAAACGGGTTCCACATATGTGACATGTTCAAAACCCATTTTTGGTTTGTGTGAAATCAAATTTATAGGAATGTACGGGTATTTTATTTAATATCGTCGTCGCAGGATTAGAACCATAACAATCGTCGAAGAAGAGCACATATTATGTTAGTCTTTTCAATCTGATTTTATCGACAGGTTGTGTACCGCACGAATGGTCACTGGGCGTTATCAAACCGAGTTTTTAAAATAAGAACGACCCCTTAAATCCAGAGAATTACAGAAGAATAACACTCCTATGTGTAATTTATAAATTATTCACTACAATTTTATGCTTGCGGATTAATGATTTCCTCTCAGCTAATAGTATTCAAACTGAAGCACAAGCTGGTTTTCGAAGGGACCACATATTCTCCATGTTCGCACTTATACAACTGGTCAAAATGAAAAAAAGGAACTACACTGTGCATTTATCGATATCACAAAGGCTTTTGACTCTGTTTGGCGAGATGATCTATGGGCCAAACTAAAGCACTATAATATCACCGGAAACATTTTAAATGTTATTAAGAGTATGTATTTAGACATGAACATGAATATTTCGGCAAACAGTAGCATCGCTGATAGTTTCGATAGTATTGTTGGCTTAAAACAGGGTGAAGTCCTCTCACCAATTCTTTCTGCAATATACCTAAATGACGTGGAGGAATTTCTTGAATCGCGCCGATGCTGTTCTATTGACTTCGGTGAGTCAACCCCCGATATATACATGAAATTGTTTCTCCTCATGTATGCCGATGACACCGTGATTCTATCTAATTCTGAGAGCGGATTGCAATACTCACTATATAATTTCACAGCTTAGTGCAATATGTGGAAGCTCAACGTTAACTACTCGAAGACGAAAATAATGATTTTTGTAGGACGAAGCAAAAAGAAAACACCTCCATGATTCCACATAAATTCAATACAATCAGAAATAGTCGATGATTTCACATATCTTGGAACTTGGTTCAGCAAGTCAGGTAAATTCACAAGGGAGCGCAACATGCGATGCAAAAATGCAAAAAAGGCTATCTACACCTTGATGAGTAAAGCCAGAACACATAAGCTGCCTATTGATACCATTTTGGACATTTATGAAAAGACAATAGTTCCAATAATGACTTACGGATCAGAAGTATGGTGTTTCGAAATTACGCGAGCATTTGAAAAAATTGAAACTCTGGTTTCTTAAATTCGCACTTGGGTTAAAATCTTCCACCATGACACCACTTGTATATGGTGAAACTGGTATATACCCAATAGAGATTAAATGACAATCAGACACCTCTCATACTGGGGAAGAATCATGGACATGAATTGTGAAAGATTGCCTTTGAAACTGTACTATATTATGATAACTACACTAAAATATTTGGCTCGATTATATCAGCAAAAATCTTGAATAATTGGGTTTTTCCTCTTTTTTGATGAAACAAAGGGTACCGGAAAACGACACACTTTAATAAGTTGCTCAAGACCCGTTCAATGGCGAGGTTATTGACGCATCCAGTAAGCGCCCTTTCTACCGTATTACCATGCCAAATTTCGCCTTAACAATATTATATATCACTTGAAAATCATAACACAGTGGCATGCCTGATGAAATTCCGTACACGCAACCATCGACTGCCCGTGGAAACTGGATCACGGATAGGCACATCATATGAGGAAAGGAAGTACAATCTCTTGATAAACCTAGCTGCCTTCATACAATATGCCCTTGCCAGACAAGAAACACCATGAGGCTCATGATTGACACTATATATACACACCCCTTATTCACCACCACAACAACAACTGTACTGAAGACACCCCCATGAATAATACCTATCACCGACAACGAAGAACCAAAAATGAACTAAATAATAACGAAAAGACACCCACCCACGCGACCCCACCCAACACCATTGAGTATTGTATACTTACAACGCATGCGTTTAATTGATGTATTACTATTTGTAAACATATAATATGTCAATGCTCCAATGTCATATTTTGACTACATGAGTGAATAAATCTGAATCTGAATCTGAATCTGACATTTGTCGTTCTTATTAATGTTCTTATTACACGCTGATTGAACTCACGAATACAGCTGACATGGTTCCCTGAGAAATTGTCACAAGTATCATGGCGGAAAACAAAAACCCGACTCTCTATCTGCAATGTATATGCATGTCATCATCTTCATTGTATATAGAATCTTAGCAATTGTTAGGAGACAAGATTTGCTAGAATAATTAATAACTTCACACAAACTATGCTCGACAAATAGCTTATTGTCTTGCCTCTATGTGTTGCATTCTTGATTGCATCATATAACACCATACCCCACATAATGTATTATAATAAAGAATAAAGCTGTCACAAATATTCCAGCCCAATTAAAACCAATGTTGATATGCAGTGTTGTCCACCCAAGCAAGGAGTATTCAACTGGAATTAGGCCATAGTGTTAATAAATATTGTGGTCAGCTTTCAGTTGGTTATGAACCCATGAGCCACAACTCATCTTAGCCCGATTTTTCATTGATCAACAGGCATGACATGAAAATTTGGAAACATAGAACAGTATTTATGAGCAGTTGCCATTCTAAAACAAAATAATCACTAAATTTCACGAAAAAAGAATAATTAAGTCTGCTCTCATGATCTATGGATATATATCAACTACTATTTTTAGTAAAAATCAATTATTTTACAGGAAATCTTGGTACCAGAAATCAGTGAAATTTTAAATATTTTTCATGCCAAAAAAGTAAAGTAAATGAGGATACAATATCGAATGGGTCGATGATTCTTAAATATTTTGTACAATAATCATAATAGCTTGCACCAAATTTCACTAAGAAATTCCAGACATATTTTGAGACATAACTTGAAATACCAGGACACTGTGGAAAACCGTGCACCTGAACTTTAAATATGGGCAAGGTCTTTTGTAGATATAGATTATGTCGACGTTAAGCAATTGAGTCAATTATCAATTAGAAGTGTTAGAAGAAACGATTCAAACATACAATGTGTGGGAAATAGGTGACAATTTATTGTTGATACTAATCTAATTATGTGTGGGTCCGATAAGATATCGCGAAACGTGACAATGAGAACTCAGATCTATTGACGCTTTTGTTGTCCGGGTAATGGCATATATGGCAGATTTTGGTTCAGAAAAAAATACGACGCATTTATAACGCGACCAGTAACCCGGTTACAAATGCGCCCTATTTTTTGGCATTTGAAGTTACATTAGGAAGTCGTTTAACCTCTTCGCTGCTAAATGACGTTATGACGTCGTGTGCTGGGCTGTAGTTGACGTTATTGCCATTTTCCAATGGGAAACTATAACGGGAATACCACAAGAACTATAAAACTGACTCGGTTGAAAGGCTACTATCGTTCACAATCGTGGAACATCATACACTGTTAGAAACTTGGAGATACAGTTATTCCGATGCACCAATCTCTGAGTTCCAGTTATGTATAATGGCCTACTTTTAGTGTGCTGAAGTACCTACGGACCGTATAGCACACGGCGTGCACTTTTACGTCCGTAATAGTTACGGATGTCACAGCAGCGAAGAGGTTAAAAATTCCAACATGTTTTTTGTCACACAGAAAATATTTCACCCATCTTTGTTTAAATAGGGTTAAAAGTTCCATTTGGAAGTCGTTTAAAAAATGTGACGTGTCTTTTGTTACATAGTTACAAATGCTTATCAGAGAATTACTCCAGTTAGAAAAATGGAAATATTTCACCTATCCTTGCTAAAACGGGTTACACAGTTATATTTGGAAGTCGTTTAAAAAATGCGACATAGTTACAAATGCTTATCAGAGAATAACTCCAATTAGAAAATATTTCTCATATCCTTGCTAAAAAATGGTAAGATAGTTACATTTGGAAGTCATTTAAAAATGCGACGTGTTTTTGTTACATAGTTACAAATGCTTATCAGAGAATAACTCCAATTAGAATATAGGAAAATAGTGCCTAAACAAGTCAAATGTGTGTTCCAAACCATCCGACGATTTCCATATGTCACCCATCGGGTGTCCCAATTCATGGACGTGGTGTCCCAAACCACACAAATGGGTGTCTCAACCCATCAAGTGTGTACCACACGTCCAATGGTTGTCCCAAGCCAACAGATGAGTGTCCATAATCATCCGATGAGTGCCCCAAGCCACACGATGATTGGTTTGACACACTCGATGGGCGCTCATTGTGTGGTTTGTTTTACTCATTTGATGGTTATGGACACTCATTGGATATGTTTTGTGTACCTGTTGGATGGTTTGGGACACACCTGTGTGGTTTCGAACATCGGTTGCAAAGTCTGGAGCACTATCGGTGCGGTTTGGAAAGATTCGTTGAATGGATTGAGTCCCTAATCAGGTCGATTGAGACACTCGATGTTTGGGACACCTATTTGGGTGGGTTGGAATACCAAATGCATGGTATGGGGATATATGTGTGGGTTATAACACCAGTTATCGATTGGCGCACTACGTACCTCAGTCTACATCAGTCTGGAAGAGGAAGAGGACACTCCTTCGATTGTTTGTGACAATATTTCGATTTGGGGAGCTCGTCGTTTGAATTGTGATAATCACATGTCGGTTTTTGGATACTAGATGGGTTTTAAAACTCTGTATATGGTTTGGTGCACTCGTTATGTGATTTTGGACACTCATTTGATGTATTATGAAACTACTAGGGGATTACCTGTGTAAATGACGGGTATGTTACTTTCTGATCTCCGCGTTTATGAGCACATTATCACTTCTATATTAGTATGGATTGGTTATACTTCTCTTTCACCTGAGGAGCGTGGGAACACTTCAATGAACTAAAACTGTATTTTGTACCCCCACTCTACCCCACATATATACGCATGCACATTTGGAACGCAACAAATTCAACATGTTACTTTATTACTGTATTTACTAACTGAAACAGATTCCATTTGGGAGCATTTATTCAGCGGCTGAGGGACCTGCGGCCCCTTTTGCGCTGTAAGCCTATGGCTCGGAAACATTTTTTTCACTGATAAAACTGTAGTTTCTACTACCACCCACATATATGCGTGCACACGTGGAATGCAACACAATCAACTGATATGATATTACTATTTTATATATTACAGTAACTGAAACAGAGACTTTATGCGCCGACGGAGTGGTCTGCAGCCCCTCTGTGCGCTTCGCGCACATGTATTATGAACTTCAACAGGCTCCCTTCGGGAGCTTTTATTCAGCAGCGTATATAAAGGCCTAAGGCCATAGGCCCTTGCACTGCGGTCCATTTGAGCACTTCGCGAATATTTTTATATTGTATAAAACGTTATTTATCAATTTGCCGTCTTCCGTAAATGTACTCCGTCCATTCCACACACAATGCACAACTTTCATAACAAAGACACAATCCATTTCTTATATTCACACTGAAGTGGCATATTATAAGACCATTTAGCACCCATTTCTAACGATGATATAGAACGTTCTAGACTCTACTCAACATGCACTTCCACGACAAAAGCAACATGCATTACTTAGAATATTCACACTCAACCTGATCTGACAATTAATTTATAGCGCCCATTTTCAACAACGTTTTGGTGGAGCGCATGGAAATGTCGTCAATACAATAGCAACGCAAGTTTGGGTTTGCGTACGACGTCACATGACGTCATTTCGACAAACGTCATAAGAGATAGTGTCTACTTGAGTGCAAATACTGCATTTGGGGACCATGCTAGATCTCAGGTTTGCTTTGACCAATCGGTGTGAAATTTGGTGAGTCATCCTTTACGGCAAACTATAGGTTGTGGTACAAATTTGGGCCACATCGGACGATTGGTTAAAAAGTTATAAACGCGCCAAAAGCGTAACCGAGTTATACACAGAAAGACACACCCTCGCACACACAGACGACGGGTTTTATATATATAGATATTTGGTGGCTTTGGAACTCGTATGGTGGCATATATGACTACATTTATTCGATAGCGTAAGATTTTAGTAAAACAAATAAAACAACAAAACACTTCAGTTGTTCAGATCCGACTGAAAACTTTTTAGACAAAATTGTCAAATCCTCGGGATACGACTTATCATAGCGGATTAGGATTTACAATTTTATAGTCTTAGAGTCAAGTTATCCACGAAATTACAGGCTTAAACTATGACAACAAGAATAATGCGTTTTTGTTGGATGTTCGAATCCTGTCACATCAATAGATTTAGAGAATTGGTAGTACACTCCAGGAATTGTCGCCATACTGTCAGGCACAAATACGGCCACAATCACGTTAGTGTCAAATAGTTTGTTCCTTGCAAAAAAAAAGTTTGAAACTGGGGCCCCAGTCTGGGGGATGCACGTTTGCCGATCTGGTTCCCGGACGAACATTTTCTTACATATTTTCTTCATTTTTATCCAAAATTAACGACTTTCCCTTCATGAAACGCATGGAAATTTTTGATATGTTATTATTTGGTCACATTTAGCACTGAGGGAACTCAATTGAGCGTTTATGTTTGTGAGTTTTTGTTTACATATTCCAAACTTTTGACACAAAATTGACGACTTTCCCCATCCTGAAATTCATGGGGATTTGGCATTTGTTATTTTATGAGTATAGTCACACTCAAAAACATCAATAGTCATTGCACAGCAAATTTGTTGATGATTGGGCGCTCCTTTCCATCAGTTTCACTGGACTAATAAGGAATTGCAAAATTTACACAAAAAGCCATTTCAAAAATATGTAGAAAATTTTCCACAAGTGAAAAAAAATAAAAAAAACAGCTGGTTAGCAATGTATTATATATCCACCTTACAATCTGAGTCTCACCAAGAAAATTACAAACAATTGTCACCATTTTTTTTATCACATATTCCTGACTTTTGACCCAAAAATGACCACTTTCCCACCCTGGGATTCACGGGGATTTTGGGTATGTTATATGGGTATAGTCACATTCAAACACACCAAACGATATTTTTAGCAATTTTAACGGTTGGGTGTTTCTTCCCATCAGATTGACTAGACTGATAAGGAACAGCAACATTGACATAAATACGACCCTATTTCAAAGAGCAGTAGAATGTTTCCCCCAACGCGGGTTTCAGTGGATTTTGGATATATTGTTTCCCAGATTCTGCCCGACAAAATGACACCAAAAACAGCTTGTCAACAATTTGTTCTAGGTTCACCTCAAAATCGAGTCTCAACGACCAGACTATGTAACCTTATATGTTCTCACATACACTTTCTTGCTTCTTCATGTGAACACGCCATATTAATCTTTTCTGCCTTGTTCCAGTTGATAGCCTGGTAGAAAATAGAAAATAGATTTTTACGCAGCATGGTTTGCGTGTGGGTCGGTATATGTTTAATCGCAAGATTAACCTTTATAACAGAGAGCTACTGACAAAGGATATTAAATTTAAGGTTTACACGAATTACAGCACTGTGAATTCTAGAGACGCTGGCAGCAAAATTAATTCACAATAGATCAAGATTGATCGGTAAAATAACAGTGAGAAATTAGACAAAGCCGTCTTTTTAATAAGTAAAATTGTTCAAATCTTTAGAATATCAGATTAAATTTCTGTTCGTACTTATGCATAATTCAGGATTGTCAATATTGTGACACGTACTCAGGTTGTGTATGGGGGTATATGGAGAGTGGCTACTTCAGCTGGAATGCGTCGTGTACTGATCAATATTATAAACTATCCGCAATGGTCCAAGATGCTGATGTTTTGTTCTTATAAATGGTTTACGTCGATAGTGTTTCCTTCTTCCACTCACAATGTACACAGTATACCGACTGTAAAGTGTACGCGTTGTTCATACTCAATCCACAGTCCCACATGTCTTATTAAGTATCACTAATTCCCAGTTGTATATTTTCATGACGTACATATATTTGCTAACCAACACTTTTGATTTGCGAGACTATTGGTAGCCTGACCTACATATACATGTAACTAGTGGGTATTACACATGATTAGGAGAACTTGGTCCCACGGAATTGCCCTTTATCCTCAGGCTGTGCTTCACGTTAGTTCGACTTCATTGAGACCTTAATTTAGGTCAGGTACCACCATGGCCTGCATGGCCTGATATTAGACGTGTAAACATAAATGTGTTTATGAACACTTCAAACGACATTTTATTAAGGACCAGAAGCGCGTTTTGCTCAAAAGCAGGCAAAATTGCAAGAAATTTTAACGAAAAAACGTCTTTGGATCTTTATCTGGCAAAAATCTTTCATATTTCCTCGTCTTCATTGTATATAGGATCTGAATAATTATTAAGAGAAAACAAAACAATAATGGTTTTTATAATAATGCATTTGAGGTTTTGAAAATGTTATTGAGTTTTTGTATCTCTTTCAGTAACAAGAACGGTTACAATAGTTAACAATTTCACGCAGGAATCCAATCACCACATAGCTGGTGATATGACTATGGACATATGACCTAGACCTAATCACAAGCAACCCAAAATGTTTATTTATGAGCTGACACGACATCAATACTCTCAAATATAGCATAGTATTAATGGGTGGTTGTCCTCATCAATGAAAATAATCATAAAACTTCTTCAATCAAGATTTAAATCTAAAATAATAAGTATAGTCTCGTAATCTTCGGATATGTGATATTGACATGGTGGATATATGGACTGCACTTGTTAAATATTTATATTTTACAGAAGTTCGCTGTACCGGAAAGAAGCGAAATATACACATTTTTCATGTCATAAAAGTAGTAAACGTGGTTAAAATTTCCAACGAGTTCACTTTTCCTAACCATAGTAAGAAATAATCAAATGAACCAGATTTCAAAAAAATATATATTTAACAGATTTTGAGAAAATCCATTTTGAACTATAGATAATTTTTGGCAAAGAATGTGCGAGAAGACAACATATTTTACTTCCACTGGAGATCGATTAGCATACTTAATCAAACAACATTTCACAAGAGAGTGTGCCAAGATTAACATGTTGACTCCGATAATACGCTGGTAGTGGCTAAGAACTGTAGGAATAATATCGGAATAAAACTTGGAATAGTTTTAGAACCCCCCCCCGCCATTTACTTTGAACCATAAGGTCATATCGATTACATGCACGCTTCTTCTATTATCTCGATAAAGTGGCTATTTATTAAGGGCCTCTTCCGGATATCATTATCTTACTATGAACCCGTTTTGGTATTTACATTACTTGTTCTTCGTCGGGTCTGCATAGACTTTCGTATGGAATTAGGTATCTGTCAATTTGGGTAAATTGTTAATTCACTTTGGCGGGATTCCTAGCATCGTTCACTCATAAACTTCATGGGTTGTTTATTTTCCCGATCATTTTCTGGTAATGTCCACTTGAAATAATAATGACCGCACTATAATGACACTTTTAAAAATCAAGTGCATGCAACGCAGCGATCGGCTCACAAAGTTGACAAAATCATGCAACGCGAGCTGGGGCATGTACATGCTGTGAATTACATCATTAATAAAAAGTTATTAACTAAGAAATATATGTCCTATGTTATTTGTTCAATGCTATAAAGTTCTCCAGCGGAATATCAAAGAGTTCCAATGTTTTGAAATGGTGTATTATACTCTCTGTTTATCTTCACAGTCGAATTTTACACAAGTACATATTATCTATTTGCGATATCATGTTCGCCGAGGAAATGTTTTTAGCGAAGCGAAAAGGTAGTTGAGAATGTGGGGACAAGACAAGTGCAATATCTTGTCTCGTCCACTACCGATTCCGAAATATACAAACTCCAGACAGTTGCTGACCGGAATTCACGTGTCAATTTCACAAAAAACGTGCACGCACCAGAATTGGCTCATCGCTATAGAAAATATAGAAAGTTATATATGACATTTTCATTCACATGCGCCTAAGGTACAAGCTCGCGTGATTTTGGTTGTTGTTAACACCTTTCTATTCTAAATAAATTCTCCCAGTCAGTTATAAAATGTACATTGGAATGATCTATTATTCATTTGGATGATGTTAGGTGATAAACTCAGACGACAGATACATCAAAGTACAGAAGTATAGCCCTATTTGTTGAGGGGAATTGTTTAGATAATAAGTTCAATCTATTGTCGTTTGTTGGACTTACTGCCAGAACATTTGCTATATGATAACTATACGGCAACGAGGATTTAGAATCTAAAGTATAAATGAGCATGGGGTCCCCTGTGCTACTTTAGGGATAGGTTTTCTCAGATCGATAAGCACAGCAGCGTGGATTTAAATCTATCCCTCTTTTAACGAGTAAAATTGTTCATCTTTTTAGAATCTCCTATTGAAGTTTTGTACTTATCCTATAATTGTTGTTCTTGGTCTGGTGCCACTCAGGCTCTGTTCGCACTTGAGCACAATTCAAGAAATATCAATTGCTTCCATGTTGTGACACGTACTCACGTTCCCTGTGTGGAAGTAGTAAGAGTGGCCACTCCAGTTGGAATAACTCGCGCACTGATCAATTTTATAAAAACAAAATGTAAACAGTGATGGTTCATGGTGTTGATAGTTAGCAATATATATCAATATGGTTTAAACTTACTGAAAATTATTGTTAAATAAGCAAATTCGTTAACTGCGTCCAGAATTGTATTATTGTATCTAAATGACACGTGCTTTGGCTTACGTCTAGGGAAACAGACCGCCTTTGATTTGCCGATGTTGATTATCAACATTCAGGTGGTACAATAGTCTTCAAAATAGTCCAATTGTAGCTGTATGTCATCTTGGTCGTCTGAAAATAACACTGTGTCATCTGCATAATTATACTAACATGAATAATTTCAAATAACTGATTGTCTCCATGTTTTAGGCCAACGAGTAAAGGAAAACTATAAGCAGATTGACTATTATGAAAAACTCGAGACGTTATGTCCGTATACATGTCTATGATGACATTTTAATAACATTTAATAACAATTTTTACCCTTGTAATTTAATTCAGCGTATTATATATAGGGCTAAAGATTAAGTAAGTGAAGAGTAGTCATTGGTCTGTACTCTGCTGCCACAAAAGGCCTGATATCCCTTCAATACCAAACTTCGTACGATTTGCCAAATGTATTTTATCTCATGCGGTTTTTAACAGCGCACTGTGTAAAATCGATATCGATGTTCGTACATGCTACTACGAACATTGTGTTTATTTAAATAAACGTTAAAAGGTTCACAATTAAGGTGTATTAAAATGGGGCAGTTGAATGTACATGACATGTATATGAAATTTAAAATGACATGCTCGCGATTATATTGTATGAATTTAATCGCATTACCTTTCAAATATGTGTATCCGTGTCATGGTATTATGTAAACATTGCTGACTCTGCGTTAGCCGTGTTGAATTAACTGTTAGATACATTTCTCAAAAATCACTGTTACTTTTATGGGTAGGACATATTGTCCTAGTGAGGTTGATAGCATCACAATTTACCTACGGTGGCTAATTTCTGAGACGACATATGCCCCACTTTATTCAGTTACACATATATTTGATGAAAAAGTAATGTATGTCTCTTTCAGATCCCATATTCTTATCCTTGTGTAATACACCATACGGATAATGTTAGAGCGTCCCCAAGCAGGACCGGTGGCACATTCTAGATATATCTGCACGTAACTAAACTGTGTGGGGAATATTTCGTCACACATATAAGAACCCCCTGCTTATATATCGAATTTTGGCCATATACTGGCAGGATATATCCGTTTTCGCACTCGTATTCTGGATTTTGCGAAAGGTCTCAAATTATATACTTTGTGTCTACACGTGTAAATTCGCACCATTTTCAGACACCCCTTAACCACACACTGTTTACTTCCGTGGACTCCTAGCAGACATGATTTCAACCGATACCGTTGACATAGCTAATGCCGTAGGTAAACATAAGCATGCCTGTCGCATGATTGATGACCTAATTGCCGACGGGTTCTATATGAATTTTAAAACTGTTGTACCAGTTCGAATGACTGAAGTTGTATCCCGTGCTGTTTAGTAGGAAAGTGAAGTTGGTGGTTTTGCTGCTTATAACGAAATATTCATTTAAAAACAAATTCAGAATGGGACGCCTTCTTAAAACAAACTCGTCAAATTATCTTTGAAGCCGACAATCCAATCAGTCTGGCCTGCAGCTTGATTACATTCGCATGATTACTGTCTTAATTATATGATCACACGCCGCATTTCAGCAGGCAGAATGCTGATTACGATATTAGAAAGGTTTCGCAACTAACGGATATAGCAACGGATACGTTTATGGCGATGCTTATGGTTGTAGATGATCCAATTGTCATTTTCAAAGGGTACTGTCACACAATCGCACACAATATTCTAGTCCGTCTATCGTACACGTATTTCGGCCCTGTGTGAGAAATTGTTTTAATCTGAAAGTGAAAAAGTATATTTTCGGCAAATTCAAGCCTCGCTTATTTGTTCATAATTGATTACCAGTTATTCGCTGGCCATCGCAGAGGGGGCAGAATATTTTTAATCCAAACCTGACTGAAAAAGCAGCACAATCCCAGAAACTATAGGTTATTATGCACGTTCAGGCCTTGATTTGTATCTGGTTTGTTTGCTTTTTCTATAATTGAATAGAAGTGTTTGATTGGCGACGAGTGGGGGTCCAGGACCCACCAGTCGACATTGTTTCGGCCTGGTGGGAGAATTGTATTTATAAAATATTTATCAGCTAGATGTAATAGAATGATACAGTTTACAGTCCAGTATGGTTTCCGTATGTGCTGGGTGCATCGCGAGCTTAACCTTGTGAACATACAGAGAGCCACTGGCACAGTTCTTTGATTATATTAAAGAGTACAAGAGTCCCCGTGCTGGGAATTTTAAGGACGCTGGCAGAAAAATAACCGTGGGCAGTTAAACATATAGCCGTCTTTGCAGCAAGACAAATTGATCAAACCTTTAGAAACTCGGATTATCATTTTTCCTCAGACTGTTCTGTTAATTTGCTCTCCTTGTGTCACTCGAAAAAGCCCCTCACTCCGTTCGTACTTGAAGATAATTCAGGAAACTTTAGTATGAGTTGATTCAATATTGTGACATACACTTTCACATTTGTGTAGGTAGGATGAGTGGCCACTTCAGTTGAAATAACTCGTCCACTGATCAATTTGTAAACTATATGCTGATATTTCGTTCCTGTGTTTATCAATAACTGTATATCAACAGCGTTTGCTTCTTCCACTCGTCCTTGTACATTTAATACAGGCTGTTGTGTTGGCATTTTCGTCTATATCTGTATTTGTCAATGTCTGCCTATCTGTCTGCTATAGAGGTTATAATGGGGTCTAACATAAGTATCATTTTACGAGAAAGATAGTGGTGCAGATTAAAATGTTCTAAAGTGGGTATATAATTAGTTGGTTAGTTAAATTATTAAAGTGCCCTTTTAATTAATACATCTGATGTCAATAAGCCGGACAAACGAACAAATAGAAAAATAAAATTGAGATTTATTACTATAATGTATTCTAGTTCTAAAGTGTATGGTTCCTGTGAGCATCTTTAATATTTTGTCAAATCATATCAGCGCATTCTCTATGGCTTCGCTGAAATTCGCCAATAGCCGAGTCGCAATCTCAACAAAGTTATCCCCCTTATAAAATAATATTTTCGTTGTTCTAGTTGGAGTTATTCTCTGATAAGCATTGGTAACTTTGTGACAAAAAACACGTCAGATTTTTGAAACAACTTCCAAATGTAACATTGACACCCTGTTTTTTTTTAGCAAGGATGGGTGATATATTTTTATTTTTCTAATTGGAGTAATTCTCTGATAAGCATTTGTAACTATGTCACACAAAACACGTCGGATTTTTGAAACGACTTCCAAATGTAACGTTGTAACCCTTTTTTAATAATGATAGGTGAAATATTTTCATTTTTCTAGCCGGAATTATTCACTGATAAACATTTGTAACTATATAACAAAAGCACGTCGCATTTTTAAACAACTTCCAAATGTAACTTTTGTAATGTAATTTTTTAAACGACTTCCAAATGGAACTTAAACAAGGGTGGATGAAATATTTTGATTTTTCTAATTGGAGTTATTCTCTGATAAGCATTGGTAACTTTGTGAAAAAAAACACGTCAGATTTGTTAAACAACTTGCAAATGTAACATTGTAACCATTTTTTAACAAGAATGGGGGGAATATTTTCATTTTTATAGTTGCGGTTATTCGCAGATAAGCATTTGTAACTATGTGACTAAAACCACGTCAGATTTTTTAAACAAGGATAGGTGAAAATATTTTCATTTTTCTAGTTGGAGTTATTCTCTGATAAGCTTTGGTAACTTTGTAACAAAAACACGTCAGATTCTTTAAACGACTTCCAGATGTAACTTTGTAAACCTTTTTTAACAAGGATTGGGGAAATATTTTCTGTTTTCTATTTGGTGTTATTCAAAGATAAGCAGTTGTATCTATGTGAAAAAAAACACGTCGCATTTTTTAAACGACTTCCAAATGTAACTTTGTAACCCATTTTTAACAAGGATAGGTGAAATATTTTCATTTTTCTAATTGGAGTTATTCTATGATAAGCATTTGTAACTATGAACAAAAAACACGTCGCATTTTTAAACGACTTCCAAATGTTACTTTTTTGTAACCCTTTTTAAACAAGGGTGGGTGAAATATTTTCATTTTTCTAATTGGAATTATTCTCTGATAAGTATTTGTAACTATGTAACAAAAAATACGTGGGATTTTTGAAACGACTTTCAAATGTAACTTTGTAACCATTTTTTAAACAAGGATAGGTGAAATATTTTCATTTTTCTAATTAGAGTAATTCTCTGATAAGCATTTGTAACTATGTAACAAACAAAAACGTCGCATTTTTGAAACGACTTCCAAAAGTAACTTTGTGACAAAAAAACACGTTGGATATTTTTGACTTGTAACCTCTGTAACCCGGTTACAAATGCATAATGTATATTTCGTGCACCAAATCCGGACATATCTAGGTAAAGGAGCAAAATGGTACTCTGGCTCGGATCGGAATTCTAGTGGTGCTTGCAAGAAATCGATGGGTGTATAATGCCGAGCGTGGCTCAAAAACATTTCAAAGCACAACAACAGCAACCTTATAGCTGTTGCTGCAACAAGGATAAACTGTTTTCCATTTTAGAATCTCGCATTGCATTGATCAGACCTAGCCGTTGAGAGTTGTTATGTCGCTGGTGTCAGTCAGAAACCTCCTCGGTATGTTTATACTTGACAATACTTCAAGAAAGTTCAATTATTTCTACATAGTGACACCTACTGTATAGAAGTCGACAGAGAGACTACTCCAGTTTTGTTAACGTGTGCACTCTTTCCGTTTATAAACTCTTCTTAATAAAACAATCCATATTAATGATATTTTCTTTCTATGATCTCAAATGTGTTCTGTTATACAGTCCATCCACAGTTTTCTCTGTTCGGAAGATAAAGCACTTCGTTCCATACAGGCACATAAGTAAATAGTTTATGGGTCAATATTACTTTATTAGATCCCTCGTCGCATTCGATCGATGGAAGAGAGTGGGCGCGCTATGTCACTTTCCTTTGGGGAAGCATATTTCAACATCTCTTTTACTTGGCTAAATAGGCGAGGGGGTCTTCTCGTGTTTATTCCTTGCAATGAAGTGAACCTACATATCCATGACCAAGAAATCAGTTCACATAAAAACTCTCTTCGCCGTCTATGTATACGATGAGAATTAAACCCGGAAATGTCGAGTTAATTATCGAGACGATAAATTTACACCACTCCGAAGATCACATGAAAAACAAAATACAATCATGAATATATAACCATGGAGCTTTCAAACAGAAATGTGCGGACGAAATGCCGGTGCCTGTGTATTCTATACATGCGTATATTCACAAAATGTAACCTTACAAAAAAACAGCCATGTTTCCCCCTTGCATCTAGGCATTTTGTGTGCGTCAGTGGTTGGTCATAACCTGCATGGTGCACGCGATTTACTCTATCAGTGTACTAGACTACAAACGGAATGGCGATTTACTCTATCAGTGTACTACACTACAAACGAAATGGCGACTTACTCTATCGGTGTACTAGACAACAAACGGAATGGCGATTTACTCTATCGGTGTACTAGACTACAGACGAAATAACGATTTACTCTCGCTCCCGTTGAAATAAAGAGCTAGAAAACTATATGATGGCAAGTTATACGCACCTACATGTATGTTGGACGCTGAAGTAAATCGCTATTTCGTCTGTAGTATAGTACACTGATAGAGTAAATCGCTATTTCGTCTGCAGTCTATAACACTGATAGAGTGAATGGTTATTTCGTTTGTATTCTAGTACACCGATAGAGTAAATCGCCATTTCGTTTGTTGTCTAGTACACTGATAGAGTAAATCGCCATTTCGTTTGTAGTCTAGTATACTGATAGAATAAATCGCCATTCCGTTTGTAGTCTAGTACACTGATAGAGTGAGATAGCATCACGACTTAGACGGAGAAGTGCTACGAAATTCAACTAACTACACTTCTAATTGTTTTTCTCTTGGCTTATATGCTGAGTAGACATGTGCGATAGTTATTGAGTGCCCTTAAAGACTGTCATTGGTATTTGTTGACAGTCTCAACCACAAACTGGTCGTGTAATTATCATTAATGAGGGCAGTTCGTCACGCCGTCATTCGACTGGACAATCACCTTTTATTTAAATGGCCGCTCTTCGTTAACCCTGCTTACATGTCTCACGGCCAGTAGAGTCACACCCCTATATAGCCGGCCAGCACTGTATTGGTTACATGTCACACCCCTATGTAGCCAGCCAGCACTGTTTTGGTTACATGTCACACCCCTATATACCCGGCCAGCACTGTCTTGGCACACCGGATCACTGCCACCACGTACACATACTGTGAGGAAATAACGATCTTAAGTTAATACTTTTGCCATTTACAATTCATTCTGCACTATTCTGAGAAACCGAACAGTCCATATTCATTTTGAAACTTGGCTAATACAAGCCAGAACGAATTGAAACTGACAAAAAACGTAAATAAAAAATATTAGATTTAATTATGAAAATATACGTAATGGCAGCGGTCAAACCAATATGATTTTAACGAGGCTACAGAGGAGTGCCTAATTCATAAATCAGTACTAACGCAAATATAGATTCAAAAATAATTATTGCTCTGATTGTTTACAAAATAAAAACTAAGTTGATTATCAAAGTACCACTAACCGTAATGGAAGTACCATTTACATGGCCTATAAATCTCGTCCCGGACACGGCTGTATAATGACATTATATGTATATTTATCGTGTGTAAAGTATGTGTATACTATTACGTTATGGCATGGACAGTTTATGTATAATAGTATGTTACCGCATGGACAGTATATGTATAATATATTACCGTGTGGACAGTATATGTATAATCATGTTACCACATGGACATCATATGTATAATAATATGTAACCGCATGGACAGTATATATATATAATAATATGTTACCGTGTGGACAATATATGTATAATAGCATGTTACCGTGCGGACAGTATATGTTTATAGACATGACCCTACACCCAGGGCCTGTATTTTGTATTGTGTCGTAGTACCAGGAACCTAATGTAATCTCCAGACCTTCGGTTCAGAAGTTCGGATAGCTGCTATCTGGAACTCACACAGTTATAGAGCTGGATATTTAATGTTAGTTATTTGATGGAACGTACGAGTGAAAGTGTATCTCTTAAATGCATATACTGGGGGGGGGTTGGAGGAAACTGAAAGGTTATTAAAACTTAGATGGACCTCCACTCCACACACTGCATAGTATATATGTGTATTCTAAATTATCCAATAATGACAACACTATCATTGCCATCAGGCCTCGCCATGACCAGAGTTGACGTCCGCGTTTATTGGTAAACATGCTTACAGGTTAAGGAGCGGGCAATTGTTCACGTACAGGTTAATTACATCTGATTAGTGATAATTTAATGCAATTATATCACAGTTACATTGCACCGTCAACCCAATGTATCTTCATTTGATGGCGCTGTGGTCAAATTATTACTCTGAACTACTTGGGCATGAACACATTTTATGTTGTTCAGCTTTTGAAACTCTGGAAATATCCATTCAGTTAGTCTGAGACTTACTCATATCATTGCCCACACGACGAATATGAAAAAAATTCCGTGTACATATTATCAATCTTAACCACGTCAGTATGCACCAATCATATTATCTTTATTGAGTGTTCACCCTCCACGTCGCTGAGGTCACGGCACTATATTATACAAAATTGTGTCTTGAATAAATTAAATATAACGCGGGAGTCTCTGGTTTCTACACTATATATTTTCTACCACATGTGCATGTAATTTCCATGGTCATATTGTCTTCTATTGTGTCATGTTTAGAGTTTTTGTAATTATGCATCTAATGCAGATTAGACAATGGCATGCATTTATCAGTCACGATTTATACACACAAATTGAATATATATCTCCTACCACATATGCATGTAATTTCCATATTCATATTGTCTTCTGTTGTGTCATATTCAAAGTGTTTATCTTCACGTGTCTAATGCATATTAGACAACCGCATATATATATCAGTCAAGGCATATAAGCGCATACGGACAAAATAAATTTCTATACATTTGCTGCCATATTGAATGCCATCATATACCATAGTTACCGGTTCATACCCTAATGAGATTGCATTTTATAGGCAATACTCCCATTCGCTTAATTTTTTAAAATATGTTCATCTCACACTAAAATATGGCCAGGAACCAATATTGAGTTTTCGGGGAAATTTCAAACCACGTTCCGTAAGATACATTTCCTTTGGGATTGGAAGTTACTGAAACAAAATAAACAAAATATAGTACTGAGAAAATAATAGTAAGATATGAATAATAAGAAGACAAGGCACAATTTGCAACCATTTCAAACAATATGAACGGATGTTGGAGACATGAGTTGAAACAATCCTATTTTTCACATTCCGGTCGCCATTTTGGCAGCCATCTTTCTAATGTAGTGCCAATGTTTCCTAAAACAGTAGTATAATGTAATTTCATCCAAATAGTATACGATTTGTTTACATTTTATGAAATATGATTTTCCAACTTAAAAAACCGATTAAACTGACTTAGTTCACATTCTATACTACGGCGGCCTTGTTGGACGACATATTGGATTATAGGAAATTCAAACTAATTGATGATTGATGGACACAATCTTCATAGATGATGTGCGATACGCACATTTCAAAGTTGAAATTAACTTTTATTATATGCTTACAATATTTAAACGTCAATCAATAACACCTCTCAAATGTTTTAAGCAATTAAAATTTGGAGCTGATCCGGTCGACAAGACGCTTCGGCTAGAAATACCACCAAACCCTCCATAATCATGTAGCAATAGTTATAGTATGAATTCTTTGTATTGGTCACCAGCAGGGTTACCAGGCGTTGCCCAGGAGAAAGTGACGTGAAACCCTCTGCTTGCTGTGGATATTTGTTGGGAATAGAGAATACTCTTGATCAAAGTGTTACACGTATTCTCATAAATTGTTTAGTCACGTACCATCACAAACATAATTCTTACACAGTCATGGAATATAAGTAGTGGATCACTTTGTCGATTGTCATTTTGTTTATCACGATTAATCCGTTCCACCAATAAAAAAGTATTTATTTATTTACAACTGCGTATACTTTAGACGTTATAACATGATAAAAGAACATCATAAACACATTAGTTCGTAAAAATAAAAGACGACAATTGGGTTTTACATATAGAGATGTATCAATCAATCTAGTGGGTTGGACTAAGATTTTGATGACATCTGGCTATCGTTTCTCCATGAAGATACAATGTTTGAAAGAAACGTCCAGGTGCTCCTCTGCAAATGGTGCTATATATTGGCTAAATATGCTGATTTTAAAAGAAATGTTGCTGTGCACGCATATCAACTACATGTGTCCGACACAGAGCGAGATTTTGAGCTGTTTTGTTAGTCGATGAGTCTGTTCTAAAAAATCCGCTGTATCAGGCAGATTTATCCTTGTCATTAGTCAGCATTGGAGGATCCTGAAAAGTCATATGCTAATGACTGAGTTTTCTTTATATCAGAAGAAAATATATTTGACTGCACACTGTGACCACTATTTTTTGAACAGACCTTCGATACATTTCCATATCTCTTGACAAATTGTGACTTTTTTGTGAAACTTTATTGAATGGAACATACTCAATTGCAATTGTGTTATACTATATACATGAGCCATTCTAATATGCAATCCTCTGACGATTCGAGGTCTCTCCAGTTTGCAAGAATATGTGTATCTCTTAAAAAGAATGATAAATATACTTGTAATGCTCCTTCTATGTATCCGTTTTTGCTAGCTCATAATGCAAATGCCCTGATTCCCATCCCCATATAAATATGACAGCTGAGAAGATATAATTGTTCAAGTGACTTAATTGGGTCACCATTTGTCGAGATTGTGAAATTGGAACGCCAAAAACGCATGAAAACGATATGGAGATGGCCTGGATGACTATATATACCTTATAGGTGGATATTGGTGAATAGCAATCTTATCAATAATAGTGCATATCCTCTCGCCATCCGTAACACAAACGACACCAAATGTGATTTAATTCATCGTATCATTAGAGAAGAACGTGTATGGATTTTGTGGAAATTAGTGCTAAATATATTTATATCAGCTTTGGTGCAAGTGCCATCCTCATGCATGACTTTAATGGCGCCACTTTTGACATATTTAAACCAGGTCAATTAGACTCATGGATGCATGATAAACTGGTGATGATTATATATAGGTTTGGTGGTATTCAGCAACTAAACAAATTCTTATCATAGTTATGACCCCCCTATCTCTTACCCAAACGATAGCAGTTTGGCGTCTTTTAATCGCACGATTATATTCCTCGTATCACGGAGAAGAATAATATATCAATTTGGTTTATTAAATCAATTGTTGTTGCCCCCCCCCTGCGACGATAACTCGAACAACGCTATATAGCCGAGATGATTATGTATGCGTTTGGTGGAAGTCGGCGACAAAACTATTTCATCATATTTTTTAAAATGTTGAAGCCCTTCCCCCTTTCTTCCCCTGACACCAACATAGTCACTTTAGACAATTTTAACCCGCACCATTATCTTCCTCGTAAAAAGTTACCCCTCTTAGACCGCCTTGGTGCCATCTCGATTGTACCCCGTGAAGTTATATGTAGAACACATACAGACACACATAATGACAGACAGCACGATTTGATTCCTTGTATAATTTGAGAAGAACGTGTATGCATTCGATGGCAATTGGTATTAAAAATATTTTTTATCAGTTTATCTGATTATGGAGATGCATATATATACAATTTGTGAAAATTGGCGATTATACAAATTCGTATCAAATTTAAGGTCCCTATATCTCTCACCCAAAACGACACCAATTTGGTATATCTAAACCACACGATTAGGTTCCTCGTATCACGGAGAATATTATGTTTCAATCTGGTGGAAATCGGCGTTAAACATACTGTTATAATTTTGTGTGTCCCTCTCACCTACATGTACCACCGACTCGAATGGCCCCACATGCGACATCATCAGACCACACAATTACACTCCTGATATCATTGAGATATTATAAATATTTTTGATCACTTTATCTCATTATGGAGATGCATGTATATACAATTTGTGAACATTGGCGAGTATACAAATTCGTATAAAATTTAAGGTCCCTATATCTCTCACCCAAAACGACACCAATTTGGTATATCTAAACCACAAGATTAGGTTCCTCGTATCATGGAGAAGATTATGTTTCAATCAAATTACACTCCTGATATCATGGAGATGATTATTTATAGTTTGGTGCTAATCGGCGACTAAACAATTTTTTATCAAATTTGGTTCCCACCCATCCCTCCCTCCCCATCTCTCATCCAAACAGCACCAACATGGCGTCTTTAAATCGCATGATTAGATTTCTCGTATCATGGATAAGAACGATTAGATTTCTCGTATCGTGAATAATAACGATTAGATTTCTCGTTTCATAAATAAGAATGTGTATCAATTTGGTAGAACTTGTCGCTACAAATATTGCGTATCAATTTTGGTGCCCCTCTCCCTTTCAGTGTATCCCTGACTCGAATGACGCCACTGTTGACATATTTAAGCCACACCATTAGACTCCTCATACATGGGGATGATTTTGTATAAGTGTGGTGGCAATCGGCGACTTAACTCATTCTTATCAAATTTAGTGCCCACCCCTCCCAATCGCTCATCCAAACGACACCAATTTGGCGTCTTTAAATCGCAAACTTAGATTGTATCATGAAGAATATTATATCAATTTGGTTGAAATCGGCGCAAAAATTAGTTTTATCAATTCTGGTGCCCCTCCCCCCTTCCGTGCATCACTGACTCGAACGACGCCACTTTTGCCACATTTAAACCACACCATTAGATTCTTCATATCATGGGGATGATTATATGTAAGTTTCGTGGCAATCTGAGACAAAAATAAATTCTACCCCTCCTCCTTTTCTGCCCATGACAACAACGTCGTCACTTTAGAAAATTCTAACCCCCACCACTATCTTTCTCGTAAAACGTTAACCCTACATGTAGTAGACCCCTTTGGTATCATCTAGATGGTCCCCTGTGAGACAGACAGACATTCGCAAATATATATATAGATTCACGATGCGATAATACATCGCTCACTTTATTATCACGAGGCTATTCTTATCTGCAGTAAATACTGACAAATTATTAATATCAAAAATATATAAATATATTCGATTTGGCTTGCATGACTTGATAGGTGACGTAGTTATGGGCGAAAACATTACACGTTTACGTTGTATCACAACCTTGATATTTCAATTATTGAGAATATAGAGCCTGCACGGGTATTATAAGTAACAGTGTCTCCAGCTGTCTGGTTTTGCGTGGGTACCAGGCAAGATGGCCAATTTTATACGACGGACAGTCAATAACGCATTTTGCAACTTACGACTCGAAGCGGAGCAAAAAGGACGCACATGTATATTTATAATGGTGGATACGAGCATGGTATAAGAAAGACTTCCGGTTTAGTGACATGGTATAGTCTCATACCATGCAGGTGTATGAGTGACTATAATTGCTTCAAATGTTCTTGCTTAAGTGAGCGTGAACAAATTCTCATTTCTTTTTGAAATGGCCCGGTATCGATCGGAATGGCACATTCAGATGCAAGTCCCTCAACTTAGATACAGCTTGAAACATTGAGATGTCTCTCAACTCAGATCAAGCTTGAAAATCAATCCCGATTATCGCCCATGTTGAGGATTCGGACCCGCACCAACCTCGTCTAGCCCAGACTGCGATAATTTTGGGTTGGGGAGATAGGATTGAAATATAATTTTCCCCAACAGTTGTAATGTATACAATTTTGGCGAGGTATATGGGGCCAAATCAATGCAATATTCCTTTTAATTAAACGTGACTTTGTTAAGTATCTATTTAGCTGCACAATCATGTATTATGCGAAGCCTGTATACTATGAACTCTTTCGGTGGGACATTCGCATTCATGATTCGATCGAGTGCATGAAATGAAATTAGAAAAGGTGAGGTTCTATAGGCCCTCTGCGGACCGAATAACAGAGATTTGGAATAGTTGACCACCAGAAGTGATCCTGGTAGAAAACATAAATGGTTTTAAGAACAGTCTGGATAACCAATTCCATGGCCAGCCTATGTTGTTTGACTGCCTAATATAATTTGACAAATCACTTTAAAACAAAATAGAACAAAGGAGATAAGGGAAAAAGAGATTGCTCTGTCGCCCTTATAGAAAATACATCAGTGGAAAGTGACGACACAACAGAACGAAATGAAGATACAAAACGTGATAGTAGGGAAAAAGAGATTGTCTCCCTCCACAATAGATGATACATCACTCAAACTGATGACATATCTATACTATATATTTTGAGACTTCGTATATATGTGTGTGTGTGTGTGTGTTTGTGTGTGTGTGTGGGTACTTCATAGAATCCAAAACGCGTGTAAAGATTGAGCTCAAACTTCCTATGTAAGTGTCAAATCCAACAGACACGAACGTGGTCGCGGTTTAGAGAAGCTCAGAGCACCCGTTCTCCAATCTCAAATCACCGCATAGGCACGGCGGGGGTTAATCAAGTGATTATTTAATGAGCGTTTGTTTTTGACGCATCCAAAACACTGCCCGGACAAAAGTACCTGACAAACCTGACAAAAGTAACCCCACGTATCAAATTTCGTCGAAATCCCATCGAAATTCGCGATTTGACCTTGAATTGACCCGATTTCATGGTCACGTCGCACGGGCAAATGAATAGGCTTATGAGACTCCCCGGCCGAAAGTATCCACACATACCAAGTTTCATCGAAATCCCGTGATATTCGGGCGTTTGACCTTGAAATGACCCGATTTCAAGTTCAAGGTGACGTCGCACGGGCAAATTAATAGGTTTATGCCACTCCCCGGCAGAAGGTATACCCACATAACAAGTTTCATCGAAATCCCGTGATATTCGGGCGTTTGACCTTAAAATTACCCGATTTCAAGGTCAAGGTCACGTCGCACGGGCAAATTAATAGGCCTATGTCACCCCCGGCAGAAAATACCCCCACATACCAAGTTTAATAAAAATCGGGTCGGTCGTTTTCGAGTTCATCGATTACACACAAACAAACAAACAGATCTTCCAAATATATAATAGATATATATATATATATATATATATACTAGAAGGTGACCCGACTTCGTCCGGGCTTTGACCTTGAATTGACCATTTGGAAGGTCAAGGTCAGGTGGAGTCAAACACCAACACCCCAAAAATGGTGGAAATCGGCCCAGCGGATACCGGGAAATCGTCCAGCGGATACCGATTTACCCTATGCATCAAATTTCGTCCGTAAAAATCCGCCAGATTAACCCGATTTGATTTCCACTCAAGTATATAAACGCGCCTCATATACACACGCTCATTAATTATCAAGTTTCAACGTAAAGATAAATTACCATCGGTGCCCGAGATATCGCCAAGACGTCTGAAACAGTCAAATGCATCGACCGGTTAAGCGTTAACGTGATCTAACGTTATGACCTCTAACGACGTCATAGAAGTTACGCATTGTTTTTATCCTGATGGAAGATAGTACCACTTCTTCTTGATAATTGAGGCAGATAACTAAAACGGATATATACGCATTATATATCGTTGGAAAGAGGAAACACGAAAGATACTCACAGTGTCATTATTATGACTGGCATTTTATTATTCGCGCTGTTTCGAATCGATTTGTAAGCACCGAACTCAAATGAAAGTCCCGTAACACAGCGTAAAACAGATTTGACCTCGGCACGTGAAAAGTTGACCTCGGATCTGAAAATCAATAGGCCTATGTCACCTCCGGCCGAAAATACCCCCACATACCAAGTTTCATCGAAATCGGGTCGGCCGTTTTCGAGTTCATCGATTACACACACACACAAACACACACACAAACAGATCTTCCAAAATATATAATACTAGCAGGTTAGCCCGCCACTGGCGGCATTCGTCCCATGGCTTTGGTCGATCCATTAATTTAAGTTTTTCAATGTAACCCCGTACAGGACCGGGCTACTCAAAAACCAAATTTCAAGTCGATAGCTCCACCCGTTTCCGAGATCTGGTCTGCGCATGCGCGTATCTGGCGTCGCACGGGCTCGGCGACCCGATAAAATTCGTATCCGGGGCAAGATACATTCACATACCAAATTTCAAGTCGATAGCTCCACCCGTTTCCGATATCTCGTCTGCGCATGCGCTGCACGGGCGTCGCACGGGCTCGCCAATACGACAGCGACGACCACCTGGTCAAACTACACTCACGTACCAAGTTTCGTCCCGATCGGTCGAGGTATTGGTATCTGATGCAAAAGACGAAATTGTGAGTGTTGGTCAATAGTCCCCGCCGTGAACCTCATCGTCGCAAAGAACGGACAGTCAATTAACCCCGTTGTGAACCTCAATCACCAACGCGACGTAAACATGTGTTGCGTTCTAAAAATAGGAAACCACTTTCTCTCTGCATAATTCTGCAGATGCTAATAACGTTGCTCCCCGTAGGTAGCAATATCGTTGTTGTTGATATTTACGGCTTGGGGGCTATTTTCTTATTTAGCAAGTTTGAGCTCAATCGGTTAGAGTCTATAAAGGACACACTCATATATATATGACACTTCCCGTAGGTAGCAAGTTTGAGCTCAATCGGCATTCCCTGGAATTTCCCGTAGATTGGCAGATTCCAGTAGCTTTATAACGGTATATCTGGGGAGAAATCTGATGCTATATTCGTGATTATCTGGGATGATTTCGGTATATACCAAAGGTATATACTGTAAAAACAGAGCGCGCCATCCGTGCTCGCAGGGAATAAATTTCGAGCGATAACGTTTGCGTTCCCGTATAACTCTGCAGATGCGAATAACGTTGAATGGGAAAAAGACGCTCTTTATAGAGATGCGTCAAAAACAAACGCTCATTAAATAATCACTTGATTAACCCCCGCCGTGCCTATGCGGTGATTTGAGATTGGAGAACGGGTGCTCTGAGCTTCTCTAAACCGCGACCACGTTCGTGTCGGTTGGATTTGACACTTACATAGGAAGTTTGAGCTCAATCTTTACACGCGTTTTGGATTCTATGAAGTACCCACACACACACACACACACACACACACATATATACGAAGTCTCAAAATATATAGTATAGATATATATATATACACATATATATATATATATATATATATATATATATATATATATATATATATATATATATATATATATATATATACTAGAAGGTGACCCGACTTCGTCCGGGCTTTGACCATGAATTGACCATTTTGACGGTCAAGGTCATGTGGGGTAACGATTTGACCCGTCCAAAACACTGCCTGGACAAAAGTACCCGACAAAAGTACCCGTCGAAATCCAGGCAATATCATACGACTTCCCCGTCGAGGAAATTTGTCGCCCAATGTTTTGATTTTTTCAAAGAAATATAACTCTAACATACCCGTTATTTCGGAAAAAATCACCTTTACGAAATAACGGGCATACCAAAAGAATGACACCACAAAGAGACGCGTTTCAAAAACACTATACGAAAAAACACTTGTAGGGTGGGTGGGCTTGGGTGAGGAGGGCGGCACATTGAAACAAACTTCAGCCCAAAATTTACTCGACGGGGAAGTCGTGTGAGATTGCCGAAATCCATCCGATTTTACCCGATTTGACCTCGAATTGATCATTTTTAAGTTCAAGGTCAGGTCGGGGTCACGACTCGACCCGTCCAATACACTCGGTGGACAAAAGTAATCCTACGTATCAAATTTCGTTGAAATCCCATCAAAATTCGCGATTTGACATTGAATTGAGACTCCCCATACGAAAGTACCCCCACATACCAAGTTTCATCAAAATCCCTTGATATTCGGGCGTTTGACCTTGAAATGACCCGATTTCAAGGTCAAGGTCACGTCGCACGGGGAAATTAATAGGTTTATGCCACTCCCCGGCCGAAGGTTACCCCACATATCAAGTTTCATCGAAATCCCGTGATATTCGGGCGTTTGACCTTGACATTACCCGATTTCAAGGTCAAGTTCACGTCGCACGGGCAAATTAATAGGCCTATGTCACTCACTCCCCAGCCGAAAATACCCCAACATACCAAGTTTCATCGAAATCGGCTCGGCCGTTTTCGAGTCCATCGATTACAGACACACAGACACACACACACACAGACAGACAGATCTTCCAAAATATATAATAGATATATATATATATATATATATATATATATATATTACAAACACTGAGCTCACACAAATATACTTTAATGTATTAATGTACATGTATCATCAAGTTTGTACAGCCATTTTGAATAAATTATTCTCCATTCGCATCTATGCGTCAACGAGTCAATGACATTGCCTGATCACTAGAGCCATGTATTGTAGCACTGAACGAATATGGTTTCTAATTATGGAAGAGGTTATTTCCTAGCGAAGTGGAAATGGTCGAATCGTTGAGAACGATAGTCACACACGTTTCAATAAGAACATGATGCATTCATTGCATTGGTCCATGTATAAGCTGTGCTCTAATTAATCGACCCTCCTGAACGACGTTGACCAGCGATATGACTGCGTCACTCGACCACCTTGATGCGATTAGCCGTGATCAGTCCTCCCGTGGCGGACCTTGGTACCACCTTGCGTTCGCGTTTAGACCGCATTCTCATACAATGTTTATATGAATTTATTTAGTTTTATGTATAATCTCAGCATTATAACCGCACAGAGAGGGTATATTTATGGCATTGTGCGACACTGCATTGATGATGCAACTTCAAAAGGCGGTCACTGACCAAATTCAAATGTTGAATACTCCGTAAAGTACTTTTTTTGTATATAGTTAACGCGGTGCATGTCGCTCACGAAAAACTGGAATGGGTGTAATCCGGTCATGTGAAAAATAAATGTGGAGTATGGCGGTCGCACAAAACTATTATTAGTACCGCAGTAAGATTTAATACCCGCGGATGCCGCATGTCAACCACTTGATCGCGGTTGAATGGTGGTACAACCGCTGTCATTAAAGCCCTACAACGTTGTTACAGGGGTTGAGTAATTGGAGCATAGCTTAACTACGTTGCAGTGGACACAGTAAACTTATATTAACAGCGTGTGACGGTTCTATCAAAACAATAATAGACTCCGTAACTGGGCGATATGTTAGGGCGACATTGTTCTCAACTCACGTTTCGATGAAAATTGATGCATATGATGCATCCGTCCTTTGTAGTATTTGTACATATTCTTATAAGTTGTAGTAAACGAATTTGTGACTGACTCATCTTGAGTCATGACTAATCTGTGACGTCAGTTAATTAATATCGACCAATTGATAAATTATATTTGCTTCATAGTCGTAGTCACCAGTGGTTGAATTTTGTGAATTATGCTGGTGGTTTATAATTTTGTGGAACTTATGTATCTGTATTTTGAAATGCACAACAGTGTCGTATCACGTGTAGCATGTTGCAACTTGCAGTTGGGCAGATCACTGCATATTGCTGCAATCAGTTGCGGTGAAAAAATTTATCAATGATTAGCCATCGCCGATTTTCGGCGATTATAACATCTTGGCCCGTTCAAAAACAAACAAACAGATAGTGCTCACAATATTCCAGCTTTATAAGAAGCAACTTAGCTCCAGTTTCACACAACAACATATGATAATAAATATTAACACTTCCGTATTCTTAAATACCACCCAGTCAATGTTCCTAATTAGGGACACGCCATGAAGTGTAAGGACAAATCTAACATAAACTGTGTAGCCGGCTATTATGTTGTGTTTTCTCCGTTGTTATACATTCTAAAATACACTATCTCCCGAATCGGATGCCGCCATTTCCCCCCTTTCATTGCGGAAATTTATCGAGCACCACGTGATCGCCACATCCAACTAGCCTGATTTAACGGTATCACGGTAACGGTTAACGGTATCACTCAAATGTATGTAAAAGTGAAACAAAGTAAATTGGCATACTTGTTTTGGTCCGAAATTGTCCAGACACAGGTGTGAGATAGTCCAGTCACTCACATGGGACATGTGCACTTTATTTCTTAATTCATTCCAGTGGGTGCACATCACACCCGGATACATGTACATGTACGACAACTCTATAACCAGTAACAGTCACAGATAGTTCGATTGCAACATTCAAGACAGTTATATAGCAAAATCCGTAACAATATGATCCATTGGTCCAGGTATACAGTTGTTTTCTCATTAGTCAACCATTTAATGAGCTTGACAACCATTTTACCGGGTTAGCCCGCGCTAAAGTGTAATCAAAACGTCTAATATATGCTGTATATCGGTTGGTAATCAATAAGGCTGAATAGTTCTGCATTTCGTAGCAATGTCATAGATTATTCCGTCTCTATAAATTTGACAGTCGGCACCCTTATTATACACTTTTGACGCCCCTTCCAAAGTCCATTCCTGAAAGCACCATGTTTCCATGTTTGTGACCTATAAACTACACCATTTGATTCACCGTAAGTGTGTAGGAATATCGGAAACGTAAACTACAGCATGAGGTTCCTAATATAGCAGAATTACTTATATATGTGTAAAGCGTGTAAAGCGGCGACAAAGAAGTGTCAACAATGTCTGCTCCCTTTTCCCGACCCCATGTTGAATATATGTTATAAGTTTGGTAGAAATTCTGACAAAAACATGTTCATGAAATTTGGTGCCCATCCTAATTAGTGTCTAAGTATTTGCACACAATGTCTTCACTATTGCCCATATTATATTTCATACCAACTACCAACAGCCATCAAACCCGAAACCACTATTGTATGTTTTATCTTATAACCAGTGTCCTAAAACAAAACGGACGATCGCCGATATTTGCCAGATATAGTTAATGGCAGGCTTGCACATCATGCATTATACCAATGATGGGAGAGAGGGAAGCAGCTGTAGTATAAGTAATCCTGACTGAAAACCAGGATTGTGATCGTTAAACTACCACATTTGATTCATGGTATCACAGAGACGACTATATATAAGATTGTAGGAATATAGTCGAAAACAAATGTTAAGAATTGTTTCGTGCTCCACTTTCTGATCCCATCCTGACCCGAAATATGGCACATGGGATAACGTAAATTACACCCTTACATGTATGTTCATTATACAGCAGACATATTATATGTTTGGTCGAAAGAAGCGTTAACAATGTTTGTTTTCTTTCCCCGACCCATGTCAGAATTGGATGCCCTGTGCCATCGATGTGACTATATATAAGTTTGGTAGAAATTGGCGACAAAAATATGTTCATCAAATATGTTGCCGATCCTACTTCGTGCCCCAGTATTTGCACATAATTTCTTCGCCATCGCTAGTATATGTCGTGCGTAAAACAACCACCAAAGCCAAACACATATTGCTTGTTTTATTTTATAACCATGTCTTAAAACACAACCGACGATCGTCGCTATTTGCCACATGTAGCTAATAGCAGGCGTGCACCGCATGCATTATTCAGATCACGGGATTGAGGGACGCAGCTATGGTATATTCATAGGAATGATAGGATCCCTCTGAATTTTAAATTGAATCCCACCTGACTGGAAACTCTTTTGTTAACACAAGAGAGGTGACATTTTAATATACAAAGATGACTGTGGCATGTATTTCTAAACGTATCAAATAGATCGATTGAACTGGAAGCTTTCATTTCCGCTTCTGTGGATTGAAACACGTATCACTCGCTCTGTTCGTGCTACTCACACAGTGTTTGTGACGACAGCTTATGTGTAAATTCGATAGATACAACTGGCCACAGAGTGTCTTAGCTACTTTTGAATACACCATTGACACCAGAGTTGACAGCTCAACTCAAGAATGGCTCTGGCTTGCTGATAAAAGCTATCCGTATATACTTCAACATACAATGCTGCGCACTATTTATACTTGACATTAAACATATGTGGTGGATCTTTCTTAACATGTTGATACTTGATACAGTTTTTCGCGGATTTTTAAAATAATTTTTGGGGTGTATGCGTCCCTAATATATATAGTGTCCAATAATTAAACTATATACAGGGTTACCCGGTGTTCCCCAGGCTGAAGTGATGCGGAACACTCCGCTGGGGACATTGATGCTCAAAGTAGTTGTTCATAAATTTCATTCATAGATTCACATAATGCATACCATTTATTCTCGCACATGAATTATATAAAGTAATTACAGTTACTCACGTTGTCCGAAGGATTGCCCTTTGTTTATTGCGAGTATCGTTGATCCCGAGCTAAGAAGTAGATATTCAATATTGAACATATTTCAGACGTTGTATATATATTGCCTTTAAATGGCATAATCAACCTGGTTGTATGTTCGGTAGTATGAGATGATTTCCACATGCTAAAATATTGCCTGAGTATATCCACTCATCACATTGAGTCACTAAATGGACACTCTATGTCTAAATTAACCAAGCATTGTATATGGTTTTGTTTTGTTGTTGGTGCCACTACCCACACCTAACAGATGGCGCCACTGTTGTATCTCCACACCTCACTACTAGATCCCTCGTATACCATGCTGATGCCTATTTAGAAGACATTTCAGAAACCTCACTGTTATGTCAACTCTGGTGGTTCTAGCTATCAACCCCTTACGCACGAGACTGATATGCCAACTACCACATGTACCATTCTAGGCTCATGGGAAGCCTACATATAATTCTGGAGATAATCAGCGAGAAAATGTTTTACCGATTATGTTGCCCACACTAACCCCAATCCATGGCCACCACTCTCGGAAATTTAAACAACACCATTAGGTTCCTCGTTTCATGGATCGTCTATATAATTATATTAACGTGGAAAGAAATCGACGACAAAATAAATGCGCCCTATATTGATGCCCTACCTCATCGGTGCCCCATATGGCGCCAATTGGTTATCTTCAATATTCAGCAACTATGGTTGAAATCTGATTAGCAGTCTGGGAGAAAAATCCAGACAAACAGACAGATCCTACTGTTTTTCATATATAGATAAAATCTTTAGCCCCTTACATCCTCTTGATCCATGACTCGAACGGCACCAATTAGCCGTCTTTAATCCACACGATTAGATTCCTCAAGTAATGGAGATTATGATGTATCAGTTTACCGTAATCGACGATACAGACTATTCGTATCAATTGTGGTGTCCATCTCTCTTCCGTCCCTGATTCGAATGGCACCACATTGACGTATTTAAACTACATCATTGGGCTTCTAATATCATGGACATGCAGATGTTTGGTTGATTGGCGACAAATATATCATCGATTGTGTTGCCCCTCCTCTTATTTCTGTTCCCGACACCGAACGTTTTAACTTGCACCAGTATCTTTCTCGTGAAAAGTTGCACATATTAGAATCCTTTGGAGCTATCTAGATGGCCCCACGTAACGTTTGTAATGGACAAACAGACATACATTTGCAAATATAGATATAGATATATGAATATTGTTTTCTTATCATAGGTCTATTGTCACAACAATTATAGTTGACCAGCAACTATAATATGGAGGCAAATGCTACTCACTTATTGTAATGTTAGATGTACCAAATGGAGATGTGCCAAGAACGGTAACAATTACCCTGCTCCATATTTGTATTTTAGGAGTGCCGTTAGGTTGAAATGTTACAACTGGTACCGGTACGTCAAGCTCTCGAATTTGGAAATTTATCCAACCTGATATCTCCCACAAAGTAAACATTTGTCCCATTTCGGTCCAACAGTTTAACCCTAAGTATGAAATTATGGAATGTTACTACTTGGAAAATAAAATCAAACTATGAGAACAATTCTAACCTATTTTGTTGGGCTGACAATCTAATCTACTACAAATGATATCAACGTAGGGGTACAAAATTCACCCAAGTAGGCATCAGGGTTCGCGCTGCCACTTGCCAAATTTGCCAACGGCAAAAGTAATTCACATTTGGCAAAAATTATTTTCATTTGGCAAGTCACTTTTGTTTCCTCAAGAAAGTTTATTAATATATGTATGTTATCAAAATAGCCAAATAGCCATGTAAATAGCCATGTAGCCATGTAGCGATCGGAATGGCGCAATGATATGTCCCTCCACTCGGATCAAGCTTGAAAATCGGTCCCGATTTCCGCCCATGTCGGTGTTCGAACTTCTCGTCTAGGCCGGACTGCAATTTGTTTGACATTGTCAGGTTTAAGATTAAAGATATGTATTTGTCTAATTGTATAAATAGAGGATATCTAGTGTTTTTTTGAGCGGATACCCAAAAACATGCCATGAGTGAGCGAGACTAATGTTTATTTTCGCGAGCGGTTTGCCGCGAGCGAAAATAAACATTTGTCGCTGTCACGAATGACATATTTTTCGGTATCAACTCAAAAAACACTAGATATTCTATTTATTATACGCATTTCCAAAGAAATTCACCGTTCCCGATGTTAAATGATCTCACACTCATCTTCAATCGATGCACCATTTTTGAGTCATCAGCTGATCGATGTCTGTTCACGCAATGCTACTTCACCATCCGCAGAATATAAATATATAGTTCCCGTATTCTTCTCTTTATTTTCCCCACAAATATGTCGAATTTCAACATAAAATAGATTTTAATTATAATTGTAATATCAGTGAATATAATATAAATTAGAATATCACAATGGGTTATTTCACTTTGTCCTTCTTCAACAGTACAAACCGGAAACAGTATTGGTACACGCAAGTGAATCGGTCGCGCGCGCGGGCTAGTGTGAAAGTATATTCTTCTATATCCCCTTCTGGGTGATATCGATATTTATCTAAACGCTTTTTTTTCTATAATTCACTATTGAGCGTATAACAATACATGCTATATAACACATACACGTGTATACAGACAAGGTGATTGGGGACAAGTACTGTCTCATATCTGTTTATACACTGAATTGTAAACAAAGGGTAATGGCGAAGCAACGTGTCCACCAAAATCAAGTTAAACATTTATACATATCACAAGCCACCACCTCCCCCCGCATCGGTGATGAGTTTGTATATGTATTTGTTTAAAATCGTGCTTGTTCAAGTCGTTTGTTGGCTTATACTTCTATCTGCAAGAGTTAATCAAAATAATATTGCTTTGTCTCACGTATGAATGACTGTACCTCCGAAAAGTAATATATTTAATGAGTGAATAATGCAAGAAGTAATTTATTTATTAGACGAATTATTGTGATGAAAGAATGTGACAGTCCAAGATATAATGGAAGAAAACCTCCTCTCCGTTTCCACATATGAAGCCTTTGGAATTTTCAATGAGATTGAGAACCTTATCTGATAACAAGCTACTACATTCGCATCGTAATCTGCATTGTAATATAGTTTTTATATTTATATTATTAGTAACACTTTGTTGGTTTGGGTGTTAGAGGTCTAATTGTGTTTACATAACATTGAAACGGGAGATCTCGAATCTCAAGTTGGGTTGTTTGGCTGCTTACACACGCGTGGTTATATGTGATGTAGACTCCATTCGTTTGGACTTGGATTTAAAGTCAAAGTGTGACTCAAATATCAGGGTCGTTTAATGTCTGTGGACGTTTGGGGGAAGTTAGTCGAATAAATGTTTCGGCATTTTGTAATTGACAATGTTATGGAAAAGTGAAATTGTCTTCATTCTGTGAGTGTTTCCCAAACCCATTTCGTTTAGTAGTCGTTTGAGGGTTACAAATATCGTACAACCATTTAGTATGCGGGCGGCCTCACATTCTACATCATCAAGTTGTTTAAGTAACTTTTTCTGGGGCTCTTGCCCAAACACTATTAGCATATTCCACGACTGGACGTACATGTGATAAATAGAGGATTTCAAGAGTTTTGGGGGTTCAAACGATACATAAGTCTTCATAGTTGGGATGACGTAGCATACAATGTAGATTGTCAGGTGCAGGCTAAGGTTGTATCGGTTTTCTGGCACACCCGCGACAGCTGTGGTTAATTTCTAGTCGCGCCACAAGCCGATCATTTTACAACGAATTTGTTATTTCATTGTCTAAACATGGCTATTCAAATCCAAGACTTCCGTGACTTTAACCAAATATTTCAAATTCTTATATATGATAATCGCTATCCATGTTCTATATTACTTAATTCGACATGGTACTGGTATATTGCGACAGTCACAACATCACTAACAAATAAAAGCGTCCATTCAGAAACCCTTACAAATATATATTATGTACTACATCAACAGATGGACGCCATTTCCAAATACCCACGATTCGGGCCCGGTAATTCCGTCTAATATAAGATAAGTTCTTATAGGGATACAACGAGGATATTAGACTTCACGACATTCTTGTTGCACTCCGATTGAAATCACAAATACAGCTGACATGGTTCCCTGAAAAACCGTCGCAACTATAGCATGGCGGAAAACAAAAGCCCGAATATTGATCTGCAATGTAAACCCGGTATAAAGGGTGGACGCACGTTTTGCATACATCCAGCCAAACATGTCAAGATATTTTCAACAAAGAATTTATCTGGATTTATCTGGCAAAAAATCTTGAGTTTCTCATATCATCATCTCCATTGTATATAGAATCTTAGCAATTATTAAGAGAAAACAAAAAACAATGGATTTTAATACATTTGAGAGATTGAAAATATTATTTTATTTGTTGTCCCTTTCGGTACCAAGATTTGCTAGAATCTATATCTATATTTGCGAATGTCTGTCTGTGCTCTATAGAAATTCACAGGGGACCATCTATATGGCACCAAGGGGGGCTAACAGGGGTAACTTTTTCCGAGAAAGATAATGGTGCGGGTTAGAATTTTCTAAAGTGTCGCCGTTGTTGTCAGGGGCAAAAAGGGGAGGAGCAGAAATATTGTTTGTCGCCGATTGCCACCAAACTTATATATAATCATCCCCATGAGGAATCCCCATGAGGAATCTAATGGTGTGGTTTAAATATATCAAAGAGCGGCGCCGTTCGAGTCAGGGGTGCACGGAAGGGGAGAGGGGTACCAAAATTTAAAAAACATATTTTAGCGCAGATTTCAACCAACTTTATACACATTCTTCTCCATGATACAAAGAATCTAATTGTGTTATTTAAAGACGCTAATCGGTGTCGTTTGGGTCAGAGATTTGGGGGGTGGGTTGGCACTAAATTTGATAATAATGGGTTTAGTCGCCGATTTCCACCAAACTTATACAAAGTCATCCCCATGGTATGAGTAGTCTAATTGTGTGACTTAAATATGTAAATAGTGGCGTCATTCGAGTCACGGATGCACTGAAAGGGACTGGGGCATCAAAATTGACACAATATATTTAGCGCCAATTCCACCAAATTGATACACATTCTTAGCCATGATACGAGGAAGCTAATCGTTTGATTTAAAGATGGTGCTGTTTGTGTGAGATGGGAGCGGGTGGGTACTAAATTTGAGATCAACATTTGTTTAGTCGCCGATTAGCACCAAACTTATAAATCTACATGATATCAGAACTCTAATTGTGTGGTCAGAAGTAGGGCCATTCGAGTCAGGGTGCATAGAGTGTGAGAGGTACACAATAATTCATAAGCAATATGTTCAGCGCCGATGTCCACTAGATTGATACATATATATCTCCGTGATACAAAGAATCGTGTGGTTTAAATACGCCTAATTGGTGCCGTTTGAGTGAGATATATCGGGCCCTAAATTTGATACGAATTTGTATACTCGTCAATTTTCGCCAATTTTTTATATATGCATCTCCACAATGTGTCTACGTGTGTGGTTTAATGATGTCAAAAGTGGCGCTGCTTGAGTCCGAAATAGGGACGGGAGGGTCACCGAAACTGATAAAAAATATGTTTTGTGCCAATTACCATTAAATTCATACACGTTATTCTTAAATTATACGAGGAATCAAATCGTGCGTTTTAAAAATGTCACATGTGGTGCCTAGATATATGTGCGAATATTTGTCTGTCTGTATGTGTTCTATATATAACTTTAAGGGTACACTCGAGATGTCACCACGGCGGTCTAAGAGGGGTAGCATTTTACGAGGAAGATAATGGTGCGGGTTAACATTTTCTAAAGTGACGCTGTTGGTGTCAGGGGCAGAAAATGGGAGGGGCAACAACAAAATTAAACAGTTTTGTCGTCATTTCCACCAAACTTCTACACAATCACCTCCACGATGTGGCGCCGATCGAGTCAGGGTGCACAGGGGGCACAAACAATTGATTTGAAAAATTATTTTTACCGCAGAATATCCACCAAATTCATATATTAATCTTCTCCATGATGCGAGGAATATAATCGTGTGATCTAAAGATGCCAAATTTGTGTCGTTTGGGTGAGGTTAATAACTATGATAAAAATTTGTTTAGTTGCCGATTACCACCAAACTTATATATAATTATCTCCGTGACATCATGCATAAGTCTAATGGGCGTGGTTTAAATATGGCAAAAGTGGCGCTGTTCAAGACATACATGAGGAGGGGAGTTGCACCAAAGCTGATACAAGTGCATGGCGAGAGGAGATGCACTACCATTGATAAGATTGTTATATTCGCCGATATCACAGTGGATAAACCGTACAAACATATAATCGGAAGTCGCTTTCGCCAAGACGAAAAATTCGCTCAAACGGAGCCCGCTTGCGATCGGTACATGTGTATGTACAATTTATACTTACGTTTATAGCTGTGGGGAAACCGTCTATCCGGTCTGAATTTTTTTTTGTGGTGCTGTTTTGATCCTTCAGTAGTATTTATGTTCTAAAAATAGAATTTTTCGTCTTGGCGAAAGCGACATCCGATTATGTGTTTGTACGGTTTATCCACTGTGGATATCCACCAAAGTTATATATAGTCATCTCCAGGCCCTCTATATCGTTTTAAGGAGTTTTGGCGTTCAAATTTAACAATCTCGGCAAAATGGTGACCGAATTAAGTCACTTGAACAATTATATCTTCCCAACTGTCATATTTATATGGGGACGGGAATCAGGGGATTCTTATAATGAGCTAGCAAAACAAATTCATAGAAGAAAGCATAACAATTATTTTTATATTTTTATCATTCTATTTAAGAAATACATATATTCTTGCAAACTGAGGGACCTCGAACCGTCAGATGGTTGCATATTAGAATGGCTCATGTGTGTATTATTGAGTCTGTCCCATTCAATATAGTTTCCACAAAAAAAGTTACAATTATTCTGTCAAAAGATATGGAAATGTATCGAAGGCCTGTTCAAAAATAGAGGTCACAGTGCGCATTGTCAAATATAGTTTCGTCTGAGATAAACGAAAACGCAGTCAGTAGCACATGACTTTTCAGGATCATTCAATACTCACATCTGACCAGGGTATATCTGCCCGATACAGAGGATTTCTTTCATTTTGTTTAGAACAGACTTATCGCCTAACATAAACAATTCACAACCTTGCTCTATGTCGGGCACATGTAGCTGATATACATGCTTAGCAACATTTCTTTTAAACTGAGAATAGTTAGCCATTATATAGCACCATGAACAGAGGAGCACCTGAACATTTTTTTTCAAACAACTGTATCTTCATGGAGACATGATAACCAGGTCACCACAAATCTTAGTCTAACACACTAGATTGATTGATACATCTCTATGTAAAACCCAATTGTCGTCGTTTAGTTTTGCGATCTAATGTGTTTATGATGCTCATATGTCACGTTATAACGTCTGAAGTATACGTATAGGTGTAAATAAATAAATACTTCTTTATTGGAGGGACGTATTAAGTGCGATAACCAAATGACAATCGCTCCGACCCGACAAGGGGAGCCACTACTTATATTCCATGTGTGAGAATCATGTTTTGTGATGCCATTTGAATATACAATTTATGATAATACATGTAACACATTGAGCAAGAGTATTCTCTATTCCCACCAAATATCCACATCACGCAAACGGTTTCACATCATTTTAACCTGTGCAACGCCGGGTAACCCTGCTAGTAATTAATAATTTCACACAAAACTACGCTTATTTTCTTGGATCTATGTGTTGCATTCTTAATTGCATCATATAACATCATACCCCCAAATAATGTATTACAATGAAGAATAAAGCAGTCAAAAATATTCCAGCCCAATGAAAACAAATGTTGATATGTTGTGTGGTCCACTCAATCAAGGAGTAATCAACTAGAATTATGCCATAGTGTTAAGAGATACTGTGGTCAGCTTTAAGTTGGTTATGAACCCATGACCCACAACTCATCTCAGCCCAATTTTTCATTGATCAATAGGCATGTCATGACAATTCTGAAATCTAGAACATTATATATGAGTAGTTGCCAATTTAATGAAAATAATCATTAAATTTCACGAATCAAGAATAACTAAATCTCCTCTCATGATTTTGAGATATGATATCATGGATATATCAACTGCACTTTTTAGTGGAAAAACTATTATTTTACAGAAGATCTTGGTACCTGAAATCAGGGAAATTTTTTATATTTGTCATGCCATAACAGTAAAGTAAATGAAGATATAATATCAATGGGTCAATGGTTCTTAAATATTGTGTCACAATAATAGCTTGACCAAATTTCAAAAATAAATTCCTGACATATTTTGATAAAATCCAACTTGAAAAACCAGGACATTTTGACAAAAACGTGCGTCTGACCTTTGAATATCGGCAAGGTCGTTTGTAGATATAGATTATACCGGTGTTATGACATTGGGTCGATTGTAAATTAGAATAATGAGAAGAAACGATTCAAACATACATCACGAGGGAAATAAGTTTGTGTGTCCGGTAAGGTATCGCTATACGTGTCGGTGAGAAAGCTATTGGGGCTTTTGTTGTCAGAGTTAAGGAGTAAAATGGTACTCTGTCTCGGATCGGAATTATAGAGGTGCTTGCAGCGACAGTTGGTGCAAGAAATCGATGGGTGTATCGCGAAACGTGACAATGAGAACTCAGAGCTATTGACACTTTTGTTGTCCGGGTGAAGGAGCTGTACTCTGGCTCGGATGAGAATTCTAGAGGCAAGAAATCGATGGGTGTATAACGCCGAGCGCGGCTCAAAAACATTTCAAGGCACCACGGTAGCAACGTTAAAGCTATTTCTGCAACAAGGACAAACTGTTTTCCGTTTTAGAATCTCGCATTGCATTGTTCAGAGCTCGCCTTTGATAGTTGTTAAACTAAATGGCCGGATTCGTCATCTCAGGTTTAAACCTGGTCTACGTAAACCTCTAGGTTTAAACCACCGTGGGCCAGCAAAATCCGTGGTTTAAATCCGAGACCGCAGGTCTAAGTGACGCATTCGTAATCTCTGGTTTAAAACTGGTCCAGCCATATAGTGATTTAGCAGTAGTGTTTCTGTCTGTATCGTCGAGATAATTAAACATACTTTTCTAATGCGGACTGCCTCGTTTTATTGATTACGAAAATCAATAATTACGACAGCGGTCACATTTTGATTGGACATTTATAAGCGAGAAGCAGTCACACATATAAAGCGTACATGTATGGGGATAAGTTTTTGTCAATTTCAATATTGTTTTTGTGTTTTATAAGTTTAATCCGCCAAATAAACCATCCAATTCGGCGGTCCAACTAAACCAGCTTTATAAAGGCTAAACTTGATATGACGAATCAGTCTTTCTTCATCTCGGTTTAGAATTGTCAAAAAATCAGTCAAAGGGTGGAGCTGTAAATAATCTCGAGTGAGGGCGTGTCTAAGTGGCGACTGCCGACTGGTGTTATCTTGTCACAGACTCACAGTTGATTCATTCGCATGCGAGCTTTGATCCGATATGGACATGTTCCTAAATATAAGATTTTTACAACTATCTTGTGGATTTTTGTTTGGCTTGTGGCAATCACAACTACTGGCTTGAGCATACAGAGCGACCTAAACTGGGACAAACATATCAATGAGTTATCAAAGAAAATATATGGCCGCCTTGCATATTTAAGACAATTGAAATTTTCTTTAAATAGGAAAACCTTAGACACAATTTATCGAGCGTACATATTGCCCCTGATGGATTACGCTGACGTTGTCTGGGACTCCGCCCCAACAAATGTAATTTCAAAATTAGATCGCATCCAAGTGGACGCGGGTCGAATTGTTACAGGTCTCACGCGATCCGTTCCTGTGAAAAACTTGCTAGTATAATTGGGGTGGCAAACGTTAACAAACAGAAGGAAATCTCATAGAATGAATATCATGTACAGAATAACTAATAACAAGACCCCTAAATATCTCAACAATCTCTTACCCACCCGCCCAGAATCAGCTGCTAGATATGATTTTAGAGATAAAACAAGTTTTCCTCCTTACACATTCAAAGAACTGTCCATTTTGAACACACATATTTCCCAAATACAACTAGGGAATGGAATACCCTGTCAAATAAAATAAAAGAATCATCTTCCATTAGTATTTTAAAAACAAAATACCTAACGACTGATCCAGTTCTTGCGCCACCAGACTATTTTAATTTTGGAAATCGCGCGATAAACATCATTCATTGCAAACTTCGAAATTACTGTAGCGATTTAAACGCTGACAAATTTTCTAACTTCATATCGGACAACCCAAGCTGTCACCCGGCCGAATAAGCAAATCATTATTTTTTTGTTTGTCCATTTTACACAGATCAAAGATGTTTGTTGTTTCACCAACTCGCTACCATTGGTGTACTAACTATTAATCTCGAGAAACTCCTCCTTGGAGATACTAACCTGAATAGTACACAAAACCGGAACATATTTAGGGCTGTTCAATTATACATAACCTCGACATTGATATGCAAACCTACGCTGCAAATGTACCATGTTGTATTATCACTACATAGAAGGCGAAGACTCGTCTGAGCCACCGACCCACAGAACGAACCACCCCCCCCATAAACAGAAATATCCACCGTTATTGTCAGGGTACGCGCTGGCCCAAAATTCCCAGGTGCCAACGCTGTTGCCAATTGCATTATTTGTAGAGCCACTTTATACTTTATGTTGCCACTTTTTTCCGACCAATATTTTTTGGTGCCACTTTTGAATTTGGTTCAACAAACAAGCAAATTACCTATTATATGTATATATTTATTTATTTACTCCCCGGTGTACATAGCGTGATATTTAAATCTAATTTGAAACATAGCACACATAACTTATTGTCACACTCGCGATTCTATCATTATATTGTTATAAGTGAAAAGATGTTGTACATATGAATTATAATGTTTGTGTGTGATTATATTTTATGTTCATTTTGTATAATACAATTATGTGGGGAGAGAGACCATTTGTAAGTTGTAAAACTTGTGTCTCAATCCCGTTGCGATATTATTATGCAATAAAATATGTTTACACTAACTACTGGTGTTTTCTACGAATTCATTAGAAGGGGTCAACGTTTTAAGTTTGACACCAAAATGATGCTACTGCATGACCAGATATGCTGTACACATAGTTTTCAATACTAAACTTATATTACTATATGAGTCAAATTTGATAACTTATTTTGATGTAGATCATGCCACAAAGCTCTACTCTGGCTACGCCCATAAGTTCCCATAATAGTCTACCAGTTCAAAATCTGGGAACCTTTTTGATTTTCCGCATGACGGGAAATATATGACATTGAAAAGAATCAACGCATGAATGTATTTCTTTATTAAAAGCTGTCCCTCTGCATGGTTGCCCACTTCCAGCAGTTCAGATGCCGCTTATGGTGTGCACTCATAAGCAAATTGCCTTTACTTGACTGGCATCTTGGTCCAGGATTGACTCGATTATGACGACTTTATTCAGCGCCAAAGGTGCATTGCGCACATTTTGATCATTTGAATATTTTAATTTAACAAAATAATTTAATTAAATTTATAACAAACAAATGTTAATTTAAATTTTGTTTCTTTGTTGATTGAACTTACTTGAATTTAACACAATTTTTCTATTTTAAAAAAATAATATTATTCCTATTTTTTAATCAAAATTTTTAAAATCTAAAGCCGTTATACCACACAAATCACCGCATCTAATTTAATTGAAATCGGTCCAGGGGTATTTGAGAACAGTTGCGAACAGACACACGGACATACATATAGCCAGCTCCTATACCCTTTCATATATACATATATATAAATACACCAAATTTTGTCTTTGCGGGTGAAGCATCTTGCAGAAATCTATCACAAACAAAGTGATGAACGGAGCGCGAAACTCGTGTTGAGAGACATGCCCTTTGTTAAATTGATTTAAACACAGAATGAGATCGGATTAATAATCAATGGGCGATACTTGTTTCTCAATGAATAAATCCATTGAGCACGCATGCGGTCACGATAATTTATGACTTGTCAATAACCATTATATCAGCCTATCTTTTGGTCCGATTGGTAAGAGGGTAGTTTGATTGCAGAGTCATATCACCGAATCGAGTTGTCAATTAGCTGGCAACTGAACTACAAAAACGCCCCCTCAGACTCGGGTAGACTGGACCGCCAATGTAGGTTTAAACCAGGTTTAAACCGGAGATGGCGAATCCGGCCGTTATGTCGCTGGTGTCAGTCACAGACCTCATCGGTATGTTTATACTTGACAATACTTCAAGAAAGTTCAATTATTTCTATGCAGTGATACCTGCTGTATGGAAGTCGATAGAGAGGCTATTACGGTTTTGATAACATGTTCACTCTTTCCGTTTATAAACTCTTCTTGATAATCCATATTAAAGATATTTTGTGTCTGTGTATACAGGCAATGTGTATTGTACAATACTAATGTGAGGCTGTGGTGGTCGCTGGCGTTTCCTTATCTCAAATGTGTTCTGTTATTCAGTCCATCTAGAGTATTCAGTCCATCGAGAGTTCTCACTACTCGGAAGAGAAAGCACTTCGCTCCATAAACGTGCATAAGTCGCATTCGATCGATGGACGAGAGCATGGGCGAGATATAGGCGCGCGCACATTTCAGCATCTCTTTTACTTGGGAAAATAGGGGAGGGGTCTTCTCGTTTTTTGTCTTTGCATTTAAGTGAACCTATATGTGCATGCCTAAGTATTCAGTTGGCGAACACACTTCGCAGAAAAAGTCTCTTCATCGTCTCTGTATATGATGAATGAAAATTAAACTCTGATATGTCGAGTAAATTGTTGAGACGATATGTTTACACCCCTTCGAAGATCAAATGAAAAATAAAATACAATAATGAATATATAACTATGGTGGCGCTTTTAAACAAAAAACTGCGGGCGAGATGCCGGTGCCCGTGTTTCCTATACATGCGCATATTCACAAAATATAACTTACAAAATCAGGCTTATTTTCCCCGTGCATTTAGGCATTTTATATGTGTCACTGGTTGGTCATAACCTGCATTGTTCACGCCGTTATTTGTTTGCCTGGGTAATCCTGTTCTATACGGTGGTTGTTATATTTGCATTGCAATAGTGTGTGTACTGCCAAAAAGGATTGTCTTATTTTGAGAAGAAAAACACGTAAACACTACATACTATGTATGTATAACTATTAACCTTTATTCTCGAGACGACCCCTCCCTATTTTCCAACATAATACGCCCCCAATTTTGCGGGTCTATGAAATCCAATAAGGCCATGTTTCAGGTGTGGTCCGTCAACCCATGACCCTGACCTTTGTGGAGCGAAGAACGCCACGTGCAATTTTTGTTCGGCGGTTGGACATTTTCAGCGAGTTTGTCGGAAAAAGAAGACGCAACAAAGGAGACCTCCGAGAAAAGGAACAAAACAGACATGAGACGATATCAAAGCAGTTTCAGCGGATGATACAGTTGGCAACGAAACTGAATTTGTTTATTTCATAAAGTCTGACTGCTGCGCTGAAGTTAATGTTAATGGATAAACTATTACAATGATGCTGGACACAGGCTGTAAACAGAACATAATTAGTTCAGTTACACAAGGAAATGTATTTCCAAATGTGTCTCTCATACCAACTGATAAATCATTCCTTGCTTATGGACAAACAATTCCTTTGGAGTGTGTAGGATACTTCAATGTTAAACTGACATGCAATAGCCAGACTATTAGCGATACGATATTTGTAATTAAAGGCGATAGCGAACCTCTCCTTGGAAACAGATGCTGTTTTGACAGGAAATATTTCTACAAGGCTTCCGCAGTCGGAAGTATTTCACTGAAAACTGTAAAGCCGAATGATCCAATAAAGTCAATTAGATAGCTATGAGGATTTGTTTCATGGAATGGGAGTGGTCACAAATTTCACGTATAAAATAACTATGGACAAAAGTGAACCGCACAGGCACTCCGGAGAATACCATTCTCTTTGAAAAAGAAAGTTGAAGATGAACTGGACAAGTTGTTAGCAGATAGAATTATCGAAAAATCACAGGAAGGCTCGGAATGGGTGTCTAATCTATTGGTAGTTCATAAGAAGCGCACGGATGATATACGGCTACGTGTTGACTTGAGGTCCGTTAATAAAGCTGATGTTCGGGAACCTTTTCCAGTGCCTTTGATTGATGAACTTCTTGACCAAATGAATGGATCTTGCGTCTTTGCAAAAATAGATGCAAAAAAAATAATCATTCTATCAACTCGCTTTGCACCCGTGACTCACGAAATGCAACAATATTTATTAGTCTCAATGGTTGTTATCGTTTCTGCTGAACCGCATTTGGATTGGCACGTAGCCCGGGTGCGGATATGAAAGCAATGCAGGACATACTTTTTGGAGTGGAAGGTATAGTTTGGTACATGGATTATCTGATTTGCCATGCACAATCAAAAGAACAATTGGCATCCCGTCTGGAAGCTGTATTTCAAAGGTTCCGCAACAGAAATCTTAAACTGAACAGAGATAAATGTCAGTTTAACGTTCGACGTCTGAATTGTCTGGGTCAAGTTATTGCGCGTGACGCACGGATTCAGCCAGACCCGGGAAAAAGTTTTTGCAAACCGGCCCCGAAAAATGTTTCCGAGCTGCAATCGTTCTTCGGTTCTACATAATTATTGGTGAAATTTATTCCTAACTATGCGACCATGACTGAGCCTCTTCGAATGTTAACACATAAGGACATACCCTGGACATGGGATCTTTCAGTTTCACAAGCATTTGAAGCAGTCAAAGCCGCACTTAGTTCCCTGCCATGTTTAGCGTTTTATTCACCAGATGCAAAAACATATCTTGTTTGTGATGCATCACCAGTTGGTGTTGGAGCATTTATTCTGCAAGACCACTTGGATGGATCACGAAAACCAGTCGCTTATGCGAGCCGTTCACTAACACCCACTGAACAACAGTTCTCGCAGATTGAGCGGGAAACTATTGGATATGTGTTGGCAGTTGAACGATTCTAGGTGTATTTGTATGGCAGGCATTTTATTTTGCTAAACTGACAACAAACCTTTAATGCACTTACTAAACCCCCACCAATCTACGGTATTACCGATTCGTATACAGAGACTAGACTGGCGACTGTCACCATTTGATTATACAATTGAGTGCATTCCTGGTAAAATGAACAGTGCTGATATGTTTTCCAGACTTACTATGCCTACCTGCGATACTGGGAATGTGTTTCCTACTACAAGTAGTAGTTTGGTAGATGACTATGTGAAATTTATGGTATATGTGCAGAGCCAGGGTCTTAAATCTGCAACTTGTGGAGAGATAAGAGTGCCTTCACAAAATGATGAAACACTGCGGGATGTGATAACAATCCTTAAATGTGGCAAGTGGCCAAAACAAGGCTCAAATGATTTGAGTCCATTTGAAAAAATAAAGAATTTACTTACATGTGTTGACTCATTAGTTTTTATGGGTACTAGAATTGTGGTTCCAAAAGTCTTCCAAAATCGAATTGTGAAAGTAGCGCATGAGACACATGAGCATTATCAGAACAAAGTAACTGTTACGTCCAAGATTGTATTGGCATGGAGTGGACAAGTATATTGAGCAATTTGTGGAAGCGTTCCATACTTGTGCACAACATCAACCTTTGAGACCTGATCAACCTCTTCAGGTCAGTGAGTTTCCAGGCTCACCGTGGGACATAATTGCTATTGATCTAGTTGGACCAATAGAAAATAAGCACAATTTAAAGGATTGGTCCGGTCTAGAAACTACAAACCCAATCGGAAAGCCCTCCCTGTTGTGATTAAAATGATCCAAGTCCCATTCCGATCGCATAATAAATAACCCGTAAAATAAATAAATAATACCGCCACCGGTATTCGGAGATTTCCGTGACTAAACTACTAGTGACGTAGTTGTGGGAGAACATATTAAAAACACAGATTCGGAGCCGGAGCGTATTATGCCGATAGTGAGCCGATACTAAAATGTGTAGTCGTATGTGCGCGTTTGGTGTATAGATTACTTCGCTATTCAATGTGTTATCTAATTAATACAGATAGTGTGGGCGCTTTGTTCGTTTATCTGGAATAGAAGACAATAACTATGTGAACAAAGTAGCGCCTAGAATTGTTGGTTTTGGTAGCCATTAATAACATGCCGGTGAATTGATGGCAGTAGTAATATTCACTCGGTGATTTGAAATCACTCAGTGACTAATCATCAGTGTCAGTCGCGAACTTGTTTGCACTGTAAAATACCCCAAAGTGAATAGAAAGGGCAGAGGATCACATTCGCCTGGAATAAGAAGCCCCCAAATGTTATACACACACTGGACTGAATAATGTGAACACTATTTCGGCGTTTTTTTGTTTTACTCTCGATATAAATATCCCGAGTATCTGTCATCTCCACTTATGCCAAGATGCCTAGTAGATGCAGTATGTTCCGTTGTGGGTGGGCTAGCGATCCATTATTAATTACCTCCAAAAAGACAACACAGCGCGTAATTTAGAACGCGCTTTATTGCCTATCGCTTTTTGGAGAAGGAAGCAAGGACGCTCTTTATATCTAAATGTGACAATACCACATACAAAATCACACATGACATATCGAAATAGAGCACGTTCATAATTGAAAACGCTCTTTATTGTTTATGCCGTGACGAAAAAAGCACAAACTTAAAAACAATGCCAGGCTAGCCTTCAATTTAAAAAAAATGTCGTTATGCCAAACTGCAGCCTAATTAATAATTATTGTAGTTTCGACAGTCAGTGGTGTATTCGAGTGAATTATTTTGTTTACGCACTTATCGATCTTTATTGGAAGGATTTTAGCCAGGCTGTTCACAGTCGTGCACTTTTTCACACAAACTGTTTCGTGTGAAGAAACAGACAGGAACATTATTATGACGAATATAAGCCATATAAGCCATCACCACCCTTTTAGTCGCACCCCATTTGTATATGGCACAACGGAATGACACTAGTGCGTAAACTAGCTTTCGAAATGTGTACCATGTGTACAACGAAGAAGAAGTTATATGGCCTAACTTGTATTCTTTCAGAAACAATTAAATTAGTTTCGCACGAAATTCCGCCTGCTAATTGCATTTATGGATAAATTAATCACATTTCACGCAACTTGTATCGCCTCAAATTGCATTTTAGCCATCATTATTCGTTATATAATTCAACATTCTAGCGAATGATTCAACATTATAGCGAATAAATCGGCACATTCAAACAGTTTTATTTCGTGATCGTAAATGCCTTGGTAATTAAACGGCCAAATATTTTATATGTAATTTATCGACTCGTTTCGCGATTGGTGGAATTATTTCAAGCTCCACCCACTGCTGTCACCGGTATGCTTCTATGCAGATAATCGGTCATGTGACCGCGGTGTGGTCATGTGATCGCACTTCGGATATTTCCGCGATTTTTTTAATATCATAATAATTAAAACACTCTCTGCTCGATTTAGAATTTTCTTGGCGAAATGGGTCTGTTAGACATATATTATTAGTATTCTGACGATAAAAAAATATATTTTTGACAGACTAATTCCTTTAACTGTAATTGACTATTATTCTTCATATCCACAAGCTATTGTACTTCAGGATATAATGTAAAAGTGTATCATTGAGAATCTTACGGAAGTTTTCAGTATATTTGGATATCCAGTTGAATTGTTATCGGACAATGCCACGATGTTTGTTAGTCATGAGTTTCAAGAGTTTCTGAAATTATGTGATATAAAACATTTAAAGTCATCGCTGTATTACCCGATAAGCAACGGGAAAATTGAGAGGTTTCACAGATATCTTAAGAAAGCAATACGGTCAGCTGAAATTGAAAAGAAAAGCTGGCAAAAGGAACTTCCCAATATTCTGATGGCATTTCGGGCAACACCGCACCGGACAACTGGAGAAACACCAAGCCTGTTAGGAGAGAAATTAAGATAAAGCTACCTGTAATGAAGTTAGGTTCAGAAGTACATCCCTCTAAGTTGCATGAAGGTTTTTCTCAGAAAGTAGTAAAGTTTCATAAATGTTAAACAGATAATATGAAGGATTATACCGACCACAAAAGCAACATTAAACCTGGTCATGGTTAAAATGGGTGATATGGTGATGTTGGCTAATTTCAAGCAGAGTAAATTATCTCCTCAGTTTGGACCAACAAAATATGTGGTTGAAGTGGTAAATGCAGAGTCTGGTGTATTTTTTTACTAGAAATGTTAAGTACATACAACATTATTCTAGTTGTGTACCATGTTCAACTGGAACAGTAGACGTAGACTCTGATCAACCATTCGTTGTTATTCCAGTAGATGTGGACACGGTTCCAGTAGACTCAGATCAACCAGTGTTTGAACCGGACCTTAATGGGAGGACAACACGCAATGTATATTTCAGACGACCATGGAGGCATACTATGATCAACGAACCAAAGCAAAACCACTCACACGAGATTAGCTGTGGCTCTTTTTCCTTTTTTTTTCTTTTTGTCAAAATCAGTTTATAGATTCCCTGGTATTCCATACAAATAAGATTCACATAAGGCTACAGTTCCTGAGTTCGTCGAATGAATGGAGCCCAATCGTAATTTCGAGTGTAAATTAGGCAGATCGTACTTCCGGGTACTCTTGATCGACAGCATGACAATTCGTGGTTATAAACTACTAGTACCAACATCAAAGTGAAAATAGTTATACCTTGTCGAGAGGGGAACGGGAACATCTTTAATGAATTTAACGAATTTATATCCTTTTTCGACGCTGGGTGAGCACTGCGGTGAGGATTCTATACTATGCCGAGAAACGTGTCCATTTCATAGCTTATTTATTACATGCAAAGGTGTCACCGTGTCGATTTCAACGAAAATCGACGAACGTCATCGTGTAACTTTCCACATTGAGCGAGTTCGCCTGAATGCTTTGTTCATAATCATGTGTTTCTTTTTGATTCCATAGCGAAAATAGTATATTTATGGATTATCACATGCATGTATATGTACTACACAGTCTTATGATAACAATTAATTCCTTACTAAATATATGTTATTTCGTTTCGTCCTGCACCGTACCAAGTGCTGTACATTACATGCCAGGTATAACGGTAAATTCGTTATGACATTCTTATTATATTTCACATCAGGAATTTCGATCACTTTTCACACGTAGACTGTAGTTACAATAATGTCGTTATTTATTGTGTCTTATTTTCTCAATAAAAGGTAAACTAGCGCAACGAATTAACTTACATTGTAATTCAATATTCGTAATTCTCATTTGCAATACCAGTAATCGAAAGACACAGTAACAAGATTTTCCGATTACGACATTAATGCTTTAAGGCCACCGATCTACTTGCGACAAAAGCGCTCGCGAAATTCAAAACAAATGCGTCGTATTAAATAATAATTGGTGACGTCACAAGATATAGTCTATATCCGACCCAAAGCGTCCGGCTTTGGTTCGTTACTAACATTTCAGATCGGGGGGGGGGGGGGGTATTCGGACAAGTTACGTGGGCACTTGCTTTTTCGGCAAACTCCTGCAGTTACTATCCTCAACAGTGACAAATTTAGTACCCCCTCACCAACACAATGAACAAATGTGATCAACGACTGACCGTTTTGCAGCGCAGGCAACAACTAACCGATATATACAGTAACTAAAGGTCTGTAACCGGACAACATTGGATAACATACATTTGTCGAAAGTGCTCTTTGTGATATTATAAATCCGGCTTGGGATGTACGGAATAAATAAATCCGATACGTAGGAATAATGCACAATAGAGTAAAAGTGTAGTGTGGTCTCTAGTTGTTAATCAACGATTCATAAATGCAATTCGTTGAACGATCTGGGTAAAATACCGACCATGGGGTATTGATTGGTATTCATCAGACCATGTTTGTAAGACTGACAACACATTTAATTGGTAATAGAAACTCATCACTGATTGTAAATTTCTCTGGCTGATTGGGTGTCATAAATATGTTATAAGCACGGCGTCCGATTTATAAGTGAAATAAACACCACGCGCGCCCTTCGGCGCTTGTGATCTTTATTTCATTTATAAATCGAACGCCGTGCTTATAACGTATATGTATACAATGCCCATTTGGAGAAATAGACAGTCGAGGTAGAACAAAGGAGCTGGGTTTTAAGTGCTATCCAAGTGCCTCCACGAGGAAAAGATTTTGTCTTTCAAAATACAATCGGGAAACAAATAAGATATTTCGCTGGCGTTTGAGTGTTAACATTTCATCTTCATAACGATATGGGTATTCATTCCAATGTATTGACAGACTGCCAACGAATCAGAGTATACGTGGGCAAGGCGGTCCAATGCGAGGGTGGCTCATCATTATTAATGAGTCGTGGATCAATACTCAGCGGACTAACGTTGCCAACAGACTTCGCACGCTTTCATTGCGTTGTGGAATCAGCTACAACTCGAACTGTGCAGCGCATCAAGAAAATCGAAGATGAACCGTTTATGCTTTCTTGTTACATGTTCCCTTCTGATCGGGGCAGCCACTGCCAAGAAGACCAAACAGACAACGTTTGAAATCGTTCCTGGTTGGAAAGAGAAAGGCTTCAACATCACTCATGCCGTTGGGGTGAAAGCCGTTTCTGAGACATTGTGCGCGACCTCATGCCTTCGACAAAACTGGTGCAGGACAGTGACATTCTTTGCGGGACTTGACACTGACCAAAACTGTTTTCTTTCATGTGGGGCCGCGGGTGAGCTCGAAGAAGATGCCAGTGCCGTTCTAATGAGAAAGCGGGTGAGTACCTTTTTTTCCAATTTACTACTGAATAGTTCCACAAAAAGAAAAAATATCCACTCTTGCATTCCCAATGCTTTATTTATTCTTTATTTATTTTTTTGCGAATTGCGAAATACAGAAAATCACAAGTTACAAAACGTTCAATTAAAAAAGATATTCTCTTGTCTTTGGAAAATACCACCATTGTTGGAATTATCTTTTTTTTTATTAAAATCCCCCGGTAAATGCACATATCATCACTTTAATAGTAATGAGTATTTATAGTTGAACTTTGATAGTAATTTCCAACAACAGTTTTTACTGCTGACAACTGTGGAAAATGCAGACTGATTACGTTGATAATCTACTTGACGACGATGACGTCACTTGCACCAAAAAGGACTTTGTTCTACAATTAAGCCTACACAGATCACCAATTTGTTCAATTAAAAGAAGCATTATCGACCAAATGTGCTGTTCACTACAATACAAGTCATGGTTATTTCACACTAATAGGATAATGTTCATACATCTTCAACTTCAACAAACAAACACGTGAGAAATTGAATTACATCAGTCATTTTGGCTAAGAAATAATCAAAATTTGAACAAAATTAGATGGTAAAAAAGGGTGAGTTCTTATTCATTTAAAAGTCAATAATTATCGATAACACCCCAATTTTTGTTAACAAAAAGTTTCGCTGTATCAACATGTCTAATGTGAATCTCCCCAAATCGCATATTTAAATCCAAGTCGCCACTATACTCCAACTTCTGAAACTAATGGACCTTTCCTTTTCTTGTTAGGTATGTATTGTTTATCGATTATTGTAAACTCCCTTGTTAAGTATGTATTGTGTATCGATTATTGTGAACTCCCTTGTTAATTATGTATTGTTTATCGGTTATTGTAAACTCCCTTGTTAAGTATGTTTTGTTTATCGATCATTGTAAACTCCCTTGTTAAGTATGTATTGTTTATCGATTATTGTAAACTCCCTTGTTAAGTATGTATTGTTTATCGATTATTGTAAACTTCCTTGTTAAGTATGTATTGTTTATCGATTATTATAAACTTCTTTGTTAAGTATGTATTGTTTATCGATTATTGTAAACTCCCTTGTTAAGTATGTATTGTTTATCGATTATTGTAAACTCGCTTGGTAAGTATGTATTGTTTATCGGTTATTGTAAACTCCCTTGTTAAGTATGTATTGTTTATCGATTATTGTAAACTCCCTTGTTAAGTATGTATTGTTTGTCGATTATTGTAAACTCCCTTGTTAAGTATGTTTTGTTTATCGATTATTGTAAACTTCCTTGTTAAGTATGTATTGTTTATCGATTATTATAAACTTCCATGTTAAGTATGTATTGTTTATTAAAGTGGCGCGCTCGTTTTAAACTGATATATTTTAAATGTATATTTTACTCGTTTTAACGACACCCCCCTGTGTTGTGAACGGGTTGGCGTTATTGTTGAAAATGTTGATCTTACCACCCGGCGCAACTTGATCCTGTGCTTCTCGATGTACCATCGCATCACCACAAAATCGTGCAGTATCTTTATAATATATCTATTTACTCCAATTTGAGAGTTATTCAAACAATGACGTTTTGCACTGTAAATTATTAACCCATTGGGTTAACATTATAACATTACATATAAATTAATGGGAATCGAGTGCTATCACAAGTAGAGATCATATTCCACTAGTACAAACGTTTTGAAGTTTGACAGGGAACCTTATAAAATCGAAAAAAATAACACAGGTTATATATTTCTTTGTTATTATCTGTGTCTTAATAATGTACTTCACTGTAGGTGAAGTTCCTAACTGGAGGTTTCACGATTTAAGTAACTTTGTGAGCGATTTTGCTTTTACATTTCTTACAATTATGGAATTTATCATGGATAATTAATGCGATATCGGCTCACATACTGTACGTCTCAGAAAATCATACAATTTCGAGTTGGGACCTTCACCTATAGTGAAGCACACTACTAAAAAACACATAATAACTAAGAAATATATTTCCCGTGTTATGTTTCAATTATGGGGCATGTGCACGGGGATTTCAGAAATTAATGCTATACTCCTGTATGAAAGTTGTGAAATACGTGGTGTCACGGATTTCGTATATAGTGGTAATCTGACCATATGTTGTGTAAACTATAGTGTAGAATATAGAACGGAGATAATTCGTTTTATTCCCCATTTATTATGTTCTAGAATGTGATTCGAACTGTCGTACTGCGGCATTACGCAAAAGTAAAATATGCCGCTTCAAATATTTACGAATTCCAGACCTCCTGTCACAACAAAATCCAAAAGTGATTTCAACATTACTAGTGGCTTTGTTATACCGATAGAAATAACTGTCACATAATAAGACTTCAAACCTTTCTGCACTGAATGGACTCTACCATTCAATTATACAAGTATATATTGGAATGGTATATTATATCTAGATGGGGCGATCATGCAATACAAGTAAACGACAGACATGAAAACAGTTAATGCAAGATTATAATTATCCATTTTCATTGGTGGGAAATGATCGTTCAACTTATTATCTGAACATTCCCCAAATTGAACTACTCGTCAGTGAGTATTTAGTAAAGAAAGGGTTAAAATACCAAACATTGTTATTTTATAATTGATAAATTAATGCCATAATAATTGCTATCGAAGTCTTCTAAATCATCAAAACTATGTAAAACGGATGTGGACAGATTTGTTGTTGACAGATCATCATTTGAGTTGATGTATCGCTGCGAAATAAAATGGAACCGCGGTTGTTGATAGAAATTGTCCTTGTTGTTTACTTAGACATTTGGTAATATATCCATTACACGTCGTACTGGTAAACATTTATAATCTGAGCAGTCTGAGCTTGTACAGCTGTTTAACTTGATTGTTTCCAAATTCCTGTGCGGAATATAGTGGGAAATAAGGTAACAATAATCAAAGTCCCAAACAACACAATTGGCTACATATTATTTTATATGTTATACATTTTGTTTTACAGACACCAGCACTAAAGAACGCTAGGGGTGAGTGTATCGTATTTTATTCCCAATTAAATTCACTATCATTAGTTTGGCAGACGCATCGCCAAAATAACTGAATCATCCATCGATAACTATCAATAGTATGTCATACGCATCGCGAAATACACAAATACATCTATTAATCACTATAATTCAAACGCCAAACGCATCGTGAAAATACACAAAACCATCAATCAATCACTATCATTCGTATAAATAGCACACGCATCGACTTTGTGAAAATCGGCGAGTAAACAAATTTGTATCAAATTTAGTGCCCCCATATCTCACCCAAAACAGCATCAGTTTGACGTATATCACCACACAATTACATTTCTCGTATCACGGAGAAAAATATTCATTAATCAGGTAGAAATCGGTGTTAAAAATATTTGGTGCCATTCTCCAACTCCATGCACCCCTGACTCGAACGGTCCCATTTTTGACATATTTAAACCACACAATGGGACTCATGTTATCATGGAGATGATTATTTATAAGTTTTATGGTAATTGGCACTTTATAAATTCTTATAAAATTTAGTGCCCCCCCCCCCCTTCTCTCACCCAAACGGTACCAATTTGGCGTCTTTAAACCACACGATTAGATTCATTGTATCATGGTGAAGAATGTGTATCAATCGGATGGAAATCGGAATAATTTAGCTTTTTCCAATTTAGGTCCCAGTATCCCCTTCCGTGGACTCGTACGGTCCCACTTTTGACATATTTAAACAGCACCATTAGATTACTCATATCATGGAGATGATTATGTATACGTTTGGTGGAAATCGGCGACAATATCTGTTGCTGCCCCTTAACATTTTCTGACAACAACAGCGTCAAAATTCTAACACGCACATTATCTTCCTCGCAAAATGTTACCCGCTAGACCAACTAGATGGTCCTTCGTGAATGTCTATAGAACACAGACAGACAGACATACGTTCGCAAATATAGATCTAGAACTATCATGTTATTGTCTAGATCGTACTCAGTGTTAGTAAACTAAATCCATGCTATGTTACAGTACAGTACGTAAAGAGTGTGCGATAAGCAAAACACACAACACCGGGGAGATCCCACTAATGAACTTTGGTTAAAACTGTACCATGTTGTCTACAGCAAACATTTAGACCGCTCGTTAATCCTCGCCACTCAATATTTCGGTGTTGAATTGGTAACTGTGAATTAATCTCACACAAATATCACCAGATTATTGAGTGTTTGCTTATCGCACATTTGTTATGTGCTGTATATAAACAGACGCTCGACTCGCACACGTGTGTTTTGTGGACAATATCGTGGTTATTATATTGTTGAGGAATTTTGTATTGCTGTTTACACTGTGAAATTTAACTTACGCCATCCATGCCTTTAATTATCACATGGAACAGAAGATAAATATATCACATAACAATTGACATTAACTTTTCAGAAACAAATTTTGATTCATTATTAACACACCGTGGAGACGACTGTCACTAAATAAAGCTTGTTGTCAAAACATCCGTACATCAATATCAAATTTGAAAATGCAATACACAATTTATATATTATAATTTTATTTAAAATGTCAAATTGTTATATATTGATTTACATGTGAGAGCTAGAATAACATAATTATATTGTTTGCACTAAGCACGAAGTTGCGGAATCTGAGACTTTATGGATATATCATGATTCTAAAACCATAAGATATCAATTCCCGATTATTTTCCAGAGTGATCAGTGTATTGCTTGGTTAGTTGATTGGGGTTTATCATTGTTTTACGGGTAGAGGAAAGACCGCGCAGAGGTTTAATTTCACAGTGTAGTCACTCCATTGCGTGTGGAAACCGCCGACCCCCAGAAAGCCCAGATACAAGATCATGTCTACCATCCCTTAGCGTTGACCACGAATCCGCGCTTGTCGGGCTCCGAACACTCTACCGATTGGACCACCGGGGCCCTCATTATATGGCCATTACTATTTTATAAATATATCATGTAAAATACAAATATTAATTCATTATTGTATCTTATTCCATACTCAGACTGCAAAGACTTGATGGACGCCGGCCTTGGAACTGATGACGTGTACACCATCAACCCGGGTGGTTCGGGTGAGGTGAATGTGGCTTGTGACATGACGACCGACTGTGGAGGCTGGACAATATTTCAACAACGATCCAATGGCCTGGTCGATTTTTACCGGAACTGGACGGATTATGTTGAGGGATTCGGCAGCATATCGATGTTTGGCGGTGAATACTGGCTCGGCTTGGAAGCGATTCATCAACTGACCAACATGGGCCCCACTGAACTGTATGTTAAACTCACTTCAGCTGATGGAGAGGACAGATATGCTAAGTACTCTGACTTCGCCCTCGGTAACGCCGCCAGCCTCTATGCGATCACAACAACAACATGTGATGAAGGAACAGCAGGCGACTCCCTACTGTACCAAGAAGATCGAGCATTCAGCACTTATGACAACGACCACAGCACATCAGGTTGTAATGCATGTTCCATCACATTTCACGGAGCGTGGTGGTATGCATGCTGCTTTGCTTCCAACTTGAACGGAGCATACCTCAACAGCGCGAGTACTCCATATGGACACGGAATGCAATGGAAGACTGCATTTGGTTACTATCACTCTGTGAGAAGCACAACCATGATGCTCAGACGCAAGTAAGAGACATGACACAAGATGTCACAAGAGAGAAGCCAAGTGTCAACGATTGGTGTGAGTTTGTGCTCTATCTAATAGATCATGCATAGGAGACTTTTATTGACGAATTATTTTTATGTTCGAAAAAACTGATTCATTCTATAGCAGGGACGTTGTCAGTGGTATTTGGTACCAATACTCTAGGGTAAAAGTTTTTTCTTAGCCGGAAATTGAAATGTTGAGATTTGAGAGTAAGCAGTGTTCTTATCTTGTAAAATCAACACACGAAACATTCGATGTAAATAGGAGATCGATTAGAACTTTCACTCGTCATTATAACATGACGATGTAGAGACATCTAGTGGGTTCAATCGTTATAATATCTCACAATCATGCCGTAGATTTATAACATACACGTCCTCAATGTAATGTGAGTTCCGATGGCATAGAACATATTCTTATTTACGATGTGGTTACATTTCTTGTTTCGACTCGTGTCGTGTCACAAACAATTCTAAAGTCGGTGGTAAAAAAAAACAAAAAAAAAACAACAAACTATAAAAAAAAAAAATAAAAAAAAAAAAAAATAATATAAAAATAAAATATAAATAAAATAAAACGTTCGAAACCGACTGAATACAGTTTATTCGGCTTATTTACATAACAATGTAACCTAACTGATACATGGTAAACAGACATGTAGTGTTTATGATCACGCGACAACACAACAGTAGAGTATCATGACACGTCCCTGCCGAATAGAGAGTACCTCTATGGTACAACCTTATTGAGCCTCCTGGACTTAACATCAATTGACGCACGTTATCCAGCGTGTACCACACATTCATGGAGCCTTGCTTGCGCTCATGGTGCCCTGGAACACGCAAGAAGTTAGAAGAAAATGTGACACATTGGCTCTTAGTGTTTGCTGTGTTAGTTTGGGGGTTGTTTGTTTTATTTTTAATTTGTTTTTTTTTTTCAATTTGTGCGTGTGCGTGTGTATTTGTATTATATTTATTTTTGGGGTATTAAAATTCTTTGCATTTTCGATCTCTTTGAGTATCTATCCAAACAATGACTATCCAAGGGTGTTACCGTGAGTATATTAGAACACGAATCCCAATTTTCAAGGACATATTATACCGACCATTATTGTCGAATAATGTAATTAAAATAACCTTTGACAAAACATGTGAAGGAAATATGGTTAACGTAATCATGTCAGATCAATCCATAATAACATCAACTGCATTTGAATAATACTTAACTTAAGAGAAACTGACAACATTTGATTCCATATCGGTGCTCGGATAACATAAACTAGGTGTCATGCATGGATTCGAGCATGGCAGTGCGTTACCTATATCGAAATGGACATGATCGAAATTTCATTGGAGTTTCATGTTCATCTCTCGACGAATTTGATATCCTGTCCGACAAACACACAATCGAAAAGCTATTGTTGACACTACTGTCAAGAACCGTTTGCAAACATCCTAGCCCCACATTTTAAAAAGCGCGGCTACGTGCCTGAATTTTGGATCTGGTCTACCTTTTTGGCTTACCGTAGCATGTCATACATATACATGTATGAATGTTCTAGAACTTACAAAAAAAAGAATTGTCTTACCCACCTAGCACCAGCACTCAAACAGCTACATCCCTACTTTGATTTAGGTTTGTACATTAATCCATTCGGTTGGGTGGATATAAAGCTTTCGTTTGACACCGAAACGAGTCACTAAACGATTTCACGAGTAAAAAACATAATTCAAAATCAGTAGCAAACGTGGATTCCATTCTTGGTGAGAATAAATGAGATTTGCGATATTAAACGGACATGGGTCATATGATCCTCAAACATACGTCATGTATCTACTTTGCATACGTAATTTGGTATTAGAGACAACAGACACCATTCACATAATAAACTACGACATATAATTATTAAGAATAGCTATTTGTAGTCGTTATTATTTTGCACGGTCCAAAAATCTGTTCGCATCATTGACGATAGCCAGTCCGTGTTGGAGACAATCGTGCTTGCCACTCGGAGTAAGGGGATGATGGTTCTGCGTGCCGTAATTATATTGTACTTAACTATGCTGTTATCAGGCCATAGCTTAGCACTTTGATTTTCGAAAGATTCTCGTGGTTTCACGACGACGAATGATATGATTGCCACTAATATATACAAATTAAGCCCACATGGCGGTTACATTTAAGGGCATAATCTCAGAGTCATCTCCCATGAAGAGCAGAGAAAAGATCGCGTTTTCAATATGATGTATTTGTGAGTTTTGTTGAAAATGCAAAACCGTAGTCGTAACAACGGAAAGGGAAAAATGACAAGGAATATAAAGAAAATTCTAGTGACGTAGTACCCTATTCGAAATACATATTTGTTGTCATTCATTATACGAAAGGTGTCTAATGTAAGGCGGTAAGTACACAACTTATCGTTATGCAGACAGCATAGATAGTCTGAAAGCAACCTCCAAAGTTGCCGAAAATTATCAACTGTTTTCAAAAGCTCTAAATTTATGTTCATCATGTCAGGAATATACTGACCATGAAGTTGAAGTTCTCCGTAGTTTCATGCTGAATAAATACAAGTGCAGTTTGTGTTCGATACGAAGTCTTTCAATGACATTACTATAAAGGCCGTATACATGTATTTCATGTATTTATTGGCCTTGTATTCTTCCCCGGAACCTCATCTTAACCATTTCTATACTGAATAGATTCTCACACTTAGTTATAAAAAATATTCATTGGAAAGGTTTTTTTTGGAGGGATGTTAAGGTGATAAAAGCAGACGATTGATAAATAACAGCGCACAATGAAACCTGCGTATTGAGGGAATGCTTAGATAATAAGTTCAACAAGTTTACTAAATATAGTTGTTTGTTGAACTTATTATCTGAACATTCCATGTTGGATAACTACTCATCACATTATGCTTTAGTATAAACAGATTTAAGGTTTAACAAAAGCAGTCCAATATGGCCTCCAGGGATATGTTTATCAAATTTTAATATTGCCAGAAAAGTATCAAAAATGTCACAACATTTGCAGAAAACCTATCATATGTAGTATATAACACTATACTGGTATCTGCTTTAAATATGATATATGGCACTTACTTACCAACCAAAATCTGATTTTGTGTGCACATACAGACATAATAGTCAGATAATTTCCATAAGAGCAAGTATATTTTGATTCAGGAGTACTCCACAAGAAATGCTTTGTTGAGAAATACACATTGTATAGTACAAACACTTATTTAGTTTCAATTTTACGAAGTGAGGGTATGAATTTTGACTCAACTTCAACGGAAAGTACCGGCAGTAGTGTCTTGTTTATATATTAGGTCAAGTTCACTCAACCACCCAAGCATACAATTTAACATAGCAAACCTGGTCCAAATCCCAATCAGGATTAATCAAGTGATTGTTCAATGAATATCCACTGGCAGAAAGAAACTGAATACAGTCATAGTCAAACAGAGCTGTGTGATACCTGGTTGTGCACTTCAAATTTAAAACACTCACTTAAAACACGTGAGACTAAAGTCATTTTATGTGGCATAATGTATTGATTTCTCGACAAAGCATTCTTCATAGAGTCCTCCCAAATCAGGATTTACATTTATTGATGGAAATTCCTCAACTACAAACCCTGTGGGTGCGCACAAAGTCGGATTTCAATTGGGAAAAAGTATCACATGTTTCCAATTTCTGTTACAGGTAAAGTGTTATTTACTGTTGTTCTTAGGCACTTTAAAGTTGCGCCATTTTTCTTCCATTTTAACAATTTATCCAACTTGTTCTCGGCGTCCATATTAGAGTGGTTTGGTTAAACCTTAAGGCATATTGTGAACTTATTTATTTATGTACACAAAAGTTGACAAAATAGATATCTTAGTATACAAAAAACTAGCCCCACTGCAAGGACACTGAAGGATGTAGCGATCAACTGAGAATGTCGAATAGGGTAGGGTTCTCTATTCCGAAGGTTCATTATTCTATAGTTCGCTATTCCGAAGGGTCATAGTTCCGAAGGTTCCATATTTCGAAGGTTCATTGTTCCGAACGTTCGATATTCCGAAGGTTCGCTAGTCCGAAGGTTCGCTATTCCGAAGGTTTTCTATTCTGGGCGTATTTAACCAGAAATGAATCAAAATTTGAAAGGAATCCCACGAAAACAAAAACAAAATCACATCTATTTTTGTAATATTTAAGTTATTTCCTTCATAATGAGAGTTTTCGTAATAAGGACCAATTCAATACTTTAGATTATAGAAGTATCCTTTAAAATAACAAAAACCTTCGGAATAGAAAACCTTCGGAATAGCGAACCTTCGGAATATAGCGAATTTTCGGAATAGAGAACCTTCGGAAGAGTGAACCTTCGGAATAGCGGACCCTCGGAATAGAGACATGTTCCCTGTCGAATATTCCAATCACATCGGCTGTATGCCAGAGAACACAACGCGCGAACTTAGAACTAGTGTAATATTTACTTTTTTTCGGGACGAAGTATTGGGTTATAACCAAAAGACAATGATATCAGCAACAGTGGTCACAGCATGTAAATCGTTGATAACAATGGCGCAGTGTTCTGCCTATTTGGATATCAGGTTGATGAACATTTATGAAAACATAACTAATTTGGGCACTATTTTTTGCTACTCCGTCATGGACACGCATCAGATGGTTGCACACAACTTTAATGTGACAATAGCATGGCAATAGTGAGAGTTACTTGTTTGGATTGAAGCTTCAAATAAAAATATACATGTAAGCAGATTTTAATGTTTTAATATCGAAAAATAATGATATAACAAACTGTGATCATAAAGACCATCTAACTACGTATATACAAAGATTTCTGATCATGATCATAAAAACATGACAAGAATCCCAGTAACAATTGTTGGCTAATTTCAATACCGCATAACTTTGGTTTATACAGGATTAGTTCCACGGGAATATAATATTAAGTCGTTATTTGATTATAACACTATTCATAACAAAGTGATCCACAATTTGAACCTTTTCGAAGCAGTGGAGAACACTGTTCGAGATGTATGTGAAAAATCTACATTTATCTTCCAATTCGGGTTGCCACTTTGAATGCTATCTCCAGCTATTTGGCCCATCATTTCAGAGTGTGACACATTTAAGACGATTCAATACAGATTCCATTCGTTCTTGAAATAAAGGTTTAAACCCGAAAGGTGAACTTTATATAATTTAAGTGCCATACCACTTCCAGGGTTGGTATAGGTATGACACATATCTGTACAATTGAGAAAACAATACAAATATCCGGCTTGTGCACGTCATGTTATTTTTAATGACCTCTACCTGCCCTTCAGAACAAAGCACAAATGCCAATTTCAGTTTAACACGTAACCAAATGGCAAACATTAAAGGTACGGTTGGCCTTGGCGGTGGGTATCCTGTGAAAATATTTCCACCCGTCAAAAACGGCCACAAACAGAAAGAACAACAAAATGTAGACAGACTTTGTCCGTATACAAATAAGAAATATCACATAAACAGTATGTTATTGTCATATATTTGACCATTTGTTATGTAAACAAAGGCATACAAAGTTACTTTTCTGGTGTTTGTTTATATTATGATGGTAAACATAAAGAGCGTTCTTTGTTGGTGAATTCCTGATATGGAACGAATAAAGAGCGTTTATGTCATTTGTGTGTGATTAGCCAGCAGCATTGTGCTGTCTTCTGTAACACATTCAGGCTCTTGCTGAGGTAAAATATAGTAAATCTTTATGATAACATGCTGTTTACGCGATGGTCATGGTATATATGAACGAAACTGTATGCGTTTAAATGTTTTTCTGTTTACAGTGGTTGGAACAAATATGAATATTTTCGACAACTAAGGCCTCACGTGCCTTGAAAGTCTTGTAACTCCACATGCATAATCGATGTTATCGTGAACAATATAGTTATCGCTCTTTAATCGAGTCACTTTCAGCAGAAATGCAGATATAACATTTTAAAAGGATTTTAAATTATTTTATGGATAGTGTTGGCGCGTTACATAACTTTTAACAATTGGAACGTATTTGACAGTCGTTATACTTATGTTCTTCAATGCATGTTTTCGTAAAGAATGTGAGTATATATATCCGAGCATGTTATGAGGGAATAACTGGGATAATTCCATTGCTATCACCAACGCGTCCGCGACAATACATCAGTTATATGAACATAATTGTTTATGCTACATGGCCTGGTAGCAAATATCCCGCTTGTGGACGTCATGTTATTTTCAATGACCTCTACCTGCCCTTCAGAACAAAGCATACTCGCCAATTTCAGTTTTAACACATAACCGAATGGCAAACAACAAAGTCTGGTTACTCCGCATGCAGACCCGATGTTATCGTGAATAGAGTTATCGCTCCTAAATCGAGTCACCTTTAGCAGTAATGCAGATACAACATTTTAAAAGCGGTTATAATTATTTTCTGAAAAGTGTTACAGAAATTCAAACAATTGGAACGTATTTGACAGTCGTTATAATTATGTTGCTCGATGTATGTTTTCGTAAATAATGTGAGTATCCGAGCATGGTATGAGTGATTCTCGGGTATAGTTCCATTGCAATAACCAAAACGTCCGCAATAATACATCAGTTATATGAACATCTTTAGGCCACACAGCCTGGGTGTTATACCAAATCATACCCGGTGATTGACCAATAAAACACACCACAATACGAACCGACGTCACACCTTGTTGACCTTGGTAACTAAATGTAGTATATAGCATGTACATGTAACTGGGCATCTTTTTGTGAGTGAGTGGCCATATCGATAATTTACAGGTATAATATTAGGCTAACTAACAGTGTTGCATGGTATTTCTGGTATAATATCCAAACTTCAGATATATTTAAAGATGCATAATGTGAATTATATGGTGGCTGGTTTAGGACATGGTAACAAAAAGTCCTTACGTTCGAACGTGCGAGTCCGATACAGACGAAGAGGGGTTGCTGCCTCTGCTATTCTCCAATGTAAGACAAATGTCGGCTGACCCTCGGTTTTATCTAATAGGAGCACCATCAGAATCTATGGAGGGCCATCGTACCCAACGGATAAGAGCAGCTAGAAGGATTGCAAAACAGCATCTGGAGACGTATAAAAGAAAGTTTATTCCCGATGGATATTTGGTAGTACGGAAGTGCGAGAGTGTTATACTTCCAGACGGGTCCAAATATGAACTGATTGATTACTGGAACCGTGATCCAGTCTGTTCTGAAACGAAGGATACGGGTGTGTGTACTGACTCACTTCCGGTTAAGCCCACCGTCAACTCAGCTGTGCAAACTGAGGAGATGGTTGTCAGGGTACAGCTGGATAAGTCATTCTGTGTCACGACACCAGTTCGCGGGGAGCATTTACTACTCAGTTTGGGGAAGGCAGAACAGAGGACTGGATCGCGAGTACCTGTGTCGGTGTTTCTGGAACATTCTTTTGTGGCGCTGGAACGTTCTTTCGAGGGGTGTTGAAAGTTACCTGTGACTTTGACGGAAATGAACATTCCTTTCATTAAAATGGACATTAGAACTCGTCGGAATTTTGATTTGTTTAATTGGAATTTTTGTTCTTTCTCTTTTGCGCCGTCTCTTTCTCTGAAGAAGGGGGTGGTGTAGCGTAGCTACTATTTATTTATTTCACGTAAAGTTCACACAGTTTTACTCCGAGAGTCGTATATCGATTCCGTTTTACAGTTTAGTCTTTCGGCATTGTTTAGTGTGAACTTACTTTCTTTTCTCGGCAACAGTCCTAAACTTACTATTTATATATGCCTAGCATTGTCTCTTTCTAATGTTATGCTATCTCCGCCAGCTTCTTCAGAGAAGTGTGACATTATTACAACTTTCATTTTCATGTTTTCATACCGGAAGTTGCATTAACGGGAGCACGTACTCAAGGTCATTAAGACCGCATATTTCAAACGGTCCCCACGAGCTCATCACCAGTGGGAACCTTTACCGGGGGCCTTCTGGTGGGAGCTTTTAGTGGGAACCTTTACCGGGAGCCTTTCGGTGGGTTTTATTTAGTGGGGGACCTTACTGTTAAAGGCGGGGTTTCCGGATTGTTCGGGGAGTTTGATTGGGTTGATTAGTTGGTTTGTTTTGAAGGTGATATTTGGAGGAGATATTTGAGTTGGTATCTATAGAATGGAAGAGATAAAATAATTAAGAGATACGATAAGAGAGCTTGGTTTACAAGAATTACAGAATGACCAGATAATATATTTACAGAAAGGACAGAAAGGTACATACAGAATCATCGAGAGGCAGTCACAAACAATAGCATACTATAGTAATTTAATCGCCTGGTGAATTCACTATTTGAACCGTCTGAAAGGCTCCCACTAATTCGATCACAATTGATATATACGATAAATATACATATATTTTCTGTTGATGGTTTTAAGATTCGTTACCTATTGTATGTATACCGGATTACAAATAAATAATCCCGTTTTAACTGATTGGTTTGTCTTGTAAATCTTAAATTCCCAAGTATGCTCTCTGTACAGTTGATATACCGTATCTCAACGGATAACCAAAGCAGATCAAGAATAACATATTAATTATAGACACACGTGGTAAACCTATTATTGTATTGGTCACCATGCATGTAAAAGTCGCCTTTTCACTGTAAGAATAAGAGTGGAGGTCTATGGTAATCGACACCTTCTGTGTGCCTCACATAACCTTGTACACGTGTTCAAACACGGCAATTGTAAATCTATAGTACAGGCCCCAGTCTTATTCTTACAGTGAAAAGACGACTTCTTGCAACGCCTCGTTTACATGCATGGTGACCAATAAAATAATAGCAACCACCAAGGGTGCTTTTTACCTAAATGCGTGTGAATTATGACGTCATATATTTTTTCTATATTTCTATACCAAGAGCGAAAATAGCGTGTATGCTTTTTTGTAAATTTCACACGTGACTTCCGGGGTGTTACTGCGCAGAATCCAGCTCAATGACAGCTCGCGAGTAGATTAATTACTCGCTTGATTTTGTTTTCTCCACTTCCACTTTTCAGCATAATCGACATTTTGGGATATCTGGATAAGTCGGATTAACCTCCCAAAAAAGGTGAGTTTGACACCTGAAATTCTTGTCATGTCAGCGCTTATCTGCAATTAGACTCATGTCAGAATTCGCTGTTTTATGAAAAAGTCACTCTTAAAATGCACCCTAATCGGTCAAATTATTTCGATAATTCTGTGTCTGAGTGAGGCTGAGAGTTGAGACTGACTCCTGCGTGTACCTGGTCTGCAGTCAAAAGTCAGTGATTCCAACTTTGGTGTACACCCTTGATTAATTTATAAACACAGCTTTGTGCCGGTGTTTGTAACAACGACCGAAAGTTTTATCGACAAACCGGAAACTCATTGTCGAAAAAGTTAACTTTTCTAATGATATTCAGAATTTCAGTGCTAGAAAACACACCGGCGAAGATGATAACATGGATTTCATGGTGATAAGCTGGTTGTGAAAGTATGGAATAATACAATTGTCTTCAGTACAGTTTATTAAAACTTAAAAGTTGAGACTTAAGTCTTAAGTAAACATTTTTGGTAAAAATTTAAATGATGGGTGTCAAACATGTGCAAAATTTTCAGCACGCGAAATTAGGAAAATGTCCAATAGTCTAGAAAATTCAATGCTATGGCATAAAACTTAGGGTACGTCCATGATGCAATCGTAAGTGGAACGATTTCCGTAAAATAATATCAAGTGCTGTTTGATTTTAGATGCGAAATCGTATCGTATCCTTTGTTACCTCCACTTTCGACGGAATTGCAGTCAGAAGAAAGATCGTACGGTAGCAATTAGTCCAAGTCTTCTTGTACTAAAACCAGCTAAGATATTGGGATGGCGATGCTGGCGTTTAGTCCAAGCCCGCTTGCATACCAATCCTACCACACGACTTACGCCCACGATCTGTGGCGGGAATCTGTGGTGTATTTTACTCGATTTACCTAGCAAATCAATACATGATGCTATATACATCGGAAAGGCGTACATCTTATGGTCACAATGGTGTATAATAATCTAACTTTAATGTTAAATTACACATAGAATATTCCGGTTGATTGCCATAAACATCGATTTGTTTCTCTGTTTGTTTACGTTTTAACCGAAAGCCGAAGTGGTCCGAATAAGTTCGGCAAAATCCGCTGTTTGTTCTACTAATTCTACTTTCCGTTTCTATATATAGCGCGGGTTTTCCGAACAAAAATAGCGAAAACCGATCGCCCGAAAGTCCAGTTTTCTATGTGCTTTCAGAACAATTCCCGCACTAAAAACTTAATGACATAATGGAGGATCAGAACGGTAGTTTTGTTGACAATTTTCGCAAGCAACTTGTCAAAATTGGAGCAAATTAGAACTCTTGTGTCTGACTTGCCATGCGTGATGTGCATTTGACATCTGTGTTGATAAAATAATCGGAGAACCGAATCACACAGTTTCGAAATATAGTTCTTCCGTTTTAGTGGGACTTTTCAAACTTAAGGTTCATTTATTTAGTGTATTACATTTATATCTCCAATGTTTAATTAATCTATTTATTATTTTATTTATTGACACACATAATTACGATTACAATGGAGAATTCATCGTAATTTGCGTTGTTGTCCAAAATCTACGGAATATTTTCAACGGAAAATGCCGAACGCAGTTCGCAAGGTCAACTGAGTTCGCATACTTTAAAAAATATGTAAACACTGCGGCAAATGTTTCTTTTCACATTAATTACCGCTTTCAATTCACAACCGATGTGGGTTTCAGATAAAATAGCATGTCTTCTGCGGAAACTATCCGTTTATTGTCGCAATTGTGATATTTTATTTCATATAATTGTGGTTTTATTTGAGCGGGTCACTAACGCTTAAGCCGTGTCATAAGCGAGCATATAGGGCGGTCTTGGACTAAACGCCAGCATCGCCATCCCAATATCTTAGCTGGTTTTAGTACAAGAAGACTTGGACTAGGTAGCAATCAGGTTAACCATGGCTTAAGAACAACCCACTCTACACTCATCTGCGACAACATTGCGATCGGGTGAATTCGTTGTTCATATTTAAATCCGCGCATAATTATATTTTGCTTAGTTTTAAATTTGGCAATTTTGCGCAATTTGAATTTGTGAATTTGGTCAAGGCTGGTGCATATGCAGGATCATGCAGTTGCATGTGCAGTTCTTTATCGATGCTGAAGATAGATTTGTTCCCCATGCACAATACCGGTATAAACTGGCCTATACTATAATACATGGCATTTTTCTCAGTGGCATTTATATGCATTCAAATTAAGTAAACGGGGTGGCTAAAAAACGGTATACATGTACAGGTACTGCTCTTTAGCACTGAGGGCTAAAGAACGTTATACCTCTCTTTAGCGATGAGGGCTAAAAACTAGTAAAGAGAAATACTGATTATAAGTTATAACGTTATACATTGGCGCAATGCGCAGAATATCTTTGAAACACACGTGATGCTCGTCCAACATGGACCGCTCTTTAGCGCTGAGGGCTAAAGAATGGCACACCGCTCATTAGCTATGAGGGCTAAAAAGCGTTATGAATTATAACATAAGTTTGGTGCAATAAGCAAAATATCTTGGCAACACACATGCCGCTCATCCAACATGTGCCGCTCTTTAGCACTGAGCGCTAAAGAACGGCACACCGCTCTTTAGCGATAAGGACTAAAGAGCGGTATGGATTATAATGTTGTGTGTTGGCCCAATGCGCAAAATATTTTGGCAACGCACGTGCTGCTCATCCAACATGACCGCTCTTTAACACCTACCGGTACTGCTAAAGAGCAGTATACCGTTCTTTAGCGCCAAACGCTAAAGAGCAGTATGCCGTTCATTAGCGTATCAGGCCCATATACATGTAGCTAAGGCATGGTATACTGCCTTTTAGCATTTGCCACTAAAGAGCAGTACCGGTATACTGTTCTTTAGCACCAAACGCTAAAAGAGCGGTATACTGTTAATTTAATAGCGTATCAGGACCACATAGCTAAAAAAGCGTGGTATACCACTCATTAGCATTTGGTACTAAAGAGATGTATACCGTTCTTTATCCACGGCCATATACATGTATAAGTAAATCTGAAATGACCGTCGATAGGCTGCTGACTTTGAAACGTTGGAGTTACCTCGTACTCTATTAATTTTGGAGAGAATTTCCAACAATAGCTATTATTTGGCTTTGAGACATAGAGCAAAAATTGAAAATTGCTATCACTATTATCAAATTCAGCCTAAATCCCTGCAATCACGATTATCAGGCAATCATGATTATTGGCACCTGAGAGTATGTTACATATGATTAGTATACAAGTAGATGATATCACATTAGTTTCTATTTTATACAAAATTTATGAACCAAGTTCACTAAATTAGATTTGAGCCGATGTTTACGATGTCATCCTTTAATATATATAGTCCACCTTTAATAATAGGGCCAAAACAAAATGAATGCGTGTTTCCCGTAACCCGACCCAAGTTCATTTTATTTGTTTTAAATAAAAAAAAAATCTATAAACCGACCAACCACACTGATATTAACCAAACTATTTACGCGTGGTTCCATTTTATCTGATTCACCTCGCGAGATAAATGATATCTTTTATATATTTATATATGTTTCGCAAAGCCACATCGTCACTCTTCAAACAGTTCTAGTCAAATTACGACCGGACTCAATACCAGAAGAGTACAGGTTATCGCTGACTGGAAGCACGTGTTTGTGTTGATATGGAGTACCGTTATTGTTGAGTGTACCGGTATTTGAGCAAAAAAGCTGTAGCCGGCTGTTACTTATAAGACATGCGCGAGCTACATCAGCCAGGGAAATGAATGCGACTATCACTAAAGTTAACATTGTACCCCGACTCTGATGGGAGAATTTCTTATCGTGGAGATATTTGTTTTAAATTTGCTCCCTGGGGACACATACATGTACATTGTAATTGTCATTCCCATTTTGTTGACATCAAACTAGATATTTTATATATATGATATATTTCCTGTTTGGTTGATAATTAAACTTATTATCGTAAAAATATATATAATTATATCTTGTTTGCATATACCGGTTTTATCACCAATTTGTTGGTTGATTGGGTCATTGTATGGTGTTTGATTGTGGTTAGGCGTGTCAGAGTTTGTAAATTCTGCAGTTGAGTACCGTGGCCGATCGGCAAGTACACCTCGGCCGAACGACAAATACACATGTACACCGTGGCCGAAAAGCAACTACATGTACAACAGGGCCAGATGGCATGTACACCATGGTTAGTTTTCTGGTTTGTATTTTCTTTTTTTAGTTTAATGAATGTACAATGTACATGTACACCGCATCAACTACATTTACACCATGGCCGAATGGCAAATACACCACGGCCCAACTGTAGTTAGCCGTTGGAGCCGCGGTGTACATGTAGTTGCATTTCAGCTGTGGTGGCAATGCTAACCGCAACGTGGTTAAGTGGACACTTGTTTTGCCTAGCAGGGTACATGTACATGTATGTACCAACCTTGCCAGGTTTATTAAAAAAACTCAAAATAGTGTGCGACGACAAGGAAGTTTCAATTGTATTTAAAGGTACTCAATCTGATTTGATAGTCCCCATATCATTAGATTCGAACAACATTTAAAAAAAATATGCCTCAGTCAGAATCTATTAAGGGGAAGGTCAAGTGAACAATTTTGAAAGGGGATTTCCATGCAAATCTCTTTAACAGAAGTTACGTAGTTGCATACATGAATAATTCTGAGTGATTTGGTGTGGTAATTAAAACAACGGATTGTCAAATATCAGATACACAAAAGCAACTTGACTTTAGAGTTATCCATCTTCATACGCAAATTTGATCCGCGAACTTCTTCTCGTTTACTTTTTGCCAGGCCACTAAAAAGTACCGGTGGTGAAAAATAATGGATTGCAAAAATTTATAGGGTTCCTCGACTCAAATCAAATATTTGTTTCCCCAAAGCCAAAGAAATAGTAATTTGCGAGCGTTAATTCGGATTAGGATAATCGCATTAGAGCTGAAATGAGGGAATGAATAAATAAATGAATGTATACAAAGTGAAATAAAACATTGCTTTTTGTTTGAGAATATTGCCATTTGATTGAAATAATTATAGATTTCTGAAAAATGAATGAATATATACCGGTATCAGGAATAATGTTTTGTTTATTAGTCTCACTAATCGTTCTCAGTGTTTCTTAAATCAGCGACTTCATCACATGTACTGTCATTTCATGTTCATGTACAGAGAAAATTACTGTTCAAACTTACAAAAGTTGTAGGTGATTTCATTTATCAGGTCTTTACTGTATGTTACATCTACAGTAATGCCATAATTAATTGACTCCATAACCACAGCATAATTATGGGTAAATTTTCAGGATTTAGTCGGAAAGCTCTCATCGAGTCATTAATTAGGGCATTACTGTACATGTACTAGTACATGTATATTTATTACAGTGTTTTTTTTCCTATTTTTCCAGATTTTTCAGAGATGCTTCAGATCTACCAGTACATCCTGTTCATCACATGCACTATCTATCAGAAGTTCAATTCTGTGATCTGAGATCTCACATGTACTGGTTTCTGAATAAATTAGCAAATTTTGTCAGACAACTTCCTTGAACAGGTGTAAAATTCACATTCACAAGCAGTGATTAAATGGAACTGTAAAGCCAATATGGTTTGTGTGACCCTGTGAGTTCGCATGATGGAAAGACAATATCTACAACAAGGACCAACGATTTTCAAGAATTTGCATCTTATAATACTAGAATGAAATTTTGGGAAACTCAAGATTCTTTCCAAACTATTTGAGTTTTTCAAGAGTGCAATGGATGTCTTGGGGGGGGGGGGGGGACAACCCATTTGTACACTGTATAGTGATTCTTGAATCTGTAGTCACTAAGGAATCCACCCCATGAAGCTGATGCAGATTTCTTTCTCCTGTGCAACAAATCTTAGCATGGCATAGAACAATCTTATATACATGTATGTTTGGAAAGCGCCATACGTTACACGTGAAGGTGTATGTCTAACAGAAAGTGTACTGTTAACCAAAGAAGACCCGAGGACTCCACCATGATGTAATTGCCTTCTGATTAATAAAATATTGGTGCCAACTATGTGAACATAATATTTTTAACTAAATCCAAATTCACCAACAACCATAATATCACAGTGGGTTATTTTATTATTAGAATGACATGCCCGGTGGTGTCATTTTTAAAAGGTGTACCTGGTAATTTCTTGCTATGTTTGTCATGTTCCAGGATACAGAGTGTGTTGAGAAGTTTGTCCATATGCTCGCTACATACATTTGTATAACATTGTTTTGTCCTGTAAAACTACTGGTGGTGTATGGTGTCTTTTAAGTTTAAGCATATATGGAACTTATCCCAAGACAAATAATATCACAAAAATTATTAAAATTTCCAGTTTTGTGGTTAAGTATATGTGTTTTTAAATACAAATTTTGCGATTTCATTGATATTTAAGGCACAGTGTTAGGCAACACACATCTTATACAAATGTCGACATGATGGGGGGAGGGGGCTTGGGAGATGGTGTTCTATCATATCACAAATACAACCGCTCATGTATATTACTGGTGGAAAAGTTGACACTCCTGTAACAGAAGGACATTTGATAGGTCAAGCAGGGACAAGGCGATGGGGGGGGGGGGGGGGACGGGGTTGTCCCAAACTCAGGTCAAATTTTTCAATAGTTGGAAATTGCATGTCTGACGGAACAGTAGGTTGCAATTGTTCTTGTAGTTTTATTTTCCAACAATTTGTTAATGGGAAATTTTTTTTAGAACAACATTTGTATATTTCCTACTTTTGATCAAATTGTTTTAATGAAATTGCTATCAGTTGGAAATTTATTGTCACGAATCTCTACTTTGGCTACGTGCCTTGTGTGTAGAAAAGAGTAGATATTTGTGACATGATCTAGGTCCCTCCCCTATGGCCAGTCAAAAACTGCTTATTAATTTAAGAAAAAAATATTTTCCGACTTTAGACATCAGTTGGACATTTTCCAACCGTCGGGGGTGTCAGTTGGAAATTTCTCTTGCAAAGATTGAGGCCAGTCTAAATGATAGATATTCTAGCCACGTCCCCGATCCAAAATCTTTCAATCACGCCATTACAATCGTGCGATAAACTGACAACCGGAATACAAACATGCATTATTATTGTTATGTATATTATCTCATACCAAGCATGCGCCCATATGCTTGTGGCATACACAACGACAATAGTCTTAATTTGTTACTGGTACTTAGTTCAATCATTGCAAGTTCTTAATTTCACAATAAGTTTATTGTTAACCTCAATTTAGGAGAGTATATATACAAATGACAAATATATACATGTTATATAAATATGCATGCAAATGTTATACTAATCACAATATTAATCATACAGTGTTTATGCTATCTCACACGCATGCGGCCAGGTTCTGACATTTTCAAGTGTTAGTGTGGTCGGTGATAATCTAGAGGATTTAGAAATGGGAAGGCATACACAGAGGTGCCCGAATATCAGTTGCCCTTTTAAAACCTGATTAGCAATATCACATGCGTGTGATCGAGCAAAATAAAATTTTCAAATAAACTATTTACTGGACATCAAAGTCGAGTATAACAAATGGAGAATGTGTGCCTCATATTACATTCTCGAGTGAATTTAGACAACGGTTTCAGACATCGAATTCACCAATATAATATGTATCAAAAGTGAGTTATTCTCATTTTGATGTGGAAAGTTAATTGAAAAGAACAAGTAAATTAAATTAATATTTAGTTCTTGTACATGTATATACATGTATCCATTTTGAGCCTCTTCAGAGTGGATAACGTTATACAAATGTTTACTATAAATTTTTCTGACCTACATGTACCACTAACTAAATTCCTTAACCATGTGTTACGTCAGCTTTTGAAGTAATGACCACTTTTGAAGTAGTTCTTCACTTTTGAAGTAAAAAACGCCAGCTTTTGAAGTACCTCACCACTTTTGTAATAAAATCGCCAGCTTTTGTAGTAAAGTGAGGTCTCCGCTTTTGAAGTAAAAAACGCCAGCTTTTGTAGTAAAAAAAACTAGGTCTCCACACCTGTAATCGACCATACGAGTGTGATGTGGTTTGAATAGCTTTCAGTCATACCAACAAGAAATCAGTCAATCGCCCATACACGGGTGACATGTACCAAAAGGCACTTAGTGAGTCCTGTTGCGTGACAAAAGAATACACACCGGTAATCGACCATACGAGTGTGACGTGGTTTGAATAGCCTCCAGTCATACCAACACAAGATAAATCAGTCAATCGCCTATACACGTGTGACGTGTACCAAAAGGCACTTAGTGAGTCCGGTTCCGTGACAAAACAATCCACACCGGTAATCGACCACATGCATGTGATGTGGTTCGAATAGCCTTCAGTCATACCAACACAAGATAATTTACAGCGTCATCGCCCATACAACTGACGTGTTCCAAAAGGCATTAGTGGGTCCGTTTCCCTGCCCAAGCTTATTAACACACACAGGTGACCAATCATACGAGTATATACTATTGTTCCCAGTCAGCCTGACAACCCACATCATTGAATGCCCTTACAAGTGCGACCTTTGTCAGAAGAAGTTTGATGTGACATTGAGTGAGACAAGACGTTTTGTCAGTCCAGTAACATGACAACATATATAGTTCATCGAAATTAGGTGATGTAGTAGTTCCAACGGAACATAGTTGGTATATTTGGCCTCACTTTTAATTGCATATTCATCCCTCGAAATTAGGTGATCCGCCGACGCTTTAGGGACAGCAGAAAATGTTCGGTTTATTAGCTTCGTCTCTGGAAGGCGACATTAACAACAAATTTCTATCATTGAAATTATGTCACATAACCGAAGTATTAGAACTACGTCAAACGTGGCCAGCTATAAAACGCGGGGTCCAGTAATGTGTTGTGTGGAAACCATTGGGTTCACACATCCTCTGATGATTGAGTATATAAAATAACGGAGTCGATGGCGTTATGTCGCTATACAGGGAAAGTTAAACTTTCAAATCTCAATGTTCTTGACGCCAAAGGTTCGGTCTCCTTTCAAAATTTATTCAACACAATATACGAATACAAATAATTTTATTGTCAATTTTCAGTCACAGCAATATATAATGAAACGCATAACAAAATTAAGAATGTATGGAACGATGTTGTTGATATAGTTAAATAATAATTAGTCAACTTTATCCTTAACCTCCCCTTAGACGCTATATTTCTTGAATATTTATTTATAATATTGTATAGCTTGATCCCTTATCGCCTCTCATCTACATCAACAATTCTGCTATCTAAATCTTTTTTGTTTATTATGGTCAATAAATTAAATCAATATTCTATCACGAAGACAATATATGATGGTATACATATTTACTATTGCTATGTTGCACCTATCAATTGGGGTCAGACTAAGTGGTGTACTACCGTATATACAGGGAAGGTTGAGGTGTCTCGTTGACTGATAACTTAACATAAAAACAATGATAAATTATTTTGAGATATCTCAGAACACAACAAAACACACATACCAAAACACAATATATGTAGGTACATATTCTAGTTGGTAGTCTATATTGTTAATGGTCACTGATCCGAAATATTGCATGCACTTATATTTCAGCAATTAGTTTAAATCTTGAAGTGTGTAGTTTATAAAGAAAGTCTTATAATTTTAGTAATATACCAGATCTCTAAATCTACCAGCCATGCAAATTCGTCCACTGATTCACGTTTACTGAATTCAAAATATAATAAATCAAGTTCACAGTTCACCCAGAAACATTCCTCAAGCCTTTTGGTACACGTCACACGTGTATGGACGATTGAATGTGTGATTTGTCTTGTGATAGTTTAACTGAAAGCTATTCAAACCACGTTACACTCGTATGGTCGAGTACCGGTGTAGATTCTTTTGTCACGGAACGGACTCATTAAGTACCTTTTGGTACACGTCACACGTGTATGGACGATTGACTGTGTGATAGTTTAACTGAAAGCTATTCAAACCACGTCACACTCGTATGGTCGATTACCGGTGTGTATTCTTTTGTCACGCAACCAGACTCACTAAGTGCCTTTTGGTACACGTCACACGTGTATGGGTGATTGACTGTGTGATTTATCTTGTGTTGGTATGCCTGAAAGCTATTCAAACCACATCACACTCGTATGGGCAATAGCGACAATGTATTATCGGGTTGACTTTGTCATGAAAATCGTTCAGCGCCCGTCAAAATGTATTGAGTCAGTTTACTTCAAAAGCTGTAATTTTGTTATTACAAAAGTGGAGACCTACAAAAGCTGGCGTGTTTTACTTCAAAGGCGGAGACCTCGCTTTACTACAAAAGCTGGCGATTTTATTACAAAAGTGGTGAGGTACTTCAAAAGCTGGCGTTTTTTACTTCAAAAATGGAGACCTACTTCCAAAAGTGGTCAGTTACTTCAAAAGCTGGCGTAACAACCATGACAACAAAAAGCAATTATTAATAGGTTCAATTAGATTATCAAAGAAAGAATATACGCCACTGAAGTATTCCAGTCAATCCCCCTTGCAGGTAGATGTTATATGTTATGCACATCAATTTGAAAGCATGCGATATTTTAAAGGAGACAAGTTTTGTAATACAGCCTTACGGTTTTGACATACAAATATTGTTAGTAAAATACTTAAATTTTCCATTTTGTGTTGTTAAATCTATGTATCATGGTTCGGATATATCGATATTCCGGAAGATTCGTCCATATAGTTTAACGACCTTGATCAACGCATCTTGCATATTGATCGGACAGCCCTTTATTGATGCAGTAGCGCATTGTAAAATGATAAGTGCCGTAACGAATTGTAAAAACAGTTTTAAAAAATACAGCTTTACGGTTGTGACATAGCCAGTAATTGGGTACCGTTACAGTATTCTCGACGCTACCTGGTATGACCGAGACCCCGATAAAAAAATATTTCAATCACGCCATTACAATCGCGATAAAACTGACAACCGGAATACAAACATGCATTATTATTGTTATGTATATTATCTCGTACCAAGATTGCGCCCATATGCTTGTGACAAACACAACGACAATAGTCTTAATTTGTTAGTGGCACTTAGTTCAATCGTGGCAAGTTCTTAATTTCACAATAAGTTTATTGTTAACCTCCATTTAGGAGAGCATATATACAGATGACAAATATATACATGTTATATAAATATGTATGCAAATGTTATACTAATCACACTATTAATCATACAGTGTTATGTCATGTCACACGCATGCGGCCAGGTTCTGGCATTTTTATGTGTTAGTGAGGTCGGTGATAATCTAGAGGATTTAGAAATGGGAAGGCATACACAGAGGTGTCCGAATATCAGTTGCCATTTTAAAACCTGATTAGCAATATCACATGCGTGTGATCGAGCGAAATAAAATTTTCAAATAAACTATTTACTGGACATCAAAGTTCAGTATTTCTGACCTACAGGTACCACTATCTAAAATTCCTGAACCATGACAACAAAAAGCAATTATTAATAGGTTCAATTAGATTATCAAAGAAAAAACATACGCCACTGAAGGATTCCAGTCAATCCCTAGCTCCAGGGAAGCTCTAAAGATTTACACTCTTTAGAGCTTCAGATTGGGTCAGTAGTGGCCGGATCTGATGCTCATACCTTTTCTAATTACAGGCGACAAAGGACTCCTGGTCGCAGATTCTGCTTGGTTCTCTTATTATGGTGACAATAAAGACAAGATTCCACCAAAAGTTCCGAAATCCGCGCCTTCATGAGCTAAAATAAAGACTTTTGTCATTTGTGCAAAAGAAATTGTTGTCTGTCTGTTTACGGAAGCGATATTTCACCACATGTTAATGCTGTTTGTCATGCGCAGTTCAATGTTTCATGATGGTCAATAAAACGTGTACTCCACCCCGAAGACGACTGTTGGAAATGTGTACTTGGAAGATATTATGGAAAAACTAAATTCTTTTGCTAAATGTTATGCTACTATGCCAATTTATTACATATGTAATAAAAATATTACTGAAAAATTATCAACATATACTTTTTAATAGAATTGTTGCTTCGAAAATATACTATTTAAAACGTGTACTCCAAGCCAGAATGAGAAAAAGTGTAGCCAAGTTAGATCATGCTTTATTACCCACTTCTACAAAATGTTGTATTATACTTTCAACAAGTTGTAGAAATATATTGGTGATATGAAGTAATTATTTTATTCACTGAAACATAATCAGTTCTCACATTTGTCATGCATGGTGTCAAAAATGACATAATCACATCGTCGCGCATTGATAGCTGCGCGAACTGTGTTTGTATTCTAACACCCATAAGGTTTGCTTTCGTGTGCCTATTGCGTATATATATACAATAACAACATTTGTTCAAAATAAGCTTTAGTTATCAGAATCGATTTACTGCAACAGACTAATGCTATAAACCAGTCAACTGTATGGTAAAAAAAAGTCTCAAAACTTGTTAGGCCTATTTATGAACAATAAAATGGCGATATATTATCACTAAAGTGTCACTAAATAGGTTATTATAATTAGCGTTTGTTTCGCTAATATGAAAACATGTTACACCTAAAAATATTTGCTTTTGGAAAAGAGCATTCCGTGTGAGTCTATTCCTGATATGGTATAAATAAATAGCGTTTGTTTCACTACTGTGCGAACAACGGACGACCAGATGATGGTGCAAGTTTGTAGCTGTTAGTGCAGGGGGAAAACCAGGACAAAGAAAACTATAACAAAACGGCTACCATGAAGTCTGCTTATCCCAATCCCAGATACAGGACGAGAGTAGGTACCGTAATTAAACTGAACAAATAGACACTGAATGAAAAAAAAACCCCGATATTGGCCAAATGTATGAGTCGCATCCGGAGTAGGGCAGTAGGCCTACACTTTTTAATGCTATTTCGATGTACACTTTATTATAATAGGAGAATGATGGTTTTGTTCAACTTTTAATGAAGTTAACAATTGTATAAGTATATATACCGTATAGTGATGCAATTATACCATATATCTTCCGAGTACCGGTACCGGTATACACACAATTTCCCCGAGTCGGCGTCAGGGCCGCAGTATGTCATTTTTTGACACCATGACAAATGTGAGAACTGATTATGTTTCAGTGAATAAAATAATTACTTCATATCACCAATATATTTCTACAACTTGTTGAAAGTATAATACAACATTTTGTAGAAGTGGGTAATAAAGCATGATCTAACTCGGCTACACTTTTTCTCATTCTGGCTTGGAGTACACGTTTTAAATAGTATATTTTCGAAGCAACAATTCTATTAAAAAGTATATGTTGATAATTTTTCGGTAATATTTTTATTACATATGTAATAAATTGGCATAGTAGCATAACATTTAGCAAAAGAATTTAGTTTTTCCATAATATCTTCCAAGTACACATTTCCAACAGTCGTGTTCGGGGTGGAGTACACGTTTTATTGACCATCATGAAACATTGAACTGCGCATGACAAACAGCATTAACATGTGGTGAAATATCGCTTCCGTAAACAGACAGACAACAATTTCTTTTGCACAAATGACAAAAGTCTTTAATTTAGCTCATGAAGGCGCGGATTTCGGAACTTTTGGTGGAATCTTGTCTTTATTGTCACCATAATAAGAGAACCAAGCAGAATCTGCGACCAGGAGTCCTTTGTCGCCTGTAATTAGAAAAGGTATGAGCATCAGATCCGGCCACTACTGACGAGATCTGAGTCTCATACATGTGTATATCATGTATGTGACTCAACTGGGTCTAGTCAATCCCCCTTCCAGGTAGATGTTTTATGTTATGCATAGCAATTTGAAAGCATGCGATATTTTAAAGGAAACAAGTTTTGTAACACAGCCTTACTACCATTTTCTGTTGTTAAATCTATGTATCATGGTTGCATGGATATATCGATATTCCGGAAGATTCGTCCATATAGATTAACGACCTTGATCAACGCAATGAACGCATATTGCATATAGATCTGACAGTCCTTTATTGAGGCAGTAGCGCAGTGTAAAACAAGTTTTAAAATATACAGCCTTACGGTTGTGGCATAGCCAGTAAATGGGTACCGTTACAGTATTCTCGACGCTACCTGACATGCCCGAGTATTTGGGGTCGATTAAATTTTGTGAGATATGACAATTATCCCAAGAAATATTGTCACTATAAAATGCTTAAATTTTCCATTCGTGTGGTTAAATCTATGAGTTTCCAACTTGAAATTTCCCGCTTCCATTGAACCACTCACATTTCTGTCATGGATGTAGAGGGAATCATATAGCATAATTATATCAGTTCAGTGTGAGATAAACAGAACCGCATATGTGTGTTACCTGTCAAGTGGGAAATGACATAGTCGTGATATGGCCTAGCGGCTGAAACGACGTTAAACCCTCAATCAAACAAAGTTACCTGTCAATAGCTTATGAGATGCATGCGATTTTGTGTATAATTATCTTTCGTACCAAGCGTGCGGTATTGATATAGTGGCAGGTGCGTCCGTATGCTTGCGACATGCAATGTGATAACAGTCCACAAATCTGTTAATTGCTCCTATTAATTCATGGCTATTTCTTAATTTCACAGTGCGTTTCAGAGTTGTTGATATTCCCGGAAGTTTGTCCGTATGCATGCTTGCTACATGTAACAGAGTGTTCCACCAAATACACGTAACAGGGGTACGCGCCGTTCTGCTAAGTACGCTCACCCAACTACTCTTGTGGATCTTAATAAGCATGCATGTATGCTTCTATGTCCACCCTGTACTCTTATACTTGTATGCTTAATTATGTTTTTAATTTGCTGCCCTATATAGCAGGGGGGGGGGGGGGGTGAACAAAAATCTTCCGGCACGTAACCAACAAGCAATTTTTTCCGCAACTAAAAAAAAAAATTCCTGCTTGTTTTTTTAGTGTTTTGGCAATGGCTTGGGCTTCAAAACCACTTTGAATGAGCGAAATAATATAATTCTAACTTGTAAACTGACTGCAGGCAGTTATCGTGTTGTATTTTGTTGCAAATTTTGAAATCCAAGATGGCCGCTGGCAGCCATGTTTTTTTGGCCGAATGACCTCAAAATGACTCATTCCTATTTACATGTCCATGTTAACATCCATGATAAATAGTATGCACAGAAATTCATATACAGCTGTTTACAGTGAATTCCCCCCCCCCCCGCAAATCTCTGTTTTAGTGTTAAAAGGGGGGTGGGTGTCAAAATATGGTCGGAAAAAAACTGCCGAAAACGGAAAAAAAATTGGCGGTGGGGGTGGGTGGGTACAAAAAATGATCGAAAGGGAAAAAATGCCATACGTGCCTGAATTTTTTTTTCGACCCCCCCCCTGTATATAGTGTGTATTTGTGTCCGTATGTTTATTTAAACTGGGGTTGTCAGGCAGACTATATATACTAAAGGCCAATCAGAATGGATTATTTACTCAGATCAAGAAATGACGTTGCTGTTTGGTAAAACCTATTTTCGACAAAACATTTCTGAATTTGGGATATTTATATGATTGACATAATAGAGCTTTCCAGGCTGACTTTATGCTATGTTGGGAATTGCTACCGTGTCGCCCCGTATACTCGTATCGACATTGGCAGAATTATCCACCCTGTACTCTTATTCCGCACTGCATGTATGATGTATGCTTATTTAGACCCCGCGAGGGTACCTCCAATTTATGCACAGAAGCATTGGCAGCTCAGATTTGAATCATGCGCTGAAAGTGCTGGGATAAATTGATATTCCGTGACTATATGTACGATTACGAATATATCAATCGAAGTTGTAACATGGTATTTTAGTTTGATGACACAGACATTTCTCCGAGTGGTCTAGCACATGTAGTACCATGTACGTAACATCCTATAATTATTGTAATATTGATCAATGTAACTTAATGATCAACTTGGTGGTTGCTCCATTACGTGTCACGTACGATCATATTAGGTTTACCACATGTGACTTGATTGACCAATGAAAACATTATTTCTCGGAGACACTCATTGATATGTTATCGCTAGTGCATGGGTAATCCGTGTTCTATTGTATTAGTGGTAATCGGTATCCTTTAAATAATCGCTCAGTGAGTACACCGCAACCGTTCGTGCATTGTGTTATATGTCATCAATGGTTATCGTCTGTTCCAACAATTTAAGTTTTAAGATGTATTTCAAGGGTTGTCATGCAAAATCGCTGGAGTATTATATTGAATACCATTCTGATCAAACCCAATCACCCATCGGTAATGAGCACACGGGTATAATGTACTGTATTACAATACAGTGGTATATTGCACTTCACGCCTCCTGTGTACCTCCCATAACCTTGTACACTGTTCAACACGGCAATTGTAAATCTATAGTACAGGCACCAGGGGCCTATACTATAGAATACAATTTTTGTAATAGCAGGCTTATTTGAGCCGTACAGAAGGTGTCGAATACTATAGACCACTGTAATCTAACAGCGAACGCGATTTCTTGTAAATCACAAAAAGACGGCAAATCGAGTACTATCGACTACCGTTTGTTGAACGCACATCTAAACATTTGTGATTTCGTCAAGGGAAATTACTCTAATGATATATATGCGAATGATATGGCAGTGCATATTTGTGTCAGTTGGTGAGTGATTTAGTTGATGTATAAAGGTACATTATGTGTGACTAGTTCCCGATAATTGGGTTATTTTGACCATGCACAATTGCGTACGGTGAAAATTCATTCCTTCGGTATTGTGTGGAATACTGGTTGCCATGTTGAGATATTTTATCCCACCTCGATTGCGTATATATAAAAGCGGAATATATGGAATCCAATTCACGCGTGATGTTACACCCCACCCCAACCAATTCATATTTGAACCCCATGTCCCATGGCCGTAATCTTGCTCCGTCTATGTAATTATTACTACAACAGCATACCAAGTCTCGTTCTCGTTGCGCATGTGACCAAAACATAGAACATGGCGTATTCGTCGGACGAGGAATTAGAATTATTTCTGCATGATGGAAATGCTCGCCGAGAACGTCTTTTTAAGGAACGTCGCTTTAATGTACGGGCGGAATACGAATTTCGAGAGAGGTACCGAGTGCCAGGAAGTGTGGTTGATTATTTAGTGGACAAAATAGGCGGCCACTTAGTTCCTGACGCGGACAATAGCAAGCCATTATCTCCAAGGGAGCAAATCCTAATCTTTCAACATTTCATGGGAACAAATGCTTTTTACCATGTTATACAAGATTGTCATGGCGTTGGCAGATATATAACTGTTAAGCGAATCATCCACAAGGTAGCCCCTCTTGTCGTTGGCTTAGCACCAGAGACTATAAGATGGCCAGATGACACCATTGCTGTGGCAGAGAAGTTTTTTTTAGATGAGTGGGGTGCCCAGCATATGTGGGATCATCGATGGCTCGCACATCAGAGTAATTCCTGCCAGTGTCGACGAAGCTGCATATGTCAATCGACACCACGTACACAGCCTGAATGTCGCGATCGTTTGTGGTCCCGATCTCGAAATATATTTCGCGACCACTCGAGCACCAGGAAGCTGGAATGATTCCCGTGTTGCTAGAGAATCGGCATTGTGGCGTGAATTTAATGACAGAGGCAGGAGACCATTTCCAGGAGCTGTCATTTTGGGGGATAGTGCATGCGTACGCTTGCACTGACTGGCTAATTACCCCCTTCACCGCAGAAGTCATGGCAGCGCATAAACGGTTCAACAAGGCGCATCGAAAAGCTAGGAACACGGTTGAACGGTGTTTTGGGGTTGTTAAAAATCGCTTTTATGTTCTGAGGACAATCATGCGAGTGAGAGACATTTCAAGGGCATCATAATTACTCCATAATTTGTGTCTCAGTCATGGCGATGATGGCACATATTTAAACGCCCCCCCCCCCAGACAGACATGCCTCAAGATGAAGATGTCAACGACGAAGTTGACAACATGGAGAGGCGCGACCAACTACCCCGGCTGTTCGAGTAGAGTTGCCAGATTTGTGATATACTCGTGGGCAACCCGTAAATGCGTATTATATGCATGTAATGAAGTAAAAAATATGTCTACCTGCATGTACATTTACTTATTTACTCTCCCATTATACAATTTACAAATAAAGTCTGGGGCATAACATAAATTGACGTGGGGCAGCTACGTGGCCACACGGGATGTTTTGTGAGAGGGGATCCCATCCCTCAAATTTGTCAAAATATTTAATAGTTGGAAATGTCATGCCTGACACATTAGTTTGGAACCAAAAATAGATTGGATTTGTATACATAGTTTGATATTGGGGATTGTTAGGTGGACACCCTGAACATACACCTTATAACCACGTCCATGGGTGATGGGATGCGAATTTTACAAACCCTTAAAGGGATACAATACACTAAATCCGGCCATGTATGGGACCATCTCCCTTTATACTCAACAAAACATATGCAACAAATGAATGAATCTGAGCCATTGATTAGTGCAAAATATACTCGTGTGCTCTATGAACAATGCAAGCAACATGGTAATTATAATTAAAATGACTTTTTTACCGAGTCATAAACTCATTTGCATTTTAATTACCATGTTTTAATTACCATCGTGCGATTACCATATATTGTTTACCTGGAGTTTCAGAAACTTAAACACAACACAAATATAAATCAACATTTTCTTCATAAACCTGTAAAGTAACGTCAATTTAGTTCAGTTGCTTAGTTTCTTGATATCCTCCAGTTGAAGTTTTAAAGCACGTATCTCAAGTTTTTTACAAATGTTCTTCAATCTCAGATTTTCTATTTCTAGGGTGAGTTTTCTTTTTTTTAGATTGATAAAGTCGTCGTTTAGTAGTTTGTCGATTCCTCTGACTTTGGCTTTCCCTTTCCCTTTAGCTGTCATGGTTGGTGGTGCCGGTGTTTCTGTGACGTTATTTGATGCACTAGCGTCCGATGTGCTAGGTGTCTGCGTGTCCTGCTGTTCACTATCAGGAATGTTCACATTTAAATTCGCCTGTGCCGCATCCGATGTCGACCCCATTATAACAGGCGTGTCTGGCACTGCCGTTGAGTTCAAAGCCGCCGAATCGCGTCCAATGCTATCCAGAATGACGTTATCGACGTCGCTGAGTGCTGCTGTTGAACCACCTTCTGTTCCGGTGCCGTTCTTCCCCTTCAAATACCTCGCTAATGTTGCCCGCTTGAGGTTCGGCCACACAGTGTCTCTCAGTGTTTTCGCATCCGAAATTCTGGCATCAAGGGACCACATTCTATCAAACACTGTCTGCCATGTTTGCTCTTTAGATTTTCTGGTGATTGTGGGTGTAAATTTCCCAAAGAGAATGTCTTTTTTATCTCGTATCGCCTGTACGAGCATCATTTTTTGCTGGTTATTCAAGTTGACCATAATTACAACGTTGTTGCACAACTAAAGTTGACATTTTCCCACAATAAAAATCTAACACTGAATCAGGGTGCGGCAGTTTATGATAACACTATTGTCCAGAAAATACACTCAAGTCTCGTGCATCAATGTGTTAAGCTACACGATCAGACACACATCTCAGTCGTGGGTCACTGCACTATACCCATTATATGCGAAAGTACACATATAGTACATGCACTCTAAGAAACAAGTGTAACCAATTGGTTCGTCATTGGTTTCCCACTTTGTCCCCAAATCAAGAACCAACTGGTTCTGCGTGGAACAGAGAACCATTTGGTTTTTGATGAACCACTGACGAAAATCCAGACAAACAATCAGTTGGCTATTTGCGACATAGTTTGGTCTTCACAAATAAGCAAGCAAAAAACCATTGGTTTTTCGTCATGCATAGTTTGGTTCTTCGGTCTCGTCCATCGGAAGAGTGTAGAGATGTTTAGAAATCGGATTCACCATTTGCAAGAAGACATTCAGCGCGAGGTGCCATATATAAACCGCTCCCTATATAACAGAGGGTGGATATGACCGCTGAGAGTTGAGTCAAAATCGTGTACATAGCATGTAGCAATCCAACCGAAATACGTGTGTCCATCTAACTTCCCAGATACCCCAAATATTTCAATATACATCTCTCCCAATCATTCTGATTATGATTATAACGTCTTCGCTGAAACGCTAGCACATATCGTATCCGTATACATTCAATTGAGAGCAGAGCAACGATCATTTGTGTACACTCAGTGGGACATCATAAACCGTATAGGTTGTACTCCATAGTATATGCGATACATCATTCACACGTGTGCAATGGCTAAATCCTAACAAGCCGGTGTGATGCTATAGTCATGCCGAATATGCTATATCCACATCACAAGTATGGATATAGTTATGTTTCGAGACATCAAAGTCATTGTCCCCGGACAAAACGCACTGATCTGTTAGCTGTTGGAGCTGACGCCATCAAAGGACCAATCAATGCCTCGAGGAAGACATATTGTGGGTTATCTTGGTCGTGTGTCTACGGTTATATAATGTACACGTTTCTTAACGGTTCGTCGAAAGAGGTCGGGAAACACGCCTACATGTTGCCCTTGAACTGGCAACATCAACTGTATATAGCAACTTATGATTGCCAAGAGTGGAACCTGATTTTTCTAGCTAGCTTTGGACGGGGACAGCGGCCGAAATATTAGAAGTGGGAACATCTAGACCTTAACAGTTGAACAGTTTGAGGTACCATGCAGCTGGATAAAATTCAACCCATGATGGTGGTGCGATGGCTGTTCTCGGACTTGATATTTTCGACCTGTGTCAAGATGCAATGCACTAGATACCATACACAGTGATAACAGACCATGCAGCGATGTCTACGGTTATGTCTGCCACAAAAATGTACTGTGACGTCAAGCATGCAGAGGATCGCGGGAAAGACAGAGACAAACATAGCACTTTGACAGTATGGTGACCTATATAATGCATCTACAAGCATGAACATTATTATAACATTCAAAATAATGAACAGAAATTTTCGACTGATCTTTCAAATGGAAACGGACAATAAAAGCCCACAAAATATAAAAAAAATCCCCTAATTTGCAGTATCGTGTCTCATTCTAGACTATTGTTTTTTTTAATATGGTGCCATCGATCTATATATAGAGGATCTACAACGATTTCCAAGTTTATAGCGAAATTTACAAAACGAGACCAGTAAATTAGGTCTGGACCGAGCCTTTGACGATGTCTATACCTAATTTACTGGACGAGTTTTGTAAATTCCACTATAAACTGTGGAGGAGTTGTTGATTATATTTATTACATGATCCAGAACCTGGACAAAACATACTTAAATCAACAAATGGGACACGAAACTAACATCGGCTTCTATAAAGCATGCGATGGCGTTTCATGTATCCATGCGTTGTTTGCCCGCGTATATAAATAGTCCCAGATAAATAAAACATCTTTGGCGTACTTAATGGCGTATATGTAATGACAACTTTTAAAATTCTTCATTCATTACAGTTTGTTGGAAAAAATATTGGAGACATAGTGTTTTGAGACGTATATAGCATATGGAACGTAAACAGACGACACCGGAAGTCAAAGGTCATCTGGAACGATTTCCTGGTTTAATATCACAATATATAGAATGGGTTTATTTAATGGAATAAGGCTATGATCATGTAATAAATAAATCGATGTTATCAGGATCATAAACAAATCAATGTGTGTAAAATACAATTATTTATTATATAATTACATGCATTAAGGGTTTCTTGAGCGTTTTTGTACTCGTTGTTATCCAGACCATATAACACCATCTGAATCTTAACGAATGAAGGGGGACTGTATTTATAGTTTCCACTCGAGTGCCATACACTCAATAGCGATGGAATAAAGGGGATATTTTTCACGTTATTTGTATTCTATGTCACTGAATTGCACTCGAATTCTGTATCTGGTGGGGTCAATATATTACTACTTATATTTACATTCATTTAATGCAACGGATAAACGGATCGTCAATAAAATTGGACAATAATTTGTCTATACAAGGGGGGTGGGGTCAGGACAAAATTTCCGGACACCATGCGCTAATTGTTTTCACCACCCCCTAATTTTTATTTTATCCGATTCTGAGATAGGGACATACCCGCGCCAAACTGATTCAAATGACAATTTTGCTCAGTTTTCCTGTTCGTATCCGACCAATGTTCGGTATCATGATTATAGATTATCTTATATACCAAAAAGACTGTATAGTTTCAAAACAACTCTCCAATAAATATGGGCTATAGGCTGTGCTGGTGGATTGACATTTGAAATCCAAGATGGCTGCTGGTGGCCATGTTTGTTTAAACAACTTTTGGGGGGAAATGGAGGTCACCTCGAAGATAAAATATGAAGTTTGGTGACGATTGGATGAGAAATGTGACCTGTAATGTGCGCTAAAGGATTTTGTCACACAAAGAGTAAAATCCAAACTGGCCGCTGGCCGCTGTGTTTTCTTTTACAAAATTCGGGGGGGGGGGTGGTAGGTACCTATCGAGAGGTCACGGAAGAAGGATAAGCTATGCAGGGTGTGTTAAAGGATTTAGTGATGCAAAGAGTAAAATCCAAGATGGCTGGCAGCGGGCATATTTTTCACATCTAGAGGTGATCCCAGACCCATATACCGAACATCATTGAAATCGGTCAAAGTTTGTTTTAACACCTTTGTTTTATTTTATTATGTTTTTATGAATAGTCTATTTGTATTTTAAAAGTTCAGTGAAGAGTTTACAATTATTTGAAGAATTTATTATTGTGTTATGTTTTCATTTATATCAGGTTGAATAAACGATTTTCAATATAACTGATTAAATCGGAGCCTTTTCATGTCAATGTGCATTGTTACATCCTTGATGAAAACATTTATCAACCTGACCTTTTTATTTCCCATTGGTGTCATACCTCACTATTAGCTGATGGTGAACTCAAACCGCCTGCCAAGAGTTAAGTGCTTACATATTACATAATAAAAGCATTCTTGAAACCTTTTGTTCCATTATTTTGAAGAAAAATGACTCTAGGAACAAATTTACAGGGCCAGGAAAAAATGTGTAAGCCGGGCTGCTGACTCACCCACCACCCCCGCCTATTGTTCGGAAAAAAAACATTGCAGACCCACCTAGTCTACAAGGAAATATTTGGGCACTTTATTTTTACTAAAAGAGCAACAAATAACATTGCCTCTCTTTTGTGTCGTCTGCTTGGATCAGTGTGAGGCTCCATACGGGACTGTGCTATAACCCTTTCATGATGGGAGCTGCTCTGGTGCAACATTAAAGCCTTGTGCCAATGCATATATATATAATCTAGGTCGCCTCGCATATATAAGAGAATGCATTGGCTTAATAATGTTTCATCATTTTTTATAATTTTGTCCTACATGTACATTCTTTAATCACAACATTTTTTTTAACATAACAAAGGTAAGTCGATAGGCGAAAACTCTTTATTTGATATTGATTAATAACGAAACTACATGTAAGAAAAAACTCCATCTATTTTATATGTACGTGCTGGTGATAGTTTTACAGAATTTTAGCAAATTTACTTATTTTCACATTTACCCTCCGCGGGTGTCGTTGCAATGTATGTTCATATAAAACGAGCACAATGCTTTCCACTGAAGCTTCTTGAAATATTGCTAAAAACCCTGTCCCAATGCATTATCTTATAAATATATGTGAGTCTCCCACAGGGAGCCTTTCATATATAAGATAATTCATAATTGGCGTAACAATATTACCTTGACCTGTAAGCCAGTGCATTCTCTTCTATATCAGAGGCTCCCTGTGTGAGACTCGCATCAATATATAAGAGAATGCACAGCCACAGGGACGATAACGTTGCACTAGTACAGATCCAGTCATGAAATGGTTAACGTTTCCATGACTGTAGTTTCCTGAAATGATGAGAAAACCATATACTAATGCATTATCTTATATATGTGATTCTCGCATATGGAGACTCGCATATATAAGAGAATACATTGGCCTAACAATATTTACATTGACCTTGTGAAGCCAGTGCATTCTCCTATATATTCACGGCTCCATGTAAGATAATGCACTGGCACATTATAATTAATGCTGCACATGCGCAGCTCCCGATATGAAAGGGTTAAGAATCGTTATCGAAACTGAACTTAGGGTCATGAACATAATTCGAAGTAGATTAGTAGAATACTCATCGTTGTTTTGTCCTACACAGTACATGGTTCCATCTTGGTTATAAGGAGAAGGTGACCATAGCGGGGTTGTATATCTTTTATCCGAATTGTGACCACGAATAAAGCGACATGTAAATACACTGAAAAACTAAATTGTTGATATTCGACACAAAAGAGTAGCATTTATACTCTGTTATGGATACAATTTGATCCAATTCTTTAAAGTGTAGCCATTGCATATGCGTAGAGTAAATATTTACACAATTTATCTAGGTGCAGCTACATTTTTATATCGTTGAATTTTACTTTAATACACTTTATTGTATCACATGAACCAGGCCTCATACCTTTTAGTAAGACACACGTCTAGAATTGGCACGCACAATGACGTATGATTTATTGATTGACTGATTGGGGTTTATTGTCGCTTTAGCCACTACGGCCATATCACGACATTGCCAGTTTTAGTGGTGGAGGAAATCCGCACACTTGCGACTAATCTAACAGTGATTTCAATGGCTGATAAACTCGTCAACCATGTGCGGCAAACCACCGGCCATCGGCGAGTAACTGGTAACTCCACCAGATAACGATTTCGAGTTACAAAGTCCATGATGGAAACATGTGGATTTGAACCCTAATCGCCAGCGCTGGAGGGCGAAACGGCTTGGAGTTACACCCCTAACCGATTGAGCCACCGAGGCCCCTTCACAAGGACGTAAGAGGTTAGCGCAATTATAGCGATCATTCGAATGCACTACAGTTTAGCTGCCATTATACATTATACCAAAATACAATAACTGATTTACGGGGGTCAATTATCGATAAGCTGTCGGAAAGTGTAGTCCGGTTCAAAGGCACCGGCGCGCGCCCCAAATGTTCGATATTCCTACGCGTCAATGTTAACAGCTGATCTAATTTAACTGGTTGCTATATAAACAAAACAATTTTATCTTTAGTTTTGATAAGGAAATCAATATTAATTTTTTAAACCCAGCCGTTCCAGATCGTTTTTTCTTGCTCAAATGTGATTATATGATAAAAGGGATCTTAAATTCGTCGCAATTCTATACGAAATGTATTAATCTCGTCCACTAAATTTAGTGCACTCGGTTAATACATTTCGTATAGAATTTCGACTCATTAGATTCCTCTATGTACACAAAGGAGCAACACTAATATGTAGAATTCATCCAAAACAAACCGTTTAGTTTATTACCCAAAAATGACGGATGACAAACATAGCATGCGGGAACCACCGTGTGGCGAATTAGTTTAAGCTGATAATAAACGTTCTTTATTGCTAATTATTAGTGCCTTGAGGTCATTTGAGGACAACGGCATCTATCCCGGGACATTTCCCGTGTCTTGCTATACCTCTGCACCAAATTTCCCACATATTTTATGAGCTGATAATAAAAGCTCTTTATTAATAATGTAATCTATCAGTCCCCATGTAAGTCATCTGAGGTCGAAGGTGCCTTTCCCAGGACATTCCGCTGGCCGTGTGTCTAATATGTACCAATATCCCTACATATATTCTAAGCTGATAAGGAGTGCTTTTGTTTACTCATATATGCCCCATTAAGTCGTCTGATTTCAAAATTGACGAGTGACAAACATGTCATTCAGGACAATATCATCACCGCTGCACCGCTGATAATAACCACGCATATAAAGAAAGCTGAAAGTTTGTCCGGAATTTACGACGGACACCGCTGAAACCACGTTCGTCTTTAGAGTAGTTAACGCATTATCATCCCTGGTCAAGTGGTCCTGCAAAAGTGCTATGATGCTGTTAGCACAAACTGATGCTGTTAAAACACCGCTATGTTATCTAAAGTTGTCATATGTGTGGTTTTCGAATAATCTGAACACCAAGGAAAACCCATTATTTGTATCAAATATTTGAGAAACATATTTTGCGAAATATTTGTAATACTAATTGTATTAGTTGTTGAAAATCGACTCCAATCAATATGGCTATTCATGTCGTTTTACAAACACAAAGAGCAGACATTATTAAATTTTTCAAAAATATATATATGTTCTTGAATGTTTCATACAGACCCTGACTTTTTCTCAAATCCCTCGGATTAGCCAAACACCGCAAAAATGGCGTTTTCTTAACAGCATCGGTTTGACCTACCTGCATCATAGCAATTCAGCAGGACCCACCAGTATCACAGGTATTTGGCTAAACAAAAAATCAATAAAAATATATAAAGCTAAGTATCAAGGCTGATAGTGAAAATAGGAGGTCAAAAATCATCATCACAAAGCAAATTATTTTATCAAATTGATCTGTAATTCTAGCATTATGTGCCCAAGTAATCATATGTTTGGTTAAAGTTTTGTTTTCCGTCGTACTTTAAACAAGTGAGCATAGAAAATCATTCGAAGTTGTCAATGAAATTTATTTTTTGTTAACCGAAACGTCCGTCGAATGAAAAATCAAATAATCCAACCGGTAAATCACCGAAATCTATACTATTATCATCAAACTAAATAGCCCTATTGTCAAACATATGTTGTTTTATGAAGTACAGAAAATTTGGGGGTTGTACTCAACATACATCGAATTTAATAACGATTTATGTCCTTTTTTTTCGTCAGTTTTACAGATTTCTTTTCGCGGTAGGCCATTTTGCAAAACTGAAAGCGAAACTAACTTGAACTTTATTAAATTAATTTTAATATATCTCTTTTAATTGATATCCGGCATTCTTAATGATAAAAATCATGCGGTGGATATATAATACCCACTAGATAAGCAATTAGATAAACATTTTTTGGTATCGATGTAAAATTATTTTATTTTGGGGTCATTTACTGCAGCGTTTCTCGAGTTTGTTTCGCACTTTAAAATGGCCTCCTACGAAAAGAAATCTGTAAAACTGTTATTCTATAAATAATGCATGTTTGTCTGAGTGAAACAAATTAAAACAGAACAATATTTAAATACGAGTGAGGTAGGTATCGATGCATCTATCCCGCATATTAAACATCATGAGAATGTGTAGCATTTGCAGCTTCCACTAACGCTGACCATCACAACGTTTGTTCAGTTGGTAGAATGATGATGTCGTGTACCTGGAACAGATATGTATGTGGCAAATTAGACATGAACCGATTATCGTTGTCTCAAAATTGGGTGAAGCAATAGTAGGATCTGCATTAACATAAGACGAAACATATGAGTCATACAACTATTTTTTCTTTGAATATTGTGACTGGAAATGCACGTGATATTCCATACAAGTCTATTATATATATATACGTATTTCAGCATTAGCTATACCTATGTAACTGTTATACCGTTGGTGATTGGAACACAAGGACAATATAAGTCTACTGTACACCATTAAGCCACATGTCTAGTCTACATAGAGTACGGCCATCAAATAAAACCATAACGCACTAACATAATTTATCCACGCAAGCAAATATACGCGTCACAGAGCCGAGACGAAGTTTCCGGGATTAGTCCAGAGAGACCATTGGATCCATTCCAGACGAATGTCGTTAGATGGATTGTGAGTTTACAACCATGGGCAATAATGATCGATATTTCCGGTCATCAACAAACCACGCAACTATTCATTAAGTATTATATCCCGCAAGACTGCAATTCCATAACACACATATTGACCGCGCATTACGATGCGAACAAATATCATAATATATGAAGTACAAATCACGACTAAATCATAAATAAAGATACCGGATCTCTTCCGGGACACCATTACACCGATATAATTTATATAAAAAAAAGATTTTAAGACTACAAATAAATTGTTCTGTGGATAGAACACTGAATAACTAAAGATTGGATATATTATTGGTCTACACATGTATAATAAAGGGGTTTATTCCTGGTGTTGCAGATTAAAATATTTCCAATTTTGCTTTGGTGGAGAGTGGGAAAATGTATCCTTCAGGAGTGGCAGGTCACTATGACACTGCGTGTGTCATTGCTATATAAATATACATCTCAAAAGTGGCAGAGTAGCATTCACATAGCGCTAAGTCGTTACCTCCCTGAAGAAGCAAACTAATATTTAGTGAGATGAAATGTTATCGTAAAATGCCACACAAAATTAAATCGCTTATTACTCGACACATGTCTTTATATATTATGTGATTGTACTGCGACCAATTCGGTCCGAGCTTACTTGAACGTGGGGTGAAGCTGATAGCGAATAAATCAAAGCATCGGCGATGTCGTCGGCTTGTAGAAACTGCAAAGAAAAGAGCAAGTCTAGAAGTAAAACGTATCCGTGTTCATGGGTTAAACGGAAATGGCTCGTTCGATCCCAAAATCACGTAAACATAATTTTGGTGAGAGGTATCTCAAACATATATGCATAGATTTCTTGATAATTTCGTCGATATAGTGCTCAAAGAACGTGGAAACCCCGTTGTGCAATTCTAACTTTATTTGACATATATTGGACAAATTTTGACATAATTATATGTCAACCAATTGAATACCAATAAAGCTAAAATAATGTCATTACATTCAAATAGAGTTATGCACCTTGTATAAAGTGACTTTGGAGCTGTAATACTAGATGTACTCTGACCACTGGATATTGGATGTTCATGTGATAACTAATTTAGTGTTATACTTATATCACCTGCAACTATTTGGATCAAATCTTCATATTTTCACAGCTGGACATCACATATAATGGTATAAAACTGTTAAATGTGTGTTCATTAACACACCTGGTTCAACAATAAAAGGGTTGATTAAGCAATGCCAACCTCAATACAGATAAGTGCTAAGACAAACTTAAGTAAGAATACGAGGAAGATCAGAATAAAAGTATTTGACTTATTGCATCGGATAGTATGTGTGTGAATGATTAATTATTTCCTATACACCGATCAACCAATCGATACCAAAAAATAAACAGGTGCGGGGTGTGTCATCAACAGAAATTAACACGATTCGACAAAAATACTAGAGCTCTTTTGAACACTTTTTTGTTGAGAAAAATAGGAATCACCCACAAGTGTATCGTCGTGGGTATGTACGGATGGATGGACAGATGCACGACGGATTGTTGATTATAGGCATGTTGTGTACCATGCATTGTATGTGTACACAGAAACAAAGCATTTGTCTCAAGTGTGGTGAGAGAAAAGTTAAAACTGAAAAAAAGAAACATTTCATAATGAAAAGCAGTGCATACGCTGACTTGAGTAATTAATTCATTTTGCTCAACATTATCACATACACGTTACAAACATTAGCGATGATGACAAATTCATCTTCACAATGACAACGGTCGCAAACTAATGATCAATTATGTGTGCAATATGATCCGGTTATTCTTCCAAACAAGAGAAAATGGAACTATGGGCAAATGCAAGTGATGGACAATTAATATTTATATTTAATCAAGACTGATATGTAGGGTATAGTTAGACGATTGTTTGCTGTTTTATGCATGTCTATTATCTATATGTAGGGTATAGTTAGACGATTGTTGGCTGTTTTATGCATGTCTATTATGTATATGTAGGGTATAGTTAGACGATTGTTGGCTGTTTATGCATGTCTATTATGTATATGTAGGGTATAGTTAGACGATTGTTGGCTGGTTTATGCATGTCTATTATCTATATGTTTAATTTACTATTAACTTATCTTATACTTTCTGGTATTTTCATCTGCTTGACTCGCCTGCATAAATTATCTGATCTGATCTTATCGTATTCTATCTTATCTTATCGGATTCTTATCTTAACAAACCCGCATAACTGATCTGATCTGATCTTATCGTATCTTATCTTATCTGATTCTTATCTTAACAAGCCTGCATAAATGATCTGATCTGATCTTATCGTATGCTATCTTATCTTATCGGATTCTTATCTTAACAAACCCGCATAACTGATCTGATCTGATCTTATCGTATCTTATCTTATCTGATTCTTATCTTAACAAGCCTGCATAACTGATCTGATCTGATCTTATCGTATTCTATCTTATCTTATCGTATCTTATCTGATTCTTATCTTAACAAGCCTGCATAAATGATCTGATCTGATCTTATCGTATGCTATCTTATCTTATCGGATTCTTATCTTAGGGTGCGTTTACATTGCTGTATATATGTATACAGTTCTACACACATACTAGTGTAAACGGTTAATATAGAAATGCACACAGAAAGAAAACAGTATTCGTTCGTGTGAGCAAAAATCGTGTCCGTTATAATTCACGGTCAACACCGAGGCATTGCGACATGCAAATCTGATTTGTTTAATTGTTACCCGGGCTTGGCGAATGTGCGTAAAATTTCTTTGTCATTTCAACCCATGTATTTCATATGGAATACAACGAGCATTGGGACAATTGTCAGAAAATCCGGTGCGCTATCTTTCTGCGGCAGTAGCACACGGCCGGGCCCACCATCTCCTGCTTCTCTTATACTCAACTGATGCTGACGCGGCACATATCAAATCGCTTTGGTCTGCTGATTCATTATTTTTGTCTGGCCTAAACTGTCATGACTCATAGTGAATTGTCAATTACCAGATTACTGATGAGCGCGCGTTCACTATCAGTAATCATATTGTGATCACAGTAATCCGCGACACGTGACTTCATACATATCTGTATACAGATCCACGCCAATGTAAATGCACCCTTAGCAAGACGCTGATTCTAATGATGATATTCCTGATTATGAATATGTAGTAATTGTGATTATTTATTATATATAAAATACTATTGACTTAATTACTTACACAGCATACACTAATGGCATTATTTATTGATATGCTCTACGACAGTACACAGGGCACATTTGATCAGAGTTGTTGTAAACGAAGGACGCGGATTATTACATTCTGTCAATAGTAAGATCAGATCAACGTACATGTACCTACGCATTCGTCTGAATGTAAAAAGTACCATGAAATGTGTATTAAACTATTCTATGGCCTAATTCTATGTGCACAGTTGGGATTTGTTTAACTATATTTATTGACAAGTTGTTTACAGATATGTTGCCAGTTATACGGGGACTTAAAACAAAGGCCCCAAATTCGAGACTGCAGATTTCCAAGATCATGTCATGAATCTTTACTTCGGCTTACGCCCGTAGAGATCACATTCCACCAGTACAAAACCTGGGAACTTCTTCATGTTCTGACCTAATGTAAATAAGGCTGGAATATATTTCTTTATTAATACGTGTTCCTCGATAATCTACTTTAAATTTGGGGATGGTTATAGCTCCAGATTGTATGATTTTTAACTTAACTTGACGAAGTAAAGCTTGAGCTATTGCCATGTGTTGACGTCCCTCGTGGGTGCGTGCGTCCATCAACTATTTACTTTGGTTCACCAAACTTCATATGGATCTTTGGATGGACATCTAGATGGGAGCCATCCATTATTTATGAAATCAGTTAATAAAAACATGGCCGCCAACAGCCATCTTGGATTTCTAATTTTAATCCATCGGCACATCCTGCAGCCCGCATATATCGAAGAAATATTTTATATATTTACAGCCATCATTAGGATCACCTCCAGATAACAGCTATAGAATTTGAACGATTTTCGATGAAAAACATGGCCACCGGCAGGTACGAAATTAGGCCAGTACGTATTTGTTCAAGTTTGTCGAACATACTTTTGCTTTCTGGACTCGTTCTCAGATCACTGAGCAAGGTATTTATTATTGATTCGTGATGCCCATGGAACTGTGAACGACACAAATTTCGACCGCTACCATGTCGGATTCGAACCCTCGACCGCATCGAAGGTGTATGTCGACCCACTAATCAAATTATCTATTCACTTCCAATTATGTACGTGACGGCAGTGGTAAGACCAGCTTAGCTATGGGACATAACGGTGTCTTGTAGTTTGCCATAGACAGCCCAATTCGTTACACATATCGAATTCGAGTTAGTGCTTACATGGGAGCGACTGTACCAAGCTTGAGCCGTTTCTTCGTCGAAACCACGCGCCAGAAACTCTGTCTTAACTAATCCAGGACTGATACTCTGAAACGAAATAAAAATGAATAGCGGTTTCAATGTGGTCCACGAATAAAATCAGCAAAATGCATCAAAGATCTGATTTGATAACACGAAGCTACCATTTGTACTGTTTCTATACCCGAGATTACCCATGTAACAATGCAGTCATCCATGTTGTGTTCACCTACAATCAGGCCTCAAAATATGGTGCTGGTCATTTGCATACCGAGGTCCGCAGAGGGTGAATTTAGTAATGCGACCCTGCATAGTGGGCTAGCGTCACCAAAATTCACCCCTTTGGGGGCCTGACTCTGCACGGCTTCATCTGCAATGGGAGACAAAGATTTGATGTTCTCAGATGACGAACATGGTGATGAGCAACCATTTGGTACCTGGATTATGAGTTGTGTCGTCTCTCCAATTTGGGGATATACATAACGAAACAAGAAATGCAGCTTTAAGCTGCCCACGGAATGTTGGCACTTTTATTAAATTCATTGACTGGTCTACATTATCTATCGGCTTTCGACTTGAAACGAAATGCATGTTTCTCGAAAGTGGTTCATCAGATCTAGATGGCGATCTAATTACTCCCTGGTCATATATACTAGTAGATTTTCAAAATATGATGTTTGAAAAAATAATTAACTTTTTGTCCCGGAGAAAAAACCTGAAGATAATAAAGATCATTCGCACTTTTCTACAGCTGTCACTCAAATACTCAAATAATGAGCAGATATGTTTTACCAATCAGCGACAGAGCCGGTCGCTTGCTGCTAATGCTGTTATACATGCATACTTTCAGTGTTGAATTGTCTATTTCAAACAATGTTTTTGTTGTCAAATCATGTGCTGAACTGTTTATTTCGCCATTATGAATTGTATCTATGGTTATAACACTGTTTTTCATTTTGCACGAGATTGTCATAATTTTCACAATTAAGTCGGAAGTGTTCCGGTGTATACATGTACAAAACAGTAGGATCTGTCGGTTCGTAATTTTTCTCCCAGACCCAGTCTTTTTTAATTTTGATTGAAACAATTATATTTTTATTTTAATGTTTGTTTGTTTGTTAAATGTTAAACTGAGCAAGGAGTTCAAACTAAACAAGTTAAAAAACATTTTTTTTAATAAAAAATGTTTAAAAGATTAAAATATGCTCGAAGTGCAAAGCTGAGTCTGTTTCTGTTAGTGATAGCATATGGGAGCGATCATAAACTAATTAAACTATATAAAAATAAAAAAAACTGGTATCCCAGCAACCGTAAGCGCCTCCCACTAGTGAATATATATAGAAAGCTCCCCTATGAGCTTCTGTACTTTTTTTCAGAAACAATTGATGGCTTCTTTTTTTTTTACCGACACATTACGAATAGTGGTTATTGCATAATTACTAATAGTGATTATTGTATGTACTCGCGATAAATGTACATTAATTACTAAAAGTGGTTATTGCATGTATTTCGCAAACATACTAATAGTTATTATTTCATGTATTTCGCGACACATGTAGATTACTAATTGTGATATATAATTGTATGTATTACGCGACACAATCATGTATACGTTACTAAAAGTGGTTATTGCATGTATTTCGCGACACATGTACATTACTAATAGTGTTAACTAATTTGTTTTAACCCCAGCCATTTCGAGATCGCTAAGGCTCGGCTCGAATCGAATTTAGTGCACTCGGATAATACATTTCATATACTTGCGAGTCATTAGAGATCCTTTATATATCACACTAGCCGATGAGCCCGACGTTGTCCGGGCTATTCAAAAACCAAATTTCAAGTCCGGGCTATTCAAAAACCAAATTTCGATAGTTCTACCCGTTTCCGAGATCTGGTCTGCGCATGCGCGAAGCTGGCGTCGCACTGGCTCGGCGACCCGATAAAATTCGTATCCGGGGCAAGATACATTCACATAGCAAATTTCAAGTCGATAGCTCCACCCGTTTCCGAGATCTCGTCTGCGCATGCGCTGCACGGGCTCGCCAATACGACAACGTCCACCGCCTGGTCAAACTACACACACGTACCAAGTTTCGTCCCGATCGGTCGAGAATCGTAGATTTGTATTAATGACAGACAAACAGACAGACAAACAGACAGACAAACAGACAGACAGAGGTCTACAAAATATATATGAGATATATATATATATATATAATCTTTCCATAAAAATTCAAGTAAAAATTGAAAAATATACGAAATAGTTGCCAGAAAGGTGATCGTATGAGGTTTTATGAACTTACTAATTCTAGACCAGTGTTATTCAAAAACCAAATTTCAAGTCGATAGCTCTACCCAGCCCGACGTTGTCCGGGCTATTCAACAACCAAATTTCAAGTCGATAGCTCTACCCGTTTCCGAGATCTGGTCTGCGCATGTGCGAAGCTGGCGTCGCACGGGCTCGGCGACCCGATAAAATTCGTATCCGGGGCAAGATACATTCACATAGCAAATTTCAAGTCGATAGCTCCACCCGTTTCCGAGATCTCGTCGATAGCTCCACCAGTTTCCGATATCTGGTCTGCGCATGCGCGAAGCTGGCGTCGCACGGGCTCGGCGACCCGATAAAATTCGTATCCGTTGTCCGGGATATTCAAAAACCAAATTTCAAGTCGATAGCTCCACACGTTTCCGAGATCTGGTCTGCGCATGTGCGAAGCTGGCGTCGCACGGGCTCGGCGACCCGATAAAATTCGTATCCGGGGCAAGATACATTCACATAGCAAATTTCAAGTCGATAGCTCCACCCGTTTCCGAGGTCTCGTCTGCGCATGCGCGAAGCTGGCGTCACACGGGCTCGGCGACCAGATAAAATTCGTATCCGGGGCAAGATACATTCACATATCAAATTTCAAGTCGATAGCTCCACCCGTTTCCGAGGTCTCGTCTGCGCATGCGCGAAGCTGGCGTCGCACGGGCTCGGCGATCCGATAAAATTCGTATCCGGGGCAAGATACATTCACATAGCAAATTTCAAGTCGATAGCTCCACCCGTTTCGGAGATCTCGTCTGCGCATGCGCGAAGCGGGCGCCACACGGGCTCGCCAATACGACAACGTCGACCGCCTGGTCAAACTACACACAAGTACCAAGTTTCGTCCCGATCGGTCGAGAATCGTAGATTTGTATTAATGACAGACAGACAGACAAACAAACAGACAGACAGACAGACAGAGGTCTTCAAAATATATATGAGATGAAACTCCTATAATATCATTGAAAAATCCATTACATATTTTCTTATCTGTCATTAGTGGCTATTAGCTAATAGTCCAAGCGGTAATCACTTTCATTGTATACCTGCGCGCGTGACGTAATTTTGATTCCGTACTATTTTGTGAATTACTATTTAAAACTGATTATTTGTTTTGATTAAAATTATATTATTGACAAATGTTACCAATAAATAACCCAATAGACGTTGTAATATCCATAACATTTCATGTTATATATTTTTTGTGTATTATTGTTCAATGTACGTCGACCTTAAGAATGTGTATCTCTGGTCAGTTACGATTGAATAGATAACCACTCATTGCATGAACTCATTATGTCTCACTCCACGATCGGTCCGTTGATTGTGATTAATGAATAGCACGATGTGTCCCTCCGCTTGGATAGTTCGTATTATATTGTGACTTTTAATAAACTCATCGAACCAGTCAGTTGTGTGTTATTCAGTTATTCTTTATTGTGTCATATTGCTGGCCATCACATTTGGCGACGATTGATGTGGAACTGCATGAAGACTGCTACAAGATTAACACTGTACAGAGAGGTAAATTTGCTGCTGTTAGCAGTGATTTTGATCACTTTGCCCGACTTTAGGCCATTCGCTGATAGAGAAATGGAGGCGTCGTTGTCGTCCTTTCCATGTTTCGACATATCAGACACGAACAATCTCTCGAACAACTGGTCCAAATGGTTGAATAAATTTGAAATATTCATGGTTGCGATGGATGTAACGGACAACCCTAGAAAACGGGGTCTGTTATTACATTATTCCGGTTCTGCAGTTTACGATGTATTTGAAACACAAGACTTGTATACAGTGTGCATGTTCTCTACAGAGATGATGTTGTTAAAAAGGCATAAAGCTTTAGTTTTTTTCATGTGATATACAAGATATTCAACGAGTTATGTTGGGATATAAGATTTTATGAAACTCGTTTGATAAATTTGATTCACAACTCGTCTACGACTCGTTGTGAATCAAATTAATCAAACTCGTTTCATAAAATCTTATATCCCAACATAACTCGTTGGAGATCCTCTATATCTGAGTATGTTTCGGGTGAACTATTCGTCAGTGAGTATTTAGTGTATACAGTGTTAAGATGGCGCTGAGGTTTCCACCCTCACAAGAATCTCAGTTCGTCACAACGGGAAATTAAAAAAAAGTGGTGCATTAACTGCATTCTTAATAAACTAGAAAACTTTTCTGAACTACAGACACTGCTGAAACCCCAAAATTGAGATAATTCAAATAAATTCAGATATGTTTTTGAGCAGAACAAATATTTTTAAAATATAATTTATTTGGATGTGAGTTGAATTCTTATGAAAATCACAAAAAACAAACATACAATGATTGTATACAATATACAATCGCTGGTTGATTGGTTCAAGTAAATAAATAGGACAATTTGTTTTGGTTGAAAACCATGAAGTGCCAATTGGAAGAAGGGGAACACATTGCATACAAAGTATCTTGTGCGGCAATACAAGAAATGCATGTACTCACATGGCGGTTTGTGCTCCAAAATACACATAATATTATTCGCTTTTGAATTTTTCTCACTATCGAAATAAGTCGATAAATATCTGAACTACCTTTCTACGAGCATTATGTAACCCAAAAAGGCGCATTGAAGTATTGAAAAATATTTTTACTATGAATAGGTGTTTGGGTCCCAAACAAAAATCGCAGTTTGTGCGACATGGAACAGAAAAGAGTCTATTCCTGATATAGTAGCAATAAGAGCGTTTTTCTGACTTCTGGCGAAACGTAGAAAACGGCTGAAAAATGGCTGTGACTTTGGCAAGTGTTTTTTCAGAGCATATGAAGCCGGTATAGTTCATTTATTTATCGACCTATCGTATCCGTTGCTCCAGATTACGTAGACAAACAATTAGAGGTTCGAATGAGCCATGTCCGTTTCAGCGCTTTAGCTTTTCAATGAATACACTAATAAGAACTAGTTTCCTTTATTGACGATTTAGTTTTTCAATACAATCGACATGGCTACCATTTCTTAAATAAACCGCCACTGTAAAACATTAAATAATTTGGCTACCATGAATACGTTACCGTAGTCCGTATGTTAGTCTTCTTTTCCCGTAACTCGTTCCTAACACCCTCAGCGATGGCTCTAACAGCGAACTTGGATGCGGTGTAGACGTGTATGTATTCACTGTTTAGCACGCGGTGCCCAGATATGCTGTATAGAAATAAGCAGGTATGTATACATGTATATAATGCTGTTTTAGCCCTTTCCGATTCAGTTATAACATATACATTTGAATGGGTTATCATTCATCTAAAAGAATGATAAGAAAATATAAGCAAACGAACAACAGGAATCGTATCCATTAGAGGGAATTATACTTTCAACAAACGACAAACAGACGCACATCTAATCTAATATATATTTTGGGATTTATATTTGTCTGTCTGTCTGTTAGCTATGGCCGGGAAAACTGCCGGACGGATTTAGCCAAACTCGCTATATAAGGGTAAAAACACACGGGAATGGTCATCGGACCGCTTTTGAGAACGTCCGAGCACTCCTTCTCCGTGCCCCCTGTCACCGTCCTTGGCAGGGAGTGGTTAACACAATCCATATTTGGTATTGTTAACCGAATAACGCTCTTTATTCTGTCCATATTTGCGCCTACGGCTGTTTGCAAGCTATTTTCCATATTTGGTTTTGTTCACCAAATAACGCTCTTTATTCTGTCCATATTCGGTTTTGTTTATTCCGTCCACTCGCTCTGGTTCTGGCGTTCTCCGCAGTCTGATTTCACAGTTGCAGCAGAGTTCCGTTGTCGCTGATTTCACACACGTTGCAGGTCTCATTTGATGAATTTTTCTTGATAACATTTGCCACTAATTTCTGCTGCTCTCTACATAATTTCGTTGCGGCTGTTGAACTTCTCTCACACTACTCTTGCCTTCCATATTGCCATGTCTCCGCAGTCTGATTTCACACACGTTGCATCAGAGTTCTGTCCACTCGCTTTGGTTCTGGCGTTCTCCCGCAGTCTGATTTCACACACGTTGCAGGGACGGGTACCATCATTTCTCTTCATTAAAAAGGCAGATTTAACTCAAATTAAATACAAAAATTAACGGATTTCGACGAAATTTGATACCTATGGATACTTTTGTCGGGGGAGTGTTTTGGACGGGTCAAATCGTTACCCCGACCTGACCTTAAAAATGGTCAATTCAAGGTCAAAGTCCGGACGAAGTCGGGTCACCTGCTAGTATAATATAAATACCATGGGAATCGACTCCATTAATGGAAATGGTTTTTAACCCTTTCTAGAATCAAGAGAAGAACATCAGCAAAGGTGTGACAAAAATGTTTTGGACATATGCAGGTATCTGACTACCACTATTTTGATGGTTGGTTGATAGTTAGACAGAGTATCCTTCCCTGTTATATGCTACTGTTGAAAACTTCTTGATTATGTCTGGCTTCAGATCACTAATGGCATTAGCAGTTGAACAGTTATCATAAGCACCGATCTGCATGTTGAGTCATTATTAAGTGGAGCACATCTAGTTATCTCAGGACAACTGGTATAATGTTCATTGCATATTAACAGGATAACTAAGTTTTATATATTGTTATAATATATTTGTTTGCTATATATTTCTCCAGTTAAATGTAAATTATTCCCTCAAAACATATTGACCATGATGTTATAAATGAACTTGATACCTCGGTTTAGTATAAGGCAAATTAAAGCACCATCGTATTGCAACATATATATTCACCCCTACCAAAATATAGTTTTTTAGGCTACTGGACAATTATAATAGAACAGTCTCAGGGTTTGTCTATAATTATGAAAAAACCCATTTGGAAAAAATTTGCAAGCACCAGAAAAAAACATGTTTCTCTGGTCTCCGGAACACCCACCCACCCCTCTGTGTACGGATTTGTTTGTGATACCCCCATGTACAGTGTAGTGTATTTAAGATAGTGCTATGTCGCATATTACCTGTTAAGGAAGAATATATGCCCGTCGTCTACTTTCCTCTCCTCTAAGGACCGGTATGTCTCTCTTGTGCATATCATCAATGCCAAAACATTCACCTGCAACTCGTTCGTATAATACAATCAATAAATCAACAAGACGCTCTCCTTTGCAGCTTTCGGAACCACGGCCTTCGTTGGTATTTAATGTATAGATTCAACTACGTTAAAGGCCCACTTAATTTTCGAATCACCAGATCACATTTTATACAACATATTCCATAATATGAATCGTACGTGACACGTAGTGGAGCAACCACACATGCTGTGCCTCAATTTTGCCTTTTATCGGCGACATAGCGCTAAGAATAATTTATGTAACATCACGCAGTGATCAGGACGGAGATGATATGCCAACTTGACAAGACGTTTCGTGGATTGTGCAATCTTGTCTGGATTGTGGCCCACAAACCCAAAACGACATCATAAACCGATTTCATCAAGCTAACCAAAGAAATTGGTCTAATTGAAATTAATAGACCTAAATCACACGTGAATTCTTCGTAAGTTGTGAATTAGTTACTTTCATTTTTATCGCGATGCTTCATTCACAATTCCGCGTTTTTTGCAATCTCCACACTGTTGCTAACCGGAAGTCACGTGATAATTTCTCCAGAATCCATACCCGCGATCTAAAAAATCACTGATGGATATAGAAAAAAATATATGACGTCATGCACATGCCTTAGGGATAAGCACCCTTGGTGGTTGCTATTATATACCAGTTGAAAGAGGAAGCTCTCAAACATTGTATTATCAACTGATCCGGTCGAATACACTGGGAACATGCTGTTTTGTCGATGTACCGAGATGTGTACTGTACTTAAGTTTGATCCTGACTGCACTGTACAGTATATTATTCTTAATGGAAGGGGAATAACTTGTTCTCTTGGTTTGAATTATGATGGATTGGCAACTGCTGACTATTATTTCCACATGGAATAGAATAATATGCTACATATAGAACCCTGCATCATCTCGACACAACCCACTCATGTTAAAATGTTACCATTACTATATATATTACTTACATTGAACGTTTCTCTCCACGCATCAGTGCTTCCACACAGCAAAGACGCGGGTTGAGCCATAAGTCCCGCGTTATTGACACAAACATCAACACCTCCGAATGTCTGCTTAATGTCGGAGAACATCGATAAAATCTGTGCCTCATCCGTTAAATCGCACATCATCGCATGAAGTTTACCCTTTTGGTCTTTGAGGTTATCTGCCATCTCCTGCAACGTATTGATGATCCATATACAAGGTTGATGTGATATGTGTCCCCTCAGTGTCCGTGTGGGTGTTGAAAAAGCGGATTGCGCCGTAAATACCCGCGCAATGCGTCTATACGGAACATAGAGGATTTACAACGAGTCCCCCGTTTATAGCGGAATTTACAAAACGAGTCCAGTCATGGACCGAGCCTTTGCATGGCGAGGCTCAGACCTAATTTACTGGGCGCGTTTTGTAAATTCCGCTGTAAACTGGGGACGAGTTGTATATTTTATTTATTACATGATCCAAAACCTAGATAAATCATACATAAATCAACAAATGGGGCGTGAAACTAACATCGGCTTCAAAATACCTGCGATGACGTTTCACGTAACTATGCGCTGTTTGTCCGCGTAAAGAAATATTCCCAGATAAATAAAGACTCTTGGCTCGTTTAATGGCGTGAATTTAATGAAATAACTTCATTCATTGGATGTTGTTGGAAAACATATTGGAAGCCATAGTACTTTTGAGACGTGGAGTACGAAATGTAAACAGACGACAAACCGAAAGTCAAAGGTCAACTAGCACTATTTCCTATTATGCAACGAACGTTTGATGTCACAATTTATATCGAACGAGTTTATTGAATGGAATAAGGGTAGGATCATGTAATAAAAACTGATCTAGGATAACAGTTAACGTTTATACTTCTAGCCACCATTTCGACAGCTATCCTGGGAAGAGGGAGTATCATATTTTCACAAATTATAGGGTCTATGACATGTACATTTGCATATAATTTCACACGACATTCTCTCTCATAAAAGCGAGACTGACAATAGCCCGCGGATCAGTATGCCTCCTAATTAGATAGCCATGTTGTGTTTTGTTTCGCTCATTTTGTTTGTGTTTGTTTTAGTTCTACATGTACCGAACTAGAATCATATTTGTTTGGAATGACTAATTGTGCTAATTTTGAAGCTGTAAATTTACAACATCATAATATTATTTATGGACAGCCATCCAGGGTACAGGGGTATCATATTTCCCAAAATTATAGGTCTGTTACATGTATGTTTTCATATAATTTCACACGACATTCTCTCTCATAAGCGAAACAGACAATAGCCCGCGGATCATATGCCAACTAATTAGATAGCCCTGTGTTTTGTTTCCCTGTATTTTGATTTTACTTATACCTAACTAGAATCATAATTATGGTATGACTGGACTAATTGTGCTAATTATGAAGCTGTACATTTTTTTTATCTGTTTGTTAAAAGTAGATATATACACAGTCCGCCTGTGTTATACATCAAATCATTAAATCATGTTCAGTGATTGGTCAACTGTCAATTGGGTCACCCGTTTCATACCTAAAAATAACACACAAACACGACGTCACAAATTGTGTTGACCTGTTCTGACCTAACCACCAAAAGCGGTAATCAGAATACATGTGAAACTGTGCGTGCTTTTGAAGGCAATCTCACACGACTTCCCCGTCAAGTACATTTTGGGCTGAAGTTTGTTTTAAAGTGCAGCCCTCCCCCCAAGCCCACCCAGTGACCCACCCTACAAGTGTTTTTTTCCTATAGTGTTTTTGAAACGCGTCTCTTTGTGGTGTCATTCTTGTGGTGTGTCCGTTATTTCGTAAAGGTGATATTTTACGAAATAACGGGTATGTTAGAGTTATGTTTCTTTGAAAAACTAAAAACATTGGGCGACAAATTTTCTCGACGGGGAAGTCGTATGATATTGCCGGTCGTTACTTCGCGGGTCACACAATGTGCCCCAACGACCACACCGCCGTATCCCACAATAACACAACATAGTCGGTGTTATGATATATATGGTGTGTTCTATCATTATGGCCATTTTACAAACGTTATAGTGAGGAAGAGCTCATTCTTTTATAAATTTTCGACCATATTGGAAGCAATTGCAACTCTGTTACGCTTTCGTGTCCTTAAAGATGCAAGCGTTATATAAAGCATGTACTTGTAATACAACAATAAGGTTACCACTTAGTACTTATTACAGTTAGTAAATATATTAAAATTGACAACAGTTTCTCGCTGCCATAATTTATATACGATTCATCCACGTATTATTATTATTAGTAGTATAGATAGATTTAGAACGCATTATACAATAAATTAGTTTCAATGCGCTCACAATACAAACATGGCACACATCCTAAAATAATAATGCACAAATGGATAAAATTATATACAAACAACCTAACTAGATAATACCAACTTAACCTAATAATCAACCGCAGTAAGACAATAATAACAGCTAGACCATTTAAAATACACGAAGATGTACGATTGAATCACAGCTAAAATTATATGGTGAAAGTAAAAGTTAATATATGGGTTAAACGGTCTAGACTCGCACGCACATAACAGACTCTGGTAAACAGCTATCGAAGAACACCTTTTTTTGGCAGATTGAAGCATATCTCGAACAAGTGAGTCTTAAGTTTTGACTTGAATTTGGGAAAAGTAGCACAATTCCGGATGTCCATTGGAAGTCTATTCCAGTTGTTGATGGAAGTCTCTTGGAAGCACCTAATTCCGCAGTTGATGTTATGCTTCCTGGTCGCTCTGCGGATATCTTTCGCACTGGTAAATGATCGTGTCACACCCCCGCTTTTCAGAACAAACATGTCAGAAATGTACACAGGAACCGTATGATTCAGCGATTTGAATACTGTGACCGCACATTTGTATTCCATTCTAAACTGAAAAGTCATTATATGTTCACTAATCAACGTCTTGGTCTTGCTTTTTTTGTCGATGAGTCTTGCACAGTTGTTAATTAAGACATCAATCCGGTGCATATTCTCCTTGGTGATATTTGTCAGCAGAGAATTCAAACTATCAACACGTGACATGACAAGCGATAAGACTGCGCGTTTCATAGCTTTTTTGCTCAGGTGACATCGAACTCTGGTAGTGGTAGTAACATGTTCGCAGTATGTCAGATACCATTTTGTCAAGACACATGGTATAATCAAAGTGCGTACCAACGTACAATGTATAATGAACATTTTAAACTCTGAAATTATTATTTTGTGGCACGAACGCGTCGGATAATCTTCATCATGCGAACCTACCTCAATTTTTGCAATGTTCCGGCTGCAAGCGACGACAGTCATCCCTTCACATGTCAGTCTTCTGGCGATGGCGGCTCCGATACCCGATGAGGCACCCGTCACGAGAGCTACTCTTCCCAACCAACGATCCATAATGCCCACGATAACAATATGGCGATGAAGTACGGTCACTCGAAATACAGGGGTATAGTTTTCAACGACCTCCGATCTGCCACAGTGTTAGCAAGGTGATAAACAAACTCCAAGCAGAGTTATCTCTCATCGCAACCCTGATAAACTGTTAACAAACAAAGAAGCAGATCAACGCGGCCCACATTACAGCAGCAAACGAAAGGTCAATAACAGTGGGTATATGTGCCACATGTAAACAAGAGTCACTGTATCGCTGTTCGGTCAGTAGTGTCAGCGTATTGTTGTTCGGATAGTTAATTAAAGGCACGCATTGCTTTTAAAGCATATTTAGTTAAGATTCTGCGACTGGTAGTAGTTTTTTTAAATTAAAGTGAAACACTGCGCTGGTAAAGGTCACGCTACCACTAGTGACATTCGCAGACTATTTATATTGTATCAAAAATAGATATAAATTATTTTACGATACTATTACTTTTGTTTCAAATTAAAATCTTTTGTTTCAGAATCAAATAAACTTGGTAAAGAGAACATTACAAAATGTATTTATTTATGTATACTTGTAATTACAGTAAGTTCCAAGATTTGGAACAAACCTGGACAGTTCTAATTTATGTATAGTGTATATCGTTTTCTCATTTAACCTGTAAATGGCTGAGAATAATAAAGCATTATTTACTTACGTACTGATACCTATTCATATTGAATTTTTCAAGCTGTTTACTCTCGATTATTATCAATAAATCAGCAAACAAAATCCGTTAGAAATTTACTGCCACATTCTTAATCTTTGAATGTCGGATTCTGCATATTAAAACTATGCAGGGTAGATTTACCCCTGTTAACCTACATAACGGTCAGTTTTAGTCGTTGTTAACATAATATATACGGGGTGGAATCGCGTGGTATCAAGGTTGATGTGTACCACGCATTCAAAAGCAAGCGCAAAAAAAAAACCCAGAATATTTGACAAACTGACACAACACGTATAATTTAGACTGTTACGAGCATACTTATGCTAGTTTATTTAAACAAACAAGATTACCTTCTTTCTTCCGAAATACTCAGTACTAGCTTTCTATAATATTCAGACCATAGTTGCCAGTCGGCGGTTCATGGGATACACCAGTCCATGTATTTATAGGAGAATCCTTCGACTGACAACTTTATTCAGAAGGTTGGAGCAAACAACAGTGAGTTTGTACAGAAATGATGTATCAGCTATTTTGAAAATATAAATCATATGCTCGTATGTCACATCATAGTTTATTGCCTTTTTCATCGTTTCTGGTTGTTTGCGATCGCCTCGGCCATTTTGAACGCGTGATACTCATCAACTAGAATTAACGTGATTTCCCACAGTGAAATTGTACCCACCGACTGCATTAGTGTCGACTGTTTACCATTATTAATGGTGTTGTTCCCTGTCCAATCAAATCTTTGTGGACGCTTAAACACGTGGCAGTTTTCAACCGATGCTATTGGCGTCTCTTCTTTATGCTGATCACGAAGATGGCGAGTGAGTTTGTCAGAAAATATTTAACCGATCTAGGTTATGTTTATATTGTACTCGTGTTTGAAGGTTTGTTGATTTCCTTGTGGCACTATGTGTTATTACGCACGCTCCGAGTGTATACTGTCCTAGAGATTCTAGAGAGCTGTGGGCGCTGACATCAGGGTGTTTTATTTATAGAATGGGAATTTTTGGAGGCCGAGTCTGGTAAAAGGTGTAGTTGGGAAATTCAATTTCGTTTATTGTCCTATTAACATTATGTCAATAATGCTGATTTTTGGTTTGTGATAAGCTATGCCAATTACAAATAAAATAAATAAAAAGGATAATTTGTATGTCTTATATTTCTACTTTTATGTTTCGTTCTGCAGCCTACTGGGGATTGTGGTTGGAGACGGCCGAGTCGGCCGCCGGTTCGTTAATTAGGTGCTGGTTGTTATTGTTTTTATTAACGGAAATCTGAGTTGGTCATTCGCAAAACAATATATTTTATCTATATATCTATATTTGCGGATGTCTGTCTGTCTGTCTGTCTGTGTTCTATATAAATTCACAGGGAACTATCTAGATGGCACCAAAGGGGTCTACTAGGTGTAACTTTTTACGAGAAAGATAATGGTGAGGATTAGGATTTTCTAAAGTGACGCTGTTGTCAGGAGCAGAACAGGGGAAGGGGCCGATTTTTTTTTCGCCGATTGCTATGAAACTTATATATAATCATCCCCATGATATAAGGAATCTGATGGTGTGATTTAAATATGTCAAGAGTGGCGCCGTTCGAGTCAGGGATGCACGGAAGGGGAGCACCAAAATTGATAAACTAAGTTTAGCGCCGAGGGAGCATCTAGATGGCACCAAACGGTCTACTAGGGGTAACACGAGAAAGATAATGGTTCTGGTTAGATTTTTCTAAACTGACGCCGATGTCCGGGGCAGAAAAGGGAAGGTGTAGCGACTATTCATTGTTGTTATGTCCACTGTATATATGTTTACTGTTCTTGTATTATTTGAATTTCCTTTTGTCCATTTATATTATTCATAACTCTCCGTGAATGGAGGAAATAAAGATATATATATATATATATATATATTCCCATGATATGATGAATCTAATGGTGTTGTTTAAATTGGTCAAACGTGGCGCCATTCATATCAGGGGTGCACGGAATAGGAGAGGGGCACCAAAATTGATAAAACTAATTTTAGCGCCGATTTCCACCAAAATAATATATATTCTTCTACATGATAGAAGGAATCTAATTGTGCAATATAAAGACTCCAAGTTGCTGTTATGTTGATGAAAGACTGGGAGGGGTACCCGATTTGATAAGACTGGGTTTAGTCGCCGATTGCCACCACACGTATACAATATCATCCACATGGTATGAGGAGTCTAATGGTGTGGCTTAAATCTGTGAAAAGTGGCGTCATTTGAGTCAGGGTTGAATTGAAAGGCAGAGGGGCACCAAAATTGATACGCAATAATTTTAGCGCCAATTTCTAAGTGATACGCATTCTAATTCATAGTACGAGGAGTCTGATCGTGCGATTTAAAGACGCCATGTTGGTGCTGTTTGTGTAATAATGGGGGTTAGTGGGCACTAAATTTGATCAAAATCGGTTTACCAAACTTATCAATAATCATCTCCATGATATCATGAGTATAATGGTGTGGTTTAAGGGTGTCACAAGTGGGACCATTCGAGTCAGGATGCATAGAGGGTGATAGGAACACTCTAGATTTGATAAAAAATATTGTTTATCTGCCGATTAGCTTCAAACTTATAAATATTTATCTCCATGATATCAGGAGTCTAATTGTGTGGTTTAAATGGACATTTCTTTAAAACATCTGTATCTTCATGGAGATATGATAACCAGATGTCCTCAAATCTTAGTCCAACCCACTAGATTGACTGATACATCTCTATGTAAAACCCAATTGTCGTCTTTTATTTCTGCGAACTGCGAACTAATGTGTTTATGATGTTCATGTTATAACGTCTGAAGTACACGCAGTTGTAAATAAATAAATAGTTCTTTATTGGTGGGCAGTGTTCGCGCTGTCGGTAGCGAAATTAGCCAATGGCTAATATTTTTCGAATTTGGCTAATAAAAATTTCATTTGGCTAAACTTTTGGCTAAACTTTTTTTTACCCCAAATGGAGACGGAAAGTATGGCGTCAAAAAGCTAATACGGACATACGAAATGACGATAGTTGATGAGAGGAAGTTACTGAACAGACGAACGAACCTGACGAAGCACTACTGAATACGACGAGACCGAAAGACATTAGTTTACTGACGCCTAAAAGTCTTCTGATGTTCAGACATTGGGATTTCCGTTGAGATCCTAACCAGCCTAATCGTCAAAACGTATAAGCTGTATATTGGTTATGTAATTGATTAACTCAATGGTTACGTAATGGGTGTTATAAAATGCATCCCGTCTATTAACCGGGCATCACATCATAAAATATTTGAATACAATATATATTCATCAGTTAACACCTTACTACAGTATAATAAGCCATCGTTAGTGGTCGTCGTGCCAAGGTGGCAGTATAGAGTAATTGCAATTAGTTTAGCGGATTATAATTATATAGAATATGTTATTTTCATGTTTGCGAATGCGAATGCCTGTGTGGTATGTGATGATATGTTCGTATAATATTGTTTTTAAAGTTGTTATTTTACGTTGTTTTAAATATGTTTTCATTCTGAGTATAACAAATAAAGTTTAAAACAAATATTTTAGTCATTAATTGTGAACCGACCAGAAAACGATGATTTAATTTGGCTTTTTAATTTGGCTAAATTATTTTTCATTTGGCTAATAAAATGTTCATTTGGCTAAACTTTTGGCTAAAGTTTTTTTCGGTCCAGCGCGAACACTGTTGGTGGGACGCACGAAACCCAGATTGTGGCGCTACGTGCCTTGCTCTGCATTTCTTGTACTGGGACCCAAGCTGATTATAACATACATGTGTAGAACCGTCTTCGCTGCAGCCATATACAATATGGTATCGCCAATCAAAGTAGTGTTCTGTCCCAATAAATATGAATGTTTCTTACGTGGCGTTTACAAGTTAGCCCTCCGTAATCACGTTGTCCTCATCTTCAGTTGTCCATTTACAGGGCGTAATCAACGTCACCATACCTTACTAGTATTTAAATTAGCGCAGCACTTTTGTTTGCACAGTTTATATTTGCACATTATGAGTATGCGCATCGTTGTACGCGGATTCATACATGTATATGTGACAAAATATGTCCACAAAAATGTTGAGTATCCGATGCACGGTGGTCATAGCCGCCTCATCTATCAAGAATCATGAGAATGTGAAGCATTTGCAGCGGCCACTAACACTAATCATCAAGATGTTTGTTCGGTTGGCCGAATGAGGATGTTGTGTACCTGGGACATATATTTATATATGGAAAATTAGACTTTAACTGGTGATCTTCCTTTCCTTGGGTGAAAAAAACACTATGATCCACATACATTTATGACACACGAGCCCTACAATGAATACCAACTTGTGTATACACATTCAAATCAAATGTCATACATCTGAATTCGTAGTTCCTATTCTATAAATAATGTATGTTTGTCTAAGTGAAACGAATTAAAACGTAACAATATTTAAATACGAGTGAGGTAGGTATCGATGCATCTATCCCGCCTATTGACATAATGAGAATGTGAATCATTTGCAGCGTCCACTAACACTGACCATCACAACTTTTGTTCAGTTGGTAGAATGATGATATCGTGTACCTGGAACAGATATGTATATAGCAAATTAGACATGAACGGATCATTGTTGTCTCAAAATGGGGTGAAGCAATAGGATCTTCATTAACATACAACTATTTGTTCTTTGAATATTGTGACTGGAAATGCACGTGATATATGCGGGATAATCCAGTAATACCCCACATATTCCATACCAGTATATTATATATACGTATTTCAGCATTAGCTATACCTATGTAACTTTTATACCGTTAGTGATCGGAATACATGGACCATATAAGTCTACATATTGTACACCATAAAGCCACCAGTCTGCATAGAGTACGGACATCAAATGAGACCAGAACGCCCTAACATAATTTATCAACACAAGAAAATATACGGGTCAAACAGACGAGCTCCTTAGCAGTGATATTCGAGACGAAGTTCCCGGGATTAGTCCAGAGACCGTTGGGTCCATTCCAGACGGACGTCGTTAGATGGATTATGAGTTTACAACCATGGGCAATAATGATCGATATTTCCGGTCATCAACAAACCACGCAACTATTCATTAAAGATTATATCACACAAGACTGTGGAATTCCATAACCCCAGATATTGACCGCGCAATACGATGCAAAAAACAAATCCTAATATATGAAGTACAAATAACGACAAAATAATATATAAAGATACTGGATCTCTTCCGGGTCACTATTACACCGACATACTTTCATATACAAGAAAAAAAAAAAAAACGATTTCAAGACTACAAATAAATTGTTCTGTGGATAAAACACGGACAAACTAAGGATTGGATATATTATTGGTCTATACACATGCAAAATAAAGGGGTTTATTCCTGGTGTTGCAGATTAAAATAGTTCCAATTTAGCTTTGGTGGAGAGTGGGAACATTTACCCTTCAGGAGTGGCTGAATAGAGCGCTAATATATTACCAACCTGGAGTGGCGGCCTATAGGACTTCAGAAGGGAGATGGTAGCATTTCGTATGGAGGTCACTATGACCCCGGTGTGTCATTGCTATATAATATACATCTCAAAAGTGGCAGAGTAGCATTCACATAGCGCTAAGACATTACTTCCCCGAAGAAGCAAACTAACATTTTACTGCGACGTATAAGTGATATTTTGTAGATATTATATGACTGTACTGCGACTAATTATGTCCGAGCTTACTTGAACGTGTGGTGAAGCTGATAGCGAATAAATCAAAGCATCGGCGATGTCATCGGCTTGTAGAGACTACAAAGAAAAGAGCAAGTCTAGAAGTAAAACGTATCCGTGTTCATGGGTTAAACGGAAATTGCCCGTTCGAACCCAAAATCGTGGGAACATAATTTGAGGAGAGGCATCTCAAAACATACATTCATAGAATATATTGATAAAGTCTCAATATAGTATTCAAAGTACGTGGAAACCTTGTTATGAAATTTTAACTTTATTTGAGGAACTAGAGTGATTTATTAATCACATTTTGACATATATGATAAACAACTAACTACCAACAAACCTAACCTTGTTGCTTTCAAAAGCCGCGTTGGAGTTATACTACTAGATGTACATCACCGCTGGATATGGGATGTCCATGTGGTAACTAATTTAGTTATATAATTATATCACATGCAATTCAATGGGGGGGGGGGGGGGGTACAAAAATTGCAGAAATGTATGCTGGGTGCTCCGAGAAACAAAACGCGCGTTTTTTTTACAACCTCATGCATTTTTTTAATAAAGACATTTTGTGCACATATTTGACATATGTAACAGTTTAAAACATATTATAACTGCAAAAACACCTTATTTATGTTACTGGGACCTTATATGGGCCTTAGTGGAGGTGACATTAAGCTGGAGCTGGCATGTTGCACACGGGACGGTGGTGTGAAACCTTCCTTCCCGACAACTTTCAAAAGAAGCGTCCATAAATTGAAAACTGATACAAATAAACTTGTCATCATGACTATTGTAACTAAGAACTTTGGGGTACGTTCATACGCTGGCAAGTTTGCACGGTATGGTTTCGCAGGCATGGATATGTCTACATAATGGACGCATTATAATTTCCATGTATCAGTATGGAATTTGACCACTCAGGGAAATGTGTGACGAGAGTGTGCTAATAGGTCTTCCTGTGTGGTCAAATTCCATACTGCTAAATGGCTATTCTAATGCGTCCATATAGTGGACAAATAAAGTAACCAAACAGAAGCTGACATGTGCACATAAACACTAGTATAAGGCAATTTTACAAAAAAAACAAATGATACATATTCCAGCATATCCCCTGTATACCCAGTGATATATCATTTTCCCCTGCAAGCTATTACATGAACCGAACATGCAATTGTTTTCGCTATTTGGCTCTAACACATTTTAAGCTCATACAATCTCAGGACAATGAACTAAATATTGACTTTCGAGTCATTGTTGAAATTAGGTAGACATATCCATGACAAATCAGTTGTTAAACTTCAGTTTAACTAGAGTTGACCTATTTAGAAAGTAGATCCACATCTAGAGATGATAGTTGCCAGGCTGCAATTGGAAATATTATTTTATAAAACGGGAACACGAAATAAGTATTAAACTATTATTTGGCTTAATTCTATGGAAAACAATTGTGATTTGTTCAACCATATTTATTGACAATTGGTTTGCACATATGTTGTGAACTTATACGGGGACGTAAAACAACGCACCCAAATTCGAGACCGCCGATTTCCTATATCATGCCATGAATCTCTACTTCGGCCTACGCCCGTAGATATCACATTCCACAAGTACAAAACCTGGGAACTTGTTCATGTTCTGACCTAAATAAGGCAGGAATATATTTCTTTGTTAATACTTGTTCCTCGATAATCTACTTCAAATTTGGGAATGGTTCTAGCTCGAGATTGTATGATTTTTAACTCAACTTGACGAAGTAAAGCTTGAGCTATTGCTATGGGTTGACGCCCCCCGTGGGTGCGTGCGTCCATCAACTATTTACTTTGGTTCACCAAACTTCGTATGGATCTTCGGGATGACCTCTAGATGGGAGCCATCGATTATTTTCGAAATTCGTTAAAAAAAATGGCCTCAGGAGCCATCTTGGATTTTACACTTTGCATGACTAAATCCTTGGACAGGCAACATTCCTTCACCCGATCGTCACCAAACTTCATATGGATCTTCGGGGTGACTTGTTGATGGGATCCATCGATTATTTATTAAATTTGTTAAAAAAAACTTGGCCGCCAGCGGCCATCTTGGATTTCAAATTTGAATCCATCGGCACACCCTGCAGTCCGCATATATCGAAGAAATGTTTTATAAATTTACAGGCATGATTAGGATCACCTCCAGATAAGAGCTATATAATTTGAACGAATTTCGATGAAAAACGAAATTCGGCCAGTACGTTAAATTTGTCAGACAAACTTTTGCTTCTGGAATCGTTCTCAGATCACTGATCGTGGCATTGATTGTTGATTCGTGATGCCCATGGAACTGGGAATGCAGAATATCGACGCAAAGTTCGACCGGTAGCATGACGGATTCGAAACCTCGACCGCATCGTAGGTGTATGTCGACCCACTAATCAACTGAACTATTCGCCCACAAAAATGTACGTGACGGCAGTGGTAAGACCAGCGGAGCTAGGGGAAATAACGCCATAACGGTGTCTTGTAGTTTGCCATAGACAGCCCAATTCGTTGCACATATCGAATTCGTGTTTGTGCTTACATGGGAGCGACTGTACCAAGCTTGGGCCGTTTCTTCGTCGAAATTACGCGCCAGAAACTCTGTCTCAACTAATCCAGGACTGATACTCTGAAACGAAACAAAAGTGAATAACGGTTTCAATGTGGTCCACGAATAAAATCAGCAAAATGCATCAAAGATATTATTTGATAACACGGAGCTACCATTTGCACTGTTTCTATACCAGAGATTACTCATGTATCAATGCACTCATCCATGTTGTGTTCACTTACAATCAGGCCTCAAAATATAGTGATGGTCATTTGCATACCGAGGTCCCCAGAGGGTGAATTTAGTGATGCTACCCTGCATAGTGGGCTAGCGTCACCGAAATTCATCCCTTGTGGTCCTGATTCTGCACGGCCTCACCTGCTACGGGAGACATAGACAACAGTTTTAGTTCCCAGATGGTGAAGAGGGTGGTGTGTACCCATTGGTTACCTCGATTATGCATGGTGTCGTCCAAATTTGGTGATAAATAAACGAAACAAGAAATTCAGCTTAACGCACGGAATTTTGGCACTTTTATAAAAATCATTGACTATATCTATCGGCTTTCGATAAAGCTGCTCATGAAACTAAATGCATGTTTCACGAAAGTGGTACATCAGATCGAGATGATGACCAAATTAATCCCTGGTCAGAAATATGTTTTCAAACATGACATTTGAAATAATAATTAACTTTTTGTCGTGTAAGAAAGAAACTGTAGATAATGACGATCGTCCACATCGGACTTTTACACAGCTGTCACTCAAATAATTATTAGATATGTTTAACCAGTCAGCGACTGAGCTGGTCGCTTGCTGAAAATTCTTTATCCGACACTAATGCAGCCACATGCATACTTTCAGTGTTAAATTGCCTGCATCAAATAGCTTTGTATTTCGCGACACATGTACATATAACTAATAGTGGTTACTGTATGTTATTTCGCGATATACGTACATAACAAATAGTGGTTATATTACATGTATTTAGCGAGTCGCGACACATGTACAATACTAATAGTGGTTATTGCATTTATTTCGCTACACAATCATGTACATAACAAATAGGAGTTATTACATATATTTCGCGACACATATACATCGCTAATACTCTGGCTATTACATTTTGTTACATTATGTGTTACAAATATTTATCCAATTGAGGATACACACGGTCATTCTTATATGTTAATTAATATAAATGAAATGACTCTCCATGGCGAAATCATATGTGTTAGATAGTTGCGTCCCGAATAGAGGTGTAAATATTTACAATCGGGCGTACACTGCCAAAAATATTTTCTCAATTCAGAAAAAAAAACCACTTGAAATGAGAAATTATCTTGGGAGAATAGCTAGAAAAATAAGACCAAGATATTTTCTAGGTCAAGAAATGAAAGGGTGGGAAAATTTCTTTTCTGAGAAAATTTCTTTAAGAAAACACAGTAATCTTAGTAAGAAAATCCTAGTAAAAAAATCTTAGTATAGATTTTTTTTCTTATTGTAGGAAAGATTGTATTTCTCGCATAAGTTAATTTTTCTTAAAATAAGATAAGTTTAAGATACTGCGATTATCTTGGGAGAATAGCTAGAAATTTAAGAAAGCTCACAATTATTCTAGAACAAGAAATAATATTTTCTATAGTAAGAAATATCGTCAAGATATTTTATCTTAAGTGTCGCCAATTTTTTCTAGAACGAGATTTTCTCAAGCAGGAAAATAAATCTAAGTAAGGAAAAACAAGTTTTCTTAAGTAGGAATATTTTCCCCATTTAGGAGAGATAATTAGAAAACAATTCTTAATTAAGAAAACATTTAATTTTAAATTAATATAGAATTTTTTCAAGATATATATATATGTATGTATAATAGAGACAATAAGGTGACTTAAAAGGCACGGGAGGCCTTATAGTTGTCGAAAATATTAATATTTGTTTCAATCACCGTAAACAGAAAAACATACAGTTCCGTTCATATATACCATGGTCATGGCGTAAACAGCATATCATTAAAACCTACTAGTACTATATTTCACCCAAGCAAGAGCCTGCATGTTTGTGTTACAGAAGACAGCACAGTGTTACTGGCTAATCACACACAAATGATATAAACGCTCTTTATTAGTTCCATATTAGGAATTCAGCAACAAAGGGCACTCCTTATGTTTACCATCATAATATAAACAAACACCAGGAAAGTAACTGTTTATGCTTTTGTTTACAATCATGGTCCAACATATGACAATAACATATTGTTACTAATGCAATATTTCTCATTTGTACACATTTTAATATTCTTTCTGTTTGTGGCGGTTTTTGACCGGTGGAAATATTTTCACAGCATACTCACCGCCATGGCCTCCCGTACCTTTAAATATACAAACAACAATTTTCGTTACATTTATGTATTTCTAAAATTGCAAGAGTAAAAACAAGATACTGTGTACATTCCCGAAGTGAAACTATACAAAGTACCTGACAGGTACTACCTGTATCTTGTTCTGCCTCTTAAAATTGTATAAACCTATATACGCAACAAAAATATATTGATTGCTAATAATTACGCCTGACACATGATTTTCAACATGTTTATAGAAAGATTTATCTCAAATCTGTCGGTTGCAAAAAAAATATAACAATTTCTGTTATTTGAGTATCCAGTTCAAATGATAGGAAAAAAATCACCACACATGACAAACTAAGCCCTGTATGTGCCTCAATAAACATTGTAAGCCTGTATTTTTAAATGCACCGATTCTACGACAGGTGGTGTGTAATAAACAAAGAAAGACCCTTGTATTAATGGATTTGTTGATACAGCACTTGTGCAATTGAGGAAAGATAGAACTCTAGGCTGTGCTGTTTATTCTATCTTTGTGCGCTAGCGCTTGTGTCAAATCAACAAACCCATAAACAAAATTGTGACATTCTGTGTAATAACAGCATCAGCATGGTTTCAATAGCTGTGTCATGAATCATGCAGATTGCATGTTTACTGTTCAGGTACTAGCCCAAGTCTTTTCGGTATGCAACAGCTTGGGATATCAAATACAGTAATGCCCTAAGTACCGGTGTAATTGACTCCTTAAACACAGCAGAATTATTCATAACTTTTCAGGATTTAGTCAGAAATATGGCTTGTTGTCATTCATCGGAAAGCTCTCCCCAAAAGCTTTCCGATGAATGGCAACAAGCCATATTGCCGACTAAATCCTGAAAAGTTTGCCATAATTCTGCTGTGGTTAAGGAGTCGATTACTTAGAGCATTACTGTACATGAAACTGTTTTGGACCGAGTCCTGTCTGGCTACTCTTCTATATTATAACCTATCCAGATTTCATTGTTCAAAGGGTCACCATGAATCACTCAATTAAACAATCATGATGATGTTGAGTGTTTTGCTTATCGCTCACTATTTAAGTGCTGTATATAAACAAACGATTGACTCACACAAAGTGTGTTTTGTGGATAATAATGCATTCATATGAACATTATCATATACTATTAGTATATTCTTGGGAAACTTTTTGCAAATGTTATTTTTAAATTATAACCTATAACGAAGGCCATCCATTCCTTTAAGTTCCAAAGATGTAAGGAAAATCACTGCATTTTAATTGCATACCGCATCCATCATGGTGCAACTATTTTTTGTTCAAGCAGTAACCTTACCATGGTGTTGGAAATTACTGCAGTGTAATACCGCAGCATTACTGGGGTAACACCACGTTAGAGATGGTCAATTACTTTAAGTATATGCGGGTTTGAAATCATCATGCTTGCATGGGAAAGGCTGCCCTCTATGTTCTTATAAAAAAAGCGTCAATTTGACCTAATCTGAAGAAATACTGGTAGTGCTATAATCAAGATAACTTCAGCCCACAATTCTGGGCGTAAAGTCCATTATAGAAGAACATCGGGATGGGACTCGGTCAAGAACAGCATCAACCCAACCGATACCACAAGTTGTGTACCGGGAAAACTTGGGTCTAAACAGGTACTAGTGCATGCATGTATTACAAGCATTAAAGGGTACACTGATTCCGGCCATTTATGAGATCATCGCCTTTTATACTCAACAGAATATATGCAACAAATGGAATGAATTTGACCCATGATATGGGACTTAAAGAGCTTTGGTCTGTCTTCTACTGGAAACAACTCTTAAATTTATTAAGAGTTTATCAAGTTTTTTTCACAGTATAGTCTACATGTTAGTATAGCACTAGTACTCCCAGACTTTTTGTGATAAAAATGCGGATAAAAGTGCAGAATTCCATATACATGTACTTGTTTTAAATTGATGAATTAAGTGCATGAGCGGCTTTAGAGTTCTTTGAAGTGCAGTCATGCAAAATAACATAAAAGTTTGTAAAAAAAGGTACATGTACATACTACTACAATTATAGCGGTATGAAGTGTCTGGAGCACCTTTGATGGATAGAAGCGAATGTAAAACAGGCCTTTAAATTTTGCAAGAATCAAACTATAGCATTTCTACATCAAATCAGCTGCTTTTTACCAGACTCAAACTAAGAATCATGATTCTGACTCTAATCATACTAAAATCCCTACAAAATAATCTACTGGTGCACAGATATTTCATTGAGTGTTTCAAATCATTTTGATGGGACCCAAGGCACTCACAGTGAGTAGTAAATATGCCAAACATACTGTATAACATACAACAGTTCGTAAAAACATCACCACTAAGAAAAACATGATTACTGGTTCCTATATTAATTATTGAAAGTTTTCCAATAATGCAATTTCTCCTGTTGGAACCACCGCTATGTAAACAAAACTGTTACAGTGATTTGTCAACAAACATTGCTACTAGTAATCGCGTAGAGGGTTAAAAATATTTTAGTCTAAATATTATTTTCAGAATATTTTTCAAATGCTTTGGCCTTGCAATGTTTAACCCTTTCATGATGGGAGATGCGCTGGTGCAGCATTACCGCCATTAAAGATCATGTACCAGTGAATTCTTGAAAATAAACAAGTCTCACATTGCGAGCATCACATGTATAAACAAATGCAATGGATTACAAGGTCAAGGTAAATATTGTTAGGCCATGTATTCTCTTATATATGTGAGGCTCTATTTTGGAGACCAGCAAATATAAGAGAATGCATTGGCGCAGGGTTTTAGCAAAATTTCAGGAATCTCCAGTCATGGAAGGTTTAAGTTTTATTAAACTTTGGCATCTTATTGGACTTATTCAACACTGGTTGGTAATGTCATTTTAACAGTGATGTTTATCAGAATTGCTAGCATGCAATGCCATTCTTTCACATAAATTACTCACAAAATATCGAAAGACCAGATGTGAGTATAATATAAATTTATCACCCCATTTTATGCAGGGATACATACAATAAACATAACATATGTTACTAGTATGCTTTAAAGTCAACATGGAAAATTAAAGGTAAACAATCTCTCCATGGTCTCCATATCATTAGATTCTAAGAACAACATTTCTTAATAAATTAATTACCAAAACATAATGCTACAGTAATGGCCAAAGTAATCGACCACTTAACCACAGCTGAATTATGGGTAATTTTTCAGGATTTAGTCGGAAATATGACTTGTTGCCATTCATCGGAAAGCTCTCCCCAAGAGCTTTCCGATGAATGGCAACAAGCCAATTAATTCTGCTGTGGTTAAGTGGTCAATTACTTTGGGCATTACTGTAACTACTGTCAACTCTAGTGTAACATTTTCCAAAACGTGTTATAAATCAACATTTTGTTCATCGCAACTTGGTATCAAGATTATGTCAATCGACTCATTGAATATTTGCTAGGCCGGGAAATATTCAAGGTGGTGAAAAATAACAGATTTCAAAAAATTATATTTTATAACTCAGAACATTAAAGGGTGTGTTCCTCAACTCGAATAAATTATTTTTACCCCTGAAGCCAAAGAAATGGTAATTGAGGAGCGTGAACTCAGATTATCTGTCTTTAAATGTACATGTATGGTACATGTCTAAGCCACATTAAGCTCCTTGTACAGATTACTTGGTGATACAGCAGGTTGACAAAGATAAAGGAACATCAGAATATTTTTATTCTGTGATGGATTTTAAGGCCTGTATGTGTGTACATGTACATGAATCTGATTTATTGACATGCTGCAATAATTTGTCACTTAAAGTGATGTGAAACACTCCAATAGGGTGATAAAATATAAATGGAGAATAATCTTGTTCAAAGTAGTACTTTTTACAAATATTATATCCAAATTAACAACACACACCATCATTCGTATACATAATTAAATGCAGTAACTATCAAAGGCGAACTCGTTTTCGTTATATTATCGCCGATAGAATGGCCCAGAATCGAGTAGTAAATATTCACAATTGAGCGTAGTTCAGACAATGTTTTCTATGGAGTAATACGGTTGATTTGCTTTAGATTTTCGGCTATGTTAGTAGAATGCTACCTTCTTCCAGTTGGCATAGCGCCTTGGTACTAACTGATCAGTTTCACACACCAGAACAAGTGCATAATATATCTTTAAAAGTTCATATCCTTCAGACAAGCTCAGAAACAAGGCTTGAGACTGATCCATGGGTACTGTTGTGCTTTGTGTAGAGATATGAAACTGGTACACCTCCAAATTCTGGTCAATGTATTATGAAGTACGGTATAACAAAGGTTATGCATACACTGGATGCCATAGTGCACATTTTCTGAGACTCATACAGGTACATACAGAAGCATACAGGTACATGTATGTTGTAGAATTGAATTCACTAACTTCACTTGCCATGATTTTCACCACTAAGTCTGATAAAATGTAGACGTCACTGATCGGTCTCCATCAAGGAAGGAATGGATGTGTCATTTTTGCCTTTGATGAAGACATTGGTCATCATGTGGTTATATATTAAAGCCTCCCCTTCGCTGCACAGTACTGGATTCAGTGCATACCGTCCATTGGTATACATATGGTACATGTATATAGCCAGGACTGTCACAAAGCAACAACTCACATTATGTCATGCATGGACGAATACCGATAACATCTAGATTACATGTATCCATTACATGTACACCGAATAACATTTGAAATCCTTCCTCATCCAGAATTAATAATATTGGTATCAAGGGTAATCATTATCTGCAAGAAACACTCAGGAAACATGATTCTATGATTGGTTATCATATATCAGGCCTTGAATGAAATTTGTATGTCTCAATCCAGTCAGGCAGCTCTTCCTGTCTGAAAAATAAGATTTGAATGCTTGTAATGACATCAGAAAAACGGAATGACTAATCATGTACATATTATTAAGATGTACGGTCCAAATTAATCACCGGGGGGGGGGGCAGTTATAACAGTAATGTTATCCATTCAAACGCTGCATGTTGGTCAGAATCAGCTACAAATACATATATTTACATACTAAGTGTTGTCATCACTAAATCCAGCATATTGATTGGTCGGCGCCCACGTGGCTAGTTGCAGTTATTTCTCGGTGAATGCGCAACGGCTCATAACACCAAGCTCACAACACCATCCATACGTCATTGGGTTTGGAAAGACGAACGCGTAATGTTTTGGGCGCATTTGGACTCGCGCAGGATTGACTTAATACATCATCTGGTTGCAATATGAAGAGAAATTATTCCTATTAACTTTTGCCAAGGGTGCTATTGGGTACTTTGGGCTGTTTTTGTCACGATACAATATTCAATTTAAATACATTTACAAAAGTGGCTTTTTCGCTAAATGTATATAAATATAAGGATTAACTGTCATGTGGACTATTTTAATGGAGATATAACCGTGAGGTAAGTGGTCATAACTTGTATGTAAAACCCTTTGGGTTTTACACAAGTTATGTCCACTTACCTCACGGTTACATCTCCATAAAAACAGTCCACATGACAGTTAATACTTATGTACATGTACTAGTAGCATATACCGTTGTAACAGGATACCTCCCCTTAAATATCTCCCCACTCACGATACCCACATGAATGACTAAAATAAAATTTCACTCATTTGATATGTTACTTGAACAAACAAAATTAAATAAAAAACAAACGTAAATCTCATAAAACATCTTTTTCGGGCCATTTCATGGTCAAACGATATCAAAAGGGTGAATTTTCTTTTAGTCATATATTGGGGGAATGTCAGGGAATTACAGTAATGCCCAAAGTAAGTGACCACTTAACCTCAGGATTGTGGGTAATTTTTCAGGATTTATTCAGAAATATGGCTTGTGTGGTCTCACACCAGAAACTTCTAACACAGCAGTACTAGAAAGGTTACCGCTTCAACACTGCACAAAATCGGTTGATATTTATGTAAAATATACTAAGCAGACTAGGTGTTATGTATTGCTCCGCGTACCTATTTGTCCATGTACCTAAGAATAAGTCAAGCCATGTTCCATGTGTGAGGTATGGCTACATGTATACTCAAAGTAATTGGCCACCTCTTTTTTTCCAAATATGTATTTTCAGACTCACAACTTCAATTTTCTCTCATTTTATAGAATATGGATTAACCTTAATATCCAAATCATATATACATGAGTAGTACAATCCACATAAAACAATTTTGGATAACCACTGTCTTGGTTTACATGTGATATTGACCCCATTAACCCTCTTAATAATGCCAACTATGTCAGTGTCTACCAGTCGATTGCAGAATTCTACCCTGCGATCGCTTATCTGGCAAATTTTTACTGCAGAACTATCCCATGTATTAAACAATTTCTCCTCCAATGGTATCAGAAAACAGTTATATGCTGGTATCTCACTCATCTCATTTGCATCTTTTTCAAAGTCGAGGTAATGACTAGTTGTCATTTTTTAAAGTGCATACATAGCGTTGCGATCACCAATATACATGTTTGTACATGTCATGACATCACGAGGTACAAATCTGCGTTCTACTGGTAGACAATGACCATTTTAGTCATAATAATCTAAACTAAGTTACCAAGCACCTTCTCGTGAATTGTATGCTCCGGTGTTTTTTTCGGTTTCCGGTCAAACCAAGTTGTTGTCTGGCTGGGGTAGATTTTATTTTTCTGGGGGGGGGGGGGGCAATGGTCAGTGGAAAAAACTGCAGTTTTTGCTGTTTTGGGGGGGGGGGGGGCGGTACCCAAAACCGAAGAAAACAGTTTTTTTTCACCCTGTGTCTGCAGTTTCCCCCCCCCCCCCCATTTTTAAGGTCCATAATTATGAGGATAGCGGTATATACATGTATTGGTGACAATGTACAAATATTCATCTGCATGGTAGCTATAGATTATAAACTCACCACTGGTATTTTGGCGAACAGACTTCCAGTAATATTTCACCTGTCATTTGTTCATTGCCACGTGTCTAGCTTGACAGGACCCATGCACGCTTAGACTAATCATGGGCGAAATCAATCTTCATATGTTGGAAGATGAGAGGGCATGATGCCGCATCCACCATGGCTAATGAATCTGGTATTTCTGTAATTGAAGAAAAAATACATGTACATGTATGCTGCATATATATGTACATGTATGCTGCATATATATGTACATGTATGTGGTATGGATGCATGTATTTTCATAATTTGCAAACATATTCAAAAACCAAGTGTAAAGTTCATTCTTCCAACAATATTAGCATTTTCGGCGATTCAGATGTCAGAAGACCATAATTCAATCGTAAATGGGGGGAATCGGGCCTGACAAAATCATGGATAGTTTGTTACGATGTCATCGCAGATGAGTATATTTAATATCGGTGGTTAACCACGTGATTAACTATCCTATGATATTTCCATTGACTTTGTACGATTTTTAAGTACACGCAAATTTCACCAAGTGGAGGTAACCAAGGATACGTCACAATTTTGCAATTCTGCATTGATATAACTCGTGATCATGTCGTGAGCATGCGCAGTCCAACTATCGGTTATTACCCAAGATGGGAATCTGTCCACTTACAATTGAATCGTAGTCATATGGATCATGAATGTTCACTCAGTGAACGTACAGATGGAAGATACAATCTTACGTGGAGGAACCGAGATTGACGAGATCGTGGATAGTTTGTTCACACGATTACGATGTCGTACATGATGAAATCACAGTTTTTTTGTATGTGATTGACTATCATGCGATCCTTCAGGCCACAATTTTTACATACACATGACTGATTAGTGATTACGTCGCAAATGGGGATAACCAAGGATACGCCACAATTTCGCTTTTAAATAAAACAGTGCATGGTATTATTTTTTACCTACGATTTTGAGGTGAGCATGCACAGTTGAGCGGTTGCTTCCTACGATGGAAATATTTCCACTTACGATTGTATCGTGGTAATCTGAACGTTCACTTAGTGTTAAATTGGCCATGGCATGACAATATTAAAGAGATTGTGGGAATTCTATCAGGTTGACATTTGTTAGAATATAAATGGTATGAAGTATAACTGATCATAACTGACAATTTCCTTATAAGCTACATGTATATTTTCAATAAATGGAACCTTTTTATTTTCCAACTATTGTCATATTAATGTCGACCGATAATTCACTGCATTTATGGCAGAATTTGATTTTGCAGACGAAAATAGCCATTCCCGGATAGTTTTTCTGTTTATGTAGCATAAAATTTAGGCCAATTTATAATTCATTAAAAATCGTTTTTGCAGTTGGGAACACAGTTGGGAATATTGTGTAGGGCTACCTTTATATATGAATCATAAATGCCATATAATCATAGTCCGTCAGAAGTTACTATTTTGACCAAAAAAATGTTCATTTATCAATGACGGATTCCATTTTCTGAAATATTTCACGGAAACAAAATTAGGCCGATTTACTATCAAATTTCATTTGAATAAAATGGATAAGTCGTGCGCTTTTAATTGTAGTTCTAGTAACAGTCTGTTCATAATGAGAAATCACTTCAATTTATTACTAATTAGTTTCACTTACCTAAAATCCGATCAATTTGTATCCTATGAAAACGTAAGATGGACGTCGTTATTGATCCATGCACGAGGCCCCGATCTGCGCCGGTAGGTAAAAAATAGGAATCATTGTGCCGCTGTTGTAAAGTGGAACGAAATTACACGCATCAAGAACTATTACCTCAAATTTGTTAAGGCCACCACCAACAGGAGCGTGAAGACAGGGTGATTCAAGTTGGGGTGTATATATCCCAAACAGTTCATGACTGCCACATTAGTTGTAAACTTCACACCATATAAGAGCACCCCACCCCCTGGAATACGGAATAATAGGCCTACCACTTAACACAGAGGGTGGAATACGAAATACCAGTTAACAGCCATATGGATAAATTCTCTATTGCCGTACGAACGCCGGTCATCATGTCTAAAATTATATAAATTGATGATCGACGATCTGTATGTCAAACCGTGCATTTATTGTGACAAACATCGCATTTATATTATTCTTATGATCATTTTTTTGGAAGGTTGGTATACGAATAGCGGTATTTTTGGAATACCGAATACCTCCGAACAGAGGGGCCGGAATATGGCGTACCTCATAACAGGGCATGGAATACGGCGTACGAAATGGGGGGGCTCTTATACCGGGTATGACATATATTACATAAAAAACACACTCAACGCGCTGTTGAAGGGGGATGTCTGTGTAACCTTTGTTTATTAATTTAACCCTTTCATAACGGGAGTTAGGCTGGTGCAGCATTAAGGACGCTGTTTGTATTAAACATTTATCATGGTCAGTGTATGCATTTTAATATACAAGGCAATGTAGAAAACATCATTTGATGGATATTTTACTTAAAATAGTCAGTGGAAACTACATAAAAGCAATATTGTATGCATCCCTGTATAGCCAAATCGAATTGAACTGTGGATATTGTATTGTTTTTTCATCTGAGACATGTATTCTGTTCAGATATAGCCTTATATATGTTATAAACATGCCAATAATGGCATAATTTAGGCTTTTTCCCCATAATTTAGAGGGTCAAAGCTGAATAAATTCCCTTATTTCAAATTTGTAAGATGCCAAGCCAGCTGAAATGGTGTATCAAACCTCAAATGGCAGCATTTCTTATCAGATGGACATCTCTACCAATAAATTAAACATTTTTCATGGTCATTGCATGCATTTTAATATACAGGACAAGGCAGAAAACATCATTTGATGGAAATTTTACTTAAAATAGTCTGTGGAAACAACATAAAAGCCATGTTGTATGCATCCCTGTATAGCCAAAACAAATTAAACTATGGATATTTTATTGTTGATTTCATCAGAGACATGTATTCTGTTGAGATATAGCCTTATATATGTTATAAACATGCAAATAGTGGCTTCATTTGGGCTTGCTTCCATAATTTAGAGAGTCAAACCTGAAGAGATTCCCTTATTTAAAATTTGTAAGATGCCAAGCCAGCTGAAATGGTGTATCAAACCTTAAATGGCAGTATTTCTTATTAGATGGACATCTCTCCCAATAAATTAAACATTTCTCATGGTCACTGCGTGCATTATGCTATATAGGGCAAGGTAGAAAACATTATTGGATGGATATCTTACTTAAAATAGTCTGTGGAAACTACTTAAAAGCAATATTGTATGCATCCCTCCATAGCCAAATGCAATTAAACTATGGACATTTTATGGTGTATTTTATCAGCGACATGTATTCTGTTGAGATATAGCCTTATACATGTCATTAACATGCAAATAGTGGCTTCATTTTGGGCTTTCTTCAATTATTTAGAGAGTCAAAGCTGAATAAATTCCCTTAGGTTTCAAATTTAAAAGATGCCAAGCCAGCTGAAATGGTGTATCAAACCTAAAATGTCATTATTTCTTATCAGATGGACATCTCTACCAATAAATTAAGCATTTCTCATGGCCATTGCATGCATTTTAATATATAGGACAAGGCAGAATACATCACTTGATGGATATTTTACTTAAAATACTTTGTGGAAACTACATAAAAGCCACATTGTATGCTTTCCTATATAGCCAAATGAAATTCAACTATGGATAAATTGGATATTTTATTGTTTGTATCATCAGATACATGCATTCTGCTAAGATATAGTCTTTTGTGTGTTATAAACATACAATAGGTGCATGGCCTCATTGGGCTTGCTTTCATAATAAGAGAGTCAACTCTGAAGAAATACCATCGGTTTGAAATTGGTAGCATCTTCCATCCTTAATAAGAGGGGTATATACCAGCTTGAAGTACCGGTTTAATTAATTGGTTCAATGCGAGGGGCCACCAGAGAGGTTTGTCTAGTTCGGGATGGTGTGGCAAACCACCAACTGGAGATTTCAAGGGAGGCCTCCTCAATGGCGACCCACTATATTGTGCAAACAAAATTTTATTAAAATTGTATAAAGGTCAGCATGCCCTAAGAGCATTGAGAAATAGATAAAAACACTTACTGACAGATTGCCAATAACAAAATTACAGCTGTTGAAACTATTGTTATGTAAACAAAACTGTTACAGTGATTTGTCAACACATATATAATACTAGCTGTATTATTAGTTCAAATATTTAACTATGAATAACATTTTCAGAATATTTAATCAACAGGTTGGACCTTTTCCAATGTTATGTAAACAAAACTGTTACAGTGAGTGACTTGTCAACAATTATATAATCCTATAGCTGTAGTATTACATTTAGTTCAAATATTTAAGTATGAATATGAATTTCAGAATATTTAATCAACAGGTTGGACCTTTTTCAATGTTTACCATAAAATTTTGATCACAATTTTGCTATCGTTGGACTTTTACAGTTATTTCATTACAGCAGTAATTTGTACATAACAATTAATTCTTGGTTTAGAAATATTTTCTTTAAGTATTTCTTAACTTAGAAAAAAAATCTTTGAAATAAGAAATATATATTTAATTTTTGAAGCCATTTTCTTAGTAAGGAAATTGTTTCTTGTTTCAAGACTAAAATCTATCTTTTTTGAGAAAACTATCTTTTGTCTGGTGGGAGTTTCTTAAATTTTCTTGATGTAGCAGACTTGGGGGGTATATTTCCCAAAATAAGATTTATTTTCCCGTTTCAGGAAATAGTTTTTCTTGTTTCAAGATATTTTATCTTATTAAGAAATTATTTTTGGCAGTGTAGTTCATGCAATGTTTTCTATGGCGTGGTATGGTCGATTTCTTTTTAAATTTCGCGGATGTTAGTAGAATGCTATATTCCACAGGTTGGCATAGCGCCTGAGGACTAACTTATCAATCTCACGCACACCATCAAGTCCATATTATGTCTTTAATCGCTTTAGCTTTTCAACGAATACACTAATAAGAACTAGATTCATTTACTGAAGATTTAGTTCTTCAAATCAATTGACATGGCTACCAACGCTGAAACAAATCGCCACTGTGAAACATTAAATAATTTGGTTACCATGGATCAGTTACCGTAGTTCGTATGTTAGTCTTCTTTTCTCGTAACTCGTTCCTAACACCCTCGGCGATGGCTCTGACTGCGAACTTTGATGCGGTGTAGACGTGCATGTGTTCATTGTTTCGCACGCGGTGTCCTGATAAGCTGTATAGAAACAAGCAGGTATACATGTATATAATGCTATTTTAGCCCTTTCTTCTCCCATTCAGTTATAAAACATACATTATAATGGGTTAGCATTCATTTGGAAGAGTGTTCAGAAAAAAGTAAGCAGACGAATAGCAGGAATCGTATCCATTGGAGGGAATTGTTCATATAATACGTTCAAAAAACGACATACAGACGAACATATAATACCAATACCATTGGAATCGACTCCATTAATGGAAATTGTTTAAATAACGTATGTATTGTTCAACAACCGGCCGTTTGTAATCCTTTCTGTACTAAATTGTTTCTCCCAGTCAGTTAAGAATTGTACATATATGGAATGGTCCTATTGGTTTAGATGGGCTGTTCAGGCGATAAAAGCCGACGACAGATACCTGAACATGCAGGAGTCCTATTTATTGAGGGACATGTTTCGATAGTGAGTTCAACAAACTTATTCTCTGAACATGTCCTACGGGGTAACTATACTCATTAATGATCCTTTAGTATAGAGAGTGTTTTAAACTTAATATCTGAAGATGTCACAAGGGAATTACTTGTCAATGAGTATTTGGTAAATACCTTGTTAATTCAAATATACAGTAAGAAAATAAGTTCGTCGATTCCAATGTACCGTAGGATATATAGAAGATCTTTGATGAGTCTCAATTCCATACGAATTTTATTAAACGAGTGCACACAATTCTATTCAGATCGAATTTAGGGGATGAGGTTAATACATTTCGTGTACAATTGCGACGAACTTGTGATCCCATTTATCACATAATTATATTTTAACAATGGAAAAACGATCTCGAAACGGCTGGGGTTAAACAATATTAAAATGAATTTTCTTATCGCAACCAAAGAGGAATTAAATACACCTTAAAAAAAATATAGTTCCATTTTAAATGCGTCTTTTCTTGTTGACAAAATTGTTCAATCACCCATTTTTATCTCACAGTCAACACTAAATAAAATAACCCAACGCAACTCGAACATCATAATTATATTCTAATTAACACAATAATTTAAATTCCGTCAATGACATCTACGACATTGCGATAGATAGATATGCTTTATTCTCTCATCCAAATAAACACATGGAAATTACATGTAACGGATATTGAGAAACAGAGTTATATACAATAGTCATATAGTATGATTATAATACAAAAGATAATATATACGTCATGTAACCCCGGATCTATAGCAGGTTGGGTTTAATCACCCTCATTAGTTGTCAGAAACCGCTACCAGCGTATCAGCTGAGACGAGTAAGAATGCACTGCGCAACGCTCTGGTGTCACCACACGCGCACGATAATACACTAATATTAAGCTACAGAACAGGATGGCGAATGGCAGCAAACGTAGATTCAATGTTGAACTATTTGAATGTTTAGTTAGAGCATGTCCCGTCTCCATTCAATTATGTGTGCGTGAAAGTGTAACTGGACATCCCACACTTTTATCCCACAATGACATTTTGTTTGAGATAACACCAACTTATGATTATATTACGGGTGCAATTGCACCAATATTCAGAATTCCGGGAGCAAATATAAGTTCTCTCGCTGTGTTTTCCTCATGGGAAGAAATGCAGATTGAAAATAGGTTGAAATTGTTCTGCTATTTGAGTTTCCAATACTAACTAATATAATCTATGCCGATTTTAGACCATGATGCGAATATTTTCCAAGCCGCAGTCATAAATGACTTAAATGGTCATCGCTTTAAAAATAGCCACATGGGTGTTGGGTTGGAAACGTAAAGATAAGGATTGTCTATTTCTTCCTAAGCACGTTTTATATAGTTTCCGGGGCACATTATAATATATATGAATTAAAGACCGATATCCGGAAACGCTTCTATCAATTAATATTGATAATATACCAACATTTTCTTATATAATACGATTTATCAAGTTGGACATTTTTTGTTACAATTTTTAGGACTTTAGATATTAATTGGTAGAAGCGTTTACATACCCAGGAAACTATATAAAACGTGTCATAGGAAGAAACAGACAATCTTTAACAGTCGAACAACTCCGACTAATGGCTGCGGACACATGTACCACAGTAGCGATGGCATGGTAGGTGTGACAATTTATTATGGTGTAGTTTGGTGACAATTGGATGTCATAATTAATGTGCCATAGCAAGCCATGTCGCCCTCTGAAAATTCGCACAATGAGTTTACCAAGCTCTACCAGCGACGGTCGATATCTCAAGGATGTATCTACCGCGAATGTCTTGTCGATGTTGATCTTTACTCAATCCGCAGTGTTATATATTTGTATGCTATAACCACACAAGTTCACTCACTTGATAACTTAATGAATAACCCATCTCAACAGCAATGATTGTTCTTACTAATGCAATTAATATAAGTAGATAAACATGCATGCATTAAGATCATATAAAAAAACGAACCACAATAATCTCATATATATTTTGAAGACCTCTGTCTGTTTGTCTGTTTGTCTGTATGTATGTTTGTCTGTCATTTATACAAATCTACGATTCTCGACCGATCGGGACGAAACTTGGTACGTGTGTGTAGTTTGACCAGGCGGTCGACGTTGTCGTATTGGCGAGCCCGTGCGGCGCCCGCTTCGCGCATGCGCAGACGAGATCTCGGAAACGGGTGGAGCTATCGACTTGAAATTTGATGTGTGAATGTATCTTGCCCCGGATACGAAATTTAGTGAATATATCTTGCCCCGGATACGAATTTTATCGGGTCGTCGAGCCCGTGCGACGCCAGCTTCGCGCATGCGCAGACGAGATCTCGGAAACGGGTGGAGCTATCGACTTGAAATTTGGTGTGTGAATGTATCTTGCCCCGGATACGAATTTTATCGGGTCGCCGAGCCCGTGCGACGCCGGCTTCGCGCATGCGCAGACGAGATCTCGGAAACGGGTGGAGCTATCGACTTGAAATTTGGTATGTGAATGTATCTTGCCCCGAATACGAATTGTATCGGGTCGCCGAGCCCGTGCGACACCAGCTTCGCCAATGCGCAGACCAGATCTCGGAAACGGGTGGAGCTATCGACTTGAAATTTGGTGTTTGAATAGCCCGGACAACGACGGGCTCATCGGCTATCTCATATATATTTTGAAGACCTCTGTTTGTCTGTTTGTCTGTATGTTTGTTTGTCATTTATACAAATCTACGATTCTCGACCGATCGGGACGAAACTTGGTACGTGAGTGTAGTTTGACCAGGCGGTCGACGTTGTCGTATTGGCGAGCCCGTGCGGTGCCCGCTTCGCGCATGCGCAGACCAGATCTCGGAAACTGGTGGAGCTATCGACTTGAGAAATTTGCTACGTGAATGTATCTTGCCCCGGATACGAATTTTATCGGGCCGCCGAGCCCGTGCGACGCAAGCTTCGCGCATGCGCAGACCAGATCTCGGAAACGGGTGGAGCTATCGACTTGAAATTTGGTTTTAGAATAGCCCGGACAACGTTGGGCCCATCGGCTAGTAATATATATTTGAGTCAATGAGTAAATGCCACCAGGCCACGGTTAAACACAATTCTGGATGATCTATCGTGCAAGTATATATATCGTCGGGAATACAAGTTAGCAAAACGTAATGAGTAGAGATCAACATTGGTGAAAATCAATGGTTAATTGGTCCAATTGACTCATTGTGCGGAAAATCAGCGGGCGACATGGATAGCTATGGCACATAATTATGACGGACCGATTGTCACCAAACTCCACCATAATAAATTGTCACACCTACTATGCCATCGCTACTGTGGTACGTGTGTCCGCAGCAAATGTGGAATAAATAAAGTTTCCGGGAATTGTGCTCTACAAAAGTGATGCAGTTAAAAGGCTAAATATCAATTTTAGTCAGCTTTGCAGGGCTCTGCTGGCACAATTTGTTATTGTTACATTCATAATTCATAGTTGGTGTTGCAGGGCTAGACTGGCGGCAATATTTAAACAAAAACAATACAAATGTATTGAAGGCGGATAATCTCTTTGTAAACACGTGATATATAATTAGCGGGGTATACAATATTAGATATCAATCGAAGATTCCTGTCCGGAAATGCTTCTATCGATCAATATTTACTTTATTTCGAATATTTTCTGGTCTAAAAGGGTTTCGTTGTTCAGCTAACGAACAATATTGGTTACTGTTAACAGAGACCAGAAACTTTATTGTGTAATTTTGTCACAAATAAACGTTAATTAGACTCATTACTGTGGAATAAAACAATACAATCAATCTGGGACATTTGACATTCGGTACGTATAGGAGCAGCCTAATGCTCTCTATCGCTATATGGATCCCCCGAATGGTCTGTACTAAAAATAGACAAATAAAGTGTCCCAATTAATCATAATAAAATATTCGAAATAAAATCAATATAATTGACGGAGGCCTTTCCGGACAGGGGTCATCAATTCATATTTATTAATTTATACTCACGCAACTTTTAGTTAAAGAGATAATCCATTCTATCCCACTTTAATTCAGTCGATCATGCAGGGCTTGATCGGCTCCTCACTTCTCATAACATCATCAGTGGCGGTCTTGTGGTCGGACGCAACATAATTCTCAGCTTATGTAAATATTTTATTTCAGCATTCGTTATAATGTCTGTAAATATTTCGTCCATTTTATATAAATGTCCATCCTCGACATCACAATACGGTATGGACCCTATTAAAAACGATATCTTTATTATTGCTTTATTTTAACCCTGAGTTGTTATGCATAAAATGATGTTATGTCACATATTACCCGTTAATGAAGACTATATGTCCATCGTCTATTTTCCTCTCATCCAATGACCGGTATGTCTCTCTTGTACATATCATCAATGCCAAAACATTCACCTGAAATGATAGCTCGTTCGTACAACTGTAAGCTATAAATAAACAAGTTGCTCTCCTTTGTATCTTTCGGGACTATTGCATTCGTTAGCATTTAAAATATAGATTCAACGACGTTAATGTAGTCGTTAGCTTTTAAAATATAAATTTCAACCACGTTAAGTTATCCTTTAGCATTTAATATATAGATTCAACTACGTTAATGTAAGCGTTAGATTTTAATATATATATTCAACTACGTTAATGCAGTTGTAGCTATTACTATAGATATTCAACTGCGTTAATGTAATCGATAGCTTTTAATATACAGATTCAACTACATTAATGTAGGCGTTAGCTTTTATTATATTGATTCAACAGCGTTAATGTAGTCGTAGCTTTTAATATAGAGATTCAACTACGTTAATGTAGACGTTAGCATTTAGTAAATAGATTCAACTACGTTAATGTGGTCGTTAGCATTTAATATATAGATTCAACCATGTTGAAAGAGTACTCCTACGCCATTTTTAACAAATTCACGGTAATAACAACGATCTAATCTCGATAATATGTAGAAAAATAAGTAATTTGAGTTGAAGATGTATCCTGTAAAATGTAGTCGATAGCTTTTAGTATATAGATTCAACTACGTTAATTCAGTCGTATCTTTTAATATATAGACTCAACTGAGTTAATGTAGACGTTAGCATTTCATAAATAGATTCAACTACGTTAATGTAGTAGTTAGCAACTAATATAAGATTCAACTACGTTAATGTTGCCATTAGCTTTTAATATAGAGATTCAACTACGTTAATGTAGTCGTTAGCTTTTAATATGCAGATTCAACTACGTTCGTGTAGCCGTTAGCATCTAATATAAGATTCAACTACGTTAATGTAGACGTTAGCATTTAGTAAATAGATTCAACTACGTTAATGTGGTCGTTAGCATTTAATATATAGATTTAACTACGTTAATGAAGTCGACCAGTCGTTAGCTTTTAGTATATAGATTCAGCTACGTTAATGTAGTCATTAGCATTTAATATATAGATTCAACCATGTTGAAAGAGTACTGTACGCCATTTTCAAAACATTCCCGGTACTAACAACGATCTAATCTCGATAATATATAAAATAAATAAGTAATTTGAGTTGAAGATGTATCCTGTAAAGTTAAGATTAATAGGTTATCTTAAAATCAAAGTTAATAATTTGATATAAATTTAATTTATGGCTTGGGGCCATAATTTAAACTACGAATGTCCGTGTACAAGAATTACTTAACGGACAGTGGATTGAGCAACGCATGGCTGGCACACATGATCGTGTAAAAACAATATGTTGATACGGGGCGTAAACTCAAGCCACTCACTGACTAGTGACTATACAATAAATTAAATGAGTATTTGGAACTAGTATGCATATTATCAGCCAATACGCCAGGGATTATATAGCAAACTATATGTAATCGGGGTTAACGATTAGATGGCTAGTGTCATCTAATCGCGAGCACAGGTGGCACGTGATGTTCGATCGAATATCAGAAATGTTGGATATCATATAATCCCATATCTCATAATATGTCAAATATAGCGAATTATCGAAATATGAAATATAACAAAAAAGCGAAATAGGAAAATACAGCGAAATAGAGCGAAAAAGGAAAATACAGCGAAATAGAGCGAAATAGAGCGAAATATAGAAATAGGAAATTATTTTTATAAACGAAATAACGGACATATATGAAGAAGTGTTTTAAAGAGCAATAGAAGAATTTGACGTATATTTCACAAAAGTTTATCTATTGTGGTGTTGCAATTTCTCATACAAATCGCCGTTATTTCGTCAAAGTACATTCTTTATAGAGTTATTACCCTTCAGATTAAATATGATATTCAATCGAAACCACGCGTGCCTCCCGTTGTCGCGATTATATGCCAATAGCCATATAATCGTGAACCCCGATTGACTATCTTTTGGTAGTCAAACGTGGGCGTATTAGGTGAATAGTGTATAACATTTATTGTATACTTTTGCTTTAAAGCTGTACAAACATTACTCGGCAGTTCACATTTGCACAATCATACTAATCTGCCATCCGTTACATTACTTCATAGCCAACAAACTTTCAAATAATCAAAATCTGGTTACTTTATTCTACGACTCGGAGACAATAGAAACCAACAACAACAATTGACTACAGTACCCCTTTAATGTAGTCGTTTGTGTTTAATATATAGATTCAACAACTTTAATGTAGTTGCATCGATAAAGTCAATGCGGATGAAGGCTATGAGGCCAAAGCTTCAAAACAGAGCAACTTGTTGATTTTAATAAACGATGTCCCTCCATCTCAATACTAATTTGATGGACCTTTAAGTTAATTATTTATACAATCTAGAAGCATCAACTTAATCGTAGCATCTATTTATTTTTCATGTTATGGGGATCAAAGTGTTCAGACTATGAACATGATATGATATATAATTAAACCTGTTTGTTATAATTACTCATTGGCGAGTAGTTCATATAATAAGTTAAAAAACCATCATGTTGAACTTACTATCTGAACATTTCCCATCGTGCAGTCAATACGAGTCCTTCTGTATTATTTTCCGATTGTCTACCGTCCGCTACTATTTTCTGGACACCTATCCAAATGAATGATATACTATATACAAGTGTATACTTTTATAACTGAATAGGAGGATTTACTTAGTGTGGAAAGGGTTAAATAATTGTGTAAGGTCTATCCAGAAGTCAATTACTGAAGTTGAGTTATAGCCATCGTCGCGTAGTTACGTTCATTATATATGTCGCCCACGATCTCCCCAACTATGCACTAAGGGTGGATACACACATGCATGTAATCTCTGTATGCAAAATCCATGTATTTTACATGGTCACACCAATCATTGATAGCATTAATCGCATGCGCGCGATCGGTTCATTTAAACAGGCGAGACCAGTGAGTAGTTTTTAGCCAAACTCAAACTAACTGCTATCAAGAGATTTCAGGCCAGTCATAACCATGTCTTCTTTCATGGGTGCCGAAATGAATAAATCCTGTATTATATCTGTTGCTGTTTTTCACGAGTTTTAGTTCATTTCGAAAAGTGGATTTGAGTCCGTCGATTTTATACTTGATTTGTTTCTCGTCATTTCTTGGAAACAGGGTCATCCAAAATAAAAATAAAATGTGCAGACTTTTGAAGCTCTTTTATGACGATTGTGATAAATGAGTGTTTAATTTCCCACACACTGACTCCCAATTTTATCTCGTCCAGCAAAACCCGAACGGCTCTATGGCTCCACATTTTGGAAGTGCTATATTAATACACATGGCAATCAACTGACTCAAACATGGTGAATTCTATGCTAAGTGATTTATCCTAATCGGACAACAAAATTAATGCAGGTACAGCGTTGAAAGAAAAAAGAGTCAACCCCCCCCCCCCATTTTAACCCATACTTTACAGAACAGTATATGTTACTGAGGCCAAAGGATGAACAGGTTCCTAACTGTCACAATTTTAGACTGTTCAGTCTTGAATTATAACATTTTGGACTATAATCCATTATTGTGGGAGGGGGCTGGTTCTCGAAAGTTTCGAATAACTAAGGGACACACAGCAACACCACCTTCTATACCTTCAAATTTAAAGCTGTAATAATATGTTCATAATTATATGAATAGCATAAATTGCTGCAAATGAGATTACTCACTCATAGCAAACAAACACGACAGATATGACTGTCAACTACAATATTTACAAATCAAGAGTGGCTTCTTGGCCTCGGTATGGGGTCAGGACTCAGTATGTTGCATGGCCCCGTCGATGAAATATGTAGTGGTCAGTCCGGTAGCTTCCGGGATAATATAGCCCCCATGTTGGGGATCATAGCCCCTGCATTGGGGAAATCCTGGGACCATCTCTGGTACAAAATCAAGAAAAGACTGACAATTATATCAACAGAACGTCCAACATTTGGGTTATCGCGGGAACAATTATTTTAAGCGGCCTGACGACTTCGTCCAGTCAACGGCTCTATGCACGTTCTGAGCTTGACTCACTGTGGTCAAACATAGCCGCAATGATTGGGTTGTCAGCAGACACATATTACATGGTCTGTATGATTCATGTAAAACGCAAAATACATGATATTTACAGAGATTACATGCATGTGTGTATCCACCCTAAGGGTGGATACACACATGCATGTAATCTCTGTAATTATCGTGTATTTGGCGTTTTAGGGTGGATACACACATGCATGTAATCTCTGTAAATATCGTGTATTTGGAGTTTTACATGGATCATACACACCGTGAAATATGTGTCCGCTGACAACCCAATCATTGCGACTGTGTTTGACCACAGTGAGTTAAACTCTGAACCGCTGAAGAGCCGTTGACTGGGACGAAGTCGTCAGGCCGCTTAAAATAATTATTCGCGCGATAACTGAAATGGTCGACGTTCTGTTTAAATCATTGTCAGTATTCTATTGATGTTAATACCAGTGATGGCCTCTTCCACAACGCAGGGGGCTATGACCCCCATCATACACGGGGAGCTATATTATCCCAGAAGCTACCGAATTCACCATTGCATATTTCCTCGACGGGGGGGGGGGGGGGTGTGCACGCAGCACCCTGAGTCCTGACACCCTGCTTTATAAATATCGAAGTCATGTCTGTCGTGTCTGTTTTCTACGAGTGATTAATCTAATATGCAGCAATTTATGCTATTCATATAATTATGAACATATTATACAGCTTTAAATTTGAATGCATGGTGTTGCTGTTTGTCTCCATTCGGCGAAAGGGTTGCCTAGCTACGAGTTCCCAACTACGTCACCTTTCATCTCTTTTATGAGTGTTATACAGTTATACATGTATACGCAAAATTTACAACTATGGAATATTTAAGTAAAACATTATATTGTAATTCTTGCCCAGATAATCCCGGCTGATACATTCAATTAACTCCCTTAGTTATTGGAAGCTTTCGAGAACCAGCCCCTCCCCCAATCATGGATTATGGTAGAAAATGTTATAATTCAAGCTTGTGACAGGTAGGAGCTTGTTCAACCTTTGGCTTGAGAAACATATATATAAATGGGGGGGGGGGGTGTCACTCTTTTTAATTTCAACGCTGTACCTGCATTATTTGTTGGCGCTATAATGAATATTTGCAATCCCAATTGAATTAATGTTATCACATGAGCTCGCTCTCAAATTATCAGAGAAATCTCAACAAGCCGGTATCATCCTATAAAATAATTCTGCATATTTTATTTCGTTTTTGGATGACCCTGTTTCCAAGAAATGACAGACACAAATCAAGTATAAAATCGACCGGCTCTTATCCACTTTTCGAAATGAATTATAACTCGTGAAAAACAGCAACATATATCAGACAAGAATTACTCATTTCGGCATCCATGAAAGAAGACATGTTTATGACTGGCCTGAAATTTCTTGATGGCAGTTTGTTTGATAATGGCTTATAACTACTCACTGGTGAAATTGACCTCTCGCGCGCAGGTGATTAATTTTGTCAATTATTGGTGTGGCCATGTAAAATACATGTATTTTACATACAGACATTACATGCATGTGTGTATCCACCCTTACATGGATCATACAGACCATGTAATATGTGTCCATTGACAACCCAATCATTGCGGCTATGTTTGACCACAGTGAGCCAAGCTCTGAGCGTGAAGAGAACCGTTGACTGAACGAAGTCGTCAGGCCGCTTAGAATAATTGTTCGCGCGATAACCCAAATGATGGACTTTCTGTTCAAATCATTGTCAGTCTTCTCTTGATTTTTAAACCGATGATGGCCCCAGGGGTTCCCCAATCCAGGGGCTATGATCCCCAACATGGGGGCAATATTATCAGGATTTCCTGACGCAGGGGCTAAATATTACCCCCGACTTGGGGCTATATATGATCCCGAAAGCTACCAGACGGGGTGGCTAACTCTGAGCTATTTAAGTGAAACATATATTGTACCTTCTTGCCCAGATTATTCCGACCGATACATTCAACTAAGTCACTTAGCGATGTGAAGCTTTCGAAACCCCACGCCAAGAAAGCATCATGGTCGAAAATGTTCTATATCAAGCCTGTATATACCAGATGTGTCGCTTCTGGTGATGTGCATTAATAAAATGTCAGATATCACACAGACTTAACTAATTTCCACATCCGTAAGAGAAGACATGTTTTGGACTGGCCTTAAATGTCCTGATAGCAGAGAATTTGACTTCGCTTATGACTACTCACTTGTCTGGCCTGTTAACAATGAACCTCTCGCGCGCAGGTGATTAATGTTGTCAATTATTGGTGTGGCCATGTAAAATACATGTATTTTACATACAGAGATTACATGTATGTGTGTATCCACCCTAAAGGGTTACTGTACACTAAATCCGGCCATTTATGGTACCATCTCCTTTCATACTCAACAGATTATGTGCAACAAGTGCATGAATTTGAGTGAGTGCAAAATGCACTCATGTGCTCTATGGACGATGCAAAACACATGGTAATTATAATGAAAATGCATTTATGCCTAGAGTAATTAATTCATTTTCATTGTAATTACCATATTGTTTATATGGTATAAACGGAGGTGATCCCATCAATGGCCGGATTTAGTGGAGAGTACACCTTTCAGTGAGCCCATAATATAAAAACCCCACCAATCTAACATGGGTTGTCTCCATACTTGTACATGCATAGACCTCAGGACTACACAAGTCACGATTTCAGATTAAACATTTCAAGCATTTGCAGTAAAATGGACACGATTCGTATTACAAAGTTTTTGAAATATCACTGAACAATATACAAAATGCATTGTTATAATAATTTCAGACGACTTAATTAAAACCCGGTGTTTTATGGGAATTTGAAATTCAGGGTAGTCTAATGTATAGTTGAATATCCTAGGTGAATGCCACGAATAACCCTCTATCTACTAAATACTCATTGTTGATTAGTTACCCCCATGAATTTTTCAGATAATAAGTTATTGTCTGAATATATTCCTCAAATAAACAGGACTTCCTCTGCAATTTTCATGATCTGTCATCTGCTTATGTTTGGCGCCCCCCCCCCCCCCGATGATCTATAGTCCATTCCAATGTATACTTTTATAATTGAATGGGAAAATCCATTAAGCAAAGAAATGGTTAGCTCCATTCATGGTTCAGGAAGAAACTAAGAGAAAGCTATCTTAAAGGTACTCAATCCGATTCGATGGTCCCCATATCATCATATCATAACAACAACAACAACAAAATTTTTTTTAAAGCCACTTCAGTTATCAGAATCGATTAATTGCCCAAAAAATAATGCTGACCGCAGTCAACTATAGTATAAAATTGCCCAAAACCTGTTATTTATCAACAGTTTGCCGGTTTGTCAAAACAGCCACTTGATTTTAGAGTTATCAATCTTCATCCGCAATTTGGTCCGAGACCGTCTTGCAAGTCATGTACACTTGGTATCGATAAGTAATTAATGTATTTATTAACCTAATGTGAGCACCGGAATGTGACAAAGGTTAAACATTGCTATGTTTCATTTCTATATTTTCGTAAAACGCAAACATTTCATTGACACGAGCGCTACAATACAACTACATGTAGTTCATATACACTTGTTTACAACACACCGCAATCGACACATTAAGGTGATGCGAAATTATGTTTACGAACATTAGTCCGTATTTACAACACATACAGCTATTGTTATATATTAATTCAATGCAAGGAATCTCGATGGGGAAACCATTTGCGTTAGTTTATCGCCGATAATAGCGTCCCGAATCGAGATGTAAATATTTACAATTGAGCGTAGTTCAGACGATGTTTTCTATTGGCATTGTATGAATTACTTTTAGATTATCGTCGATGTTAGTAGAATGCCATACATTCCACCAGTACCGCATGAGTACCAACGTATCAGTTCACGCACACGAATAAGTCCATAATATGTCTTTAAACGACATTATATATATGTATAAAAGAGTAGGATCTGTCTGTCTGTCTGTCCGGACTTTTCTCCCAGACAGCTGGTCTGATTTCAACCAAGTGTGGTGTGGTGACTTGCTACCCTGGCGGAGGTTACAAACGCGTTGGTTTTTCAAAACTGTAATTAAAAAAAATTAATTGAATAAATAAATAAAATTAATTTTTTTTTAAATATTTGAACGAGGATATATTGCAGCACCAGATGTACGATCTTCGTATACATGTTTTTATTGCGGCCCGCGCCATCCAACGGATTATCGGGTATAGGTCGACTATGGGCTTATTCCAGGATCAGAAAAAGTCCATAATGCAATATGAACCCATGTCAATATTTAGATCTAATATCAATCTATCCGCACGAGGATATATTGAAGTAGCATAATACATATTATCACTATATTTAAGAATATGATCTGTCTGTTTCAGCTAGTTATTAATATTGATCTCCCCGCTATGATTTCATAAAATATTTATTCGATACAAACGAAGAAGAGCTGGATTTGATGTGTCATCAATTAATTTATTAGCATTACAAACTATTAAACATGTTCAAATATCGCACAAAGTTGTGCCGCAAGGTCTGTTACTGTCAAGTGTACTGTGTCCCCTCCGTCGTACCTAGGCGTAAGCCGCTCAAGTGAGGCGCCTGCATAACACGACAGCAGGCGAATCGGCATTACCCTACATCAGGGGTAATACTGTGAAGGGGCTTAGGGTCTCTTTACGTAAGAGAGATACGCCATATATAAGGACCATTATTTATTTTTGTTATGTATTTGTGTTGAAATTTGTATATCTCACAGGCCATATTTATTTAGATTAAAGTATTGAGTGCAGGTTTGAAGACTCTGAGTCGCTCCATGTAAGAGAAGTTCGGGGTTTTAGGTTATTTTGATTCTATTGTTTTTATAATTTGTTTGTTGATTCAACCCAGTCATGTTGAAGTTTTACCATTAATCCATATATATTACTCACATTGAAAGTTTCTCTCCACGCATCAGTGCTTCCCGACAGCAAAGACCCTGGTTGAGCCATACGTCCAGCATTGTTGACACACACATCAACACCTCCGAATTTCTGCTTAATGGCAGAGAACATCGATAAAATCTGTGTCTCATCCGTTAAATCGCACACCATCGCATGAAGTTTACCCTTTTGGTCCTTGAGATCATCTGCCATCTTCTGAAACATTGATGATTCGTATATATGGGTTGATGCATGTTCGCTGTGCGTGTGGGTGTTGCGTAAATACCATATACTGTGGGTGTATAACAGTGGATCAACGGACAGACAATAACATCGGATTTAAAGACGTATTATGGACTGTTTCAGGTGCGTGAAACTGAAAAATTAGTACTCAGACGCTATACCAAATGTGGCAATGTAGCATTCTACTAACATCGCCGACAATTTCAAAGAAATCGACCATGCCACTCCATAGAAAACATCGTCTGAACTACGTTCAAATGTAAATATTTACATCTCGATTCGGTACGCAACTATCGGCGATAATCTAACGCAAATGATTTCGCCATCGAGACTCATTACATTTAATTAATATCTAAAAAGAAGTTTGGTGTAATGTGTGTTCACTGTCCGTGTGGATGTTGTGAACACTGCGTCTATGTGAAATGTTTTTATTTCTAGCCACCATTTTGACCATTTTGACAGCCAACATGGGTAGAGGTACTATCATATTTTCCCAACCATATTTTCTATAGCATTTACATCTATATCTATATTTGTGAATGTCTGTCAGTCTGTGTTTTATAGAAATTCACATGGGACCATCTAAATGGCACCAACGGGGTCTAACAGGGGTCACTTTTTACGAGAAAGATAATAGTGCGGGTTAGAATTTTCTAAAGTGACACCGTTGTTGTCAGGGCAGAACAGGGGAGGGGCAGATTTATTTTGTGTCGCCGATTACCACCAAACTTATTTATAATCATCCCCATGATATGAGGAATATAATGGTTTGGTTTAAATATGTCAAAAGTGGTGACGTTTGAGTTAGGGATGCACCGACTGGGAAAGGGGCACCAAAATTGTTAACAATAATTTTAGCGACATATCCATCAAATTGATACACGATACAAAAAATCTAATTGTGAGATTTAAAGACGCCAAATTGGTGTCGTTTGGGTGAGAGATGGGGGGGGGGGGTGGGCACTAAATTTAATAAGAATTGTATTAGTCACCTATCGACACCAAACTTATACAAAATTATCCGAATGGTATGAGGAGTCTGATGGTGTGGCTTAAAGTCGGCAATAGTGGCGTCATTCGAGTCAGGGATGCACTGAAAGGGAGAGGGGCACCAAAATTGATACACAATATTTTTAGCGCCAATGTCCACCAAATTGATACACATTCTTATCCACGATACGAGGAATCTAATCGTATGATTTAAAGACGCCATATTGGTTCTGTTTGTGTGAAATATGGTGTGTGGGTGGGGGTTTCTAAATTTGATAAAAATTAGTTTAGTTGCCGATTAGCACCAAAATTATAAATAATCATCTCCATGATATCAGGATTCTAATTGTGTGGTTTAAAGGGTTTAAAGGGTCGTTCGAGTCAAGCGAACACGGAGGGTGAGAGAGAGAATAATTGATAAACAATATGTTTCCACCAAATTGATACGTATATTTCTCCGTGATACGAGGAACCTAATCGTGTGGTTTAAATACGCCAAATTGGTGCCGTTTGGGTGAGAGATATGGGGGCCCTAAATTTGATACGAATTTGTATACTTGCCAATTTTCACCAATTTTATATATATTCATCTCCGTAATGAGTCTAAGTGTGTGGTTTACTGATGTCAAAAGTGGTGCCACTTGAGTCCGAACTTGGGACGGGAGGGTCACCAAAACCGATACAAATATGTTTCGTGCCAATTAACATCAAATTCATACACGTTCTTCTCAAATGATACGAGGAATCATAACGTGCGTGTTAAAAATGGCCACATTTGGTGCCTAGATATATTTGCGAATATCTGTCTGTCTGTACACTACAACAAATATTTTCTTATTTGAAGAAAAACATAGGCAATCTTAAGAAAAATAACCTTGGGAGACACTCAAGAAAAAACTTTTCTTGTGGGAACATTTCTTGTTTTCTAAAATTTTCTACCTCTTTCTAGTTTCAAGAAACTTTTCTTATGGGAAGATTTCTTGTTTTCTAAAATTTTCTTTGAAAGAAACAATTGTCAACAAGAAAAGCTTTCTTATTTTAAGAATTTTTTTTCTCTCACTTCAAGAAAACATAAGAAAGCCCAACATTCTTGGGAGACGCAGAAGAAAATGTTAGAAATCAAGAATAATTTTATTTACTCTAGTAGCTCATGGTGGTTTTGTATGCACTTGTATGTCCAGAGCAAAACTCTTCATGAATCCACTAATTGAAGGTACACGAACAATATTTGCTTGGTAACACATTTCCCATCGACGGCGAAATGGGTCAAATGGCCACGCCCCTTTTTGCGTGAAGTACTACCACCCGTCGTGACTATATCTCCAGAACTGTTGGACATAGGGGGTCGGGTGACCACTCAAAATGTGCCACATTATGGGGGGTCAGTAATACATTTTCATATCCAAAAGTCAATGGTTTTTAAGATAATTGCCAAAAACCAGAAAAAGTCCATTTTTGAGGGCCTGAACCCCAATTTTGGGGTTCAGCACTTTTATCTCAAAGCTGAGCCCCCAATTAGAATTTTATTTATCTATATCCATCGGTGCCGCATATAGGTATAATTTCTGTACCATTATCGGATGGGATTGACCTCTTGACCCTGAAAATCCACATTATGGGGGGGGGGGCGTCAGTAATACATTTTCATATCCAAAAGTCAATGGTTTTTAAGATAATTGCCAAAAACCGATTTCAGCATGTAATGCACCACAAGTATACAATACCACAAGGACACTTTTTAAAGAACTATCCGCATTCTCTGATCAACTTAAGAGCACAATTGACCACACACAATGGGATTAGCTGGAAATTGCTGCTGAGGATGTGTTGACCCCAACACACAACATGAGCTCTTCCCGACTGAACATGCCTTGGAATCTGGTGTGCTTTACCAAAAATCAGGTAACAATTGTGCTCTAATCAACAGAAATGTACAGATTGAACAAAACAGGTTTTCAAAATTTGTTATCAACATTTAACAGCTGGTCTGATTTAAGTGACCAAGCTATGAAACATGCTAAACACTTTTACTAAATGGAATGACCAGCTGTTTGCTTCATGCAGCAGTCACATGTTGCGATCTTAAAATGGGTATTGCATCTGGGCATAGTAAAAACATGTTGTAATCAGATGAGAGATGACCATATCTACCAGTATATATTTCAGAAGTAATCAATTCTTCCAAAAGAACACCTCATCTTACAAAAAGTTTTAGGAAATGATGGAATCATCACTATTCAATCAATAGTAGAATGAGCCTTTGTCAGTCCCACATTAGTTTTGGTTGGCCATTATAGTTGCAGGTTGGAGAAGATGAGGGTCTATAATTTCACTAACATAATTCTTCATAATAGCTAATAGCCTTCATAACTTACCATTTAAAAGATATTTTCATTTTCAATACCACTGCAGGTTAAGTGGTCCTGCTAATTTTATATTTTGCTGATGGGTACTGCTGGATTGCTATGATCGATGTTTGTAGGTCAAGGCGATTCTGTTAAGAAATAGTACCATCATTTTACCTAAAGTTGGTTCTTTTTGCATTGTTTGGCTAATCCGAGCAATTTGTGCAAAAGTCAGTGTCTGTATGAAACATTCAAGAACATATATACTTCAAAATATTTAATGCGTACGCTGATGTTTGGTAAACAACAGGAATAGTCATCTCAATTATGGCCAGTTTGTAAAAACCAGCACCCATTATTAAAATATTTCACAATATACATGTTTTTTAATGTACACTACACATAGTGGCTTATCCTCGATTTGTTCAGATCGCTTTGCTCTACCTGACTATCATACCAAATTTATTAGCATCACCACTAAACTTGGGATGAATACTGCCAAATGAATATATTGTGATATATAGGGTAGTGGAAAAATAATGGTTGAGTCTTTTCTAAATACAATTATAGTAAAACCTACACAATACCGTCTTGGTCTGATAAGACTCAGACTCATGTTTGTTTAGGAGTATAGACATGAAGTCCACCAGTCTCATGAAAATTAAATGGGCTCTGCACTAGTAACATCTGGGCTCCTGGGACCCATTAATATTGACAAATGCAACACAAATGAAAAATACATAGTAACTTTCCTCAAACATAGATTATAACCTGAAAATCATTGTGTTAGAATCAGTGTACATACGTATACGTAGGCATGGCCATAGCATGTTTTTGAAATACTGCAGAGTGCAGACCATAAATTTCACTAGAATATACATGTAGTTATTGCATGTACATCACACACATAAGGCGACTGACACACATACACGTATCTGCAGGGTTCACAATATTTGACATGTAAAATATATATATATATATATATATCCTGTGCCTATAACATCAAACCAAACGGTTTACTGTACTTTTTCTGATATTTTTTGAGTGGCACATATACATACATAAAAAATAAAAGTCAATTTAAAGGGACGAAATGAAAACTAATTTGTGCAACTATAATGGAGATCTATATTGCATTACAACATCCACAAATCTACAAAATCTACAACATCCACAAATCTACAAAAACATCTGACTATCATAGTCATTGGTAATGTGATCATTTTTCCTTGATAAGTTGAAATATGAGGGAGGATTGCATAGCATGCATGGCTACCTGCAGAATGTAGATTTGTATGTATTTATATCTGCATATCAACTGATGCTTGTATTTTTCTTCCAACTCACTCTGAGATCACAACGCAACAGGATTGCATTCGGAATTTCAAGCCCATAAAGCTAGACACTTTAGAATCAAGCTTGCCAAATAAATTTCCATGAATCTCACATGAACTCACTCAGTTGAACACAAGGAACGATTGTCAAGTTGGAAAATATTCTGTATGTATGGAAGCCCTATATTTTTAATGTGTGGATTTATTATAACTGGACTGGACTGATAAAATAATCTGTCTTTATTACTGGATATCACACCAATAATCAATAGACATGTATTTGTTAGTTTTGAACAGGACAATATATTTTAATATTACTGCAACTGCATCTTTCTTATGACTTATTTTCTTACAAACTCCCAAACTTGAACCAGAAACAATTTAGGGCAAATATACATCTACACATGTACGTGTACATATACATATATCAGGATATAAATATAGGCGATCATGTCAGGCTAGCCATTATTTGTTCTAAAATAATGTACGTGTTAGGGAAATTGTAGAACCTTTATACAAAATGGTGATGCAGCCAATCAAAATTGATGTGGGACTGATAAAGACACAACCTGCTCGACTACCGAATCATACTGATTGATCAAATTGTAGTAACTCAACATCACTAAACCTGCTTGTGGGCTGAGTATAATTCAATTCAACATTAGAATACCATAAAACACCCCGTTCTCCCATAAGTTTAAAGAAAATAACACATTGAACTCATTTACATGTATATTGCTAATGTGATACATGTATATGTCATTCCATTTATAACCATTTTGGCAACCATCTCACATCAAAGGCCATGAAATCTAGATAACAAAAGATGAACTACATTCAAATTATATCACCAGGTAACCTTTTTGTAGGAGTTTTAGGTTACTGATCAAATACCCTGTAATTGATGATTTCCTCAACATCTTTGTTATTGGGAAAATGTCTGTTTTTCATTCTACGACCAATATATTCCATCCAAAAACCTTATTTGCAGGGTCAAGAGCTCCCTGAAGGTCAATCCCATCCGATAATGGTACAGAAAATATCAGAAATGATACCTGTATGTGGCACCGATGGATATAGGTCAATAAAATTCTAATTGGGGGCTCAACTTTGAGATAAAAGTGCTGAATCCCAAAATTGGGGTTCAGGCCCTCAAAAATGGATTTTCTTTTGGTTTTTGGCAATTATCTTAAAAACCATTGACTTTTGAATATGAAAATGTATTACTGACCCCCCATAATGTGGCCATTCCGCACATTTTGAGTGGTCACACGACCCCCTATGTCCAACGGTTTTGGAGATATAGTCACGACGGGTCGTAGTACTTCGCGCAAAAAGGGGCGTGGCCATTTGACCCATTTCGCCGTCAATGGGAAATGTGTTACCAAGCAAATATTGTTCGTGTATCTTCAATTAGTGGATTCATGAAGAGTTTTGCTCTGGACATACAAGTGCATACAAAACCACCATGAGCTACTCTAGTAATTAAAACAAGAAAAAATAATTTCTTAAGTAACAATCTATGTTTCTTAAATAAGACAATAATCTGAAATAAAATTAGAATAAATTTGTAAGAACAAGAAAGATGACTAGAAATACATTCTTAAGCTATTCTCAGGCCTAGAATGTTAATTTCGAACTAGAATATTTTTCTAGACACAAAATAAGAATATATTACAGAAATATATTCTTATTTTGTGTCAAGAAAAATATTCTGTCAGACCATTGTATTTTTTTACGGTTCAGCACCCTTTAATTAACATCAAGACTGTAATTATGGCCAAGTGCAAGGGTTGAATAAAATCTGATGAAATACGATCATAGTTTATTGAAATGTAAATCCTCAAAGCATAAAGTGATATAGACAATACTTATGAAACTTTGCAGTTTGCAGAGGATCAAGCTTGTAATCTACCTCTAGAATTTAATCCGGAAAATATAATGTGTTCGCCTTTCACGAACTACTGTATAAATATGGCTGTAAATAAAATTGATACCGGTAATAGCTGATAAGCCAACCCATCACTATTAAGTTATGAGTAATACTAATTTCGACCATTCTGAATCATGAATCGGCATCCCTTTTAAGCCATAAAAAATAACAATGCTTCATGTTTAACAGTTAAAACTCAAATTTATGTACATGTAAAAGTAAATTATCTTAACGCCATACTTTTTGGTAACATGTAAGGTGTGAAATTGTCCAGTCACTTGTAAACACAGTTTTTGTTTCAACAGGTGAATCCGTACATCATGAGAATAGAGTACCAGTCAGAGGAAGTGGTATTTTTAGGTGCACCTTTATTGCAATATTGAGCGTGCTTAATTTAGAAAAAGGTGTGATTATAGCGCACTACCAAAAATCTGTCGCGTTTATTATTGCAATAATGAACGCAAAATATTGCGATACTAAGCGCGCTAAATATCATACAGACCCAATACTTAGTAGTGTTATATTTATATTAAATATTAAAATGCTACAGCATATAGTGTGCATGTAGTGTACATATAGCATTTACAATTATAAGTATATACATATCTAAGGGCGCGTACACATGGCGGCAAGAAAATATCAGGTATGCCCCATGTGACTTACTTGACCAATCAAATAAATAATACCGGAAAATATCCGACGAAGGCAGCCCGCTGATATGTTATCGCCAGTTGGTGATATGTGATCACCTTGATTTGTGGCCGTCGGTATCCGTTAAATAATCTCTATAAGGGACACGCTGGTAACCGTTCACGCACTCGAGTTATGATCCATCAATATTATCGCCTGTTTCAACAATTGACTTCGTAATTCCATTTTGGATTGTTTGACATAATCGCTGAGCTATTATATGGATATGTATGGGGACATATATATCTTTTGAGGGTTTTAGCCGACGGAGGATGTCCATGGATTTCCAACTGCACCCCTCTTGAATCGGACCAAAGACACAAGATCACATAATTGAATTTGCACACCTCCATCGTCTTTGAATTTCCCATATGGTACATCACATACCTTGAATTTTGACTGGACACTGGGGAGGGAGGGGTCTAGAAGAAATTCCAAACCAATAATTTGACCAAAGTAGGAACAATTCAAATGTTGGTCTAAAACCACGAATTCCACATACATTAATGGTTGAAAAGGCAGACTACAAGAACAATTTCAAACCATTGTTGGTGTGAAATTTCCAACTAATATTGTTTCCAAGTTGGCGGGGGTCTCATGTCCCCACATGCACCCATCTAAGTTCGGTAACGTAATGTACACCACAGCCCCATGCACCAAGCAACAATCTCCTGAAAACTTCATATGGGGTATCAATGGGGTCATCCGATTTGCCACAAAATCATAATAACATTTGTCACCCCACATATACATGCACTATGAAATTATAACATTTCCAAAGTTCCAAATAACGTGACTACTTTCTCATTATGCAGACGGTCTTTATGCATGAGATCAGCAACGTTGCTAATCCTACCCGACTTTGGTAATACATGTCAACAGTTGGAAATTTCAAAAAGCTATGAATTGCCAAAATGGACTATAGGTTATTTACCGGACGCAATTCAATTGAACCAGCATGACTAATACTGTTCTGATTGAGCTCAATCAACGCCGTCTAAACCGCCGCGTTCTCACGGGCGTAATTTTTGCAGCAAGAAAATATCAGTGAGCAATTTCACCTGATATTTTCTTGCAGATATTTTCTTGCAGCTTCATGTGTACGCGCCCTGAACATTGTCTTTATTTATACAATAAACAATATAGAACTTAAGTAGGAGCAAAAATTTGATTTAAATGCCACAATTTTTAGCGCAATATTGAGATATTAAGCGCAATATATTGCAATAATAGCACAAGCGACATTCTTATAATCGTTTCCACTTGCAATATTATTGCGATATTGGGGGCGAAAATAGCGCGCTTAATATGCCACTTCTTTTGACTGGTATTCTATATCAATAACAGCTACAGTAATGCTCAAAATAATTGACCACTTAACCACAGCAAAATTATGGGTAATTTTTCAGGATTTAGTCGGAAACATGGCTTGTTGCCATTCATCGGAAAGCTCTCGGCGACAGCTTTCCGATGAATGGCAACAAGCCATATTTCCGACTAAATCATGAAAAATTACCCATAATTCTGCTGTGGTTAAGTGGTCAATTAATTTGGACATTACTGTAGTTGGGATTGGAACATCAAAGACAACAGCATTTCCCATAATAACTGTGCGCGATGACTTGGCGACAATGTTCTCCTGTAGTCGCACATTTTTCATAAATTTGTTTAGAGCATGATGATGCTTGATGCATCAAACTGTATCCTGCTATCACAACACGGACTTAGTATCAATATCAGTGAGTCAGCCAAAGATAGTTTGTCAGTAAATATGTCAATATTTTGATAGTCACATCACCGTCATTTCTACATTAACTCTGAGGCGAATGAGGGCAGGTCAAATGACAGCTCGAAGAGGCAACACGAACACACATTTAGAACTTGCCTAGTTCACAAAGGAACCGAAGTCGGACCACCTTCACATCAGTGCACAAATGTACAGGTCGCAGTTTGCCAGTAAAACAGTTTGTAGCGCGCAGCCGATCGATAAAATTTTCAAAACATGGCGAAAAGAAATCCGACTTCAGAATAACGTACTTACGTACTTAAGATTAGACGGACTGAATCTGCTGGATCATTGTATTGAATACAAACAATTAATGATACATATTAAATATCAGCAGAGTCAGATTCAGTCATATTGTATGGAGTCATTGCTGTATATAATATGGTCGCCGATAAAGATACTATTGAATTTTCACGTCATAACTTGAAAAAGCACGAAAATATTTAATTTAGACAATTTTCATGTGCACATATACAATAACGGCGTGGGACTGTCAAACTGATGGAACGGTGTGGGGCCGTCGATTATGACGGTGGGGCCGTCGATTATGACGGTGAGACACCGTCGAACCGAAGGTGATTGTTTAATTGTGTGTGCGCTATAGACTCGAAAACTGCTGGGCCGAATTAAGAAACAGTTTAATTTTTTATTATTATTTTAAGAATGTCAGGCAGATCATTTTCGGTTTATAAGAAATGTTCTGTTTTGAGCTAGGAAAAGTTTCTTTGATATTCTATTGCAAGAAATATTATCTTGGTTTCTAGAAACCGTTTTCTTAAATTCCACGTATTTTCTTATTACAAGAAATATCAAGAAAAAAATATCGACCGCATACTGATTTTTCTTCACTAACAAACAGTTTTCTTGGGTTGAGAAAACGTATTCTTGTTTTGAGAGTATATTTCTTGTTTCCAGAAAAGTTTTCTAGACAATAATTTTTTTTTGTAGTATATGTGTTCTATATATATAACTTCACTGGGTACAGTCGAGATGGCACCAATGCGGTCTAACAGGGGTAACGTTTTATGAGGAAGATAATGGTGCGGCTTAAATTTGTTCTAAAGTGACGCTGTTGGTGTCAGGGACAGACGGGGGGGGGGGGGGGGGGTGGCTGCCAACAAATTATGAATTTGTTGCCGATATTAACCAAACTTATACATAATCACCTCCATGATATGGCGCCGTTCGAGTCAGGGCGCACTGGGAGGACTAACAATTAATAATAAAAAAAAAAATAGCGCAGATTTCAACTAAATTGATATATTATTCTTCCCCATGATACGAGGAATATAATCGTGTTATTTAAAGACGCCAAATGGTGCCGTTTAGGTGAGAGATGGGGGGGGGGGGTGATAACTATGACAAGAATTCGCTTAGTTGTCGATTACCACCAAACTTACATATAATCATCTCCATTATGTCATGCATGCATAAGTATAATGGACGTGGTTTAAATATGTCAAAGACAGTGGTGACGTTCATGCATGAGGAGGGGAGTTGAATCAAAGCTGATACAAATATATTTAGCACCAATTTCCACCAAATTCATGCATCTTCTGCACTAATGCTACGATGAATTAAATCACAATTGGTGTCGTTTTGGGTCATATATAGATGGCGAGAGGAGATGCACCATCATTGATACGATTATTCTATTCACCGATATCCACCAAAGTTATATAGTCATCTCCCAGGCCATCTCCAGATCGTTCTAATGAGTTTTTGACGTTCAAAGTTCACATTATCGAAAAATGGTGAGCGAATTAAGTCACTTGAAAAATTATATCTTCTCAACTGTCATAGGTGTGTGGGGATGGGAATCAGGACATTCATATAATGAGCTAGCAAAACGATACATAGAAGAAAGCATTAAACGTATAGTTATCATTCTGTTTGCAACTCTCTTTTGACTGGTGTACCATATATCCAAATTGCCAGGCTTCAGCGTCTGCAACACACTGCTGCAAGAATCGTACTGTGTCGTAAAATATCTGACGACATAGATGAAATGTTGCAACAATTACATTGGCTACCTGTGACAGATAGAATTATTTATAAACTTGTAACATATATGCATATCAATCAACCCAAGACTCAAAATCTCTTCCAGCATACCTCAGTGATATCCTTGCTCCATATGTCCCACACCGATCACTTCGTTCAGAGGACCAAATTTCTTTTGAAACCATCTGGTGCTAATTTTATCACGGTTAGCTACCGATCTTTTAAATTAACATGTCCAAATGCATGGAATCCTCTGCCATTGAACATAACAGAGTCACCATATCTTCGCGACTTTAAAAGGTCACTAAAAACTTACTTGTTTGCACGGCGTTTCAGAAAATGACTTTGATATTGTGTATATTGATATTTCATGTTTATGTTTATGTCAAGCTCTTATGGCCCGCTTATTGGGGATAAGCGCTATACAAATATTATTATTATTATTATTTAAGAGATACATACATTCTTGCAAACTGAGGGAACTTGCACGTCAGAGGATTGCACATTGTAATGGCTCATATTTATATTATAACACAATTGAATCTGCCCGAATCCGTATCCACACAAAAGTCACAATTTGTCAATAAATATGGACATGTATAGAAGACATGTTCAACAATAGTGGTCACAGTGTGGAGTCAAATATAGTTTCTTCTAAGATAAAATAAAACGCAGTCAGTGGCAGTGGCACATGACTCTTCGTGGTCCTCCAATACTGACATCTGACAAGGTTATATCTGCCCGATTCAGAGGATTTCTTTCATTTTTTAGAACAGACTCATCGCCTAACAGAAACAACACATAATATCGCTCTGTATCAGGCACATGTAGCTGATATACATGAGAGCAAAATTTCTTTTAAACTGAGAACTATTAGCCAGTTTATAGCTCCATGACACTTTCTTTAAGCAACTGTATATTCATGGAGATATGATAGCCAGGTGTCCTCAAAATCTTAGTCTCACCCACTAGACTGATTGATACATCTCTATGTAAAACCCACTTGTCGTCTTTTATTTTTGCGAACTAATGTGTTTATGATGTTCATATTTCATGTTGTAGCGTCTGAGGTATACGCAGCTGTAAACAAATAGATACTTCTTTATTGGTGGGACGGATTAATCGCGATAAACAAAATAGCAATCACTCCGATCCGACAAGGTGAGCTATATATACTACTTATATTCCATGTGCAAGAATAATATTTTCTGATGCTATTTGGATATACAATTTATGAGAACACGTGTCACACTTTGAGCAAGATTATCCCCTATTCCCACCAAATATCCACAGCATGCATATGATTTACATCACCTTAACCTGTGCAACGCCGGGTAACCCTGCTAGTTTGCATATACTTTCACACGACATGCTCTCTCATAAAGCGAGACTGACAATAGCCCGGGGATCATATGACTCCTAATTAGATAGCCCTATTGTGTTTTGTTTTGGTCTATTTGTTTGTCTTTGTTTTAGTTATATCTAACTAACTAGAATCATAATTATGTTTGGAATGACTTGTGCTAATTATGAAGCTGTAAATTTCCAACAACAAAAAAACATTTATCTGTTTCGTTAAAACTAAATATCGATATAGTCCGTCTGTGTTACACTAAATCCTGTTCAGCGATTGGTCAATTGTCAATTGGGTCACCCGTTTCATACCCAAAAATTAGCACACAAACACAAATACAAACACGACGTCATAAATCGTTGACCTGTTCTGACCTAATCACTAACAGCGGTCATCAGAATAACTGGGCGTGCGTTTGAAAGTTCAGCTGAATTGCATCTGAACTGAACTTTATGAAAATAATTAAGAAAACATCAGCTTTATTATGGGAATAAATCATCGAACAGCTATATAAAATAAGAAATGAATGTAGAATTTGTGTGCTATTGGGAGATACTACACTGTGATCGTTGTGGGCTCCTCGTGTCACGCAATGTGACCCAACGACCACAACGCCGTATCACCCAATAAAACAAAATAGTCCGTTTTATGGTAAATATGGTGGGTTGTGTCATTGTGCCTATTTACAAACGTTATAGTGGGGAAGAGCTCATTCTTTCATATATTGTCGGCCAATTTGGAAGCAATTGAAACTCTGGTACGCTTTGGATGTCCTTAAAGATGTACGCGGTATATAAAGCATGCACCCTAAATCTAGTTGGATAAGAAGTTATCCAACAGTCAATCAACCGTTGTATGCCCATAGCTCCTATCTACGTTGTGTGAAAAGTTGCATGACAATTTTGTTGGATACAATTTTACACAACGTTGCATATATATTTACTACCAACGTTGTATGTTAATTATACAACGTGTTGGATGAAATTTAACACAACACTCAATCAACGTTAATTGCACACAGCACCTATCTACGTTTATTGAACTGTTGGGTGTTGGGTAGAGTTGGATGCCATTTGTTGATTGGAAAGTTTACCCAACGTTGATTGGAAAGTAAAATGGGGCAACACATCGTGTATAGCTTTGCCGGTATAGTATACCTTTGTTACAATTATTCTTTGTACGGTACACTGATTATGTTGGCTTTGTGTTGCGTGTATGATTGTACTACTCTAGTCAAATTAGTGCCGTCAGCAGTTGTGTAAATTTGTAAACTTCAAACTTTGGCAAATATAAATGAATATACACTCAATACATAAAGCCTACATAATAAGTCTATCGTACAAAGAATAATTATAACAAATGCATACTACACCGGCAGAGCTATCCGCGACGTCTTGTCCCATTTTCCAGTCGCTCAGGAGTTTTCTCACACAGTCGTCCATCTTGTTTTGAAATATTTGGAGCCAAAAACTCGCATGCTCGCCCGCACCGGAAACGCGCTGCTATTGTATGACCAGGTCACGTGGCGGTTTTATCCAATGTGGTATGAAAGTAATACCAAAGAAGACAGTTCACGCAATCAGTTGTGTACATCGTACTAAACTGTTGGATAATAAGTACACAACAAATTCGCACCCAACGAGTTGTATACAACGTTCATCCAACTAGATTTAGAGTGTGCACTGCACTTGTAATACACCATAATAATAGGGTACTCTTGGTACTTATTGCAGTTAGTAAATATATTAAAAGTGACATCTCGCTGCAATAATTTATAATTATAGCATTCAACCACGTACAATGTATAATGAACATTTTAAATTCTGAATTATTATTTTGTGGAACGAACGCACCGGAAAATATTCATCATGCGAACCTACCTCAATTTGTTTAATGTTCCGGCTGCATGCGATGACAGTCATCCCTTCACACGTCAGTCTTCTGGCGATGACGGCTCCGATACCCGCTGATGCACCCGTCACGAGAGCCACTCTTCCCAACCAACGATCCATAATACACACTTAGGAAACACTACGGGGATGCAGAACGGTCACCCGAAATACAGGCAACGGCGAAAAATGCTCATGATGAAAACTATATCCCGAACTGCCGCAGTGGGAGCAACGTGATAAATAAGCACGCGGTTAGACACAGATCAACGCATTCTATCATCAAACCAAACAATGCACATGTTAATAAGAGTCCCAGTTTACCGCTGTTAAATTCTTAATGACCGTCGATGTGCATAGTAGGTTACAAGCAATTAATTATATAGAGTTACGCTTCTTGAATTTGTGTAGTCAGCATAAAACAAAATCTGGCTGCTGATTGGTTGATTATCATTGAGGGAAATATCCCTAAGCGGGAACATAAAATCATAGCCTACGCAAATATGGCGATCATGCATGTTTGGATGTCCAGGAAGAGTCTGGTGAGGTCCCGATGTTATGGAAGGGGTCTGGGTATTTTCGTGCTGCTGATTTTTGTGCAGTAAATGGGGTAGTTGTGGAAATGCAAGATTATCGTTTGAAAGCAATACCGAAAAGGGCGCGTTTGACGCCACAGACTGGTGCAGCGGATGACGTTCTACGGGAAAACTGACCACTTGAAGTTCAAATGGGCTTAACCCATGACCGGCGGAACTTCTAGTTAACACTGTCGCCTATGGGAAATAATTAGGTGTTTGTAGCATGATGCATAGTACGCGGTGCAATGTTACTGAGACATTTAGTTAAAACCATATTTAGTTTTCCTGACCAATGTTCCATAATAGCAACTATAACTTATGGTGATGAAGAACGGTCACTCGAAATACAGCGGGCACGTTTTCTAGGACCTCCGCACTGCCACAATGGTAGCAATTAGGATGATAAACTGATAAACAAGCATAGCCGCAGATCAATGCGGCCGCATTATATCAGCACACAAAAGGTCAATAACAGTGGCTATATGTACCACATGTAGACAATAGTCTCTGTGTCGCTGTTTGGTTCGTAGTATTAGTGCATTGTTGTTCAGATAGTTACTTAAAGGCACGCATTGGTTTTAAAGCATATTTATTGACGATTCTGCGACTGGCAGTAAATTTTGAAAATGAAAGTAAAACAACGCACGGGTAATGGTCCCGCTACCACAAGTGATATCGCAGTCTCGCCGAATTTTAATATTATATCAAAAACAAATTCCAATTATTTACGACACCTTTACCTTTGTTTTAGATTCAAATCTTTTGTTTCAGAATAAAATAAACTTCTTGGTACAGAGAACATTAATAATTCAAATATTTCTTCAATACTAGCTCTAACTAATAATCATGTAATATTAGTACATCGCCACATATGAGTTTAGTTTAACGTAATTGTTATTTACAACACATTGGCTTCAAAACAATGACAGTACATCACTGTATCGTCTATATCTTGACCAAGATGTATACCTAATGTAATTTCTTTTTTGGTTCGCTTAGAATCGTTAGATTGGTCTGTCGAAATTTAATGTTTCTTTTCCAGACATGATAATGCGATATTGGATAGTAACTGATTATTGTTTATATTGTATTTTATAAATGTATACTTGTAATTACAGTAAGTTCAAATATTCGCAACAAACCCTGGAAAGTTCTAATTTGTTTATAGTGTATATCATTTTCTCATGTACCATGTATAATGGCTGAGAATAATAAAGCATTCATGACTTACTTGTACCTATTGAATTTGTCAAGCCAACAGTTCTGAAATTTTCACTCTCGATTATTATTTACTGCCTTATTCTTAATCTTTGAATGTCGAATTCTGCATGTTAAAACTATGAAGGGTAAATTTACCCCTCTTAACCTACATAACGGTCAGTTTCAGTTGTTGTTAACAGCATATCAACGTTGTGGTATCGCGTTGTTTCGAGGTTGGTGAGTACCAAGTATTCACAATGGCCGAGGCGAGAGCAAACGCACAATAACATAATAAATGAGGAACTGACACAACACGTAGAATTTAGACTTTTACGAGCATATGCTAGTTTATTCTAAAAACAAGTTCACCTTATTTGTTCCGAAATACTTAGTACTAGCTTTCTATAATATTCTGATCAAAGTTGCAAGTCGGCGGTTCGTGGAATACATCAGCCCATGCATCTATAGGAGAATCCTTAGACTGGCAACTTTGATAAAAAGGTTAGAGCAAACAACAGTGAGTTTTGACACAAATGAGGTGTCGGCTATTTTGAAAATACAAAGCATATGCTCGTAGCTGCCAGAATACTATGTAATATGTCACATCATAGTTTATTACCCTTTTCCTCGTTTCTGGTCGTTTGCGATAACCTCGGCCAGTTTGAATGGGTGATACTCATCAACTCGAAATCACGTGATTTCCCACAGTGAGATCGTACCCACCGACTGACTGTCGACTGTTTACCATTTTGTAATGGTGCTTTCCTGTCAAATCAAGACTTTATGGACGCTGAAACACGTGGCAGTTTTCAACCAATGCCATTGGCATCTCTTCTTTATGCTGATCACGAAGATGGCGAGTGAGTTTGTCAGAAAATGTTTAACCGATCTAGGTTATGTTTATATTGTACTCGTGTTTGAATGTTTGTTGATTTCCTTGTGACACTATATGTGTTATTATTCGATGGGCGATACACGGCTTATTAACATGTACGAGTAGGTCACCGTTTCAGTCGGATTATTAAATCGAACATCTACAATAGAACCAGGTTTTTCTCAACCCATGATAATTGACTTGACGCCATTGAATTTGACGGCATTTGGAAATCTGACCATATAGTGGGATTTGCGAATAACGTGCATATCAGGCTATACAATTGTATCATATAATTTACAAAGAAAGAACAATTTATTTCTATCACCAAATGTACTATTTGGAGAATATTCACCAATTGCAAATTAAATATTGGAAAGTGTCAAACCACCATACTTAAAACCCAGCTCCATTGTTCTACCTCGACCTTCGGCACTTTATACAGCACGTCGACATTGGTAATCTGGAAGGTTCATGCAACATGTATACCTCAAGGCGACATTCGCAAAGTAGAACGCACGTTCCCCAAATGTATGCACTATGAGCTCCCCGCGGAGGCTTCTAACCGATAATTGGTTATCTGCTACATCCGCCAACAAGACTAAACGCATGCAGAGTGCTTGTGAACCCCACGTAAGTATTCAATCACATCCGCATGTCGCATGAGGTTTACTGTTCATCTGCATATATATCAGATTGAAGCCTAACGTCAGCAGTAACTGTTCTCCGTTCGTATACAACACTATCCTGCTAATATCAGTGCATTGTTCTCGTCAAATATATATGCATTCAATTGCGTCGACAGTACATATTACATACATACATATATATATACTAGGTGACCCGACTTCGTCCGGGCTTGGACCTTGAATTGACCATTTTGAAGGTCACGGTCAGGACGGTAACGATTTGACCCGTCCAAAACACAAAAGTACCCGTCGAAATCAATCCGGTTTTACCAGATTTGACATTGAATTGATCATTTTGAAGGCCAAGGTCAGGTCGGGGTCACGATTTGACCCGTCCAAAACACTCAGTGGACAAAAGTAACCCTGTGTATAAAATTTCGTCGAAATCCCATCAAAATTGACGATTTGACCTTGAATTGACCCGACTTCAAGGTCAAGGTCACGTCGCACGGGCAAATGAATATGCCTATGAGACTCCCCATACGAAAGTACCCCCACATACAAAGTTTCATCGAAATCCCGTGATATTCGGGCGTTTGACCTTTAAATGACCCGATTTAAAGGTTAAGATCACGTCACACGGGCAAATTAATAGGCCTATGCCACCCCCCGACCGAAAGTACCCCCACATACCAAGTTTCACCGAAATCCCGTGATATTCGGACGTTTGACCTAGAAATGATCCGATTTCAAGGTCAATGTCACGTCGCACGGGCAAATTAATATGCATATGCCACTCCCCGGCCGAATGTACCCGCACATACGAAGTTTCATCGAAATCGGGTCGGCCGTTTTCGAGTTCATCGCGAACACACACACACTCACACACCACACACAGACACACACACAGATCTTCCAAATATATAATAGACTAGCCGATGAGCCCGACGTTGTCCGGGCTATTCAAAAACCAAATTTCAAGTCGATAGCTCTACCCGTTTCCGAGATCTGGTCTGCGCATGCGCGAAGCTGGCGTCGCACGGACTCGGCGACCCGATAAAATTCGTATTCGGGGCAAGATACATTCACACACCAAATTTCAAGTCGATAGCTCCACCCTTTTCCGAGGGTGACCCGATCAAATTCGTAGCCTGGTCAAACTACACACACGTACCAATTTTCGAGTCGATAGCTCCACCCGTTTCCGAGATCTTGTCTGCGCATGCGCTGCACGGGCGCCGCACGGGCTCGCCAATACGACAACGACGACCGCCTGATCAAACTACAGACACGTACCAACAAACAAAATTTCAAGTCGATAGCTCCACCCGTTTCCGAGATCTGGTATGCGCATGCGCGAAGCTGGCGTCGCACGGGCTCGGCGACCCGATAAAATTCGTATCCGGGGCAACATACATTCACATACTAAATTTCAAGTCGATAGCTCCACCCGTTTCCGAAATCTCGTCTGCGCATGCGCGATGCTGGCGTCGCACGGGCTCGGCGACCCGATAAAATTCGTATCCGGGACAAGATACATTCACATACCAAATTTCAAGTCGATAGCTCCACCTGTTTCCGAGATCTCGTCTGCGCATGCGCGAAGCTGGCGTCGCACTGGCTCGGCGACCCGATAAAATTCGTATTCGGGGCAAGATACATTCACATACCAAATTTCAAGTCGATAGCTCCACCCGTTTCCGAGATCTCGTCTGCGCATGCGCTGCACGGGCGTCGCACGGTCTCGCCAATACGACAACGACCACCGCCTGGTCAAACTACACACATGTACCAAGTTTCGTCCCGATCGGTCGAGAATCGTAGATTTGTATTAATGACAAACAGACAGACATACAGAGGTCTTCAAAATATATGATACTAGCCGATGAGCCCGACGTTGTCCGGGCTATTCAAAAACCAAATTTCAAGTCGATAGCTCCACCCGTTTCCGAGATCTGGTCTGCGCATGCGCGAAGCTGGCGTCGCACGTGCTCGGCGACCCGATAAAATTCGTATCCGGGGCAAGATACATTCACGTACCAAGTTTCAAGTCGATAGCTCCACCCGTTTCCGAGATCTCGTCTGCGCATGCGCGAAGCTGGTGTCGCACGGGCTCGGCGACCCGATAAAATTCGCATCCGGGGCAAGATACATTCACATAGCAAATTTCAAGTCGATAGCTCCACCCGTTTCCGAGATCTCGTCTGCGCATGCGCGAAGCGGGCGCCGCACGGTCCCGATCGGTCGAGAATCGTAGATTTGTATTAATGACAAACAGACATACATACAGAGGTCTTCAAAATATATGATACTAGCCGATGAGCCCGACGTTGTCCGGGCTATTCAAAAACCAAATTTCAAGTCGATAGCTCCACCCGTTTCCGAGATCTGGTCTGCGCATGCGCGAAGCTGGCGTCGCACGTGCTCGGCGACCCGATAAAATTCGTATCCGGGGCAAGATACATTCACATACCAAATTTCAAGTCGATAGCTCCACCCGTTTCCGAGATATCGTCTGCGCATGCGCGAAGCTGGTGTCACACGGGCTCGGCGACCCGATAAAATTCGCATCCGGGGCAAGATACATTCACATAGCAAATTTCAAGTCGATAGCTCCACCCGTTTCCGAGATCTCGTCTGCGCATGCGCGAAGCGGGCGCCGCACGGGCTCGCCAATACGACAACGACGACCGCCTGGTCAAACTACACTCACGTCCCAAGTTTCGTCCCGATCGGTCAAGAATCGTAGATTTGTATTAATGACAAACAAACAAACAAACATACATACAGACAGAGGTCTTCAAAATATATATGAGACTAGCCGATGAGCCCGACGTTGTCCGGGCTATTCGACCCGATAAAATTCGTATCCGGGGCAAGATACATTCACATACCAAATTTCAAGTCGATAGCTCCACCCGTTTCCGAGATCTCGTCTGCGCATGCGCGAAGCTGGAGTCGCACGGGCTCGGCGACCCGATACAATTTGTACCCGGCGCAAGATACATTCACATAGCAAATTTCAAGTCGATAGCTCCACCCGTTCCCGAGATCTCGTCTGCGCATGCGCGAATCGGGCGCCGCACGGGCTCGCCAATACGACAACGTTCACCGCCTGATCAAACTACACACACGTACCAAGTTTCGTCCCGATCGGTCGAGAATCGTAGATTTGTATTAATGACAAACAAACAAACAAACATACATACAGACAGAGGTCTTCAAAATATATATGAGACTAGCAGGTTAGCCCGCCACTGGCGGCGTTCGTCAGAAACCTGATAAATTTTTTTTTGTTAATTAAATTTTTTTTAATAGTTTTTGGTTTTTCAATATTTTACCCGATTTGACCTTGAATTGATCATTTTCAAGGTCAAGGTCAGGTCGGGGTCACAATTTAACCCGTCCATGACACTTCCCGTAGGTAGCAAGTGTGAGCGCAATCGGTTCGAGTCTATAAAGGACACATGCACACATATATATAATTTGTGTGTACCCGTTTCGAGGTGAAAATCACCTAGGGCGGAAAAACTGACCCGATCCGCGTTCCTAGGAAGCCTTAAGTACGTAAAAATCACCCAACACGCATATATATAATTTGTGGGTACCCGTTTCAAGGTGAAAATCACCTAGGGCGGAAAAACTGACACGATCCGCGTTCCTAGGAAGCCCTGAGTACGTAAGAATCACACAACACGCTCATGTCTGTATAATGACGCACACGCCGAGACCCAGACGTAAGAATCACATTGCGAAAACTAATAAAAAATGTAGAGTTACGCCTCTTAGATCCATACGTCGATGACTATAAAGAGCGTTACCCGGTTAAATCTCCCAATATGGAAGATATAAGGAGCGTTGGTGTGTTAACCCCCACGGTGCCATTTTTTTGTGATTGGGCAGGGAGAAGCGGTGCTCTGAGCTTGTCCAAAATGCGACGTGGACGATCCCCGTGGATTTTTACACTTATATACGAAATTTGAGGTCGATCCGCGCAGCCGTTTTCGATTCTATGAAGTACCCACATACACACATATATACACACACATATATATATATACGTAGTTCTCAAAATATATAGGAGATACGGAAGTCTCAAAATATATATATAGATATGCGGATTCCAGTAGCTTTATAACGGTATATCTGGGGAGATATCTGATGCTATATTCGTGATTATCTGGGATGATTTCGGTATATACCAAAGGTATATACTGTAAAAACAAAGCGCACCATCCGTGCTCGCAGGGTTAATACGTTAGAGTGAAATTGACATGGTTTTGTGAAATCGGTCCGAAACATGAAATTTGTTTGGCTTTTCAATGAGTTAATTGACCCGATGAAAAATTGTTTAATCAAGAGGAATTATGATACCCGTCCCTAAAAGAGGTATGTCAACGATGTCGTTGTTGTTGGCATTCACGGCTCATGGCCACCCGAAAATTCTCACATTGCCGTAAAGAGCAAATAGCATTGTGTGTTTTCTCGCCAACAAAGTCGTTGTTGTTGGCATTCACGGCTTGGCGAGTCCAACAATGTCGTTGTTGTTGGCATTCACGGCTTGAGGCAGCGTGGTTTTGCTGTCAGCCAAGGACTATTTTGTTTTCAAGAAAAGCGTTCGCAAACGTCTTATTTATTGACATGTATTATATTTATAAAAATGTAATTTATCCTTGCATGTTAAACAAAATGTGTTTTATGTCGGTTGATGGACACGCGACTGGACATTCGTCAACTATCTAGTTTACGAATGCCCAGTAGCTCGTCCATTAATCCTGACCGAAAGATCAGGAAATGATCACGCATGACGGAGAACAACTGCCAACCCCTACGAGGACAGAGCTTACCGTGGTTCGTTTTGCCCTCTGGAGTTTAGCGAATCTGCCCATCGGACGTGGTTAAGTCAGCATACATGCACAACAATGTCACAATGACCCCTCCCCAATATGGTCACCCCTAATGGATGTTGGATTATTCACCCAACACAGGTAGGTCGAATCAACATACACGGTAGAAGGGTCAATAGTGACCTACATGTTGGGATGGATTTAACCGCATATGAGGTAAATTTGACCTCTGAAATTCGTTTTATGAATAAAGTTGACAAATCGATCACTATTAACACCGGATGAAATGCAAAATGTATGGGTTGCTTCGGATTGACTTGTGGAACATATCTGAACATTCATAGGTTATGTCATCGCGTATACACACAAGTCCACGACAAATTATTGCTCTTAAATATTGATTTTAAAACTGGGTCACAAGCCGCTGAGCGGACACCCAAGATGACGATCCGATTTCTTCGTTAAATTTCGGTAGTTTCCGATACGATATCTCGAGTTCTATCCTTTCAATATCACCGATTTATATGTCAAATGACAGGGAATTTTTTTGCTAATAAGACATTATTATGGGTGAGCTGGCCGATTTCTAGAATTAAAAGGGTTTTGATAGTTGGTATATGTTTTAGCCGAAATCGATGTTGTGAACCTTGTCACTGGTATATTCTATGTTGGTACTTTAGTACCCCCCATCCAAGAGCCTTTGTGTGGAAACTTGTTAATGAGTTAGACCATGCCAGCGCAAACAATCGTATCTCAAGCTGATCTCAAGCTAAACAAATACAAATATCATGTCTTAATTGTTATACTATGGCTGGCACGGTCTAACTTTTTAAACATATTCCAATGGTATCCTATATCATTGTACCGATGGGGTTCGTTTAACAACCAATGACTATCCCATCCCTGTGTTGATATCAGAATGATGAGATCACCCGATGGTTGAGAGGCGACAGTTCAACTCAGCATTTGAATAATTCACCAAGTTGTGAATAATTTCATGCACATTTGATATTAAATTATATACCAGCTTTGTGAAGGCTCGCAAGGATATCATATTGTCCTGCAACCTCACTTCGTGAATTATTTGTCAACATTTGTATCCCTCCTCCCTTGACTTATTAGTCCAGGTCCACCTTGCAAATGTAGGAACGACCAAAGAGGCATCGGGCATCACTCATTTCAAAAGTTGGAAGAAAGCCGAAATTATATATCTCAACACAAAACCCTTCGAATGGACTGGTAACCGAATAGACCCGTTGCTCTGCGCACCCACAGACTATACCATCGACACGATTGATATGTACACGTTGGTATTTCATTGGAATAGCATTAGCTCAATGTGTGGTAAACGAAATAGATACCATTAGTAGCGTTCATATGGGGGGGGGGCAACAATTTCTAGTGTATAAGTATTGGACTGTCGGGAGTAGGCGGGACGACTGGAAGTTAACCGACTGAAATTCAATTTGTTTTTGGAATGTTGCCTATTGGTTTCTGAACGATAATTCAAGGTGGCAACCAAGACGAAAATTACCTTAACATACACAAAAGTTTATTATCACAAAAAAAATAAAATATGTTTGATCCAGAAACTCGTCAGCACTGTATAAAAACAGTTTGAAATTCAGAGACAAAATATTTTATCAACGCTGATAAATAATACAGATGCAAGTGCTCCGACGGTCAACGAGCAATTGATTCATGCAGCAGGAATATACAACACCACTTTGATTGAAAGGTAATTGGTAGATAATCATCGTATTGAAAGTGGCTCAATTCCGTTTTCCTCGCGGTGCGTGAATCGGTTTTTAAATATGTTATAACCCACCTGGGTATCTGAACAAGAAACCCAGACTGTGGCGCTACGTGCCTTGCTGTGTGTTTCTTTACAGAAGCCCAAGCGGTTTTAGCATTCACGTGTAGAACAGTCTTCGCTGCAGCCATTTACAATATGGTATCACCGATTAAAGTAGTTTTCGGTCCCAATAAATACAAGAATCATTAAAATCAACATATTTCGATCATTTTCGAGGACCTCCGCGAATTCGGGGAACTCCGCAAAGAGACCTCCGCAAATAGGAACCTACTGCAAATTGTCACACCGATCAGCACCAATTAACGAACCGTGGCTGACTCGGCTGTATCCGACTAACCTCTTTACAATACGTATCAATTGAGATATATACGCACCCGTTCCCTCATTAAAATCAACATATTTGGACAATTTTAGGGGACATCCGCGAATTCGGGACGTTCGCAAATTTTACTCCGCAAATAGGGGACCTACTGCAAACTGTCACACCGAACAGCACCTAAATAACCAACCGGTGGCTGACTCGGCTGTCTCAGACTACACTCTTTAAAATACGTATCAATTGACATACGCATTTTACAAATTATATTTTTAATTTCTTCTATTTGTAATTGGCATAGCTTATCACAAACCAAAATCAACGACAATAAACAAAATTGAAATTCCAACTACACCTATTACCGGACTCGGGGTCGCACTACAACTTGTAATGCGTCCCAAAAACAACCGGAAAACCCCATTATCTATAAATAAAACTCCCAGCGAACCATAGCTATCTAGAATCTCTACATCAGTATACACCCGAGGGCGTAATGAATGCTTCTTACGCGGTGTTTACAAGTTAGCCATCCATATACTCACTTTGTCCTCTATCCTCAGTTGTCCACTTACAGGGCGTGATCAACGTCACCATAACTTACTCGTATTTAAATTAGCGCAGTACTATTGATCGCTCAGTTTTTATTTGCACATTCTGATTACGCGCATCGTTGTGCGCGGATTCATACATGCATATGTGACAATATATTTCCATAAAAAAGTCCTGTATCCAAATGCACGGTGGTAATAGCCGTCTATCAAGCATCATGATAATGTGAAAAATTGCAGCGGCCACTGACACTGACCATCAGGATGTCTGTTCGGTTGGTCGAATGAGGATGTCGTGTACCTAGAACAGATATTTATAAATGGAAAATTATACATTAACTGATGATCGTCATCTCCTTGGGAGAAAAAAACAAAACTATGATCCACATATATTTATGACACACGAGCCCTACAACCAGTGTATGTCCATTGACTATGGCTGGCTGAAAAATGACGGTCATTGAGCGAATTACCAGAAGCAAAAATAAAAACAGATAATACTTGTTGTCTCACTGTTTGTACACTTTTCCCATGCATGACATGCAAATGCAACCATTGCACCACCGTCGCTTATAATTACATAAATTCAACAATTAATACCTATATTAATACATGTAGCTTGAAAATCGATAAACATAAATCAATTTTCAGCACCGATATAAAAACAAAAGACGTTTTTATCACACGATTTTGACTGTTTTGTGATATAACTGTGCAACCGAGTCAGTGTGTTTAGGTTGTATTCGCCCAAATTAACGAGTCGCAGCTCCTAAATCAACATAGTGGAGCTTCTGTGTACCACAAAGCAACGTATTTTGGGCTTCCTGGTACCATATACAGCAACGCGATGAAGAATCTTTGTACCCTAAAGCAACATATTGGCACTTCATGGTACCCTAAATCAACGTATATTGGAGAACCGAGAGCCCCAAATGAACAGTTTGAACAGGTACCCTATAATCGAAATTGTGGAGAGCTCCATTGGTACTAGATCATGTCATGAATCTCTACACAAACTGCGCCTGGCGTAGCAATACAGAGTAGAGGTTCTTGGCATGATGTACATGGGTACCAGAATCGACGTAATTACCTGGATGTGGGGTGCAGCTGATAGGGAATATATCACAGCATCAGCGATGTCGTCAGGTTGTAGACACTACAAAGAAAAGAGCGAATGTAGACGAAAAGCTCGTTCAAATGAAAGAGTCAAACATGGGAAGAAGAGCTACTGATTCACTTTATTGTCAAAGGAAAAGGAATATAACTGTTTTAACTATACTTGGTGCCAAAATCTCGGCACGCATATCGAACACCATTCATCATATTATTTAAGTTCGAAATGTGGTGTATTCCGATCTAGAAATGGTCTTAACTAAATATATAAGGCCATGACACTCTCTCCCTGGCCGGAACATAACTACACCTTCATGTGCACCATGTACAGTCCATTTTACTGGGATTGAAACGAATAATGACAAAGATGGTGACGATGGACTATGCTGACAACTAAATGACGATAATCTCTTTCCAGAAGTTATTTAACTGTCCGCGGGAAGAATTCGCAGAAGCTGTATGATCAAAATTATTCATGGCCCTATTCATATAATCATTTAGACACCCTACTTTTTCGCTACATCAAGTTCGTGTTAGTGCTGACCTGTAGGCTACTGTACAGCGCTTGAGACGTTTGTTCGTCGAAATTCCGTGCAAAGAACTCTGTCTCGACTATTCCTGGACTGATACTCTGAAATCAGAACAAAGAATGGCGGCTTCAATTTTGACCGCAAGAAAAAATATGCAAAATACACAGACAATAGTTAACTGTTCTGAGCATCGTACGGTTTTTCTCCTCGGGTGAGAAGCGGAGGATTATTTTAACGAGGCACTATGATTCAGAACGACACAAAAAGTGACGCCATGACGCAGTGCTGAGAGTAGGAAAACATCCTGAGAATAGGATATGTTTTATTTTATTTTCATAAACTTTTTACGTCAAAATATAAATCATATCGCCACTCACAGAAGACCGAACGTGTTATCCTACTCTCAAGATGTTATCCTACTCTCAGCACTGCGTCATGGCGTCAGTTTTAGCGTCATTCGGTATACTTGCGCGTTATGTTAATATAAATGGCTGGTGATGTTATTTTGCATTAAGAACGTATTAGGTCTGACCCTGTGTTTCAGTGTGGTCTGGGTCGTAACAATCCGGTATAAAACATATAATAAACACAATAGTCAACTGTTCTGAGTAGCGTACGGGTTTTCCCCTCTCGTGTGATGCGGCTAGCGCCTCGTAAAAATAATCCTTCGCATATCACTTGAGGAGAACAACCGTAGGCTAATCAGAACAGTTAACCATTGTCTATATCTCCCACCTTATTGACACCGCGCAACTAGTATCTGTACTTGGTCTATACCAGAACACTATAACAGTGTTTGCAAGTTACTTTTTAATTCCTCAAGACAGTCGACAAATACTGGTCAATCAATACCATACATTTCAGGAAACTCTTACAATATAATTATATCAGTGGTGTTTTATATGGTTTAGGAAAAGTTAAGATATATTAAGAGGCAGTTAATATGATAGCTATTATAGTATCGATGGGTGGAGGGATAACCCGTATTTAATGTGGTGGTGTTTACATAGCTAATCCTCTTGTGGTGTGCCCTTCTGATCAAGCAACCCTTCAACCATTGTATTGTTCGGTGATTGGTTTATTGTTGTATGATAAAACACAATAGATATGCGATTATAATTATTAACTAACTGCTTTCCTATGTAATATAAAAAGTCGTTCAAGCCACGAAACATAAGACTTAAGAATGCACTATCAGGTATAGCTTTTGGCAAATTCTAAAAGAATTTGGTAACAAATATTTTCATATGGCAAATTACATGTATTTGGCAAAAGTAAATGTTGGTCCAGGGCGGACCCTGGTCTAAACTCGTTTTATCCTTTTGCTTTTTATGATCTTTTGTAATCGTTTTCTGTGAAAGTGTTGTATGTGAGTATATATGGTTAATAGGCCTTGCCTCGCCTTGTTTTGTAATAGCATATATACAATTTTAACGTTGGAAAATGACACAGGATGGATATATTCTTAATATATCCACCATAGGCCATTGACCCTACGATAAGTACCAGCCCAACCGGTTAGGGGTACGTGACCCATTGATATGCACGTATGTTGTGAATCATGTGCATGTGTGTGAAGAACGTGAGAGCGAATTAACCATACTTGATGATATTTCGCACTTGACGTTAAATATTTATCGAACCCAGTAAAGCTGTCGACACCATGCACATGAATCGCCCCCATCTCTCTCTCTCTCTCTTTCTCCATCGCTCCTACCGTTTGCTTAATTTCATTACTTCTATCGCGTGTTTGTTGTATCAATCTTCTTTCTCTCATACATAACATGTGAAACAATCCATAATTTCTTTCTACTATTAGTTGTCATTACTTATACATAGCTATATTGTTATAACATATTTCCTTGCTCTTGTCGGCGTTTAATTTGTATATATTCAGTGTTTTGACAATGGGGAGAGGATGTTACTGTAAGAGACAGCACTTGTCATCCCATCCCTTTTGCCTGCGTGTATGTTAATACTATATATGCATCGAGCAAATAAACTAAACTAAACTATGTGTGTGTGGCCGATTTAGTTATATGCATATAAAATTATATGGGAAGTTTATTCAGACACTGGGTCTCTTCTCTCCAGACAGCCGACTAGTGAAGGTCACGTGACTTTCACGGTGTCACATCGGTTACCTATTGTTTGTACCTTGTTATATTTATTAATGACAGTTTGCGAAATTTCGCGTGTTGAAAACTATGTTATGTAAACAACATTGTTACATTAATTTTTCAACAAACATTGTTCGTGAATATGATTTTCAGAATATTGTTCAATGATTTTGTCCCTGTCCAATGCTTTGCGTCAGGCTTTGGACTAAGTGGACATCGGTAATTCAACACTAACAGTATTAATTTTATCTAATTATTGATGATTGTTGTTTTGCCTTTGTGTTATTTTGAATGTAACCACTTTCGAAGGGATTTCGTCCCTTTAAAGTGAACACTCGCTCTGAACGATATGTGCTGCTGAACGCTCTTTAAAGTTTGTCGGTTTCCGTCATTCATACATTCGGACGCATTATATTCACCATGGCATGTAACCATTCAACAAAACTATCAACAAAGGCATGTTGAAAACCCATATAATTGTATTAGCGGCTATCCAATTTTGTATATATTTGTATAATTGTGATCTCATGTATCATATTATATGGATGGTAATAAAATACTCATTCATTCATTAAATTCATGAGGGCGATTATTCGTGAGTCAAAATTAGATGATATGTGTTTATATGGAAAAAATGACGCTGATGTGAGCAAATTTTCACTCACAGAAATCTCGAATTCAAAAGACTTGATGCATTGAACTGAACTGCATTCTTAGTAAATTAGAAAACTGTTCTGAACTATAGACTGTTGAAACTCAAAAGGAAAGAATTCATTAATCAGAAGTACAGGCGACATGTTTTTGTGCTGAACTTTTTTTCTAAAAACTATATTAACTTATTAATGAAAATTGCAATTGAAGGCCCTTTAATGTTAGACTTTTCATTTTGGTAAAGCATTTAATAAATGGGGATATGTAAAATCTCGCAGAATATACAATGTTATTAAATAGTAATTGGTGTTGTTAATATTGTTGTTGTGTTACATACTAGAACCTGTTATATTATATTAGAATAAATATTTGAGTTAATTAGCTTGTGTTGTTCTTTGAATATGTTTAAATCAACGAGGCTCAAGAAAATATGGGTTGACAAAATGTGAAAATGACAAGTGGCTCACACAAATTCAGAAGTGGCTAAGGTTATTAAGCCAGTATGAAAACTGCATGAGAGCAAACATTTATATCTGGTACAGTGAGTGGATTATTTATTGAAGTAACTTCATTCTGATAGAACAAAAAAATGTTTTTGTGTTGAAAACCAGGATGTGTCATATTGGAAAAAGTGTAACAAATTCAAAAAAAGTATTATGTGTATATAAACCAATACATGCATTAGTTAAGTGACGTGGCTGTTTGTGCTTCAAAATACAACTAATAATATTCGATTTTGAATTATTCCCGGTATCGAAATAGGTCGATAAATACTTTGAACTTAGTGTTTATGTCCCAAACATAAAGCAGCCATTTGCCCGGCGTTAAACAAAATATAGTGTTTCGTGTTCGTCTATTCCCGATATGATATGAGTAAAGAGCGTTTCATTACATACTGTGCGAAAAATTAAAAACAACTGGAAAATGGCCATGGACCATGCAAAGTATCTTTCAGAGAATAAGAAGCCGGTATACATGTATCAATTAATGTTTCGTGTATTTGTCAGCCTATCTTAAACATGTACATCGTTCCAAATTACGTAGACATAATCTGTAAGCTCCGTTTGATTGTTTTATAATTGCAATGCATGCATTACGTTGAAGATCTAGCTTTGTTGATTCAAGGTGTAGTTCTTAAAACAAATTGAATTGCGATGGCTACCAATACTGAAACATAATTTTGTTACCATGAATACGTACCGTAGTCCGTATGTGGCTCTTCTTTTCTCGTAACTCGTTCCTAACGCCCTCAGCGATGGCTCTTACTGCAAACTTTGACATGGAGTAGACTTGATTGTTCGTTTGTGTTGACACGCGATGCCCAGATATGCTGTATAGAAAAATATGCAAGTTTTCATATACATAACGCAGCAATTTTCAACATACCCATCCATATTGTCAATGCAGTCAGAAAAGAAGTTCGTTGAATGTTTGGTGTGTCATGTGATAGGCGGAGTAATGCCGAGATTGGACATGTTTTGTTCCAATGTTTAATATGGTATCAGGCGAGTCGCTGCGTGGTTGAATGTTTAATATGATATCAGGCGAGTAGCTGTGTGGTTGAATGTTTAATATGGTATCAGGCGAGTAGCTGCGTGGTTGAATGTTTAATATAATATCAGGCGAGTAGCTGCGTGGTTGAATGTTTAATATGATATCATGCGAGTAGCTGCGTGGTTGAATGTTTAATATAATATCAGGCGAGTAGCTGCGTGGTTGAATGTTTAATATGGTATCAGGCGAGTAGTTGCGTGGTTGTTGGTGACCGGTATTACCGACCCTAACTACCCACAGTTGTAAAATCACAACCCGTCTAACGACGTCCGTCTGGAATGGACCGAACGATCGAAGTCTCTCTGGACTCTCGACATGATAATATGTAGATATGGAAAGTGGAATTGGAACTCGAATGAAAATATCTTATATTGGGATACTGTGGTATTTCACCTAATACGCACGTTTGGCTTCCAAAAGATATATAATCGGGGTTCACCATTACATGGAGATTGATATATATTCGCGACCATACGTTGCATATGTGGTTTCGATTGAGTAACATATTTAATATGAAGGGTGATGACTCTGTATATAAAGTTTTTGACGAAATAACGGAGATTTTTATGAAAGAAATTGCAACACCACAAGTGGTCAACTATAAGTCAAATTATGATATCGGGTGGGTGGGCTTGGGTGAGGCTAGGGGCACACTCTTTAAAACACTTCTTCAAATATCTCCGTTATTTCGTTAATAATAATAATTTCCTATTTCTCTATTTCGCTCTATTTCGCTGGATTTTTTATTCCGCTATTTCGCTGTGTTTCCTATTTCGCCTTTCCTTTGTATTTCATATTTCGATAACTCGCTATATTTGACATATTATGGGATTATATTATATCCTATATTCTGATATTCAATCGAACATCCCGTGACACGTATTACTGAGATTGACTACCATTAGATACCCCATCGCGAACCCGATTACATATTGTTTGCTATATAATCCTTGGAGTGTTGGCTGTGGTATTTATATAACCCCGCGAATATCACCGCTAAGGAGCTCGGCTCTATGACTCATATAATTGAATTTGCATGAGGTTGAACACATGTGTGAATACATTAAATTAACGGGTTCTGGTCTCATTTAATGGCCAGACTATATGTAGAGTGGTGGCTTAATAGTTTACTGTATGCAGACATATATTTTCCTTCTATTCTGATCACCAACGCAAGCTCTGCATAATCACAATGGTGTAGTAATATAAATGGACTTTGGTCCATATAGTGACTGATTAAACATGTATATATAATGCTGACATAGGTATATATAATAGCTTGGTACATATTATGTTGGGGTATACATGTATATGTATTATCACACAAGAGGGTGTCGCACAACTCTGTTCAACAGTTGAAATGTCATGCTAAATCGACAACCAGTGGAAATTTCAGACCGACAATAAGTTGAAATTCTTCTGTTAGTTTGAGTTTCCAATAACAATTAGTGTAAAATATGTAGACTTAAGACCAAGATGCGAATATTTTCCAAGTCTCAGTCATAAATGACGTAACTGGTCATCGTTTTAAACATAATTAGCCATGGGGTGTTGAGTTGGACATTTCTAACCAGTTGGAAATATTAAGATAACAGATGGACAACTCCGACAGACGGTGGAGTAAATTAAGCTTCTCTGCTATATAAATTATGCACGATCTACATGGGGTGCGAGAATTTGGAAACCCTTTAAGTTGGACACCATATATCTACAACTAGATAAGGCATACTTGCATCATGCATTAGCTCATGAAGACTTAGGGAATCTGGTTGTATATGTCACGGTATTGTCACCCCATTACCTGTTAAGGAAGACTATATGTCCATCGTCTATTTTCCTCTCCTCCAATGACCGGTATGTCTCTCTTGTACATATCATCAACGCCAAAACATTCACCTGAAATGGTAACTTGTTCATTAACTGTAATCTAGAAGGCAACATGTTGCTCTCCGTTGAAGCTTTCGGCCGAGTAGCTTTCGCCGGCATTTAAAATATAGATGCAGGTACAGTAATGCCTTAGATAATCGACTCCTTAACCATAGCAGAATTATGGGTAATTTTTCAGGATTTAGTCGGAAATATGGTTTGTTGCCATTCATCGGAAAGCTTGTATCCATTAAATGCCGACGAAGGTTATATATGAGACCGAAAGCTTGAACACAGCAACTTGTTGATTTTATTAAACGATGCCACTTAATCTCAATACTATTGGATGGACCTTTAAGTTGATTATTGAAATAATCTAGAACCCTCAGATTAAAGTGATGTGAAACACTCCAGTAGGGTTATCAAATATATAGAAACGGAGAAAAGTCGTGCTCAAAGTAGTTAATATTAGGAACATTAATGGAAATTTATAACACCCGCCGTTATTTTTTAGATATTAATGAAATGCAATGAGTCTCATGGCGAAATCATGTGCATTAGTTTATCGCTGATAGTTGCGGCCCGAATCGAGATGTAAATAGTTACAATTGAGCGTAGTTCAGACGATGTTTTCAATGGAGTGGTATGGTCGATTCAGTTGAGATTTTCGCCGATATTAGTATAACTTAACAGTTTCACGCACCTGAAAAAGTCCATAAAATGTCTTTAAGCGTAGCACTCTCTTTATTTTGTCACAGTTTGGGTTTCAGAATCGAGCAATTGTAGTAAAAATGGACAAAATGTCGATCACATATCCTTTGAAATATCACTGAAAAACATGCAAATTTATTTATCATATATCTTATAAAAGCAGATAATTAAAGTATTTTTTTTTTTTTGTATTAGAATTTGAAACTCTGGTTCGTCTAATTCATCATCATGGATTCATGGGGATGTCACAGGTAACCTAACGCACGTGCGGAGAATACGGGTAGCCAACCGCAGTTCACATAACGATAGCCATGCGACAGTGACTAGTTCAGTTTAAGTCATATAAATATACATGTATTATTAACTGCATTCAACGTTCGGAAAAATTTGCCAGGAAGCAACTAACAGTAAATGCTCTACACTTTTTCGCTCTGGAAAAAAACACCCTTTATCTCATGATTGCTAATTCCACCACAACGATAATTCTTTGCAAGGCATGCACAATCACTATCGATAGGTATTCATGTATTTATCGAAATATTTTGTGACAAAGGTTAAAACATTTTATGTTTCACTTAGGCTGGAGGACTGAGTCGCTTCATTAATATACATATTTATACATATTTATTCAACACCAATTGACGCGACGCGATTCAACAGAATTCCTGCCATTTAATGCATATCATTTTACATCTCTAGTGGAATTCAAGCCAAAACTGTTCGCGTTGACATGGTCGCCATGAAAGATAACGTACGTTACGTGAACGATCATCATCGATCATTTCTGGTTATTAATCAAACGTAAATCAAAATAAAGGTAGCTATAGTATCAACGAAGGTGACAGTCGTGTGTTGTACTTATCTGATATAACGATGTAGAATAAATACAGAACACAAAAACTTGCATCATAATCTTGAATCATTTTTCATACTCGTTGCGGACGGCGCATAGTTACATTTCGCTTGAGCTACGCTCTCGCGAACTATATCCTTGCGCCATCCGCAACCTATTCGATAAAAATATTCTCGATTAAGATGCGCGTTGTGTTTTCTCTATTTATTACACAACCATTGACGCAAGGCATGTGCATTCAATGGAATCCTCGCCATTGAATATATATTATTGTGTACATCTATAGTGGAATACAAGCCGGAACTACTCGTGCTGACCATATCGCCAAGAAATATGACGTACATTGCGTTAACGATCCGCTTAGAGTCATGCCCCGATTATTACTGGTCATTAGTCAGACTATAGCAATACAATAAATGAAGCTATAGTATCAATGAAGATGAAAGTAATTGATTCAACAGGTCTGACACAGCGGTGTAGAATAAATAAAGAACACAACTTGCATCACAATCTCGAACCTTTTATCGAACTCGTTGCGGACGGCGCATCATTCGATAACAGATTCTCGATTAAGATGCGCGTTGTGTTCAGTCTATATATTCAGGGTTTTATGCTATTTTGTTTCGTTTTTCTTCTTTCTTTGTGTTTTTCTCTCTCATTTTATCACTTGTTTTATTTTGTGTGTACATTTTCTCCCTCATCTAATTATATAGTGTGTACGGTTATAAGACATTTCCAGATGACTATTACAGCCAGACTGAAGATAATATTGTGCCCGATAAAGAAGCCTGCATCATCTCGACACAACCCACCTATGTTTTAGTATATATAGTACTCACATTGAAAGTTTCTCTCCACGCATCAGTGCTTCCCGACAATAAAGACGCTGGTTGAGCCATAATTCCCGCGTTATTGATACAAACATCAACACCTCCGAATGTCTGCTTAATGGCGGAGAACATCGATAAAATCTGAGCCTCGTCCGTTAAATCGCACATCATTGCATGCAGTTTACCCTTTTGGTCTTTGAGGTTATGAGCCAGTTCCTGCAACACATTGCCGATTCGTATTGGAGTGTGCAGTGTTCGTGTGGGTGTTGTGAAAATAAAAGCGGATTGCCCCTTAAACACCCATATACTGTGAGTGTATCACAGTGGATCAACGGACACACACTAAAACCGGAAGTAGAGGAGTCAGAGGCTAGTCCGATGTGTGGTGTTTTGTTTACAGACGCTTCCTGGCACCATTTTTGCTGCTGATAAACACATTTAGACTTCTAAACATTTAAGGTCAGTGAATATTTAATCACTAATATTCGCCCCCGACGATCAGTTGTAAACATGCAGTTGGCAGTGCTCTATCGCGGAATATATATGCATTTTAGTCATCACCACGAGACGATATCTTGCACAAAATATCCCAGAAAAGAAAATTTTCACAATCATCTCAGACACTTTGCGCCACAACCATTATACCAATGAAAAGGCCTATCCTTGTCCCAGAAATGCATATATTGACTATTGTCGTGGAATGTCTCATGCAGTATTTAAACAAAATTCTAATTTCTATACAGGTATAACTTGAGGTAACCGCTTCGAAATTACTGTCCGATTAGTTCCAAAAATATAAATCGTTAGTTGCAAAATATTTGTCCGCTTAGTCGTGATTCGACTAAAGGCTACTCTCGTCAATTTATTGTCGAAAAGGTCACATTTCCAAGATTATACGCCCTACATTTTATTTTTGCGAGGCGATCACCTGAGGCGATGGCGGTTAAAATCTCCAGGATCTTAACATTTCTCTGGCGACAACATGATATGTAAGCAGTGTTTTATATACCCCAGCACACTGAAACTGAAATCCAATCCTGAAGTCTGACAAACAGACATTTTGTGTTATATTTCAAATTGTCGCTCTTGTCGTCATTCTCCGAACGCCAATATAAATACATGGCTAGATTTGCTTCCAGAGTTTTCAGAAACACGGGGCGTGCGGGCCAAGTACATGCAGTTCTAGATACTGAAGCACTATCCTATCTTGTATGATACAAGTGGTTAAGATTGTCTCAGTTTATCATAATAAACTGATTAATGGGTCATTGAAACGTTATTAGCCGATTGAGGGATGAGAACAAGTTTACATTACAATTATCCAAATAAAAAATGATAATGGGACTAAAACAGGGCTGTGGGATGTATATATCTATATAGCCATTTTTATATGAGCCTAAGTTCCAGTGTAATAAAAGGATATTATTTTTGTAATTCCAGGTGCTCTATACTTCTGATGACATGCATGGTTATATATTGTGAGGTTCAGCGTCCAGGTTATCCGCTTTAAATATGTGATACAGATGTGTATGTACAGCAGCGTATTCTCTAACTTTGTGACAGGCCCCGCGCGGCTAGATTACTAAATGGTCACCCAATCTCTGTAGTAACTATATAATTTTCCATCTGCAGTCTGTTCCATTAACCATTAATAACCAATAACAAGTAATTGATTAAAACACTGATAAAATACATGTATTCTTTGCAAATGGCATGTACACAGGGGCTCGCTGGTCCACCTCCCACAACCGCACTACTATACGCCGTACCTATACATGTATACATGGTATTTACACCCCGCCCCCGCACCGACCGTATGCACCGTACCTACAAGTATATAAGTTCTTGTTTTACGTCATTGTAGTATACTTGATACATGTATTTGTAAACCACCATGACGTATAGAGCAGGCACATATACAGCGACTGTACATATAAGGGCATTGCGGGTTGGAGGGGGAGTAAGCATTGGAGCGCATTGAAAGCCCATGTGGCAGAAACATTAATCCTGACAGAAAATTGTATCATCTCAAAGGTGAATACTTGTTTTGGAATTAATTAGCATGTTATGTTCAATTACTCAGCTTTTATTTATATCGGTAGGTACATGCAAGTAATCCAAAGTCCCATCTACCCAATGATAAAATCATACAATAATATAGGAAAACTGTTTATCTTTCAGCATCCATACCATTTAAAACACCAAAAGAATTACATGAGCTGACGTTGGCATCGCAGCGATAATAGAATATCAAAAAACAACATGGTAACTGATGGCAAATCTTTTATATTTTAAGTTCAAGAAACTTGTTATAAAAGAACAATTATTGGGTAAATATTGAAATTGGGAGCCCCTTCACTTGATTAATGCTCTAAATAAATCATTATTTATCTTTAAACAATGGAACTGTAAACAAATACATGGCATTGGAAAAATATGCGCTCAGAAGATTTGAGTTGCTTTAAAGATGCATGGATGACGCAAAACGTGTACTTACAACATAACAATATAGAGTTACCACTCTTAGTACACCATACAGTTAGTAAATACAATTAAAGAGACTGCTCGCTGTCGGAATGTTTGCAACGTTACTGCACACAATTAAACAATGAAAGGGTAAACTTTTAAACCCTGAATTAGTAATTTGTGATACGAAGGCGTCGGCAAATATTCAACATGCATAATAATTCAACACCTACCTCAATTTTTGCAATGTTCCGGCTACATGCGACGACAGTCATCCCTTCACATGTCAGTCTTCTTGCGATGGCGGCTCCGATACCCGCCGAGGCCCCAGTCACGAGAGCCACTCTTCCAGACCAACGTTCCATAATGCCCACGATAACAATGCAGAACCGTCACCCGAAAAACAGGCCACGGCGTCAAGTTTTCGCGGTTGAATCAGACATCAACACGGCGGCATTCTGTATCAGCGAACCAAACAATGAAAATTTTAGCGCGTACTGCCATGGAACCACGTGTGAACAAGATAATGCTATGCGCCGCTGTAACAGATACTCAAAACGACTTCTAACAAACTTCAGCCCAAAATCTACTCGACGGGGAAGTCGTGTGAGATTGCCTTCGTCGTTCTTTGGGTTATATATTAAGCAACTAAATAATTGATATTATGCCCCCTGGAATTTGCGTGAGGAAACTATAGGTTACAATACACCAAATGATTTGCATAGGCCTCAGTGTTAACAAATCCCGCTGCCCTGTATTCGCAGTAAAGCTTTGACCCTGCACGAGTATCACAAATTGAAGATCGCCCTTTTAGACACAAGAAAATGTGCTCAAAAGTACTTGTCAACGATCTCGATCTCGCTGCAATTTGACAAACGTCACATTACCCTTAAAATTTAGAAAAAAATGACATCGAAAAAAACACAAACCCCTCCCATAAATTATTCGCCAATTTGACAGCCGTAACTGTTCACCATGTGGCTATATTTGATGATTCTCGTCGGGAAACACGTTTGTGCATTTTTTCGTGCAATTTTCATCCATCTATCATTGACCATTCAGCTGCCAGGATGTTTTTGATGCTGATCCTAGCTTGGCGGTCCCAGGGGAAACTAATTTGTATTTGGTGTATTATAACCTATATTGAAAACTGGAAAGATTGCGTCCATTTATATACCAACGTCAAAATAAATAAATTTGATTCGAAACATGTCTGTGTTCTTACGTTATTAACCCTTTTCTGCCACCACCCATATCTGAATGTGCTAAAAAATGACCTTGACTTGAATGTCATTTTTTTTTCATTTTAGCTGAATTTTGGCAAAGTAAACGATGACGACGTACATGCATGTCATCGATCTGATAGCTTGTAGATACCACTTCCGGAAAATATGCCATACGATTCGCTAGGTGAATTGGGCGCACTTAGGTTTCACATTGGGCGCACCTACCCAATTTTCGAAAAAAAATCGACAGAAAACCAAAATTTTCCCTTCATAAGAATGCATTTATTGGCGGATATTTTGGCTCGTTGTGTCGCCAAACCGTTGCTGCAAACTTCTAGGTAGGCATTTTTGTCAAACTGTCATCTAAAACGGGCAATTCAACTTCGGTTGACCTGATACTGGTCCGATTTTGCATCATATTTTAGAGTATGACCCATACCGATGTCACGCTTTACTCCCTTGTCTTGCCCAAACCCGACTAATCTGCCTTGGTGTTCATCTAGGTTGTCTAGCGCCCAAAAATATGGTCTCACATTCATTAAAGGGGCACCCATGGGCCCAAAAATAGGTCGAAAATGGCAATTTTCGGTTCTACAACGAGAAGCAGAAAAGGCATCAGAGGGGTTAATTTTTAATTTTATTGGACGGCTCCCGAGCCAATTAGCTGTCGTATCGCGTGCTTTATGTTTCCAATTTGTTTTATGGCGATAATGGGCACGGGACTTGTTTCAGAGCAGAAATATGAAAAACGACCATTTTTCACTATATTGAAAACTGGAAAGATAAGAAAGTCGTCCAAACGATACCAAATTGCGTCCATTTATATACCCACGTCAAAATAAATAAATTTGATTCGAAACATGTCTGTGTTCTTACTTTATTAACCCTTTTCTGCCACCACCCATATCTGAATGTGCTAAAAAATGACATTGACTTGAATGTCATTTTTTTGTTCATTTTAGCTGAATTTTGGCAAAGTAAACGATGACGACGTACATGCATGTCGTCGATCTGATAGCTTGTAGATACCACTTCCGGAAAATATGCCATACGATTCGCTATGTGAATTGGGCGCACTTAGTTTTCATATTGGGCGCACTACCCAATTTTCGAATAAAATCGACAGAAAACCAAAATTTTCCCTTCATAAGAATGCATTTATTGGCGGATATTTTGGCTCGTTGTGTCGCCAAACCGTTTCTGCAAACTTCTAGGGTAAGCATTTTCGTCAAACTGTCATCTAAAAGGGGCAATTCAACTTCGGTTGACCTGATACTGGTCCGATTTTGCATCATATTTTAGAGTATGGCCCATTCTGATGTCACGCTTTACTCCCTTGTCTTGTCCAAACCCGACAAATCTGCCTTGGTGTTCATCTAGGTTGTCTAGCGTCCAAAAATATGTTCTCATATTCATTAAAGGGGCACCCATGGGCCCAAAAATAGGTCGAAAATGGCAATTTTCGGTTCTACAACGAGAAGCAGGAAAGGCATCAGAGGGGTTCATTTTTAATTTTATTGGACGGCTCCCGCGCCAAATTAGCTGTCGTATCGCGTGCTTTATGTTTCCAATTTGTTTTATGGCGATAATGAGCACGGGACTTGTTCCAGAGCAGAAATCTGAAAAACGACCATTTTTCACTATAGTTTACAATACACCAAATGATTTGCATATGCCTCAGTGTTAACACATCCCGCTGCCCTGTATTCGCAGTAAAGCTTTGACCCTGCACGAGTATCACAAATTGAATGACGCCCTTTTAGACACAAGAAAATGTGCTCAAAAGTACTTGTCAACGATCTCGATCTCGCTGCAATTTGACAAACGTCACATTACCCTTAAAATTTAGAAAAAAATGACATCGAAAAAAACACCAACCCCTCCCATAAATTATTCGCCAATTTGACAGCCGTAACTGTTCACCATGTGACTATATTTGATGTTTCTCGTCGGGAAACACGTTTGTGCATTTTATCGTGCAATTTTCATCCATGTATCATTGACCATTCAGCTGCCAGGAATTTTGTAATGCTGATCCTAGCTCACTCTACTAATTTGTATTTGGTGTATTATAACCTCGAGTCCGCATAAAACAAATACCGGAAACTGAACGGTGTATAATATCTTCGGTTGTTTAATGTGAAAGACCAAAGAAATTGATAGGCTATGTTAATTCCTCGGCCATTTGCGAGGGATTGTTCGTCAAGCGTCTACGTTGGTCGCTAAATTTGGTAGGGGGTGGGGTATTTTTCTATACTGAAATTTTGTGCACAAAAGGGGGTAGTTGTGAATGGATGGATGGTTTATTAGCAAATTCAACATCTAAGTTGCAACATGCTATACAACTTATATACATATATACAAACAATACATAACATACATGTACATCAATACATGAGTTCATCATATTATATGATATTAATAATAAATACAAATAATGCTAATACATTTTGGAATATGTTTTCTTAAATGGTATAACTCATATAATATTTACATTATTTATAATATAATGTAATACTTGCTTCATGGTAACTTTGTAAACGCCAAGTTTAAGAAAATGCTCACTCGTTTCAATATACTTATATTAAGCAGTGACAGCAATCTGTAGAATTTATTTTTGTTAGGATTTTCCCAGTAATACTTCGGGATATAGGTTTCTCGCAGATCGTTAAGTTCTGTACACAAAATAACAAAATGGTATTCATCACATACATTTTCGCCACATAACGGGCATTTCGTGTCTTTACATGTACTTTTATTCCATCTGCATTGATCGACCGGTAGTCTGTGATTGGCTTTTCTAAATTTCAGTAAATAAGTAGCCAGATGAGAGGGCATAAATACTAAGTATGGGCTTAACATGACATACACCTTTATGTTTCGATCAAATATGGCACGGCTTGAAATAGACATATTTATATTGCCGAAGAGGCAACCGGCGTGTTCTATTAATTTCGCTTTCATGCGTTTCATGTCTGTCTTGCTTAGTGGTGACTGATTCTGCCACGCACTTTCCATATTTATTCTCGCAGAATTTCTTTGATAAACGAAATCCATTTAATCTTGTTTTGTAATATGGCATCACCACCATTGAGATACCTGAGTAGAAGGAATACATTCTTAGCTAATTCTGATCCCTCGTGCGATACTAGTTTTGACCAGTATGATATTGCTCTGCACTTTACTCCGATCATTACGGGTTATCTTCCCAATTCTGCATATACCATGTAGTTTGGTGTGCTAGACTTCATTGTTGTGATAATTTTGCAGAATTTAAGATGTATTGTCTCCAAAATTTGAGTTTTCTCGAAACATCAAACTTCACCACCATACAGCAAAATCGGCATAATCATAGAATCAAACAATTTAAACATAATATCTAGAGGCAGCTGCAGCTTTCTTGTTATATTCAAAAGGCCATACATGGCTCTCGTTGCTGTATTCTGGGACTGCGTGATCGATAGGCAGAATCTACCATTGTAAAAGAATTCAATACCGAGGTACTGTGGAAATGCCAATTTATTTCCAGGAATAAGTATGACAACTTATATCCGACGTGGAGTTCCAAACGCCAACATATTTAAAGTTTGGCTCGGTACCCTAATGAATCGTGGGGATGGGTTAATCCTAACAATGTCGCCTATGGTATATAATTGGTTGATTGTAACCTATTGGCACAAATCGTGTTTTGTGGTATCATCGACTTGTAAGGCAACGGGGTGCAGATTTTGGCCACCAATCCAATCAAATCAAAGAGTGAACATATGCAGAATTAGGGACCCATAGCGTGTCGCACCGCCACATATTCTGGTAAATTAACGAGTTGCAACAAAATTAAGATTGTATTTTTTAATGCCGAAAAGTGGACAAACGAGCCCAGCCACCTCTCGTCGTGTTTAGGGATCCGACTATTCTCCATTTGCTTTTGGGAGTGGACTGGGAAATTCTTCGGACGCAGCGAACCCCAGTTTCGAGTCCATACAATAGAGGGGTTGATAATCAAGTCACAAATATGTCATTTCCTTCAATGTAATGCAATGCGTCTTTCTGTTTGCGTCTTGAAGAGTGTTATTATTGGTATCCAGTTACATTGTCAAATCGGCGTTATTCCCGCCCTCCGGGTGTAAACTCAGCTACTCTTTCTTGGTATTCAATGGGCGCATGGAGGTTTTATTTATTGTAGAGTAACGCACCCCAATCCCTATAACTTATCTTTATTCAAGGAACGTGCACTGTACATGTATAATATCTATCGATAGCATACGGGTCCCGGTCCCTATACCATATCTTCATTCAAGGGACTTGTATTGTACATATAGAATATATGTCGAACCTACTCATCGATGGTGGAGACTGGAAATTTGAACTAATATCGACCTCGATTGAAGAAGCCAAATTCCACAAGTCGTCACTAAAATGCCACGACATGTTAAGAATGCATAGCCTTGCCACTAAGGAGCAACGCTTATGCAAGACACATCAAGTCAGACAAAGGTCAGCCCACATAGGCATGTAGTTAATTTACAACCAGTAATTAGTCGATATATAAACTGACTAGGAATCTTCTGGCAAGGAGTTTTGGCCCATCTCACTAATTGGCATCTGCCACGCGGTCACTCTAATTAACCCTTTACCAAAAAAAACCGGCTAAAAACGCCCAAATCAAGCTTCAACAGCCTAAAATATCTTCGTTATATCTCAATAACACCATACAAATATGGATATCATTTGAACCGGTTCATTGACCACATTGTGATGGTTACAGTTATGCCCTGTGCCAATGCATTCTCTTATATATGCGAGTAGACCATTGGCCTAAAAAAAAAAATTAACACTTTTTACCATTTTTTCTTACATTCTTTAACAATTTTATAATTTTTTCTTACATTTTTTAACAAATTTTATAATATTTTTCTACTTTCTTTGACAATTTTATCATGTTTAATATGTTAAGCCAATGCATTCTCTTACATATGCGAGGCGACCTATGGTCGACTCGCATATATAAGAGAATGCATTGGCACAGGGCCGTTCTGTTTGGTAAAGGGTTAACAAGCGACACCTCCAGTCATCACCATCACGACAAAGATATACACTCATCATTGATTGCTCTATATCGACATTGATATTAGATGTTCGAATAAAACTTATACCAAGATCTGACTCCATTATCTCACATTATAGGAATGGGGATTTTTGGGACACATTAAAAGTTGTAGTGCTACCCCGAGTCAGGTAAAAGGTGTAGTTGGGAATTTCAATTTCGTTTATTGTCTTTTACATTATTATTCATGCAGCGGGCATCTCTCGAGACATGCTTGATTGACCCATGGTTGTTATTCGCACGCAAAGAAGCACAAGCTGATTAATTCAAACGGGAATTCGCGCGTTAACCATTAGCGCGCTGCGCGTTCTGTGTTTCTATTGTTCTTTAACCTGCTTTGCTGCATTGTTATTTGAACATCTTTCGTTTATTTTCACGTAACATAAATCGGAATGCTATCTACTATTATACTGCACGGGGATTTGACGATTGTATATTAAATTTAATTCGATCATGAATCTTGCGAGGTGTTTGTCTATATCGGTGTTTAGCATGTTATTTAATATCGTTTAGTGAACTTTTTCATTTAGTTATTAGCGACAACTATCAGCATGTTATATTCTAAATGAATTGGGATGGTAATTATTAACCAAAGTTACTCCTTCGTGCTGTTTGTAAATATTGACTTTTCGTGTCTTTGTATGCGGAATATATCGGAGCTATGAACAGAGATGTTATTAAGAAAAGTGCCAACACTAACCCTTCACATTGGTTGTTTAATAAACAATGTGGCCTAATTCTAAACATCATTTTAATGTATATGTACCGATGCTATATCAGAATGCTATATGAATTGAAGAATGTTCAGAAATTACCCCCCTTCCTGTGACCATGTTTCATTGATCCTCATGGGAGAGGGGGCATATTATAATTAGTCCTCATTGGACCATATTTTAATTTAGCCAGTGGGACCGTAGTTTAATCAACAATGATGACACCATATTTTTATTTTAATTAACCCTCACAATGGGAGCATATAATTATTATTGAATTAAGTTCCGTTACCATATTTTAATTGACCTTAATGGGACCATATTTCAATTACCCCCCCCCATGGTCCATATTTTATTAAGCCTCATGGGATCATATTTTAATTAACAATCAAGGTACAATTTTATTTAAAAACCATCATGGGACCATATTTTGTATTAACCCTCATTGGACCATATATTAATTAACCACCATGTGACCATGTTTTATTTAACCGTAATGTGACCATATTTTAATTTACCCTCATCGGACCATATTTCAATTAACACACTCTGGGAGTGACCATATTTGTATTTACCCTCATGGAACCATACATGTATTTTAATTAATCCTTATGAGAGGACATTCCGGAATGTATTACCTGAGGCCCTTCTTAGATCAGAATTACGACCTCCTAGGGTGTATATTGGCAAGTATATCTGACCTTGTTGCAGGAGGTGGTGGACTAAATGTGATTAAAACATACTTGGTATTTGCGTAATTGGACACTAAATGTGATTAGAAACGTGCTCGGTGTCTGCGTACTGGAACTATGTTACGAAGATCGCAAATGTTTGCCCGATTATTATTCTGCATGCTATTTCATGCGCTATTCAGACCACTATTTCAAATGAAATTAGAAAAAATACATATAATCAACTACACAGGTGTTAACTATATACAGATTGTTCACAATCATCACATTAAAGTTGATATATTGTATATATAGCTAAATACTATGATTTTGAGGGCGTTACCATTTCTGACTATGGTCTTATTGTAGTTAATTTGCGTTCGATTTCTTCTGTCAGCACTACACATCCCAGACGTCGAGATCGAAACGTTTTGTTTCTTTAATGAACCGTTGCACGTAATTAAAGATTACAGTATTCATATCGTCTCTTATATATGGGTTGCCGAACAAAAGTGTCTTGACTGATATGGTATTCACATCAAAAGGTTTCAAACTATTGTATAGCCTTTCCATGTGTGGTACTTATGAGTGTGCGTATATGTATTAAGCATGCGTCCTCGACTCAAATTAATTCATTTGTAGCATATTTTCAGTTGAATGAGATGGAAGGCGTCTAATAAATGGTCGGATTCGTGTAAAGCACCCCTTTAACAAAACGTATTATATTTATTTATTTTAATACAAATTTAATTAATTTGCTTTTATATCAAAATTTAGAAAAACTAACGCCGATATAAAATCCCCCAAAATACTTCAAGTCACCACATCGAATTTGGTTGAAATCAATCCAGGGGTCTGGGAGAATAACCACACTGCCAAAAATAATTTCTTAATAAGATAAAATATCTTGAAACAAGAAAAACTATTTCCTGAAACAGGAAAATAAATCTTATTTTGAGAAATATACCCCCAAAGTCTGCTACATCAAGAAAATTTAAGAAACTCCCACCAGACAAAAGATAGTTTTCTCAAAAAAGATAGATTTTAGTCTTGAAACAAGAAAAAATTTCCTTACTAAGAAAATGGCTTCAAAAATTAAATATATATTTCTTGTTTCAAGATTTTTTTTCTAAGTTAAGAAATACTTAAAGAAAATATTTCTAAACCAAGAATTAATTGTTATGTACAAATTACTGCTGTAATAGAATAACTGTAAAAGTCCAACGATAGCAAAATTGTGATCAAAATTTTATGGTAAACATTGAAAAAGGTCCAACCTGTTGATTAAATATTCTGAAATTCATATTCATACTTAAATATTTGAACTACATGTAATACTACAGCTATAGGATTATATAATTGTTGACAAGTCACTCACTGTAACAGTTTTGTTTACATAACATTGGAAAAGGTCCAACCTGTTGATTAAATATTCTGAAAATGTTATTCATAGTTAAATATTTGAACTAATAATACAGCTAGAATTATATATTTGTTGACAAATCACTGTAACAGTTTTGTTTACATAACAATAGTTTCAACAGCTGTAATTTTGTTATTGGCAATCTGTCAGTAAGTGTTTTTATCTATTTCTCAATGCGCTTAGGGCATGCTGACCTTTATACAATTTTAATAAAATTTTGTTTGCACAATATAGTGGGTCGCCATTGAGGAGGCCTCCCTTGAAATCTCCAGTTGGTGGTTTGCCACACCATCCCGAACTAGACATACCGCTCTGGTGGCCCCTTGCATTGAACCTATTAATTAAACCGGTACTTCAAGCTGGTATATACCCCTCTTATATAAGGATGGAAGATGCTACCAATTTCAAACCGATGGTATTTCTTCAGAGTTGACTCTCTTGTATTATGAAAGCAAGCCCAATGAGGCCATGCACCTATTGTATGTTTATAACACACAAAAGACTAAATCTTAGCAGAATGGATGTCTCTGATGATACAAACAATAAAATATCCAATTTATCCATAGTTGAATTTCATTTGGCTATATAGGAAAGCATACAATGTGGCTTTTATTTAGTTTCCACAAAGTATTTTAAGTAAAATATCCATTAAGTGATGTATTCTGCCTTGTCCTATATATTAAAATGCATGCAATGGCCATGAGAAATGCTTAATTTATTGGTAGAGATGTCAATCAGATAAGAAATACTGACATTTTAGGTTTGATACACCATTTCAGCTGGCTTGGCATCTTTTAAATTTGAAACCTAAGGGAATTTATTCAGCTTTGACTCTCTAAATTATGGAAGAAAGCCCAAATGAAGCCACTATTTGCATGTTAGTAACATGTATAAGGCTATATCTCAACAGAATACATGTCTCTGATAAAATGCACAATAAAATATCAATAGTTCAATTGCATTTGGCTATAGAGGGATGCATACAATATTGGTTTTATGTAGTTTCCACAGACTATTTTAAGTAAAATATCCATCAATTGATGTTTTCTACATAGCCTTGTATATTAAAATGCATGTAATGACCATGGGAAATGTTTAATTCATTAGTTGATATGTCCATCTGATAAGAAATACTGACAATTGAGGTTTAAAATACCATTTCATGGGATTATGGGATCATAAATATCAAACTAAGGGAATTTCTTCAGATTTGACTCTCTAAATAATGGAAGAAAGCCCAAATGAAACCACTATTTGCATGTTAATGACATGTATAAGGCTATATCTCAACAGAATACATGTCGCTGATAAAATACACCATAAAATATCCATAGTTTAATTGCATTTGGCTATAGAGGGATGCATACAATATTGCTTTTAAGTAGTTTCCACAGACTATTTTAAGTAAGATATCCATCAAATAATGTTTTCTACCTTGCCCTATATAGCATAATGCACGCAGTGACCATGAGAAATGTTTAATTTATTGGTAGAGATGTCCATCTGATAAGAAATACTGCCATTTGAGGTTTGATACACCATTTCAGCTGGCTTGGCATCTTACAAATTTGAAATAAGGGAATTTATTCAGCTTTGACCCTCTAAATTATGGGAAAAAAGCCTAAATTATGCCATTATTGGCATGTTTATAACATATATAAGGCTATATCTGAACAGAATACATGTCTCTGATGAAATCAACAATAAAATATCCATAGTTTAATTTGTTTTGGCTATACAGGGATGCATACAACATGGCTTTTAGGTTGTTTCCACAGACTATTTTAAGTAAAATATCCATCAAATGATGTTTTCTGCCTTGTCCTGTATATTAAAATGCATGCAATGACCATGAAAAATGTTTAATTTATTGGTAGAGATGACCATCTGATAAGAAATACTGCCATTTGAGGTTTGATACACCATTTCAGCTGGCTTGGCATCTTACAAATTTGAAATAAGGGAATTTATTCAGCTTTGACCCTCTAAATTATGGGAAAAAAGCCTAAATTATGCCATTATTGGCATGTTTATAACATATATAAGGCTATATCTGAACAGAATACATGTCTCAGGTGAAATAAACAATACAACATCCATAGTTTAATTTGATTTGGCTATACAGGGATGCATACAATATTGCTTTTATGTAGTTTCCACTGATTATTTTAAGTAAAATATCCATCAAATGATGTTTTCTACATTGCCTTGTATATTAAAATGCATGTAATGACCATGGGAAATGTTTAATTTATTAGTTGATATGTCCATCTGATAGGAAATACTGACATTTGAGGTTTTAAATACCATTTCATGGGATTATGGGATCATAAATATCAAACTAAGGGAATTTCTTCAGATTTTACTCTCTAAATGATGGAAGAAAGGCCAAATGAAGCCACTATTTGCATGTTTATAACATGTATAAGGCCATATCTTTGCAGAATGCTTTTCTCTGATAATAAAACAAATAACATATCTATATTTCATAGTTTAGTTGGCAAAACAGGGTGCATAACATGTGGTTTTAAAGTAGTTTCACAGACTATTTTAACTAGAATATCAATTAAATGATGTAATCTAACTTGTCCTGTGTTTTAAAATGCATACACTGACCATGATAAATGTTTAATACAAACAGCGCCCTTAATGCTGCACCAGCCTAACTCCCGTTATGAAAGGGTTAAATTAATAAACAAAGGTTACACAGACATCCCCCCTTCAACAGCGCGGTGAGTGTGTTTTTTATGTAATATATGTCATATCCGGTATAAGAGGCCCCCCCCCCCCCATTTCGTACGCTGTATTCCATGCCCTGTTATGAGGTACGCCATATTCCGGCCCCTCTGTTAGGAGGTATTCGGTATTCCAAAAATACCGGTATTCGTATACCAACCTTCCAATAAAACGATCATAAGAATAATACAAATGCGATGTTTGTCACAATAAATGCACGGTTTGACATACAGATCGTCGATCATCAATTTATATCAATTTAGACATGGACATGATGACCGGCGTTCGTACGGCAATAGAGAATTTATCCATATGGCTGTTAACTGGTATTTCGTATTCCACCCTCTGTGTTAAGTGGTATTATTCCGTATTCCAAGGGGTGGGGTGCTCTTATATGGTGTGAAGTTTACAACTAATGTGGCAGTCATGAAATTTTTAATTATTAGAACTGTTTGGGATATATACACCCCAATAACCCTGTCTTCACGCTCCTGTTGGTGGTGGCCTTATCAATCTATTGCTTCGTTGAACTTTTATTATTGCAAATTTGAGGTAAAAGTTCTTGAAGCGTGTAATTTCGTTCCACTTTACAACAGCGGCACAATGATTCCAATTTTTTTAACCTACCGGCGCAGATCGAGGCTGGACGTCCAACTTACGTTTTCATAGGATACAAATTGATCGGATTTTAGGTAAGTGAAACTAATTAGTCATCAATTGAAGTGATTTCTCATTATGAACAGACTGTTACTAGTAAAATACTTAATCGAACTACAATTAAAAATGCACGACTTATCCTGTTTTATTCAAATGAAATTTGATAGTAAATCGGCCTAATTTTGTTTCCGTTAAATTTTTCAGAAAATGGAATCCGTCATTGATAAATGAACATTTTTTTTGTCAAAATAGTAACTTCTGACGGACTATGATTATATGGCATTTATGAATCATATATAAAGGTAGCCCTACACAATATTCCCAACTGTGTTCCCAACTGCAAAAACGATTTTTAATGAATTATAAATTGGCCTAAATTTGATGCTTCATAAAAGGAAAAACTGTCCGGGAATGGCTATTTTCGTCTGCAAAATCAAATTCTGCCATAAATGCAGTGTATTATCGGTCGACATTAATATGACAATAGTTGGAATATTAAAAGGTCCCAGTTATTGAAAATATACATGTAGCTTATAAGGAAATTGTCAGTTATGATCAGTTATACCGGTACTTCATACCATTATTCTAACAAATGTCAACCTGATAGAATTCCCACAGTGACAATCTCTTTAATATTGTCATGCCATGGCCAATTTAACACTAAGTGAACGTTCAGATTACCACGATACAATCGTAAGTGGAAATATTTCTGTCGTAGGAAGTAACCGCTCAACTGTGCATGCTCACCTCAAAATCGTAGGTAAAAAATAATATCATGCACTGTTTTATTTAAAAGCGAAATTGTGGCGTATCCTTGGTTATCCCCATTTGCGACGTAATCACTAATCAGTCATGTGTATGTAAAAATTGTGGCCTGAAGGATCGCATGATAGTCAATCACATGCTTTACAAAAAAACTGTGATTTCATCATGTACGACATCGTAATCATGTGAACAAACTATCCACGATCTCGTCGATCCCGGTTCCTCCACTTAAGATTGTATCTTTCATCTGTACGTTCACTGAGTGAACATTCATGATTCATATGACTACGATTCAATTGTAAGTGGACAGATTCCCATCTTGGGTAATAACCGATAGTTGGACTGCGCATGCTCACGACATGATCACGAGTTATATCAATGCAGAATTGCAAAATTGTGACGTATCCTTGGTTACCTCCACTTGGTGAAATTTGCGTGTACGTAAAAATCGTACAAAGTAAATGGAAATATCATAGGATAGTTAATCACGTGGTTAACCACCGATATTAAATATACTCATCTGCGATGACATCGTAACAAACTATCCATGATTTTGTCAGGCCCGATTCCTCCACTTACGATTGAATTATGGTCTTCTGACATCTGAATCGCCGAAAATGCTAATATTGTTGGAAGAATGAACTTTACACTTGTTTTTTGAATATGTTTGCAAATTATGAAAATACATGCATCCATATCACATATATATGTACATGTATTTTTTCTTCAATTACAGAAATACCAGATTCATTAGCCATGGTGGATGCGGCATCATGCCCTCTCATCTTCAACATATGAAGATTGATTTCGCCCATGATTAGTCTTAAGCGTCGGTCCTGTCTAGCTAGACACGTGGCAATGAACAAATGACAGGTGAAATATCACTGGAAGTCTGTTCGCCAAAATACCAGTGGTGAGTTTATATCTATAGCTACCATGCAGATGAATATTTGTACATTGTCACCAATACATGTATATACCGCTATCCTCAAAATCATGGACCTTAAAAATGGGGGGGGGCAGGGGGGCCGGAAAAAAACTGCAGACACAGGGTGGAAAAAACTGTTTTCTTCGGTTTGGGTACCCCCCCCCCCCCCACAGCAAAACTGCAGTTTTTTTCCACTGACCATTTGCCCCCCCCCCCCCCAGAAAAATCAAATCTACCCCAGCCGGACAACAACTCGGTTTGACCGGAAACCGAAAAAAACACCTGAGCATACAATTCACGAGAGGTGCTTGGTAACTTAGTTTAGATTATTATGACTAAAATGGTCATTGTCTACCAGTAGAACGCAGATTTGTACCTCGTGATGTCATGACATGTACAAACATGTATATTGGTGATCGCAACGCTATGTATGCACTTTAAAAAATGACAACTAGTCATTACCTCGACTTTGAAAAATCTGATGCAAATGAGATGAGTGAGATACATGTACCAGCATATAACTGTTTTCTGATACCATTGGAGGAGAAATTGTTTAATACATGGGATAGTTCTGCAGTAAAAATTTGCCATATAAGCGATCGCAGGGTAGAATTCTGCAATCGACTGGTAGACACTGACATAGTTGGCATTATTAAGAGGGTTAATGGGGTCAATATCACATGTAAACCAAGACAGTGGTTATCCAAAATTGTTTTATGTGGATTGTACTACTCATGTATATATGATTTGGATATTAAGGTTAATCCATATTCTATAAAATGAGAGAAAATTGAAGTTGTGAGTCTGAAAATACATATTTGGAATTTTTTTTACATGCAATGAATAAGGACAAAATTTACGTGTAAATTTTTTACGCCCAGGTACCCCCCCCACCCCCGGTACGTTGTGTCCCGCATTTTTTTTTCCGCGGGGGGGGGGGGGGATACCTGGTAATGATCGCAGTATATGATATCCACCACGGTATCAAGTCGATTACTGTTGTGGAGCACCATGCAGTTATGATACACCAACAAATATCACACCAAAAGTTGAAAATTAAAACAGCCACATGGATCTTGTTCAATGAACTTATATATGCATGAATAAGATGAATCACTAAATTATATTTTCATGCTTGTTTGTGTAATGCCAATCAATGCAGCCTGACAACATGGATGGGTGGAGTTTATAAATTGACAGCCGAAACAATGTTGGCAACTTCAAAGTTCATTATGTGCTACATTTAACCCCCGTATATACAATACAATTTTTCTATCAGTGTTCCCATGTCCTATATTTGGAGTACTATATACATGTACATGTAACGAAGGCCATCCGTTCCACAGATATGAGGAAAAACACTGCATTTTATTTTCATGCATGCGAAACAAGACAACATGCATATGGGGTGTAACATGACAACATGCATATGGGGTGTAACATGACAACATGCATATGGGGTGTAACATGACAACATGCATATAGGGTGTAACATGACAACATGCATATGGGGTGTAACTGCGGTATATGCAGCGTTGAAACTGTACTAGTAACCATAATGAGGTGTTGGAGGTTACTGTGCTTTATATCTTTAATACTGCAGTATTAACGGGGGGGGGGGGGGGGGTGGTACTATACTAAGAGGTGGCCAATTACTTTGAGTATACATGTAGCCATACCTCACACATGGAACAGGGCTTGACTTATTCTTAGGTACATGGAAAAATAGGTACGCGGAGCAATACATAACACCTAGTCTGCTTAGTATATTTTACATAAATATCAACCGATTTTGTGCAGTGTTGAAGCGGTAACCTTCTAGTACTGCTGTGTTAGAAGTTTCTGGTGTGAGACCACACAAGCCATATTTCTGAATAAATCCTGAAAAATTACCCACAATCCTGAGGTTAAGTGGTCACTTACTTTGGGCATTACTGTAATTCCCTGACATTCCCCCAATATATGACTAAAAGAAAATTCACCCTTTTGAAGTTTTGATATCGTTTAACCATGAAATGGCTCGAAAAAGATGTTTTATGAGATTTACGTTTGTTTTTTATTTAATTTTGTTTGTTCAAGTAGCATATCAAATGAGTGAAATTTTATTTTAGTCATTCATGTGGGTATCGTGAGTGGGGAGATATTTAAGGGGAGGTATCCTGTTACAACGGTATATGCTACTAGTACATGTACATAATTATTAACTGTCATGTGGACTGTTTTTATGGAGATGTAACCGTGAGGTAAGTGGACATAACTTGTGTAAAACCCTTTACATACAAGTTATGACCACTTACCTCACGGTTACATCTCCATTAAAATAGTCTACACGACAGTTAATCCTTATATTTATATATATTTAGCGAAAAAGCCACTTTTGTAAATGTATTTAAATTGAATAGTGTATCGTGACAAAAACAGCCCAAAGTACCCAATAGCACCCTTGGCAAAAGTTAATAGGAACAATTTCTCTTCATATTGCAACCAGGTGATGTATTAAGTCAATCCTGCGCGAGTCCAAATGCGCCCAAAACATTACGCGTTCGTCTTTCCAAACCCAATGACGTATGGATGGTGTTGTGAGCTTGGTGTTATGAGCCGTTGCGCATTCACCGAGAAATAACTGCAACTAGCCACGTGGGCGCGGACCAATCAGTATGCTGGATTTAGTGATGACAACACTTAGTATGTAAATATATGTATTTGTAGCTGATTCTGACCAACATGCAGCATTTGAATGGATAACAATACTGTTATAACTGCCCCCCCCCCCCCCCCGGGTGATTAATTTGGACCGTACATCTTAATAATATGTACATGATTAGTCATTCCGCTTTTCTGATGTCATTACAAGCATTCAAATCTTATTTTTCAGACAGGAGGAGCTGCCTGATTGGATTGAGACATACAAATTTCATTCAAGGCCTGATATCTGATAACCAATCATAGAATCATGTTTCCTGAGTGTTTCTTGCAGATAATGATTACACTTGATACCAATATTATTAATTCTGTCCAAGACTGGATGAGGAAGGATTTCAAATGTTATTCGGTGTACATGTAACGGATACATGTAATCTAGATGTTATCGGTATTCGTCCATGCATGACATAATGTGAGTTGTTGCTTTGTGACAGTCCTGGCTATATACATGTACCATATGTATACCAATGAATGGTATGCACTGAATCCAGTACTGTGCAGTGTGCAGCGAAGGGGAGGCTTTAATATATAACCAAATGATGACCAACGTCTTCATCAAAGGCAAAAATGACACATCCATTCCTTCCTTGATGGAGACCGATCAGTGACGTCTACATTTTATCAGACTTAGTGGTGAAAATCTTGGCAAGTGAAGTTAGTGAATTCAATTCTACAACATACATGTACATGTACCTGTATGCTTCTGTATGTACCTGTATGAGTCTCAGAAAATGTGCACTATGGCATCCAGTGTATGCATAACCTTTGTTATACCGTACTTCATACTACATTGACCAGAATTTGGAGGTGTACCAGTTTCATATCTCTACACAAAGCACAACAGTACCCATGGATCAGTCTCAAGCCTTGTTTCTGAGCTTGTCTGAAGGATATGAACTTTTAAAGATATATTATGCACTTGTTCTGGTGCGTGAAACTGATCAGTTAGTACCAAGGCGCTATGCCAACTGGAAGAAGGTAGCATTCTACTAACATAGCCGAAAATCGAAAGCAAATCAACCGTATCACTCCATAGAACACATTGCCTGAGCTACGCTCATTTGTGAATATTTACTACTCGATTCGGGGCGCATCTATCGGCGATAATATAACGAAAACGAGTTCGCCTTTGATAGTTACTGCATTTAATTATGTATACGAATGATGGTGTGTGTTGTTAATTTGGATATAATATTTGTAAAAAGTACTACTTTGAACAAGATTATTCTCCATTTATATTTTATCACCCTATTGGAGTGTTTCACATCACTTTAAGTGACAAATTATTGCAGCATGTCAATATAATCAGATTCATGTACATGTACACACATACAGGGATTACAGGCCTTAAAATCCATCACAGAATAAAAATATTCTGATGTTCCTTTATCTTTGTCAACCTGCTGTATCACCAAGTAATATGTACAAGGAGCTTAATGTGGCTTAGACATGTACCATACATGTACATTTAAAGACAGATAATCCGAGTTCACGCTCCTCAATTACCATTTCTTTGGCTTAAGGGGTAAAAATAACTTATTCGAGTTGAGGAACACACCCTTTAAAGTTCTGAGTTAAAAAATATAATTTTTTGAAATCTGTTATTTTTCACCACCATGAATATTTCCCGGCCTAGCAAATATTCAATGAGTCGATTGACATAATCTTGATACCAAGTTGCGATGAACAAAATGTTGATTTATAACACGTTTTGGAAAATGTTACACTAGAGTTGACAGTAGTTACAGTAATGCCCAAAGTAATTGACCACTTAACCACAGCAGAATTAAATGGCTTGTTGCCATTCATCGGAAAGCTCTTGGGGAGAGCTTTCCGATGAATGGCAACAAGTCATATTTCCGACTAAATCCTGAAAAATTTCCCATAATTCAGCTGTGGTTAAGTGGTCGATTACTTTGGCCATTACTGTAGCATTATGTTTTGGTAATTAATTGATTAAGAAATGTTGTTCTTAGAATCTGATGATATGGAGACCATGGAGAGATTGTTTACCTTTAATTGTCAATGTTGACTTTAAAGCATACTAGTAACATATGTTATGTTTATTTTATGTATCCCTGCATAAAATGGGGTGATAAATTTATATTATACTCACATCTGGTCTTTTGATATTTTGTGAGTAATTTATATGAAAGAATGGCATTGCATGCTAGCAATTCCGATAAACATCACTGTTAAAATGAGGCTTGTTGCCATTCATCGGAAAGCTCTCAGAGAGCTTTCCGATGAATGGCAACAAGCCATATTTCCGACTAAATCCTGAAAAGTTACCCATAATTCTACTGTGTTTAAGGAGTCGATTATACTCTGGGGCATTACTGTATTCGATATCTCAAGCTGTTGCATACCGAAAAGACTTGGGCTAGTACCTGAACAGTAAATCTGCATGATTCATGAAACAGCTATTGAAAACATGCTGTATATACACAGAATTACACAATTTTGTTTATGGGTTTGTTGATATGACACGAGTGCTAGCGCACAATGACGGAATGAACAGCACACCCTAGAGTTCTATCTTTCCTCAATGGCACAAGTGCCGTATCAACAAATCCATTAATACAAGTGTCTTTCTGTGTTTATTACACATCACCCGTCCTAGAATATGTGCATTTAAAAATACAGGGTTACGATGTTTATTAAGGCACATACAGTGCTTGTTTTGTCATGTGTGATGATTTTTTTTCCTATCGTTTGAACTGGATACTCAAATAACAGAAATTGTTATATATTTTTTTAGCAACCGACAGATTTGAGGTAACTCTTTCTATAAATATATTGAAAATCATGTGTCGGGATGTAATTATTAGCAATCAATATATTTTTTGTTGCATATATAGGTTTATACAATTTTAAGAGGCAGAACAAGATACAGGTACTTTGTATAGTTTCATTTCGCGAATGTACACAGTATCTTGTTTGGCCTCTTGCAATTTTAGAAACCCATAACTGTAACGAGAAATTGTTGATTGTATATTTAAAGTTTAAAGGTACGGGAGGCCTTGGCGGTGGGTATGCTGTGAAAATATTTCCACCGGTCAAAAACCGCCACAAACAGAAAGAATATTAAAATGTAGACAGACTTTGTCCGTATACAAATAAGAAATATCGCATAAACAGTATGTTATTGTCATATGTTTGACCATTCTTATGTAAACAAAAGCATAAAAAGGTACTTTCCTGGTGTTTGTTTATATTATGATGGTAAACATAAAGAGCGTTCATTGTTGCTGAATTTTGATATGGAACGAATAAAGAGCATTTATATGATTTGTGTGTGATTAGCCAGTAACACTGTGCTGCCTTCTGTAACACAATCAGGCTCCTGCTTAGGTAAAATATAGTAGGTCTTTATGATAGCATGCTGTTTACGCGATGGTCATGGTATATATGAACAAAACTGTATGCGTTTTAATGTTTTTCTGTTTACGGTGATTGAAACAAATATGAATATTTTCGACAACTAAGGCCTCCCGTGCCTTTAAGCCCCCTTATTGTCTCTATTATACATTTAACAATGATATTTACAAAGAAGTTTTTATATTCAGATTAAATGTCAATTGTATATTTTGAAACACAATTGAAATTATATATTAATTTAAAATTAAATGTTTTTCTTAATTAAGAATTGTTTTCTAATGTATCTTTCCTAATTGGGGAAAATATTCCTAGTTAAGAAAACTTGTTTTCCTTACTTAGATTTATTTTCCTGCTTGAGAAAATCTCATTCTAGAAAAAATTGGCATCACTTAAGAAAAAATATCTTGACGATATTTCTAACTATAGAAAATATAATTTCTTGTTCTAGATTAATTGTATAGCTTTCTTAAATTTCTAGCTATTCTCCCAAGATAATCGCAGTATCTTAAACTTATCTTATTTCAAGAAAAATAAACTTATGTGAGAAAAACAATCTTTCCTACATTAAGAAAAAAAATCTATACTAAGATTTTTTTACTAGGATTTTCTTACTAAGATTACTGTGTTTTCTTAAAGAAATTTTCTCAGACAAGAAATTTTCCCACCCTTTCATTTCTTGACCTAGAAAATATGTTTTTCTTATTTTTCTAGCTATTCTCCCAAGATAATATCTCATTTCAAGATTTTTTTTTTCCTGAATTGAGAAAATATTTTTGGCAGTGCACGAGCAGACAGGCGGAGAGACATGGACAAACAGGCAGACATACAGCCAGACATATATATAGAGATAATCTAAATGAAATGTAAAACAAGATTCGTCACATTAGCTTGGAGACTTGGATCCCTCTTTAAGAATTACAAAACCCATATATTACAATGCCTCAACAATAGAAACATAATAATATAGCCTAGTCTGACCGAATCAAATTTAACACCAATTCATCCACTGTTAAAAATTACAAGACTAAATCACGTGATCTCAACAGTGCTATAATATATGTAGATGTTAGAAATTGAGACCGTGTATAGTAATCGGACTATTGCGTCAATTAAAACTAGCTTATTGTCAACTACTCCATCAACTGACACATATTATTCTTGTTACACATCGAATCGTATTACAGCCGCAAATACACACATATATGCGCAATACCCGTACTACATACTTGTGACATACCCGTTCGGTCGAATAGTTGAAACATATCGGTTGTGAGTATTCATTGTCGGGTTTAGTTCAGAAGTTCCTGAGTGAAATTATAAAAAAAACACAAAGGTCAGTAAATCTATAGACAAGCTTTTAATCGTTATACATTGCCTTGTACGTGCCTGCTTATTACGCCCTATGGGTGTTTTCTCAGGAGGTGTGTTTAACTTGTTAATGGACCAATGGGCGAAATATGATTAAATGTACTTGGATATTTTCGTTCGGTACTCGAACCATATGCTCAGAAAGGTACCTGAGTATCTTCGTACTTCGTACTCGTTTCTCGTTCAGAGGGAGCATGCATAAGCGATTCTGTCGCGATGTGTATTCACGTATCGCTTTCTGCGAGCGCCTCGATATGCTTTATTACGCCATATGGGTACTTACTGCTGCGCTGATATGTCCGTGACAATGGGGTGATGGGCAATGGGGGATATCTGGCAGGACCACACATTTCAGGTTTCACGCGATGCGAGTTATTTTTGGAAATTGTAGTAAGGCTGATCTGGCCGAATCTCGCAGGACAACACATTTCGGGTTTTCGCGGATGTGTATTCGCGGATGTCTCATTATTGTTGCAGTATGCACCTCAGTTCCAACTTGTTCTAAGTGACCTAGTGGTACGAAACGTCCGAACCATACTCACCTGGGGTAAATTGTCAAGCGCTATTCGATGCGCTTATGTCCGATGTTGTATCTTGCTTCGTTATGGATATATCAGCGATTCTCCCTTGTTCGTTGTGCTCTAAAGTAGGATGGGTTCAGTTCTACTTTGTCTTATAGTTTATTTGCTTAGTTATTTTTTGTCATCAGTTATTTGTGATACATAAATCAGTTCCAATATGTTTGATATGCTGTTATGGTGGTACTTTTCTGGGCAACTTTGGTCGATGTGACAATTCTGGGTAATTTTTTGGTCACATCGATCAAAGCGTAACTGTATTATACGATATTACGTAACATCGGACAAAGTGGAACTGAGTACTTGTTCTGCTATTCAGCAACCAGACTTACATACCGATGTTATATGCCAGAGTTTGACCGAGAAACCACCCATGATGTCAACCAACGTTGATCCCGAAGTTTCTATTTCTAATGTTAGCGCGACCAAACGGTGCAGTTAACATCTCTGTTTCGCAACCAGACTTACCTACCGAAGTTATATGCCAGAATTTAACCGAGAAACCGCCCATGATGTTAACCAACGTTGATCCCGAAGTTTCTATTTCTAATGTTTGCGCGACGAACGGTGCAGTTGTTGACACTTTTGTTTCGCAACCAGACTTACCTACCGATGTTATATGCCAGAGTTGAACATTTTAAATCCGGATACTAGACTTCATCATATATTTCAGCCGTCCATTGTGATTAAATAATGGCATCATCAGAATGCTGCCCGATATACATTGTACAGTTTATAATGGGATAATTAGTGATGCATTCCAGTTATACAGTACATCACTAATTAACCCACTCAACTCCGTAATTAGTGATTCTACAATCTACATAGGCTTCACTATACTATACAGTAATGATGATGCATTCAATGGCTATGTGTCAAAATGGACGTGTAACTTATTATTGGAAATGTGTAAATCTCGACCTAAAATGTTTATAACGCTGCCATTCTTTATTCCAGTACCAGATCATTTGGCCATGATGGTTGTTTAATAATGTAAAAATCTCGCAGTAATAAGACCAACACCATTTGTCGCTTCTGGACCAGCTAAACGATTAAATTTAATTTATGGTGTGAGGATAACTACATTACATAAGATGTTTATCTTTGTTTAGGGTCTAAGTGCGATCCCTGGATGTAATGTTGAATATGTTAGAGTTCCAGGAGTTGGTGACACCTCCGTTGTTTAAGAGGGTCTGGGTGCACCACCGCAGTTAATTGTTTGGAATTTGTGGACACGTCACATATCTGATGTTTATAATTTTGTTCGTAGGGCTTGAGGATCACCCTGGAATTAACTCCTTTTTAATTTGTATCAGCTGTCATGTACCCACAGGTTGTGGGTCGGAGGCATTCTCGCATAAATGTATTTATGTTGTAGATGTTGGAGGTCCTGTCCGAAAGTGATCTCATATGTTAACAGTGCACTTCAACGAATAGAAAAACGGATGAACGCCAATGACACAACAGCCACTTAAACTGCTAAACTGTTACCAATGAATGATCCCTATACCTAATTCAATCGCAAGTTATAGCCTGACAATACTGCTAATGGAATTCATTCTAAGAAAAAGCTATGACGCGCGGAAGCATATTTTGTTCTGTCACATGCAGTAATGGGTGGATATATATTTTGTCAAAAAGTAGCGTTTTGGTACAGTTTTTCCAACAACTTTTTGTATACACCAAGGTGGTAAGTTTCGTTGCTTTTGGTTGTTATACGTGTTTGGAATATGCTTTTTAAACTCATCCTTTTTTGCCCATGTTTTTGAATATATAAAATGCCACCCGTGTGCCACATACATGTATAGCACACATTTTCTATCAACAATGATATAATGCGGTGTGGTTGCGATTAGAAACCCTTTGCATGTTTTATTGATCACCTGCCAAGCTTCTGCTTCGTCGAAAAATAGTCGTTAAGGCGGCGCTCCATTCGTCAATTCTTCAAAAATCTATTTAAAAAAAAGACAAGTTAACAGGATTTCATCCCTGCTTGTATTTCCTCTAGCTATGGTGCATAGAGACAATACAATTAACCCCAAAATGTGACATAAGTTGGCCATTATGATTTAATAGAAATCGTTATAAAGAAAAACACATTTATACAAACCTTATAATACCATGCATCTGGGAGATGCACAATGTTTGCAGTGTGCAGTGAACACTGTTCTGCACAGTTAGCATCAAACTTGCAGGAATGTACTTTGATCTACATGTAAACAAACAGAAAGCATGTACTTTTGTTTTATATGAAAACCCGATTCACATAAAACACAATTCTGTCTTTGGATGGTTTCAGGACTATACGGACTGACTATAAAACACATATTATGATAGGCTTAGCATATAAGTTGTCAGTATAAGCGGAAAAAGACAAAAATGTTATTTATGGTTCCTGGAACTATAAAAAGACAAATTTGTATTGTAATTGATGAATCGGGTATCCATATCAAAACAAAAGCACATGTTTTTTGTTTACATGCAGATCAATTTACATTCCTGCAAGTTTATGCTAACTGTGCAGAACAGTGTTCACTGTACGCTGCAGACATTATGCATCTTCCAGATGGTATTGTAAGGTTTGTATATATGTGATTATTGCTGCAAAATATATTTTGGAACTTTGTAAATATTTTTTATAATTTCTATTAAATCATAATGACCAACTTATATCACATGTTGGGGTTAATGCTATTGTCTCTATGTTGACTAGCAAGCAGGGATGAAATTCTGTTAACTTGCCTTTTAAAAAATATATTTTTGAATATTTGACGAGTGGAGCGCCCCTTATATATCAACACTACCACTTATACTCTAGATGTCAATATGTGTTGTGAGCGTGAGGGCAATACAACCCGTGATCGGATGAGGAGGCGGGAATCCAACCCATTCCACCTCGCAATCGCATTTTTGTCATGGTTTCACGTGGTACATGTTAACAGTTTTCAATCAGAAACTCGTTGTTATGTAGGGTTCATTCATAGACATTGCTTGGAGTTTGTGTGAAACATTTAGCATGAACTATACTCAAGAAGAGGTCATTTTATATGTCATTTATGATGGATGGTGTATCAAATGTGCAATTCCACTCAATGACAGATTCTCTAACTAACGTGAGTAGATTTGTACAAGGGAAACAATGGTGCATCATATAAATGGTTGGACGTATTAGTGATAAGTCCAACTTAAAGTGCTGGGAGCGTTTAGGTTATAGAAGTTTACAATATTACATTAATTTAACTTGACGTGAAAACGTGTATGGGTAAATTAAATGTCAACCTTTGGCAGCTGCTTTGGCGGCTTAATTTTCATCGATTGCGACCAAACTAGATGTTCGGTGTGTCTGTGATGGATATCTGCAAAATATGTGTAGAACAACAAAGCAAATGTGCATATCCATCCATATGCACCATGATATGCATGGGAGCAAATTAGATATGCACATCGTTGCTTACATGTTCCACTTGTCTGCTTGACGCTCATTGGAATGCAAACGTATCTATATATGTTTGTATCGACTCACAATCATGCATGTGATCACAGTGACGTAGTTCTTCGGCAAAACTATAGTAAGTTATTTGATGTCCATACTTATATTGGAGCGAACCCAGAGACAATCTTGAAATATCGGTATTTTTTCGCCAGTAATGTTTACATCGAAAAGGAAAATTCAGAAACATACATGTATTGGTTTGAGTTAGTTCTATGCTGATGTTTTTCCATTAAACATTTTGATATTCAAGAGCTTTGTTTATTGAAATTTGTTCCCACGCTGAGTCTTAATACACATAGTATTATACGTAGAGGAACTTCGGTAATCGATATATCGTGACACTTTAGCGCTGGCGGTGTAGCGTCTATCGCCTCCAGACAGGTTCTACCTCTGTGGCCCAACATCGTGATGTATATTATATAATAACTAACTTCCATCCCGACATTATAACGTAGCGGCCCCGACTTTTAAAGTTGGTAAAGAATATAATCTAATCGTTATCAGTTTTTCAATTCGACGAGTTGATTTCCTCTGATGTCTCAATTGTGTTTAGTCGACACAAACAATGTAAATGTATTATCTGTGGTCTTGTGATATTATGGTGACTGCACTGTCACCTCGCACACGTTATATAGGCCTCCGCTCCGAATTGGTCAGTAACACTGAGTTAGTCTCCTCGGTGACTAACCAGTTTATGTACTAGTAATGTCTTATAGATCTCAACGCTTACTTTCATTCATTACATGTTGCTCACGAGTCTAAGTGGCAAGGGATTTATAAGTATGGTCAGCCTGAGCACTCGCTATTATACCGCGTTATCCATGGCTCTGTGATTATCACGTAAATGTCTGCTATTTTTCAATACTTTATCGTCAAATCTGTTTTTCTCAGGTATGCATTGCAAGAATAATTGAAATGGGTGTCATATATAATTCAATGGTGTCCCATAGAAGTAACCAATAATTTGGTTCCGATGTTTGGATCATTGGAAGTATATGAAAATGCTTCTGTAAGTGTTTAAATAAGTTGGAGCCAAGTTAGCCATTGGTTCCATAATCCATATAGACTCCTTTTCCTATACTCCCATTACTTCCTATGAATTTCCTTTATGGTAAATGGCTGGAAGCAGTTTCTTTTTATTTTTAAATTTCGCAGAGTGGGTTGGTCAGAACAAAACAAGCTAATGGCACTCTTACATATAATTACCGAACCGTTTGCGATAAAATAAATGATGTCCAGTATGCCGGCAATGTGTCTAGAGAAACTTTTGTGTAGTATATAATTTTGTTGCTGACTTCGCGGGCGCTATAGTGACACCCTACAATCCCCACCGAAAACACAGGGTCAAATCGCTTTAAGGCCGTCTTCGTGGATATGACGTTGCTTCTCAATCAATTCCTAACACTAACAACGCATACTTGGGATAAACGTCAGGTTAGAATACTGTTGGTGTTTCATTTAGGACTGATAAACCCCATTCATGTTGTGAGGTTCTAATCGACACATCATCATATTTTGGTACCAATTGTTCTATATACATAATAATACATAAAATTTGTGTATATGAAACAATTTGACCTCAATATCTTTCTGATTTCCAATTTGTTATCACGTTATTGTATAGAAGAACTTCATTCCAATGTGTTCCATGTGACTTAAGTGGTGGTGAAATGGCACATGGAACAAGTTCGCCCTGAAAAAACCTTATCGTTGCCAAATGCTACACAATACTGAGTGGCATTAATTCCGTTCTATGTTGTGCTATGTAAACAAATTGATGGGGTACCTCGATGGAACTGTCGCTGGTAGAGTGTCACTAACTGTTGCGGCACTGCCTTTAATTTGCTCGAAAGAGCATAACATTGTCTACATTTTGGTGACAAGCCGACCAATGTATCTCTTATAGTTCACGAGTACTACATCGTCAAATGTTAAAATTCGATTATCTCGTAACATTGAAAAAGGCACTTAGAACAAGTTGGAACTGAGGTGACGGTATGTAACTTGTATGACCGCGTTAATTGCTGTCGATGTTTAGGTACATGTATGAACAATAGCTGGCTGGACCACTCTTATTTTTTATAATCGGAACGCAATGCACAATAACAGCTGAAACTTTGCTGATGAAGTAAGGCTGATCAGGCCGAATCTCGCAGGACAACATATTTCAGGTTTTCGCGGATGTGTATTCGCGGATGTCTCATTGTTGCAGTATGTAACTTTTATGACCGCGTTAATTGCTTTCAATGTTTAGGTATGAACAATAGCTGGGCCATTCTTGAAGATTTTATGGCGGGAACTCAATGCAATATAACAGCTTACCGTGATGATGAAGTATGTCTCAGTTGGAATGTAGACTAAATGTATTGCGAAGTATCGGGTGTGTATTTAGTCCGTTTAGTAGATTTTTGGTCCGCATTTAGAGGCTTTCTGGTGTGGTGAATGAGAAGCATGCAGTAATAAGCCGTAATTTTTGTAATAATTTGAAGGATTAGTTATTTTAACGGTATCCTGTGGCGGTCATTCATGAAACTAGGGATCCGCGAATATTCGAGATTCGATTCGATGTCGATATCGGGCAACCGATTCGAGATCGACACCGAATCGGTCCGCTGATTCGGACATTTTCGAATCTGTGTTACTTTGGTGTAGTCTCGTTTTTTGGGTCTAAATAACACATGCCAAATGACCTGAACTCACAAAAATTGAAGCACAAGGTTGCCAAGTTAGCCAACGTAGGTAATTTTGAATGTATGCGTTCAGAATAGACGCGCATTATGCAAATTATGTGCTTCGATCGCAACCCGTGACGGTGTTCAATCGCCGCATATATTTGTAATCTGTATCGACACTATGCAAATTGTCTACATTGTCTAAAGTGTTATTAAATAATATAGATACCTTACTCGTATTTAAATTCGCGTAGTACTATTTTTCGCTGTTTTGAATTCGCGCTCCTAGCTGCGCGAATTCAATACTGACAAAAATGTTGTCGTAATTGATTTGATGATGCAGTTTCAGATCTTAGTCGTCCATGAAGATATGTGTGCAATGCAAGATGTAAAGCCGTCGTGATGGTGTTTAATATGCACACTGTGCATATTAAACACCAGCACGACGGCTTTACATCTTGCATAAATTAACATAACTGCATCATTAATGTGTTGTGAAGACTGGTGTGTAGACGCTCCAAATATTTATTCTGATATCGAAATAGTTACAAACATACTCAAAGAAGTAAAACCGCAAGCACGACTGTCGAATTGAAAACTTTCATAAGAAAAAATAAAAACTTGGCTGCGGGTTATGTTGACATTAACCAATTCAGACTGTTTCGCCGCGGTGTCACGCCAGTGTTATGAATAGGGCGACATGCATCTCCAGTCTGCATTATGTGTATTTCTTATATGTATTTCAACATCAATGATGTTACCATGATTTGTTGCTGTATAATTATGTCATACATCTACATATCATTAATGCTTTACACGTGGTTGCCCGCATGTGAAATATAGTCATACAAGCTTAATATTCGGTACAATCTTCCGCAATGTACATACATGTAACTCGTCGACACAAAGCCTTCTTGTTTCCCTGTGGTTTAGTCTAAACTCCGGGGTCGTACTCTATTTCGTTCTGTTTTGAATTCGCGCACTGACGGGTATGCGAAAAATAGTACTGCGCGAATTTAAATACGAGTAAGGTAGGTGACTTAAACTATGAACAAGTCTTAAAGTGTATCCTACGTATTTATTGTAAGTAAGTTTACAACACATTTCATCACAACCAATTAATGGCACAAATAAACTGAAACGCTTATCAAAATTCTACATTTAATATGCTAAATTTCAATTGCACAAACATATATGACATACCAATATAATTCCAGTGAATAGTGGTACATGTTTGGGGCATAACAATTGAAATCTACATCTGCCGGAATGTTCAAATATGATGTTCGAAATGCCAAAAACATTTCTACTAACCGTCTTGGACATGAATAAGCTTCAAATAGCATACAATTTGGAAGAAAATGTAAATGCATTTCCCAATATGCCTCACACATATCTTGCAAAAATAACCCACCTTTTAACTCATTGAGTGCCAGGTCTCCTGAGGGGAATCGATATGTGTACGCCAGGTCTCCTGGGGAAAAAGAACATTATTCACACTAACTACATTTTTAGTTTGACTATTCAATATAGGACAGAATCGAATTGACAGCAGGCATTGCTAGTATAGACCCTATCCATGACCTGCTTTTAAACTCCATGTCCGGTAATCGGGGGTCATCATAGGTCAAAAATGTCATGTTGCCATGGCAACGAGGACTTAAAATTGACACCGATTGACTGAAATCACAAAGTTGTTGTTTTGTGTGGCCATCTAAATAATTTATTCAGTGTAGTTTTAGACATTAATTTTGCTGGTGGAATAACGTAGTAATTTAGATAGGATTGGGGGGGGGGGGGTAATCGGTGTGACTAAACGAATTTTGTGAATGGGATGACGTTTACAATGAACACTCTCCGAGAAAAGCAGATTATTAAATTGAAAACTATTTGGAAATGCATTGTTTCGTTCTTTTTGGCCTATAATATTCGCACTTGCCGCGGTGGGACGTATTTCCAGTTTGTACTGTATCTAGGTGACAATGCCACATATTAGTACATCGGATTAACCCGGTGACGATTATATCCGATTCAGCTCATCGACCTCCCCCCCCTTCCATACCAAATTTCAGTTCGATATCGTAAATAATGTAAGAGCAATATACTAACAAATTTTTTCTATAGAAATTCTCATTGTAATTTGGCGAACCCCTTAAGGTACAGAGTTTGATTGACATATTGTGTACGTTGTCGACATCAGCGTTCCTGTGTCGTTTGGTGTCAAACCAAGTTTACGATGGATCAGGGCATGCTCGACTTTATAGGAATCAACATTTACGCAATTAAAATCGGTTTCCAATAACAGATATGTACGCTGTATCCGTTGACCTCTTAGAAAGTCTAAGTCACGCCCACAGATCACATCAATTTTCACCACCTGTTTTCATACGACTGTATCTCCTAAACGCCTCGACGTGCGGAGCTGCCCGATGCGTCATTTGAACGGAGACATGCTGGGCTATACCCCGATGTACAAGTTGAATCTGCGCATGCGCGTATATACAGACCCCCCCCCCCCCACTTGAAAATTAAACAAACGCTTCTCCCAAAATGTGACTTGTAGTATGCAGGGTTCTAATCATGTGCAAACAGATTGAAATTGTGAGATTGGATTAGAAGGCAGAATGTTACAAACGGTGTGTGTTGGGCGACGAGATATCTCGTCGCCGGCGCTCAGATGGTGTTTTTCGGGCGACGAGATATCTCGTCGCCGGCGCTCAATGAGTTAATGTGTATGTTCTGCAAGACTCATTAAAACTGTGTTTATCGATGATAAATCTTAGTCCAATTTTACAGCTCGTGACCAAATCCAGAAAATTTAAAGTTTTCATTTCCATATAGAAAAATTACGAACGTCCCTGCCGGTCACAATGATAATCATCTGTCGTTTTAAAAGGTGTCCAAAGGTAATAAAAATCAAGCAAGCTTGCAAATAGTGGGTCTGTCATTTGCGGAATAGGTCCACGGAGATTGAATTTTGTGATGCTATCCCACACAGCGGCATCACAAACCAGATTCACCCTCCTGGGAACTCTTTCTACTCAGGCCTAATCTTCTGGGAAGTATAGATAGTCTCAAATTAACATTGTTATAGTTACATTTTCCATTCTGGGAAGTTTCTATATCCCCTAATTTGCAGAAGATAAATTGCATATTAGAGGTGACTATAAATGAGTAAAATCACCAACTTCAACTTTGGAATTTTAATCTGATCCTAGATCTCCCATAGCAGTTGAGGCCTGAGCGGAATGAGGTCCACAAAAGGTGAATTTGGTGACGCTAGTCCCCCCGTGCGGGATAACGTCAATAACTTCACACTCTGGGGATCTCCTTCTGCAGACGACAGACACACTATTTGCAGGCTTGAAATCAAGGGAGATTACTCTGAGTCCCCTATATCCAAACTTATGTCCATCCTTCAGCATAAAGAGGAGACAATCAAAGGTAGTTGGTGATATCTGCTTGCTTAAACACACAATGTCAAGAACGTATGTGCAAGTACCACAAAACAACAACCGATGCCGTATGTTGATAACTTTCTCGTAATTGAAAAACTCCCTGGATTTGTCAGCTGGATCTGTCCCAATTTTTTCAAATAAATTTTCCAATTTATTACGCCCTTCTTGTTATCATCAATCTGACTGTATTACTTGGGTCAACATCATGGTAGTTTTAAAATGTTTCGTGTTGATGGACATATGCAGGGGTCAAAATTATTGTCACAATGATCTACCACAAGGAAACATGACTGAATAGATTAACCGAGAACACTTCAAGTCATACATATATAATAATAATAATAATAATAATAATAATAATGTGTGTAATAGCAATAAGACCAACATGGGTAGGTTGCCCTATACAGTGTAATACATTATACGGGTTATAACAATACATGTGAAATTAAGCATGCTATCTTATAACATTTAAACATACAATCATAATAAGAAAACAATATATATATATATATACGGTACTACCACGTACTACCTATAATGGTGTATCAATGTGAGTACAAGCATACTGTCCTATAATATTCACAAATATATATGTGTGTGTTGAATTTATGAGATATGTTTTGCAAAGTTGGCTTTATACTCAAATCGCCATCATGGACCTTCGATATAATGTGCAATGATTTATTGATACATTATACAACCATCAAGTCATAAATTATAATGATACAATTGTGATACCTATGCACTTCAAATATTGTTGTAATAATGTGGTGTCAAATCAGATGGGCCATTGCTCATGTAGTATAAAAGAACCATGATATAAACACCACACATTGTGTATGTTCCCTGTGGCATGTTTCACTGTATCTTAAAAAACCCATTCTAAAACCCCTGAACCATATCTGAGATAACCCAATTTACTACTCTAAGCTCATTGCTTTCCTATTATTAACTTAGACTTATACCGTTCTACCATTACCATTACTGGTGATCTATCTCTTCCCATCAACATTGCCAGCAGCATTTCGAACACGAAACGTTATTGTTATATCCTTTAAAAATAGACTCAAAAGACCACATTTTATCTACTTATATATCTATTTAATATATAAACCATACATAATTGCACATTAATGAAAAAAGTGGAAAGAAGAGCCAGTGAAAAGAAATATGTTGGACGCTTTTGCGACACGATGTTTATTCTACATCTACATATCTGAATCTATACAGAAACATAGGGAAGAGATACACCATCATTATCTATAAAACATTAATTATTATTCATGCCTATACACAATTACATAATGCCATTACCTGACGTACCTACACCCACCCCACCTCGCGAGAGTAATAATCGGCTACACGGAACGACAGTAGTATCTGAATTACGGAATGTATATCGTACGACACAACATTATATAAATCAGACAGTCGCTCTCTCGCTGGGTGGGATGGACAAAAACTGATTCCCGGAAACGACTCACATAAGCACACACGCTTGATGTCGAATCCGGTCCATGATGTTATATTCTGATATGTTGTAATTTATGTTGTATTGTTCATGGAATAAATACTGTTTAAACTGTATCTTAAGAATAGTCAGTTCGATTTTCGTATTTGTATACATGTACAATGTGTATCGCAATACTGATACTGATGCTGGGGTGGTGCTAACACACCGAGTGTCGTTTGTTTGAATGTGTTCAAAACTATGTGGTACACCCGTTGTGACTGGACAATACTCATTTAAATACCATTAGATATGCATGTTACCCCGTATCACGACAATACTTGGAGATACCATGACCCCATTACTGTGAGTAGACATTGGATATCTGCTATATGGCTATAAATTCCTCTTGCAACCGCCGAGGAGGTTCGTGATGTTCAAAGTCAGAAATGAGAGGCCATCATGTCGTGAGCAGCATACATGGATCCAAGCTGCTGTCTTTGTTTTGTTTTGTGTTGTCTTGTTTAAGCCATGATATAACGAAGTGCGTACGTGGCTATGTGAATTTATTCATATGAGAGAACGTGTAAGTGCTTAATGTTGACATTGTGTGCCTGTGCCACATTGCTTGGTTGAGTGGTTGTATTTTATGGTGGCGGGAATTAATTATTTACTTTCCTCTCTATGTTATTATGTTATAATTGTTTTGTAGCATGTAGTTTGTAAACCACACTCTCACAGCTGAAGGACTTCCGGTGGCGCGAAAAAATGGACGCGCGCAAAATTGTCTTTGTCCTGATGTTATCTATAAATGTTTAGTAAAATGGAGTAATCGGACTGTATTTCTTATGCATTAAGTTTAGATTGTTAATATTGTTATTGTGCTGAACTTTAAGACTCATATATTGTGTCTAAAATGAGTATTTCCAATTATTTAACGGTCTGTTTTGGTTGTGACGATTTTGACCGGCTCGGTGGTAAGGATGTGTTAGAGAAAACCCGACAGGTTATATATGTTAAGGATATTGCGTCCATACAGGTAACACATAACAGTTGTTTCATTAAATTGTCTAACACTGAAGCTCAAATCACCCTCGTTGATAGAGGATTCCGTATCTTAGGCAATTTTGTTAAACCACATGATGTCGGAAAGGAGGTCATAAACGTAACTGTACGCAGAGACGTGGCGACAGGGGGGGGGGGGGGGGTCTCACTCCCCCAACTTTTGTCAAAATTTTCAACAGTTGGAAATTTCATACCTACCAACACATTAGTTGGAAATTTCACACCAACAATAGGTTGAAAATGTTCTTGTAGTTTGATTTTCAAACAATGTATTGGGGGGGGGGGGGGAACTAATTGTTTTGGACGAATATTTGCATATTTTCCTATCTTTTGTCAAAATTTTGGACTGAAATTGTCATCAGTTGACAGGTTGGAAATTTCCGGTCCCTCCCCCGTGGCCAGTCAAAAACTGCTAGTTAATTTAAGAAAACAATATTGTCATACATTTGGTCAACATTGTCATTTGAATTGTTATCAGTTGAAAATGTTCCAACTCTAGGAAGGCTTGAGGCCAGTCTACCGTGGCCAGTACACACCTGCTAATTAGTTTATGAAAACAATAAGTTACTACATTTGGTCAAACCTGTGGACTGAAATTGTCATCAGTTTCCAACCTGAGGGGGAGTGTGAGGTTTGAAATTTCCAACACTAGGAAAGCTTCAGTTGAGGCCAATCTAGATGTTAGGATTTGCGATTTTCTTGTATAGTTTTCAGTTTCAAAATTTTCTCACACCGATCGGTCCGGTGTGTCCTGGTCTCTTGTCTGTAGCCGTGTGCAATTGTCTGGAATTAGGTGTTAGGATTTATGCAATTTTCAGGTTAAAATATCTTAATGTTCTCATACCGGGTATATATAACCATGGTTTATGCATATGTATAGAATATTAGTGCTCAGCACTGAGGTGCAAGGCGCGGGGGGGGGGGGGTGTGCAAATGGAATTGTTGGAAAACTTGTGTTTGGTCTGATTCAAGGGGGGGGGGGGTGCATTTGGAATTTCCCAAGGTGGACACTCCCCAACAGAGACCCTCTAACCACGTCCCTGGCTGTATGTGATATCCCATTATGGTTAGAAGATTCCGTAATTCTGGAGGCATTATCGAAATATGGAACTGTTGTGGGGAACTCTTTTAGGCGAGGGAAATACACCGTGACGGATGTCGAAAATTGTGTTATTCATGCACACATGTTGAAATTCCGAATGTGATCAAAATATGTGACGACACAATACGAGTGTCTTCAAACAGAACAATGATATCATGTAAACATTGCAACCAATCTAACTATGCTACTGTAGTTACGGGGGTCGCGCCTGCCCCGTGGGAAATGGTTCGCATTCAGTTGGGGACATTGTGCGCATTCGCCAATGTCACGGTTCGTTTCAGATCGAGAAAATAGGTCATTGACGATAACCGGCATTTTGGACAAATGAAGGTGAGAATAATCTACATTTGTTGCTACAGGTCTTTTCCAAACGACTCAATGCTATCGATTCAATAGTTTATTTGAGGTTTTAGCTGAGAACTGTGTAATTGTTGTTGCATTTTGAAAACAGCGACCACTCAATGCATTTTCAATGGGAACTTGTCCGATTAATTGCAATTAATACACATTAATCGCGTGTGTTTTATTTTAGGCGTGCCGCGAGATTGTTATAATCCCTCACTCTCATATCACCGTTATTGGTCATATTTCACACCTCAGTCACACGAGACGCCTCTTGAAATGAGTTGAAAATGCTATGGTTCCCCTCTGATCTTATGTTGTCATTTTTGTTCGCATCCGATCAAATGCCGCATTTCCTAGCCGATGCCTTGTCATTTAGCCGCAGATTTTGTATCAGTAAACATATTCTTCTCAGGCATTTCGACATATTTCCAATGGCTAGTTGTGGAACAGTACCAATAACACCACATACATATATCACTGGTTACTCGTGATAAATTTCATTTCAATTTAAGAGTTTATCTTGACCTAGACTGTTATTTATCCTCGTTTCAACATGTACTCTGGGGTGGAAGTATCGTCGATGTCCATGGACGATTCAGACAAATTGCTGAACCTATCCTACCATTTGCAATCAACTGAAATTACGCCTCTCCTCTGGCTACCAGCACTCACAACCGATCGAACCCTTGTATCGGGCCACTAATATATGCAACCGAGTTTCCATGCGAGGGATGCAACAACACTGCGCAGTAATTTAAACGAAGAGTCATGAACCCCCAAGTCACACATGTGACCAATGTGATAAACAATTTTGTAGGCCAATATATGAGATAAAAAAGCCCCACCAAACAAGGCACGAATCGATAGTGTCTTCCTCTGTTATAGATACTCCAGCAAATTCCAAACCAGGTGGGGTCTGCGCTCTCATATAAGGGTCAAGTATACTGAATATACTACAGACTCGGATGAAAAATATAAACGCTGAACACCTCAATTGCCCCGAAAATAAACAAGACGGGAATTGGTATACGTGAGATATGGGCCAAATTTAACACAGTTAAACTCATTTCAACATTGCATACGTGTATATATATATATATATATATATATATATATATATATATATATATATATATAGCTATATATATATATCTATATCTATATTTGCGAATGTCTGTCTGTCTGTCTATGTTCTATAGAAATTCGCAGGAGACAATCTGGATGATGCCAAAGGGGTATACTAGGAGTAGCTTTTTACGAGAAAGATAATGGTCGGGGTTAAAATTTTCTAAAGTGACGCCGCTGTTGTCAGGGGCAGAAAAGGGGGAGGGGCAGACATTTTTTTTGTCGCCGATTGCCACCAAACTTATATATAATCATCCCCATAATATGAGGAATTTAATGGCGTGGTTTAGATATGACAAAAGTCGCGCCGTTCGCGTCAGGGGTGCCCGGAAGGGGGGGGGGCAGATTTTTGTTCTGTCGCCGATTGCCACGAAACTTACATATAATAATCCCCATGATATGAAGAATCCAACGGTGTGGTATAAATATGTCAAAAGTTGCGTCGTTTGACTCACGGATGAACGGAAGGGGAGAGGGGCACCAAAATTGATAAAACTAATTTTAGCGCCGATTTCCACCAAATTGATATATATTCTTCTTCATGATACAAGGGATCTAATTGTGCGATTTAACAACGCCAAATTGTTGTTTTTGGATGAGAGATTGGGAGGGGTTGGGCACTAAAGCCTCATTCGAGTCAGGGTTGCATTGAAAGGGACGGGGGCACCAAAATTGATGCACAATTTTGTTAGCGCCAATTTCCACCAAACTGATACACGTTCTTATCCATTATACGTGGAATCTAATCGTGATTTAAAGACGCCATAGTGGTGCTGTTTGGGTGAGAGATGGAGAGGGGAGGGATTGGCACCAAATTTGATAAAAAAAATTGTTTAGTCGCCGATTATCACCAAACTAGGAGGGTAATCGTGTGGTTTAAGGATGTCACAAGTGGGGCCATTCGAGTCAGTGGTGTATAGAGATGAGAGGGACACAAAAAATTATATCTATATGTTTAGTGCCGATTTCCACCAGATTGATACAAATTCTTCTCCGGGATACGAGGAATCTTATCGTGTGGTTTAGATACACCAAAATGGTGCCCTATGGGTGAGAGATATGGGGACCTTAAATTTGATACGAATTTGTATACTCGCCAATTTTCACCAATTTCATATATATGCATCTCTAATCTCTAATGAGTCTTAGGGGGTGTTTATACATTATCGCATTCGCTTTAGCCGGCAGCGATAACAATAGAGTGTTTATACTTCGCCGGATAAGAATTACGGCTATCCGGATACTCAGCTATACGGTTTTCAACTTTTGGATAAAATGATTTAGTACAAGCACCTGATTGTCGTATGGATTCTAATTCGCTCTGCGATTAAGTTAGATGTTTATCTGGGGTCATGCCGTCATGGGTGATTTCCTTTCAACAATTAACTCGAACAATATTATTGTGTAATCGCTGATAGACCAGCCCGCTTTCCACCTGTGTATATATTGGTCAGTGTGCCAGTTTGATTGTCTCTAATCAGCTGTCAGGTCGGTGGTCACGCACCTTGGTTATAAGCTATTATTATAAATACTAACCGATGATGGTACACGTACTCTGCATGTGCATGGTACATTTGTTGCGCATTCGAGGGAATTAATTCATGTACATGTATGTCCATATCTATATATGGAGGAAATGGGATGCCACGTTTCTATGGATTCAAACTTAATGGACAATTAGTTCAATAATCTAAATCTGAGTGTGGGACTGTTCATCTTTGGAATTTATCGATCGACCGTGGTTATGGCCAGGTGTGAGAATTTTTTTAAATCTGAACCCTGAAAATTGCAAAACCCTAGCATCCAGCCTTAAGATTTCCAATTGTTGGACATTTTCCAAACTTGACGCACCTCTAATAAGGTTGGATCATTTCCAACTGATGGTCATTTCAGTCCAACAATTTGGTCAAAAAATAAGCAAATGTTGCCTAAAGAAATCACCAATAACAAATTGTTGAAAATAAAACTACGAGAACAATTTCAACATATTGCTGATGTCAAATGTCCAACTATCACATTTCCAGCTTTTGAATATTTTGATTAAAGTTGGGATGAGACACCACATCGTCACGGCCCTATATACATGGACTTGGTGAACGCCTGAGTAAAATGAAAAACATATTTTATTGTATAATGTGCACGGAAAATGTGTCACATTTGATTCGCGATGTTGAAACTTATCTATATAATATAAAATCAAATCCGAATGATTAGACACCAATGTGTAGATGTATGCGACGAAAATATCTCAAAACTGACAATGGCCATGCTTTTGGTGCGACACTCACTTCACAGGCTGTATATGAATCCAAACAAACCATTAACAATGTTTTTTTAAATATCTATAAAATCACCAATAGCAATACCTGAAAGTTTGAGTTGGATATTAATAATTTCAGCATTTCCATTTCTAAAAAGTTTCATTTCACTATACTGCCCAACCATATCTCTAACAGGAAGCGGCTAGATGTTTACAGGTGTACAGCAATATCATACTTCAGTTCAGTGATAACTAAAACGAAAACTATTAACAAGTAAAGGAGACACATGAATATATTCGTATCTTCGCCGGCGATGTGTAAACACTCTGCCCAACCTTCGCCGGCTAACGGGTTCGCCGGGTAACGGCTTCACCGGATATGTGTAAACGTCACCTTAGTGTGTGCAGCTTGAGTCCGAAATAGGGACTGGAGGGTCACCAAAACTGATACAAAATATTTTTAGTACCAATTACCAAGAAATAAAATCGTGCTGTCTGTCTGTCTTTTTGTCTGTCTGTGTGCGTTATATATATAACTTCACGCGGTACAATCGAGATGGCACCAATGCGTTCTAAGATGGGTAACTTTTTACAAAAAGATAATGGTGCGGGTTAAAATTTTCTAAAATGACGCTGTTGGTGGGAGGGGAAATAGTTTTGTCGCTGATTTCCACCAAACGAATACATAATCACCTTTGCAATATGGCGTTGTTCGAGTCAGCGTTGCATCAACAATTGATTTAATAAACAAATTCCACCAAATTCATACACCTTTTTCTCTAATGATATACCATGAATTAAATCACATTTGGTGTCGTCTGCGTCACGGATGGCGAGCGTATATGCACTATCATTGATAAGATTGCTATTCGCCGATATCCACATATAAGTTATAGACAGTCACCAGGCCATCTCCATATCATTTTAAGTAGTCGGGCGTTCACATTTCATAATCCCGACATATGGTGACCCACATAAGTCACTTGAACAATTATATCTTCTTAACAGTCATATTTATATGGGAATGGCAATCAAGGCATTCACACAATGAGCTAGCAAAAAGAGATAACTAGAAGAAGCAGAAACGTATATTTATCATTCTATTGAAGAGATACATATATTCGTGCAAACTGAGAGACCTCGAACCGTCAGAGGATTGCATATATATAATAACAAAATTTAGTCTGTTCCATTCAATACAGTTTCCACAAAAAGTTACAATTTGTCAAGAGATATGGAAGGCCTGTTCAAAAATAGTGGTCACAGTGTGCAGTCAAATATAGTTTCTTTTGATGTACAAGAAAATGCAGTTAGTAGCACAAGACTTTTCAGGATCCTACCAATACTGACATCTGACAAGGGTTTTAGAACAGACTCATCGACTGACATAAACAACTCAAAATCTCGCTCTGTGCCTGGAACATGTATCTGATATATTGGGCAGCAACATTTCGTTTAAACTAAGACTATTTAGTCAATATATAGCACCATGAACAGTGGAGCACCTGGAAATTTCTTTGAAACATCTGTATCTTCATGGAGATATGATAGCCAGGTGTCCTCGAGATCTTAGTCCAACCCACTACAATATTGATTGATACATCTCAATATGTAAAACCCAATTATCATCTTTTATCGAACTAATGTGTTTATGATGTTCATGTATCATATTATAACGTCTAATGTATCCGCAGTTGTAAATAAATAAATACTTCATTATTGGTGGAACGGATTAATCGCGATAAACAGAATGACAATTGACAAGGTGAGCCACTACTTATATTCCATGACTGTAATAATCATGTATTGTGATGCTATTTGAATATACAATTTATGAGAAAACGTATAACACTTTCAGCAAGGGCATTCTCTATTCCCAACAAATATCCACAGCATACATTAACCTGGGCAACGCCGGGTAACCCTGCTAGTATATATATATATATATATATATATATTACGTGATCCTACCCTTATTCCATTCAATAAACCAATTCAGTAAATTGTGATATTAAACGTTCGTTTAATAACAGGAACTGTGCCAGGTGACCTTTGACTTTCGGTTTGTCGTCTGGTTAATTATGTACGCTACATCTCAAAAATACTATGGCTTCCAATAGTTTTCCAACAAGCTATAATGAATGAAAAGTTTGAAAGTTATGTCATTAAATATACGCCATTAAACACGCCAAAGAGTCTTTATTTATCTGGGACTATTTCTTTACGCGGGCAAACAATGCATAGTTACGTGAAACGTCATCACATGCCTTATAGAAGACGATGTTAGTTTAGTGTCCCATTTGTTGATTTAAGTATGTTTTGTCGAGTTTTTCGATCATTTAATAAATATAATCTTCAACTCACACTTTCCGTCACAAACGTGACTGAGTTCGTTATCTGGGGACAAGGGAATTGTTTATCATGAGTTCACTGGTAACCGTAAACAAACCGAAGAACCCAACTATTATTTCAATTAATTTAAGCTAACGAGTAATTGATTGTCTTATGGACTATAGATACACGTTTATTGGGGCAATACTTGATAAAAGTCAATGTATAGACAAATTGAAACAATCAGCACTAACATGTGCCTTTTGGGTCAGTTTAGATAAGTAATATCAATTTATATAATTTTTCTTTGGAAAATTTAATTTGTATGCCCAATTTACCAGCCTCCAATTTCAAGTTGCCTATCTCTGATGTAAACATGTGTTCAGGTGAGATATCTTATTTTGTCAAAATTAGTTGTTATATAAAGGAGTTTTTGTCAATAAAGAAATTACCTTTGAAGTATATATTATTGTGTTGCCAAACAGTTTTCAAGGCATGCTACTAGTTCTTGTTCTATAATTTGAGTATATATTGTCATTAAATTTTCTCTCACTCGGCTCATCATATGAGTCGTCAAAATTTACACTATCTCGGTTATTGTAGATATTCTCACATTCATCGTTACAAGGTACGTTAGTCTGCAGTGAAACAAAATTCACATGAATTTTTGCAGCCAAAGCTCAATAGTCACAGTAGATCGGGAGGAGGTATAACCCGTCTTGTTTGTATGACTCATGGCTGTCAGGACATGGTATACCACGCTGGTGAGTTAGTATGATGTGTCAATCACTGATATAGTTCGCACGAAGATGTCTTAATATGATTTCCTAAGGAGTCTGTGGATACTAGTCGTAGAAGATGTGTCCCACTGTTCGGTTACACAACATAAGAACGTGTGCGTTAATTTGTCGAATTGACTACATAATGGCTCACCATAATATACCCCACATGTAACTCTTGGTAGGATATATATTGTCATAGTCAACATTAATAGATTGCACAACTTGATGCAAAAGTCGCATCACATTTTACTGCTTTTGACTACTAAGTCAAAGGCTGTATGTTATAGGTCTTTGTGAATGTCGTAGCCTGTCAGCGCATGAATTAGAGGCAAGATTTCACAAACCTCTTTGACAATACTGTCTGCTATCTCGTTCACGGAAAAGACACATGACCTATTTTTTGTTTCAGTATGAAGAATTATCCTAGCTACTATTCATCGAGAAACGTAACATTCTAGTATTTCGACATGTACGTCAGGGGAAAAAAACAATAACTAGCTTCCGACCGAGTCGTACTGCATTGGCTGCATGTGACAGCATACCTTTATCCGCTTCCTCGTGGTAACATACTAGCTCGAGATCAGGAACTAACTTTAAGCGAACGTCGCCATTCACAGACTGTATCACGTGACATTCGATCCCATGGCACACATATAATTCAGTGTTTTTGAAACAGCATGTAGATTCTGCACTCGACCTTTCGCGAAAAAATAGAAACCTGTCAAGGAGTCTTTGTTATCACCACCTGATAAATATTTGGCATTGTCTAGAACTGTGTCATGGACACATGGTGTACGTGTGAAGCCTTGCCTGAATACCAGGATTGTATTCTCGGGTTGCAGGATAAAGGTAGCTTAATGACTTATTTTGGAAAAAAAGGAAGTGCAATGTATCATACTATGCAGCAACCTCAACAATCTACTACTATCGATGATGACCTGCTTACATCCTGCCAATTTGTATGTGTTTTATGTGACAAGCGGACATGTATTCAAGTCGATGAATTACGATAAATGTAAATAATGTTATCCCCTGGACGCAGAGCGGGAATAGTCAGCACCCAGATACACATGCATAATACTGAATCTATAACAAATGATGAACCAAGATTCAGGCGTAATCATGATCGGCTAGTCCACTCTCTTTGTCCATTTCATGCATGCCGGGTTCATAGCTCAACACCATGCTACTATAATAATCTTCGTATTGTTAACAAATACAAATGTTGACCCACAAGCTGGGCAGAAACATAACAGCTAAATAGAGTAAAAAAAATGCTAAAAGTCCTAAGGTACTGAACCTTTTATCATGCAGTGTATAGGAGCGCCCCGGTGGCCCGGTCCGTCCCCCAGCGCCAATGTATAATCAAGCCATGTGAGTTATGCTTGTCTCCCTCAAGGTTGCAAATAGGTCTGGCTAAAATGACCCCGCACCAGAAATACCGGTATAGAAAGCATAGTTACCGTGTATGAGATATATGGGTGCATTGGATTATATGGGATTGGTTTTCCATGACGGCCATCGGTGGTCGTTGCGCGAGGGACCCGGAAGTCCTACACATAAACAACGCATTGATGGTTCTTCACCCCTATCCAAATACAGTTATGAAACGACAGCGATCTGCAATTGGCTACAATAATTCATGCGAGTTATTGTTATTTGGCCGCCGACATGTCAGGATGTACTGGTGTATGAAATGTGAGGATATCTGCATGGAATAACCGAAGTAGTGCCAATTTTGACTCAACTGGCCACCCCGAGGATGAGCAGAATTATTGTGCATTTCCGTCAATCAATTGTCATCACAATAAATTAGTTGAGACAACATATTATATTTCTTTAGTTTGCCGAGGAGCACGCGTGAATGCATTTCTCAGTGAACAATTCCCTTACCACCATATGACGAACCCAGTTTAATTTATGTCGGTTAGTTTGAAAATCTTCGATGTTGGTGGCCGTTTTGGACGCCATCTTAAAATAATTATATATATATATAGATAGATAGATAGATAGATATATATATATAGATATATATATATATATTTATATATATAACGGCTTTGTACTCAAATGCAAATAAAAATTGAAAAAATATGAAATAGTTGACAAAAAAGTGATCATGTGAGGTTTTATGAATTTACAAATTCTGGACCAGTATCCTCGTGTGATTTTTCCATACCCTATCAAAATTTAATCACAATGTTGTAAAATTTTGAGAAATTTGTAAAAATTACCATTTTTCAACATTTTCCCCCAAATGTCCATCTTAGAACACGTTCGGACAAGGTTGTTTATAATTCCCCTTCATCATTATCGATACTGTTTCATTTCATGCCCCCAAAAATCTTCTTTGCATGCGGCATTCTAAGTGTAAACTCTACAATTCATTTTTCTGAGAAAATTATATTTCAGGGGGCGGAGATAAGTTTATGCCCACAGCGCATTTTCATAGAATTATAATTGGCATTCCATCATTCATATTGTTTTGCTATGTCTTTGGAGCAATTTTTTAGATATGTTGCGCGTCAATAACCCATGTGCTTTACATTTTTTTCGAACTAGCTTATACATCGATCCAGTGTTGTATCTCATGTTGTTTTATGGTGATCTATAATTAGTATAAATGATGTCTTGTTCACTATATAACCAGTAATTTTTTTTACGCTGATACTTGTTCTCGATGGAATTTTTATTTTATTTTAGGAGTAGGAGTTGTCTTCCCTGAAAAGTCTATTATGGGACACATTCTGAAGCGGGCGGCAAGCAAAATCGGATGCGTCATATAATGGCCTTTAATTTGATATATAAAAACCTTTGTTGGAGGGGGGCGCAGCCAACTTCTAAACTAGAGGCTTTCTGAGAATTATTGCCCCACGGACTAGGACAGCTGGGCGGCGTGAGGACCTTCAAAGGCCTCGCCTGTTGCTCAGAACAACATGTATATTGTGATACGGTGGAATAATTGTGTCATTCGTCATCGAATTAGCAGTAAATCAGATGCATATGTGCATAGTGTCGCATACTGGAGTTGTGCGTCTGTGAATAACATGCATATTAATATGATACGGTGTGTAAGAAAGCTTTAATTGTCAAGGTTCGTGGAATATTATTGACACAGCCCTCGGTCATTGATACATATTTATGTATGCGCTGCTTTCCCAGTTTGCGCATAAAGATAAACACGTGTCATGTCACAGACAGTAACATTCTGTGGCTATTAATATCCTGCGGAATTTTTTCGTGGAACTCGCCTATCAGGTCGAAATATTGTTGTATCTAGTGTTTTACTATGACGCACTATTATTGAAGTGCATGCAGATAATATTTAAATGGTATTAAGACCCAATCATTGTATGTGATTTTACAGGAGATAGCAATACGTGTTTGTCATGTGGCGTCATGCAGCGGTAAGTCCTTAATTTCGTTAATATCCAACTTTTGTGGACGTCGACAACGGTAATTTTGTTTAATATCCTGTTTCGTGAACAAATACACATGTACTTGTGATTATTTTCGATACATGATTCATTACTGAATTATAATTAAAGGCACGGGGGGTGTTCGTTGCAGAAATATTTATATTTGTTCAAATCGCCATCAACAGAAGGAACACCAAAATATATACAGTCAGCTCATATGCCAAACATAATCAGCGCGTAAATAGTATATTGTCGTCAAGACGTACGATGGTGTACGTAAACAAGAGACTGCTCTTGTTACAGAAGTTGTGCTTCTGTTTACATAACACAGCGCAATTCTATTGGTTAATCACACAAAAATGACAGTAACACAGTAACACAGTAACAATTAACGCTCTTTATGTTTACCATTTCTGGATCTAAACAAAAGCCAAGAAACGTAACGTTTTTTGCTCTTGTTTACATAGCAAATGGGAAAAAATTGACAATAACATACTGTTTATGCCATAATTCTGATTGGCATAATAATAATAATAGAGAACATTTATATAGCGCTTTTCCCAAAAGGCCCAAAGCGCTCGGCCACAACACAAGTTCACGCACAAATATGCAATATGCAAGTGGGTCACGTAATAAACATATTCAGAACTAAGAGGCATCACTCTCAGGGACGACGTTTCCATATTATAATTTGAAAAGTTCCGATTTAAGTAATGTTTTAAAAGTGTCCATGGTATCGGCTTTCTTTGTGTCGACCTGTAGCCCATTCCAGACGGACGGAGCATGATATTCAAATGATCGTCTTCCGTAGTTTTCCGAGTCACGTCTAGGAACAGCCATCAGATTTAGATAATCTGATCGCAATTCGCGCGGCGGAGAGTACATATTGAGAATAGAGTCAATATAAATGGGCAAAGGCTTTGTGATGTCATTTGATAATTTCTTATAACAAAAAGTGGCACATTTATAATCAATTCGAGCTTCAATTGGAAGATAGTGTAGTTTCGCGAGAAGAGGTGTGACGTGGTCAAATTTAAGTTTTCGTAGAGAAATGCGAGCCGAAATGTTAATTATTCTCTGCAGCTTTGCCAATTGATCTTGTGGCAGACCAGCTAATAGAGCATTGCAATAATCCAGTCGTGAAAATACAAATGAAGAGATCAAAGTCTTCGTGGATTCTACCGACAGATGTGATCGCATATGAGAAATACGCCGAAGTTCCAGAAATAAGGACTTGCACAGTGTGTTTATATGGGACTTCATGGACAGTCCTTTGTCTAAAATCACTCCTGAATTTTTGGCGTTATCTGAGAATTCGATGTCGGCGCTGCCAATGCGTAGGGAGGTAACCTTGATAGCTTTTAAACGCTGATCCGTACCACAAAACATTAGTTCAGTTTTGTTCTCGTTGATGTGAAGTTTGTTCACCTCCATCCACTGTTTGACTTGCATCACCCCTGACTGCAAATGTGCGAGTTTTAAGTCTATATCGCACTGCTTAAAAGAAATGAACATCTGGGTATCATCAGCAGACATGTGGTAGCTGATACCGTTACCAGCTATTATGCTTCCGAGAGGTTGTGTGTATGCCGAATATAGGACTGTCTACATCTTACTATTCCTTCTGTTCATTTTTCCGAATTTACACAAAAACCTTTAAAAATTGAAAAAAGCCCCAAAATAGCATTTTCGGAAAAGAGGCTAAACTAAGAGTTCATAGGGCCATAATTTAATTTTCTTCGCCAATGTATTTGGAAATTCCTTCACAAGTTGTTCAATCTAATATTCTCAAAATGTTATGAGAAAAGGAGAGCAAATGGATATTAATTTATTGAGTTACATGACCTCAAACATGGCATTTCATCACCCAAGTTCTCTGTCAGGGCAAATTTGGCTAAGTCCATACAATGGAACACACATTTTGTTTGAGAATATTTTATTCTTCTTAATCATAGATGCACATTTTACTCATATTGTGTGTTTTATCTAGTGAGGAGATTACTAACACAGTGAAAATGTCATTAATTTTGCTCTAGTTTTTTAAATAATTAACCATAAAATACGGCATTTGGCTCATTCTGCGAAATTAAGGCTCCGAAATCAGGTAAACTCGCATTTTTGAAGGCACACCACTCGAAAAATACTTAACGAATCTTGGAAAAATAAGGTCGACAAATTAGGTATGATATTTGTAGGACGTGCAAATTTGAAATTTTGATATACATTGATGAAAATCCATAAATTGATGATTTTACCAAATTTTCCCAATGTGTTTAACGAAATTCACCAATTTCCCTTTTTCTGGTTTTTGATGATTTTTAGTATGTTGTTTATGAGGGTCTATTTACATATTCCAGCAAAAAACAATTATGTTGCGATTAGTTCTGAGTAAAACCATAAATGCACTGGACTTTACCTGTGTAATGAGAATATGAATGCGATATTAACCACACAACTCTAAGCGTTTGTTTATACACATGTACAGCACATAGAGAGTGTACGATAAGCAAAACACTCAACACTGTGGGAATTTTTGTGGGAGAGCGATTCACTGTTACCCATTCATCACAAAAACCTTATGGCGAGCTTTTGTGAGTGCTATACAGGTATGTTGCAAACAACATGGTGTTAGTTTTAATTAACCAGAGTTCAGTAGTGTGGTTTTCCCATTGTTGGGCATTTTGCTTACAGTACACTATTTACGTACTGTTCTACAGGTTCTGTAACATAATTTGACTTTGCTTACATAACACAGTGTACAAACTTGACAATTTCATACTATTTACGCTCTATGTATGATGGATATAACGAAAGGTCTGAGTGAACCACCAATTGATCTATAAAGCCCGATTGGGTTAACAACCTATAGTATACAGAATAGTCTTCATGGCACAGTGCTCACAGTTGTAAGGGAGGGAACTCTAAATTTCTTGATTATTGAAATTATGTCTGTTTGAATATTTGTATATTTTTATTTTTAATATTCTCAGTTTGCGATTTATTGTAAAGATATTTGAGATTTATTGAAAAGGTTTGCGAGTTTCCGCAAAGATGTTTGTGATTTATTGCAAAGTTGTTTTGTGATTTAACGCAAATGTTTGCTCTCCTTATCCCACATGCATGCTGGCTGTGAAAGACTGATCGGTCTATTTTGTCCCAAACGTGCAATTATAGATCGATTGGTGGTTCACCTAGACCTGTTGAAGATCTCTGATTTATATTTATTGCAAAGGTTTGCGATTTATCGCAAGGTAGTTTTTTATTTATCGGGCTATTATAGATCGATTGGTGTTTCACCCGTACCTGTTTAAGATGTTTGATTTACAATGTTTTACTTTAATATTATTGCACACAAATTAAGAAATTTGGCCGATTATTTTAGACGTTCAGACAAATTTCACTCCACATCAGGGAACAGTTCAGGGAAATCCTGAAATCGAGGTATTAAACCTTGAATTAAGTACAAAAAGACGATCAAGGTTCTATACTAATACAAGCAATATAATTCGGTTTATTTCATTTTGCACTATGCAAGGGAGTCCATGTAACTTATAATATGAAGAACCTCGATCGTTCTTGGTATCTGGACAGGTTCTCCACATAATACCTATTGGTTCTCTGAAGTACCAAATTGCTAGGTACTATGCATAGTACCTAAATATTTGGTACTGCATATTATCAAATTAGGTACTTCAGAGTACCTGTCTTGATATTTGGTACTTCAGATACCATAATGGGCGTGTCAAGAAAGCATGTGTGCGTGTATTTCCTGGCACTTCATAACGTGTGCGTCATGACATCAGTGACATACAGACATTATACGCATAATGCCTGGATAGGCACTCCACAGAACCTAAATATAGGTACTCCAAATAACCTAAATAAAGGTACATCATATAACCTAGATATAGGTGCTCCATGCAGAGAACCTATATATAGGTACTCTAGAATACCTAAATATTTGGCAGATACCATAGAGTACCAACAATTAGGGAACCCCCTGGGACAAAGCTCAGTACCTACGTATGAACTCCAGAGTACCTATTGTTTAAAAGTGTAAGATACCGATTTATAAACTCGATTTAACCCTTATTTTGGGACTTTATGTCCAGTAACTGTGGTATAAGATTTGGATAAAATTGGTCATAAAAGCTAATTTTTGGTCAGAAACTGCCGCAAATGAGTTTGGGTTGGTCGTCTTCGGGTGGGTAGTCCAGTCTTCCTGTTGTTAGTCTGATTTAACATGTTTACTTTAAAATTGGGAAAGTAGAAAAATCTTGATTGAAACAAAAAAACGGTGGTGCTAATCAATAAATTAGCTGATCGATCACTCGAAAATCTTGGAGCAAATTTAGATCATATATAAGTAAACGTACCAGAATACGGAATTCATAACTAGAAGCAGCTGGAAGTAGAATAAAATCCATCGAAAATGTCGTCTGCAACAGAAACGCATGCGTCTAATCACATGCCCACCGTAAATGGACATAATCCATCCAGCGCAAGCAACATCAGAAACTATTGTAAATGCTGTGCGGTGACTATACACATGGTTATCACACCAGAAACTGCTGTAATATTATCAGGATTTTTTGTGAGTGCTTCTACAGGGATAACACCCAGAAATAAAAGTAATTGATCTGCCAATGACAGAGAGTTGATAGCAATAAAAGTATTTACATGGAATTTGTCGATCAAGCCATACAGAACCAAAGCCTATCGGCCTCTAAGAAGGAGCTATAAAGTTAAATGTGGGCCGTTCTGTCAATGTAGGATATGCCACACATGTGGCAAAATTCGTCATCACCAAATAATTCTGAGCACAAACGTTTTGCCGCTACGTAAAAGTTGCTTTTTTCTATAAGAAAATTTCAATATATATGATATTTGGAAGCAAGAATTGGCTGACTTGAAACCCCAAAATGATATATCTTCATCCGTTCTGGAAGACCGAGGAAGTTCCCAAATTAACTGCCTGACAAAACTGTTCCACAAACATTTGTCAGGTAATGCCCCAGAAGAGAGATACGCATATATATATACATGTATGTGTTCAAGAAGGCCCCGTTTGTGTAGTAACCGGAACAAATCCGAGAAGAAGGCGTTCCTGTTGACAGCTTGAGGGCATGTGACATATTGAAGTAGTCTGTACAGGAAGATCCTCTTTACGGACTTCCCCCGGGTAAGATGACATAATGAGCAAAACAAAGAAAGCTTTCTGTATTCGATGTCTCGCTCAATAGGAAAACATCCCACAAGACCAAGAACCATGTCGGTACGCGTACGCATTGGCAAGCCTTGAATGTGCTTTAAACACAGACGGTGTGACCTTTCCAGACGGTCCATGGTGGAGGATGGCGGGCCATACACAAATTGTCAACACAACATTTCATACAAACAGCTAGAGATTGTTATAAAGTTATATGTTTGAAACCTCTAAAATCGTACTTAGTTATAAAAACCTTGTTTCAGTGTTCAGCCTAGTTAACGTCGTACCATGCGGTTTGTACAGTGTAAATTATTAAGACATAAAGCTGCCATTTCCCAACAAATTATCGAATGAGACGATAACTGTCATTGGGATCGGGTGGAATTTTATTCACTCGGATACGAAGTAAGCACTCAAACATTGAACATATTTATGAACATAATGATAAATATGGGAACGCGAATGAGAACTTGCAACAAGTATAAAACAAAACAGAAAATAATACTCAGCCATTCGGCGAACGATGTTGATGTGACATAGGCTTAACTCTTATTATATCTTGGGATAATATATCTCATGCACGTGTCTGTCTGATTATCAACGCGAAATAATTTAGTTGACATTCATACTTAGAAATATTCCTGCCACGTACATAAGTAACGTAATTATACGATGAGAACGCTGTATTTCTAATGCGCATGTGGCTTCACTGGGGCTGTGTCTGACTCTAATAATCTGCACACATGTTAATACTTTCTTTATTACATAATAGGCACTCCAGAGTACCTAGATAGTTACTGAACTTGTCCCGCGGGGAGTACCAAATTGTGGGTACTCTGGGGTACCAAAAATCCAAGTACTCTGGAGTACCAAAATGTTGGAATTAGACATACGACTGTCATCTGCGAAGAAGGTTTTATGTGTTGAATTTGGTGAAAGGTTAACAGAGAACAGCCTACCTATGTGTGCCCAATGGCCGAATTGTCTGGGGCTATCATGATTAATCAATTTCATTGGCAACTCGCCGTATACTTCTTGTTGTGGAAATTTAGGGAATTTGTCCTCTGAGAAATAAACATGCTTATTTCGACATTAAGATATACGAATACGTTTCCAATTCTTAACGCAAGGAATCACTCGCATGATGTACGTTTTTTGTAAACGTATAAGTTATTTTTGCACTGCCCCTTCCATATTCATTCTTATTTCAGTATTTTTTGAATGCATTCTAAGCATGGCGTTTTAAAATATGACGTGTTAGCTCAAGTTATTTTCTATCATTTTTTAGAATGAGACATGTTTATTGTAAAACTTAAGTGTTTCATTTTAAAACAGTGTAATGATTTATTTAAAATTTCTGCACAAAATAAACGCCGAGGTCGTCAACGTTTTGTGCAAGTGTTTGGTACGACACACTTAAACTAAGTTAGAATAGGACTGTTGCAAACATTTAACCTATCGGCGCTCGTTCTATTCATTATGTGGCTGGGCCAAGCAATTATTAATTAATTAATTAGGGCAGTTATATATCAAGCTCCAAGCTGTTGAGTTTCAATAAACATTCCATATTAACAGTGGCGGGTCCACATAATGAACAGTTCGAAGAATCTACTCAATTGTCAATTTCAGCTCAAAAATAAGAATATAATAACATAGTTGAGTCCGATCAATGTGAACATTTAACAGCTTGGTTGTGTCGACCAAACATCGGATGTGAACGATCCAGCACATATGCGACTGCAGGGTTCGCGCTACCACTTGCCAAATTTGCCAATGGCAAACATTATTCACATTTGGCAAAAAATAATTTCATTTGGTAAAAGTTTTGGCAAGTCACTTTTTAATTCCTCAAGCAATTTGAAAAATATTTGTCAATCAATACCATTCATTTCATGAAACTCTTAAACATAATTATATCAGTGGTGTTTTATAAGGTTTAGGGGATGATAACACATGTATTAACAAGCAGTTAATCTCATATCATAAGTACTGCTGGCTGGAGGGATTACTAATGGTTACACTGGTGTAAATACTAAAGGCAGTAAAAAGTTTCACAGTTAAAACACTCTGGGCTGTGATTGGTTGCATGAATTCAAAGTAAACTGTTGACAAAAATTCAAGGAATCGTTCTCCCACAAACTTCATTTGCCAAGAGGCCCATTCATTAAAGGTGAAGTCTGTTGTGGCTTTTTAGAAATTTTAAGTGTGATTGAAAATATGACAATATTTTTTTAGTGCGGAACTGACCATAGTTATGAAAAACGAATTTGAAGTGGATTCCCTGCTAGACGTTGTTGAATTTTATATTGGGAAAGTTTCCACAGATGTCAAGCTCACATAATCCGAAGGCAGTTTGAACAGTTTCCATTTGACCTCTGATGCAGATCAACAAACATTAACATTGAAGCCTATGGGAAATGTTTACACCAGTGTAACCTAAAGTTATTTATCCAGTTCCTGATACCATGTCCCAAATCAATTTTAAACACACATGTAAGTCATCCAAGTGAATAAAAATGGAGGAAAGTCATTTTTATGATATATACAATGCAAAATTATCTGAAAAAAAGTCTGAGGGGTTGTTCGGCTGTCGCGTGTGGACAGGTCGGATGAGAAATGACGGTTATGTGTATCTATATGTTAAGTTCCCACCGACATAAATAATGCTACGTCCAGTAATAATTCTGAGCCCGGTGAGCCGAGGAAGGATTGGCGAGTCCACCACCGTACATCGTTCACCATACGACACAGACTAGCCATGTCTCCACCCGTGTATTACCCCGGCAGCCTCGAATTGAGTCACATATGCCATAGAAAGACGTGTGTAAATGCTGAACACATTATGATGGAGAGCCATGAAACAAATGTTGAACGACGCTATTGCGAGGGACAGAAATGCTGCACTAGGGCACATACACCCTTTTGTCTGATTTGAGTTAAAGAGAGAAGTACATTTCACCTCCTCGGTTTAACCCTTTTCCACTTGGATGACGTAGTACATGTGTGTTTCTTTAACTGTTTGGGACATGATTCAGGTGGACTCATGATATCTTTCTGATAGGAAATTTCCGCAACAAGGTGACCAATCTCGATATTGCTATTGCAAAAATAAATAAGGCTATTAATATAGATATCCCCATGATACAGGGAAACATCTCTGGATTGGACATCAGGGTGAAATATGTTAAAGAGGACGTTGCCGAAATAAAAAGAATAGTGCATGAAAACAAACTAAAAATTGAGCAATTACAAGATGATAACCTGAACGGTTCAAACCATATAAAAACTGATTTTACTGTTCTGCGTCAGGACTTCTCATACGTTTTAGACCGCATGAGTACAGAATATGCAAAAATAAAATTAAAACTCTGCAAAACTAGATGCACTAACCGGTCAAGTACAAGAACTGATTGAATGCGGACAAAATTGTGATTCTTCTAATGTAAACAAGGCATCGTGCACCGCAGAATGTGTTGACTTTATTAAAAGCACGATGGGAACCTTCTTCAGTGAGCTAACACAAAGGATGCACTCTACGTACAACTCAGATGATGGTACTCAATCAACTTCGTCCAAAGTAGATGTCATTGATACTGAATCAATTAGATCAGCCGATGTCGAGTCCACCGTTGGAGAAATTAACCTAACTGCTCATCTGCAACGTGCATCATCACGGCGACTGTCGAGATCTAATTCTCCAACATGTTCTCATTCTCACACTCAACATCATTCACGCTCATCTCGCCATCGTTCTCGTTCATCTCGACGTTGTCGCCTGCGTTCACCTCATCAAGACGTCATCGCTCCCAATCACGACGTCATTCATTCTCACGTTCACCAAGGCGACACCGTTCTCACTCATCTAGACGACGCCGTTCATCTCACAGTAGATCATATTCGCCTAGAAATTCATATTCGACTCACAGGAAGCTTTACCCTGAATACCACGATCGTGCTTTGCCAAACTATAATGGTAACTATCACTATGCAAAAGCTCCGATAGGCCAGCGATGGAACAACGGACAACACAATGGTATAAATAACAGACGTGCTAGACGCACCCCAAATTCGAATATATTACAGTTCTAGAATCCCAATTAAGACCGACCGAGTACTTCTGAGAGACATAGACAATAACTACTCTTCAGACGACATTGAGAAATACATGTATGACAACAGAGTGGAATTTTATATAGTTCGCCTCTATCCGATTGTGAATGGAACTTCTACTGCCAGGATAAATGTATTAAATGACCACTCTGAATTTATTCTGGACAGAGACTTTTGACCGGTGGGTATGACATGCACTCGGATGGATACTACCAGATTGGATTGTTCTCGTGAACAACTGAATAGCAGCCGCGTCTCTAGCTGGCACTAAACTGCATCATTGAGATCAGAACTATATTTTCAGCATGTTATCCTTTATGTCATGGAATGCCACTGGCATCTTTTCATCCTCCTCCTACTTATCTAGATTTCTCGATAGGCAGGGAGTGGACGTTTGTGGCATCTCAGAACATTGGCTGAAGGAATCCAATATATCGTTCATGGACCATATATCACAATACTATAACTCCTACACGGTATGTGACGCAACACCCGGCCCTCCTGATAAAAAGGGTCGACCAAAAGCCGGAGTAGCTATTTTTTGGCATAAGCAGTGGAATGATAATGTATCAATTATCGACACTGATGATGATAGAATTCTTGTAATTCAACTATACATTAATCAATGGAAATTTTACTACATATTCCAAGTATATCTTCCTTCCAGCAATTACTCTGACGATTTGTTCTCAAAGTATATTGAGAAAGTGTCTAATTTATTTGACTATTATAGTTCATTGGGAACTGTAATCGTTATGGGGGACTTTAACGTAAATTCCTTTCGCCCAAATTACAGAGGCATGCTATTGGCAAATATGTTTATGGACAAAGGTGTTTGCTCTCCAATTGAAAAATCGTTCAAAACTACCACGGTAAAAACATTCGTACCACCGACATATCCTGATTCCGGTTCAATTATATACCATTTCCTTATTCATAAAGCAATGAGCCACAAAATACAAACAGTTGATATTTTACAAGATGATAGCATCGACGTATCAACGCATCGTCCCATTGTATTATGTATGAATGACGAAGTACTTCAGCCTCAGGCCTCTCATGTACAGTGCTCGTCAAAATTAAAATGGTCAGCTCTGAATTCAAATCCGACACTCGCTCGTACGTTTGCGACACACGTGGGTAAAAATTGCCCTACTGCTGAAATAGATAGTGTATCTTCGATTAATAACTATTATAATTACTTAGTTTCTGCTCTCAGAAATGCATCCTCAGAAGTTGTTCCTAAATCAAAATTCCGTAGTCATATTAAACCATATTGGAACGAATCGTTAAAAGCCGCCCACTTTAATATGCGCGAGTGTCGCAGATGTTGGTTGGCAGAAGGCAAACATCGCTACGAAGGTTCCAATTCATATCGCCATTATAAAGAAGCAAAACGCTCTTTTCGACGTACACATTGCAAACATTATGCGGGACCGTGATGCCGAAATCGACAAGTGCGCAGAAATAGATCAGAATACATTTTATCGATTGGTCAATTACAAACGCAGAGAACGTAGCACGCCATCGCCGTCACATTTCGTGCACAACGGTGAAACTCTCCGTACTAACCAGTCTATATCTAATGCATGGGCATCATACTATGAAAACCTATTCATACCACTACAAAATGAGCAGTTTGACGCTAATCATCTTAAATCGGTTAATTCATATGTATCGTCTATTAAAAAAGACAAATATACCGACCTTGATAAAATTCTCTGCTGTCCAGTCAGTGAATCAGAGTTGACCGATATTATACCTAAACTCAACAGGAATAAAGCAGCGGGACATGACTCGATAACAAATGAACACATTGTATATAGCGCACCATGCATAGTTTGTAAATCGTGCCACCTTTTCAGTAAGATGGTAGAATTTTCATATGTTCCTAACAATGCCAAGAAAGGAGTGATGATATCTCTATATAAAGGCGGTAAACAGTCAAAACAAGCATTTGACAGCTACAGACCAATTACAATCATGCCTGCTTTATATAAACTATATGAAAAAATGATATTCATGCGCTTGCAATCACACACGCCAAACAATATAGCCATCAACCCACTCCAACATGGTTTTCAGAGCGGAGTAAGCTGTATGGCAACTTCGAACTTATTACAGGAGTGCATTTCCTACATTAAAGAGACGCACAGTAAATTATTCGCCTGTTTTCTAGACGTCACAAAAGCGTTAGATTCCGTCTGCATGGTTAAATGGTCTTTTGTACAAATTGCATAAAAGAGGATTCAATGGTATTATATGGCACACTTTCAAAGCACTCCTGACGGGTATCGAATGTTGCGTACGGTATATAAATACTTTCTCAGACTGGTTTGGCATCTTTCAAAGAGCTAGACAAGGCTATATCCTCCCACCTCTATTTTATATGATGTATGTAGACGACCTCATATACGAGTTGGAAAATTCTTTATGTGGCCTCCACGTGCATGATATAAAGCACTTCGCCAGTACAGGCGGATGACATGGTACTTGTATCACTTTCAGAGTCAGGCCTACGTACTTTGTATAATCTTTATCTAGAATATAGCTTGAAATGGAGATACCTGTATAACTCATCGAAGACATTCATCATTGTTTTTAACGAAACGCAACGTGAATTCATTAAATCACAGAGGTCGTGGCAACTTGGCAACAGTGTAATACATGAAGTCGAATCTGGAACACACTTGGGAATCCCTATTGAGAAATTCAGCTTTAACTCAAAATTTGCACAAAACTCAAAGGCACATATCTATCGCTGACCAATGCAGGATTATACGCAGGCGGTATCACCCCATACAGTTGTTTCAGTATCTACAAGTCCATCGTCCTCCATAAGGCTCTGTACGGTAGTGAACTGCTCTGGAATATATATAATATTTCTCATGCATACACGGAGAGAGCACATATATTTTGCCTAAAACTATTCAAGGATTCGCACAACAAACCAGAACTTGCATCGTACATGGGCATCTGGGTGCGGTGGGCTTGAATCCTATATTGATCAAAGGAAATTAAGCTTACTAGCAACATTATGTAGACTAAATACAAATAAGAACGCTAAATCCGTATTCCTCGTGCGGCTTCGTAGTCATATTCTTGGAATTGCTCACCCACAATCCTTTATGGCAGATATTTCTACAGTTCTAAAGAGGTATAACTTATATGAGTACCTAGAACGCTATACGCTCGAAAGCACGTTTCCCACCAAATCACACTGGAAGAATATCGTAAAAACTGAGATTAACACTATAAATGCACTTGAGTGGAGAATGAGTATTGAATCAAATAGTGATCTGGCACAATATGGACTTACACAAACCAAACTCAATTCCTCGTTTCTGTGGCAAACATGCAGGCTTTATCCAGATGAACAATTTACATTTCTTATGATTGCTAGACTTCTCGCTCACACCGCACATAAAGATAACGGGCGTTGTCTACTATGTAATACGCAATATCAATGCATTATAGAACATACATTAATAAACTGCACTTCAATATCGAATACAAGGAATAATATTTGGTACGATATCATTAACGCTTTCGGAATATATGCTTTTATGTATATGGATGAGTTGACAGGGGCAAAGCAGTTAACCATATTTCTGGGGAATATACCATCTTCTTTAGTAAAAATGGGAAATTTGTCATTACCATTTGCCGTACACTTTTTCGCCAAATCAAGTCTCAAGCTATGGTATTGCTTGGCCTTGTTAAGAAATTGATTGACAATTACATCTTATTAAACATGAGCAATATATAATAAATATAGCTTCCAAGTGACTGTAATCGACAAGGCAAATTGAAATACTTTTAAATATGTTTATATGTTAAATAGTGTGGATGCGTGTGCGACAGAGACTCGAGAGTGAGTTCGAGAGAGAGAGAGAGAGAGAGAGAGAGAGAGAGAGAGAGCAAAAGAAAGAGGGAGAGATATCACCGCGATAGAGATAGAGAGAGATCGAATGAGAAGGGAGAAACTGAGAGAGAGGGTGCATATGTTGGTATGGGTGGACTGTATGTTATTCCATTCCTTGTGATGTAACTTTGTTTTGTATAAACTTGTACTTGTATATATGTTAACATATTTGTGTCCATGTTTCTGTGTGCATATGTTCTGTATTCAATAACTCTTCACATATGGAGGACAATTAAAGATATATATATATATATAAATGGAATCGTTGCAAAACAGTCTCTCCCACATGTGTGATTATCACATTTATTCAGGTGTTTGCGTTTCGAACAAAGTTTGTTGTGCACCACAAGTCCAATAATGTCATGTGACGGCGTTAGATTTTCAACAACACTGTATATAACTTGAGTGCTTGGTTGAAAAGGATTTCTGCCACTCCCAGAATAAATCGGATTGTTATAAAGTCCGTCGGCCTGTGCATCGATGATATGTGGACTCTTCTTTCCTTCAGTTTGTTGTTTACGTGTGAGTTTCAAACGTCTTTCTCGGAGATCCTATTTATTTATTTCCTCAATTTTTGTAAACTTTTATTCGTTGTGCTCTGAATTGACTTGTCGGTTGGCGGGGAAATAATAGCACTTGCACATATGTGTCTGAATCCTTCTGCTGCAATTGGTGTTTTAGATAATCCGACTGAAAGTCCAATATTCGGTTTTGCTGGTCTCCTACCACGGTTCCCTGTTATAATTTCATCATACAGGTTGAAAATGTCAGATTTCAAATCACAACACGTGCAGATCATTTTCTCTCTGAATCCAATTCCACGAATTTCCTCAGCGTTCGTGTCCCAGTATAGGAATCCTGTACACGTGGAGTTATTTGCCTTATGTTTTTCGAAGGAAGAGTTCCACATCATCGCATTTCGGCGTATATTGACCACCCTGTTTGATCTGCATTCACGTTGCCAACCACTGACACATCTCTTGTCTGGGCTATCATCTCTGAAAATTAAAAAATAAATCCTAATTTTTACTCTTTGAACCATATATATTAAAGGTATATGAATATCGGTCTAACTGTGAGATATATTGGTTTCTTTAAAAACACTGCCTGCTCCAAACAGTCATTTGAATGAATAGTTAACTAATGCACCCACAGTGCTGCAATTTCATTTATATGTTATCTGCGTGCAAAGCAATGTTATACCTGCTCTTTGCTATTAATGACCCAATTCATATGAACAGAAGAAGGAGAGTAACTCTATTTGCAAATGGTAAGGCTGAAAACTTCTGTTTTTGCTCAGGGTACTGTTTTCAAAGCATTGCCTGCACAGAGGTATGGGGCTTGTCAAATTAAATGTGTTTTGATGCAGGAGGACACAGCTGACATTTTGAAAAAAGATTTTAAAGTCATGCTGAATTTCATACCCCCCCCCCCCCCATTTCTTATCTCTATGATGAAAAGAACATGTGTATAACATTGTTTGCCCCGTGGAATATTGTGAGAGATGTTTACCTTTCATTTTTTCTTTCAGACTCTTTGTTGTCAGATTGACCCTTCCCTGTTGGATTAAGACTGTTTGCAGCAGACCGAGTTTGATGTACTCTCACAGAGTTCGGCTTTTCGAGAATGTCCAGTGATGTAATGATCGTTCTTTCGCGTAAATGTGTCACTACTCTGTTATCCACATATGGTTGTCGCTTGACTTTATACAACTGTTTGTGTCCTGGTTTGAATGTAAGGGAATTATCACGTTTAAACTTCATTGTCTCACAGTCCTCACAAATTCCTAAATCCACTCAACAACTATGTTACATTAACAGCATTAATTTGGAAACTGTCTCTTCACGAATATATAACATCCATAATTTTTACAATGAGAAATGATATTTGTCTCGTGAAATGATGACAACTAACTGTTCCAAAACCAGCACCTTGCTTTTAAGGAGTTTTGAAATTAATGATGCTTGAAAATGTCTGCCAATCTATCTGTTGATATATTACTACTTTATCAGCTGAACAACCATGTATAGTCAGTATAGCCTCATCATTGGCACCCCCTGTCCAATGTTAGTAACGACATTTGATACTGTGAGACAATAGATTAGGGATTCCTTCAAATTGGGATTGTAGCAGACATTACAAATGTTAGCACCATTTTCAATCAGGAAAAATCCCAGGGTTAAAACACCGTTGTCTGAGCTCATTGTTTAAATAATTTTCCACTTAATTTTTTCTGATTTTGGTACAAGTAGTAATTGTTCTTCAAAATTATGCCAAGTTTACTGACTAACGAACCCTCCACACTATTTATTTTTCAAGTAAAGGCATTTTTCATGTGAATCTGCAGCTGGTTTGCATAGGGTTAAATGAAACCTGAGCATATCTGTTCCTGTGGAGAAATTAAATTCATGGGGCACAACCGATGAAAGCCAAGTGACAACCTGATAAAACGAATGTGGTATAACTTCTCATGCTTTATTAGAACCATCATATTATTAAAGGCACGTGCGGCCTTAACTGTCGAAAATATTCATATTTGTTCCAAACACCGTAAACAGAAAAAACATTAAAACGCATACAGTTTCGTTCATATATACCATGACCAACGCGTAAACAGCATGTTATCATAAAGACCTACTATATTTTACCCAAGCAAGAGCCTGATTGTGTTACAGAAGACAGCACAATGCTACTGGCTAATTACACACAAATGGCATAAACGCTCTTTATTAGTTCCATATCAGGTATTCACCAACAAAGAACGCTCTTTATGTTTACCATCATAATATAAACAAACACCAGAAAAGTAACTTTGTATTCTTTTGTTTACATAACAATGGTCAAACATATGACAATAACATACTCTTTATGCAATATTTCTTATTTGTATACGGACAAAGGCTATCTACATTTTGATGTTCTTTCTGTTTGTGGCGGTTTTTGATGGGTGGAGATATTTTCACAGGACACCCACCGCCAAGGCCAACCGTGTCTTTAAATTAAACTCAAATTCAACCTGCATTTTGGCTTTTTATTCTGAATTAGTGTATTATCTGGGGGGTTCCAATTAAAGGGACACATGGCGTAAAAAAACATTTTTTAAAACAACATCAGTTTAATAATTATAGGTATATATCAAGTTTCAACATGGATTATGTTCAAAACATATGCAGAAAGGCCGCATGACCCTTTAGGTTACACTGGTGTAAATACTATAGGCACCCCCCCACCCCGCGGTTGCGGGAGGAGTAAAGTTTCACAGTTAAAACACTCTGGGCTGTGATTGGTCGCATGAATTAAAAGTAAACTGTTGACAAACATTCAAGGAATAATTCTCCCACAAAATTAATTTGCTAAGAGGCCCATTCATTAAATGAGAAGTCTGTTGTGGCTATTTAGAAATTTTAAGTGTTATTGAAAAAATGACAATATTGTTTTAGTGCGGAACCGACCCTAGTTATGAAAAAACGAAAATTTGAAGTGGATTCCCTGCTAGACGGCGTTGAATTTTGTATTGGGAAAGTTTCCACAGATGTCAAGCTCACATAATCCGAAGGCAGTTTGAACAGTTTCCATTAGACATCTGATGCAGATCAACAAACATTAACATTGAAGCCTATGGGAAATATTTACACCAAATGTAACCTAATCCTCATGTGATGTGCCCTTCTGATGAAGCAACCCTTCTACCATTGTATTGTTCGGTGATTGGCTTATAGTATGATAAACCACAACAGAGATGTGAGTATAATTAATTATTAACTTCTTTTCGGTAGATATCAAAAGTCGTTCAACCCGCAAAACATAATAATCAAGGTTGCAGGAGACGATACTATCAAGAATAGCATTTGGCAAATGTTAATTTAAAATGGAAAAAAATATTTTCATTTGGCAAATTGTTTGGCAAAAGTAAATTTCGGTCAAGCGCGGACCCTGTGCGACAGCCATTTCTAGTTATACACCATTTGCTACCACATCGTCAAGCGGGCGTGATACACACTACATGTATATGTAGGTCATGTTTATGCATGTATATGAAGGTCATGGACCAGGTCCACACCACTGCAGGTAGGACATGCGCCTGCAACCAAGCGACGTTACTTTAGTCGTTAAAGCGACGTGAAACCTAAATTAGTCAGTATGCGGGTACAATTCTATAATAACTATATCTTACTCGTACGTAGTTAAATACGCGCAGTATTATTTTTTGCGCACCCGTCGTTGCGCGAATTTAAAACAGAGCGAAAAATAGTACGACTTCTGAGTTTAAACTAATAAACTTCATGGAAAGCAAGATCGATGATTTTGCTAATTATGTGCACACATTGCAAACGGTTTGACACTGGATGAATAATTACGCGTATACATGTAGGCCTATATTTAAATTCGGTCAACCAATATCAGAAATGCAATACCATCACTCAATGCCAAGCGATGTGCCAATCATGATCTACCGTAAAGTCGACGATGTTGAAATGCTTGTAAGAAATACATATATTGTAGATTACATATGCATGACAGCACGTACCCCATATCCACTACCCTGGGTATACCGTGACCATACATTCTGAGTTAGTTATGTCATCACAACCAGCAGCCAAGACAGTGTTGATTATTCTGAAGTAATATATGGTTGCCTTCGCGGTTGTGTTTTTCTGTTTTCGAGTTTATTTCATTGATGTCCAGTCCACAACTATTTCAATATCAGTATAATAATTTGGAGCATATAAACATCCATCATCGCAACACAATGATGAAGCAGTTATGGTCTAAAATAATTAACTCCCGGGATCGTATTTGATATCGTGCGTCTTCAGAAACGACTAAGAACTGAAACTGTCATAAGATCCGAGACTTTTACGTACATAGTTTTGTCAGTTTTGAATTCGCGCAGATAGGTGCGTGAATTTAAAGTGTGCGAAATCAAAACTGAGTGAATAATAGTACGGTGCGAATTTAAATACGAGTAATGTAGATTATCTTTGATCAGTCCCGGTTACACGTGGTATGAGTAGGTGTTACTTACACCCTCTAACATTTTCGACATTCGTGAAATATTGGTGTGCTGGACTTGATGGGGAAATTAGTCTAAGATTGATAAACGCCAAGGAGGAGTTCAAAACGTTCTGAAAACATACAGTTCACAATCCGGTCTCCATATTGGTTTCTCACAGTATATACAGAATGCGTCGAAATAAGTACATAAAAGACAATATTTAAAATTCAGCTTAGATATACCGGTATATACAAATGTAATATATATTTTACTATGACGGTAACCTTCCCGTTGGTAGTATTATATAATGTACACCAAATAGTACATGACAAAACGCGTGCATGCACAAATATAAATGCACTCTAGGAAATAAACGTAACCAAATAGTTTAATTTGGTTCTTCATTTTTCCACAGGTGGAACCAAACTCAAAAACCAATTGGTTTTTAATGGTACGCTAAATCAATTAGTTCGTCATCACCAACAACCATTTGGTTTCTCGATGTGATATTTGATTCGTCGCAGATAAAATATGGTTCTTTACCTTTGCTATGAGAGGCAAGAATAGTGGTTCTTCGTGGACATTATTGGAGTCTTCAGAGTACAAAGTGATTCATTTTTCGTTACGAGGAACCAAGATTGGTTCTTGAATGTTGTCCACCGGGCTGAACCAGTTGGTTCTTTGTGTATATCATTTGATTCTTCAAACTCTTACCCAAAGAACCATTGGTTCTTCGTTGTTTCTTCATTGGTTCTTCGCGAGAACCTATTGAGGTGATCACCCTCCCCCGAAAATATTTGGTTCCTTGTAGCGCCAAATAAAGAGTCAAACAAAGCCATTGAACTGTTTCTTAGCGAAGAACCAAATTATACTATCCCAAGATCCATTTGATCCCATTTGATTCTTCACCTGACAATGCAGAGTCATTAAAGGTGACGACAAGTAATAGTCGAAAAGTAATTTAAGAATCTATTTATAGTCAACTTGCCTAATAACACCATCAAGGCCGACGCTGCTACACTAACATTTCATATTGGACAAAAATATATAATCATCTTCACAAAATCCACCTCATTTGTCGTGCATATCACATAAATTTCCCGACTACGCAGTTTAGACATTCAACTCGACAATCTGAACTTTGAATGGCCATACCGTAATGGTATGCATAAATCAACCCCCACTGGGACCTCTAACAGTCACTACTGAACTATAGAGGCATGTGTACTACCAAAAATAAAAAAATTTAAATTGAGACATTTTCCAAGGAAAATAGCTAGAAAAATATTTATCAGCATATCGTTCTAGGACCAAGAAATGCTAGAATTTGTTTTATAGATTCAAGAAATAAAACAATGATATTTAAGTAAGAAGAAATGGTCGACTTAGAACGAACCCTTTTTTTCTTTAGCGTTCAGTTTTACGTTTTATTTTTCTGATATGGAGAATATAGAGAGCGTTTGAGCTTAAAATTGAAAAAGTAGTTGCATGAACATTTCCGTTATTTCTGTAAGTTTTATCATAGTGTTTAGTGTCCTGTATGAGTGTATGACTATTTATTGTATTTATCAACATATTTCCATCCCTTAAAATGTGTCAAATTCAAAGTCGCTAGGTCTAATTCTAGTGCTGAACATTACCTGCTGCTTTATGACTTCAGCTTGTTCACCACTGTGGTCATGTTATCTGGGGATCGGTGTTCGCCCGGCCCGAAATTCTTTGTAGCCATTTTCTTAGCCACTTGTGCAATTTTGTTAGCCACTTTTGAAAAAGTTTAGCTACATACTGTGGGATAAATTGGCACAAGATGTAATACGATATAAATATTTATTTACTCAAAGTTATCGGCACTTCTAAGTCATAACAATATACAACATCAACATTCAAATATGCCGCAGACAGTATATTTCGTTGCTTCGTTTTGATAAGATTCTGGGTAGAAAAAGCTTGTTGGCAATCTACAGTTGACACTGGCATACATTACAGAATTACCGTTAAATTACTAACTATTGGAAAGAGTTATTTATTTCTTATCACAAACTGAACATAATTGTCTATATCGTCCATGTGCCATTTGATCCTACACGCTTTCCTGATTCCCTTCTTCCTCATTAATGTCATCATCGCACATCGTTTCACACAATCCACCTAACGCTTGTGGGGATCATACTAAGCTGACTGCTTTACCTTAATATGCTCATGTTTCAGGAATAATTCTCAGTTAGAGGATTTGTTACCTGCTTTAAATTTCCAGAACGCTATGAGCTAAACGCGCTTTACTTATATCTGGGGAAAAGAAACAAGTCGTTCCACAGGATAGCATGTACGTGCTAGTGTATAAGTACATGAAATCAGCATATTTTAAATTCGGATTCGAAAAAGAGAACAAGACATGGATAATCCTTCAGGCAACAGTCAGGCTGTAATTTATAATTGCCACACACTTGTATTGTTATGGTTCAAAACCATTCAGCTAACGACCCTGATTCAACTGATAACTACCAGGCCATTATATTTCCATGGTTCGAGTTCATCAGTATCATATTAACAAGTTTAATAGAAGTTAAATTAATGTAAAACTGCCTCTAGTATTTTTTATTCTATAAATTGTTTTGTTTGTGTATGGTTCAGATACCGACGGAGACTATTGTAGTATAGAAACTATGGTCAGGGTACAGAATGGCTGCGGACACACGTACCACAGTAGCGATGGCATAGTAGGTGTGACAATTTATAATGGTGCAGTTTGGTGACATTTAGTTGTCACAATTAATATGTCATAGCAAGTCATGTCGCCTTCTGCACATTCGCACAATGAGTCTACCAAGCTCTACCAGAGACGGCCAATCTCTCAAGGATGTATCTACCCGAATGCCTTGTCGATGTTGATCTTTACTCAACACAGCAGTGTTATATTTTGCATGCTAAGACACAAGTCGACTTGATAACTTAATGAATAACCCATCTCAACAGCCATGGTTGTTCTTACTAATGAAATTAATATAAGTAGATAAACATGCATGCAATGAGATCACAAAAAAACGTACCACAATAATGATATGTGAGTCAACGAGGAATTAGTACCAGGCCACGGTCAAACACAATTCTGGACGATCTATCGTGCAATTATATATATCGTCGTGAATACAATTGAGCAAAACGAAAAGAATAGAGATCAAGCTTTGTGAAAAGCAATGGTTAATTGGTCCAGTCGACTCACTGTGCGGAAAATCAGCTGGCGACATGGATAGCTATGGCACAGAATTATGACGGACCAATTGTCACCAAACCCCACCATAATAAATTGTCACACCTACTATGCCATCGCTACTGTGGTACGTGTGTCCGCAGCCAATATCTCACAGGACGAACAGCATTCCTAATTGAACCTAATTACAAAAGTCAGAAAAATACCCGCCATACATTTCGGGTTTTAAAAGTGACGTCACTCGTAACTATAGGTATGATTGCACCTATACACGAAGACTGAATCGGAGATCCCTGAGCGCGAGAATGTACTCATGTTTCACTTAGTTTAAAAGTGTGTGTTGTTGGTAACTGGTGTTAAATTGGGGTCGACGAATCATTGCGGATTCCTTGATTCAGGAAGGGTTTCAAACTAATAGCACAAGATTTCCAACTGTTGAAAATTGTTTTCCAACTGATGGGTATTTTATTCCACAGATTTAACCGAAAGTAGGAAATATAAACCGTTTGGTCTAAAACAACACATTTCACACCAAACAGCAACTCAAATGATAAGCAATTAAACATATATTTGGTCTAAGATTTCCAACTATTGAAACTATTGGTAAAATGGGGACGACGTTGGTGGGTGATGCACTCCATCAAACGCCCCTGAAGAATCCAAATAACACTCGCTTTAAAGGTGCAAATATACCAATTCTGAGAAACTTGAATTTGACATTTTAATGTCTTAGAGGGATACAGACATAGCTGTGTTAGTGTTTTAGAAACAAACTCCTATTCTTTTGTATTCATATGTTGATAGTTTTATGTCATACTTGGTTTTTCAAATTATTTAACAGAATTATAATATTCGGGTAAAAGGTACGTTCTTGTCAAGTTCGTATACTGTGTTTTGTAAACAAAAGCCAAATTATGTCAGAGTCCGGTGGTATAAACAAACACTCTGGACAAGCCATAGTCAGGCGAAAGGTTTCCGCGTTTACTGCGTTGCTTCTCCCACACAAAGTGAGATAATATAATAATAATATTGCATTAATACTATCATTGTTTTCATTATTATAACTATTATCTATTTTATTAAATTGTTAAATTATAACATAAAAAAGGACATATGTGACTTTAAGAATGTGATTGTGAGCTGTCCACTATAAATACATGTACTGTGTTATCGTAAATGAAAACATATTTCGCAGCATGGTAAAGGGTTGACTTGATTTACTTCTGCTAATCAGCACCGAATAGTCTACATGCATATCTCTTTGGTCTGGCCGCAATAACTTTACAAACTAGGGGCCATAATCACACCAAGAGGTTTTATGTTATAAACCAGGTAGTTTATTTGGTAGCACTGGGACGCCCAAGGTATCTTCGCTGTATCTTGGCTAAAGTGCACGCTTGAGGGAGGTGACCAACAGACAAGCTTGGTGGTTTGAAATTTTTAAAAGCCTTTCAAACGCTGTTTTCGCATGAATTCTGTTGGAATAGCACTGACCAATTACTTATATGGCCAATGTTCGTACATTGATCGACAATATTGGCAGTAATGACCCCGATTGGTTGATTAATATGGGTCATGGTCACATAATGAAAACATCGCCTTTTTACGCAGATTTCTTGTCGATTTTTTGCCGATTTCTCTTTTTAAGTACCAGTTGTACCAATTGTTTATTCGAAACATGTTCAACGATTATCATTTATAACTCTTATAGTTTTTAAATGACCGATTACCTAATTGCCAAACTCGAATTTTAAAACAAAATATGAAGCTGAATTTCCGCCGATTTCTCGTTTCTAAAACACCTTCCGGCTAGGTTTTATGTAAAAACATATAAAATGTTTATCATTCCTCACTCTCATTGTCGACCTTGGCGGTTTTGTACATTCTATATTAAGAATGTTTGGCTTTTAGATGACCGCCCACCGAACCGCCAAGGTCGAATTTTAAATCCAAGTAAGATGCCACATTTCCACTGATTTCTCGTGTCTGAAACATGGTCCAGCGAGTTTTCGTGTAACAACATGTAAAACGATTATCATTTCTCACTCTTATAGTCGAGCTTGGCTGTTTCGAACATTTCATGATAAGAAGTTTTTATCTTTAGATGACCGATGGCTGGTTAAAATGGAACGTGGTCACCGAATGAAAACCTCGCTTTTGTACGCAAATTGTCGATTTTTGTTCGGTTTCTATTTTTAAACAGCAGTTGTACCTAGTTTTCATGTAAAAACATGTTCAATGGTTATCATTTATCGCTATGATTGTCGAGCTTGGCTGTTTTACCATTGTGTACTGAGAATTTTCGACTTTTAGAGGACCGATTACCGAAACACCAAGCTCAAATTTTAAATCAAAATATGAAGATGAATTTCCGTCGATTTCTCGTTTCCAAACCAAGTTCCAACTAGTTATGTAAAAAACATTTAAAAGGATTATCATTTCACACACTTATAGTTGCACTTGGCGGTTCTGACCATTTTATGTTAAGAATTGTTTTACTTTTAGATGACCGATGACCAAACCGCCAAACTCGAATTTTAAATCAAAATATGAAGCTGAATTTCTGACGATTTCTCGTTTCTAAAAATTAAAAAGAATTCAAACCTCCAAGCTTGTCTTTTAGTCACCTGCCTAAAAAACTGACAAGCCTGCATTTAGCCACTCTCGCTATAAAGTCAACACGCTGTCGATAATTTGATTGACCCAATCTATCAGATCTGTCATTTGTATTTTCCAATGTATTAAGACTAAATCGCGGCAATAGCCAGCCACAATCAGCATCCATAGCTTATAGAGACTCAGATAAGTTTGAATATCTATGCAGAATGAGTTTTGAAGAATCAGTGACGTGGCTATGGTGTCTCCTTTATGGGGATGCCCACCTTGATAATTCAATTGCACCACACATTCAACCAGACCAAACACATGTTTTATTGATTCAATTTGCACCCTGTTGTCACTAGCAACATTATCTACTTGGCGAACCACGGCTTTGTCCAATATGAATTTTGTGTTAGACCTAACCTGAAAAATGCAGTTATTCCTAACATCTAGTCGTCCAGCTCCACATAAATACACATAACCACGGGGAGGGACGATCAAGATACATTGCACAGACCACGGGGGGGGGGGGACGATCAAGATACATTGCACAGACCACGGTTGGCTCGTGAGTTCAGTTTGCAATCGGAACACGAATATCGCAAAAATTCTACCATCGAGACTGGCCTCGAACTTAAGTGCCAAGATTTGGAAATTTCCATCCTGACACCCCCTACTACGGTTGAAAAATAATTCGCATAATTAGTAGTTGTTGACTGGTAACGGGGGAGGAACCAGGATACAAGCTTGTCGTGTTGAAAATTTCCAAACAGACACACACAAAAGGTCGGAAAATTTCCAACTGATGGCCTTCTCGGTCAAACATTTTTTTTATCAAAATTAGGAGAATATGTTAATGCTGGTCGAAGAACAACAAATGCGCTATTAATCAATTGTTGGAAAATCAATCTACAAAAACAATTTCAATATATTGTTTGTGAAATTTCCAACTAATGTTATGTCAGGTTTTTAAATTTACAACTGTTGGACATTTGACAAAAAAGTTGGAGGGGGGTGTTGAGACACCTTATCGCCAGGCATCTGAGAAGAATATGACGATTGGAGGTTTATTGTACGGTATGAAATTGAAGAACAATCAAAACACTAGACATGATCTATTCCCCACCATTTCCGAAGAAATTGCTTTACTGTACTCGCGGATGGTTCGGCCTTTTTAATTTCAAGCACTTTGATGTTTAAATGCACTATGTGCTCAAAAAGTGTTTGCGTTCGTCGGATGTGTACTTCGCGCACAGTCCTTTCCCTCGATTACTGGTGATTGCAATGAACCAAACGTTTGCTGCTGTACGCAGCATGTTTTACGCAACCGATGGTCAATCAATGATTGCCTCCAATCACATTGATTGGATAATCCTATATCGCGCGGCGATGTCTTCCCATCGATGTCCACTGAGAGCGTCGCATTGGGCGTCGCCTCGTATATAAACCTAGCTGGTGAATACGGCCCCAATAATCTAGACCGACGATATCAAACAACCCATGATCTGGTCAACCCATACACAACGTCTAAACCATACTATGTTTTTAATTTCAGATAGACCAGCTAATATCACCTACGCCAACCATCAATATGTCATTTATTCTCTAATTATGGCATCCTCGTCCGAACGTCGGCTCAGTGAGGACTTATCGGAGTTACACGCACGTTATAAATGGATTCTGGTCCACCGGAATTCCAGCAGAATGTCAGCACGTCGGTCGACGTCTCGTTATAAGGTGACATTGGTAGGGAGCATGGCGAGCGGCGTTACTGTACAAGGGAGTGACGGGGATGAGCTAGTCGAACCTCGGAACATACTAATAAACGAATCCAGTTTACAATACAGGGATGGCATACCTTGTTATGTTCGAATACCGAACGAAGGATTAACAGGGGTCGTGCCAGGAGTCATATTGGGTGATGAGGGATACATCCTTGCTGATCCTGTCAGAGGCCTGGCTGATGAGATCTTTGGAAGCACGTTGAGTTGTGGTGGTCTTACCAAAGTGGGTAAGATAAACATGGCGGACAAAGTTCCCACAGACATTGTTCCTCAGCTGAGAATAGGTACTTTACCTCGAACAGCTCGCTCATTCGCAACACGTGACCGGCTATGGCCGTCGTCATATATTATAGCACTTGTTTGTACAGGAGAATTCCACCTTGCCGCAAGACCTTCTCCATCTAACCCAGACCCAAAGCACGATTTTTGTCTGTCGTTCTCTAAGGCGGAAGTCGTGCTGTTGAGCACAATGTCTGCTAACCAGAGGCTGTGTGTAAAATTGATGAAGGCGATCGGGAATATTATTGACTTTGGACGTGGCACTTTGACGTCCTACCATATAAAGACGTCAACTTTTTGGCATTTAGAAAAGACCGATGCTCGCCTTTGGGAAAACGACATCTTAATAGTGGGCGTATTACAGAGACTCGATCGGTATTTAAATGATCGATTTTTGCCTCATTATTTTGTTCCAGAAATGAACCTGTTGATCGGTGTAGCGGAAACTGATCTGATATATATTCGGAGGCGTTTGTGGGCTTTCCTGGGGTTGTGTTTCATTATTGACCATGTGGCGGGAATGACATCATCATCAAGGCTGGATCTCGCTGCTTATGTGATGGATATGGTAAACAAGAATTTATTCGAACCAAACCTGGCCAATATCGTGACGGATACGTTACATGTGGATACGGGAAAGGTCATAGAAGCAGCAGAAGTCATGTATGGGACCCGGCTTGTATCTCATAATATCGGGGAACTAATATCCACATCTTTAGTGGCGATGTGGCCAGCCCACATAGCCAGACGTTGTTGTGTGGGCACCATATAATCAACTATTATGTCATTTAACGAGCAAGCTGATCGGTGGTTGTTGAACTCTACACAACTGATCACTTCTGGTGAAACCTTTGTTCATTTTGTATCTGATATTGCCAAAACCATTGACGAACCATTGGATCACTTCTTTGTTATGAAACTCGGATGGGATGATAGCGCTGTTAGACGTGTATTAGAAAACACAATGAATAAGTGGTTATCTTTTACTGATGACATCATTATCAAGATGAAATCACAACTGAGCAAAATCGATGCATGGGTGTTTCATGTACGCGGGGTGCCACAAAACTCAGGTGACAACATTGGGGTGATCACCGATCAGTGCGAGGAACATACATGTGTAGACACACCATTCGATCAAATTGCCCAAGAGTTAATATCATTTGCAACTGATACTATTGAGAGCTTCTGCCTGCACGATAATTACACATATTCATTCAGGGAACATGCAGTCGATGATGTCCATACAAAGCTCCGCACATTGGGTGATGTTATCGAGAGTATGTTCCGTGCTGTAGAGTATGCTATCGTTATGAATATCCGGTTCAACGCTTCTCGTGGATCAGACGATGAGAAGACAAACATGATGTTGGCACTCAATCCAGGAAGTTTGGAACACCAATGTTTCGATGCATTCATGGTTGTCGGGAATGTGGTTTTGCAATTCCAAACTGTGTATTCGGCTTCTCGTTACTACCAACTATGGTTGGAATTCATGGCTGCCACACACCGCTGACTCTATGTCGAGGAATGTGTGACATGACACCCTGCATTAAAACTGTTAAATGTTGTCAAGAGATCTATTTTAAATGGATAAAATAATCCATTGCCGTTTTAGTCCATACAAAGCAGGATGACAACACCCCCGACCTTGGTATGGCGATCCATCTATGCAGCAGGAGAACCTTGTTGATGACATAATGTTGCCAAGACTATACTGGGTCTGTGTGTATCAATATATGGAAATCGAAAACTGGTTTCTTGATATGTGTACGAAGGCGTATGCTTGGTTTCAAAACGTTCACACCATGGTATCTGTATCTACAATGCCATGTTCGATTGTCCACATATTGATATCTTCAGAACCAGTATATTATCGGCAACAGAATAGCATAACTAAAGTAGCCATGTGATATATATGGATAGCCACAACGGGGTTTCAGATTTTACAGACGATTGGGAAATGATGCCGAGTCTTCTTATGATAAATCGTATTTCAACACAAAATAAGACTATTTTTCCCCGAGCGTTTTATTTCTTATTACATTGTATATTTTGAGGTGGCTGTGTGTGGATAAGTGATCGCTATATAGCATAAGATACACACTATGTACATTATTAATAGTTGTATTGCTCTTCAGGTTTTGTTTATTTAAATTGAAAAACAAATGTGATTTTTGGTATCGTTCCCATCCGGAAATATGTTCTACTTTTGAAAATGTCGATCCTGTTTGAATACTTGCAGTGCCTCAGTACATTAGAGATTATTATATCGAACAACATGGAGATCATCAGCATTTACTTTAATATGGTTTTATTAGCATTTATTTTCGCATTTAGTATGCTTACATTTCTGGCTTGACATTTCAGTCCGAGTTTTGTGACATTTATGTATCGATAATGCCATGTTCGATTGTCCATATCATGATATCTGTGAATCCAGTATATTGTCGGCAACGTTATGTCATAAATAATGTGTCCATGTGATTAACAGGAATCGACAAACCGGGGGTTCATAATTGACAGAACGATTGGGAAACGCTGCGGAGTTTTTTTGCGATCAATCGTATTTCAACACAAATCACAAAGTATTTTCCCACGACCGTTTGTTTTCTTAACATGTCGTATATATTGTGGTTTTTATGGATGGATAACAGAACGGATAAAGCATAAGATACATGCACATTAATAGTATTTTTATTGCTTGTTTTATTTAAATGGAAAACAAATTTGATTTTTTGCATCGTTACCATCCGGAAATGTGTTATACGTCTGAAAAGTGTCTTCATATGTTTCGATACTAGCGTCTGTGTGAGTAAGATATTATTCTATAAAAAATATCGAGAACGTCAGCTTTTATTTAACATGATTTTACAAGCATTTATATTCGCAAGTAAAATCCATACAATTTTCTGCCAAGTTTTGTATTTACTCACGCGAATCTCTTGTATTTCTGAAAGTTTTGGACGGATTTTGAAAAGTAAGATACTTCTGACTGCGCAAATGATTTATACATGCACACAGTGTCATGTCTTGTTAGTTAACTGTTACATATTTTGACTAGAAATTAATTTTGGAATTAAGCAGAAAACAAAATTGCATTTCAAATTTATATGAAGGGTGGTTGTAAGTGTGATGCATGGACGGTGTATTCATATGTGTATGAATTTATCAACATATCCTCGCGCAAACACGCACATAGTCGCCTATAATACCTGAAATAGGTACACATTGTGGTTATTTGATTCTGGAATTAGCAGATAAGTGACTCATAGCGGTTATTTCGGTTTATGCCGCGGGCCACAGTGAAAACACATGTGAAAGAGTGTACACATGAACAGTCAGTTGGCTTATCTGTGTCATTGTCAGTGCATAATCTGATTAACATCGCGTCATAATCAGTCGATAATGTGACTAAAACGTTCTCATTTCCAGCACATTATCGACTCAAAATGATGCGACTCTAAGCAGATTATATACCTAAATCAAGTTCTATTACACGCTAATTTTTATTTTTCGTGAGAACAGGCTGGAATTTATGGATATATATGTACGGTTATATGTATATGCTGAATTGACATGAAAGCTAGCTATACTTGTATATATTATGTCTGTCTGTTCATACCAGCTTATGTAGGAATATGTAGCGCATCTGGCTTAAGTTTGTCTCTGGTGGCGTACGTCAGCTCATTGTAAATGATAGGTTGTAAAATCTCTACCTTATATTATTCTTCTCAACTATATTTGATGTTTCAGTTTGTTATATGTGTATGTACCAAATGACGCGGATATATGCTTAATTATACAATTTATTTCTAATCTTCAGTATTGGAGGAACTAATGGCATATTGATCAATCTATCAGCAAGCCAAACAATGCAGATACCAGCGCGCAAAACAATCAACTAAGAGTCCCATTGCAGAATACCGCTGTTCAATTCCTGGTCGCTGGTGTGCATGTTATGCATGGTGCACAGCGTGCGGTACAATACCATTGATATATTTAGTTAAAGGCTCATGTTAAACCATGTGTAGTTGTGATTATTGGATTAAAATAGGAAGCAAAACACAGTCACCCATAGTCGGAGTTTCATCGGCTAAGAAAGTATAAACTAAGGATTTTGTTACAATGTACTTGGTCCCTTTGTGATCAGATACAACTTTGTATACACTGGAAGAGATGGGACAAATATATCTGCTCAGCATTTTTGCTACCCAAAATTCTGATCAAGTGGGAAAAGTACATGTAGCATATACAAACTGATTTCTGGTCAAATCCCAACAAATTATGATTTGTTTTAAATTATCCCAATCTGTCATTTAATTACACTGTGATGTGAAATCTACAGTTGAATGATATTTTAGCTGTGCTGTAAACAATGTGTTACCCCATCAACCCCACTTCCTGACGAAATACCAAAATCAAAATATATGCTAATGTTTGCACCCATGGATGTCAATGTACCTCAACCTTCCTATGGATACACAAATTTCACCGTTTATTCCCAATAAATTCATATCATTGAGAATTAAACTAACAAATTTCTTCTCGATATGTATGAGAGTATCTAATAAATTTAAAATTGAATTGAATTTAATTGTACAAACCTGTTCCGATGGTTGCAAGAAATAAGTAGGATACACCTTAAGACTTGTTTATAATTTAACCCTTTACCCACCAAACCGGCCAAAACCGGCCAAATAAAGCTTCAACAGCCTAAAATATCTTCGGTCTGTCTAAATAGAACCATACAAATATGGATATCATTGGAACCGGCTCCTTGACCACATTGTGATAGTTACAGTTATGCCCTGTGCCAATGCATTCTCTTATATATGCGAGTCGACCATATGTCGCCTCGCATATATAAGAGAATGCATTGGCCTAAACAAATCTTGTTTTAACACTTTTTACCATTTTTTCTTACATTCTGTAACAATTTTATAATGTTTAATGTGTTAAGCCAATGCATTCTCGTATATATGCGAGGCGACCTATGGTCGACTCGCATATATAAGAGAATGCATTGGCACAGGGCCCTTCTGTTGGGTAAAGGGTTAATATCACGAGCTTCCGGCCATTTTAGTGGACTTTCTTGGGGTGTTCGGGTCAGAGTAAAGGTTTCTGAATTTATTTGTACTGATTAGACAAATTTTCCACTTGAAAAATGCAGTTAATCTTGCCAGAAACTCGTGCTATTAAACTATGAAAAAGTATAATGGTGTATCTTACGTATTTCTTATAAGTAAGTTTACATCCCGTTTCCTTACGACCACTTAATGGCACTGAAATAAACTGAAACGCTTTTCAAAATGCCACTTTTAATATACTAAATTTCAACTGGACAAACATACAAGAAATATTAATATAATTCCAGTGAATAGTGGTACCTTTTCGGCCATAAAACAATTGAAATCTATAACAGCCGCAATGTTCAAACATGAGTTTGGAAATGCTAAAAACATTTCTGATCACCGTCTTGGACGTCAATATATCAATTCCAAATAGCAGACATGTGTAAGAAAATGTAAATATATTTCCCATTATGCCTCACAGAAATAACCCACCTTGTAATGTGAATTTGCTGCAAGACTCATTTGAACTTTCAAGTTGTATGGGTTTGTCCATGATAAATCTTAGTCTACCTATATAGCTTTAAAGTTTTCGTTAGTATTATTATTCGCGTACCCGTCGTGCGCTAATTTAAAACTAAGCGAAAAATAGTACGACTCTGAATTTAAAATATACCACAGGGAAAACAAGCGGGTTATGTTGATGAGTTACATACATTACGAAACGTTGGACACTGAACATGTAATTACGCCTATACAATACATGTAGGCCTATATTTACATTCGGTCAACCAATAAAAAATCAAATCATTTACTCAATGCCAAGCGATATACAAATCACGGTAATGTCGACGATGTTAAAATGTTTGTAAGAAATACACATATTCTCGATTAAATGTGCATGGATGCACGCCCCCCCCCCCATTCAACACCCTGGAGTGACACCGTCATCACATCCCGCAGCCACGTGTTGATTTTTCTTAAGTTGCCTTCGCCGTTCTGGTTGTGTTTTCGAGTTAATTTCATTGATGTCCAGTCCATCGCTATATATTTCAATATCAGAATAATTATTTGAAGCATATAAACATCCATCACCGCAACAAAATTATGATGCTTGCATTAATGGTCCACATGATGTAAATACACGGTGGTCGTTTTAATATACACGTGTGTCTTCATAAACGACTAAAATCTTAAACTGTCATCATATGACTTTTACGAAAATATTTTTGTCAGTTTTGAATTGCGTAGATAAGTGCGCGAATTTAAAGTGCGCGAATTCAAAACTGGGCGAAAAATAGTACTGCGCGAATTTAAATACGAGTAAGGTAGCAAAATTACGAGCGGCCCTGCCAGTCAAAATGATGATCATCTGTCGTTGTAAAAGATGTCCAAAGGTAATAAAAATCAAGCAAGCTTGCAAATAGTGGGTCTGTCATTTGCAGAATGAGGTCTCGAGAGGTTAATGAATTTATTGATGCTAGCATTTCTCCACCTTTACTCTCCGGGGACCTCATTCTGCTTAGACCTCATTTTATGGGACGTATATATAGTCTCAAACTAGCAATGTTATAGTTATTTTTTCCCTTCTGTGAAGTATCTATATACACATTTTCAGAAGATTAAATGCTTATTCGAGGTGACTATAAATGGGTGAAATCGCAAACTTCACCTGCGGAACTTTAATCTGATTCTAGGTCTGCCATATAACAGTTAAAGCCTAAGCAGAACGAGGTTCCCATAATAATGGTGAGTTTGGTGACGCTAGCTCGCCGCATATATGGCAGGGAATGTGAGCAGAATAAAACAGGGTCACCATTTTCGTTTCACGTAGAGGCCCTTGAAACAAGTGGAAACAAGTGGAAACAGACATCCCGTGACTATATAGTTTTTAAATGTTTTTTCTTAGGTTCTTCTGAGACGATATTAGGACTCAGGAGCAATTTTATTTCAAGATGATTCAGTGGAAACATCACGAAACAAACTGGGACAGTGGTAACACTATATATTTTTTTTTTTTTTTTTTTTTCTTTTTTTTCTGATACGATGGAAACGCTGGAAACAGAGGAAACAAACCAATCCCGAACAATATTAAGACTCGGGAACAATTTTATTTCAAGTTGATTCAGTGGAAACATCACGAAACAAGCTGGGACAGTGGTTACACTATTTATTTTTATTTAATTTATTTTTTTCTTCTGATACGATGGAAACGCTGGAAACAGAGGAAACAAACCATTCCCAAACAATAATAAGACTCGGGAACAATTTTATTTCAAGTTGATTCAGTGGAAACATCACGAAACAAACTGGGACAGTGGTAACACTATATATTTTTATTTAATTATTATTAGTAGTTTTTTTTGTTGATACGATGGAAACAGATGACACAGAGGAAACAAACCATTCCCGAACAATAATAAGACTCGGGAGCAATTTTATTTCAAGTTGATTCAGTGGAAACATCACGAAACAAGCTGGGACAGTGGTAACACTATATATTTGTATTTAATTATTATTATTATTTTATTTTTTTGATACGATGGAAACAGATGAAACAGAGGAAACAAACCATTCCCGAACAATATTAGGACTCGGGAACAATTTTATTTCAAGTTGATTCAGTGGAAACATCACGTAACAAACTGGGACAGTGGTAACACTATATATTTTTATTTAACTTATTTTTAAATTTTTTCTGATACGATGGAAACAGATGAAACAGAGGAAACAAACCATTCCCGAATATTAATAAGACTCGGGAGCAATTTTTTTCAAGTTGATTCAGTAGAAACATCACGAAACAAGCTGGGACAGTGGTAACACTATATATTTTTATTTAATTAAATTTTTTATTTTTTTTGATACGATGGAAACAAATGAAACAGAGGAAACAAACCATTCCCGAACAATGTTAAGACTCGGGAACAATTTTATTTCAAGTTGATTCAGTGGAAACATCACGAAACAAACTGGGACAGTGGTAACACTATATTTTTTTATTTAACTTATTTTCTTCTTTTTTCTGATAAGATGGAAACAGATGAAACAGAGGAAACAAACCATTCCCGAACAATATTAAGACTCGGGAGCAATTTTATTTCAAGTTGATTCAGTGGAAACATCACGAAACTAACTGGGACAGTGGTAACACTATATATTTTTATTTAATTTTTGTTTTTTGTTTTTTTCTGATACAATGGAAACAGATGAAACAGAGGAAACAAACCATTCCCGAACAATATTAAGACTCGGGAACAATTTTATTTCAAGTTGATTCAGTGGAAACATCACGTAACAAACTGGGACAGTGGTAACACTATATATTTTTATTTATCTTATTTTTTATTTTTTGTTGATACGATGGAAACAGATGAAACAGAGGAAACAAACCATTCGCGAACAATATTAAGACTCGGGAGCAATTTTTTTCAAGTTGATTCAGTGGAAACATCACGAAACAAGCTGATATGTGTGTAGGGTCGTATCCATCGCGGGCTTCCGTTAACGGAGGATACCCATGGGGGATTTCAACTGCATCCCCTTGAACCAGACCAATTTGCACCATACCGACCCCATGGCTTGGAATGTCGCACCTTGTACCTCACATGCTTTGTTTTTATTTGTTTCTAACTTGAATTTTGACTGGATGCCGGGAGGGAGGGACCTGGAGGAAATTTCAAACCAATGTGTTGACCAAAAGTAGGAAGAATGCAAATGTTGGTATAAACAACTAATTCTGCAAACATTACTTGTTGGAAAATCATTAGTTATACATGAGTGCAGCACAATGGAGACATGGGTGGCGTGTTTCGCCCAGTCGGTAAAATAAATCAACAGTATTCTGTTTGAAATTCCATAATGCTATGAACTGCCAACATGGACTGTATATTTGTTTTCCCCAAGCAATTCACTTGGACCAGCACGACAAAATTTAATACTGTCCTGGGGTCAATACTATGTCTATGGCTATCAACAATATTCAATAGTTGATGTTTGTGAAATTTGTGAGATGTTAACTCATCGTTTCGTAGTACCGCCGATATCACAAATGTCAGTTGTTAACTTCGGCATGTCTGTCTAAGTTTAACAAGGTATTCAGACGACACCGGTAACTGGTGAATGGGAGAAGAGTTATTTTTTTCTACGTTTTACCCCTCGACCAGTCTAAGGTATAACAATAGTTTATATCCCCAACTCTCGTAGCATATACAATTTAGATGTGGACACGCCTCCCCAACTGAAAAAGTAACAACATATTCGGATACAACGACGCGACTAAAGAGTGTCCATGGGCTCTCCATCTTTAATTTTCCAACTGCAACCATTGAACAAGACCAATCTTCCTGTTTTTAAATAAAATTAAATTTGCACCAATGTGAAAAATGTGAGCTTGTATGTAGTGTGCAATGTTTGTCAACCTATCGGTATGGAATTTCCATCTGTTGAAATAGTTTGACCAAAGTGGGGTGCACCCATTGAACCAAGCCATCCAACACCCCACCTGTCACCCCTCCCATCGTCCCTATTGGGACGAAATGGTATGGTCGGGAGACGATAACACTTCACTATTAAACTATTGATGGTATATTTGTATACCTTACTCGTATTTAAATTCGCGCAGTACTATATTTCGCTCAGTTTTGAGTTAGCGCACTTTGAATTCGCGCACCCTGCGGCGCGAATTCAAAACGGACACAAATATTTTCGAAAAGACTTGTATCTGATGAACGTTTCAGTTATTAATCGTTCCTGAAGGTACCTGTGCATATTAAAGATCACCACGACGAAAATTAGCATCGGGTAAATTGTAGCTGGATCAAGATATTGTTGAGACGATGGGTGGTTATGTGCTCAAAATAACCATTTTGACACTCACATAGTTATGGACATCAACGAAATAAACTTTAAAGACGTACATGTAAAACAACCACGTATTCGGCTGACTTAAGATAAAATCAACATGTGGCTGCGAGTGTTTCAAATAGCTGGGTTGACATTTTTAACTCAGACGGCATGGCTAAGTTGTCACCACATGGTCTGGATATGGATATATGATTTCGTGTCCATTCATACGGGAATGTGTGCATGTCTTACAAGTATTGCAAAATCTAACACTTTAGCATGATTTACATATTATGAATAATGGTGTTGAGAATGCATGGCCGCATGTAATTATAATTGTCTATACTCAGTTCAAATGTCTGCAATGTATGTGCATGTAACTAAGTAACATAGCTGATTTACTCTGTCATTTGGTATAAACTCAGGAGACGTACAATTTTTCGCTCAGTTTTTAATTCGTGCACCAATCGGATTTAATGCGAGTAAGGTATTCATAACTTAGTGTACAAATAATACGCCTCACATGACCCTGTACTATGACACTACTGTGATATTTGACACAAATTTGTTCTTACACATTAGTAAATACTATTTGTTTTTGCAGTTTTATTGTAAATTGTCCCATTAAACATGAAACGGGTTCGACACTTTGTCATGAGCACCGAGAATACGATGCATGATCTAACTGTAATCTTATTATTCTAAGTGGGGTATAAAATACAATTTGTCCAACGACTGACAGCAACATACATAGACACGACAATATTAAACTAATATGATCATACGCAAGCGCAATTAACGAACCAAAACAAAACCACTCAAATGAGTGAGGGTAGCTGTTAATTTCTTTTCTTGACGCTGGGTGAGCACTGCGGTTGAGGTACTATTGAGAGTAGCGTGTTCATTTCATAGCTGTTCATTTCATTCAAAGGTCTCACCGTGTCGATTTCAAAAAAATCGACGAACAACGTCATCGTGTAACTTTCCCCATTGACCGAGTTCGCCTGAATGTATCTTCTGCTTAATTATGTGTTCCTTTCGATTCCAGAAAATAGTATACTTATGGATTATCACATGCATGTATGTACTATATAGACTTATGATAACAATTAATTCCTTATTAAATATATCTTATTTCGTTTCGCACAGTACCGCAACTGTAGTTACTATAGTGTCGTTATTTATTGTCTTATTTTCTCAATAAAAGGTAAACTAACGCTACGAATGAACTTACATTGTAATTCAATGTTCACACTTCTCAATTGCATTACCAGTAATCGAAAGACACAGTAACAAGATTTTCCGATTACGACATTAATGCTTTATACCCACCGAACTACTATGCGACAAAAGCGCTCGCGAAATTCAAAACAGCTGCGTCGTATTAGATAATAATTGGTGACGTCACAATATCAGATATAGTCTATATACGACCCAAAGCGTCCGGCTTTGATTCGTTAATATTGCTTTTGTCCTACACAATGATTAGCCCCGTGTTAGTTTTAAAACAATAATGGAATAACGCAACTATGTAAAGTCGTTTGCGTTTTGGGAGTTTGTATTCGGTTCTATAGGCACGCGCACTGTAAAAAGCGATTTAGCAAACAGCACATGGCTACTAAGTTGTGTTTGCCATAACGCATGCATTTGTACCGCTATTGGGACCTTTAGCTTAGATTAGATTATATTATTTATTGGTAATGATACAAATATCTATACAATTTTATGCAAAGTTGTCCCATGTATACAAATTGAACCTCAAATTTAGGTGAGAAATTCTAGCAATGATCCCATCATTCACTCGGCAAGTTAAAATACGGATTATACCATTAAGAGCGTTCAAATGGGGGGGGGGGGGGGGGTGGCTGAATGTGGACACACATCTTCGACTATATAATCGGGAAGAGGTGGGGTGATTGTAAGTTAACAGAACAAAATCCAATGACGAAATAAACTTAACCTCTTGACTGATGGCGTGTGCTTGGTCGTTGGCGTTATTGCCTTTTTCCGGTGGAAAAATACATCCGGATATCACGAAAACCACAAAACTGACTCAATTGAACGACTATTACCACTCGCTATCGTGGAACACCATATACTGTTCCTAAGTTTGAGATACAATTGTTCCAAAACACCAATTCTGAGTTCAGGTTATGAATAATTGTCTGAATTAGTGCTGAATTGGGTCCGTACTCAGTACGGACATATAACACTCAGTGTGACATTTTACGTCCGTACTCAGTACTGAGACATAGAAGCCAAGAGGTTAGCATCCACAACAGTTTAATATCACAAGAAAACAATATGTTTTATTCCGAAACTCATATTGAGTACTGTACATGTATACGAACTAATTCAGATTATGAGACAAAATGAATCAACGCTGATAAATAATACAGATGCAAGTGCTTTGGTGGTCAACGAGCAAATGGTTCTTGCAGCAGGAATAAGTAACACCACAATACATTAAATTAAACCTGTATTGAATGGTAACTTATATAGGTTACCATCGTATTCAAATTGTATTGAACGTGGCTCAGTTCCATATTCCTTGGGTTCTGAATCGGTTTATACATATGTTATAACCCGCTTGGGTATATGTACAAGAAATCCAGCCTGTGCCTTGCTCTGTATTTATAAAGAGAAGGTGGTCCGTATGTCTGTCCATATTTTTCTCGCAGGTTGCTGATCCGATTTCAACCAAATTTGGTGTGGTGACTCGTGGTACACTGGCGGAGGTTATAGCCGCGTTAGTTTTTTCAAAATGTAACTAAATAACAAAAAATAAAAAAGAACATAAGCACACCGTGGGCATATTTCAGCACCAGATATACACTCTTTGTGTGCTTTGCCTGTGCCATCCAACAGAATAAAGGTATAAGTCCACTATGCTCTTATTCCAGAATCAAATTATTTAGGTCCAATATGAACCTATTTGCACGCGGAATATACTGAAGTAACATAATCCATAGTATGTATTTATACAACAGTAGGAATTGTCTGCCATGTGCGAGAAGTGCACACAGGGGTGCCACAGGCCCCCAAATGACAAAGGAACACAGGCCCCTCCGACGCTGAATAAAGGCTCCCGAACATATATTATAAGTTTCGCGACACTCAAGGATCGGATATGGTGTCATTTGAGGCGAAGTGAAATCGACATTAGGATAGGCCGTATCTCATATGACCACCGACAAAATCCAGAATATCCCTTTAATTAATCGTCGCTATAATTTATTTTAATTTGGTAACTTAAATGTGTCGTCCATGGCCATTAACGTGGACGACACGTCACCGTGATGCGCCATGGGCGTTGACCGTCAACGCATTGAGTCAATATGGCTATTCACCAGAAGTAGGACAACACATTGAATTTGATATTTAATTTATGAGTCTTTAGAATTCCTCAGATATACCACATGCATGTTTTGGTATATGGTACTTTGTCTTTAAATTGACAGAAAATGATTTCCGACAGATATCCCTTTTCTTGGCGCCAAAATACACCGAAAATATTCCCGAGGCGACATGTTTTTTTATTTCTGAACAAGATGGTGGATATGCACCAAATATGGGGTCAATGCCGCCATTATCGACCTAATATGGGTTCACCCACCGTCACTATGTATCGACGCTGATTGCCAAGTCGCAAGAGTTGACATACTAAAGTAACATCATTATACGTGTAGAACAGACTTCGCTGCAGCCTTATAACATAGGATATCGCCGTAAAAGAAATGTAGTTTTCGGTTCCAAGAAATATGCATGTTTCTTACGCAGCGTTTATAAGTTAGCCCACCGTACTCACGTTATCCTATATCTACAGTAGTCCATTTTAAGGGTGTGATAACGCCACCTACCAGACTCGTATTTAAATTAGCGCAGTACTATTTTTAGCTCAGTTTTATTTGCACATTCGATTTCTCGCATTGTTGTGCGAGGATTCATACATGTATATGACAAAATATTTCCACAAAAAGTCTTTTATCCGATGCACGGTCGTCATAGCGTCCCGTCTATCAAACACAGTGATAATGTGAAGCATTTGCAGCATCCACTAACACTGAAGATCAAGATACTTGTTCGGTTGGTCGAATGAGGATGTCGTGTACCTGGAATATATATGAATGTGTCAAATTAGACATTAAAGAATGATTGTCATCTCATCACTTTCACGCAACGAACAAGTCCACAATATATCTTTAACGGATGATCATCATTTCATTGGGCGAAAACACTTATTATATTATTATATTCATTATACACGAGTCCTACCACCAGACTATGTCCGATGACTTTAGCTGAACAATAACGGGATATCGAGCGCATTACGAGAAGCAAAATAAAAAACAAATCATACTTAATGTTTCACTTTTTGTACAATTCCCCATGGCGTACAAACGCAAAAATTTCTTCATCGTCGACTATAATTACATAAATTAAACAATTGAAACTTAGTAATCACTCACCCTCTACATTTACACTATTAGCTCATTCGGGATTCAGACAATTTGTTTTATTAATTACTCCGACGGTCAAAACTTAATGACCCCAATCGATCTTCAAGTCATTTCTTAAATATATGTAACTTGAAAATCTATTTTCAGCACCGATATAAAACTGTAGATGCATATAAGGCATTTATATGACACTATTGTGACTGTATCGTGATATAACTGCATAACCCAATCAGTGTTTTTATATTTTGTTTACCTTAATCGACGTGTTGGGGCTGATATACCATAAAGCAACGTAGTGTAAACCCTAGATACCCCAAAGCAACGTATTTGAGTATCTTGCATCGTAATGTAAAACTACGTATATTGGAGTCTTGAGAGCCCCAATATGAATATTTCGGAGGGAACTGGTACCCTTTATATAGTTTTGGAGAGCTGCATGGGCACTATGAATTCCATGAATATCCAATTCAGCTACGCCGGGCGTAGTAATGCAGAGTAGACATTCATCGTGGCATGATCTACATGAGTACCAGAATCGACGTATTTACCTGGACGTGGGGTGCAGCTGATAGGGAATATATCACCGCATCAACGATGTCGTCAGCTTGTAGAGACTACAAAGAAAATAGCAAATGTATAGACGAAAAGCTCCTGCAAGTAATTGAGTTTGTACTGATTTATGGTCAATGGAATATAGTTTTTGTAAGCTGTTGGGTGGCGAAATCTCGGCACACAAATCGGATACGAATTATCATATTTTTAAAGCTTGAAATGTGGTGTAGTCCGATTTAGGAATGAAGCTAGCTATATATGCAAGGTAATCACACGCTCTCGTGAACGGAACATAACTACACCTCCATTGCAACATGCCTGAGTGTGTCAATGGAAAATATCAGATATCTCATTTACATGTCATTTTACAGAGATTGAAAAACAAATAATGACATGGATAGTGACGATGGTCTGTGCTGACCACTTTCCAATAGTTCTTTGATTGTCCACGGGAAGAATTCGCAAGAGTTACAAGGTAAAAAAAATGCATGACCATATTCAATATTCAAATTATACACACTACTGTTTTCCCTACATCAAATTCGTGTTTGTGCTAACCTGTAGGCTACTGTACACCGAACGCGCCGTGGTTTCGTCGAAACTCCGTGCCATGAATTCTGTCTCGACTATTCCCGGACTGATACTCTGAAACCAGAACAAAGAATGGCGGTTTCAATCATCGTGTTTTGGCCGCGAGAAAAAAAAAGCAAAATACACCAAACATGTCCCACCACACAGCTAACATCTGTAGGTTTTCTATACCATACAACTATTAGATGGTACCCATGCAAATAGGAAGTTTTGATGGTCAGATAGAGACTATATTATCCAGAAGCTAGTCACCTATCTGATATTGAACGCAACAGGCAAATGATTCCTACACACTTGTCTTGCAGACATTACTTCAAATACTGATTGCATCGAGTATTACACAAAGCAGTGTTCCCCAGTCTATTGTGCAATCTGGTCAACCAAATGCTGTGATATCCACAATCTTGTTTTCGGGTCGAGTTAGATCATGCATATGGTTCCAAATGGCTCCTCACATAATTGTCCAGACTGGGATTTTCGGTATATTATGCTGAATTGTGGACAAAGGGCTGCTAACACATGATCGGATGTTCGTGTTTACCCATGATCAATATGAACCCTTCTGATTACGATTGTATGTGGTCTACCTTGTTCGTCGAAAAACAAGCCGACAAACTGGGGAATCATTCCCGTGCAATTGTATCGGCCACTCTGGACAAAAGCATTCGATGTCATCAAACCAAAATCGCTGAGAATAGTCTACCGTCTATGTGGATTTCATGGCACGATGAGTATTGTGGAGAGTATATGTGAAATGCTGCGATGTTCCGGTTTAGAATAAGCTCTACACAGCAAACACCGAATCGGGTTGACATGTTTAACTTTGCGTGTAGGTGTTTATTTTCTATACACCGCGTATAGATAATACACATATCGTTTAGGTTTTGTGTGTATATGTATTGTATTTAGTTTGCAATTTATGCAACTATCACGGCAAATCACATGTTTATAATTTAATATATACGTTTGTCAGCCAGACTGCGTTTTTCTAAGTATATATATAACACATTTATATAATCTCAATATTTCACGAGGCGCTATAACATTAAAACACCTACTGTTTGTGTGGAAATAAACGTGGCGTTTAGGTTTCAGTCAAATGTATAGGAGAAAATGACGTCAGACAACACGTGTTAATTTCGCTGGTGGGCAAAACAATTTGTCATTTTTCTCAAACGTTTTGCAATAGAAGTACCTTTTCTGACAAATTTATTGGTCGGCATCAATTAAAACTTCACAATGTCCCTATTTAATTATATATGTAACAATATTTCCAAAATATTACCTGACAAACTCTATTTAAATGATTAAAGTAAACAAGCAACACAGTGTCGTCGCCAAAGCCCAGATTTTACATAGGGTCCAAATATGGGCTTTCAGCACTGAACCAGTTAAGAATAAGTCACAATTCATCAAGCTCTTGTCCCGCGTGCATTGGAATAGCGGACACACTGCGCAATGATGGTGACGCATATGCATTATGGCCTTTAGCACATAAAATGGAGTTGTTGCCGACGACACTGATATATTATTAGCTCTTCTAGTTTATCATTGAACTTCGGAGTTTGGTGGGGTCAATTTTATTCCCGGGGCAAAAAAAGACATATAATAAAAAGATAGAGTTATTCAGAATAGGAGATTCACACGAAGTCGTTGTCTCGAACATGCCATTTATAGACGCATGGACACAAGATTTGCTATGTTCGGCCACGAAAGACGAATATGGTGAGGACCTGTAGCGCATAGCCGATGTAACGTGTATTTTTGACGCAGAACAAGCTGACATCGGCCATGCTGGTGCCCAGATATTTGTTCCTGTGTAAAATTGAAAGAAATCTGAATATGTTGCGATATGCAAATGGTGTCATCGGGCAAAGGGCTGCCGGTCCCTGAATAATTGGCGCCCATCGAGCGTGCAGCTTTTTTTTTACCACAGTCCATCTGCAAATAATGATTTGAAAGACACTGGAAAATCCATATTCTAGACCCCGTGAATGAGGCTGGCAGACGGAAGGTGAATACCTCGTTCCGACTGTGACCGATATCGCTCCAGAACCAGAAACTCTACACAAGATTGTACGCTGTACGTGTAAGCTGTCGAGAGCAATAACATAGTGGCAGAAAATAGACACGTGTAAGAAAAATGGACTCAAGTGTGTTGTTGCTTGTGGTGACAGTCGATGCTCAGGTTGGATTAACTCTAAAAAATTAACATTTGACAATGTATTCTATGCCGGTGACTAATTTGACATCTGTGTTGAGCTTCTTTGAAATAGGTCTTCCACATATCTACGATTAAGAAATGTTAATGATAGATCGATGGTGCTATATATTACGCAGCATTACCCTAGCACCTAATCGATTCTGTTAACGTCTTTTTGTTTAACTTTTTGTAGTCAATTTGAATTGGGGTGAAATGCAAATGGACTAATTATTTCGCACAGCTATGAAAAAGTGATACTTTAATCGATAGAGAGTGGCTTCATAGCCGAAAATGTTGAACTTTTGAGCGACAAAACATGTGTTATTAATTGATATATTCAGAAATCACCATTAGATCACATTAACTATCCCTTATAAAGACGTATGATTCGATGTGTCAAAAATGTGTTTAAATGTCAAAAGTAATGTTGGCGGCCATATTGGATTGTCCGATCGAGTTATGATCATATAATTAAAAACAACATATTCTTAAAACGAAACTGTCAATATATGTCCGTTGTCATAGTTCTCGGTAGCTAAATTTCATTTTAAAGTAAACGGGTCATTTTATCGGGAAATGGTGACCATATTGGACGCCATATTGAATTACAAAAAGTGCTCATTAGCCGAGTTGGGATATGTTATTGAGGATATATTACCCTTCGAAATGGAACAAAAGCCAACGTAGTCCAAATTGTTTCTAGAACAACTCTTTTATCGACCAGACAATATTTGTTCAGTAACTTTATTCTCATCCGTTCTGATAGGAAAAAATGCTATTGTGTTGAACACCAGTATATTTTTCGGTAACATAAACCACTGTCTGCACCAGTTAAGGTCACATGACTGTTTGCGCTCCAAAAAATAACTAAAAATATTCGGTTTTGAATTTGTCCCGGTATTGAACTAGATCGATAAATACTTGAACTACGCATTGAAGTCATGAAAAATACAGCTTTGAACACGATGTTTGTATTCCAAACATTCAGCAGCCATTTGTTCGGCATGGAGCATAAACGAGTGTTCCATATGTGTCTATTGGCATTGTATGAATGGAGAGCGTTTCTGTCAATTATATGGGAAACATTGAACATAGTTAGAAAATGACTGTGACCATGGACAGTATTTTTCAGAGAACATGAAGCCGGTATATCAACATTTGGTGTATTTATCAACCTATCGTTTACCGCCTTCCAATTTCCATAAACAAAATTGGCAGCTCCGTTTAAGTGTCTTATCATTTCAATGCATGCACTACCTTGAGTATCTAGCTTTGTGTATATTTAAGATTTGGTTCTTAAAATCAAACTGAATTGCCATGGCTACCAATGCTGAAAATGCGCCATATTATTTAATTTGGTTGCAATAGATACGTTACCGTAGTCCGTATATGAGTCTTCTTTTCTCGTAACTCGTTCCTAACACCCTCAGCGATGGCTGTAACTGCGAACTTTGATGCGGAATACACGTGGTTGTTAGCATTGTTTATCACGCGATGCCCCGACATGCTGTATAGAAAAATATGCAAGTTTTCATATAAATAACGCAGCAATTTCCAACATGCCCATCAATATTGACAATGCCGTAAGAAGATATGTTCGTAAATTTATCGGCGTGCCGTGTGATAGGCAGGTTAATGACAAAATGGGACATATTTTGTTCCAACAAAATACGTGACGATAGAGGATGTCTCCCAAATCTGTTCAATCGTTGTAAAGATCCCGAATCGATGGCCAGTGGAAATATCCTCAATCGATAACCAATGGAAATGTCCTGATTCGATATAGCCAATGGAAGTGTCTTGAATCGATAGCCAATGAAATGTCCTGAATCGATGGCAAATGTAAATTTCAGACAGACAATACGTGTAGGTTGAAACTGTTATGGTAGTTTTGGTAGCCTATTTATTCATATTAGAACATTGCATTGTCTGTATCACAAGTTTATTGCCATTCATGCTGTATTCAACAAGTGTGTGCTGTTATCTGTGTCCACTGACATAATGTACATACACACTGTACCACTAACATAACACATGACAAAAGTGTACTAACTTTCTGATATGTTGTTTGTATATTTGCACACTCACAGCACCACAGTAATAGACTATGAGTATCCAATAGCCATCCATATGGATATTTTAATAAAAGTAATCAAAATGTAATCATGATTACAGGTACATTTGAAAGTAATCGATTACGATTACGATTACTTGTAATCAAGAAATGTCATGATTACTGATTACAGACGATTACTCCAAATTTTGTAATCGATTACTTTGATTACGATTACTGATTACGATTACCCCAACCCTGGTAGTTTACAATAACAACAATGTGTTAACTATGTCGATATTAGACAAAGAACTGATGGTTTTCATATAGCGCTTAACCAATTTAAACATTACACTATTATCCAAGTAATTAGTACAAACCAACCCATGAACCGACTGCATTCATCATATTGTATGCAGGCGCTGACTGGTACTCGTTTAACGCATGATTTAACCCTTTGGGTGCCAGGGGCCGATCTCATCGGCCCTAAACCTACAAAATATGTCTGTTAAAGAATATAAGAATAAATTATTAAATTTGTAAAAAATTGTAAAAAAAAACAAATTGTTAGGCCAATGCATTCTCTTATATATGCGAGGCGACCTATGGTCGACTCGCATGTATAAGTGAATGCATTGGCACAGGGTATATGGGTTGATACACAAATCGACCTGGCACTCAAAGGGTTAACGCAGTTATCTCCCCAATAAAGTTATACTTCTGTATTCACTTATACGACTTTTACGATCGAGGTCTTATTACATTGAGTTTTCGCTCCTCTCATTTCGCACACACGCATTTATCCCCCCAAATTGGTCACAAATAACCTTTCCGAATAATAGTGACATATATTGCGGAAACTGTTCATAAAGCTTAATTATGTTAACTCGTGTTGTGATTTGTATTTAGCACTCGATTATGAACCACTGTCCGCATACATAGGCCTCGCATCGCCTTTCCGTGTACGACCACTGGATATAATTGGTCGCTCTGTGTTTTATCATGACACCAGTGGCATTAGATTGCATTACATTACATTGCAATACATGTACAAAATAATTTCGCTTCAAAATATATAGCTATTGTCAGATTGTATTACACTCCTATGTGCTATTTCCAATAAAAACGCCGTTAATTAAACATGGTAATGTCACTAGTGAATTATGTCATTTCTCGTGACGTCATTGACGTTACCTCGCTTTAATAGTGGTCTTGACTGAAATTTCGGTGGTTGATTTTTCTCCACATCGCGACTTTCATGCACTAATTCTGTGTGTTCTAATCATATTTGGTGAACCAAATTGATGCTGAAGTGTAATAAATAGAGTAATCAATTGGTTCCGGGATTTGCGTTGAATGATTCTCTCGAGGTGGGAGACGTTTAGGCAAGAAACTCGTGCGCTAGTTTTAACGCGCACTCGTTTCTTACCGACGTCTCTCGCCTCTCGTGAGTTATTTTGGCGTAGTTTTCGAGACCAAATGATTACTCTATATATCCCTTACCCGCGAGCCTGCGAAACCTATAGCCTCGTTTCATAACAAAGTGAACAATGAACATCTCCATATAAGTTGTACTTCCTTCGTTAAGAACTGTTTTGTTACATTATGTCATGAATATGTTTTTTCATTTTCTTTTTTCATCTTATATCCACATATTAATATGTATTTACTCTCTGACTCCACAACTCATTTACCCTATGCATCTTCAGCAATGAGCCTGCAACTGAGCCAACGTCGCGCCGATGGAACTATTATCAAATGAAAAAGCCTACCTACACACTACCTAGCACCATACATTATCATCGATATGATCCAGGATAACTATTACCGCTCTAGGGTATAGGCACATTCTATAATCGCGCGCGACATGCGAAACGCAAAGAGCGATGTGATCCGTATACGTCCAAACTTCTACTTTATTACGTAAACTTGTCTATGAGTGGAACACCAACTCAAGCTCATTAGATTACTACTCATACTTCCAATCGTGAACTCCGACGAAATGTTCATGAATCGCGTCCTATGTATTAAAAGTAGAGTACCAAGATCCGCTCCTAAGGATCTTGCCACAACGCCCGCATGGCTCAGACAATTGCTATTAATTTCCGGCGATATGTTGCCTAACCCCGGACCTGGAACAGACGGTGAACTATCAGTGTTCCACTTGAATGTGCAGAGTATTTTCCCGAAACTTGTTTTTCTTTCCACATAAATCCAAAACTATGACGTGTGTGGTTTCACAGAGTCCTGGCTTAGTACACAAAATGAACAAAACGGTTTGCTGATACCTGGTTTCCACGAACCTGAACGTAGAGATAGACTTCATACCGATACAACAGGGGCGGTGTTATTGTGTCTGTCAATAACACTATAGCATTTAAACGTAGAAATGACAGGGAAAGAAGTAATTTATAGAAAATTTATGGATCTAAATTATATTGAAAGGGAAAAACGTTCTAGTCGGTATCTTTTATCGCCCACCAAATGTACAATGCTGGGGCGAAATCTAGGGGAATATTGGAGATGTAGTCAATGCCAATGCATCCCATAGAATAATCATATGCGGAAATTTGAATGAAAATCAGTTTAATCCAGCAAATTCCAAACGGTCCTCCATCTCAACATATTTCTCCCTCCAGCAAGTTATAGATGACTCGACAAATTTTACTGAATTCTCAGAAACACTCATATATATATTGTATTGATCAACAGTAGCTGCACACGAAAGGAAAGTGGAACATTATAACCCTTCTTTTGTGACTTAGTTCGCTACCACGTCTCGGTTTATGTAAAAAATGAAACTTGTGAAACAACTAGACCGAAAGTACATAACAAACGCACAGTATATATGTTTGAACAAGCAGACTTATCCACAATAAACAACCCAACACAATCATCTGAATGGACCCAGGCATTTAACAACTTACCACTTGAGGATCTATGTGGCACTCTGACGCACAAACTAACTGAGCTTATGCAAAAAGGTATTCCCTACAAGTTTATCAGCTGCAAGCAAGACGAGCCCGATTGGATGAACCCACGGATTAAATATTTAATTAGACAACGAAAAAGGATTCATAAATCGGCAAAAAGAAGAAATACCTCAGATTCATGGAGCAAATATAGCCAAATTCGAAACTAAGTAATTTCCGAAGTTAGATCGTCTAAACAATTTCATTTATTAAAAGTTCAAGAAGTCCTCAATGATCACAAGACAACAGCTGGCAAATGGTGGAAACAATTTAATCATCTTTCCACAAATAGGGCTGAAACTGTGCATCCTTTAGCTTGGCAGGGCAAAGTTGTGTCGTCGGATGAAGACAAATCCGAGGTGCTAAATGGCTACTTCTGTAGCATTGCATTTCTCGATGGAACAAAACAACCCCCACCTCCAACATCGGATGGTCCCAATCTGATCACACTCAGTGATATACATATAACTGAGCTGGAAGTTTATAATGCTATAAAAGAACTCAAACCTGATAAGGCATCTGGACCTGATGTTATTAGCCCGCATCTGTTAAAGAACAGCACAAGCTTGAGTAAGCCTCTTTCCAAAATCTTCAACCGTTTTATCCGAGAATCATACTTTCATCCGCAATGGAAAAGCGCAAAAGTTGTACCAATACATAAAAAAGGGGATCAGACCAATCCGGCGAATTACCGACCAATCTCACTTCTAAGCTGTCTAAGCAAGTTATTTGAACAATGCATCGCCAAACACCTTATGGCATATCTTCAAGCGAATAATATTCTAACCAAACGCCAGTCCTTGTTAGTTCCCGCCGATTCAACTGCCTATCAGCTTTGTGACACATTTGACAAAATTAGTAAATCTTTGGACGAAGGGCGCGACATTCGATTAGTATTTTTTGACATAAGTAAAGCGTTTGATAAAGTCTGGCACGCGGGTCTACTTTTTAAAATTCATGGAATAGGAATTCGCGATAATATGCTGTATTGGTTCAAATCATACCTGTCCGATCGCCAACAGCGTGTAGTATTACGCTCTGGTCAATCAACATGGGGGAACATAACTGTAGGAGTGTCGCAAGGGTTACATTGGGTCCTATCCTATTTATTGTTTTTATTAACGACATTGTTGACATCATGACATGTAATATTCGTCTGTTTGCCGACGACACTTCGATTGTACTGATAACTGATGACCCTAACACTGGGGCAATTATGATGCAGCAGAATATTAAACGATTTGAAGAATGGTCCTCTACATGGCTTGTTAAATTCAATGAACTTAAAACAGAGACATTGACATGCACCCGAAAACGCAATACTCTAAACCACCCAACTCTTACAATGAATCAACAGCCCATTAAAGAAGTCAATTCACACAAGCATTTCGGTGTTATTTTGAGTAAAGATGGTTGCTAGGGTCCCTACATCAATGCAATGACGAATACTGCCTGGAAACGTATTTCCCTACTAAGACATTATCGATTGTATCTTGACAGAGCTAGTCTTGAAAAATGTTACTTCACTCTGATTCGATCAGTTATTGAATATTCGTGTATAGTCTGGATTGGTTGTTTGCAACAGGAATCTGATAATATTGAAGATATACAGTATTGGAACGTATGCCACTAGGTATGTCAGTAAGTCGACACTTCTTGCATATACTGGCTGGGAAACCTTAAAATCACGACGTGAAAAATACAATCTGAAGCTATTCTACAAGATGGTTCATGGCCAGGCACCAATATATCTAAGAACTGTAGTACCTCCAACTCACAAACAGATATCGGGGCGTGTCACCAGACAATGAAATTGTTTTATAGTCCCAGTTTTCGATAATGAATATCACAGAAGATCCTGCATTCCCTCGACAACCACGCTGTGGAATAACCTCGACACAAGCAAGGTTGCCATGGATTCGATAGCGACATTCTCAAAGTCATTGAATTCTAACTTGAACAATATCCCTAAATGGTTTTATTATGCCTACACACGCAACGCGCGGGTCTTGCACTCTCGACTTAGACTGCACTGTAGCCACTTAAATTATCACACCTATTCAAATTTTGTTTCTGATCAACCCATGTATGCTTGCGGTAAGCTAGAGGATACCGAACATTACTTACTCGAATGCGAAAGATACTACTACACCAACGTGTCTGGCCTTTGTAACATTACAACCGAGGTGCTACTCCGCGGTTCCACTGAACTCTCACATGACGATAATATAACAATTTTCAGAGAAGTACAAACATATATCCTAAGCACCAAACGATTCAATTAGTAATGGCCCCGATGACTCGTCTGTTAAACCACACACGTGAATAATAACTTGCATAATAACCAAATCAAATCGGAAGATATGCAACAATGGGCTAGATTATAACCTGATCACAAAATAACACACTCCGCGTGCGAATTCAATTGTGAACTGTTACCGTGGTGCGATGTCGGCTCAGAGGCTATAGGCCGGCTCTTCAAAATCGTTATATCTACATCAGATTATCCATATATCTTTAAATTCTCTTCTATCTGAAACAATACTATCTAATTCTCCCCTTTTCTCCCACTGATCTGATATCAATTTTTCTAATACCATTATTGTATTACTAATACCAGCTTTAGTCTCACTTAAACCGTTTATTACATAAAACTTAATATCGACACACCTATCTACAAAAAAACAAATAAACGCCAACTGTGAACTTAAAATTGTCTGAAATACATCGCACTTAATACAAGCACACTCACGTTGTGGGCTCGGTCACACCATAATCGGAGACGACACATATAAGCTATCAGTTTGCTGTCGAATCCCCTCCATACCATATCTTGTTATTATATTGTAATTACTTTATGAATTAGATGGATTAAATACTGTTTACAACGCATGATTGGTGCGTAGCCAGTACTGTACGAGCCACCTTGCTCAGGGGTCACAACTTGGACCGATATTCGACCAGCGTACAATCCAACAATTGCTCGTCGGTCAAATCGGCCAAGCCACTGTCATGTAAAAACTCACAATGTACCAACGGCGGGCTGCGAATTCTTCTTAATACAGGCTTGAAAAAGTACTTGAATTTTCCGCTTGTATTGGAAAGTCCTCGAATGAATTGTATTCCTTGAAAGGTACTTGAATTCCCCACTACTAGCTTGAACAGTACTTGAATTCTAGTCATCGCGGAGTTTGATAGGGGAAACTGTACATATAATTGAAGATTACAAGTGTATATATTATATATTTAGATTAGACTATTAACTTGTAATTGCTGTTTGCTGTTATTCAACCTCAAGTACACACATGCCTCCATTGAAAATAGGTGAGACTAAGTTTTGTTTTATCAGATGTATAACATAGGTATCATCACAATCATGAATATTTATGACTGACATTTGCTATAGAGCTCCAAAGGAATGAAATAATTATGAATCATTAAAATACCACCATTGAACTACTTAAGGATATTTTCTAAACACTAATTGTACAATATGATATATACTCAGAATTCAAAATAGACCAAGAATAAATTTGTGAGGTAGCGCCATTTAAAAAAATATTTTTAGTATCTAAAATGTGGATACATGGACTAAGATTATATTATACTGAACTATACTTAGCTACTAGTATTTATGAACTTTTCCAGATGGCTGAATCCATGGTACCAAGTCATATCAAAATATGCTTTTTGGCTACAATTGGAAGGAGTAAATCAGCAAACTGAAGTGCCAGGAAATGGCTGAGATTGCACCAAATGACAATGTTAACCCTTTGGCTTCTGTGGACCTTGGCGGTCCCCAGACCCCCGGTATGTTGTGGCAAGCCTCGCTGCGTTCGACAGAGCTTTTCAGCCTTGAATTTTATCTAGCCTTGCCTGTATGAATCCTGTTCTCCGTCCGACACGCTGACCACTCAGCCACGGAGCTGGAAAGATGCGAATATTTTCCAAGTCTCAGTCATAAATGACTTAAATTGTCACCTGTTTTTAAAACAATTAGGGGTGTTCAGTTGAACATGTCGAATCAGTTGGGGTGTGCATTTGGAAACTTTTCAATTGAACATCACCTCCAAACAAACAATCTTGCCACATCACGTTTTTATCAAAATGTCACGGTATTGTCACATATTCTTAAGGAAGAATATATGTCCATCGTCTACTTTCCTCTCCTCCAATGACCGGTATGTCTCTCTTGTGCATATCATCAACGCCAAAACATTAACCTGCAATGGTAACACGTTCGTGCAGCTATAATCTAGAAATCACCATGTTGATTTCATGTGAAGCATTCGGCCGTGTGGTCTTCGTCAGTATGTAATATATTAATACGGCTATGTAAATGCAGTTGCATCAATGATATCTATTAAATACAAACGAATCCGAAAGCTTTAATACTTGCTGACTGTTTTAAACAATGTCCCTTCATCTCAATATCATTGGGTGTACCTTTGGTGTAATCTGGAACCATCATATTAAGCGTAGCCCTCTCTTTATTTTGCCACATTTTTGTGTTCAGAATCAACAACAGTTTCTGCAGTCAAAATGGACAAAATTTCCATCACACATCATTTGAAATATCACTGAACAACATGCAATCTGTTTTATTATATATATATTTATTAAAAAAAGCAGACGATTAAAGTAAACAAGTGTTTTCGTGAGAATTTGAAAATCTGGTTCGTCTAATGAATTTTTGGGATTTCGTAGGTAACGTAATACACGTGTGTAGACCGTGGGCAGTCTACCGCAATTCACATAACGGTAACCATGCAACCGTGACTAATTCATTCTCAGTCATATACATGCATATGTTAATTGCTTTCAACGTTTGGCACATTTTGCCATCGCAGGAAGCAACTGACAGTAAATGCTCTACAATGATTCGTGCTGGGAAATAGGCACCATTGCTTTCTCTCTTATTTGTTATTTCCACTTCATAGATAAGTCTTTGTCATCCTTAAATGTATTGATCTCCAAGACATACTCATACAATACCTGAGACCATGTTATTACCGGAGATCAAACGCGCACAAGGTAACAAGGTATCAGCACTATTTAATAGCTGCAACAGAAACAATTACCAATAATCTCTCAATCTTTATCAAAAAGATGATCTGTATCTTCCGGAACTCTTGGGGATACATTTTCGGAAAACAAGTAAACCCCCTTCAAAACTATAACCATGTTTACGCATTTTACCAACACTTTATATGGAATGACCCCAACACCAATATAATAGTTTATGTCTATATATGGGCTATATGGTAGTACCATATAAGCTCAAAATCACCAATAACACATGTCCAATGTCGCACTGCAAATCCACGTAATTGTACACTGTACTATTTGAATTTGTACCTGTACCTTACACTCTGTAATATCTTTAATTTTGTGATCAGAGAAATTGAATTGAATTTACAAGGCATGTATAATTAATATCGATAAGTAATTCATTTATTTATCGACCTAATGTGAGCCCCGAAATGTGACTGGTCATACGTTGCAATATTTCGTATATAGGCTGGAAGACTGTGCGTCGCTTCGCTTAAGATCTGTTCATGCAGGATTTTAGTCCATTTTGTTAATCTTAATTTCTTCTTTGTTTGTTTCTTTTTTCTCTCGTTTTTTTCTTTAGTTTTATTTCCTTCTTGTTGAATTGCTATGCTGCTGAGAAATCTGGTGTTGTTAAGAAAATGTACCATTATTTTGTATAAAGTTAACAATTCCGTGGTGTTCGGATAATCTGAACATATCCATTATACATGTAAAAGAACAGTCATTATTGTGTATAAAACATTCAAAACATAAATTTCGGAATATTTTACTATTGTTTGTATAATTTGATGCCTGTTCATGTCTATTTGCAAATACCAACGCAGCCATTGTTTAACTTTTCAAAATTATATATGTTCTTGAATGTTTCATTCAGACGCTGGCTTTTTTCTCAAATCGCTCGGATTAGCCAAATACTACGAAAATGACAACAAAGAGAAAAAATATTACACTCTTTCGTAACGGCATCTGTTTGGTCTACCAACAACATTACAATTCAACACCACTTGACCAGCCCCCAAGATTATAGCACACCAGCGGGACCAATTGACGAGGGTGATATTGTACTCACATTGAAAGTTTCTCTCCACGCATCAGTGCTTCCAGACAGCAAAGACGCTGGTTGAGCGATAAGTCCCGCGTTATTGACACACACATCAACACCTCCGAATTTCTTCTCAATGTCGGAAAACATCGACAAAATCTGTGCCTCATCCGTTAAATCGCACATCATCGCATGAAGTTTACCCTTTTGGTCTTTGATGTCATCTGCCATCTCCTGCAACGCATTGGCGATTGATAAATATAGCTTGATGTGTGTTCGCTGTTTATTGTAGGTACCCGCATATAATTAAGAAACATATATATATATATTAACAGATATATATATACTTTGTCTATATGAAACATACTGACCTATGATAAATGAGTGAGCCAGTTAACGTTTATACATCTAGCCACCACTTTGACAACCAACCCCGTTTGCGGGTGTATCATATTTTTCCAAATTGTGGGGTGTATTACATACCAAATATCATTAAAATCCGAATGACGATGACCAAGATAATAGAGCTTCAAAGTTCAAAGACGGAAGGACGCACGGACGCACGCACGCACGCACGGACGGAGCCCAGTTATACCCCTCGCAAACGAATTAAGAAAAAATATGAATCGTTTTACACGATGATGGTGATTTTACAAGACTTTGATAACATGTATGTTATATGGCACGCACCCACTTCGCAGGCCTCGAGTCTGCACTGTGACAATTTGGTTATTTCCTTACGTATCGGCATATTCCGATCCCCGGTCGGAACACGAGACCGCCAATAGATTACTGATCAAAATAAGGGGAGATTGGAGTTGCTTCAAAGATGCACGCACGTTACATCATAACAATAGAGTTACCACTCCTAGATTAGCATACAGTCAGTAAATATATTTAAAGCGACTACTCACTGGCATAATTTATATAATGCTCATGCACATAATTTCTATAGTACACCAATGTCCGGTGCTATGCTCGATTCATTGTGAATGCTGGAACTTTCTAACATAGTCAATTTTGAAGAATGGCTCTTCGCGGATCAAAATGGTGGAGCCCCCGGCGCGCGCCCCCTTATTTTCGCCAGAGCAATGAATTTTTGCGAGGTGTCCTCGCGCCATTTGTCTCGGGCGCCCGAAGATTCCGCACTGAATATTGCTAACATGCACGCAAATACAGCAGTTTACATGTTTTACATTACTCCAATGTATAGTTATTTTAACTGTGTGTTGAAATGACTTCAATTTGGTATTCCGCGCGAGATGTATTGCCATGCAAGGGGCGAATCCAACATCCTGAGATGAGGGCCCCGGGCTACTTTTCGCCATGCAGAGCAAACAATTTCTGCGACATTTTGTATCGGAGTATCGGAAAATATCTCGCCCAGTGCCAAGTTTTGGGCGCCCGAAGTTTCAACACTATTTCTATCAAAAATATATATAGCAATTCTAAAAGTGGAGTCAAAATTTAGATAATTCCATTTACATGTATATGTAAAGAACAAATGAATGACAAACATGAGTCGTCTACAGTGCACTCTAGGTTATACAATGTAGTCCGATCAACGCTCGGACTATATTTAGATTATCTAAAGGCACATACGCCATACTACTATGGTATACATGTACCGTATACATGTCGTATATTTTCGAATTATTATAGAAATACATTTTTGCTGGTTCGTTTCCAATGGTATATATGTATGGCATTTAAAATTGGTTATATCTTCCATCACATGTTGTGCCACCCTAATTGGAACAAATGTGTGATAACAAGACATCTTTAGGTCACGACAAATACGCATCTGCCATTGCTTAATAAAAAAAAGTCCTTCAAAACATCGGTTTTCATGTGTCGTTGTCGTCATTAGTCAGTTGATTGACCGAACATATATTTATTCATGACCCAAACATTTACACAATAGATATTAATCTACATACAATAGTTTAATTAACATTATGGATGCAACCAGAATGTAGATGAATAGGTGATTGGAATACTAGTTAATCAGTTCGGTGTCAGATATTTTTTGGTGAAAACTGTGTTTAGGGTAATAAAACGAGTACATGATTGGATTGTGATCGGACCACCGTTTGGCTTGTATTGGTGACTTATTTTGCTGGTGTATCATGACGCTTATTGCTATTAGAAGTAACACTGAAAAAATCAGAATGGTCAATGGAGGAATTAAGTGGTTGGATAGATGCATTGTATTGCCAACCGAAACACCTGTATACTAGTACTGTCTAGAAGCCATAGGCGACCCGGTGATTCCGGGGGCTTATTCCATGGGCATGTCCGGCACGCCAAAATCATCATGTCGCCCAGATAATTCACCTTCATTTGCACAGATTTTCAGAAAATAAGTTAACTGTTCAAAGAAGCTTTGATCTTCCATCACTAACCTTCCATAGTATACCGTAATTGTACTGAATGTTAATGTCACTCGTTCCATGTAGACCTAATATAAAGTAATATAAACTGGGCCCAGAACACAGGAAAACTCATAGTTTTGAATGTAGCATACGAAAATTTCCCGGGCCCCACCTACGAGACGGGGTTAAACCCCCCCCCCCCTGTCGTGCTCTCCAACACTCGCCGGTCAGCGGCTCGGATGATGCTACGCATCATATATACAACAATACATAGCACCCCCCTTTCAAATTTTATGGATCCGCCACTGTCGTCGGACCCCATACGACCCAAACAAAGTAATAGGTCCGTGTCTATTTTCCGTCTTTACATAAATGTACCGCTTTTGATACTACCCACAAAAAATTATCACCAAATTTTCAAACATACCCCCCCCCCCCCCCATTAAATACCATGTTAATTATTTCACCCACTCTGGATCAATATTCATCTAGGTATAATATTCCCATGGTGGCTTTGATTTTTTTCTTGTTTTATAATTACTTTTATCCCAATCTTAATCTACCATTCGGCTGCCAGATGTGATTTTATGCTGACTTGAGTGTGGGTGACAGCACACCAAGGGGGATATTATTTGGTGTACTATAACCTATAGTGCTAATTGTAAACCCTGAAATATTATTTTGTGGCACGAATGTGTTTGCAAATATCCATCATGCTAACCTACCTCAATAGATGTAATGTTCCTGCTGCACGCGACAACAGTCATCCCCTCGCGAGTCAGTCTTCTGGCGATGGCGGCTCCGATACCCGCTGATCCACCCGTCACGAGAGCCACTCTTCCCAACCAACGATCCATAATACACACTCTGGAAAGACTACAGGGACGCCGAACGGTCACCCGAAATACAGGCAACAGCGACAAATTTTCGTTGTGAGAACTATTCTCCGAACTGCCACATAAGCACAAGCACGCTGTCAGATACAGACCAACGCATTCTATCAGCATACAAGCAATGCAAATAGAACCACATGTAAACAAGAGTCCCAGTTTACCGCTGTTCTATTTTTATCGATCGCCGATGTGCGTGTTATGAATGCATGCATGCACAGTGCGCAGTGAAATGTTATTGATATATTTAGTTAAAGGTCCATGGCATGGTTTAAACCCATATTTAGTTGTGATTGTGCGATTAAAATAGGAATCAAAAACACATACCTCACCCGTAGTCGGATATTCATTGGCTTAGCAAGTATAATTACTGCATGACCGGCAGAAGGTTACAGACCGACCGCATGCAGGGTTAGGCATGTACCACAGGGATGTTTACACTATACTTATACTATATATCACAATACAGATCCATCTTCTCTGCAACGAACGTCTTTTATTAAAACCATTCGTACGCTTCGTTCGTTTCCTCTGCTGGCAATAAATGAACGCGCAATATATTACACTATTGTGGTCAATTCGTTAGAGACATGTTTTGCGTGTATACATATAGTCTTCCCTAACCCCAAATAAACAACAATAACACTCTTCTGCCACGAAGCGATGTGCGCATTTATTGAGGACGCCATATATATAATTACATCCAGGGTGTGCACAATCACGGCAATTCATATTTCACTCACATTGTTTGTAATGTGAAGCACTGTGAAAACAATATCAAATTATAACTATATATTCACGCATTCAAAATAATAATCACACGAAACACTAAATTATTTCTCCCTGCTCTATTTACCTAGTCTAATGTTCCGTAGCCGTTCAGGAAAAACCATAGATAAAACCGTTTTGGGGAAAAAACCTATGGAAACCTGTCTCCGGAAAACTGTACAAGTGCCATGTACTGCTACGCAACAAAATTGGTGTCCGGAGTTCACACAAATAAATATAACAAACTCAATAAAAGTACTTTTGTAAACATAAAAAATAAGCACACTGTATATAAAGTGCAAAATTATCTTCTATATATCTCTTTGGGAAACCGAATTACATTCGTTTAGTTTGTAAAATTGTGTGCTATCGTCACGCGTTTCGCTTGAAAACTGACTCTACACAGAATATTCTCGATCGTTCACTAAAACATCACGTGACCAATATATGGGACTCCCCATTGGTCAATACTCCTGAGTTGTTTATTTCGTGCAACGGTACAAGACATAATTTTCCCGCTATACTTGGCGAAACGCGGGAAAATATAAGTCTTCCCTAACCCCAAATAAACAACAATAACACTCTTCTGCCACGAAGCGATGTGCGCATTGAAAAAGAACAAAGAGCGGCATGTAAACATTTACATATGTAACGAACGTGTTTGACATGACTTTAAATATATACATTGCAATGAGCATGGACAACAATAGTAATTACAACTTCAAAGATTCAGAGCTCTCGTCACACTGAGACGATTTTCCAGAGTATCTTTAACATAGCCATCCTTACACAAATCAGACCTCCAACGCCCATGGCGTTTTAAACATCTTTCTGTGACGTTTTTGCTTGCGGCTTCCGAAGCCCCTCCTGATCGTAAAGAATGCAGACCGATATTGAGATTTCCAGTAACCATCTTAAGTCTTTGTAAAATGCATTCCCTTGTCCTAGTGTAACTCAATATTTAGTTTTTAGAAATGAGTGAACATTTGCTTCCTGACCTATTTATAGGTCGGAACACAAACATATTTGATGAAAAATCCAAACCGGCTATATTTGAATATTTTAAAAACATTTTATGTGGACAAGCACAACTATCCCCCTTTGAAATCAACACCTCTTTTCCATCTCGATATTGGTCTGTCTTACTTTTCTTAATTGTAACTGCTAAATATTCATCACAAATTTGTATGTCACTACACATTAAATTACTTAGCTCATCGTATCTCAAAAAACCTGCAAAACTGATCAAAATCATACATAAATCGCGAATTACTGCCAAATCATTATTGTCAGTATACTGAGAACAAAGTTCCTTTAGCATGTCTGCTGTAACTGGCTGTTTCTTATTAACCACTTTAGAAGAGTTGCGCTTTGCTGATTCCAACATCATTTTCACCAAGCCGTTGCCGGTGGGGTCTGTTAAACCGTTTATGGTGTGCGCCCACTTAATCGCATAAAACAAAGCATTCACCGAACTCGACGAAGAGCCGGAGTCCATAGCGTCCGATATGAACATGGCGACATGAATTGGTTCTGCTGGCAAACAGCCAAAGTTTTTGGACGCACAGTATCTTTTCCATTTCATGAAAGAACTAAAGTATGTTTTATTGGTACCGTCACTTCTGGTCCCGATTAGATGATGTATTAGACGTTTCTCATATTTCCCGCCGTCATCGCACACCCCAGCAGCCGCCAACTTCTCTCGAATCGTAGGCCCCATGTTCAGCTCTGAAAATTAACCAATACACACGAATTAAGCAAACACAGTAGATATGTCACAGTATGATTAATCAAATCTTACTTTCAGTGCAATTAACTGAAAACTTGTAGATTTCTTCTGAAAAATACCGTTATTTCCTCTGCCCGTTTCAATCTTACACACCGGTAAAAACATGAACAGTTTGATAGCTTCATCGAAATGATTAGCCTTCGCATCGTAAATGATTGGCCAATAAGGAGCCGATACCCACTCAGGGATTATCAATGTACCATTCGCTCGTTCAGCGTACATTTTCTTAAATACTTTAATCACCGATCTTGGTGGAGGAACCAGCCAATTATTTTCGCCTTCCCAATTTTGCTGGAAAGCATCGATACCCTCGGTTCCCGGACACCACCATCGGCTATTAAACCGATTACATTTCGCATTGTAAACAGATGCAAATCGATCTACCGTGTGAGGACCCCATAGGTCCTCCAAAAAATTGAACATTGGAGGAGAAATTCCCCAATCATCAGAGTCTCCAACTCTACTTAGCAAGTCTGCTTTACAATTGTCCGATCTCGGTATCCAAATTGGACGGAAAAACACGTTATTCTTAGAACATGTGTCTTGAATTTCAGATGCTATACCGTGCAACTCTTTCTTTCTACTTCCAATTTTAAGAATTTTGACCACATTTTGATTGTCCGTAAAAATCTTTACATTTTAATTTTGTAATATTGGTACAGAACTCTTTAATACTCTATGAAGAGCCTCAATTTCACGCCACGTTGAACTCTTATCGGCTTCGAATTCATTCCAACAGCCTGTAACATTTAAAACATCAGCGGGATTTATATCTAGCTCAAAATTCGTTCCTTCGTTATATAAGCAAGCCATGTTTTCGTCGCGACTGCATTTAGTTGTAGTCAAATTACTAGAAGACGAATATACTTGCGTCTCGGTATCCACCGCCGTCTCTGTCATATGACATTGAGCAAAATTAGTCAAATGACTATTTGTTGTCATACTGATCAACTGACCGACAACTCCACCAATTGTCAACTGACGTTCTGTTAAACCATCGGTCAACTGACCTTTAATCTCATGATTATCGACAAAACCACCGTAACCCAATCCTGAAGCATCAAAATATAATGAACAATCAAATACTACCGTGTCTTTGAAATCCATAGGCGACGCGTTTAAACTGAAAACATTATCTCTCCAATATGTTAGCTCATCTCTCGCCTCCACAGACACAAATACCAAAGAATTCCAGCCCATCATGGAAACAATGCATCTATATAACGCCCTTGTATTTCTTTGGACTAAATCCCCAAATACTAATTTTAATGAACTTATCTGTCCTACTATACCAGCTAGAAACCTGACCGGTAAAATTGAAAAATAACAACTGAGTCAAAGCTGAATTAATACACATAACCAGTTTATTAATTCTTTCTTCCGAAACCTTCACAACACCAATCCTAGTATCCCAGATAAAACCAATCCAAGGAACCGATTGTTTAGCCACCCAACAAGACTTCTCCTCTGCTATCAAAAAACCGCATTCCAAAAGATCCGATCTAACTTTTACAGCCAACGCATTGGACTCTATTTCGCCAATGTCTGCCCAAATTCGGTCGTCTAAAGAATTATTATGCGATATCCAGAGGCCCTCCAGTATTTAACAACTTCCCTCATTAATTTTGAGAAAATAAAACTGGCCGACCCAATTCCAAATGGTAAAACAGCAAATCTGTAGAAAATAACACCACCGTCTACGTAAGACCAAGAGAAACCTAAATAGTCTCTATAATCTGGATGAATAACCAAATGGTGATAAGCAGATTTCAAATCAAACGTAAAACACCAATCACCAGTGGAAAACATGTCCAAAGCAACTTTGCCATCTTCGTATTTACAAGCAAAATCTGCAAGAAAAGAATTAATGTGTCGGCAATCCAAAACCAATCGCATCTTGCCCCGTTTTCCAAAAGCTACCGTCAATGGGTTAACAACCTTTGACTGATTTTGTATTAATTCAATACATCCCATTTTAAGTAATTTTTCTATTTCACCCTCTACAAAAACCGCATTTTCCCTTGCCGATCGATTATTTAGTAGAAAAGTTGCATCTGGTGAATCAATGAATGGAATTCGGTATCCTTCTTTAAGTATACTCAATATATACGGACTTGCTCCGATATGTTCCCATTTATCTAAATGAGACTTTAATCTTCCAACTGGAGAATTAATATTTTGAGTTAAAGTACACCCAACCCCAAATTGTAGAGCATTACTAGTTGTGGAATTCTCACATTCCTTTGGGCAAGTATTATTTATACTTAACTTATCAGCCAACTGGCTCTGCCTGTTCTGTGCACAAAAGGCAACTCTGTGTCCGTGTTTTCCACAGCCCCAACACGCTCCACTGAATCCTGCTTGATTACGATAGATTGGCTGAATAGACTGAGTCGGTTACTCCCCTACGGTAGCCCACCCGTGCTCCGAACTGTCGGCAATTTTGATAAGTTTTTGGCGGAATACTAAATCTGCAATACCTTCTGCTAACTTTTCTTGTGCAGGTTGAATCGAATTATTGTCCAATAACGCATCAGCCTCCTTTATCTTGTTTGCAATGGAAGTGTTAAACTTAAATTGGTCTTCACAACCTTTCCGCTTGAACACGTACTGATCTGCGCACGTTTCCTGACTTTTGGCGATTTGTAAGTCATTGTTCAGCTTTTGTGTGTGATCCAAATCACCTTTAAACGTGTGAAGCTGTGCCTTCATCATAGTTTCCATGCTGGATAACATTTCATTTTGGCAAGTAGTCATTGAGGCTTTTAAACGACCATCGATAACAGCATTCAAATGTGCGGCGTCCATTGTAAAATTGTGTGCTATCGTCACGCGTTTCGCTTGAAAACTGACTCTACACAGAATATTCTCGATCGTTCACTAAAACATCACGTGACCAATATATGGGACTCCCCATTGGTCAATACTCCTGAGTTGTTTATTTCGTGCAACGGTACAAGACATAATTTTCCCGCTATACTTGGCGAAACGCGGGAAAATATAATTCTGGCCGGTGTCTATACGTATATTCTCCTCTACATTCGTCTCATTAAATACCAAAATGCATATGCGTTGAGTTTGTTTTCACTATACTGGCAATATAATATAATTACACTGAAAATTCGCAAATGTTTAGCTGGTATTAACAAGTTATATGTAAGATTATTTTGTTGTATATATTTGTGTTATATGTAATCTCCGTTGCTATGGAGTAATAATGGATCTCTCTCTCTCTCTCCCTCTCTCTCTCTCTCTCTCGCTAGTGATAAGATGCACTTGGTATAACACGGAAGAGAGGTGACAACTACATTTTGTTTGTAAAAAATCTTCAAATTGACAATTTTTAGATACAGCTCGCAGTTAATTTAAAAACTGGTAGCATGGACACTTGAAAAGACGAATATCTCAGCCAGATTTGACGGCAGTGAATGGGAGCTGATACATCTAATAGAAATTTAACCTTTCCCCTTAAAATCGATTTTCGCCAACATCTTCGTTATCTCTTTCGTCACAACCACACCATTAATGGCACAGAAAACTGAAACGCTTTTCAAAATGCTACTTTTAATATGTTAAATTTCAATTCTACAAACATACATGAAATATTAATAAAATTTCAGTAAATAGTGGTACATGTTCGGGACATAAAACAATTGAAATCTACAACTGACGGAATTTTCAAACATGAGATAGCAATCCACGGCTTCTGGCCATTTTCACAATTTTGATGGGGTACTGTAATACAAATTTCTGCTGTGTCATGGTCATTGATAAACATCGCAAGAATGCTTGGTTACAGGATACAGAAATGGTAAGAGCTTTATCTGTCTGTATTTCGACAGGAATTGTCACATCACAAGTGGAATTACCTTCTTTAGACTGAATGTGCAGAATCTTCATTTTAACCATTTTTTGGCCGAATTTGGCCGTCTTTGGCCCCATAGGTAATCATGCACGAAATGTCAGTCTATAATCACCATATGGGCTGATAGAACCTGGATATATGTAGGATATATTTAAAAAAAAGGAAAAGTTATCGTATCAATTTTAAAATTTTGTCTTGGAAGTGCAGATGACTGATTTCAAGGGAGATAAATCATGCTCTTTTCCGGTGGAGTGCCACACAGAGCTGGCCCACACTATATTCCATAAAACATACTTTGTATTCAAACATCATCCCATTTTGTATACAATGGTACCTTTATGAAATAATTAAACCATCAAACCATTACTCCCATGAACAACATAGGCCAAACTGACAGTTATAGCCATTATATGTTTTAAATCCTATTTTGGTCAGCCCCCACTACAACCCAATGAAATCATGTAATTGCTACCTGATGTTTCAAATGCCAAAAACATTTCGTCTGACCTCGTTGGACATGAATTAGCTTCAAATAGCAGACATTTGTAAGAAAATGTAAATATATTTCCCAATATGCCTCACAAAAATCTTGCAAAATAATGCATATTTGAATGTGAATTTTCTGAAAGACTCATTTGAACTACATAGAGAATACATACAGTTTTTGTTTGAATATATACCGGAATATATCATGAGTGTCCGGAAAGAAATCTTATTAAAGCTCAAAGTTTCTAAGCTATGCGGCATGTTTACTTGTAATAGTACAGCAATTTTAACAATACTCGGGAAGTATACTTCCTTCCAATCATAAGTGCACAATTACCTAGAGAAAGCAATAAGACTCGTGCAAAAAAAAGAAACACGGAATCGAAACTAACAAGTCTCCGTGTCACCACGATAAATACCGGTTAGCCAATCAAAAATGCCGAGTGTAAAGATTGTCTGTTTCAACTTTAAGCGCGTGTGATTTCTTTTTCGCTTGTTTTACTTCTGCCTTCTACTTATGGTGGTTATCCTGGGAAATAATGGATTAAATTATAAGACATAACTCTTGTTTCGAATAAGGTTGTGGATTTTAACGGATCAGTTTGCAGACAATTTACTATAACGCGCGGTTATAGAATTTATTTTCAAAATTTTCGCTCGCGTAAACCACCGGCAGGCTACAGTGAAACATAACGAAACTTACAGTGAAATAACAACATCGTATTTAACAGTGGCTTCTAAGAGATACATACGAATATCTACGTTTCAGTAATTTCCTGCTATTTTATAGACAAGCATATAATACAAAGTGTTATGTGTTTATCGATGAGCAATCTAATCCAATTATATTGCTCTAACCCAATCCAGAAAATTAAATGTTTCGTTGCAAACCTCGTCGCATATTTCGTTTCTATATAGCAAAATTACGTGCGGGCCTGTCGGTCACAATGATGATCACATGTCGTTGTAAAAGGTGTCCAAAGTTAATACAATTCAAGGGAGATTACTCTGAGTGCCCTCTATCCAAAAAATGTTATCCATCCTTCAGCATAAGAGGATAACATCAAGGGTAGTTGGTGATATCTGCTTGCGTAAGAACATAAGAACGTATGTGCAAGTATGATAAAACAACAACCGATGCCCCATTTTTGATAACTATCACGTAATCGGTAAAAAAAACCTGGATTTGTCAACAGGATCTGTCCCAAGTTTTCTTAAATTACCAAATTATTACGCCCTTCTTGTTGTTGTCAATCGGACTGTATGTCGTGGGTCAACATCATGGCAATTTTAAAATGCTCTGTGTTGAACGACATATGTAGAGGTCAAAATAATTGCCACAATGATCTACCATAAGGACATATGAAGTCATAAATGTATATATACATATGTCGAATTTATGAGATCTGTTTTGCAAACATATAAAGCCAACCATTTGGTTTTATACTCAAGTTAACATCATGGAACTTCGAAATAATGTGCAACGATTTATTGACCCAATATACAAACATCAAATAATTTATATCGATAAAATCGTAATAGATATGAAATTGAAATATATGTATTATTTGTTTAAGCATTCAACAGGCTGTGTGTGTGGATTACATATGATCCTGACAGAAAACCACCCCTAATCAGTTTGCTGTAGGTTTACTCGATTATTACTACATGTGCGTGTTCTTTTCTTATGTCTACCCTGCCCCATCCACTGTTAACAATCACGAGATCGGTGGACGACGGGTCAGATATTTCCGGATTCAATGTAAACATATACATAATTATGGTATCATGTTGCCTTCAATATTTCCAAAATGGTCGAAAATTACAGAATATAATGATGACTTTTATCGAACAACAAGACAATGAAGATATCTGAATGACAGGCATTTTGGGCATAGGGTATTGTTAATTTAGATAAATGATATTCTAAAACAGGTTTGATCCTCTGCAAACTGCAAAGTTTCATAAGTATAATGTCTTTCACTTTATGCATTGAGGATTTATGTTGCAAGAAAACTGTGATCGTAATAGAAGAACTAAGATGTATTTTTCAGTTACGAATAATACTAGTTTCGACCATTCTAAAATATATGAATCGTAATTCCTGCCGGGAAATCATATTGTTGCAATGGGAACTTGGCTAATTCTACTAGTAAACTAGCAAATTAAGAGCAGACAATTGTTGACCAATGAAGAATACCATTGGTCTGACCTTTATTAGTTACGGTCTTGATATTAATTAAACGGTGTTGAACCGTAAACAAATACAACGGTCTGACAGTTACTGGTTACAGTCTGCCAGTTGCTTAAACGGTTATATACCGTAGAACATGCTACATCCTGACCGTATGTTTAAAGGTCCAAGATTGACATCGATGTTGCGCGGTATGACACCGTTAAAGTGACGGGCAGTGGTTATATTAATGTGACCCAATACATTGGTATTATCCAATAGCTGCACCGCGATAGTTTGAACCAAACTCTCCCCTCAGTAGGAACCCAATGGTCATAATGTTGTAATGTGTACATGTACATGCATATTCCTCTATCGTATAGTAAATATATTGTTTGTTGTTAGTTTCAGTGATATATGGCTCGAAAATATGCAAAACAAGAGGTGGCTTACGTGACCACCCCCACTCCCGAGCCCCTCCGTGGTGTACTTGTGGGGATTCATTAGGCTGGTTCTGTGCGGTGCCTTATGTCAACAACTTTGGGACTAAGGGATAGACCTACACATGTACATGTATATATACTTGTTATGTACATGCACGAGAAACGACAGACATTGGAAGATCCATATTTTAGTTGATCGTGACTTGAGATATACCGTTTATGTACACCAGAGTAACCCCGTGGTGTGTGTGTATATATATATATATATATATATATATATATATATATATATATATATATATATATATTAGTATATATATATATATATATATATATTTATATATATATATATGCAAATGTGAATTCCTTATGAATGTACTCGATGTGTTGCCTTATATCGACAACTCTGCGATAAAGGGCCCAACAATAAATTTACACGGGAACCATAACACATTGAAAGATTCACACTTGAGTCAATAATGGCTCCACAAGTTTCAATATATAGATATGACTTACGTAAGCCACCCGTTGTGTATGACAAATCTGAGATTTTTGAAGAAAAATAACATATCGCACATTTACCTTTGTGCACCAGCATCATTGTAGCACTTGCACTGAAGTCATTGCAACCAAATTTGAAGAGTATACACATTCATTTCGGCGATATAAGTATACTTCTGTTGTATGTAATTTTACATAACTTTACTCGCCATAGTAGCAACAATGGTCCTACTTCAGATATACATCAACATTTGAGACATATATTATCTAGAAACACGAACCTTTTGTCTTTTGAAACAAAACTGTCGACAATCTAGATAATATATGTCTCAAATGTTGATGTATATCTGAAGTAGAACCATGCAGTTGTTTGATTTCTACTCAACACGCAGCGTCGTATCATTTTATTTTACCTGATAGCTCAATAGTTGATTAGTAGTAGTAGTATTTATTTGTACAATATATATAGACATTTGGTAACAATATACTTTTCAAAAGTGAGCATAGGTATATTGTACAGGAGCGGCATGACCAAATGGTCCGTCTTCCTGCCGCCCCTATATATATAACTGTAATTCAAGGCATACAGTTGCATGTTGGCTCGGAATATTATCAAACTGTACAGCAGTAAGTCAGGACACATATTATGACATCATACGTGTGACACCAGCCAATATCAATGATTTGCGGACCTTTTTCTCTGGGATGTAAATTGCCGACTTACCCACATTTCGTCTGTGTGAGTCTATCAATTAGCATTATCTTATACAAGTTTGAGCTCATAATAGAAAGTATATGACTAGTTACAGATGTGATAATAAATGACAAACATTTCACAGGAGGAAACTAAATAACTTATTTGAATTTGTTCACGATTCAACTTTCATAATTATGTAGGTTATACGTATGCCCCACAACATTCATCAATTAAGCATTAAGCACACAAGATATTCAACAGACAGCCACGTGTGAAGAATTTAATGACAAATTTATATGAAATTCTACCACTTTGTGAACCTTAACATTTTACAAATAGGTGCAGCAGATAGCCATGTGTGAAAACTGTCCAGCAAGTTTGATGTTAAAGGGGGGACTGTGCGTTAAATCCGGCTATCATTCAAACTACATGATGATTAAATGAAATGAGTTAATGACTCGAGCCATAAACCCATTTTCATTATAATTACCATGTTGTTTGCATCGTTCATAGGGCACATGGGTGTATTTTGCTTGAACCCATGGCTCAAATTAATTCATTTATTGCATATATTCGGTTGAATATAAAAGGATATTGTTCCATATGTGGCCGGATTTAGTGTACATAAACCCTTTAAGATCTACCAGCTTTGTGAGCGTTCCCTTAATGTGGTATACTGTTCGCAAGGATGGATCTCATCCTGTCCCTCAACCCCTCTTCATACACTACATGTATTTGTATCCCTACTTCCGTGACTTATTAGTCCAGATCCACCATGCAGATGTAGGAACGATCAAGGTGGCATGGTGCATCGCTCATTTCAAAATTGATGCCTCCATATAGCTCTGCACAGAAGTCTGGACCGCCATTATAGTCCGGCTCTCCTGGGTACCACATTTCCCATGGCATTGCCTGGTTGTCAGATGTTGTCCAATTTCCTTCTCCGGCCATTGTTCTGCCATTGATCCACATGCCGTCGGGAATGGTATTAGCTGAAAGGTTCCAAACTGTTGTTATTGCCCACAGAAGCACACACAATACCATTGTCACATCTCCAACAATAATATTATCGAATATCGGGGATGAGTATTGGGAACTTGAGTGTCATTTCTTTGGAGTATTGTTTTCAATGATGATTTAGCACTTATGTTTCAGTCATGCTTTTTGCACCCAATACTGGTTGGTAGCCGAGATATAGCGTACTGGTCTTTCGTGCTATCGGACGGGGGATCGCAACCTGGTCAGGGTATTCTGACAAAATTCAGAACTCGGGGGACATGACAATCTGCGGAATGGGATGGGATATGGGACAAAACGACAATCTGCGGGACAGAATTTCAAATTGCGTGGGACGGCCGATATTTCGAGGAATACAGGGCGTAGGGAGCTCATTTTGGTGTCTAACCCTAACCCTAACCCTATCCACCCATATTAACACCGCCACTGACCGGACACCAGAAGTTGCATTATTTGATCGACAACTGACCTAACATGGGGTGGAATTTGGGATAGAATGACAATCTGCGGGACAGGATTTTCAAATTGCGTGGGACGGCCGATATCTCGAGGAATACAGCGCGTAAAGGGCTCCTGTTGGTGTCTAGCGAAAGGTCCACATTCGCCCTATCCACAAACATTAACCACGCCACTGACCGGACACCGGAAGTTACATTATTCGGTCGACAACTGACCTAACATAAAATGCCACAAACACGAAAAACTGCGTTCGACATTAATGTTTAGAATTTAGATTTATCGATGAATACGCAAGCAAACAAGTTTTAGATATCAAATAACGAAGTGGAATACTGCGCACTCGTTTTTAGCTACAATATGGCTGTTTTAGTGCGAATATTGTAATGGCGAACACGCAAACACGCGCCGATAAAACAGCTAAAAATAGACTCGATGTTTACAATTACAGGATCGATGTCAGCTGGTATATTCAATATAATGGGGCGTATAGTATATCAAAATGGGTCCACTACGCGGTGAAATTGTTGCATAAATTCGTTCCAAGAAAGAGCGCTACTTTTCTCGTAAAAATAGAATGGCCGACTGAAGCCGTTCTATCGTTCCAACTAAGCCGTTCTTATCAGCACTTCATCCACAAAATATACACCATGTATCAGAAGACATATCAAATGTAATCTTTAAAAGGTATTTGCGCTTTTCATTTGTTATAATTCACACTTATTTTTTATTTTTTATCCACCACATATGACCGGCGGATAGTATGTTCATATGAGACCTCCCCCATGTATGACCGGAGGATAATATCCGAATCTCCCTCACGTATGACCGGTGGATAATATGAGAACCCCCCTCGCATATGACCGGCGGATAATATGTTCATATGAGAACCTGCCCCACGTATGACCGGAAGATAATATGAGAACCTCCCTCGCGTATGACTGGCGGATAATATGAACCTCCACCGTGTATGACCGGTGGATAATATGTTCATATGAGAACCTCTCCCACGTATGACAGGAGGATAATATGAGAACCTCCCTCGCGTATGACCGGCGGATAATATGAATCTCCACCGCATATGACTGGCGTATAATATGTTCATATGAGAACCTCCCCGCGTATGACCGGCAGATAATATGTTCATAATAGGTTTTGTCCCATATCCCATCCCATCCCGCAGATTGTCATGTCCCGAACTCGGTCAGCTACCAAGTGTGTCAGGCTGAAAAGTCTCATTCGAGATAACCGAATAAAGATCTGAATGCAAAATGCCGACCCCCCCCCCCCCATTACAACACTAAGTCTTGTCCAGGTATGTTATTGTGGGTGCAGTACGCTGTCCGATCTGCCGCGGACATTAATGGCTGACACGTGTACATGCCCCGGCGTTAAAGAACGCTACTGGAGTCACCACAGGGTTATAAAGTTACTCGGCCGTGGTAGCACCCGGACCTCCACGCAATCCTCAGCACATTGAGGGCGATGGGGTATCATGTAGATAGATATATAGGTAACTACGTCAGGTAACTTTTCAACATCACAGACAACTTGATAAGCCCGCTAAAAATTACGATATATATAAGCTACACGTATGACCTGGGGTCAATACTATGAACAATTTTAGACCTGTACATACAAATAGTATTTATTAATTTGTAATTACAAATTTGTGTTAACTATCACAGTGGTTTCATAGTACAGGGAAAATTTAGCCGTATTATTGTAATACCTTAGACTGGGCGAGGGGTGAAACCCCTAAAACGTAGAAAAAACTAACTCACCACTCTGCTCCCATTCACCCGTTATCAGTGTTATCTGAATACCAGTTCAAATTAGACGGACATGTATATAGAGCTAAAATAACTGACAACAATTTCGATGAGAAAGTTACAATGCGTGCTATTATTTTGTGACTAGTGATATCGCCGGTACTATGAAACGATGAGCTAACAAAATCTCGCAAATTCCACAAAGATCTACTGTTGATTATTGTAGATTGTTTACGGGCAAACCGTTCCATGTGAGGATTCACAATATATTGAATCACGGCAAGCCCAAGTTACAAAATAATTAACCAATCATAAGTTGAGAGGTGGTCGCTTATCAGAGCTATCCAATTGGTACACGGATTGCTAAGTTGATGACAACTTGTCTGCGCAAAGTGAACTAATAAACTGTTCGTTTGTAGAGTGTGTACGTAAGTACAAGTCAGTGTTATATCGAGTACTACAACCAATTTGGTATCATTGTTTTCACAAATTACAACCATTCAGTTTGTGAAAACAAAATATTATTTTGATGGTATAACATTATATATATTGTGCCATCATATGATTTCAACCTGATCCGCTACTCTTATCATAAATTCATAACACATCGAGGCAGGAACGTGGCTCCATTTTATCAGGGGATGTCCATCACAGTATCGAAGCAGGGACGTGCTAAGGCTCTCGGTTATAGGAGGGGTGGTCATTTTTATAAATTCAAACTTCTCCGATATCTTATAATATATCGAGATAGGGACGTGGCTATATTGGCTCGTTTGGTGATGGGGTGTCCATCATATAATATCAATATGTACCCTTTGAATAAATAAAATGCCTATAAATTCAAACATAGCGATGGAATCGTATATCAAGAGGCGAGTATTTAAATTTGTCTACGCTGATAACAAAAGTTAGTCAATATGAACTTACTAACTTAGTTCAGCCAACATGACTGAGGCATAACATTAGTCAAATTTACTAGGGTGATGTTAGTCATAACGACTAAGAAATGGGGATTAAAAACCACTAATTAGTCAAAATGGCCAGGATTTAGTCATAACTTTTCTTAGTCACTGGGAAGGCGAAAATCTAAGTTGCGGAATTATCTGCAAAGTTACTCAAAATGTTTGTGACTAACACTAAGTTAGTCATATTTAGTCAAAATGTCCAACCCAGGGGGGGGGTGGACAACTTAATGTTACAGCTGGAAAATCAGAAGCCAACCGGGGTAAACAATTACATTTCACAGAAATAGAAGTTTCTGATTGAGGGGATACAGTTGTATATACATGTAGACGTTGGCGCACCGAAGAAAGCATCTTGCCACGTCACTGCATTTATGCTGAAGTCATTTGTGAAAACTGTGCTTGCATCTTCGTATTCGTGTCCTTTACCGTGACCAAATGCATTCGCGTCGACGATCGAAACTCAAAGGATAATCCGCCCATGAACATGAGTATCATTTATCTCGCAATGCATTCTTGAGCAAAAAACAATGCTCACATTAGGAACACGCGTTTTATTGATTTGTCATTTATAAACTATAGTTGATCAAGCCAACAACACCGAAATGCCTCTAACCAAATACCAAAATGCAGTATTTCTGGAAGAAGTTAACACAAGAAAAGACATACTAGTTCATACATGTATATACTAGTTCATTAACGTTGTAACTTTCAATAAATTGGGTAATTTTAGTAGTTACAAGGAACACATACTGCTACCTCACATCCAAGCTGACACCCCCTAAGGTTTGACAATTTTTAAATATAGGCCATTTAAATCCAAACTTTTGACTAATGGAGGTAAATATGCTAATGTTGGCCTAAAACAACACATACCCTCTAATAAATTGTTGGAAAAACAAAATAAGAGAACAAGTTCAACATATTGTTGTTGTAAAATTTCCAATTCATTTTGTTTCAGATATCAAATTTCCTACTGTTGAACGTGTTGATAAAATGTTTGGGGGCGATAAACATAACCCAACCCCCTTGTCGCGACGTCCCTGTGGGTTGTACTTGAGATTTCCAGCTGACAAAAACATTTTCACAAGGGGGTGAATCGACCCCTTGTCGCCAGGTCCCTGCGTATCATAGATGGGTATATTGTCCGGATTAAGGGTGCGAAAACTGAAAAAATATGTTGGTCACACAATACGAAGACCTTCTAATCACGTTCCTTAACGTTATTACTTTCAATTAACTTTCATAGTAATCGAACATTCTTTGTGATTGGGGTATATTTGTAAATACAACGAACACGTACTATTTGTGATTTATGTTTGTAATCGTAGGTTCATAGTATTAGCGGAATGATAAATTGTTATTTCATACAAACAATTGTAGATTCTTACAAAGAAAACGCTTCATAGTATTGACCCCAGGATATCGTGAGATTTGAATATGTTATTGCACAGGCGGAATACTGGTGACTTCCTGTATTATTTTATCAAGATCATTCACATACCAATATCTACATTTGAGAATCTATGTCTGCCAAACGGGGACCATATAGAAGGCCCCAAACGGGTAGAATAGGGGTAGCCATTTACGGGGCAGATAACGCATGCTGCAGGTTAAAAATGACTAAAGTGACGCTGTTGGCATCAGGGACATAACAATGGGAGGGGCAATAACATCGATGACAATTTTTGTCGCCGATCTCCACCAAACTTGAACATAACACATAATTATCTCCAATGTTTTAATGGTGTGATGTAAATATGCCAAAAGTGGCGCCGTTCTGGTCAAGTTTGTGGTTGAGGGCAGGGGCACCTAAATTGAAAAACTTGGCGCCGAATTCCACCAAATTGATACATATTCTTCTCCAGTATACGAGGAATTTAATTGTGCGACTAAAAGACGCCACGTTGGTGACGTTTGGGCCCGGATGGGGAGAGAAGCGGCAATTACATCGATCATAATGTTTTAGACGCCTATTTCCGCCAAAGTTATACATGTAGTCATTTAGATGATACAAGGAATCCAATGATGTCTAATAAGTCAAAAGTGGCGCCGCTCGAGCCAGTGATGGGGAGGGCAGGAATAACAACATTGCTAACATTATTTTTATCGCCGATTTCCGCCAAAGTCATTCGCAATCTTCTCCATGATAGGACGAACTGAATTGTGGGATTTAAAGACGCGCCATATTTGGTGCCGTTTGTTTGGGCCCGTGATGGGGAACGGAGGAACACTAACATTGATGATACTTTTTTAGTCGCCGATTTCCATCAAAGTTATAAATATCCATCTCTGTGATACGATGAATCAAATGCTGTGGTTCAATGACATAAAAGTGGCCATATTCGAGTCAGTATTGGGGAAGGGAGGGAATGGTCAAACTTATAGAATCATAATATATAATTGGAATATAATATTGTGGGCTCACACGAGGCATCGTAGGAGCCTGAAATTGGGGTTACGAGGGCATCATTTATTCATCATTTATGCGGAATAAAACTTTTTAAACAATTATTACCACAATTAAATAGTTATTCAAATGTCCACAATGGTGTGGTTCTATGTTGGCAGAGCGCTGCTTTCCCAATCACAACATCGAAATGCACTTTTAGCATTTGGTCTGCAAGTACGTGTATGGATTAATCTCATAGTTTACGTTGACTTGTGCATATTAGCGCGAAAATGACATAAATAGATGAGGTGATGCTAAATGGTCTTAGACAAATATTCGCCAATGATAGTACATCTCAAGGGTTGAAATCATTGACAACATCACTGTTGTATGAGCCAAAAACAACAACGGAAAAAAGTAAAATGCATAGTAACCACACATCAGCTAACTCAGCATTATACATAGAATGTGTCGGTGATTTGTTATAGTATGCTGGAGGTGTTGTGTCCTTTAAAAACACTTTGATTTAACAAATGTGGGAAATATTTGGGGAACATTAACATGTCCACTGTTTAAAGGAGACCCAAAACCGAAAGAAAAACTTGACAGCTACCGCGCCATCACACTCCTGCCAATTATTTATAAACTTTTCGAATGCATACTCATGAATATAATATACTCCACCAATATCCCATCTGACTTTCCACACGTTCTTCAACATGGTTTCCAGAAAGGTGTAAGCTGTACCATGACTTCATTCATCTTGCAAGAAGGAAGCAGCTTCGCAAAAGACTATGGTTCCCGTGTATACACGTGTTTTTTAGACTCCCAAAAAAGCCTTTGATAAAGTTTGGCATTCCGGACTTCTGTGGAAACTGCACCAGCTGGGAGTAAAGTGGAATCTGCTTAACTTAATTTTTAATATGCACACTGAGTGTACTAGCCAAGTACTGTTCAATGGATGTATATCTGAACCTTTGGATATACGCCAAGGCACTCGACAAGGAGCCGTCAGCTCTCCTTTGTTCTATCTGGTCTACATAGACGAGCTGCTAAAAGAACTATCATCCAGTACAATAGGCCTATCAGTGAATGGAATTCCGTGCGCGGCGCCTACCACCGCGGATGATATCGCTGTCATGTCATTGACGAAACAAGGACTTGATGCAATGCTACACATCCGTCATGACTACAACAGAAAATGGCGTTTTGTGTTCTCCCCTTCAAAAAGTCAAGTTGTTGTATTTAATGAGGCTGTTAATCAACGTTATTCCGATCCTAGATCGTGGAGCCTTGGTGGGACTATAATAACGGAGACCACGGAATGTTCTCATCTCGGGATTCTGCAGACAAAATCTTCAACCGCCACAAAGCGAGCTGACAAAATGTCAGACAAGTTACGCCGCACTTACTTCTCCTTAGTTGGCAAAGAGACACTTAAATCGTGCACACAAACAACAATGTCAAGACTGATTAAATCTGTGGTTCTTCCCAGAGCACTATATGGCGATGAGTTGTTTCCACTGGGAAACACATCAGCTCTTCAAACACTAGAAACAGGGTTACGCTCTTGTGTAAAGCACTGCCAAACTTTCCCAGTTAGAACCAGCACCAATGTTGCGCTCAGTTGTATGGGACTTCTTCCAATCGAGAAGGAACTCCACACCAGGAAACTGCTATTCATTGCAAACATTATTCATCTCCCACACTGCCACCAGACACCACTCGAAATATTTGTGCTGAAGCTGCACCAACACTTTTTCTTTGGAAGAAAACTATCAGGCTTTGTGGCAGAAGCAATACCATTGCTGGTGAAATATGACCTTCTACAGTTCGTCTTGGATTTCATGGACACCGGTTCTTTCCCGAGTAAACAGCATTGGAAGTGACTTGTGAAATGCAACATAGAAAACGTATATCGGAAGGAATGGTTGGGTGCTGTCAGCAACGACAGCAACCTGTCTCTTTTTCTGGAGTGTCAGTTTGACCCACTGTCACCGTGGAGTATCTGGTCTCTACTTTCGCACAACCGCCGAAATTCGAAAGAGCTGCGACATTTATCGTTGTTACTAAACAAAACAACATACGCTAATCACATAAATTGTTCTCAGTGCGGAAATGTCTACAACAACGAGAGCATGCATGCGCTGTTCCAATGCCAATCTCCTATTCTTGTTCAGCTTCGTGACATCTTCTGGGAAAGGGTTATCGATGCATTTGGGATCCATGCCTATGCGTCCCTGCAAGCCATCCCACAAAAAAGCGTAGTTGCTATGCTACTTGGAAGCACGAGAAGCTACGACCGTCTGGATGCGATAAATAGTTTTGGGAACTTACGAATTGATGCATCTGTTTTCCTGCTTCACTCATGTTGCGCGATGAAGGGACTCCGTGTCCGCTGACGCACTACCTGTGCATGAAGCATCAGGAAACGTACGTTTATGTGATCCATATGTGCCACTTAGGGTGCGAATAGCACTAACGGAACACCAGTGTGCAACAGCGCATAACCTGTATATTATCATCAACTATTCACATATGTACAAATATTAATGTAATTTATGTATATACTATGTCTCCAGAATGGAGGTAATAATAAATCAATCAATCAAAAAGGACGGAGACAACGGTCTGCTATTGTATCTGGTTTGCACGAGAGGGGCCATGTTTTGTTCGAAAGTGAGCTGATTAGCCACCAGAGCCAGATTCCAAGATGACGACAATCTGCACTATCAATGGATGCCATTGAAAAACGTAAGTCAAAATTTATTCTGTTCGTTTGCTGAATAAAAAGGAAAATATCACAATATGCCTACCCGATCAACACCCGATCTCCAATGGGTTATCTGAATAACTATCAGGAAAAGTCATATTGACCTTATTGACTTCCAGTCTAACTACATTTATTGAAAAAAAGGAAGAAAACATTTGATGGAAATTTAGAGTAATCAAATTTCACCCATATATCGAAAATAAGCTTGATATCACTGCGACAATATTAAAATGACATAATTAATCTCTTAAAAGTATCAAAATTGCACATAGTTAGTAATTTTTAAGTTTACTTGCATTTGTTTGCCAACATAATATGAAAATATACGTTTTCTGTGTGAAATACGGGAACTATATATTGCGGCATACTAAAGTGAGTTATGAAACCATTGCCGGTAATTTCGGAGAAATACAAAACAAAAGTTAATTTTCACTTCAAATTTGTGAATTTAGCCATTGCATAATGTCCAATCGATCTCAGTGACGACCCATATTTAAGGAAGAGAAATTGGGAACGTGTCAGACTGGTGGTACCAGCGATCGCATGAATTATTTTGTACTTGGTGTAAGTTTGATAAATTTTCGAAGACATAATATTTGTTTCCAAAATGGATGACCGACGTCAATTTCAACCACTCTGATATCTGTTTTAAAAACAAACGCACAACGTTTGAAACACTAGTCATATATATGTTATTTTTATCATCATAATCATGGTTGCCATATATTTTTTCTTTGGCTATTTCTCATACAAAATTGAATCCTGCTGCCATGTTCTGGTCACGTGCTATTTCGTATTGTTGACCAGAGTTGACACACCACTCTGTCCTGTACAGCTCAATGCTAAATAATACAAGTGATCGTTGGGAATGTTCTCCAAATTAATAATCATGTTGACACTATTACAATGAACCGAATGACCTGATAGTAATAATCCAACAATATATACCATATGTCATGAATCGCTACGTATGTAACTGCCAGAGTAAAGATTCAATATTCACGTTGTACGAATCAAGTTGTATTTGCTGTATTATTGTTACACTGCAACGCGGCTGCATGTTCAATGATCTCATAATTTATGCATAAAATAGGACTAAAATTGGTTCGATATCGTCATATTTAACCATTTGTATTTAGTCAAATTTAGGATGTGCCACACCGGGTTATCACGTTACAGGTACTCGGCTTACATGTACATGATCAATATATTGGGAAGATGTAGTGAAAGAGCTACAATTTATTGACTGTTATAATATGCATATGGTGGAGTATTATATATACCCCCAAATGGTCCAAACAATTGGATATAAATGTAAGTCTGACCCTACATTAATAGTTCGAAATTCACAACAATAATATGTAGATAATTGTTCTTATAGTTTTAATTTTACAACCAGCAGTTAGTGTTTTCAGCCAATAATCACATAGTTTCATATTTTCGACCCAAATCTTGAACTGAAATGGCCATCAATTGGAAATTTTCAACTCTAGGGAGTGTCATATTGAATACTGCCTATAGTTGAAAACTTTGAGATATCAGTTATCAAATTATAACGCAAGGGAGAAGGGTGCAAATTATATGTTGCAAACTTGGGACTGGGAGGGAGATTGCTTGCTCTGGGTCAAGTGGCGGTGCTTTTAGAAAAGTTTAGAAAAACGTTGGACAACCCACCCTCAACATTTTGCCTAGCCATGTTCCTGTGTGTACTGCGTGCATGCTACTAAATACATGTGTGCATTACGTTAGTAATAAATATGCAGCAATCTGATTTTTCACAACATGTGGAATATTATTGCAACTTAACCATCAAACAATATTTTAACTCCCTCAGTGTTATCCTAATTTTCATAACATATTGCTTTTGGTTTCGTTAACCAGCAAAATGTTTTGTCTCAATTACAGCTGACTGAACACAAGCATATTGGGTTGCTATGTGGTTGTATTTTACCCCGTATGAGAAGTCCAGTGAATGGTTCATTCCTGATTACATGTAATTGTCAACATGTACATGTAAGTTGAGAAAGATAATTTCAATTGATTAAAAAATAAGGCGGATACCACGATTAGCTGGAAACAATTGTTTTGAAGATCCCATCACATTTAATAACATTAGATCACATTGTGTCCCCCATTTGTGTACCTATATTATATATCTGTTATGTATGCGCCAGAGTTAATAAACCACAAGAGTAGTACTGTTGTCGCGTGAATTGGGGTCTTTGTTACGTTCAATCTAAAAATACATGGGAGTTACACAAATATTTGTATTTTTATCCTGTCGCTGCCATCCAATAGTAAAGACAAATTCAGGATATCTGACATTTTACATGAATATAAAATAATGAAATTGAGTTGAGCTTGTATGAAAACAGAACCAGTTATATGTTAGTTTTTATAAAAGTATGTCAATTAGTACCAGTATAGGTCGATACAGACCAAACATGAAACTATCAAGTAATTAAATGAAACATCAAACGGTTACTGGAACCCATTTGTTATTTTATTTGTGTAAACGTGGTGATATTGTATGCCTTATTATTTACATAACCCGTCCGTGTTACACCAACTGCAAATTGTGTCACCGTTTCACTTCCAAATAAAAGACAAACATGACGTCACAAAATGTTGACTTGATCACAAAAAGCGGTCGACAGAATAATTGGGTGCGTTTTTAAGAGTTCAGCTGAATTGCATATGAAGCCAGTTATTTATATCGATCACCCGATCGTTGATAAGTTATTGAACATATTATACTGGATTGACTTGCAGCACTGCGAATGCTGGTCTCAAATTATCGGCAGATTTTGTGAAAATAAATAATAATATTATTTTATGTAATTAATTCATGAAACGCTATATAAATACAAGAACTGAATGTAGTGAGTATGTGTTTTATTGAGGGGTACATCGCTGTGGTCGTTGATGCACACAGTGCGCGGTCTCCCTCAACAAAACACATGCGCACTACATTCCTTAATTATAGCCACGGATCGTTTCTATTGATGTTTTTTTCTTCCCCATGACATGAACGTAGATGAAGGCCTGCACACAGTGGCATATGGGGTGCTTGAGATGCAGTTAGGTATTCCACATTATGATCCATGTTGTCTTATTTTTTTCTTTTTAATTTTAGTTTGTGAAGTATGCACATCTATTATGGATCGACACGTGGACGTCATCGGAGTAGCTGCTATACAATATATATGGGCAGGCCGTGAATAAACGGCAGTATGCCAGCACTCATTAGATATTGTTGAAAAGATACGACATTATTTACGGGACCGAGATTCCTGCTTATATATTTTACAGCATTCGTCCGGAGCTCACATTTCAAAAGGAGTCGTCATTTATCGAAAGTCTGTATATTCAACTGAACACAGTAAATCTTCGGTACTGGATGTGGTAGGTAGATAAAATCCAAAGATAGCCGTATGATAAACAATTAACAGAGAACGTGCAGCGTTATGATTACCCTCACACCAAGCCGTCTTTTGTGAGATTTCTCAAAAGACGTATAGGCCGAATATAGACACTTCCTGCAGCCGATGATCAAGAAGGAAAATGACGAACAATTGACAAACGCGTTGGACGTCACACACCTAACGTTTGTTTGTTCGGTCGATATATCCACATGTGTTTGTTTGTTATGTTTTGCTTTTCTTTTTCTTTTTCTTTCTTCTTTGTTACTTTTGTTGTGTTTGAAAGTGTCAATGCTAACTGAACCTGTTATTACGACGATACCTTGGTGTTCATAGGTGTTATTCTCTTAGTTAAAATCGCCTGGCGGAAATGAAGCAATGGTCACATTCCGTTCTGAAACGTGGACTCGAATACACCCGATATTATTTGGCTAAATTTACCATAGAGTCACAGACGATTTCAGAGGTGTTTAAGGATTTGGCTGTATTTGTCAATAGAATCACAGATATTTCAAAGGTGTTTAAGGAGTTTGCTGGAGTTGTTTTTTTTTTGGGAGGGGGTAAAACTGTTGATTACGCAACTCATAATGACGCGGTGATAGTAACATTCATGCATGCGTGATTATTTGTATTTAGACATAATTATATGCATATTATAACATTGGCGGAGGGTCATGACCAACTGGCCGTACAGCTCCATCTGAAAATTCGTAAAATGATAATAAAAAGACAGGATTTTTCGCTCCTGTGTCAAGCGCATTTACTAGCCAACGTTTACTCAAACAATGAAACGCTTAAAGGACCTTAATATGTTGGCCAGTGGTCTGGTTTTATATTCAACTATGTGCACATAATGCCCTCTTATAAGATAGTATCCAGCGACAGATAGAATTGTGTTTTCAATTTTAAACCCAACACTTCGTATATACATGTATGGTGGGAGACTTCTCAACGTTATAGACAGGCTCTCAAATGCATGTTAAAAATTCGTCCCGTATATATAGCCAATTATATACCATTACATACTCTCATGATCAAAGTCAGAACATAATTAATATTTACCCCACCCCTGTACTGGGAGTGTCCAACTGGTACTTCAACACATGCATTTACAACTGTCGGAAATTATTTAAACATCGATACCCCTACATGCATGTGTGGTTAGAAATGTTTGAACTGATTGCAATTTCAGTTAAAACTTGTGTACTTTTGTTCTAAAAGCAACATATAACATTGTACTCCAAAAATAGCAATGTATACGTACACACTTTAGTGTACGTTGTTCACCAAGAGGAACAACATGGATTTCGCTTCTTAACCCCCTCGATGTAAAATAGCTCGATCCAGGTTGTTCCTCTTCGTGAAAACCTACAATGAAAGATGGGTAACCATTATGTACATACCAGACTCCACAATGGATTTAGCTTGTTCCCATTCCTGTCTGGATCTCAGGATGATGAGTTCACCTGATGGTTGAGAGGTCCGACAGTTTAATTCAGCAGTTGAATAATTCACTATTGTGCTTTCATACCTGATACATGCTATTCCTGCGCTTGTGACAGCACGCACATATGGGGATAGACATCCTGAAATAGAACAATGGCTATATTCCATATCAATAATTGATTATGTCACTCGACCACCTAATGATAGCCATGCATATTCTTACATACTTGTATACTATATATATGTCTGCCGTAAAATTGGTCGCGAATCATTTGGATCCCAATCGACGTCACTGTATTATAGTAACTACTTTGTTCAGGGTCGTTTGGAATTCCATGGTCGCGGACCTCTCCGACTATATTGAAGTCCTTTGTGTGTCAAATTTGTCTGTACACTCATATCTAATAAACGCCAATTCCCCAAGAACGTTTCACTTTATCTATACCTGAAAATAAGCTCTACCATACAGGCACCGAATACACTTGTCCTGAAACCCAAATTAGATATATGTGGAAAAAACTTGATTTTCCAGCTCTTATAGGGAGATTTCAAATGAATTTAAAAGTTAACCCTTTCATGACAGGAGCTGCTCTGGTGCAGCTTTAAAGATCACGTGCCAGTGCATTATCTTATATAAGCTAGTCTCACATATTGCGCCTCTAATGAATGCTTATAAGCTCAGGGTAATTATTGTTAAAACATTGTATTCTATTATGTATGGGAGGCTCTCTATGGGAAACTCGCGTATATAAGAGAATGCATTGGCACAGGGTTTTCACATAACTTTAGGAAGCTCTGGTAACGGAAGGGTTAATGACCCAGACATAGGAGAGCACATCTCCGAACTCGTATATATTATGCCACCTCTGCCATTATCAATGTCCATGTGTTAACCAACTTTAAGTCACCACTGAGTCTCAGCAGCTGGAATAGTTTCTATGAAAGACGAATGTTAGTGGAATCTTTTGGCGAAAACAAGTTTCAAGTCCCTTTATAAATGATCAGATATATGTGACCCGCCATATCAAATCCAGTCGTAAGTCGGGATTTTTTTTACCCTGCACACTTAGAAATAATAAGCCATATAGGTACTAAGGTTGTACCAATATGTCTGATAGTACCAGACCAACAGGTATTGAGAAGAATATGGTTCTAAAAATTGATATATTACCACACCATGTTGGTACTATCCACTCTCAGAACCTGAATGTTAGCCACGTGATGGCATCACGTGATAATTCATGTGGCACTAGCGCGATCTCGGTACCCAAGTGTTACCCACGTGATGGCATCACGTGATAATTCATTTGGTACTAGCCGATCTCGATAAAATGGCGGCGTCCAGCCACTTCAAGTTGATACGATTGAGATTTTTTACAGTATATAAACATGGACGAAGAGACAAACAAACATCAGACTTAGACATTTTATGTTGGTATCGGACTGGGCTTACATGTTGTAGTATATGCCAGTTTAGGTACGTTGTTCGCTCGCTGGGTGGATTTAAGATTAGGGAAGTAACTTCTCTGAAATTCATCAACATATTTTTGTGAAATTGAACCTAACTGGCTTCTCAATAACCTGGAATATTGTCAGCACTGTGTGGATTATGGTTGTACATGGACGGGACAAGATGATATATAACCTCCGAAAAAATAACGGGCGTTTACATTATTGAAAGCAGCTATTTTCGGTGACTGAGCTAGACCAAATTGAAAAGTCATTGAGTGCAGTGTGGATTAATACATGCACAACACAACCGTATTGTGAATTACAAAAGACAGATACTTAAGTTTCACAACATTATAAACCGCCCAATTAACTCACAAGAGTCAAGCACTGGTGACTATGATTACGAGACATCCAATTATGTAGAAATTAGTCAGAGTTATGACGTCAAAGATCAGTCATGACTCCTGACTCCTGAGTCAGTAACAAGTTTGATGGCTACAACGTACAAGTACCTGTGCAAAGGACGACGGATAATATTCTTCAATTTTCATCGAAACGTGATTTGAGAACCATCACTACTGCACATTAACCCATTAAATGACCATTAAATTCCCATTAATCAGAAGTCATTAAAACACCATTAAAACCCAATTAAAAACCCATTAAAAAAACCTCTTATTCGTTGTCCTTTAAGTGCCATTAAATTGCCATTAATACGGACCATTAATGGGCATTAAATCCAAAAATATTTAATGGCACGTACACAATGTGTTAATGGGCATTAAGTATGGAGTAAAGGCCATTAAAACAAATTAATGGGTGATGACATCTGTTAATGGGCATTAATTTCCCATTAAAAACCACTTAAAGGACAACGAATAATAGCCGTTAAAATCATGGCCATTAAATACTTTGTAATTGTCATGGCCATTAATTTTTGCAGAAGCATTTTCATTGCTATTAATGGGCATTAATTTCCCATTAAAAGCACTTTTTACTTTCATGGCCATTAATTTTATGGCCATTAATGACATTCCACATTTTAATGGGTTGAACTTATTTTTACTTTAATGACCATTAATGCGATTCCGAATGGTTTGAAATAATGGCCATGAAATATACCATAGCAACCATTAACCAGGGCTGGCATTTTGCAGGCGGGCTGCCCGCCTACAGCCCACGAAAAATTATTTTAGGCGGGCGATTGATAGCTCGCCTAACTTCTCCTAAGTTTGACTGGCAAAGTCGCGAAGTTTTTCAGAACAAAACTTCAAAGGCCGACACCGCCGACGAAACACCAAAGAGACTGTCGGTTTATTCGAAGTTCCATCGCTGAAACAAAGACTAATTCGCGTTTATTGTCGACGGAGGACCACGTGCTATCCCGCACATCACTGTTATGTGTTGAAGTTGAACGCCATTCTGTTCCGGAGTTGTAATTTTTAACACCATACTTGAAATTTTGCGATACCTCAATCGAATCGAAAGTTGTTTATTCTCGTAAACTGTAAACAAATAAACAAATTATGTGTAAATGAAATCAATAAATTTTATAACTAGAAAGTCAATGTTTTCCGCAAGAATACTTTGTCAATTTTTATAACACATAGTTGATTCAGTGTCGTACGTGTCATATTAAACAATTTCTGAAGAATTTGTTATTGAATTTAGAATTTGCAATATGAGTTGAAATTTGTGGAATTTCCGCGGACAATATTGATACAAATGTATAACAATCTGACGGAAAATCGGGACCAATCTTCCGAATATATTATTTTCATTCAACAGGTCTGGTATGCATGTACTGGTGCAGGGATAGACGTCATGCTTATACTGCGCATTAAATAACTATTATAGTTGACGAAGTTATTCTGGTTTCGTCAACTACGAAACCAGAATTTTAGTCAATTGTGGTTTATTTACTGCTACTAAGCCTATTAAATGTACATGTATTCATCGTTCTGTCTGCAATGATGGACATGTGATATATTCCAACAGTTCTGTAGTAGACATTTATGGCAATATATTCGTGCATATTGTTTTACTCCATACATTGGTAATTACAACCACACGACCGCTCTGTGTGATACACGTGGTCATTGTACCTACATGACATGTATATATATCATAAACATCATAACACCAGTCAAAAGCTGCAAATAAATTGCCTGATTTGGAACGAACCCGCAGATATGTGATTTTCGGTTTTCGGAGAGTAGGGAAATGACATTAAATTAGTCATACGTGATCGTAAATAAAACAAAAAATTGAATAGTATAAAATTTACTTTATGCGACTCGTCTATATACTTTTCGGCGCGGTGATTGTAATCTTCGCGTGTTGCATTGTTCCTTAACGCAACGCATTTAACGTAAACACGTTGCGGTGACGTTACGACCGCGTTGTTAACGCCTGAGGACCGCGTTAAATAGGACAATTATTTTGAGAAGATCTGTGCATGTGGTGTCAAACTCATGCTGACAGTTCTGATAAATTGGTTGAATTCATTGGGAGGAACTTCAAGAAGAAAAAAGTATTTGTGAATAACTTCATTTTTATTTTTCTATTAGATCACATATTTTGGCACCAGGAAACACTTTTGCCCATTTAAACTACTCGAGTTTCCGATATAGAATTTCGGTTTAATGTCTTTCAAATCGTTTGGAATTTTCGGGACTTCGCCAAAATCATCAGATTTATTGCATTTTATTGTCTCATAAAGTTCACCAACAGATGTTCCTTCGGTTAATCCTCCATATACACTCCACTGCAGGATAACTGTGATCCCTGTCGTAATGCACACAGAAAACAAACTCATTTTCCCATTTTAATCAGTCCAAAATTTACGAAAAATAGACAAACGATAATATTGGAGCACGTGCTTTTGACACCGGAAGTAAATATAACCGGTGCTCTTAAAAATGTGACCGGTGCTCTTAAAAATGTGACTGGTGATCCAAAAATAAGTCCCTATCACTAGCGTATGGAGGCGACTTTTTTTACTTTTTTAAATTGCGATAAATAAAAGCGGCGGACTTTTAGTGATGCGGGCGGGGCACATGAACACAGACTTTAATTTGTAATGGCCTCTTAAAGGTATATAGCTTTATTGAACACATATTCCCAATAAAGGAAAGAAAACCACATAATATCTTAATTTCAAAGTTGTATGGCAAACATGTGTCCATATAGATTAAACAACGTAAATTGTTCCTGTTTGACGTCACTGTGTAATAAACACAGAATCACACACTTGTGGGAAGGCTTTGGTGTAGTATGGCACTAAATTTGACGACGACACGACCTCCAGTGCTTCATGACATCATAGACTCGTGCCATAACCATCACAGCCTTCACACATGTATAAGTGTAATGTGCATGGGGTTCTGTGAATGTAGGATTTTGGGTTCGACACAAGGGGGGGGGTCGGAAAAAAAAATTCAGGCACGTATGGCATTTTTTCCCTTTCGATCATTTTTTGTACCCACCCACCCCCACCGCCAATTTTTTTCTCCGTTTTCGGCAGTTTTTTTCGACCATTTTTTGACACCCACCCCCTTTTAACACTGAAACATATTTGCGGGGGGAAATAACTGTAAACAGCTGTATATGAATTTTTGTGCATACTATTTATCATGGATGTTAACATGGACATGTAAATAGGAATGAGTCATTTTGAGGTCATTCGGCCAAAAAAACATGGATGCCAGCGGCCATCTTGGATTTAAAAATTTGCAACAAAATACAACACGATAACTGCCTGCAGTCACTTTACCAGTTAGAATTACATTATTTCTCTCATTCAAAGTGGTTTTTAAGCCCAACTCATTGCCAAAACACTAAAAAAACAAGCAGGAATTTTTTTTTTAGTTGCTGAAAAAATTGCTTTGACCACCCACCCACCCCGGCATACGTGCCAGAAAAAAAAAATCCCCCCCCTGTTCGACTTGCAAAAATCTGTTTTCTCAACATATTCATAGTGGCTTGGGCGATTTTGCTCAAATTTAGTGTGCACGTGCCTTGGGTGACTGCTATTCGGATTTGTTAAAATTAGGTCAATATGTCGACAAGAGGTCTATTTCGGTACAACTAAAAAAAAAATCTTTTTTCTCACAAACCACTGGGTGAAATTCTTTCAAACTTGGTCTGTAGCTTGATTATTGCAACCCATAGTTTCAGATTTGTCCAAGGTGTCATGCTTGACTGATCTTAAAGGGCCACAGGGCTCTCTGAAAATAGGGTTTTTGGGTTCGACTTGGAAAAATCTGTTTTCTCAAGAAATACATGGTGGAATTCTTCCAAATTTGGTTTTGAACATTAATGGGACAACTAGTATCAGATTTGTTTACCATCATTTTTTTCTGGGCTTTTCAGCTCATTTCTCAAAAAAAAAAATTTAATTTAATTAATTTGGTTTTATGTCTGGGCTTTTAGATCATTTCTCGAAAGAAAAAAATTCTGACCCCTTGATAAAAAATAAATTTTGTCTTCAACGCAACAGTAGTCAATTGGGCTCAAATTTGATCTGCAATATCTATGGGGGAGTAGAACTTCTGTTGAAACCACCTCAGCATTAATTAGACCCAAGTCCATAACATTTAAACCCATTTGCTGATCCATCTTTTGAAAATATTGGGTGTCACTGTCATTATATGTTAATGGCCATTAACCATCATTTAGGGCCCTTAATTTGTTTATTACTAAGTTAATGGGCATTAAACACCAGCACTATTGAGGTGATAGCCATTAATTTTTCAAAATGATTAGATAATGGCCATTAAACACCCAAATGCATATAAGTAAAGGTCATTAACATATAATTAATGAGCAACAAGTTTTCAAATCATACTTTAATGGCCATTAACCATCATGGGTACAACAGTTATGGGCAGTGGTGGGTATCAATTTCTCAAAATACTTAATTAATGGCCATTAAACACTCAAATACATATAATAGACGGATAATAGCCATTAAAATATTAGAGACTATGGCCATTAAATTGTAGTCTTTACAAATTTTAAGGGCATCTAATGGGCATTAACAATACATGGTTGATGATTAATGGGAAATAGGGCAATATTGGCCATTAAAATAACAAAATGTAATGGTTTTTAATGGGTTCTGGGAAACCCATTATTTTTTTTGTTACTAGAATTAATGGCATAAAGTAATGGATTTATGATATTTAATGGGATTTTAATGAAATTTTAATGGGTTGTGTGTGCAGTAGTGCATGTCGCCATGACTTGTCGCCTAGTTACGGATTCTGATATTCTTTTGATCGAAACGCCTGTGATGCTGTGATATTGTTCTGATATATTTATGGAATGGTGGATAATCTCGGAAATATGGATCCAATTCTGGGACACACGTTATAACTGAATCAATCGCAAGCTTTTAGTAACGTATACAGCTATGCTCTAATTAATCACCCCCTTTAACAAGGTTGTAGGGCGTTAATGACAGTCAGACACCGGTTATACCATACCGCTGTTCAACCATGGTCAAGTGGTTGATATGTGGCAACCGCAGATAATCTTTATACAGTCTTATTAATAATATTTTGTGACCACTGTACGCCGCACTAATTTTTTACATGGACACCTTGTAAACACCCAGTCCAGCTTTTCATCAGCGCCATGCACCATATTAACTATACACAAAACAATATTTCAATTAATAATTTGTTTACGGTTTTATTAACATTCAAAGTTGGTCACTGACCGACATTCGCAACTACTCGTAATATCGGTAGCCAATGTCGTTAAGGGGGAGGGGTCAATTAGAGCTTAGCCGTATACATACATGAACATGTAGACCATTCCAATGTCCAGATGCTTCATGTTCTTATCAAAACATGTCTGGCTACATGTGTGGTTATCATTCTGAGCGGTTCGGCCATTTCCGCTAGGAAATAACCTCATCCATAACTGGAAACCATATTAGCGAAATTCTACATTATATGGCTCTGGTGTTCAGGCAATGCCACTGACTTGATGACGCTGCGCATATATGCGAATGGAGAATAATTTATTAACTATGGCTTTACCAAACTTTATCATATATTAAATACATTAAACTCTCTTTGTGTTTCATGTATCTTAGTATTTGTTCATTTACTGATACAGCGCATGTTTGTTTGAACATATTTATTGTGACCCACAAATACATGGAATAATTTACAAACAGAATATATGGATGATGTTGTGGGTGCACAGGGGATCGGAGCACAAGTTACGAAACTTAGTGAAGCTCCTCTCCCCTGGCGTTCAGCTGCTGATGAATTCAAGTCGATGGTTTTGGTTTTGCTGGAATGAAAGTTTTGTTGTTATTTGTGTGGGAGACGGTGTCCCATGTGATCGGCTATGTATACATAGGGGAACCGGCTCCCAATCAAACACATGTAGGTTGTAGTTGTGGCTGTGGCAGTGGGCGGAGTCAATGGAATAATGATTACTGAAATCGGTCTGTGAAAATGATGAATGATTGTACTGTCTCGAATAATCGCCTGTTCAAGGTGTCGCTAATTTCGGGTATGCCAAAGAGAATATCTTTAATACTGGTGATGACCACTTTATGCTCATCTAGTCGTGTCCACATACGGTTCCTTGCTTCTGTGTAGAAAGGACATTCGAAGAAAAAATGGCTTGCGTCTTCACATTGGTTACCGCAGGAGCAACACGGGCTTGAGGATATGTAATTTTTAAATTTATCGAAGTTGAGATCGCTGCAGTTGTTTCGGAGCCTACATTGCAAAATATTTGATGTTCTCCGCCCGACATTGTAGTAAGAAGGGGGTCTTATTGATGTCTCTTCTATGCGTAAATTATTATACATATTAGCAAGTATTTCGTCCTTAGTTGGTTCTGATGTGGGGTCTGTGAGTTTTTTTGCATCAGTTGTTATTTTGCACGATACATTCCATTCAGCAATCATAGTTGGGAGGAAACTTGATTTAAAGTGAGTTGTGTTCGTGGAGTAGTTGACGTATCGTAACGGATTTCTAATTGGGTATCTACATGATTCCCCAACGGTAAGAGGCAAAAGTTTCGTTATGAATGGAGGGGCCTTATTGTCCAATAGTTTATGCCACATGCGCGTTTTATGTAATTTACGTCTTTCGTTGAGGGGAGGCCATCCAAGTTCACCCAGTACTCTCGCTTCTGAGGCAGATCGGGTCAGGCCAGTTATTATTCTACCACCGTCGATATATAGACGGTCGAGCTTTGGAGTAAGCAGTCAGGGGCGTTATCCCAAATTATGTCACCATATGCATATTCCATTATTGGGAGTATATATGTTTTGAACATTATCTCGATCGTCTGTCGGTTTACTTGGAATTTGATCTTCCTGAGTTGTGACAATCTACTGGCAACTCTTTTGGAAATAGTATTTATTTGGGTGTCCCAATGTAGATTTGATTGGATAGAAACGCCAAGATGGGTGTGAAGAGTTACTTGTTGAATCGCATCGTTGTCGAGATCTAAATCGAGGGAATCGTCAGAGGGGGTCAGTGAAAATACCATAGACTTTGTTTTTTCTGCATTAAAGGTTACCATCCATTGTTTTGACCACCGATTCACTCTTTCAAGGTCATCATAGAGTTCGCGAGCACAATCATCGGGTGATGTTTGGGCAGTAAAGAAGCAAGTATCATCCGCGTACATTCGAGTGAGTGATTGGATCGTTGTTGCGAGGTCGTTAATGTAAGTCAAAAATAGAAAGGGTCCGAGGATATATCCTTGTGGAACACCTGCCGATATCGTCTGATAGTCAGAGAATGTAATTCCTATTTGAACGCACTGTGATCTATTAGAGAGATAACTGTGTATCCATTTGTGTATATTCCCGGTTACTCCGTTTTGCTCCAACTTGAATAACAACCCCCTGTGCCAGACTCTCTCAAATGCTTTGGAAATATCGCAGAAAACTGCAGACGTATTTAACTTCTCATCGAGTGCCTGGCACAGGGTGTGGTATATCTCAAGTAGCTGAAAAGTGGTGATGTGGCCTGATACAAATCCTGATTGGTATTGGAATAGTATATTGTTCTTACTGAAATAAGCGGATAAATATTTCAGTACTATTTTCTCCAAGAGCTTGCTGACGCATGGAAGTAGAGATATTGGGCGATAGTTTTTGCAGTTGGATCTGTCGTTTTTCTTATAAATAGGAATGACATTTGCTTGTTTCCATTTATTAGGAAATGCGCACGATTCAAGAGATTTCTTAAATAGAATTCTGAGAGGTATGGCAATAGCTGGGCTTGTTTTCTGCAGCATTCTAACTGTGATGCCGTCATGGCCTGACGCTTTGTTTGGTTTCATACTCGCAATTGCCGAAGTGATGTCGTCGAGAGTGAAATCAATTTCAGTTATCGTATCATTACATTTTTGTGTGAACACCGGTAGATTGCAAGAGGAATCGTCGAGGAATGAGTTAGCAATGAAGGCATTATTAAGCATCGATGCTTTGGTTTGATCGTCAGTTTCAAGATTGCCATCATAATCAATGAGAGGGGGGATAGCGTCTTTATGTTTGTTTTGCATAATTTCGTTGATGCTATGCCAAAAATATTTTGGGGAAGGTTGGTCTTTGACAGTATTCTGGAGATGTTCCTCGTATTGGGCCCTTGCGTACTTTTTCATATTGTTGACCGTGTTTCGAACTTTTTTGAATTTCGCCCAGTCTATGTCCTTTTTGGATTTTATCGCAATCTTACGTAGCCTGTCTCTTCTTCGAATCATCGATCGTAATTCTGATGTGAACCAATGTTTGTCTTTGGGCCTGATCAATATTTTAGATTGAGGAACAGTTTGATCCATAATTTCAAGGAATTTCGAGGTAAAAATTTCAGTCGCTGTGTCAATATTTGGGGCTATTTCAATTGAGCGTAACCATTCTGGGTCGCGGATGAGTTCCATTGCTTGTTCATAATTGCCTTTTTCGTAGTTTCTGACCAATCGAGAAAATGGACCATTACTGCTATACTCGTATTTCAAATATGCTATTACCGCATAGTGATCTGAGATAGATCTGCCGAAGTCAATCACTTCTGATTCACATGATGTGACAGTGCTGTTCACTATGATGGGGTCGAGAAGTGTCGATGTTGTCGATGTAACTCTGGTTGGAGTTTTAATGATGTCCCGAAGGCTATAGTAGGAAATTATTTCATTGATTTTTGAGGATGGGTCCAAGGCATTAGAATTAAAGTCACCAGTTACAACCATGGGTATATTAAGATCTAGTGCATCCGCTATAGACTGATCAAGTAGTTCCCAGTATCGCTCGTGACAGAATTGGTCAGAGCGATATGACACACATAAAAGATAGTTTGAAGATCTGCACCTCAGTTTGAACCACAGCACTGAGTCATCGAATTCGAGAGAGGGCATACGTTCGAAGATCAGGTGATTTGCGAAATAAACGGCAATACCTCCCCCGTAGCTCGAACCGTCATGTCTTACTGGATCAGATAACCCTTCTAGCTGTATGTTCGTTGTTGGAAATGTTGCGTCAATGTGGGTTTCGGTGAAACATAATATATCATGGTCGTCGATTTCATCGAATAGTTTAAACAGTTTATTTCGGATACTTCGTATGTTCAAGTGGAAAATAGAGACGGAGTGATTGTCTGAGTGGACCTGGCCATTATCAGGGCCGGGGTTCAATTCTAGGGAACCGCTGCATACCAAGAGTGTTGTTAATAGTAATATTAATCTAATTGAGCTAATCCCGAAAGCGAGTTTAATGATACGTCATTTGGAGAGCGATGGCGTTTTCTGTGAACCGTTTCGTCTAGAAAATTGGAAGGTCCCTATTGTTATTCTCCACGTAGTTAGTTCAACTCCCATGGGAAATTGTGTTCAAAGGGTTAATGTCATGTGATTCCAATAGGGACCTATGTAAAATGATAATTCCAGAGTGGGTTTCCCGCCACTGCCATTGCCACAAAACGTACAGTTTACAGTCGGTGCAAATATAAACAAGAACATATGTGAGTAGAATAGTAAATGTAGGTGTTGACACACGTTTTGACGTAGACGTGTGCGTCATCGTGGGTGGAATGAGGCAACTATATATCAGTCGGGATGATTATGAATAATATTATTTTAACAGTGCTTAATAATACAAGTGTTGTGCAATCCTATATGATCTGTAATCGAGGGGAGTTATAAGAACAATGTTTACTTTATAGTTTGCGGTTGGGCGGGGGGGGGGGGGGGGGGGGCAACGCGCGGCAGACAGATCACAATCAGACCAAAACAACCACGAGACAATGCCAGACCCGCACGACGCCTCGGACAATGTAGCTGCCACCCATTTGAAAGACGAGCCTGAGTTTGTGGTGACATGCCAGTCCTTCATACCAGTACATGTGCACCGATTAATGTATATTTGCTTCAATTGGCCATACAATTGATAAATATCACGCAAATAAGGTATTAGCAGCTCAGTGCATAGCAGCTACAATATTCGAATCGCCGCGCAAATCCAACACCTTCCCACGAATATCCAAATCCGACCATGACCCATCCACCGCGCGTCACCCCCCCCCCCCAACCCCGCAATATATTGACACAAGCATAAAACCTGAGAGAAGGCCATTTCTTCACATTCAATTATGACCGATTCGGTGTGTGACACAGTAACACAGTTGTCAACTCCCGCATGTTGAAAACGTCGGCGAAGGTAGAAAGGACGGGTTTATTATGAAGGAGGGATGTTTATTGACTATACCGAGGTCGTTTAACGAGTTTTGTTCTCTTGATATATAACCTTTGTTTGATTTATAACTTATGTCTATATAGTGTTCAATTTTAAGCGTTTTGGTGATCACCGTGGTCGTGAAGATGATTTAAATCCGTATTGAGGACAGGCTGTACTCCTAAAATTAATAGATTCTACCACTCCGCGCACTGGCGAGGGGAATCCCCCACGTGTATTGCAATTTTTGCAGATGTTGATAATTTGGGATCGTCCTTACCGAGGGATGCTTTAGATAGAACAATTTCAAGTCTAGCTTATATTAACTTCCCATTTTCGGTGGAAATTATAGTGATAGGTATATATGAGAGACAGCGTACTTAGAAAGACAATAAATCAATGAAATTATGGGTTTTTGTTTGAAGTTGCAGTCTTGCGGATATCTGCACATCCCTGAATATTTAAATGGAAACTCCGTAAACTTTGGTGTCGAAAATCACTGGTCATAAATCAAATGTCCTGGAGGACGACTAGACTAGTTAATTGTGTTTTGACTGCAGTGGATTATTACGAAATGCGAGGTTTGTTAATGTGACTTTTCTGGGTTTTAGTTCTGCATTCGAGGGTTTTGTGCATATAGCACATTTCTTTAAAGGCAGTTTTGATACATTCGGCAATGATTTTGTGGTAACACAGTCGCTAGAAATTTACAGCGCATTGTAAGTGTACTATAAGCAAAACACTGAACACCGTGGCAATTGTTTTGGGAGTGTGATAATAATTCTGGTAACCCATTCAACACCTCCTTGTAGCGAGGACTAGTGAGCGCTATAGCGGTATTTTTCAAACAACAGTTTTAATTAACCAAAGTTAATGGTCTCCCCATTTTTGAGTATTTTGCTTATCGCACACTATTTACAAAGGTTTGGGAGTTATCGCAAAGATTTGCTCCCTTGGCTGTGAATGACCGATCGGTCTATTTTAGCATGTCCGGGCAATTATAGATTGATAGGTTGGTCACTCAGACTCAGTTTAAGATGTCTGATTTATAATGTTCACAGAAGCCCATTATCGGCAAAAAGCCTTTGCGACAAATCTCAAACATCTTTGCGATAAATCGCAAATATATAATCGCCCAGTACGTAGTCTGAGAGTTATCATAAAGATGTTTGAGATTTATCGTAAAGGTTTGTGTGTTATCGCAAAGGTTTGCTCCCTCATCACTCATGCATCTGGCTATGAATGACTGATCGGTCTATTTTAGTCCGACCGGGCATAGATTGATAGGTTGTTCACTCAGACCTGTTTAAGATGTCTGATTTATAATATTCACAGAAGCCCATTAGAGCAAACAAAACCTTTGCGACAAATCTCAAACATCTTTGCGATAGATATAAAAAATTATTCACACAGTACGTAGTCTGAGATTTATCGTAAAGATGTTTGAGATTTATCGTAATGGTTTGCGTGTTATCGCGAAAGTGTTTGTGATTTTTCGCAAAGTTGTTTTGTGATTTATCGCGAAGGTTTGCTCGCCTTATCCCACATGCATCCCACAAGTTTTGCTCCTCTCAACATTCTTGCATCTGGCCGTGAATGACAGATCGGTCTATTTTAGCCCGACCGTTCAATTATAAATTGATAGGTTGTTCACTGAGACCTGTTCAAGATGGCTGATTTATAATGTTTACACACAAATTAAGAAATTTTTAGCACCAAAAAAGTTTGCCACAAATCTCAAACATGTTTGCGATAATTCGCAAAATTTAATCACCCACTACGCAGTCTGAGAGTCCTCGTAAAGATGTTTGAGATTTATCGTAAAGGTTTGCGAGTTATCGCAAAGGTGTTTGTAATTTTTCGCAAAGTTGTTTTGTGATTTATCGCGAAGGTTTGCTCGACTTATCCCACATGCAAGCTTGCTGCCAAAGAACGATCGGTCTATTTTAGCCCAACCATGCTATTATAGATTGATTGGTGGTTTACCCAGACCTGTTGTAGATGTCGGATTATATTTATATGGTTCAAGTCCATTAATGCCAATGCATGAAAATATATCTGCGATAAATCACAAACCATTAATCGCAAACCTTTTGTAATCAATCGAAAACCTTTGCACTAAATCGCATATACCGGTACTTATTGCAAAGTTGTTTGCGATTCGCAAAGGTTTGCGATTTATCGCAAGGTAGTTTTTTTATTTATCGGGCTATTCTAGATCGATCGGTGTTTCATCGAGACCAGTTCCAAGATGTTTGATTTATGTTTACTTAATATTATTGCACACAAATTAAGAAATTATTTTTGGACATTCAGACCAATTTTACTCCACATGCAGGGAACAGGGAATCCTGAAATCGAGATCTTAAACTTTGATTTAAGTTCAAAATCACGATCAAGGTTATATACTAATAAAAGTAATGCATGTATAATTCGGATTATTTCATTATCACTATGCAATGGAGTGGTTTTGTACTTTATTCAATGTTTAAACGCCATAGCTTCATTTGGAATCTAAATTGCCACATTGTTAAATTTGCCGTCGGCCATGTTTCGGCAGGTTCTCCGCTTAGTACCTATATGAGTATATGTTTGGTTCTGTGGAGTACCAAATTGCTAGGTACTATGCATAGTACCTAATTACTTCAGAGTACCTGTCTTTATATTCGGTACTTCATATAATATAATGGGTGTGTATTTCTTGGCACTTCATGTCGTGTGCGTCATGACTTCGGTGACATAAAGGCAGGGTGGGTATTATATGCACAATGCCCGGATAGAACCTAAATATTTAGTAGGTAATCCAGAGTACCAATCATATTGGTACTCTGGTGTACCTAAACTTTTGGTACTCCAGAGTACCACTTTTGGTACTCCAGAGTACCTAAACTTTTGGTACTCCAGAGTACCTAAACTTTTGGTACTCCAGAGTACCTAAACTTTTGGTACTCCAGAGTACCACTTTTGGTACTCCAGAGTACCACACAGTTGGTACCCCCCCTGGGACAAAGCTTAGTACCTACGTAGGCACTCTGAAGTACCTATTTGTTAAAGAGTGTGTGCCAATGCATTCTCTTATATATGCGAGTCGACCATAGGTCGCCTCGCATATATAAGAGAATGCATTGGCCCAACAATTTTTTACAATTTTAATAATTTTTTCTTGTATTCAACAATTTTATAATTTCACCCATACAGAGCCCCAGACAAACATGAGCAGACGACACTCTTCTATCTGCTTATATATATATGTGTGGGGCTCCCTGAAGGGTAATGGATGTTTTTTATTTTATGTCCTATAAATTGTAAGAAACATTTATTTAAAAAAAATGATACAAAATTGTTAGGCCTATGCATTCTCTTATATATGCGAGGCGACATATGGTCGACTTTCATATATAAGAGAATGCATTGGCACAGGGCAAACAAATCCCGACTTACGACTGGATTTGATATGGCGGGTTACATATATTATGTTATTATGTGATGCAAAAACTAATTGATAGTACCATTATAACAAACACGTTTTAACCTTGTTACCATCTGACACATTTTATATACACTATGATGACACATGCACGTGGGATAAGTGAAAAGTAACTTATGACTAGATCAAAAAGATGGATAGACACAATGTAGGGGTCCCTGACACAGACTTAATCATAACACTAAAAGTACCTTATATATCATATGTAAGGAATCGCTGACTCGAATCTCCGGTTCTAGTTTTACCATCGCGTCAAAACAAACTCGTGCAATAGAATTAACCAGTTCACACACTTGTGTAGTTCTGTATATCTGTATACATATATATTTCTCTAAATCATGCATATGGGTTAACAACATTGTATACTTAAAAAGACCAATTATGTAGAGAATGGGATTTGACAGAAAGCATGACGCTTAATATATTAGCCATATCCCCACGTGTGGCATCCACATGTGGTTTCTTTATATTGCTTATTCGCAATGTTCTTTTCCCAGTTAAGATTTGCTTTTATGTTCATTTTTTCTATCTTATTATCATTTTCAGCCATCTAGGGCATAGACTGTCGAACAGTAACCTATAATAACGAGTCACTGTTGGGCAGTCCATACATAAGATGAACTGGATTGTCACTGCATGTTTGTGACCTGACCTTTGACCCCACTCCATTAGTTTCCAATGAAATAGTAGCGAAATTAATATTTCAAGATCGAAACAACAAGAGTGATGTATATTTTATACTTATTGCGAACAACTCCAGCGGCGGTATTCATCAAATGGGTTTAGTTTATAAACCAGGTAGTTTATCTTATAACGGATGAATGCCAGCGCTTACGCCACACTCATTCAATGTGGCCGGCTGTCAACAATTACAATCGTACCTGGACCCCGTTTACATGCGCGCGATGAATTTATTATGAACAATATTTCAGATATGTTGATGCAAATGTATTAATCGTTCGATTATTAGCGTGGAACTTAACTCGGAATGTGCACATAGTCCCGTCGGAAAATACATGTATGTACCCGCTGAAATGTCCGAGTTAGTACAAACATGGCAATGGAGGGATAAATGAATCGCAATCGCCCTGTACCAATTGTGGCGCCACGATTATAGGCGCATATACGCTATATGTATACATCTCAGTTTTGACGACCCTTTATCGGTATGTCCCTGTTAATTTTAATTTCGACAAGAGCCCATTATAATCCAAGAGATTAAGAGCATCAGCACTAAACTGTCAGAGCTATTGTTGCTACAAACAGCTCCTGTTGCCACATCGCATTATCCGAAGGTCGGGGGGGCATTATATACATATACTGAACAACAAAAATTACAGCAATGATAATGGATTGCGGTAATACCTTATTCCCCCGTATTGAACCTTTAACATTTCATATTTTAGTGAATTAAATTGATATGACTATGATCATTCAATCGGTGTCAGTGTCTTCATTGTTGGTAAGGTCGTGGTTCATGGTTTAGACATTCAAATTTTAAACTTTTCAAAAGGATAAAACACACATGAGCTAGCCATCATAAAAAACGTTCATATACCCATTTCATAAGAGACAATAACTGCTAAATATCCCTTTAAAACATGTTTCATCTCTCTTCTTGATTGGAAAGTGGGTGCCAAACTTAACTTATATCGAAGAGACGAAATTTACTGGAAATGTAATCTGTCCCATTGGAACGGAATTGCCTAAACTACCTGATGCAAGCTGGGTACCTATTTGAATATTGAATAAAACAAACAACAGATTTCAATATAAAATAAAATCAGAAAATTTTCAATCTATAAAAGAAACAAAATAGTCTTATGAAAAGGGGAGTGTACGAAATATCCCGTAAGTTGTGAAAAAATCGAAATAAACTTTTAACGTTGTTAAAAATATATATATTTCAGATACCAAACGGTTCTCTTAATGGATAATCATTCATACTTATTCACGGAATGGCATGACGTCTATATCGGAGATCACGGAAACGGTATTCACAAATCACCGATCAGTCATCACCAATATTCGCATGTATACATTACATTTATCTCGACTTGGTTAAGCGTGTATGTTTATAAATTCGTAGGAGAGGGGACACATTACGCTGTTATAACTTGTGTCTCACTCCCTTGTAACTTGTGTTGGAATAAACATGTTTAAACCAACAGGGACGTGCCTACGCGGTCTGCTTGGGTGGTTAGTTTTCTCCTTTGAATTTCAATCAACACCCTCTTAAACGAGAAAAAACACTACCAAGTCCATGGCATTCCACCTACATCCCGGGGTGATATTTTGCAACTGTAAAGAAAATGTTCAGCTGTTGGACATTCCTTTACTACCACAGTTTAAGGATAACAATGTTCATGAAGGGCAGTTTAATTATTGTAAATATTTGACCACGTGTGCATTTGATTATAAACCAATTACCACATCAAACACTGGCTGTAGAAACTCACCACCAGAATCATTTCAATCTATATTTTGTCATTGTAGAAATTGATTACCACAGCTGAGATGGTGAAGCACCCCACCCTGTCGCCTACATGTTTATACATATACGTAGGTATTGGGCAATTTAAAAAAAAAGTATCAGCAAAACATTATTTGCAACAAGACTCCAACGGGAATAACCACAACGCCAGTTATCTCTTGCTCAATAAAATGAAAAACAGTTTGTGGTCAACCAATACTTGATTTGGCAACTACGATTGAATTTCTTAGCTCAATGCGTTCGTTTAAATGTTTTCTGAAAAATTCAATGTGTGCATGTCGACCTCACGCTGGTCCGTCTTTGAGCGCGGTCAAATCTCTTGATTTCATAATTCTTTGCCGCGACGATGACTTATCATGCATCGAAGGCAACGGACAGCTTTGCATTAAGCTTTGCCCTGTTAAACTACCAGGACTATATATAAACCCAGTTGGTGAATACCACCCCTGATGTTTGTGCCTGATAACCGAAATATGAGATGAGGTTTTGTTCTGGTGGAATATGATATCTACGGGTGTTAGCCTGAGTCGAGATTCATGGCAGTATCTAACATCCCAGATGATGATAGATACTATTAATCTTACCTTGATATATGTACATCCCGTTGATACCTCGGCTGGTTGAACATGTCTTGTCCATGTACGTGTACGACCGGCATGTATCGTCCTGCGCGCATGTCCTTGCACATCGAAGTTCTGACGTCAAGTCAATGCTGGTGAGAGACACACCAACGTCCCAGTTTCTCTTGAATGTTTTCATAACATATCCCGCAGTGAGATCAAAAGCAATCAGCATGAGTCCCGCCATTGTGGCCAAACTCGGAATGATACAGACCATCATTCCGCATTTAAATTTCAACCACGCCGACCGAAGAAAAACCTCGCGATTATGCCCAGAGAAATGAAGACAAGAAGCTATACCCACTTATCGTTGTTTATACAAATGTCCCGGCCGTGCCCACGCAGATTGACATTGAAATCTTTGTTATAGCAAATACCATGACGTACGTCGCTTGCACTCGGTCGATGGAATCACTGCTGCGTCCTCGGTCCATGATTCGTTTGTTCTGATGTCCGGATTCCACCCGGAAGGTTATTTCCTTTCCAAAAACTAAAGATATCGGTATAGAGATGATAGCAAGGCGATCCGAAGTTTACCTATTCCGGTAGAACACAAAGCCACATGAACTAATTGTAAGGTGACATCGGATACTTAACTCGTTATGCGATACATTCAATATTCAAGCAGGGTTCTCTGAAACACACATACGTGTATGACATGAATTTCTCTATGCTAGCCGAAGTAGATTCAATGTTATTAGCGTAATTTTTTTAACGATATTTGTCAAGCTCAATCTCAATTTAAATGACCGCGCGATAGGAATAGCACAATCGCCCACAAGAATATTGACACATACAAAAATCAGAACACCAGATGACATTTAAGATAATATGCACATAATTATAACAACACAATTAAATTGACACATATAAGACAAACAGTCCCCCATGCTATCTCGGACGACTAGAAAGGACTCATTGCTACATTAAAGCCCCATGCGGTTTGCGCTCCAAATACTCGATTTTGAATTTTTCCCGGTATCGACATAAGTCGACAGATACCTGAACACGCTAATTGGGTTCGAATACAATATTGCGACATTTGTATCCATTGCAATTCTGGAATCGGAAGAGGAATAAGTTCCAGTGTACACGCTGTCGATTGCCGGTTATTTTTGAAAACAGGCAAAAGAAAATATAATTTGGCCAAACTTGTTTGCAAAAAGTTTCAAATCTATATTCAGCAGTTACCTCTCAGATTACATATCCACGAAACCTTTAACCCTTTTATGAAGGGAGCTGCGCTGGTGCAGCATTACATATCATATGTCTGTGCATTTTCTTATATACGCGAGTCTCCAATAGGGAGCCTCGCTTATATAAGATAATATACTGGGCCCTGTTTCATGAAAGCAACTTATGACATAGTTGGGACTTAAGATGGTCATAAGTTCAAACTTCAGTCATAAGTGCGTTTCACAAACAAGGTCTTAACTTAAGATGGTCTTAACTTTGGTCTTAACTTTAAGACTGCTGTGAGGTGTCATAAGATAATCTTAAAGTTAAGACCAACGTGATAAGTGGCATATCGATCACAAGTATGGCGGCCTATGTTATTTTGCAAATTACAGAGATATATGTACATTGTCTGGGTGGGCAATTCGTCGTCTGGTATACAGGGTCGTGGCTACCGAGTGAGAGGGGTGTTCGCTTCGAAATGTACAACTACACCCCCTTAAACAACACCAAATTATCTTTGGGTTTAAACATTCCAACTGGTACCTCAAACTTTCCAAAAACAATAGATTGGAGAGGGCAACCCCCCACCCTATCACAATAGGGTTAGTTTGGTAAAAACAATTCAGAGCACAGGCTTATCATCAGGGACGTGGTGAATGGGGTTTGTGTGTTGTCTACCCCCCCCCCCCCCCCACACACACTTTGGCCAAAATGTTTAGCAATTGGAAATTCCATGCCTGACAACAACATTAATAGTAGACTATATATAGGTTTCAATTGTTTGAATTTCTAACTAGTAAAGAAATATGTTGTTTTAGACAAACAGCAGCAACAGAAAATTACCAACTTTAGGGGCGTCAGGTTAGAAATTTCGAACTGTTGGAATATTTGAGATACCAATTGGAAAGTTTAAATCCAACGGGTGGGGTGGTCATGACATTTCGCGAACATGGAAGTTTGGCCCGCTTCAATTAAGGGGCGGGTGCAGTTGGAAATTGCACGATGTACCCCCCCCCCCCCCCCACAGAGACCAACTAACCACCCCCGAGCCTCGTCGAATGTAGGATATAGTCAATTATCAGCTGTGTATGTGACCTAGATAATATATATTATAAAATGGTATTACCCACGAATTAAACTTTTGATAAGAACTATGGCCTAGCTCAAAGCTCACAATCTCCTCTATGTTATTCCATATGTGTGTGGGGAGATGGGGTAAAATGAGATCAATTAATGTATTGATTCTTTCCTCTTTCCGAATTTCCGTCGGCTGTTTACAAAGCAGATATGTCATTTAGGAAAGGTAACACAAACGCTCTTTATTTAAATATGTTTTAGAAATAGTAACAATTTTCTATAGAGAATATTATTTTTATTGAGTTTATGCCACGCCCATATGTCGTGATTTTCAAGGCTGTCCAAATTTTTGTCATGGTTTTTTCTTCAGGGGTGGGATGACCGTTGTACAGCATACTGTATATATGATATACACACCCGTAACGATGACACCCCTTAATACGAGTGTGCTAATGAAAATGTAGTTATATATATATATATCCATGGTATGACAACCGCATAAAACATCTGCATAAAAATAATAAAAAAAGTTACTCTAACAAATATTTTTCATTTCCCTTTGAATCGAAAAATGACCTATCTGTGTCCTGATGACATCGCCGATTTATTTTGATTATTGCTACACGTAGAGAGCGGTGGTCGATAATACACGAGTTATGCCGGCTCACATACAAAAATCGCCGCCTGATCATTGCTCTCAGTGGATTAACTCGGCGTGAATGCATGGTCGCAGTCATGCATCGATCCATATAATTATATTGTCTAATTTCTGACACCGCCACTCGTCAGTAAACGCAAAGCTCGTCATGTTAAGAGCCTGCAATGTACTCATGTTCGAATTCACATCGTGGAACTCATACAAGTCTAAGATCCATATGCGAATATAAGGCCACTGACTATAGACACTAAGATACATGCGCTGATTCGCCCAACCACCCCAGCCGCTATCCAGCATCCCTGTCACACAATAATGTCAACTCGGACTCGGCTCTTTCTCGATAACCTTTCAATGCCGTACATAAAGATTGCACAAGCCCACATTTTTTTGTTCCGGAGTGTAGAAAATTGTCGATAACCAGTCTAAATGAGCGGGAACTTAACTTACTACTTAAGTAGGACTTAATCTTGTTTTGTGAAACGCGTTCTTGAAACGGAAAAGTTACATCATAAGATCCACCTTAGATCTTAGATTAATTCCATCTTAAGATAATCTTATGACCTTGCTTCATGAAACAGGCCCCTGGCTTACAATATCAAAGCAAATACTGTCAGGCTTTGCATTCTATGACGACTCGCATATATTGGCACAGGATTTTCGCAAACAAATCAGGAAGCTCCAGTCATCAACTGGTTAAATCGTTAACATGTGGTAACCAGTTACTCACATGCATATCACTTTATAAATTGTTATCTATACAGGATAACAATGTATAAAGTCACATTGGCTTATTTATAAATAAATGACTATTATCCACTAGAACGGGGTCCTGAATTAATTGACAATATGTTACTGCTTTGTTGTTTCAAAATAAGACTTTGTAACCAAATCAGTGTCCATTTATGTTGATATACGATACCGTGGACTTATTTCATTTTTGTTGTCCAAACGTGCACATTTCCTTTCTAAACTCGAAATTTTCCAGTTATTATTGCGGGTGTGTTATATATTTTTGATTTGGTTTCGCTTTTCTCAATGATCCCGTATATTTGGTTTGAACAATTTGGCCAGTTTCTGATAAACGGTCAGACAAATTCAGAAATGGCCAAAGTAATTTTCTTGTAAGCGTGAACCCTGGTAATAACTTAGTGAACTTTGTGGAAATGTATATTGTGTTATCCTATATAAACACTGGTAATAACTTAGTGACTTTGGGGAAATGTATGTTGTGTTATCCTATATAAACACTGGTAATAACTTAGTTACTTGTTATTTATTTCATACCTCCATTTGTTTGGAGAAGAATATGGACATGCATGAACATATATACAGTTAATGTGTAAAGTTTATGATATCACCAAGCATGGACGCTGCCAGTCTCTAAAATAAAGCGTTTCACTTTCCTCGTCCATATGCGCGGGACATGGTATCACAGTCAATTGGTTGAACATTTAGTAAGAAAAACCGTGAATAATCTGGCACATTATAAGGATATATACAGCAGAATCTAGAATAATTTGTTCCATAAACAGAGTTACGGCATCAGGAGGGTTGATTATTTCGCTCCCTAGGAGGAAGGCGCAGAGAGACAATTCGTCACGAGATTCCATGTACCTAAATGTAGTTATGCCAAACTTGTTGAGTATATGTTCCCAGAATAAGTTCCTCAGCGATAGTATCGAGGCAGCACAACAATAGCTGATGACGTGTAGTAACTCGTTGTTGTATCTCGAACCACAGGCTTTACAAATGATTCCGTTGTCATAGGACGTTTTGTTCATCAATAATGCCAAGTTTCTCAGGTGAGCAGAACGGCGAGGATACTTTCGGAGTAGTTTCCAAATGTTCCAACATGAAAGCGGGTCACTTGTTACAAAGCGGAACGTGTCGTATTTTGGATGGCTCCTAATCGAACTAGACCACTGTGTAGAATAGTATCCTCTTACGGCACATTTAACTAAGGATTTCCACGCTGATTTACTTGGGAATTCACCAGATTGCATGTATGTCTCCAAAAAGTCATACATATCATATTCTTTGAGCAACTGAATTATGTCAGCGGTAAACCCAGACGTTGATCGGTCGAACAAAACGATTTGGAACAATTTTTGCAGAAATAGTATGAGCGGAACCTGGTGACCTTCTGGGAGATGAATTGCATCCGCGAGGAAGAGCAGTTTCCGCACATGTATCTCTTTTCGAATGGCATTATGCCTAACAAACCAAGAGCTATATCCGTTGGAGTGCGCGCTGGCAGTGACTGTACATGTTTCACGCAAACACGGAATGATTTCTCAATGGAGTAGGTCAATGTGTTGTTGGGTGTTGGAAGTAACTCACTTCCGAAGAGTGCTTTCGGCAAAACAATGGCTTTTATCAGAGTCAACATCGTTTGAGGCGTGCATGACTTCGTGGCTTTCCTACCTGCGACAGAAAAATATGTTTTCCTGATTTTTTTCAGAGAGCACCGTACATCTATTTGTTTCATTTTTGAACTTGGATTGCTTCAGACCCAAATGAACACATCCGTCCAACTCTTGAACCACCTGATCACCGAGATACCAAGACCTTTCATGGCGTTGGCTTTGACGTGTCGTCTCATTGAAGACAACAACTGCACTCTTTGTGGGAGAGAAGTTGAACTTCCAAGTTTTGCTGTAGTTGTGGCAAATATCCATCAGGCTATCTAAACCGGCTTTCGACGTTGAAATCAAGGCAATGTCGTCAGCGGCAGTTGGCGAGGAGCATGACACGTTTCCGATTGACAAACCATGTCTCGATGATTGCAATGAATTTAAAAGATCATTAATATATACAAGATAAAAAAACGGAGATGTGACGGCTCCTTGTCTGGTTCCTTGTGATATTTCGAAGGCGCTTGTCAACGCACCATTGAACATAACCTGGCTACTACAATCCTCGTGCATGTTAGCCACAATCCGTAGAATTTTCCCCTTGAATCCTAGATCACACATTTAACAAGGAGTCCGTCGTGCCACACGCGATCAAACGCTTTCTGGCTGTCCAAAAAGCACACATAAGCTCTAGAATCAAGGTCCCGTGTGTATGCTTTTGATTCCTGTAGGACAAACGACGACATGAGGCAGCTTACACCCTTTTGGAATCCATGTTGAAGTGCGTTTGGGAATGAAAAGAATTGACCGTACGTGAGGAAGCGTTTCAGCAGAATATGTTCGAGCACCTTATATATAGTCGGAAGTAGAGTGATTGCGCGATAGCTGTCCGGAAGATTCCTTGGTTTGGGTTCACCTTTGAACAGGGGTATTATTATGCCTGTTTTTAGAGCATTCAGAAATGGCCAAAGTAATTTTCTTGTTAGCGTGAACCCTGGTAATAACTTAGTGAACTTTGTGGAAATTTATATTGTGTTATCCTATATAAACACTGGTAATAACTTAGTGACTTTGGGGAAAGGTATGTTGTGTTATCCTATATAAACACTGGTAATAACTTAGTTACTTGGGGAGATGTATATTGTGTTATCCTATATAAACATTGGTAATAACTTAGTGACTTGATGAAATGTATATTGTGTTATCCTATATAAACACTGGTAATAACTTAGTTACGTGGGGAAATGTATATTGTATTATCCTATATAAACACTGGTAATAACTAAGTTAATTGGGGAGATGTATATTGTGTTATCCTATATAAACATGGTAATAACTTAGTGACTTTGGGGAAATTTATATTGTATTATCCTATATAGTTCCTTTTGTAATTGTATGCACCTGTTTATGGAGTGCTGTTGTGACAGTGCTTCCTACCGTATGTATGTACGGTTGTGTTTGCGTCATGTATTATATTGTATATGCGTACGGGTGTGGTCGAGAGGGTGTGTGTTGTCTGTTGATGTGATATGTAAGCTCGTGTTCATGTACATACAATTATAATGATATTCTTTTCCTCTGTAGTTTGTTCTCTTGTCTGTCTTTTCATTACTTCTTGATTGCTAACTGTATTTATGTTACATTCATGTACCCTATGTATTTTGTTAAATCTTTAATACTGGAGGCAATAAAGATATATATATATATATATATATATATATATATATATATATATATATATATATATATATATATATATATATATATTGTATTATCCTATATACACATTGGTAATAACTTAGTGAATTGATTAAATGCATATTGTATTATCCTATATAAACACTCCACGCACTACTTTATCGTTGTTTCAATCGTCAAAATAATGTAGCACAATAATCTTTTCAGAGCGAAGACAGATGAAGATGTTCTTGAAGTTCTTCCCATGGTCTACCTGTTCAGTTTTAGATTTTACAAATACATGTAGGTAAATTGATACATGTGCCACTGACATCAGATGATTTAAAGGGACTCTCAGTATTAATTTAATTAATTACAACTAAAATGGTTGGACACATGGAGCCGAAAACTGTTACACGTGTTTAAATTGACCAGGAGAATGTCATGTCATAGGTCCCTTTGACCTCATATGATATAAAGGGGGACTAATGCATTATATGAACAAAGATAGATGATTAATAAAGAGTGTTTAGTATCAAATCATTAGATATGTTGGAACATTGATACAAATGGGTAATTCGACCAAGGTATTGTCATGGAATATGTGTCGTGGTGCTCAGATCACTTAAAGTGGCACTAATAATTAGCAGAAAAGAGCGGTTTATCTTCAGCTTAGCCTTAGAGTGTATGGAGGGAGAATCAGTGGAACTTTCCTGCCTCATGGAGTATGTCCAGTTATCTCCCCCAAAAAAGCAATATCATAGTTGATTAGATTTGGATTCAATGGCGATCAAACTGTCAAACATTATTTGTCGTTGTGTAAGGTGAATGTGACACATGAAAAAGGAAATGATTTTAATCTCCTATCCATGTTACATGATTAGATATTGAGACTGAGATAGATATTTACAAAGAGATGAAGTGTGTATACAATACATCCATTCCCGTTTTACATGGCCACAAACAATTATATCATACGCATGGCAGGGATATATAAAAATTATAGTCATGAATGTGAACTTATCGATTCCACTTAATTACTTGTTGTGATCATAACAGCAACATCACCACATGTCGAAATTTCTGGCTATACATCATAATATTTATATAAAGGATAGGAATGCATGCGTTTACGATGGAATTAAGTGAAACGCCGTTTCTTCTGGATATACGCGTATTCAATAAGGAGATGCATATATATTTAATTTTAATATATATCAATGTTTAAATTACTGCACGTATTTTTCATTCTATAGAGTTGACTATATTGGATCTACGTCCCCTGACGTTAAACCCTTCCAGTCGCATGATGTTGTCCTTGAATCTGTTCAGTTATTTATATTTTTCACTTTAATACTTTCGCCGGTTAGAGAATTCCATTGGCTTATCGTATCAGGGAAAGGGGAATTCTGGTAACAGCTAGCTTACCCTCCCATCGAGACTTGAATTGTTCGGGTGATCTAAAGTTATAAACAGATTGTTAATTCCCGGTGCATTGGGGCAGATACCAGACACGCATGGATGGTTTATATTCTGTTTAATCTTGGCAAGTAGAATCAGTTTGTGCATATTTCTTCTTTCACTGAGCGAAGGTCAGTACATTTATACCAACATTCGGTTATTCTAGGCAGTAATTTGCTACCAATACAGAACGATATTATATACGTGTCGTCTCTTATTTGGGAGAATTTCCACCCATAATGAAGATATAGCATGTAAGACTATTTCCAGAAACATACGTTTCAGTCCGCAACAAAATTATCTCCTTCAGGCAGCACAGGCTTATACTATCAGATATGGGAGAATGATTATGTATAAGATCCCGAATGGCATCATGGTAAACAGAAATATTGCAAAAAATCTTTGACTGCCTCGCGGATATGGTCAACAACACCGACGAGGAGGCCAAGCAATGACAATAGACCCAAAACAAATATTTATAGATCAATTAATAGTTGATTTTCTTGTCTGCTCTAAATTGTTCAATTTTTATTCACATTACTGGAGGTAGAAAAGAATAAATGGGGTACGTCAAAGGCATATTCTCTATCAGTTCCGCATGATCTACCCAGGGTAAACTTACTAAAGTCATCCCGGATGCTCGTCTGTTTACATCAATAGAGAGAAATGATCTTTGTGTCGATGCAACCATCCTCTCTCGCTTCTATATATCGACTGCCGACATGGTATTGTTCAGTGGGAGTCATTGGACATTTGATAATGGCATTCCGCCCAAGTATGCGCTCGGCGAGCGTGACCGATAATCCCAGGTTAATAATACAAGGCGGGGCACTCGTTTAACCCATTTCCACAACACAAGGTGTCAAATTAAATTGTTACGAAGACAAAACATTTTAAACCAGAGATGGAATTTCCGAGAAACAAATAGAATATATCTCTATTGAACATTCACACGACCACGATTCAATTCTAAGATGCGCCATGTCAGCATGCGATACATCACAGGCACTTTGTAGATAAAAGTATTTACATAATATATAATATATAAGACAAGGCTAGAGAATGTTCGGTTTCCGATTCCCGAAATTCGTTGCATTTCTGACTCACCGAACCGATTATGGCCGCGTCAACAGCATTGTCGCTTGTTTTTCTTCTTTCAAAAGTGAATAAAAACCTCATTACACTGTCAAATGCAGTGGAATGTCTAAAAACAACATTTTTATACTTTGAAGTGAGAAAATTGCTTCAAATAAAACCATTAACATGCACTCCACGGTTGGTGATAGTCGGAATACGATAGAGGAACACTCCGACGTTCGTACTCAGATTTCACAAATTTTCGTACCTTGCTTGCCTGTACCAAGTTTCACGGGAAAATGACAAATTTGATTCTATTTGTTGTTATATATATTTACTAGCAGGTGGACCCGACTTCGTCCGGGCTGTTTCCCCTCTGCTTTTCGGCGAATTGCGCGATTTGACCTTGAATTGTCCATTTTGAAGGTCAAGGTCAGGTTTGGTATGCTTTATTGCTAGACATGATTTAACATATTACATGCAAAAACATATATACATATATACAAATGTGGATTAGGATGCCTACAATGGGAGACCCGTCCAAAACACTAAGTGGACAAAATTAACCCTATGTATAAAATTTCGTCGAAATGCCATAAAAATTCGCGATTTGACCTTGAATTGACCCGAAAGGCCAAAGTCACGTCGCACGGGTAAATGAATAGGGTTATGACACTCCCCATACGACACTAATTTTCATCGAAATCCCCGTTTGACCTTGAAATGACCCGATTTCAAGGTCAGTGTCACGTCGCACGGGCAAATTAATAGGCCCATGCCACTCCCCGGCCGAAAGTACCCCCACATACCAAGTTTCATCAAAATCGGCTCGGCCGTTTTCGAGTCCATCGCAAACAGACAGACAGACACACACACACAGACAGATTTCCCAAAATATATAATAGATTACCCCATTTGTTATTCCTTTTCATAAAAATAAAATAAAACATGCCGAAAATGATATGTTTAAAATGTCTTAAGCATGATATTGGCGATAAGTTGTTATCAGAGTACGTTATACTTGCGATAGTTACGTTACGCACACGGTATTAGCAAATGTGACTCTTTCATATTGGTCGATATACACAATATTGTTTTTTCGGACCGTCTTTTCGTCAACAAAGCCACGTGAATATCGACCAATCAGAAAGAGGGCATTACGTTGCCACGATTAATGGTGAATAGTCCCATATTTATGCTTAGATTAGAAACATTTCTAACACTTGAACGTATATAACAGGTTTATATCGGCATTATACAGCACTTTACATGGTAAGGCGGGTTTATATCACTTTTGGAAGTAGCAATATACGCGACAATACCGTTTATCCGACCAAAATCGGTGCAGTGAGTGAGAAAATCAACGTTGGCGGCGTTCGCCGCTATTCCGTACCGAATTAGTGCCCCCCACCCTGCGGTATGAATATGAGGTATATATTTCAATATGTTTTTGCCACAAGTTCCCCGTGCGATACATCGGAACCAACGTGAGGCCCGTTCCAAACGACGGATTTTTGTCGACTCGAATCTAATTGTATTAAATCCGTCGGTGATGCGTCTGCGGTCAATTTTGTTTCAGACGGACGCATCTTTGTCGCGTCGAATCTAATACATAGGTCGATTTATTTAAAGGTGCACTCCATGTTACCTTCACAAAATGGTCACGCGTAGATATAGATGCCTATATATACCGGTATGTTATACATATATATACTAAAATACAGTATAAATTATGTATAAATATATGCGCGATTGCAGCGCGAATATATGTGCATATGTATATGAGGATGTATATAGTACATATAGTTATATAATATAATATAATAGGTGCTACAAATAAATGTTAGATCGTGCAACCAATTGCCATATATGTGTATACCATGCATGTAAATGCAGGTATACAAGAATTATTATAAATCAGAGACTACCACCCCTACCCTTATAATAAGGAACACCGAAATATATGAATTATTATAAATAAATGGTTACCACCCCTATACCCCTCATAATACGTAATGCCGGTATATATGAATTATTATAAATAAGATCAGTGGTACCACCCCTACCCCTTATAATGAGGAATACCGGAATATATTAATTATATATTATTAATCATAGGCTACCACCTATATATCCTTTGTAATAAGGAATACCGGTTTATATGAATTATTATAAATCTGAGGCTACCACCCCTACCCCTTATAATAAGGAATACCGGTATATATAAATTATTATAAATCATAGGCTACCACTCTGCCCCTTATAAATAGTAATACCTGAATATATGAATTATTATAAATAGAAGGTTAACACCCCTTTACCCACCATAATAAGTAATATCGGTATATATGAATGATTATAAATCAGTAGTTCCACCTCTGCCCCTTATAATAAGTAAAACCGGTAAATATTAATTATTATACACCAGAGACTATCACCCCTATTCCTTACAATAAGGAATATCGGTCTATATGAATTATTATAAATCAGTTGCTACAACCCCTACCCCTTATACCGGTATATATGGATCATTCTAAAACATTGATACTATATCCATTATAAGATGTGAGTCAGTGACATGCCATGTTCGTTGAGGAATCAAACTACCAAAATAATTACAATTTGCACAATGTTACCTAAGCAATGCTTATAGATATATCTTTCTTTATGACAAAGAGAGCGTGCGACAAATGACGTCATGTGGGTATTTCCTCAGATAAGGGGAGCCCCCTCATTATTATACCATTATCATATCATTATCATATCATTTGTTTTCGTTCTTCGGCAACTTTCGGCCCTTCTCGTCACATGTATTAGATTCGAGTCGTCAAAAATCCGTCGTTTGAAACCAAGACGGATTTCAGACGCATCACCGACGAAGATTCGTCTGAATTGGACGGAGATTCGTCTGTGATGCGTCGGACACGGATCTAATTGTTTCAAACGTCGCATTTTTGACGCATTTAATACAATTGTGGGTCTGGTATTAGATTCGAGTCGACAAAAATCCGTCGTTTGGAACGGGCCTGACGACGCGAGTCGTGTCTGAAGGGGTTTGCACGTTGCACAAAGGGAGACTGCATTCACGTGATAAATGTTATAGATGACGGAGTTCCCCGTTAAGTAATGTACACTGATGTTTTGTTCTGCATATTCATGTTACGTCTAACTTTATACCATATTGCATCTTCTGCATGAATAAACGTGAAACATTATATTTTGAACAAGGTTTCTTTGCTTTTTTAGTTACCAAATTAAGGTCATCTACTACCTGGTGCACGTCATTTGACGAACATCTAATTTATATTTTGGAACTTCTGTCTGTTTGTTGTTTGTTTGTTTGTTAGCTATGGCCGGGAAAACGGCTGGACCGATTGAGCTCAAACTTCCAATCCAAGGTTTAAAAAAACACGGGCAGTGTTTACTGCCGTTTTGGAGAAGTTCAGAGCACCCATTCTCCACCTCCAGTCACACAAATTACCGCCATTGGCACGGTGGCGTTAATCGCGTTGATAGTTAAAGAGCGTTCGTATCCGCAGTGTCGTTGATAAAGAGCGTATGCGTCTAATGTGATTCTTACGTCTGGGTCCACACGTGAGCGTGACTGTATCCAGACATGAGCGTGTTGTGTGATTCTTACGTACTTAGGGCTTCTTAGGAACGGGGGACATTTTCATCGGGTCAGTTTTTTCGCACGAGGTGATCTTCACCTTGAAGCGGGTACCCACAAATGATATATATGTATGTGTCCTTTATAGACTCGAACCGATTGAGCTCAAACTTGCTACCCACGGGAAGTGTCATGGACGGGTTACATTGTGACCCCGACCTCACCTTGACCTTGAAAATGATCAATTCGAGGTCAAATCGGGTAAAAATGGCGGATTTCGACGAAATTTTCCTAGGTGTTCCAATGAACGGGGGAGATTTTCATCGGGTAAGTTTTTCCGCCCGAGGTGAACTTCACCTTGAAACGGGTACCCACAGACGTACCTCTTTTAGGGACGGGTACCATCACGGGACGGATACCATCATTTATCTTGATTAAAAATGCAGAACTAATTCAAATTAAATTAAAAAATTAACGGATTTCGACGAAATTTGATACCTAGGGATACTTTTGTCGGGGGAGTGTTTTGGACGAATCAAATCGTTACCCCGACCTGACCTTGACCTTCAAAATGGTCAATTCAAGGTCAAAACCCGGACGAAGTCGGGTCACCTGCTAGTATTATATAGAGAGGGAATAGCCGAGGTTTATATAACCAAACGCATCAGTTTTATGACACACTGTTGCGTTTGTTTTCTGTGGCGGGCAATATTATGAAAACGTTATCTAAACTATTTGTTGATAACTCCACATAATTGTATAATAAACCGAATAAAACAAAATCGGTTCAATATGACTAACTTACGGCACAATTAATTAGGGTCACTTTGACTAACCCACATCTTTCAGCGACTAACTCTGGTGCTATTTATAGTGACTAAGTTACACAAGGAATAACTCTAATTGCAACATTGTCTTGAATTATGTTTAATATTCATTGCTAAATAATCTATTACCATTTCATCGCAGTTTTAGTGGATCTATAATTGAACTTTCCTCCCACGCCAAAGCATACGCTATTATGATAAACAATTTTCTTATTACATGATACCAGACATCTTGGGAAAATGGACTAGTTAAACAGACCTATACCACAAAACTAGTGTTATACCTCTCAATGAACCAGTACTGAAATATGTGTTTTAGAGAATGGATCGAAAGATTCGCCTGCTATCAATTCGGTCTCTGATTCTGGATAATAATATCATCTGGTTTAGTGTATTAAAGCTATTTGCACAATTTCCACCAAATTACATGCTCACCTCAGTGACTCAAAAAAAGTTAGAAATTATGACTCAATTCTGGTCATTTCGACTAAAACGATTTGATTCTAACGGTCTAATTAGTCGTATTGATTAACCATTACTTATTCGTTATGACTAACATCAGCCTAGCCATTGTGACCACTTATCTACCTTAATCATTATGACTAAGTTAAGTTAGTCAACATGTCGACAAACAATTGGCATACATAAGTTAGTCATATTGACCAAGATTTTTTCTTCAAAGTAGCTGCAGGTACAAACAAGGTGTATCATTGAACAGTGCAGTGTGTGCCGAAAGTAATAAACTACTTGCCTATATATATAAGAAGCAGATAACAGTCTGTTTATGATATCAATGGGTCACGTAATTTGGGTGAGAGTTACGGCAGTTTCAACACAACATGACTAGAAATTAAGCAACTACGAAGTAATAATTTGACAAGTGTCCGGACACCGAATGTTATCAAGCCGACGTCGTGATTTAGAGATACTGAAGTGAATGTTAATCGATTAAAACAATAGGGAGGTACATCCCAGCTCAGAAAATAATGTCTGTCTAACATTGAAAAGATATAAAAATAAGATTTGAAGTCAGGTTCGAGTCCCAAGATCGGAATTTCGCCGATGATTAGAGGGAATATTCCGCTATACAATCATAAATACGGGACAGTTTGGACACGATGTGGCCAACCATTAAGTCTAACATAACATACTTACGTGCTAAAACAACGAACTCTTTCTGTTTTTCAAAATTTCGCTGAAAAGTTGCTAATGACTCACAACATCATACAGGAACATTTATTTCTGAATATGACGATGTCAAAATCAAATTAGATGGAAACTAATTAAGCTGACATGGCACTGAACTGTAAGCTTGCGATTTAGTTGTCAATGTTATATCATTTAACCCTTTACCCAACAGAACGGCCATGTGCCAATGCATTCTCTTATATATGCGAGTCGACCATAGGTCGCCTCGCATATATAAGAGAATGCATTGGCTTAACACATATTAAAGAAAAAATGGTAAAAAGTGTTAAAAAAAAGTTTTTTTTAGGCCAATGCATTCTCTTATATATGCGAGGCGACCTATGGTCGACTCGCATATATAAGAGAATGCATTGGCACATGGCATAACTGTAACTATCACAATGTGCTCAATGAGCCGGTTCCAATGATACCCATATTTCCATGGTTTTATTGAGACAGACCGAAGATAATTTAGGCTGTTAGGGCGTTTCTGGGCGTTCTGTTGGGTAAAGGGTTAAAGGCTACAACTGAGTAGACCAACAGGGTATGCATTGGTTATGGAATTTGATATACCCCCTCTCATTCATAACACCATTGGCAGCGGGTTATAATAAACCTGTCAGTGACAGGTTCATATTCAAGGAAATGCAGTGTGAATGAATTCGGCTGTGACAACGAAATATATTGGGTACATACAATAACTGAAAACATGTACAGGTATGAATGCAATAAGACGAATTGGTTATCATTTATGGATATATAGATATATCATCTGCAATTCCGGTAATGATATGACTTGCAAAATTCGCCTTGTCAATACGTCATCCGGCGTTGGTGCTGCTGTTTAACTCCCTCACATTTCCACTGGCCCAATGAGGATATCGTGTACCTGCAGGAGATATCCAAACACGAATTAAGCCCTATAGCCAGCTACGTATAGGACTGACCTCCGTAGAACAGGCGAACAGCATGGAACAATAAAGCATCAGAATGTTTCTGATATGTTAAAAATATCACTTATGTTCGTAAACAGGAAGAGCAGGTTGAACACTGAATTATCTCGTAATATATAAAGGAAGTAGAAGGTAATTCTATAGTGTATCATGATAAGTGTCATATTGTTGATCGTGTATCGTGATTCATATCTTATTGCGACCGAATCATTACAGTTCTAATAAATACATGCTTTCTTCCACTCAACAGGCGTACTACCCTGTGATGATAATCCATGCTTGAACGGTGGTCGTTGCATAGACACATGTATGAACTACACATGCGACTGTATCTTTGATTGGGGTGGCCGGCACTGTGATACAATCATATTCACATGACCAGATGTTACACCCATATACAACTATAATCACAGTCAGATGTTACACCTATATATAATCATACTCACATTGCCAGACGTTACATTTATATACAATCATACTCAACTTGTCAGAGTTTTTACCTACATGCAATTATACTCACGCGATGGTAAGATGTTACACATATATGCAATCATACCCGCATGGGCAGATGTCACACATACATACAATCATGCTCACGTGGTCAGGTGTTACACCTATATATAATCATACTCACATGTTCAGATGTCACACCTATATACCAGCATACTCACATGTTCAGATGTCACACTTATATACCATCATACTCACATGTTCAGATGTCACACCTATATACCAGCATACTCACATGTTCAGATGTCACACCTATATACCAGCATACTCACATGTTCAGATGTCACACCTATATACCAGCATACTCACATGTTCAGATGTCACACCTTTATAAATCATATGATTATGGTCATATGTTACACCAATATACCATCATACTCAGTGTCAGATGTTACACATATATACCAGCATACTCACATGTTCAGATGTTAGACCTTAACACAATCATACTCACATGTTCAGATGTTACACCTTAACACAATCATACTCACATGTTCAGATGTTACACATTAACACAATCATACTCACATGTTCAGATGTCACACCTTTATAAATCATATTATTATGGTCATATGTTACACCAATATACCATCATACTCACAGTGTCAGATGTTACACCTATATACCATCATACTCACATATTCATATGTTTTACCTATATACAGTATACTCACGCGGTTCACATATTAAACCTACATGTATAGAATCATACTCACATGGTCAGATGTTACACCTACATGTATACAATCATACTCTCATGGTCAGATGTTACACATACATGTATACAATCATACTCACATGATCAGATGTTACACTTATACAGAATCATACTCACGTGGTCAGATTTTACACTTATGCACATTCATACTAAAATAGTCAGATGTTACAACTATATATAATTTTATATATGTTTGAAACCAAGACGGATTTCAGACGCATCACCGACAAAGATTCGTCTGAATTGGACGGAGATTCGTCTGTGCTGCGTCTGACACGGATTTAATTGTTTCAAACGTCGCATTTTTGACGCATTTAATACAATTGTGGGTCTGGTATTAGATTCGAGTCGACAAAGATCCGTCGTCTGGAATGGGCCTTATCGACAGTGGGAGCAAAACATGAATATATCATTACAATTAACACATCTGCGTTGTTACCCTGCGTTGAGCAAACTATACATATATAATTAAAATTAACACATGGTTGAGTTCATATGAACTTCTCAGATCACTTAATGCGTGGCACTTTTCTTTTACATTACCACAACACAAAAACAAAATCGCCAATGTCTGATTTCCCCTCACAGTTCCACCTCATCGCCCGTGGATTCACATGACCAGAACACGGAAATCGATCGATAATTCACAGGTGAAACTCAAGCTAATATTGAGCTAACTTACAGATCTGTGTGGGCTAGACTCAAATTATCGACAGAAAATTGATAAGAAAACTTTCAGTCTCACACGATATTCCCAACGACCGCAGCGTCGTTTCCACAATTTCCCACACACCCCACTACATTCATATCTTAAACGCAATCATACTCAACTGGTCAGCTATTACACATTTATACATTTACACCCACATGATTCATATGTTACAACACTATGTAATCATACTCACTTGAACATGGGATGGAGTCGATAGAGAATATATGAGAGCATCAGCGATGTCGTCAGACTGTAGAGCCTACAACGAGACGGGCGGTGTGGCAGAGAACCAGAAAAAACGTGACGTCTGCACTCTAATTGCGTTGAATAATTATTACCCAATGTTGGGAAATGTTTTTACTCAATGCAGGGTAACAATTTACCCAATATTAATTTACGGGTACAAAAAATCACCCAGCACAGAAGGGAAATTAATATTGGTTAAATTGTTACCCTGCGTTGAATAAACACATTGTCGAACGTTGGGTAAAATTTACCCTGCATTCGTATGGTGCTATATGCACCATTGTTTTGGGTAAAATTTGCGATTTAGAGTGTACATAAAAATACTGCTAATTTCATATGATGCTGGCTGATCCTGCTGATTTAACCATGATGTTGGTGGAGGTAATATAAGTATGTTAAAGGGGAAGGAAACCATCAACAAATAAGTCCGTTAATATATTTAGTACTAGCGGAGTTACCCGGCGTTGTAAATGTTAAAGTGATGCGAAACTCTCTGCTTTCGACATTTGGTGGGTATATATAAATTGTATATCCAAAATGGCATCACAAAATTTCATTCTTATACATGAATTATAAGTAGTGGTTCACCTTGTCGGAGAGATTGTCATTTTGTTTATCGTGATTAATTCGTCCCACCAATAACGAAGTATTAATTTACAACAGAACTTACTTCAGACGTTATTGTTTTGTTTAATCGTACAGTCGACCATGTTGGAATTAACGTTTGTTTTGTTTTTGGTTTTGTTTAAAACAAAATTTATTCGGATAAAAATATGAAGACGTGATCTGATTCATCGTATCATTGAAGAAGAACCTGTATGCATTTGGTGGAATTATTGGTAAATATATCGGTATAAACTTTGGTGCCCTACCTCCCCATTCAATTATACCTAGATAGTTTAATTACATAAAAACTTCCACTTGAGACCGATGTCAAAATGACAAATATACGTGGCAATGCCAACAATGATTCAACTTACTATATATACTATAGTAACTATTTCATTATTATATCAGTATAATTTGACCTTTCTTTTTAAATGTCCGGAGCATGTTTCAAATTGTGTTGCATGTATGAAGCTCGTTGTTTTGCATAATGTATTGGAATTTCACTAACTCTTAGTTTACGGAACACAATCTTTGTATCAATATTCTTGGCAATATGATATTAGTGGATGATTATACATGAATAAGTTTGGTGGAAATCGGCAAATAAACAAATTCTTATCAAATATAGTGCCCCTATCTCTCACCCAAACGGCACCAATTTGGCGTATTTAAACCAGACGATTAGATTATTCGTATTACGTATTACGGATTTGGTGGAAATCGGCGCTAAAAATATTGCGTATCAAATTTTGGTGTCTCTTTCCCCTCCACGCAGCCCTAACATCTTTAAACCACACAATTAGACTCCTGATTATTATATATATATACGTATAAGTTTGGTGGTAATCGGCGACTAACCAAATTCTTATCAAATTTAGTGTCCTCCCACCTCTCACCCAAACAGCAACAATTCTTTAAATCACACGATTAGATCCGCATATCATGGAGAAGAATGTATCAATTTGGTGGAAATCGGCGCTAAATATATCTGTTATCAATTTGGGTGCTACTCTCCTCTTCGGTGCAGACTGACGCCACTTTTGAAAGCTTTAAGGCACACCATCATATTCCTGACATCATGGGGATGATAATGTATAAGTTTGGTGGTATCGGCGACTAAACGAATTTTTGTATGTGCAAATTAAAAAAATCTTTGAAAAAAATCGATATGTTGTTTCAAACGCGATATACCACACAGGAATGATGAAAACGCTAATGTGTCCATGCTGTCGAAGATAAATAGATGAATGTCAGTTATCGTTGTTCCAACCTACATCAGCAGGACCAACATATGTCTTTAAAATAGCAGGACCATTTAACCAGGGAAGCTGATAACAGAATAATGACTATCCGTGGTCAGCAATTGACTCACGTTGGGCAAATTAAAAAAAATGTATGAAAAAATCGCTATATTTTTTCAAACGCGATATACTAACCAGGAATGATGATAACGCTAATGTTTCCATGCTGTCGAATATAGTGGATGAATGTCAGTTATCGCTGTTCCAACCTCGTCCTCGTATATGTATGATAATCAACTCACCTGAAAGCTACCAAAGAGCTTTTTAGACATTTCCTCGCCGAAATTCCGTTCGATGATCTCAGTTTGAACAAACCCCGGACTAATACTCTGCAATCGGACATAAAGACACGTGAGTAGCATGCGAACGTGAATCCGATTTGTTTTGAACATATATTATTCTATATCGGAATACAAACATTTGTGGATGTAATTACAAGTTCTTGAAACTTACACGAATCAACTCATCCCAACCGAATACATTCTGACAGCGACTGGATTTACATCTCATATAATATTTACGTGATAGTATACATTTAATCAGATAAATCAGATGATTTAATTCATATGCTATTATGTAGATCTGTATGCACCGGGTCGAATTGCTGAAGTGGTAGTAAGCATAATAGCTAAAAAAAAAAAGGTCCTAAATTTTCTGCAACATGAAGTATTGTGTGTATCAATCTATGTTTCGGGATATATGCACATTATTATGCATTGTAATCTCTGTAAATGTCGTGCATTTGGCAACTGACTTGGTCATTACAGGTCGTGTAATATATGTCCGCTGACAACCCAATCATTACTCATGACTGTGTTGACAGTATTTAGTCAAATTCTAGTTAAGCCGGAATGGACAGGGAGCCACTATATTCGGACGGAGTCTCCCGGCCGCTTAAAATAATTGTTCGCGCGATAAATAATATTTCTTTAAATAATTAGCCCGGAATGGGGGCTCTATGGTCCAGGGAGCTACCGAGCTGAACATTGCATATTTCCCTGACCGGGAAGGGCGTGGTGGCTAACTCTTTGCTGCATAAGTAACACATATTATATTGTGCCAACTTTCCCATATTATTTCGACTATTGGAAGCTTTCGAGATCCCCCAATCATGCATCATGGTCGAACATGTTTTAATTCAAGCCTGTATAGGTAAACCTGTGGCAGCAGAGAATATGTTCAACCTTTGACTTGAGAAACATATATTCTTCTGTAAATACTGGCCGAACAATGGGGGTGTCACCCTTTTAATCTCAACGATGTACATGCATCAATAATTGAATGTTATCACTTGAGCTCTCCTTCAAAATATCTGCGCAATCTCAACCTATCGGTATTTTCTTTCTGAAATGTCCACTACCTGCTATTCAAGGCACGAGAACACCATATCGGTTTAAAATTGAGATCAAATTAGGCATAATCGAAAAAAAAAAAAAAATCCTCACCCTGACTCGACTCGGCGTCGATTAGACGAATGAACGTTCATGACATGCGAATCTGTGGAAATGGCATACAAATCGCATGTGTGAATGCATGTTATATGGACATAGGATTGACCATGTGTATGCATAAATTATTCGAGTTCCATGTGTGTTCCGCCAGATAATGTCCAAATGGCGATAATCATATGGTATGTTCCTTTAACCCTTTACCCAACAAACCGGCCAAAACCGGCCAAATAAAGCTGCAACAGCCTAAATTATCTTGGGTATGTCTCAATAAAACCATACAAATATGGATATCATTGGAACCGGCTCATTGACCATATTGTGATGGTTACAGTTATGCCCTGTGCCATTGCATTCTCTTATATATGCGAGTCGACCATAGGTCGCCTCGCATATATAAGAGAATGCATTGGCCTAAAAAATATCTTTTTTTAACACTTTTTACCATTTTTTCTTACATTCTTTAACAATTTTATAATTGTTAATGTGTTAAGCCAATGCATTCTCTTATATATGCGAGGCGACCTATGGTCGACTCGCATATATAAGAGAATGCATTGGCACAGGGCCCTTCTGTTGGGTAAAGGGTTAAACAACAATCCAGTTACCAAAATAGCTTACTATATTGTCTTATGTCAGGAAGCTTCATTTTTGTCATAATGTTGAGTAAATATTTTAATTTCATGATTCGCCACCATATGCCGATATATTATAACGAAGAATAAAGGGGCCACATTGTTGATATACGAGTCCGGGCTTAGCGGCTAATAATGTGATAACATAAACTAAGGGTCAGACGCACGTTTTGTCAAAATGTCCTGGTATTTCAAAATGGATTGTCTCATCTATTAGGAATAACTTTGTGAAATTTGGTAAAAGCTATTATTGACACTATATTTAAGAACCATCGACCAATTGGATATCATAACCTCAATTATTTTACTTTTATGGCATGACAAATATCTAAACTTTCACTGTTTTCATGCACCAAGAACTTCTGTAAAATATATTTGTTTTCATAAGTGCAGTCCATACATGTACATCCATGATATCATATATCAAGACCATGGGAGGAGACCTTTTTGTTCTTTGTTTGTGAAATGTAATAATTGTTTTCATTAAGAAAGGCAACTACCCCATAATTATTGTTCTATATTTGAGGATTGTCATGCCATGCCTGTTGATCAATGAACAATTGGGCTGTGATGATTTGTGGGTCATGGGTTCACAAACAAGTTAAAGTTGAACACCACATCTCTTAACACTGTGGCCTAATTCCTGTTGATTGCTGCCTGCTTGAGTGGACCACACTGCATATCAACATCTGTTTTCACTGGGCTGGAATATATGTGACTGCTTTATTTTTCATTATACTATATGGGGTACGCTATATTGTGCAATTATAAATCTAACTCAACATTATGATACAAATGAAAACGCATCTCATAGATCCAAGACAATAAGCTATTTGGTTATTGGAGTTTGTGTGTAATTATTAATTATCCTAGCAGTTCTTGGTACCGAAAGGGACAAGATAATAAAATAAAATGTTCAACCTCTCATAAGTATTAAAATTCATTGTTTGAATTGTCTCTAAATAATATTGGCCAGATTCTATATACAATGAAGATGCTGATTTGAGAAATTCAAGATTGTTTGCCAGATAGAATCGGACAAATTTTTTGTTAAAAATCTCTTGCCAGTTTTGGCTGGATTTATTGCAAAACGTGCGTCTCTCTCTTAAACAGTACTCGGAAATAAACAACTGGTCGATGTGGTGTGCACTGTAAAAAAAAACAGAAAGCTACAGTGAAATAACGAAAGTTACATCGAAATAATGAAATTTCATTTCACTGTGGCTTCTACGATTCTACGACGATCTATGCCTGTGTTATTAGATTAAACATATTTATTTGTCTAATTTCAATAACACATAGGAAAAAACACATACATTTGTATACAGACAATGGGATTGGAGGACAAGTGCTGACTCACTTATGAGTACCTCCTCTCCCGTGTTATTTTCCGCAATGTTATAGGCAAGCATATAAAAGAGTGTTTCTTATTATTTTATTCTTGATAAGGCAAAACAAAAATCGGTTGTCCCACTTTGGTGCAAATAACTGAAAACAGCTTTTATATGGATATGACTGTGTCAAGCATTGTTTAGAGTATATAAGGCTTATATATATATTTTTAAGATACCGTAATTCCTGAAGATTGAATACTTTAGTTACTATATAGTTTACCGTAGTCCGAATGTGGCTATTCTTTTCTCTTAGCTCATTCCTAACACCTTCAGCGATGGCTCTAACTGCGAATTTTGTTGCAGAGTAGGGGTTGAAGTTCAAATACGGATGGTGCTTCACTCCGTGCCCAGCCAAACTGTAGGGAAATGTGTATTTATGTACATACATCGTCATCATCATCGTCAACAAAAACAGAGTTCCCAAAGTTTCGTCCCAGACAACCGGTGGCGCATTTGTTACTTCAACAGTAAAAGATACACTGAACTATAGGCGATTCATAGGAGATACTTGAAACATATTTATGTGAATAATGATGCAAACGCGATTGTGGACCAACTGAACTTATGAGGTCCATCTCCCAATACAATCAAATAGAGAAAACAGGATGATACAAGAGCAGAATGATTCATACACTGTTAGAGAACATACCGTCGCTTTAACGGTCTGAGACCGCGCAACACCGCTGCCAACATTTGACCGTTAAACATACGGTCAGGCCGTAGCATGTTCCACGGTATAAAACCGTTTAAGTAACTGGCAGACCGTAACCAGTAACTGTCAGACCGTTGTATTTTTTACGGTTCAGCAGCGTCTAATTAATATCAAGACCAAAACTAATAAAGGTCAGACCAATGGTATTGTTTATGGGTCAACACCAATTTGTTTACTCTTAATTTACTAATTTACCATAGAATTAGCCAGGTTCCCAAGGTGACAATATGATTTACCGGTAGGCATTACGATTCATATGTTTTTGAATGGTCGAAACTTGTATTATTCGTAACTGAAAAATACATCTTAGTTCTTATGTTACGATCATAGTTGTGATGAAATGTAAATCCTCAATGCATAAAGTGATAGACAATACTTACGAAACTTTGCAGTTTGCAGATGATCAAGCTTGTTATCTGCCTCGTATAATTTAATACCGAAAAGGCTGCGAACGCGTAATATGTTCGCCTTTCACTAACAACTGTATAAATATGGCTGTAAATACAAAAAAACGATACTAGTAATTGCTGATAAGCCAACACATCACTATTCAGTTATGAGTAATACTAATTTCGACCATTCTAAAACATGAATCGGCATGCCCTTTTAAGCCATAAAAAGAACAACAAAGCTCCAATGTTTCACAGTGAAAACTCAAATTTATGTCAGAAGGTAAAATATCTTAATGGCATTCTTTTTGATAACATGTAAGGCGTGAAATTGTCAGTCACTTGTAAACACAGTTTTTGTTTTAAAAGGTGAATCCGTACATCGTGACAATACAGTACCAGTCAGAAGAAGTGGTATTTTAGGCGCACCTTTGTTACGACATTGAGCGTGCTTAATTTAGAAAAAAGGCGTGATTATATCACAATACAAAAAATCTGTTGCACTTATAAATAATGTGCATATAGTGTACATATAGTGTACATATAGCATTTACAACTATAATTATATACATATCTAAAACATTGTCTCTATTTATACAATAAACAATATAGAAGAAGCAATAATTTGACTTAAATGTCACAATTTTGAGCGTAAGATGTCACAATATTAAGCACAAAATATTTAAATAATATCACAAGCGATATGCTTATAAGCGTTTCCACTTGCAATATTATTGCGATATTGGGCGCGAAAATAGCGCGCTTAATATACCACTCCTTTTGATTGGTACTGTATATCAAAAACAGCTAGTTGGGATTGGAACCTTAAAGACAACAGCAGATCCCATATAACTGTGCGCAATGACTTGGCAACAATGTTCTCCTGTAGTCGCACATTTTCCATGAAATTTTAAAGCATGATGCACCAAACTCACTGTATACGGGTACCACAACACTTAGTATCAATATCAGTGAGTCAGCCAAAGATAGTTTGATAAGAACATCCAACCAATAGTGTACTCCCGGTAAATTGTCGTAATAACTTAACGATAACATGGCGAATGATGACAATGTCTCATATCCATACAGGATGAATTGGTCCGTGTAATTGTAAAGTTGGAATTGTAGATATGTGATCATCCGTCACTGCGCGGCGTCAGTTCATTGTTTACGATGTTGTTGTTACACTGAAGCTCTTGTGAATTACACTGGTGCGTACAGTACATGTACATGTATATCCTCTATTGTAAATGTACATGCATGTGCTTTGATACAATCAGAATCAGAACACTGTCAACTGGATTGTCAACATTCTAATAGTAATAGCTGGTCGTTGAGTCGTTGTTGTTATTATTGTCACTATTGGTTGACATCGAAGCTCGTGTTAATTGTACCTGTATCCTCTTGTGTCAGTAAATGTGCCAGTGTTTTGACACTAAGTCAACATCATCACTTAGTCGAATGAAGTCAGAACCTGGATCACGCCATAAATCGATTGGCATGAATCTCTACTCTCTAATTTAGTGGAAATTGTCAATGGTTAAGCCGATTTTCGCAGAATTGAAACTTGCCCGGTTATCAAAGGAACCAAAATCAGACCCTATTAACAACTGTCCACAGTCGAACAGGTTTCTCAAAACAGTTTCCCAAAAAACAGTTTCCCAAAAAAAACAATAGTTTGGATCAAATATGCAACGCCAACGAAAAAATGGCGAAAAAATGATATGATTGCTAAAGCGCGAACATAACCCGGAATACGTACTCATCAATATATGTACCGACCAATATACTCATCAATATACGTACTAGAAGAATAGCCGGCTCGTTGACTTCACATCTAAAAATAGAATCTTTGGGGTCTAAAATTGGTTGTGGGTGTCTCGTTAGCTTCACATATAAAAATAGAATCTTTGGGTCTAAAATTGGTTGTACTAATATATTCTCAAAACTTCCAAAAACAACAAATTTCAAAATCCCCAAATTTCAAAAAAAGAAAAAATTTCAAAACCCTCAAAATTATTTCTCTAAAAAAAAAGTTTAAATAAAAAATTTATAACGAGTTTTCGGTTTCTGATAATCTCGACATTAAAAAATGTCGAATGTTTATTAAAATTATTTGCGTGTAATATCTTTCGTTATTTTTTTTGTTCAAATATTTTTCATGAAATTATTAATCGATGTTTAGAAATAGCTTTATTGGACATTGGGACCATCGGTATGAATGCATACATTCCAGTGTTTATCGGACGCAGTTCATACATATATAATTGTCATACCTGAAAATAGACACCATTACTCTTACATAAATAATAAAGAGCGTTTATTCTTTACTTCTCTATCCCCGATGAAGTTATTGAGTATATGACAGGTGTGTATTATCGTGAATTATTGGAAGTATTGAGATGTACTATGTTGAATCACGTCTGGACGAAAAGGGTAATGTGAAATTACAACCCCCAGAATGAATTGTCATATTCGATGTACACGTGATCACACACGACATTGTGGGTAACAATGTGTCTTTCACACCTTGCTTTACCAAATGAATTCTATTATATTCCCGTTCACAATTATATGCTATTCAGAAAACATATCGATTTAATGTCTGAGCAGAATTAGTTGTTTAACGGGTTAGTATCAATTAAGGTTGATAAACTGTGTCATTAACACGATAATTAGTTATCCAAAACATGCATACATAATACGTCCAGGTCACTCCATGATAGAAATTGCATCGGTGTCATTGTTATAACAACATTACGTAATAACCACTTATCATTCCATTCACACTTACGTTCATTTTGTATACCAAAAACTCCAGTTAGCACCGATGATGTAACATTATATCACTGTTATTGTATCAATTGATAGGTTCAGACAAGTTCGATGTTTAGAAAAGAAAAGTTACCTATAATTCTGCTGTGGTTAAGAAGTCCATTATTTAGGGCATACCTGTATGTAGGCCTATCAGTGGATGAATAGTCTGCCGGAGAAGTACTGTGTAGACAGGTCTTGTCGGTAAGAGAGTCAGACGAGAAGTGAAGGCTCGGCTATTAAAACATAGTAATGCGATTGCGAACATCAAACGAGTCTGCGCACGCATATCTGTCAAAAGGATACAATAGCAGTCATTGGTCAATTTATCCCCGGTGTCAGCTCAGTACCCAATCGGGACGAAGCCGAAGGTCAACTCATTTTTTTTGCTCATTATAGTACGTCACGCAGTTCATACATATATAATTGTCATACCTGAAAATAGACACCATTACTCTTACATAAATAATACATTTATTATTTATAATAATTGGACTCATTGATCTCACGTAAATAATATTCTTAGTTGTTCCAATAAAATAGTTATCAAATTCGATCACCAATAGATTTGACTGTGTAATATAATGACCTTTAACTTATTTATCGATCTATGTTAGAACATGGTCTTAACAAAAAACTTGACCATAACAAAAATTACCTTACATTTATGCATGAATCTAATTAGACCATACGTAAATATTGTCAGCTTATCGTCTGATGAGCAAATCCGATGTTTATCAAAAATAGTACAACTTCCAGTTGGTAATTACTCTTACGAATGAAGAGCGTTGATAATATACGAAATTACTACACGAATGAACTGAAATTTATATTTTCACATCTTACCAACAACAGATACAGACATAGTCATAGTGTTATACTATCTTACATGTACCCATGCTATGACATCATTCGAAGGGGCAATACACTCAAGGAGTTAAAGTGACACGAAACAAGGGACGTGATGTAATATTGGTGTTTTAATCTTAAAGGAACACAAGACACTCTAAAGGGACACTCATTATGAATGAATGTTAACAATACAAGCGCACGAATGAAGAGCGTTGAACATATACAAAATTACTACACGATTGAATTGAACCTTGAAATTTATATTTCACATCTTACCAACAACAGCTACAGGCATTATCATAGGGTTATACTGTCTTGCATATACACACGCTATGACATCATTAAAGGCGGACAATCCGCTCACGGTGTGACAACAGATACAGACATAGGCATAGTGTTATACAGTCTTCTATGTACCAATGCTATGACATAATTAAAGGGGGATAATACACGCACGGTGTGGAATGTTAAAGTGACACGCGGTAAGGGACGTGATGTAATATTGGTGAAACCCCCTCCGTACTTATATATATAACGAAGACGAGAATAACATGTTGATGAAGTTTATTGAAATTTAATCATTGTCTGAATCTTCGACCGTTAGATTTACTTCTAAGAGTTTCTTGAATTTTCTCATCGCTTCATCTGCAGCCCATTCATTATTATATCCGTGTTTGGTCAGTTTGACCATTTTCTTCATGATCATGGTATGTATGCGTGATGTTTTCAATCGATACTGGTATTCTATTAATCGTCTATAACTTTTGAGAAACAGAGCAAACTCTGTGTCGATGGTATCCTCTTTTCCCGACATGCTCTCATCTCCCGAAATGCTCTCTTCTTCTTTCACATCATTGGTGACGCGTTTCATCATACTTTTGAATGTGTCCATCTCGTTGACACATCGCGCAGCTTTCTTAAGACCGAATACCGTTCTACTGCCGACGACATTACCATCTTCTGAATCTGATAGCGTTCCCCAGTTCATCTTCATCTGAATCTAGAACCGCTTCGTCAGATTCATCGGTATCTTCTCCGAAGAGAGTTGGTTTTGTCTCGGACATAACTCCGTGTTTAATCTGTTTATGTCTTTGTAGATTGTAGTTCGTCGATAAAATAATGCCACATAAATCACACCCGTGCATTATCGCGAATTATTGGAAGAACCATCACTCTTATAAGTAGCGATAAAAAGAGAGAATAAGGTGTGGTATACAACCGTCGCGCTAAGAGTACGTTCGTCCCGGGGCTAGGGTATAGATATTTGACCGCCGGTGATTCAATTAATGCCAATTTATCAGTATGGTACTCTATGTATTCATTCATGATTTGGCTAATCGTATGACACTGGTCTTTTCATTTTCTTCTTATTATTAGACAAACCTCCAACAGACACTCTCTTGTTGGTTTGTTTGGACGCTTTACGTGTGTTTGTCAACTTATTTGCTGCAACTTCGGCCTTAGCCATTTCAATCGCTTGAGCGATGGGTGTCACCACGTTAATATGTGGTTTTAGAACGTCTTCTTCACTATCACTATTTTTAGTTCTGTCAATAAAGTATCGACCCTGATTATCTGGTATTAACTTCCCATCAACCATATCTCTGAAATGTTTTCTCCACATTTCAAGATCTGTTGGAATATACGGGATCGACATGTTTCTTCAAAATGTACAAGTCACTCTTTTTTCTGCATTTTATTTTAGAAAGTTTATCGCCTCTTATAAAAATCGATTATTGGCCATGAATGCCAAATGCACCATGATAGTTATCGATGTCAATAATGCGTTTCGTTGAGATCTTGATTGAGTATGCACCAATCAATTAACAATGACACAGAATATCACACAAAGTATATTCAAGGGGGTGAGAAAAATGAGCAAATGAGCAAATAAATGAGCAAATGAGCAAATAAATGAGCAAATGAGCAAATAAATGAGCAAATGAGCAAATAAATGAGCAAATGAGCAAATAAATGAGCAAATGAGCAAAAAAATGAGCAAATGAGCAAATAAATGAGCAAATGAGCAAAGAAATGAGCAAATGAGCAAATAAATGAGCAAGCAGGATGTTATGTCGCTTCAAAAAACTTCAAAAATTTCAAAAACTTCAAAAATTTCAAAAATTTCAAAAATTTCAAAAATTTCAAAAACTTCAAAATTTTTTAAAAACTTCCAAAACTTCAAAAATAAGACCCCGGCGGCGGCGGCGGCGGTATTTTACTGCGGGGTCCGCCGGCGGCGGCGGCGGCACCGCCGCCGCAGTAAAATACCGCAATGCCGCCGCCGCCGCCGGGGTCTTATTTTTGAAGTTTTGGAAGTTTTTTGAAATTTTTGAAGTTTTTGAAATTTTTGAAATTTTTGAAGTTTTTGAAATTTTTGAAGTTTTTTGAAACGACATAACATCCTGCTTGCTCATTTATTTGCTCATTTGCTCATTTTTTTGCTCATTTGCTCATTTATTTGCTCATTTGCTCATTTATTTGCTCATTTGCTCATTTATTTGCTCATTTGCTCATTTATTTGCTCATTTGCTCATTTATTTGCTCATTTGCTCATTTTTCTCACCCCCTTGAATATACTTATTGTGATATTCTGTGTCATTGTTAATTGATTGGTGCATACTCAATCAAGATCTCAACGAAACGCATTATTGACATCGATAACTATCATGATGCATTTGGCATTCATGGCCAATAATCGATTTTTATAAGAGGCGATAAACTTTCTAAAATAAAATGCAGAAAAAAGAGTGACTTGTACATTTTGAAGAAACATGTCGATCCCGTATATTCCAACAGATCTTGAAATGTGGAGAAAACATTTCAGAGATATGGTTGATGGGAAGTTAATACCAGATAATCAGGGTCGATACTTTATTAACAGAACTAAAAATAGTGATAGTGAAGAAGACGTTCTAAAACCACATATTAACGTGGTGACACCCATCGCTCAAGCGATTGAAATGGCTAAGGCCGAAGTTGCAGCAAATAAGTTGACAAACACACGTAAAGCGTCCAAACAAACCAACAAGAGAGCGTCTGTTGGAGGTTTGTCTAATAATAAGAAGAAAATGAAAAGACCAGTGTCATACGATTAGCCAAATCATGAATGAATACATAGAGTACCATACTGATAAATTGGCATTAATTGAATCACCGGCGGTCAAATATCTATACCCTAGCCCCGGGACGAACGTACTCTTAGCGCGACGGTTGTATACCACACCTTATTCTCTCTTTTTATCGCTACTTATAAGAGTGATGGTTCTTCCAATAATTCGCGATAATGCACGGGTGTGATTTATGTGGCATTATTTTATCGACGAACTACAATCTACAAAGACATAAACAGATTAAACACGGAGTTATGTCCGAGACAAAACCAACTCTCTTCGGAGAAGATACCGATGAATCTGACGAAGCGGTTCTAGATTCAGATGAAGATGAACTGGGGAACGCTATCAGATTCAGAAGATGGTAATGTCGTCGGTAGTAGAACGGTATTCGGTCTTAAGAAAGCTGCGCGATGTGTCAACGAGATGGACACATTCAAAAGTATGATGAAACGCGTCACCAATGATGTGAAAGAAGAAGAGAGCATTTCGGGAGATGAGAGCATGTCGGGAAAAGAGGATACCATCGACACAGAGTTTGCTCTGTTTCTCAAAAGTTATAGACGATTAATAGAATACCAGTATCGATTGAAAACATCACGCATACATACCTTGATCATGAAGAAAATGGTCAAACTGACCAAACACGGATATAATAATGAATGGGCTGCAGATGAAGCGATGAGAAAATTCAAGAAACTCTTAGAAGTAAATCTAACGGTCGAAGATTCAGACAATGATTAAATTTCAATAAACTTCATCAACATGTTATTCTCGTCTTCGTTATATATATATAAGTGGGGAGGGGGTTTCACCAATATTACATCACGTCCCTTACCGCGTGTCACTTTAACATTCCACACCGTGCGTGTATTATCCCCCTTTAATTATGTCATAGCATTGGTACATAGAAGACTGTATAACACTATGCCTATGTCTGTATCTGTTGTCACACCGTGAGCGGATTGTCCGCCTTTAATGATGTCATAGCGTGTGTATATGCAAGACAGTATAACCCTATGATAATGCCTGTAGCTGTTGTTGGTAAGATGTGAAATATAAATTTCAAGGTTCAATTCAATCGTGTAGTAATTTTGTATATGTTCAACGCTCTTCATTCGTGCGCTTGTATTGTTAACATTCATTCATAATGAGTGTCCCTTTAGAGTGTCTTGTGTTCCTTTAAGATTCAAACACCAATATTACATCACGTCCCTTGTTTCGTGTCACTTTAACTCCTTGAGTGTATTGCCCCTTCGAATGATGTCATAGCATGGGTACATGTAAGATAGTATAACACTATGACTATGTCTGTATCTGTTGTTGGTAAGATGTGAAAATATAAATTTCAGTTCATTCGTGTAGTAATTTCGTATATTATCAACGCTCTTCATTCGTAAGAGTAATTACCAACTGGAAGTTGTACTATTTTTGATAAACATCGGATTTGCTCATCAGACGATAAGCTGACAATATTTACGTATGGTCTAATTAGATTCATGCATAAATGTAAGGTAATTTTTGTTATGGTCAAGTTTTTTGTTAAGACCATGTTCTAACATAGATCGATAAATAAGTTAAAGGTCATTATATTACACAGTCAAATCTATTGGTGATCGAATTTGATAACTATTTTATTGGAACAACTAAGAATATTATTTACGTGAGATCAACGAGTCCAATTATTATAAATAATAAATTGCAGGCATCGGTGGATACCCGATTGCCACATTTAGTGATCACGTGATAAACTGATAAAATGTCCAAGTGACGTACTATAATGAGCAAAAAAAATGAGTTGACCTTCGGCTTCGTCCCGATTGGGTACTGAGCTGACACCGGGGATAAATTGACCAATGACTGCTATTGTATCCTTTTGACAGATATGCGTGCGCAGACTCGTTTGATGTTCGCTATCGCATTACTATGTTTTAATAGCCGAGCCTTCACTTCTCGTCTGACTCTCTTACCGACAAGACCTGTCTACACAGTACTTCTCCGGCAGACTATTCATCCACTGATAGGCCTACATACAGGTATGCCCTAAATAATGGACTGCTTAACCACAGCAGAATTATAGGTAACTTTTCTTTTCTAAACATCGAACTTGTCTGAACCTATCAATTGATACAATAACAGTGATATAATGTTACATCATCGGTGCTAACTGGAGTTTTTGGTATACAAAATGAACGTAAGTGTGAATGGAATGATAAGTGGTTATTACGTAATGTTGTTATAACAATGACACCGATGCAATTTCTATCACTGAGTGACCTGGACGTATTATGTATGCATGTTTTGGATAACTAATTATCGTGTTAATGACACAGTTTATCAACCTTAATTGATACTAACCCGTTAAACAACTAATTCTGCTCAGACATTAAATCGATATGTTTTCTGAATAGCATATAATTGTGAACGGGAATATAATAGAATTCATTTGGTAAAGCAAGGTGTGAAAGACACATTGTTACCCACAATGTCGTGTGTGATCACGTGTACATCGAATATGACAATTCATTCTGGGGGTTGTAATTTCACATTACCCTTTTCGTCCACACGTGATTCAACATAGTACATCTCAATACTTCCAATAATTCACGATAATACACACCTGTCATATACTCAATAACTTCATCGGGGATAGAGAAGTAAAGAATAAACGCTCTTTATTATTTATGTAAGAGTAATGGTGTCTATTTTCAGGTATGACAATTATATATGTATGAACTGCGTCCGATAAACACTGGAATGTATGCATTCATACCGACGGTCCCAATGTCCAATAAAGCTATTTCTAAACATCGATTAATAATTTCATGAAAAATATTTGAACAAAAAAAATAACGAAAGATATTACACGCAAATAATTTTAATAAACATTCGACATTTTTTAATATCGAGATTATCAGAAACCGAAAACTCGTTATAAATTTTTTATTTAAACTTTGTTTTTAGAGAAATAATTTTGAGGGTTTTGAAATTTTTTCTTTTTTTGAAATTTGGGGATTTTGAAATTTTTTGTTTTTGGAAGTTTTGAGAATAATTTAGTACAACCAATTTTAGACCCAAAGATTCTATTTTTATATGTGAAGCTAACGAGACACCCACAACCAATTTTAGACCCCAAAGATTCTATTTTTAGATGTGAAGTCAACGAGCCGGCTATTCTTCTCGTACCGACCGCATAACACAGAATGAATGCCGGATTAATAATACATATTAAATATCAGCAGAGTAAGATTCAGTCATAATGTATGGAGTCATTGCCGTATATAATATGGTCGCCAATGAATATACTATTGAATTTTGACGGCATCACTTTGAATCACGAAAATATTTAATTTAGACAATTTTCATGGGCACATAAAATAAGGTATGGGACCGTCGAAACCGTCGAATCGACAGTAATTTTTAACAGTGTACTCAGGCGTCAAATGTTCAGATAATAAGGTCAACAAATGACTTGTTGAACTTTCTATCTGAACATTTCCAAACGGGAACTACTCGTCAATGAGTATTTATTATAGAAAGTGTTAACAATATGGCAGGTGATGTGCTTTGTAGTAAGGTACCCTGATTGCGTCCTCAGGATGGATATTCCGATGGGTAATTGTTAATTTGATAGGCTGGGTTGATGGAGTTGTAGCCTGTGGGGTTTTTCGTTCATTTTAAATGGTATGAGAACAAGTTTCAAACGATTTGGTAAACAAAAAATGCACAAATAGCATTTCTAGATTGTTGTAAATCTCATAAGACTGATTTACTCAAACTGTATATCATTTTCAAGAGAACTGATTTTAAGTATTGTAGGATATTATACATAGGGATATGATGTTTTGGTCGCATGCGTTTAGTCGTCCATTATGTTCCCATAGAGCTAAGTGCAAGCCATCAATTCGCTTATAAAGAGAACACATTGCAATGTCAATGCTTGAATCCCGAGAGCGCTGAATGATATCGAAGAGTGTTCACTTCTCAATCCGAATCGTCTTTGTCGTTTTCAGAGGCGACAACTTATATCCGTGTATTGTTGTTGCGACTCTGGGGGATTGTGTTATTCGCGTATTTTTGTTACAGAAATGCAAAATCACAGTACAACTCTATCTTTGACAGAACACTTTTATGCTTCCAATGCTTCGGTGTGTACCGTCAGTGTAAAAGTCGGAATTAGCCGAACATACAACCCCAGACGACTAGCGCAATACGCGCGGCGCCGCAATACCAGGATAGGACAGCGATTTAATTACATGTATGAGACTGCGTTTTCTGCGATGTTTGCGATTTGCCCTATAGTCTGGTCGCTGAAGCATTGGACCTAGAACAAATTGTGTACAAGCTGTTTTTGGTGTCATATTGTCGGGCAGAATGTAGGGAACAACATATCCAAAATCCGCTAAAATCCGCTTCGGGGAAAATTCTCTATTGAAGATGGCGTCCATAATGTCTGTTGTTATCGGAAAATACTGAATTCTGCGGCAGGTGCTGCAATTAATGCCAAATTAGTAATACATTGAAATATACACAAACATTGCTTAGTCGTAAACCATATATGTAGAATATTTTTCCCAAAATGGCTACCAAAATGAACAAAATCGAATGAAATTTACATTTAGTGCAAAATTGAATAGCTAGTCCTATTCGAGTGAACAAACGCTCGAATATTGCGAGGAAGACTGACTACAAGTATAAGAGAAACTTTTGATTAGAGATGTACGAATTCTCTCTGATGTATCTCACGAGGGAGCAAGCGAAATCAGGGTCTTGTGGAACGGTTAAATCTTGACTTTTTGGTGTCCAGAAACGGAAAAATGACGCAGTTTTATCTGTACCGCTAATCTTGAATCGTGTGATATATGTGTAATTAAACAGCTAAACGGGATTTAGTAGGGATGTATTGACTATGCGGCCTTTCTCTAGAAGCAGAAATATATGTATTCAGAGCAGTCTCACGAATGAGACCGATCACCATTTATTTTGATATCTACGGTATAAAACCTTAAAACATTAATTGCTATAAAACGGTATGAATTATGTTCATATTGTACTGGGGAGAATGCGTAGATCCTATTGTACGTTTCTCAAAATAGTAGTTATAGTTGCCTCAGATCAAGTGATAAAACACGAATATTTCGATTTTATCACAAGAATGCGTGATGGTGTACCATGAACTAAATTTATTAAATCACAAATGAGTACCATAGACTGTCTTCAATAAATTCAAAACTTGACCAAGATTGCCTACATAATCCGTGACAGAGACTGTGTTTATACCTGGAAATTATATTTGGTTGAATTCACCAAGGCAAAATATACGCGAAACTTACTACGTTGTCTTCAACCGCATCACCGCGTTTACCCATTTTCCATAATGTTACAAATGTCTGTTGCACACATAACCACAACTAACAATATTGGGTGAATGTTCAACGTTGGAATAACATCTTAAACGATGATCACCTGATATTTAGCACGATTACGTGGGTGGTAATGGTAATATATTTTCAAACAAAAATATACTGAAAACTAATAGTGTGCATTGCGCTGTAGCTTATTCTAGTTGTAAAGTGGCCACTGAAGTAATTTTAACAAAATTGTCTACTAAGAAACCGGGTTGGTAACAGAATGAAAATTAGTCTTACATACAATGTACTATGTACAGTCTCTTTGACCTGGTGATATTCGGTGCTAATCCATTGAAGATATGAGTGTTTCTTTACAGTATAATAACCATTGCGACATACGTGTATCGTTTATTATCACCGGGAGTGTTGACAATTCCGGAAATATAACTAGTATTTATACCTCTAGAGTATGCACTTAAATTTCGGCGTTGCATTCAATATTTAATCACAATGCCGACTGAAACTACCATGCATTGTGAGGCGAAACATTAGTTCGTGTGTTGCATGGACGGGCTATTTTTGTTTTGCCCAACAGTTGGATATTGCATAAGCAGAACATCCAAACGTTAACGACGTAAATCATTGGGGGGTTGACTTGCTGTGCAGTGGCCAATGATCCTTCCGATTGATCTGTTTTAATGATGTGTGTACCTTTAAAGATATTTAACAACCGACTTGTATATTGCCAATACGTATTTCACTCTTATGTAGTTACCCAATATGTTGCTTTCTACGTGGTATGGTTTGGAGTTGCGGCTATTTTGACAGCCATTTGATGGCCACGATTGTATAATTTTCGGTCCGTGTCACTCTACTCGCTCCCGCATTCTAATTTAACAAAAACTGATATAACGGCATAATTCTGATGCCACTATATATCGTATAATGACTTATATCGAGAACTGATGTAGTATAGACAACTATGTGGGACCCTATGTGTCCCGATTAGCTGGAATTCGCGACATACCGCGCGGCAACACGTCGTGTGGAAGGACCTTAACACTTTCATGACTAGAGCGCGCTGGTACAGTATTGAAGATCATGTGTCAGTGCATTTAAAAAAAAGTACAGGGAGCCTCGCATATATAAGAGAATGCACTGGCTTATACAAAGTCAAGGTAAATATTGTTAGGACAATACATTCTCTTATATATGTAGAGGCGCCCTATTGGCGACTCGCATACATAAGAGAATGCATTGACACAGGGTTTTCGTAAAGATTTATGAAGGTCCAGTCATGAAGGGGTTAATTGTTACATGCCTGTTAAGGAAGAATATATGCCCGTCGTCTATGTTCCTCTCCTCCAATGACAGGTATGTCTCTCGTGTGCATATCATCAACGCCAAAACATTAACCTGAAAGGAAAACCCAAGATAATAGTCGCTCTAACCAATATGTTGGAGAGCTATATATCACTACTGGAAGCACATCTCATTAAATTGTTTTCAAAATAGCGTTAATTTGTTATTAATTCATTAAAATTCATTAAAATAGGTCATTAATACTTGTTATTCATACATTTAATAACATCATTAAAATGGACTTAACTCTTTTCTTTTAATGCTAGATTAATGACTGCAATCATTAAAAACCCTGCGACGAACATTGAATTTTTTAAGTGTTCTTGATATCCAATTAAATTATGTATTGAACAACAATTGAGGACATTAATTTATTTTCTTTAAGGATTAAATTATTTTTGATAGCCTTAATTTACGCATACGCAAAATTGTAAGGGCATTAAGATATGTTTGCATTAATTTTTATTTAAGTGTTCTTAATATCCAATTAAATTATGTACCCAACAACAAGTGAGGGCATTAATTTATTTTCTTTAAGGATTAAATTATTTTTGAGAGCCTTAATTACCGTATAGGTATAATTGTAAGGACATTAAGATATTTTTGCATTAAATTGTTTTGTTTTGGTAAAAATAAGCACATTAACACCTATTCATGATCAAACTTGCAAAAATTTAATGCGATATAATATATATATATTCCCCACTCATTTCATGCTATTAAATTAAGTGAGCTTTTGTAATTCGTTCACAGACAAGCTAGTGTTGTATATCACAATTTTATAATTCAATATCAATTTCTTGATAAATATGATTTAGTGCTGCTCGCTTCACAATCATAATGCTAAAACATCAACTTAAGATATCGGTTCAAATCCGACAATAATAGCGAATTCGGAAAGTATTCCATAACACAAATTCCCACGTTAAATTCAGACTAAAGTAAATAACCGGACCTACATTCTGATACATTCCCCTTTGAAGAAACAACCTTGCAAAATACAGGCGGACATTATATTACGCTACACAATAACAAGCTGATATTTCGATGGTTACCGGCATGGAATGGGGTGAGGAAGCAAAGTCGCATATGGCACTATTTACAGCGAACTACGCGAAACGAAATAGTCCTCTCTCGTCCCTTTTCTCAATCATAAGACAGACTGGATAGTTGTGCTTTTCGCCCCGCCTCTCGAGTTGTCGGTTCCGCCCTGCAGACTAGGATTGAGCAGCCAATCTCCATGTTGGCGGCTAAGTTCATTCACTCCCACTCCCCCATAGCGACTATGCAATTACAGAGAGTTCGTCTTTATCAGCATTTATATTAAGATGACTTTACGCGGATTTGACAGACCACTTCATCCTAAATGAAAACTGACTGTGTAAACGCAATTCGTAAAATTCGTAAGATTTATCATCAATCTGTCTGTCGAATGGAAATGGACGAGAACCCGTTTTCCACAGAGGATATGTACCTTAAAGTGGGGCCCGAATTATTGGCGGCGTCGTGCGATATTTTGGCTTCGAAATTGCCTCATGTTTGGGGGTAGCGTACCGTTTGCCGTGTTTAAAGAGTGAAAAGTAATGGTGACTTGAGGTTTAACCCACTTCGGTTGGTGTCTGAAGGGCCAATCTGACAATTCAGGTCCATAATGTAGAAATTGGGTGGACAACGAATGTGGGAGGAGGCATTGGAAATGCACGGTAAAATATTTTGTGTAGTGCAACCTATAAGCCGTTTCTTGACCCTCATGTGCATGTGCACAAATTAGGGTACATATGACGGCCTAAAATTCCTTAAATCGACATGTAGTTTGCATTCAAATCGAAAAAATAAAGTTGCGATATGCCGGTTATCATCATCATAATATGAAAATATAGTATGTGTGGAATGTGTCACGTTAAAATGAGCACCGGAGGATCATGTTCCTATTTTTCAGATGCCATGAAAACGGTAGGCATTTTTATGCATGTTTTCTCCGTTACCAACCCGAAAAGGTAGCATATGGTTACGTGCAGTCCATTTAAACATGTGGCAACAGTTTTATATTGTCAGAATCAATACACAATGGTGGCTATTGTCACATGCATGCAATTTGATAAAATACTCATGATTCTAGCTGTCACTAGCCATATATTTAGGGTCAATGGCTACCCGTATATCGTAGGATGACCGTGCAATTAAAAATTCATTCCGAATCGAACACTCTCTATCACTCTATATGGTTTATAAACAGACAAAATTGGCCAATTTCTTATGTGTGGATATATACGTTTTCGAAAACAAAACATGTGCAAAATATTGATGTGGCGTTTGTGATATGCGACACACATATATTACAGTGGGCGTGGTAACGGAGAAAACACATTTTGGGTCTTTATGTTCCTAAATATTGCGAATCGTTGATACACACTAAATTTTGAATAATATGTGACACAAACGTGTTCGGTTGAATTTCTAACTTCGCTGGAAACATATTAACTATTATTTGAAACTACATGCATGCAGTCCCATGTACTTTGAATGTGTATGTGTTTCCAGTAAACCCATATCATTGATCTATGCTGGTGCACACAATTATGTGCATCTAAAAATAAGACCTGTATAATCATGGCATTCAATTGTATTTAATTACATTATTTGAAACTACATGCATGCAGTCCCATGTACTTTGAATGTGTTTCCAGTAAACCCATATCATTGATCTATGCTGGTGCACACAATTCTGTGCATCTAAAAATAAGACCTGCATAATCATGGCATTCAATTTTATTTAATTACATAAATATAAGAATGTGTTAATATATGTCGAACAAGGAATACCTGGCAATTCAAACGCCCGATGTAATATTAGCATGGGCATGATGGTAACGGAGAACAAACCTATATATAGTTATATACGACATGTATGCAAGTTTATGAATGAGGAATATTTTGCTATACTCAAACCGGTTTTGGACAAGCTTCCAAAACAAGACAGTCAATGACTGTGTTGTCGCTCACCAGACTGCAAAGAATGATAAGACTGGGACTCTGGAGATCACAACAGTCAGAACTTTTCATAATCACTTTAAAAGAAGTAGATCTAAACAGTATATGTGGCAAGAGAGACTTCACGTATGTATATTGGTGAAAATCCACCTTGAAATTACCAACTGTACACTACTGATCACCCCCTCCTCCAGCTCAACAAGTCCCCTCCCGACTGGGCTTCAGACTCCCAAGTCTTAGGTTGGAATTTCACAACCGACAATTTGAAATTAGCTAGTAGCCTTCAATTAATTCCTGCCTATATAAATCAATATAATAAATGTCATCGTTACTAGTGTCATCACATTGAGTCTATATGTCTAAACATGACAAACACGTGAAATTATCACCGTTGTCAAAGACACCGTAATCCTCTCCGCAACATTCATGAAACCACTTGCCACAATCTGAGCACAACACCCATTCGTCGCGTTTACTGGGGTCGAGTGGATCATCATAAACCCATCCTCACTTCCCACAAGGGTACGCATCTTGACAGTTATTTTCCGCAGTCTTTTTTAAAGCTCGCTTGCCTTTGATGACCGTGGACCATTATAGACTCGCGAACATGTGGTGCAGACATCGTTGTAAACTTCCAATTGCATTTCAGTTCGGATTCACCATTTGAAGCTAGAAACTTTAAACAATTGGCGCAGAAACATGACGTTTCTCTGGTAGCGGTGCCGTTTGCGTGTTTGGTAAAGGAATAACCGTGTGTACCTTGAGTGTTCTAGGAACGGGTAGGACATCGGGAAAACCAATTACATGGCGCTTTCGTTGAAGTGAATAAATGCGACATTAACCTTGGTCATACAAGTGAGATAATTACATAGCACTTGTATAATATAGTAACGGATTACTCAAGTTTCTGAGCTCATGAAATCGGATACCAAATAACGGACATCCCCAAAACAGCCAATTTTGTCACTCAAACCTCCCATTTGTGAAATATAAGGAAGCCAACCGGATTTTTCTATGTGATATATATCTGCCATAAGACCCCTGTTTAATGATATGTTGCCATTAAGCGATCGGGACATGCATGAGATACACCCCTCGGACACGTATTTGCCATTTTTGCGCTATAAGGAATTTTGGGCCATATATATATGACCCGTGTGAACACATATTTGAAGGTATGTACTAGGTAAGTCGCCACATTATAGATCTCTGCGACTAATTTCTATGAAATGGCTTTTCTGGTCTCATTTTAACCTCTTCTGCCACACATTTATTTATACGGCGATTATATGTTTAACAGATATTCCACCGGTATCGGGCCCTCCAATATGCACAAAGTAGGGCACATAATTATACGACGCGGGTGACAACATATTTGAAGGTGCGTGTATGTCCCCACAATATAGATCTTTCAGATTAATTTCGATAAAATAGCTTAACTAAGTTTAGGGTGCATTTACACTGCTACAGAACTGTACACAGATCTACACGCAGACCAGTGCCAACGGGTTGATATAGAAATGCACACAGAAAGAAAACGGTATTCGTCCCTGTGAGTAAAAATCGTGTCCGCTATACGTCAGGGTCAACGCCGAAGCATTGCGACAGGCAAATCTGTTTTGATTAATTGTTACTCAGGCTTGGCGAATAATGTGTTACAATTTTCGTTGTCATTTCAACCCATGTATTTCGTATCTTCAAGATGGACAGGGACATGTCAACCGGGGGTGAGCTCGACATAGGGTGTATCACCACAACTTTGGTCAAAATGTTCAACAGTTGGAAATTTCATACCTGACAAAACATTAGTTGTAATTTCCAAACCAACAATAGGTTGAAAATGATATTGTAGTTTGATTTTCAAACATTTTGTAGTATTGTTTTCTGACCAATATTTGCATAATTTCCTACCTTATATGGAAAGATTGTGCCCTGGTCACTCCCCGTGGCCAGTCAAAACTGCTAGTTAATTTAATAAAAACAATATTGTCCTACATTTGGTCAACATTGTCATTAGAATTATCATCAGTTGGAAATTTTGATACATTTGGTCAAATACAGGGTGTTGTACCATGGATACCCACTCCATACAAATCCAAAATGACCACCTCCCGGATGGTGTCAAACAGGAGATATATATGCTGACACGGCACATACCAAATCGCTGTTGTCTGCAGAGTTTGGAGTTTGGGTTTGGGAAGATCCCCGGGAAGATTTGAAAGGGCTGTAAGCCCTCTCCTACAACCAAGCTGTTGTCTGTTGGTAGTTGATCCATTTTTATGTCTGGCCTAAACAGAAACGACTCCTAGTGAGTTGTCAATTGACCCTACCGCAATTAGCTGTGTGAGCCAATTAGATAAATGCATTATACAGCCTGGGGCAGCGATCGCTTCTGCGAAGAGGAGGTTAGACAAAAAGACTCATTTACCGGCTTAGGGTGGATACACACATGCATGTAATCTCTGTAAATATCATGTATTTTGCGTTTTACATGGATCATACAGACCATGTAATATGTGTCTGCTGACAACCCAATCGTTTCGGCTATGTTTGACCACAGTGAGTCAAGCTCTGCGCGTGCAGTGAGCCGTTGACTGGACGAAGTCGTCAGGCCGCTTAAAATAATTGTTCGCGCGATAACCCAAATGTTGGACGTTCTGTTTAAATCATTGTCAGTCTTCTCTTGATTGTATACCAGCGATGGTCCCAGGATTTCCCAATGCAGGGGCTATGGTCCCCAACGTGGATGCTATATTATCCAGGAAGCTACCGGACTGACCACTACATATTTCCACGACCGGGGGGGGGGGTGCATGCAGCACATGAGTCCTACCCCCCTGAAGCCACGAAGGCACTCCTGATTTGTAAATATTGTAGTTGACAGTCATATATGTCGTGCCTGTTTGCTACGAGTGATTAATCTCATATGCAGCTATTTATGCTATTCATATAATTATGAACATATTATTACAGCTTTAAATTTGAAGGTACAGAAGGTGGTGTTGCTGTGCATATGTGTCTTCATTCGGGAAAAGGGTTGTCTAGCTACGAGTTCACAACTACGTCACATTTCCTCTATTGTGTTATATACGCACAATTTACGTCTATGGACTATTTAAGTAAACCATTATGTTGTACATTCTTGCCCAGATAACCCCGGCCAATACATTCAACTAAACCCCTTAGTTATTCGAAACTTTCGAGAACCAGCCCCTCCCCCAATCATGGATTATAGTCCAAAATGTGATAGTTCAAGCCTGTACAGGCTAAACTTGTGACAGTTAGGAACTTGTTCATCCTGTGGCCTGAGAAACATATACTGTTCTGTAAATTATGGGTTAAAAATGGGGGGGGGAGGTGACTCTTTTTTCTTTCAACGCTGTACCTGCATTAATATTTTTGGCGCTGTAATGGGATATATGCATGGAAATCCCAATTGAATGTTATCACATGAGCTCGCACTCAAATTATCCGAGCAATCTCAACAAACTGGTATTGTCTGTCTTAATTTTCCAATGCCTGTTATTCAAGGCATGAGAGCACCATATCGGACTGTTAAAATTTGAGCTCAGGCCATGCATAGTCGAGAAACAAATATCCTTATCCTTACGACTCGGCGTTGTCCGATTAGGCTAAATCACTTAACATGGAATTCACCATGTATGAGTTAGTTGATTGCCATGTGTATTACTATATATAGCACTTCCAAAATGTGGAGCCAAAGAGCCGTTCGGGTTTTGCTGGACGAGATCAAATTGGGAGTCAGTGTGTGGGACATTAAACACTCATGTATCACAATCGTCATAAAAGAGCTTCAAAAGTCTGCACATTTTATTTTTATTTTGGATGACCCTGTTTCCAAGAAATGACGAGAAACAAAACAAGTATAAAATCGACGGACTCAAATCCACTTTTCGAAATGAACTAAAACTCGTGAAAAACAGCAACAGATATCAGACAGGATTTATTCATTTCGGCACCCATGAAAAAACACATGTTTATGACTGGCCTGAAATCTCTTGATAACAGTTAGTTTGATTTTGGCTTATAACTACTCACTGGTCTCACCTGTTGAAATGGAACGTTCGTGCGCAGGCGATTAATGCTATCAATGATTGGTGTGACCATGTAAAATACATGGATTTTACATACAGAAATTACATGCATGTGTGTATCCACCCTTGCTCGATTTCGCTTTGATATTGTTTTGTATAAAAGAGTATTGGTTTCATGTAAGTTGACTAAATTTGAGATAATGAACCACATATTGTTATAATCTCCAAGGGATGATTTGTTGGGGAAAGAGGGACACTAATATGGCCAAAGTATATGACAGCACCTGTTAAATGCACCTGTTGTCGATTAATACAGGCTGATTAGGGCGCCTCTTCCTGATAGCTTTCGGATTTGTGATGGTTACATTTGGTGTAACAAAATAGGCCACGTATACGACCCGTGTCAACACATATTCGAAGGAAGGTAGGTCTAAAAAATATAGATATATTAGACTAATTTCGATAAAATGGGTTATCTGGCCTCATTCTGACCCCTTCCGCCACACATTTATACGGCGATTATATATGTTATATAATATATGTTTATATCTTTCTAGACAATATTGCTAATGACTAAAAAAATAAGTCACAAGAGTTGAACACCATACCCCATAGTTACGCATGTTCGTTTATGTTGGGGTTTAGTAGGACCGTGTACATCTGTTGATTGGAATTGGCCTCTGTGAACCCAAATAGTCAAGGACGTTTCTTGGAACGCATGCAAATACACAAGTACACTTCGTATCATATACTAAACATAGAATTCACATACGTTTTATTGGCCCCCAGGGATCAGCGGAAAACAACGAAGCAAACTACACGTTATGGCGTGAAACAAGAATCAAATAGTGAGAAATGACAACGCCATCGATGTCGTATTATTTGGCATATATAAAAACATATTGCAGTTTTAACTATATACACATTTTGCAATACATTGATGTCATGAAAACATGTATATAGGTAACGTGTATTTTGTTGAATATATACGATAGTTGTGGATGTGTGTATACTATATTGGTTTGGTGAGAAAGGATGTGGAAACATCTTTAAAATCGGACGTGCCAAAATAAAGTTTAATTAGAATATGTACACATCATAATCACGTATGCTATGTGAAATAGTGTGCATACGTTCCAATTGGTTGACATGTTCATCGCCAAAAACGTACATTGACCATTGCATTGATACACCGAAACATGAACACGCCATCCATTGCCAATTAGTAAAGTGATTTCCCATGGCATTCCTAAGCTATACCACCAGCATAAACACGAAAACTATGATGCGGGCATCATTTTGGCTGTCAAGTATGTTCGATATGTAGGAATAAAATGAGAATAAAATATAACTGAAGAGGAATAATAGTGCACCGCTTCACCACTGCAATTCCAAATGTATTGAATCAAGATCGTTGCATTTGGGAGTAGTTTCCATGCGCAAGCAGTGACCGTTCATGGTCCACCCAAGGCGCGAAAGTATGTATAGCACTGGCGAAAAGTGGTGGATCATGCAGCAGCGATTTCATATATCGTACCGGTACATACACATTCCAAAGCACTCCACTACTTAATACCCCCACTTGCATATAATCATGCGGCAAGAGTCGACACATTAATTGTGTTGACATCATTATTCTATTCAGACATATAATTCATATTACATCAGATTACATAACTAATACTCAGATTCATATAATTCCCGGGATAGTGCCAATGCATATAACTCTTATGTCTCCTGAATTCAATTAGTGTTATATTACAAATCCCCTTCTGAACATCACACAGTAACACTTTTCGTCTAACATGTAGACATAGAACGTTGCCTTTAAATATAACCCCGGGAAGGGGACGCGACTCCGAAAGGGGGCCTATACTCCGATCCGATGATTGATTGCTTGGTGTGACTAAATCTAACTAGTTAAGGGGACACTAAATGTTTAGCACTTTTGCTGATTTCAAAACGACAAAGTCAGATCATCTTTGATATCTATAAATTGTTTTGAAGAGGAGTCAATTCTGCTCAGAAAAATATATTCAGTTCAACCACACGATGCATTAAAACCAACACAATCAGCTTTCAAGGTGGATAATAATGCGTATAAAATCTATAAACGCTCTTCACCAATTTTTTAAATAACGAAAATTTGACTTCCTCTTAGTATTTCAGTAATTTTGTTTTTGTCAAAACATTCCCATCTGCTATTTCTACATTATGTAACATTAACTCCCCACAGGTGTAAAGTTTTAACCGCTATAACGATAGTTTGGTAATACTTCAATATGAATAAGTCGCGTACCGCGATTTAATCAAATCGGTATAAACTTAACTGTTTTCTCGTTGAAAATAGCGCGATGATCACATCTGATGTGTCGCGATGGTGTTATTTTCTGGTTCACTTTATGTTTATATAATTTATAGCGATATGATAAACATTTCATTTGGTGTCCCTTTAACTCAGCGGCTGCACCAAGCCTAATTAAATGATATAGGTTAGCAAGATTCCCCGCGCATTAATTCAGGTCATGGCCATTTTAAAAATGTTCCCTGTTCTGCCCGTAATTGTGTTTGTTCAATGTTATGACCCATAACCTCAGTCGCGCACGTTTTTTATATTATGCTGCCATAATGTGTATAGTATGTACATCATTAGTGGTGTCATAACTCATAAGTGGCTGCTCTCGGTGGGAGGTACATTTCAAGTTGGTATCGCCTGAGGGAGCACTTTGGCACGAATGTCACATCGCGTTAATCACCTACTTTTCGCAGACGATCTTTTGCCGATATCGGAAACACCGGATGGATTACAAAAATGTTTAAATAAGGTTTCTCAATTCTCAAATGACAATAGTTTACCTATCAATATTGATAAGACAGAAGTTATGGTAATTACGGGAAAGAAGAAGGAAACGCTATCGGTATTCAAACTAAATGATAAAATATTAAAGAGTTGTGAACAATTTGCATACCTTGGACGGTTGTTCACGTCAAATGGAAAATTTAAACTCGCACAGGAAAACTTGGCAAACCGCGCACTTAAAGTGGTTCACAAACTTAGGAAAGCGATAAACAATCAATATCACCTGCCAGTAAAATTACTACTAAAACTATTCCGAGTTCTCGTCAAATCTGTTTTACTATATACGGTAGTGAAATATGGACACCGGAGATGTCATGGAGAGACGACAGTCCAAGTGAAAAGATACATCTAAACTTTTGCAAAATTATTATGCAAGTATTAGGTGTGGGTTCAAAAGCTGTGAACCATGCTGTAAGACTAGAACTCGGAGAATATCCATTATATGTGGACTGCATAACACAAGCTATGAAATTCCTTTCAAAAATAGAAAATGAGAACAAAAACACACTGGTGCATGCCGCATATAGAACAAATTATAATAACTCAATGAAACGCTCTCTTAATCAATTGTCATCTAGTTTCATGGCATCTATGGACACATCATCGCCTAGTACTGAATCAAACTTAAACGATACGATCATCGCAAACATAGAGCAAGGTCTGAAAAACGAATATATCAACACGTACATTGATAACACACAAAATGAACATAGTAAATTACGAACGTACAACAATATTAAAGAAACTATGGGAATTGAACAGTACATACTAGACTTAAATACGAGGGAGAAGAGAGAAATGTTCTGTCGCCTACGGATAAGTGCGCATTCACTTAGGATTGAAAAGGGGCGGCATCAACGACCTCTCATTCCAGCTGACGAACGAAAATGCCAGTTTTATACTTCGGACGAAGTAGAAGACGAATGGCATTTTGTAATGAAATGTATGAAATATACCGATGTAAGGGAACCATTATTCAAAAAACTAGAAAATACAAACTGACAATTTCGGAAAGCCGACGAAAAGGGTCGCTTTCTGTACATAATGCGGAATGACAATTCAACCGAGTGCAACTTGATCAGCGATACCATTGCCGAGTTCTTCTCAATTCGGAACAAAAGTTGAGAATGAGAGATATTTAGATACGTGCAGATTGATACAAATATAGATAGACAGAGGTTTATTTCTTCTAAAACTGAAGAACTACATACATTGCCAAATACTTTATAAACATTCATAACAGTAAATTACATCTTTTCAATACATGTTTGCCTAGGTAAACATTTCTTTATTGTTTATGTATACATTGAAATACATAACTATCCAATGAAAATTCACAATCTATACGTATATATATATTTTTTATGTAATCCATCTTGCATACTGCTCCTAGAGAGTGTTTATGTTAATAAAGAATCTGAATCTGAATCATCGCGGGTAGAATTTTGTCGCTTGTCAATTAAGAATACCGCACCAACATTTTTAACTTATATAATTAATTTAAAGATGCTCTGGTTGTTCGACTTTTTATACGGTTTTATTGTGTTTCGAGTAAAGTAATTAGAATCTCATTTGAGCTATCGACATTACTTTTGAACTTCCGAATATTAATAGTTGAGTACACATTTTAGTGTGTTTTATAATTATACTCATGGTTGTATGTCTAGCCGTCCGTCCGTTTTGTTTATGAATGACAACTTTAGTTAGGGTGATTGGATAGGAACCAAATTCGGAACAGTGGAGACTATATTTTATTGCAAAAAGTCGCCGATTAGGACGAAACATGCTAACATATTTACACTATGTAAAAACGATGAACACTCAATACAATATTGTTATACAGTTCATTAAATATTTTCTTCTTTTGATAAGTATTAATAAAATTACCTATAGTATCCAGATAAATTATGGGTTTGGTCGTAGCATTTGTCATATTCTGAATTCCGGACTTGAAAAAAAACTCCCCAGTGAGGTATATGCCAAATGTCTACTGGTATATATATTTACCAGTAGACTGTCAACTAAGTACTCACACACTTAAACAGTTATTACTTATTATTCCATCTCAACCGTTTGTATTTACACTTATTTCGCCACAAAATATATCATATATCATGTAAAGTGCGTCGATCCGTAATACACACAACACAATAAGAAATATTCAAATGAAATAATCGCGATGGCACGTGTCCGGCAATCATACTCGGATGAGTCTGGTCAGCGATACTGGTCAATCAGCAGCTCCACGAGACACCACTCACGCCGACAACCAATTAAACCGGAGTTCACTGGTGCGGAATTTTGGCAATTAACGTCGCGGCGAGTGGTGGGCGTGATCAATATAACCACGCGGATTGTTGTTAATTTGCATATGATATGCTGCTCATCCAAAAATGAATGCAATGTCTGCACACTCTCATAACGCCAGAACACATAATCAGAACACTAAACGTTCGGTAACACTTAGAGAACACCTAATAGGTTTGTTTTGTGATACCCATAATATATAAGCAGGTGGATGCACGCACCCCGGTCCCACATATAGAGGCACCCCTGTCTTGAACTTCGATAGTGGAAACTTCGCTAGTGATGTCCAGTCTACCTTGCGGCAGTTTACAAAATGTCAGGATATGAGTAACAAAAACATAGAATATACGTCTAGACTCCCTTGGATTAACCGGCTTATCATATTCCCGTGTAAAAACTAATAAATTAAACGCTCTTTATATGGGCGTGATATATTGACTCAGAATAAATATCCCGATGTGATAACACTTGCATGTAAAACCCTCGGGCGGACCCCAACCTCGAACCTAACCTGCACCCCGGACAGTAAACCCAGTAAAACCAGTTGGGACATTATCAACGCCATACATAGACGGAAATCCTAACGACAAAAAAAACCATACGCTTAGTGTGGCACAAAGTCAGCAATCTGCAACTGACGATGGTGCTATCAAAACAGTTGGCATCTTTGTTAACTCATTGGGAGTAATTTTCCAAAATTTCTAATTTCTAAATTTTGGCATAAATTAAATTAATCATTTAAGGGGTACGTTCTAAAACTCTTTTCAAAATTTCATTAAACCGCTCCAGGACCCAGCTTCCACTTCAAAAACTGATGTAATGAGAACGGAGAACAATTTGTCTGCAAGAAATTGGGACCTGGCCACCATGAAAATTACCCTCCTCTTTAACATGCCCAGCAGACATCCTCTCCTTTCTTATAACATCCATACATTTATTACCACCTTCATTATACATGGGAATATACATCATGGACAATTAGTCAGCCATAAAATCATGTATTGCTAACAACGGTACCTTCGAAGACTACGTGAACAAATTAACCTTGCCACGATAGTGATTTTATATGTTATATTTTATTTACATGTATATATTACTTATTGAGTATACTTTTATAACGGTATAAATGAATTAATATAGAATTCATATAGAGTTAGTATGCCCCCGACTTGAAGTCGGCGGGTATATAATCGACGTCTATGTCCGTCTATGTCCGTACATACGTACGTCCGTCCGTTCGTCCATACAAACTTTTTGCATTATTGTTCAGCAACCGCTGGGCAGTTTTGACTGAGATTGGTATGGCGATAGAACAGCATGGGGGGGGACCACTACAAGCATAACACAGTTTCGGTCCACCCATTTTCACCAGAGTTATGGACCTTTTTTATATTTATAAAATTAAATTTTTCTATTGTTTTTTGGTTTCCAGATGATAGCGTGAGCTTTGGTGGTACAATTGTAAATCCCGTATTGTTATGGATCAGTTATATGGAAATACATGTCAAGTACGAATTTGGTTATGATCTGATAAATTTTGCCAGAGTTATGGGCACCCCTTTTTTCAACTTAGAAATCCGTTCGTTTTGCATTATTTCAGCAACCACTTGGCAGATTTAGCTGTGTTTGGTATGGTGATGGAGTAACATGGAGGAACAGATATATACAAAGCGCGGGTTTCGTCCACCCATTTTCACCAGAGTAATGCCCCCTTTTTTACTTAGGAATTTAAATTTTTGTCCATCCGTACAAACATTTTACATTATTGTTCAGCAACCGCTGGGCAGTTTTAGCTTATATGTGGTATGGTGATAGATAACATGGGAAAACAGCTACTGCATAGCGCGGTTTTCGTCCACCCATTTTCACCAGAGTTATGCCCCCCCCCCCACTTTTTACTTAGTAATTACAATCCTGTCCGTCTGTACAAACATTTTGCATTATTGTTCAGTAACCGCTGGGCAGATTTAACTGATAATTATTATGGTGATACCGTCCATGATTGATCCGTTTTGCTACTGTCGATTGCAATGCCACACAACAGCGGACCTCTTGTTATGGATTAATCAATGGGTAGGTAGACAAACCCTTCTGTCAACTAATGAGATAGATCAGGGTTATCCAGGGTAAAATATTAATTTAAATGTACATCTAGAGGTTTATAGATAAATAACTATGATAATTTAAAGGGACACACTCTATAAAATTTAAAGGGATTAACAGTTTTATGCTAGTGTCAGAGCTATAATGAAAATAACATTGATTGATGGAACAAAAACACTATATACAACAGTACAACCTTAAATTTATTCCGAAGAAAATACATACACAGGGGGGCGTGGACAGGGGAGGGCGTACAATGCTTAGATCAGACCATTAGATAGATAATGGGGATACAGGAATACTATAAAAAGGGGGGTGTGATAGCAGCGGGTTCAACGGATCATTCTAAGTATTACAAGGATATTTGTAGTTTTACCATCATATGGATTACATGAATACGAAGACATATGACAGATACAGATATGAGAAGTGTTTGATCAAGCCTTTTGGCAATCATATGAATGAGGGATATACTTAAAAGATGGGATGGGGTAGCTTAGGTCAGGGCATCGGATTGATCAAGCGTAATACAGGAACATGGTAACAATGAAGGGGGATAACGCTTAGGATGAGCTATTAGGTGGAGTTACGTGAACATAGGGAAACATATTAGATGAAATGCACCTTAAACAAAATAATTTCCAAAATAAAATGAAAAATTAAAATTAAAAATAATTTGGAAAATATTTGAAAACAAACCAAAAAAAAATAAAATTAAAAAAAAAAAAAAAAAAAATTCTTTTAAAAAAATAAATATATTTTTTTAAATAATTTTTTTTTTTAAATAATTTTTTTTTTTAAAATAAAAAATAAAAATAAAATAAAAATTATATATTTTTTTTTTTTTTAAATGGAAACAAAATAAAAATTAACTTTAAATCTATTTGATTACATGACTCAAATAATTTGTATACTATCTAAGATACTAGGATTATACTCATACTTTATTCATTACTATAATGACAATTTGAAAACTGCCGCAATGTAGACTGCTCTGGACATCATTAGTGAAAATCACCACTACCGACGTCCAAGACAGGGGTACCTTTACTGTAGGCCCTGGATACGAGCATCCCCCTGCTCATATATTATGGGTATTATAAAACAAAAATGATTGCAATGTCTGTACACTCTCATAACGCCAGAACACATAATCAGAACACTAAACTGTAACACTTAGAGAACAACTAATAGGTGTTCTGATATCAGAACACCACCGTTCTGATATAGGAACACCACCGTTCTGGTTAATCACTATTGTTCTGATGTGTTCTCAAATAGAACACATATGTTCTCAGTCGGAACACCTATGTGTTCTCAATCAGAACATGTATTAAGTGTTCTCATGTGTTCTACGTGAGAACACATTTTACACATCAACACATGTAACACCTAGAGAACACCTAAGCTTTTTCAGAACACACCTGTTCTGAAATCAGAACGCTTGTGTTCTGATATTGGATGGTAATGGAAGTAAAATTCGATAGCAATAACTTTATTTATTCTTTGGAAAAATAAATTTATAATGACAACAAAAATTCAAAACTTTCTGATATTTCTCCAGCAAAAACGTTAAAGCAAAATTGCAACCCAGACTTCACATTTAAAACTAAATTCAAAACATCTAACCCAGTAAGTATGTTCGAATATTAAAACATGAGGTAATTGTCTTAAAGCCATAACAATACGTTAATTCTAAAAGATCACAAGCAATTTTTTCAAACGATAATCTTGCATTTCCACAACTACCCCATTTACTATGTTAGGCCTATATATGGTTTCAAGTTTAAAAGGGCAATAAATCTTAGTTATATATATTTGCCGGTGAACACAAAATGACAATTGAGATCATTTATTGGAAACAGGAGACAATTCTGCTTAGAAAACATATCTTCAGTTTAACAATATACCCAGCGCATTAAACCCAACACCCACGCGGTCAGTGCGATTTGTATATTTTGACAAGCCTGTGATACGGGACGCAATGACACGAATATTCTCTAATTATATATGACAGACCACCACACAGGTGGTGGGAAATTTCTATATTAAATGTCATTGGCCAACCGATTTGCGGTCCTTAGAAAAATAACTATTTCAGTGACATCGCCCTAAAATATTTCACATAAATTTGGTTCACGGTCCGAATCATGGATGTATTAAAGTTCTTTAAAACAAACTGTCTTCTATTTCTCTTGCTGTTGTCAATGGCCCTTGGTGTTGGGCTCGGAGCCGCCATGCGGAAAATGGACCCGCCATTCACAAAAACACAAATTCGTTTGTTTCGATATCCAGGAGAACTTCTTATGAATATGCTTAACCTTCTGATACTACCGTTAGTAACGTCCAGTATAGTATCTGGACTGGCATCGTTGGACGCACGTTCTTCGGGAAGAATCGGACTACGCGCTTTGGTATATTACCTAACGACAACACTAATCGCCGTGGTGACGGGGATATCACTTGTCCTCGTCATTAAACCTGGAACCATTGGTGGAGTTGAAGTCGGCCATTACGGTAGTTCCACTAAAATATCTGCGGCAGACACAATGATGGATCTTCTACGGTAAGACTATTTTCACACGGTGTAATCGATCAGAGGACGAACGGATTTCAACCCTTTTGATCACAATTTTCGACACCCAATTTCCAATAATTGTCAATTTTTACTAAATCAGCAAAGATCAGAAGGGGGGGGGGGGTGTCGTCAAAAACGTCAACGGTACAAGGTGGAAATTTTGAGATTTTCAATTTTTGGTACCCACCACCCCCGGAAGGCAAGTTTTTGCCTCTAATTTCTCGGACACCCACCCCTCCCGCCCAAGTTTTCCTCTCGTAAATCAGGGACCCACCCCTAAAACAGTCATGTATATTACTTAATCATATAATACCACCATTGAGGATCTTCGCCATCAGCCAGGATGGCTTCCCTCAGATGATTTACCTCTAATTTTATGTTTGTGTTATCTTTACATTGAAATTATATACAGATAAGTTTAATAGGCAAAACATCCTTATAAGGACAGTATGCAAACATATTAATATCTAGTTGTACATTGAACAATATATTAATAAATGATATAATAATAGATGTTAATATATAACCATTTAAGTAAAGCTGAATGTGCATAGGGTCGTCTCGTCTTCATTTATTCATTGCTTATGAGGCGATGCTCATCGCGTGCATAAAATCATTTTCGGATTATATGACATATTGAAGTGCATGAATTTGAAATATTGTTGGATAGGATTTTGACAAGCTGTTCAGTTTGTGTCATGTTTTCAATGTCTGGGAACTGTGTCTTCATAAGAGTTATTAGTTCGATCCGCTGTGTGCGGTAAGCACTACATTCCAAAAGAAAGTGTTTTTCATCTTCAATAGCATCATCGGAACAAAATATGCATAGTCTTTGTTCCAATGCCGTCGGTGGTTGGGTGTGGCGTCCCTTTTCAATAGCCAGTTTATGATTACTTATACGCAGTCTAGTAAAAACGATTCTATTTTCTATTGATGGTGTGTGAAGAAGATAAGGTTCTATTTCGTACTTAAGTTTGAAAAGTCGGTATGTTCGTAATTTATTACTTCCCGTTTTTGAGCATTCATCAGTGAGACTCTGTCTGAAATATATATAATAATCTTCAATAAGATTTCTTTTGAATTGACTCAGAACTGGACCCGGATTGTTGGGTCTGCAATATTCCACCCCAGTGATTCTGCCGTTTTGAAGATTGATTTCTTAACCGATGCCACTTTTTGTTCCAATGCAGCATTACGGAGCAGATTACAGTCCGACCGTGAAATTATCTTAATTACATAAGATGAAAGTCTGCATGCCACGTCAATAAATAATTGGTGGCTCCCTAACTCGGCGCGAACCGCGTTGTTCGAAGAAAATCTGCCGACTCCGAGTAACCGCTTACAATATTTTATGTGTACCTTCTCACATGGAAGGCGGTCGTGATTTTTAGTGGTTATTTCCACACCCCATATTTCGCTACCATATAACAATATCGGCTTAATTAATCTATCGAAGAGTTTTAAAGACGTCACTAGTGGAATCGGTGCGTCGTTTGTACATGCGTTAAATAAAGAATGCATTGCTTTGAGTCCTTTAGCACTCAATTCTTCCATTGCATGTGAGAATCTACCCGTATTACTAAATTTAATTCCAAGATAATTGTATTCATTAACAATTTCCCACTTTTGATTTCCAATGTGAAAGTCTGGTGAAGTTTTAGTTTTCCTACTTCTAAACACCACACATTTAGTTTTATCGGTGTTCACGGTGAGTTTATTGGTCTCAGTGTATCTATTTAGTCTGTTTAGACAGCACTGTAGCCCACTTGGAGTATCCGAAAGTAAAACCAGGTCGTCAGCGAATAAAATGTGATTAAGTGTATCATTGCCTAAATGGACAGCATCGCAAGGACTGTCAAACTCTTTTTTAATGTCAACAATATGAATCCTTGCCTAACACCTATCGTGGATAAGCATGGAGGCCCCAACCCTTTGTTTGTTTTGGTGATATAGTAGCTATTGTCATATAGTGACTATATTATCCGTAGTATGAGTCCCTTAATGCCCGCGCATTTTAATTTTTTTTAAAGTAATTGTCTGTTTACTGTATCGAACGCTTTTCTGAAATCTATGAATGCAGCATATAGGGGCTTTCCCAATCGTTTGAATTTTTGAATGGCCGCGTGCAGAACAAATGCTCCATCAATAGTGCTCTTCCCTTTCGAAAAACCAAATTGGTTTTCGCTGATAACATGGTTTACATGTAAGAAATCGATTAACCGACGATTAATTATTTTGTTAAACAATTTACCGACCGCCGATGATACTGCTATTGCCCTGCTATTTTGTGAATTAAAGTGAGGGTAGATTCGCTCCAATCACTCGGATAATGTCCTGTCTCCAGAATTAAGTTAAACAATTTTACAATTTCATCAATTATCAATGGAACGAGTGACTTCAGCAATTCGTTCGAAATTTGGTCGGGTCCAATCGCCTTTGCGTTTTTTAGTTCTCTTGTAGCGCCGAGAACTTCCTCTGTCGTGATATCATCATTATTGATAGCTTGATTACAAGTTTGATATGTGTCCGAAGATAATCCACAATCTGGATTATCAGGTTTCGGACAATAAAGCTCAGTGAAAAAATCAACTGATCGATCAGCATCAAGTTCATTTTGTGAGACCGGTCTCTGCCGCATTTTTTTTATGATTTCCCAATATTGTTTTGGGTTGGTTGTCTCTAAAGTATCTAGTTTACAATATATATCTGCGTAGAATGCTCGTCGTTTAGCCTTCAGCGCCTTTTTGTACGCTTTTCGTTTCACATGGTATCGCGTTCTTATGTTTGGGTCAAATGGGTTATTCCTCATATCGTTAATGATTTTTCCGAGATCGCGCTTGAATTCCCTACATTGACCGTCAAACCATTTTCTTTTACGCGGAGTTTTCTTCCTATTAACTACCCTTCGTACACATGCGTACATGTTTACGTCTTTTACTATTTGCATAAGGTCTTTGATCGCATTTTTGGCACCATAAACATCATGCTGATAGTGATACGTTTTATAATCAGCTAAGCGTCCGCGAATGGACGTATTATGCATGGCGTTGCGTAATTTCTCCTCACTATGCTCTGCCCATTTAAGATGTGTTCTAAGTTGGGTATATTTATATTTGTTTTGTGATTGGCATCGTTCATTGTCATATTTTAAGTGAAGAACTAATTGACAATGGTCAGAGAATTCAATTGGAAGTTTAACACAAAAGTAATCAACCGCGCAAAGAAAACTCTCTGTTATAAGGATATAATCAACGACGCTCGCCCCATTATATTGATAGCTTGAGAAATGACCAAGTCTATCGCCTGTAGATCGTCCATTAATTACACGAATACCACGACTTCGGCTGAGATTTATGAGCTGGCGACCAAAAGAGTTTATACGACTATCCGTACTGGCTCTATTGGGGCACGTGTCAATTATGTAATCAGCTGGGAGTGGCGTGTGCTTATCACTGTCAGATACCGCGTGGTCTGGCAATTCACCTGTGCGTGCATTGAAATCCCCGCCGAGAATTAATAGTTCACCGCTCTTGTATCGAGCTTAAGCCTTCTAGACACATTCAAATATATCATCGTCTTTATCTTTCGTCTTCCAAAAACTAGAATTGCTGGGCGGAATATACAATGACACAAATATTACTTTTGTGGATTGGTTAAGCATTTGACCATCGAACTCGACACATAGTGCTACCTCGTTTACAGTGTAGACTTTTCGCATGTACTTTTTGAATTTTGAGAGAAAATAAAAGGCTATACCACCCTTTTTCTTGGCCTGGGAACGACTTAAATTTAGATTTTCATACCCTTCTAAATGAATATCTGGTGAATCTTGATGCCACGTTTCTACCAGAGTAATAAACTCATATCTCTCTATTTGGTTTCTAAAATCTGGATCTCTTATTTTTTACGGATCCCTTGCACATTCCAGCTTGTATATCGGATTGTATTACTGTGATCTGTTGAACTAGTGTCAGAAATTATTTCAGTGTACTAGCCATGGAGCTGGTAAGATTTCCTACTCTCCCTACAATTGTACAATTTACCGAAATCAAACATTTGAAGTATACGTATATAATGCGTTCATACTAATAAAATTTAACAACAATACTAAAAAACAAAGAGTATACCATTATAGTGCTTCATCGTGCATGGCAACACCATAATCTACAGAGGGACACATTTTACTTAAGGAATATTTTGAAATCATACAGAAATGAAAGTTACTTATCCACTGGGCGAAATGCTTTTGTTTGTTTGGTTAGTTATGTTTTCCACAATCAACAGAAATCAAGGCTTTTGTTCGTAAAAATCACGACCAAAATCTGGCCAAATAGCTGAAAAGCACTTTTTTGTTACGCACTTTTTGCCAAACCAAAAAGCGGACCCACCCCCTGGTTTATAGTAAAGAAGTGTTGAAAAGGGGGAAAATGTCCTCACATTGAGCCCCCACTTACATTATTAATGCTCTATTTTGTTCTAAGTTAAGAATATAAGCCTTTGAATTCACTTTGGCTACATAATGTGTCTCTAAGATGACATTTGGCAAAAAAATGCATGAAGCCGGAAAAAGTGGTGTTTCGAGGCTCGGAGTCACCCACCCACCCCGTCCTTGTACCCTGGAAGTTTTTGCCGACCCCCCCCCCCTGCAAAGATGGGCAGATACTATTTAAATAATTCATTGTTTGCCCATTGGGTGGACCTTTTCTACAAACATATACAGCGTCTCCAGAGCTCACACAATCGCGCTATCTTGACCACAAAACATGTACCCTCAGCCCGAAAATAAATATTTTCACGAACGCGCACTATTTATGGTTACATTTGCATCGATGGGCCTCTATAAGCCCATCAACGTGTAGGCGAATACCAACCGAACAAACACCGCAAATTGTAGCGTATAACGTCAAGCTCGAATACCAACGTCTCTATCATACGTATATAGACGCTGAAATAGTTGGTTCGCCATATTGGAATCAATCTTGGCTGAAATCTTTGACGTCATGATAATTTTTTAAATAGTTCTTTGTTCATTTTTTTTAATTATTATTTTATTCGGAAAGCTAATATAGGTGTTATTCAATAACAAACACTATAACAAGATACAAGTAATTGAAAATAAAAATAACTATTTGAAAAACATTATTTGTGTTTTGACGAAAATGGGATATGGCTGAAGAGGTGCGCTTAGTGTCAGCGGTGCAAATTCCGCAACCTCATGCGCGTGTCACGTTAGACAATGAAAACGGATTTTTTTCTTATATGCATCCAAATTTTACCGATCATAAGCAACATGCCAACGTAAACATGATAAATTATATATTCTTTTTGTGGTGTTTGACTATAATATGGTTTATTACGACCTAATCAGACCTAATACGAACATAAAATATACGCTTCAATGTATTACTAAAACTTACGTTCTAATGCAATTCTCTGAAAATCATTACATCATACTCAACCAATCAATCCGATCGTCTATCCGTGCTCCAACTCGCATGCCTTCCGACGGACTCAGCCATCCATACCGGCATGAAATCTCTTAAATTCCACAGATTATAAATTAATTTCTAATTGAGTTGCCCGCCTACCATTGCTATGAAGCTCCAAACGCTCTTTATACACCTGGCGATTTACATAAACCACCAAAAACATCTTCATCCGAGACGTCATTGCTTTTCGAACAAGTGGGTTTCTCCGAAAAGCAATGACGTCATACCAGACTCATATACGAGCTTGACCTGTATTATAATACCTTACTCGTATTTAAATTCGCGCACTACTATTTTTCGCGCAAATTAAAACTGAGCGAAAAATAGTACGATACAATAGTTGACTGATAATTTCGAGTTAAATTTTCTTAGATTCTGAGGTGGGAGCGTACTATGTGTATGCTATTATTCTGGATTCCAATTGTCTGAAAGCACTAATCTGACTAAATTAAAGTCGCATCGGAGAATTTAATACTATCAGAAATGGTGGTGGAATGTTTATAATTGGTAATAAATGTATGGGTTCTATGTTCACAGCTACCTATTTCAAACTTGAAGTAGGAATTGGTTATATTTATACTATGACTCCAAGTGAGTTCCATTATATATATACAGTCGTTTTATCAGTAAATGATTTTGGGCACTAATGCAAATTCCGTTATTATAATCAAGTTATATAAAATAATAAGACGCTATGAAAACAATTGACACCAAATATCTGTAAGGTCGTGTTTTGGTGTCAAAATAAGATTTATTCCACACCCATTGACGTGAGGCACATGTATTCAATGGAATCCCAGCCATTGAATACACAGTATAGTGTATACCTCTTTTGGAATATAAGCCAGAACTATTCTTGTTGACGTTGTCGCCAAGAAAGATGCCGTACATTACGTCGACCATCCGCTTCCGGTGATCCCCCCATAATTACTGGCTTTTTGTCAGATGGAAATCACAATAAAGGTGGCTATAGTAACAATGAATGTGACATTCATAGATTGAACTTATCTGACTGAACGGTGTAGAATAAATACAGAACACAACTTGCATCATAATCTCGAATCTTTTATCGAACTCGTTGCGGACGGCGCAAAGTTATATTTCGCTCGAGCGTAGTGTCGCGAAATATATCCTTGCGCCATCCGCAACTCATTCGATAAAAGATTCTCGATTAAGATGCGCATTGTGTTCTGTCTATATATCATATAATTGCTCGAGTTCATTTGTTTGCGAATCGTTGGTGATTACAATATGTCCGTTTTTCGTGTCTTAATTTCGTCGCAAATGAAAAAATTAAAAGAAAGTTTGTGGAGTTCTTACCAAATATGTCGGTAAGATTATAAAACAGACAATGAACATTTGTATTGTCATAACATAGTACTATAACTGTGAGAGGTTTTAAAACTGTGAGTTTTATATTTATATATGAAATTTTGGGTTTTAAAATGTGGCCAATTTGATCAGTATCGAACCAGTGTTATTCCTGTATATTCCAGACGCCGATTGCCACATAATCTATCATTTCCAATTTCCGGCCCAAATTCGTGCTATAGTCTAAATACTGAATAAATTGACACATATCACCTTTATTAACACTGTCTTTGTTTCAATCGGGCATGGACATACTATAAATTAAACTATTCGTAAAGTTTATACTAAATTTTATTGTTTGAGGTGTTTATTGCACAAATTCTACACTGGTTCGATACTGGTAAAATTGTGCGTTACTGATGAAATCATCCGGTTCGAACATTGACGAAGGGTTAACATTTGGAAATAAATTAGATGACCCAAATTGTGTTTTCCCGTTACACAAGACACCACTGGTTAGAATGCACATTTCATTGAAATTGTTCGCTTGAAGAAGTTTGCACTGAATTACTGCAAGGTGGTTCGATACTCATCAAAAGTCTCATGCCTGTATACTGTACTTTCCTTTGCTATGTCCTGAAACCCAACACGTTGAGTTACAGTTTTGATCCTTTATTTATCGATTTACGTATATTATCTATATCATTATTAACTATAGGTTATTGTAGAACAATGTAACTATAACATTAAAAACTTTCTCAGATCCACTGAACCAAGATACCTTACTAGTATTTAAATTCACTATTTTCGCTCAGTTTTAAATTCGCGCACTTTGAATTCGCGCACCTTGGTGCGCGAATTTAAAGCTGACAGTTCTTTTTATATGTTATGCTGTTCAGAAACAACATAAAATTAATACAGAAATAACCAGAATTTGCCAAAATTCCGAATGTCATGTGACACCTGCATAACTCCAATTTGTTGGTTATAGTTATACTTCATTGCTTGTATATCTCAAGAAAATCAATCATCTTACTCCTGCAAGGGATCAGATAAAGTTTAAAGCTATATGCTAGCTGATGCTCTACATAAACCAAAATAAATAACCGTATAAACAATGCATGTATAAATGCCTTCGCATGTATTGTGTTTCTAGCTCCTCCAATCATTTGTGGAAAGTTTCACTAGTATCCATCCAATATCTCAGAAAATATTACACATTATATTAGGGGGGACTTTCTTTTTGTGATGTGTTTTGTAAAAAAGTTAACAAAATGCGAAGAGTAATAACAGTTTTAGAACGTCGGGAATACGTTCAAAGCTACTTGGGATCGGCAATCCGTACAGTGAAATGGTCATCAAAATATAAATAATACAGTCATTGGACACAATCGTTGTCTCAGTCTAGTGCGGGCGACATGGTCCTCGGTCGGATATGAAACCCTCGCACGCGACGTGAGACCATGTCGCCGTCACTGAACTGAGACTACTTATAATGTCTCCCTCAACAATTATTGGCGATACATGTATATTGGTGTAAGAAGTATGTCTATTTGTCGTATTTGAGTACTGTTTCTGCACTTTCTGGTTATGGCGGATTTTGACGGAGTGGAATATTTTAACAGCATACCCACCGCGAAGGCCTCCCGTATATTTTAACGGTGGAAATAAAATTAGAATGGCTGCAAATTGGTAATCACGAGTTATTTGTACTGCGCTGAGTTATGCATGTGTGTTTATCAACTTTATCTGATTGTTTATTCATTATAAACACCTCAAATAAAGTAAGTCTCCGCAAATTTGATCGGTAATATCTCCGGATCTATTTGTGCGATTGCGATGAAATTTGGCAAGGATTTGCAGTATGGTAGTAGCAACGATGTCTAACAATCATTAACCCATTTCTTTTGTTTAATATGGCGGGATGAGTGTGAATTTAATGGAAAAAATTCAGGTTTCCCAAATTGCAGAGTGGTTTTCAGCCTGAAATTTGTATCGGTTAATTGAACTTTAAGACCAAGAATTTCACACTCCCAGGTGCCCACAACTCTCTGCTCTCATTCCTGAAAGTTCTTAACCCGTGCGCTCTGTAATGCTTGGTTGAGCATGGGTTTAATGAATGAATGTCAGTTTCAAAATGTTGAAAACAGGTTGCAAAGAAGAAATTGTAATAAAAAATCAAACCTTTTAGCTGAATATTGTTCCGTAGCAGGTGTTGCCACACTTTCGTCACAAAACAGGACGACTGTGAGCTCGCGTTGAATTCATTAAACCGGTCGTTCGTCGTTGTAGTGTAAAAACACAACCCTGAAGTACGATAATATGCATGCCCCAAACAAAGTTGCTTACCTTACTCCTGTCTAAACACAGATATTCTCGTATTTGTATCCCTCACAGCACCTCTGGGAACAATTGGATTTCACACTTTCGAAAAGTCTATAAACGAGCATGTTTTGAAACGAAAAAGGTATTAGCCCCAATTTGAGATTGGGCTATTACACAGCAAACAAAACCAAGAATGCTCGGCCAATTAGCACTATTTGGACCCACTGTTCTCAGGATTTTGTCCAAAAGGAATGCCACACCTTGTATTGAACAATATTCGGCCATAAAATTGAACACTCCATCAGAATCCCTTACTTGAAATCAATTTTTACCATTTTTAAACCTGCATCGTTTTCATTAAACTCACGCCCAAGCACTTAAGGGTTAAAACTGTAACGGATATGAGCAGGGAGGTATGTTCATCTGGCGGTGTAAAATTCCCGTTATTAAATGTCATTTATCCAATAAATGTTTTCACCTGAAGTTCAATTTGCAATTTTTGAAACCTGCATTTTGTTCATTAAACTCACACTAATCCAGCCATAACACAACTTTGGGTCAATGATTGTTAGACATCGGTGCTACTATCATAATGAAGATAGCTGCCAAATTTCATCGAAATCGCGCGAATAGGACTTACTTTATGTGAGGTGTTTATATACCTTTCAATCTGTCCCAATGGTGGGTGTTCTTGTATAATACATTCTATTTATTCTAGCCAAACCCTTCTTTCCGTTCTAATATATGTATTTTCTTAATTTCATATCACCAGACAAGCTTTCCCGAATAACATTATTGCTGCGATGTTCTCTAGGGTGAGTATATCTTGGTGACAATGTGTAGGGTAACGGGTTGGCCACTGTACCACTTCGACACGTATAGGTAACGGGGGATGGCTATTTGCTGTAGGAGGTCTTCAATGTGGTGACAACAGAGGGTCCGTCTTGAGAGTGTTAAAGGGTTAACAAATTAGAATTATCTAAACCCGCATGAGTTAAAATTATAACGTGGGAACACCACATCCCTGGAGTGCTTTACTTTCTGGCCATTCAGCATAATTGCCTGGTGTATATTCGCGGAGCTTCAGTCTGGCAGTTGATAGATTAAAATCACAACATACAGCTGTGAAATATGGGACACAGAAATAACGCCGAGCAGAATATACCAAATACAATGTGAACTAGTTCATACAAAATATTGCAAACGAAGTTAGAATGTCGGAAAATTTACAACAAATCAGGCTGTCAGAGCGGAACTCGGTCGCTTCCCATGCATGTTACATAGATGTGATTTACAGAATGGCTAATTATGCGATTAAAGCATCGACTGAGTCAACAAAAATTCTTCTGACTAAAGCGGTTTATGAACAACAAATGCGCAAGGTCAAATCACTTTCCATCTTTAAATCTCTCCAAAATATCCGACAAAATATCGGACTAAACATTCAAACAGGTGGGAAGCTTTATCACTCAAATATTGTAGACAAACTTAAAGCTTCCTTGAAATGTAAACATGAGAAAGAATTCGACGATGCTCGGAAAAACGGTGATAATAAACTAAGAACATATCGACTATTTAAATCTGAATATGTCATAGAACCATACCTTTATGGTACTCATAACGCGGAAGACAGAATGCGTTTCACAAAACTTAGAATTAGTGACCACCAACTGTCCATTGAGAACGGCCGCCACCATCAACCAAAAATAGATGTAAATGATAGGAAATGCATATATTGCCCTCCACTCCCAATAAAGGTTGAACATGAACTACATGTAATTATGGAATGTCCATTATACTCAGATTTAAGGGATCAACTATTTTTGCTAATGAAACAATATTGTGACAACTTCGATTCATTGGATGAAAACGGTAAATTCATTAAAATTATGACAAACGAGAACGGAAACTGTGGAAAGATCTGCAACGTCAATACTTCGACAAGCGAACAATATTTTTACAAAATAAAAGTTCGTGATAATTCATATATACATTTCAGGTTTTATACTCTTTTTGTTATATATCATATAATCATTGTACGCATACTGCCTATGTTACTGGTGTTGCATTCATTAAAATTATCTTATCTAACTTATCTTATCTTATCCATAAGAATTTACTGTGGCGGGCCTGTTAGCTATCAACAAAGAGTAGATATATTAGTTCGGGAGCCAAGAGGGTTTTAATTACACTATCGCGCAAGGAAGGTTTGATGCTATCAATTTGTTGGCGGTGATAGACCATTACGGAAAACCAATTTCTTAAGTTGCGCATTCCTGGCGTTTAGGGGCCAGATGGCCCCCAAAAACCCCAAAAATGAATTTTAATTACACTATCGCGCAAGTCCACCATCTTTTCATCGAATACTATATTATGTTCACTGATCATAAACACACGACTTAAGAACGGAAATGTCCTGGCGTTTTCAAATAAGAATGGGTCTTCTGGGGGGACCCAAAAAATTCAAAATTTCACTTTTAATTACACAATGGCGCAAGTCCACCATTTTTCCTGGAATAGTCTACTGTATTCACTGATCATAAAAACACACAACTTAAGAACGAAAATTTCCTGGCGTTTTCAAATAAGAAGGGGTCTTCTAGGGGGACCCAAAAATATCAAAATTTCACTTTTAATTACACAATGGCGCAAGTCCACCATTTTTCCTGGAATAGTCTACTGTATTCACTGATCATAAAAACACACAACTTAAGAACGAAAATTTCCTGGCGTTGTCAAATAAGTAGAGGTCCATATGTGGTACAAAAAAATCCCTAAATGTGCATATATTCCACTGTCATTTTTGTATTAGAATTGTTTGTAACTATGTTATTTAAATGTAACTCTCCGATAATGGAGGCAATAAAAGGATATATATATATAAGCATTTAGTAACTCAAGCTTAAACATGGCATACAGAAGTGAAACATATTCCTGTTTAAAATTAACAAAAAAACATTAAACACTTTGAACACTATAGCTTCTTGGAACAATTACGTTTGGTATTAATTGTCAAGATCATAGAACATAAACACGGAAAGCTTCTATTGATGAATGTATATCTATGGGTCAATTTCGTAATCAGTGTCTGAGTCATCAGCACAACCAGGTACACGTTCATCGCCCGTATCATCGTTGTCACATATTCGTTATGTATGCCATTTCAAAGGTAGCATGCAAAACGGACGAGTTTATAGTTATAAGCAGTGATAGTGAAACTGGTTATAAGTCTAAGTCTAGTTTAGTTAAAATCTGATTGGTTAAGTTCATCAAGGCCATTCTCACATTATATATCAAACATGGGAATTCGTAGTTGTTGTCGAACGCCAGCTGTGGCACCAGTCATTTGTAATCAGGAATGCTAACACTGCATTATTAAAGGTACGGTTGGCCTTGGCGGTAGGTATCCTGTAAAAATATTTCCACCCGTCAAAAACCTCCATAAACAGAAAGAACATCAAAATGTAGACAGACTTTGTCCGTATACAAATAAGAAATATCGCATAAACAGTATGTTATTGTCAAATATTTGACTATTGTTATGTAAACAAAAGCATAAAAAGTTACTTTTCTGGTGTTTGTTTATATTATGATGGTAAACATAAAGAGCGTTCGCTGTGGGTGAATTCCTGATATGGAACTAATAAAGAGCGTTTATGCCATTTGTGTGTGATTAGCCAGTAGCATTGTGCTGTCTTCTGTAACACAACCAGGCTCTTGCTTAGGTAAAATATAGTAGGTCTTTATGATAACATGCTGTTTACGCGATGGTCATGATATATATGAACTAAACTCTATGCGTTTTAATGTTTTTCTGTTTACGGTGTTTGGAACAAATATGAATATTTTCGACAATTAAGGCCTCACGTGCCTTTAATAGTAATGTTTAGGATTTCTACACAGATGTGTAGCCATACTACACAGTACACAATTATTTGTCACTTTTTATCCCGTCAAATATCGTGTAGTAAATGTGTAGTTTTCGTAAACTACACAAATTGTGTATTATATGCAACACAATATTTGTGTTGTAACTGCCCACTTACACACAACAATGTGTAAAGAAAATACACAATTTTGCTACACAAATTTGTTAAAATGTTTATGTGTATATAAATATTTTTTATGTTTGGGGTGGGGGTGAGAGAAGAGCAGTGGTATTTAGTTGGTCTATATGTGGTATGAGAAATATTAAGCAGAGTAAGATGTGGTCGAAATGATCACAACTATACTAGTACCACATTTAATCAGACATACAGGTTTTGATTTGTCAATTCATAAGTCATAGAGGCATGGTACTGACAGTTATAATTTTCATCCTTCCAAATATGAAACTATGGTCTTTAGTATACTGACTGGCTCGATATTCACCAAATTGCTACAAACACCCACATGGAATACTGCCCATGGCATTTCAAACCAACACCCAGAAAGGGGCATGGGTAGAACAGTGTTTGTTAGACCTGCAATTTAGGCCTGCCATGCTTTAACACCGGATAACATTGTGTTGGGTTCAATGGGTTGGGACTGGTGTTTATCGTACGCTCATCTATGAATATATATTGCTAATTATAATATATAGGCTACCTTAATATTATATTAATATAATTGCAGCATATTGCTTCATACCATCCAATTATATATTTTAATCAATAGTCAATAAGCTTATGATAGAGACTGAATGAATGGGTGGAAAGATGGCAAATATATTTGGACTTGTAAAATAGATATTTATCTCCTGGAGGTGGATTGGATATTCGAATGAACATGGAATACCTTTGGAATGATAATCCAGGTGGAAAAAAAGTCAAATAGCTTTTAAAAGTGTGAAATGTGGGATAAGGGGGTGCGTCCCAATTTTTTTCGGAGGTAAAAATATTTGTTTTGCAAATTTGGAGTGGTGGTGGGTACCTCAAGGTCGGAACAAATTTGTTTTTTACCCTGTGTCTGCAAATTTGTTCCAGACCCATCGACTTCAATGGTTAAAATTTGCTGATAGTTACTTTGTATTGGTAATTACTGAGCACATAAATTGTCCCTCGGGAAATAGCACGGGGTCACCTAGCGTAAAAATATACTATGATATACTTATACTTTATATGTATATCATAGTATATTTTTACGCTAGGTGACCCCTGTGGGAAATAATCATGTACGCACTGGCTCTATAGTCGAATGAACATGGAAAACCTTTGGAATTATATTCCAGGTGAAAAAAAAAACAATATAATATATGACCGTCGATAGTTGTATAATATCACAGGGGTCACCTAGCGTACACAATATACTGTGATATGCATATAGAGTATAGGGAACTAACGGATTTTCTCACCACGTCGCGGGAATTGATCGCGTAATTATTACTTCGGAAAATATTGAAAATCTGATTAGAATGCACACGCAGGAATTGATTTATCTTCAATTTGATACCAAATTTATTGAAATCGGACAATCGGTCACGGAGTTACACGTCCGTGAACGACAAATACCCCTATTTATAAAGTGGTATCATACCTACGCGGCAGCGCTAAAGTCACCACACATAATACAGTAAATCAATTCTACCAATAAGCTGATTACATGCACCCAACATACATGTACAATATGTCACCTTCATTTTGATATGTACATCTACATCAAGAAAATCGACACACAAATTCCAAAGTTATTAGCCATCGATTGTACATAAACCATGATAAAAAACGCGACTGGACGCCTGTCAGTGAGTGCTACGTCTTTTGCGCTGCCGCGTAGGTCTGATGCCAATTTAGAAACAGGGGGGTACTCCTGGTTCATGGATGTGTAACTCCGCGACCGATTGTCCGATTTAAATAAATTTGGTATCAAATTGAAGATAAATCAATTCCTGCGTGTGAATTCTAATTAGATTGTCAATATTTTCCCAAGGAATAATTACGCGATCATTTACCGGGACGTGGTGACAAAATCCCTTAGTTCCCTATACTATATAATTTTTATGTATATCATATTGTATCATAGTATATTTTTACGCTAGAAGACCCCTGTGTATAATATTGTTATTGTTTGAACTATTATGTTATGTGTCTACGTGTTTTGATTTCATCTGATGGGTTTAATATTATTACAGAGAGTCAGCAAGATTACTGGTGAAGTGAACATCACAGATCCAATCTCAAGTAAGATGTATTCTTCGCAACGAGCTTCGAACCGTTACTTCTTTAGACAGAATAAAGTTCTGTTCATCTACAAACTGCTGACCATGTTTATTTCATTGAACTCTATATCTAACTGCACACATGTTCTTTCTAAATCTATATATATGAAAATCACCCCATTGCGGATTTTGCCTATGAACGCTTCTGGTTTCTGCCTGCCGCGCGTGCGGTGCAATCTGAACACCAGGGACTCTATCATACGTATATAGACACTGAAATAGTTGGTGCGCCATATTGCAATCCATCTTGACTGAAATCTTTGACGTCATGATAATTTCTAAAATAGTTCTTTTGTCTATTTTTTAAAATTATTATTTTATTCGGAAAGCTAATATATGTGTTATTCAATAACAAGCACTATAATAAGACACCAGTAATTGAAAATCAACTATTTAAAAAATATATGTTTGTGTTTTTGACAAAAATGGGATAAACGGTGCGCTTAGCGTCAGCGGTGCAAATTCGACAATCTCGTGCATGACTGTGTCACGTCAGTCGATGAACTTAAAACAACTGATGTTTTTCTTATATGCATCCAAGCGTCACCGATCATAAGCAGCATATCAACGGAAACATGATAAATTATATATTCTTTGTGTGGTGTTTGATTATAATCTGGTTTATTACGACCTGATGAGACCAAGTACCAACATAATGATAAAATATACTCTTCAATGTATTACTAAAACGTACGTTCTCATAAGGAGATAAACGTACTTGTTGAGTTGAATATTGGTCAAATAGACCGCGAAAATATATTGGAGAACGAGCCTGAAAGGCGAGTTCTCCAATAGTTTTTCGCGGTATATTTGGCCAATATTCAACGAAACGGAGTGTGTTTATCTCCATTGTAATTCATTCCATATTTTTTTTTAGAATAGAACATGGCAATTGAATTATAATGCGATTTAATTTTACACATCTGCATATTATTATGCTATTTCATGCAAACATTCAGACGCGTCTTTCTTCTATCAAACGGACACATATATCCGTTACGATACTTTATACAGCTTTTTTTCTATACAACCGATTATGGTCGAGCCCATGTAGTTGTTACTAGTAAGAAAAAAGCGGCGATGGGACCAATCGTACAGAATCCGCCCCTATTTAATCCAGGTAGCCCTTTATAACCTTTCTTAATAGATTGGATCCATTCCGTATCCTGAATCGTTGCACTGAATATCATTACATCATACTCAACAAATAAATCCGATCATCTCTCTCTGCGTCAACTCGCACGCCTTCCAAAGGAACGTAACCACCCATGAAATCTCTTAAATTCCACAGATTAAAATATATTCGAGTTGCCCGCCTACCACTGCTATGAAGCTACAACCGCTCTTTATACAACTGGCGTTTTACATAAACAACCAAAAACATCGTCATCTGTGTCGTCATTGCTTTTCGAACAAGTGGGCTTCTCTGAAAAGCAATAACGTCATACCAGACTCGTATACGAGCTTGATTTGTATTTTAATAGTACGTACGCTGATAAATAGTAAACTCGCACCAAATTTGATAGTCATCCGGAAACCCCAAAACGACAAAATTCGAACAAGAACCATAATTTTGACATGTTAAATTTTTGGGACACACCACCCCCGGAAGGCAAGTTTTAGCCATGCACTCACTTCTCGGACAGCCACCCCTCCCACCCAATTTTTCCTCTCGACAATCGGGTACCCACCCCTAACACTGTCTTGTATATTACTTAATCATATCATATCACCATTGAGGTTCTTCGCCCTCGACCAGGATGGTTTCCCTGAGATGATTTACCTCTACTTTTATGTTTTTGTTATCTTTACACTGAAATTATATACATGTTTTCCACAATCAAGGTTTTTATTCGTAAAAATTACGACCAAGTCTGACCAAATAGCTGAGATGCACTTTTTTGTTTCGCAATTTTGCCAAACTAAAAAGCGGACCCACCCCCTGGTTCAGACTAAAGAAGTGTCGAAAATGGGGAAAATGTTCTGACATTATTAAAGCTCTATTTTGTTCTTAGTTAAGAATATAACCCTTAAAATTCACTTTGGCTGCAATAATGTGTCTCGGAGATGACATTTTGCACACACAAAACATGAAACCGGAAAAACCAGTATTTCGGGGCTCGGAAACACACACCCACCCGGACCTTGTCTCCTGGAACTTTTTGCCGACACCCCCCCCCCCCCCTGATCTGCATGTACTGTTCTAAAATTTCTAAATGTTCGGAAATTCTGTTGTTAAATTTCCTATACTTTTCAACTAGTCACCCACCAAGCAGTCCAATTAGCCAACTGAAACATTAAAATTAAAATAAATTACAGGTAGAAACTTAAGAATTGCTACCAATTTCTAGTTTTTCTACCTCTAAAATTTTAAACATTTTGATTTTTGATTTCCAAAAGTTGAGCATTTTGGCAAAATTGGTGGGGGTGTGACCCCCCGGCCACTCCTGTAGAAACGTCCCTGGTCATGCACATTTGAGGAGTATAAATATAAGTAATAAAAGGCAGACCCATCGCGGTCATTCGTTTTGACAGAGAAATTCGACCAAGTCGGGGATTCACACACTTTGTCGAATTTCTCTGTCGGTCAAAACGCAATGACCGCAATGGGTCTGCCTTTCATTTCTTAAGTGCAGTGTAGATATATATATATACCGTCCGATATATGGCTCACCACTCTGGCACATCCAGGACTAATGAATCCATTCAACTACGATATTGTTAAATACTTATTTGCACATTTTTTTGCAGACCAAACAACTATGGAGACAGAAGTTAATATCCAAACTGTCGAAGGGACGAACATCATTGGCCTGGTCGTTTTCTGTGTTTTCACAGGCATCATTATATGTCGCATGGGAGATAAGGGTAGTCCACTGAGAGACTTATTTAAAGCTCTATATCTTCTGACAACTGAGCTCGTCACTCTGGCGATATGGTAGGTCTTGGCTTTACCTTGGTATAACTGTATGATTGCGTATATGCCATTGGAATTAATTAAAGCTTTCCAGATATAATCTATACTACATGTATAACATTATTTAAGGAATAACTGTTTAGTTTCATCGTTGATCGAGAAATGAAAGCAAAATTCATGTCAAGAGTAGCGCAACAATAATGGCATGTACCTCTATATATGAAATCCTGGCAAAATCCATGTTTTTATATTTGATATCAGTAATGACATGTGCGCGTAGTTTCTGTGTTTTCCGTATTGTTGGGCGGAATGTCTCTACATATGGTATGAGGTTGAACGTTATCAGAGACTCAAGTCGAAGTCGACTTTGGTCAAGGTCCAATTAATTTTACAGAGTGATGCTCGTCTTCCGACTCATAACATCATTTTTTAGCTTAACTTAGTTGAGCTATTGTCATCACTTGGTGTCCGGCGTCCGTCATTCCGTCCGTCCGTCAACAATTTCCTTTGGCACGCCCTACAGGCCGCATCCCTCATCCCATCATCTGTAGATGGGAGCTATCGAATTTCTCTAAATTTCGTTAAAAACATGGCCACCAGCAGCCATCTTGGATTTCAATTTTGAATCCATCGGCACACCATGCAGCCCTTAAATATGGCCGGATCATTTTGAAATTGTGTAGGCACAATTGGGATCACCTCCATATGGGAGCTATCGAATTTGAAAAAAATTCGTTAAAAAACATGGCCACTGGCAGCCATCTTGGATTATTCTGTTCTTTGCATCACAAAATGTGGATGATCGAGATCATCTCTAGATGGCAGCTATCGAATTTGAACGATTTTCGCTGGAAAACATGGCTGCCGGCTGCCATCTTGAATTTGTTCTTTGCATCACTAAATCCTTAGCCATGGCATACAGGCCGCATCTCTATTCAGATCATCACCAAATTTCACATGTAGCTGTGTAGTGACCCATAGATGGGATCTATCAATTATTCACTGAATTTTAATTAAAAATATGGCCGCCAGGAGCCATCTTGAATTTTGTTCTTTGTATCACTAAATCCTTAGTCATGCCGTGCAGACCGCATACCTCATCCGATCATCACCAAACGGCATACGTAGCTTCGTGGTGAACTATAGATGGAAGGTATCAAATTTTTCAGAATTTTGATTAAAAAAGATGGCCGCCAGCAGCCATCTTGAATTTTGTTCTTTGTATCACTAAACCCTCCATCAAGCCGTGCAGGCCGCACCCCTTACCCGATCATCACCGAACTTCGTATTTAGCTTCGGGTGAACTATAGATGACAGGCATCAAACTTTTCAGAATTTTGATAAAAAAAGATGGCCACCAGCAGCCATCTTGAATTTTGTTCTTTGTATCACTAAATCCTTCGTCAAGATGTGCAGGCCGCATCCCGCACCCGATCATCGCCAAAACTTCATATTTACCTTCGGGATAAACTATAGTTGGAAGTTATCAAACTTTTCTGAATTTCGATTCAAAAAGATGGCCACTAGCAGCCATCTTGAATTTTGTTCTTTGTTTCACTAAATCGTTCAGTATGCTCTACAGGCCGCAATGCCTCTTCTGTTCATCACCAAACTTCATATGTAGCTTTGAGGTGACCTACATGTATAGATGGGAGATATGTCATCAAAAAAGATGGCAGCCAACAGCGGTCTTTAATTTTGTTCTACAGACTGCGAATCCCTCATCCGATCATCACCACACTTCAAATGTGGCTTCGGAATGACCTATAGATAAGAGCTATCAAATTTGTTTGAATTTGGTGGCCGCCAGTTGCCATCTTGGATTTTATTCCTTGCATCACTATATTGTTTTGCATGCTCTACTCCACAGGAATTGGAATAATAATTAGTGGAAAACTTCTCATTTCTATAAAAGTGTAAAGGAAGGAAGTTTCGGTGTATGCCACCATTGCCGCTCAGTGGCCAGGACACTACAGAATGCTGATCGAGCGTGTTTGTTAACTGATCAAAAAAATCAATGGAGAGTAGAATTTTCCATCAAGATCAGTCAAGATCGGCATTCTAGAGTGTCCTGGCCACTGAGCGGCAAGGCCACTAATTGTGATTCCAATTCCTGTACTATACACAGGCCCGGGCCAATGCCTTCACCCAAAGTAAACGTGATTTCATAAGTTGAGCTGCAGTGTCATTGACACTTTCATTTGTGTATGGATTGAAGCGCAAGTGATGCTAAACGAATTCCTTCATATTCATTTTGCGATGCATGGATAGTTCGTATTTGAATGCATATATTATGCACCATTATTACAATTGCCAAAATATTCTATGGAATTTATCGTTGTGGACATAATTATTTCAGGTACTCTCCTGTCGGCATCGTATTCCTAATCGCATCTGCAGTAATCGAAATGGAAGATCCCGAAAAGACATTCCAACAACTGTTGTATTATGTCCTCACGGTCATGGTGGCACTTCTTGTCCATGGCGGTATTACATTGCCAATCATATATGGCATGGTGACAAGGAAAAATCCGTACTTATTCATGTATGGTCTATCACAAGCACTCATTGCGGCTCTTGGGACAGCATCAAGGTAAATATTTGTACTGATCATTTCTCATTTCGGGACATGCTCATATCTGGCGCAAATACAGTTCATGGTATAACGTTTAGAGTGTGAACTGCAATTGTCGATACAAGTATTATTCGTTATTAGTATAAGTATAGTTAATACACGAATAAAAGGCCGCCCGGCCACAGTGTCCCCCGAAACGGTGGCTTCATTTGGAGCTGGGGTTTTGTAGAATAACTGTAGTAAAAATGGGCAGACCAGACTTAAAATTCAAACTTTTTTTTTTTTAGAATAGAATAGAATTTATTAGCAAGAACATCCATATATAAGGACAGGATGCTGAGAATACATAATGAATAAACAATCAAAATAGAAATCATGACGAAAAGAAGTACTAAAGCATTCAAATAATAATACAAATGATAATGATTATTCACGCCGCGGCAATCTACCACGGAATGCTTGTTTGATTACTTACAGTTGTGCTACGACTGTAAATACAATATCACAGTTATTATCAGAGGCCACTGGTATCCAATAACCGTCAGCCAATTAGGTGTTAATGCAATAATCAGATCTCAATTCAAAGAACCTCCGGATCAGATTACATACACCTGCACAAATTTCAGGACAATCGTTGGTCATAATCACTTTAAATTTCTCTAGTGGGCAAAGTTTATCAAAATGGTGGTGCACATAACTAATCATCGATAATAAATCATTTCTAAGGCCCGCATAATATAAAACGAGCAGTCCATCAGAAAATGAAATTCATCTTCTATAGAGCCACGTTTACAAAATAGACATATTCTTTTCTCTACATCTACTTGAACTGTATTTTCATATGATTAGCCCATGCCAAATTTGAGATGAATTTTCCAATCCCCACAGGCTGGAATCTAGGGAAGGTACTAAATCCCCGCACTCTGTTTACCGTGATCATCCGGACAACAATACAATTGAATTTACGAAGTCGAAAAAGGGGCACAATTTACACAAAAACATCGGACCTAACCCCAATTTGAAATTTCCTCAGATCAGATCGCGAAAGCGACGATAAGCACCAACCAAACAAACAAACTACATACACAACTTTTTTATATTTTACCAGTTCGGCGTCACTACCAGTAACTATGAGATGTCTGCAGAACAGTGGGGTTGATCACAGGGTGGCGGTATTCATGGCACCCATCGGAGCCACTATTAATATGGACGGAACGGCATTGTATGAAGCAGTGGCAGTGATATTCATCGGGCAATGTCGAGGGTTTCCCCTAAATTTTGGGAAGATTGTTATCATAAGGTTAGTATTATGTATTTATTATTCTTTCTGTTTGTGGCGGTTTTTGACCGGTGGAAATATTTTCACAGCATACCCACCGCCAAGGCCTCCCGTACCTTTAAACTTTAAATATACAATCAACAATTTCTCGTTACAGTTATGGGTTTCTAAAATTGCAAGTGGCCAAACAAGATACTGTGTACATTCGCGAAATGAAACTATACAAAGTACCTGTATCTTGTTCTGCCTCTTAAAATATATTGATTGCTAATAATTACATCCCGACACATGATTTTCAATATATTTATAGAAAGAGTTACCTCAAATCTGTCGGTTGCAAAAAAAATATATAACAATTTCTGTTATTTGAGTATCCAGTTCAAACGATAGGAAAAAAAATCATCACACATGACAAAACAAGCACTGTATGTGCCTTAATAAACATCGTAACCCTGTATTTTTAAATGCACATATTCTAGGACGAGTGATGTGTAATAAACACAGAAAGACACTTGTATTAATGGATTTGTTGATACGGCACTTGTGCCATTGAGAAAAGATAGAACTCTAGGGTGTGCTGTTCATTACGTCATTGTGCGCCCCCATGGAGGAAGATATCCAGACAGGAGGAGGTGACGTGTTACACCGGTACCTGAACCAAATACTCCCAAAAACATTCCAGATACATGTATATAGGTACCGGTATGATATCATATTGGTCTTGTAAATATCATATATTTGTAAATGTTTTAAGGCAATTTAAACAGCTTTGGGGGGGGGGGGGGGGCAGTGAAAAAAAAAAATCCGGCACGTATGCCGGGGTGGGTGGGTGGTCAAAGCCACAAACAAGCAAATTTTTCCGCAACTAAAACAAAAATTTCCTGCTTGTTTTGTTAGTGTTTTGGCAATGAGTTGGGCTTCAAAACCACTTTGAATGAGAGAAATAATGTAATTCTAACTGATAAACTGACTGCAGGCAGTTATCGTGTTGTATTTTGTTGCAAATCTTGAAATCCAAGATGGCCACTGGCAGCCATGTTTTTTTGGCCGAATGACCTCAAAATGACTCATTCCTATTTACATGTCCATGTTAACATCCATGATAAATTGTATGCACAGAAATTCATATACAGCTGTTTACAGTGAATTTCCCCCCGCAAATCTCTGTTTTAGTGTTAAAAGGGGGGTGGGTGTAAAAAAAATGGTCGGAAAAAAACTGCCGAAAACGGAAAAAAATTTGGCGGTGGGGGTGGGTGGGTACAAAAAATGATCGAAAGGGAAAAAAATGCCATACGTGCCTGAAATTTGTTTCCAACCCCCCCCCCTGGGGGGGGGGGCAATGTGGCACCCCAAATGTCAATACAACATTTGATTTTCCAAGATGGCCACCGGCTGGTGACCGGCAGCCATGTTTTTTTGCTGAATGACCCCAAAATGAGTCGTTCCTGTTTACATGTCAATGTTATCGTTCCTATTTACATGTCAATGTTAACATCCATGACAAATATTATTCACAGAAATTCATATACATGTACAGATGTTTACAGTGAATCTCCATTCTCCCACCCTCCCCCCGCAAATCTGTTTTATTGTTAAAATGGTGGGGTGGATGTTTGGACGCGGGGGTGGGTGGGTCCCAACAAGGGTCGAACGGAAAAAATCAGCATACATGCCTGAACATATTTATCGACCCCCCTCCCCCTGATCATATGGCCATTTTTCGTCTATTTTTCCAACTATACTTTCTATAGGACATGGGAACGCTTGATAGAAAATTTGTATTGTATATACAAGTAGGGGGTTAAATGTAGCACACCATGAACTTTGAAGTTGCCGACATTGTTTCTGGTATCAATTTATAAACTCCACCCATCGCCTGTTGTCAGGCCGCATTGATTGGCATTACACAAACAGGCATGGAAACACAATATAGTGATTCATCTTATACATGCATACATATGTTCATTTAACGAGATCCTTGTGGTTGTATTAATTTTCTTTTGGTGTATCATAACTACTAGTACACGGTACTGTAGCTCAAAAACAGTGACCGTGGCTAATGAATCTGGCATTTCTGCAATTGGAAGAAAAATATGCTGCATATACATGTATGTGATATATGGATACATGTATTTTCATAATTTGCAAACATATTTATAAACAAAGTGTAAAGTTCATTCTTCCAACAATGTGAGCGTCCTCGGAAATTCAGATGACCATGATTCACCTGGCAAAATCATGGATAGTTTGTTGACACGATTACGATGTCATCGCAGATGAGTATATTTATATAGGCGGTTAATCCTGTGATTAACTCCCCTATGTTTTTTCCATTTACTTTGTACGAATTTTAAGTACACACCCAGTTCTGATTTAGTCACAAGTGGAGGTAACCAAGGATACGCCACAATTTCGCATCTAAAATCAAACAGTGCTTGATTTTACTTTTTATCACTCGCGATCATGTCGTGAGCATGCGCAGTACAACTACCGGTTACTACCCACAACGAAATCTTTCCACTTACGATTGAATCGTGATCATCAGAACATTCACTTGGTGAACGTTCAGACGACCACGATTCAATCGTAAGTGGAAACTTTTCCGTCATAGGAAGTAACCGGTAATTGGACTGCGCATGCTGACATAAAATTCGTAGGTTAAAAATAATATCAAGCACTGTTTGATTTTAGATGCGAAGTTGTGGCGTATCCTTGGTTTGATACCTCCACTTGCGACGCAAGATTCGCAGTCCTGTGTGCGTAAAAATTGTAGATGGAAATGACCGGTGTAGTCAATCACATGCTTTAGGATGTTCAACCTACTGTCTAATCATGTACATGTAGGACGACATCGTAATTGTGGGAAGAAACTATCCACGATCTCGTCGGGCCCCGATTCCTCCACTTACGATTGAATCGTGGTCGTCTGAACGTACACATAGTGTTGAATTGGCCACACAATAACGAGAGTGTGAATGCCATGGGCAATTTAATATTATCAGGTTCACATTTGTTCAAAATAATGCTATGAAGAAGTACAGCTTCGGCAGTCTGAGGGTTAATTAATACCAAATGCACGGAACTCCTTTACGATATTCCGATAGTACTGTGTTTACTCTATATTCTCTGAAAATTTGGTGTAAAAATTCCCAATAGAACGACTTTTATCGAAATTAGTGCAATTTTCTGAATTTTTGCATTATTTCATCGCATAAAATCAATTAAAATACGACAACCAACTGGAAATGTTTTTGAACATTCTAGAATGGGTACATGTCCCTGATATATGTTTAAAATTTCTCGCGTAAACTATGGCAGATACCAAAGTTATAGTTAGTTTTATAGACCCACCCTAAATCCCCCATAGCAAATGCATGCGGCCGTAAAGCACGTGGCTTTGTTTGGATACTTTCTGGCCCACAATGCATCATTCTCGCTATCTGTAAAATGGTCTATGACCGGCTACTAGCCTCTGTCATGCCCTATTTATAATATTGCTTTTTAAATATAGACTCCACTGTGTCCTCAACGACTGCAGGGGGTTAGATTACATCCCTGTCTCTGTGCTGTAGGTGATTAAACAGACTCCCTGTGACTCGGTGTATTTATTATATAAATTACGCTGTTTCTGGGGGACTGGGGAGTATAAGTGCATTTGTTTCAACTCTAATAGCAAACATACTTGTACTATGGTATTTACAACAGGGACGGTACCCCACAATTGTGACAGAGCACTCTGTGTTGCCTGGCTATATTGCTCCATGTCTCAGTACATTGATTGTATATTTAAAGTATGTTCTTTCTGGGGGACTGGGGACCCATGATAGAATAGAATTTATTAGCAGCAAGATATGTTTATAATTAATCTGAGCGGATGGCATAAGCTTTGACCGCCCGGGTAACACGGAATGAGTCCCGGTAACGCTCGACATTTGCGTTTTGACGATGATGATGTTAGGGGTGTTGTATTGGCAGTAAGTTGTCTATTCTTAAAGGGACACTAAATCCTATAAGGCCCAAAAAATCCCAAAGTCCCACAAATTCCCACAAAAAGCCCACATTGTATCCCGTGCAACACCGAATACACACCGCGAGTGCTATATATAATTAAAAAGTAAATTGTCGGTGGTATTCGTGTAAGTGTCTCATCGTGAAATATTAGTGGTTTCGATATATATATATATATATATATAGGCGTTGAATCTAATGACAATTCTATCTTCCGTAACATTGTTCTATTTCATTGTTTCTGGAGAATGTACATGTGTACGCCACTGGTGTTCAATCCATGTTATGCATAGTCACATCAAACCATTGGCCTTCTTTTGTATTGTATTATAATTGTGACATCTTATAGATTAAACAGGTCTGTGCATTCAATTCAAACAGGTGGACATACAGTCGTACATGATACATGTAATAAATTTCTTGTTAGTGTTATATATATGCCACTTTGTTATTTTATGCAACACCTGCTATATATATTTAACGCTGGCTTATATTACTGAATCGGTGGTTATACGGTAACACACAAGGGCACTTCTCTGTGAGTAATATTTTTTCGTTCAATACGTTGTACGTATAGTTTCATCCTTCTTCAAAAAACACTTAAAACTATAATAACTGTTATAAATATGTTGTCAACTGAGAACAGGGCAAATGGAAACATTAACAGCATATAAACATACAGTCGACATAAATTTCGACTCAGTACATCATATAAATTCATCTGAGTCGAACAGGACTGGCCGGAAAGCTATTTCCAGACTTGGGGATATACCAGGAAATTCCTTGTTTTGATTGGAAGCGGTACCAGAAACCGCTAACCCCGATTGGCTAACCGATATATTGATCTAAATTTAAATACTGGGCGGAACAAAGAGACGCGATATTTTAATTTGAGCATGCGCACACATTGACAAATAAGCTTCCTGTTTAAAATATTTTTTTTAAAGAAAGACATTTATTCATCGGTAAAACTCGTTTTCGACGCTTTTAATAATCTCACCACAATAGGAAAATGAGTGTTATGTACAGTGGACAAAGACCGAAACGATGTGTTATTGCGTGTGTTTCCTCTATCTTGAAAGAGACAGTTATTTCAGAGTTGAAATCTGAACAATTTCAAGTGTTGTCGGCAATATTCGTAAACAGGTCGCGCATAAATTATTCCTTATTTGGAATGTCTGCGACATCAGTATGACGTCACGATATTGGGGGAAGCCTATTGTTCTGGAAATGGGTTTTTACATGAATTCGTGTCGACGTAATATTATAATTATTACGGAGATGTTTACGTCGACTGATAAACATATATCTTTGTCAAGCGGCAAGTATTGTATAGTCACATCGCATATGCCCATCGTATTGCCCGAAATCGAACATCACTGCAAAGAGTTTAATGATGAAATCAAATTAAGGCTTCATATACATTTGGATGATTCTGCTATGTTTCAGCCTTACAGCAACGACTGCATCTATTGGAGCAGCGGGAATTCCACAAGGGGGCCTGGTAACGATGGCGATAGTACTGTCTGCCGTTGGCTTTCCCATGGATGATATCGCAATGCTACTCTCTGTTGACTGGTTGCTGTAAGTTGTAGATCATCTTATATACATATACACAACATCCATCCACAGTACTATTAACTAGCCGAGAACAGACGCATGCATGTTCTTTATATACAAATGACACAATACCAAATACATGTACAAGATCACCTATGATACTTCAAAAAACTTACATGATTAAGAACGTTCTGTATTTTCTACCGCGTTCGGGCAACATAAGCACATGAACAATCTTTATAAAGGCGATTGTTGGATCGTTTTCTAGCTAGCTGATAACAATTACAAATTTCCACTCTGGAAAGTTGATAATTGCCATTGGAACACTAAAACAAAGACAATGTAACAAAAAAATTAACAATATTTGAGTTTACAAGTCGAAACTATAACTTCATTAAGTCGAGGATTAAATTCGATATTTTGAAATAATATGAAGAAGCTAGGATGGAAAATATCACGATGATTTATCCTCGTTGTACGTTTCTAATCACGCGCGATTGGATTTTAGTTATATAACAATATTTCAATGGTAAAGATTAGTTTCTAAAATTTGTAGAATACATCGAGAGAAGGCTCAAATTGTTTACAGAATCAGTTCAGTTTCGTTTATGATTATATTCGGTTCATTGCATTTCCGCATGTAATTGTCTGTCCATGTGAGGCATAAAATCAAATATTTATATATGCGATTTCGCCATCTATGAACATTGATCTTAAAATCACAAATCTTATTAAAGCAGAATAGGGCGGTGACAGAAAAACCGCTAATCTGGCCATTCCACCACCCGGCAATCAACAAATTGACAAATTATTCAACCATGCAGGGGGGGGTCGGAAAAATGTGAGCAGACAGTAGGCTGAAAAAAGATTTTTCCGGATCTTGGGTACCCACCACCCCTATTTTTGGAGGAAACAATATTTTTTTCCATTTCACGAGGGTTACCCACCCCTTTTGACCTCCAAATCAGTAGTCTCACATCATTTAAGATTGAATTTTTTTACGAAGTTCAGCATGAAACCAGTGGAAACATCTACCCTGATATCTCTGTGCACAAATAGACCATAGAGATGTCCAGTGGGTGACGTTGTCTGCTGGGCGTAACATTGGGACAGTCATTACATACTAAAGCACTCGGGCCAAGCTTGTCCATACCGAGTATCAGGCATTGGAGAGAAGCGCATGATGAAACATGATTCAAACATTTATTTCACTTATAAAGTCTGAGAACAGATAAGAATTGAATAAAGTTGCACCCATTGTTGTCTATTTGGATTTTGTTGGCCAATTTATGCATGCCTTGTAAACAAGTTTATATATGAACATTTGACCAACTTTGCACTGATTTTCAGTAATCACTTGACAACACTGTATCAAAAAGATAAAATATAAAGTTAGGCAATACATTTATGACTATAACAATGTATCCACAATACCTTATACCATATGACACACTGGCTTTTAAAAGACTTATCAGCATTCATATGGCTTTGGTGAGAAATTGAATTTAGTATCAAAAACAAACAAAACTTAACACAGGATGTTGCTTCAAATAGGATTCAATACTTTCTAACATGATGAGTTTCGATGTTCTGGCCTCTAATGCTGTCTAATTATGAGCAAATATTAATGTTATAAATGAATAGCTTTATTCATTTTTATTTACGTTAATCATGGTTGACTTAACTGTTCATTTGTATCTGGAACCAGTAGCATTGGCACAGTCATGACAATGAGATCTGATGTAAAAGGCGAACTCATGCGTGTTAGCTCGTAACCTGGTTTTCTTAGAAGCATGATGCCTATACCCGCACCAACTACCCCACTATGTGTCACATGCACCTTAATAATGATGCTGAACACTTTGAGAAAAAATTATATTCCAGAAAGTTTGTAAGAGGAAATTTTTTTGACCACTTGGAAAAAAGTTACTTTTTTCGCGGCTGAACCACCCACCCGCCCCGGCCTATACTGTCTCGAAAAAAAATGAATGACCCCCCCCCCCCCTTGAACCATGTGTGTATTTATGTATATTGTGTGTTTCTATGTAAAGTGTCATAAGATTGTCAAATAAACTTACTTACTTATCTACTCGACATGTATCGTTCCAAAATACACTTTAGTCTTCGTTATTCGTTTTATAGTACTCGATATCTCCTAATTATGTAATTATTAGTTGGCGGAATCACTATAAGCTCCGCTAATCGCGGTCACCATTACCAGAACAAGCGACTACGCGAACTAAACGACATGGATGTGTCCGCTTAGTAGCCATGTAATCGCGCCAATCAGTCACGTGACTTTCCTGAGTATTAACCTCGGAATCTTTCGTGATAAAAAATAAGAACATTTGTGCGATTTTGAATTTTCTTGGTGAAATGGGTCATTTAACCAGATATAGTCAGTATTATGAAGAGAAACATATTTTTACAGAACAATTCCTTTAACGTTTGTGCAACTTTTGATTATCAGTGGACGATTAAAGACCGCGAAGTTCGATACACTAATTATTGCAGATCTTGACCCTACAGGTAACCATATATATAATGGCATACATTTAGCATGTACATATATATCTTATTCAGGGACAGATTCCGGACGGCGATTAACGTTTGGGGCGACGCTGTTGGTGCTGGAATAGTAAACCATATCACAGAGTTGTAGATGCACACATCTTATTCATGTACACACTGTACTGTTCTAGTCTCGTGTATAGACCATGGCTTCGTTGGATCATTTTTATAGCGTCCAATCAACTATGTATATCAGATATTTTAGATAACTGTACTCAGTTAATATTTCGTGAAAAACACCGTTAACATAATAACTGGACTGACTTAGTTCAAATTTGGCACGACTGTTTCTGTCAAATATGGGTCCAGTGTACATGTAAAGGTCAGATGATTCCTGAAAACATCAAAATGACTTTTGATTGATTCAATTTAGTGACGAGGTAGCATAATTGACCATGATTCAAAACTGTCAATTCGGTCCTAGGGTTCAAGGGCGAATAACTCTCTCTTTCAACTTTCAACTTTTTCTGAAAACACGACGGATCCCCGGAGCGATTTGGTCCCAGTGATTTTGGGACTCGTAGTATGGTGAAAAGGCAAAGTTTGCTTGTCCTTAATTACCACAATAACATAAATTTCATATTAAATATGACAATATAACCCCATAATATTGGACTGTTTGCATCACGTTGAACACAATGCGCAGCCAGAACAAGAAATGTACATATTTGTTTCTAAAATAATTATCAATTTTGGGCTAAAAACTGTCCCATCAAATTGTTTCCATGCTGTTACCATTTACTTATTAGATTAGGTAAGCGCAAATTGGCTTCTAATTCCACATACCTAAAGATTAAAATTTGTTTTCTTTAGTTGGAATTTTAATTTTCAACTGTTCAAATTTTGTGTTTTACCTGTAAATTAGGAATTTCCAACTCACAGTTAGAAATTTTTCCCAGTTGGAAATTAAAAATAAAAATTCGTTTTCTTTAGTTGGAATTTTAATTTTCAACTGTTCAAATTTTGTTTTACTTGGAAATTAGGAATTTCCAACTATTGAATATAGCTCTCTGTCGGGGTGAGACAGCCCCCTACACACCATGTCGCCACATGCCTGGGCGCTATGCTCACTGTACCTAAGCTTGCTAATTCCACATTAGATAATTGAAAATGACCTATATATATGTGTGTTATAAATGACATTTTAAGTTTTCTTATAACCCTTTTGTTATCTTGTGTTGCATGATAATTACAAATGTCTTGTGGGGTAGTTTACTGTTCGATTAAAACAAATGAATAGAAATCCGAAAAGATTGGTGATTCATGTACTGCTATATACATTACGTTACACACGAGTAACTACATTTTAATTTAGTCAACAACCACAAGACTTTTGTAAAATTGATATATATATATATATATATATATATATATATATATATATATGTGTGTTTTTCTGGCCAAGTAGGCTCATTAGTCTTCTAACCAATTGGTAACATCGATGCATTGGCTCATACCATTTCCGTTCATATATAGCCTTAAAATTCATTACACATACTAATGCTAGCATCTAGGACTCGATGTTCACTTGGCTAGAAGGGTAATGGCATTATCACATTATTTTTAGTTTCTACCAATCATCAATAATCACTTTATATTTTGATCTTGTTATAATGACCACAAATTAATCTATCTGTAACAAGGTGACATAATAAACACTTCAAATAAAGTAAGTCCTCCCCCCAATTTTATCAGTAATATCTCGGGATATATTTGCGCGATTTCGATGAAATTTATCAGGTATCTTCAGTATGGTAGTAGCAATGATGTCTAACTACCATTAACCCATCTATTTTGTTATGACTGGATTAGTGTGATTTGAATGGAAAAATTGCAGGTTTCAAAAATTGCAAAGTGGATTTCAGCCTGAATGTTTTATTGGTGAATTCAAATTTAAGACAAAGAATTTCATACTCACATGTGCCCACAACGCTCTGCTCTCATCCCTGATATTTTGAATGCACCCAAACAAAGTTACTTAAGTCATGCCTGGCCAAACTGAGCGGGTCTCGGATTTTTATCCCACAGAGTACCCCTTGGAACAACTGGATTTCTCACTTCAGAAAAGACTAAACGGAAATGTTTTGAAACGAAACATGAATAAGTCCCAATTTGATAGGGGTGTCACACAGTAACGGCGAAAACTCGGTTAATGAACTCTCTTTGGACTGAATGTTTTCATGCTTTTTGTCAAAGAGGAATGCTACACCCGATATTGAACGATATTCCTTCATAAAATTGAACACTCCATCAAACTTTCCTGCTTGAAATCAATTTTTACCATTTTTAAATATGCACTGTTTTCATTAAATTCATGCCCAATAAAGGATCACAGCAATCGTGGGTTAAAACTTTAACGGTAGTTGTGGGCACCTGATAGTGTTAAATTCCCGTTGTTAAATTTCACTTATCCAAACAAATTCACACTCATCCAGCCAAAACAAAACAGATGGGTTAATTGATGTTAGACATCATTGCTACTACCATCCTGAAGATACCTATACCAAATTTAATCGAGATCGCGCAAATAGATCCCGACTGCGTGCTCTTGTTGAGACATAAAATATTAAACTTCTTACAGCAGATGTACACTTGATACTGGATTTGAACTAAAAATATTTAATTTGCCATCAATTGTTTCCTGGCAAATGTATACTAACACACCCATGTCATGTACAGTTGGTGACATTTGGAAAAATGTGATAAGTGAAATATTTTGCTCCCGATCACTACCGGAATTAAAAAAAACTGATTAATCATGACACTCTTCACTGGTTTTGATTTATCGGTTATAACCCTATCTATAACCATAGCATAAAACATTATATCCATAGCATACTTTATCATACCATTCTCACATTTATACATACACACGAATTTCACGAAAGTGATGGAAACCCCATCATATATTTAATCTTTGGGCTGAAAATAGCTATATTCATTATCGCCAAGGCATGGGTTAAATATGCCGATCGCGATAGACATATCGTTAATATACCATCTCGTCTATATCTGAACAATATATATATATATATAGTTTAATATTTGACTGCACCCGACTGTTCTCAACTGAAAATAATGTATATATATATTTTTTATTCCCATGCTCCACATCTATATTGACTTAGAATAAAGCACTGCTTATTATATACATTACTTGTTATTATTTTTCATTGTACACAATATCAGTTCAGATCAGGAGAAAGATACCCAATTATCGTCGGCAGATCCCTCTATCGGACTCAGGATATCAACGGTTGAATTCGATTCGAGGTCATGATTCGGTATTCGCGAAGGTTCATTCACTCAGCATGCATGATGATACCACATGACGGCAAATCTATATTAATTAATTCTAGAGTTTAATGGTTTTATTAACACATTAACATTTAATTCCATTAAAATAATTTTAAAAACGTAGTCTTTCATATGAATTAGAGAACATCAAACTCTGAAGTTAAGGGCATCATTAATATTAATTGCCTTATTTTGTGTAGCATTAATTTAAGTGATTACTGAAAGACGTATGTACTGCATCTGACGTTCTACCGATATAATAAACAGTACTACCGATATATTATACATACGAGTACCACACGTTGAACTTGCCCCGATACATATATTGACCAGGTCAAAAGCATAGGACAGTGGTCTCTGGGGGTGACAGAGGATTGGGCCTTGCAATTATTGCAAACATTTGCTATTATGGATGTGAATTTTTCAAAAATATGACCGTTGCAGCATATTTTATGTAAAAAGTTGTCGGTACAGTTTTTAGTGAAACTTCAAATGGCAAAAATATTAAATGTACATCATGGTGTTCTGCAATATATGTATACTATGAGCTGAGACTTGGAATTAAAAAAATATGTTCTATTTTATTACTGTTGGTAAAATTAATGAAGTGTATAAATTATATTGGTCATTTATTGGACTCCACAACAGTAAATAAGTTGGGCTCATTCACTAGTGTATCTGTTCTATAATGATGTGTGCAGTCAAGAGTTTATAATCTTCTCGGTGAGCTGGGGGACTCTCCAGTGTTGGAGATGGCATATATTGACCAGGTCAAACGCATGGGACAGTGGTCTCTGGTGGTGGCAGAGGATTGGGCCTTGCAATTATTGTGTACTTATCAAACAAACAACTGGGTTACAATCTTACTTCTAAAAGTAATCAAAACTGAACATTTTTAGATTCAGAGTCTCAGCCCATAAAATACATATCTTGTAGAACACCCTGATGTAGTTTTTGAATTTTTAGCCTATGAAATTTGATAAAAAACTGTACCAAAAGATTTTACATAAAATAGGCTCCAAAATTCACATTTTTGAAAATTTCACATCCAGGGTTAGCACATTTTTACCACCAATTCACAAATGAAACTACTGGCCACCTGCAAGAACTCTATGTCTGAAATTCTGAATAATGATATGTTAAAAATGTCTCCGGGCTTTCGCATCTTAAAATATGAATAATTGCGAAATACGAGAACGACCGGGCGACATTAAAAACACTCTTTCTCGTCCACATGTTAATGTCAAAATACGTGAACAATTTCATGATAATCAGATGAATGCTACAGGCTGTAGCCCATGCGAAATGATTTACTGATGAATAATGGTGAACTCCAAGATGGCTGCCGGCGTCCATTTTCCATGATCAGAATATTGATGCGAGCTGTGGTCAGTACTGAAAGATTTTATCATCAAATCCAAGTTGGCTGCTGACGACCCTTTCTTTTGGTCGACCGACCTGAAAATCACCCAATGTCATCATCCATGAAATTGTCGGTCTAATATGACTCTTACATGAACTCCGAGTATATGACTTTATATAAGCAATTTGCTTGTTGTCAGACCCTCTTCTAATCACACATGTTCATATATCCTATATTATCGATTACCTGTATTCATGTTTTCTTCATGTGTTAGATTTAGAATAAATATTGTTTAAACTAACATTGTGGAATTGTGTGTGGACAGACTCACAGACGCCGAACGAAGAGCCACGACAATAGCTTATATTTGAGTTGAGATCTCAAAACATTCGCGAGTTATGCTCAACCAATCATTCGGACGGAGGGACGCATATACATACTACGACTCAACCGCTCAGATGTGGGTACATATCAAAGTCTGAATCAGATCTACCATCAAGCTGATATGATTTTGACACACAAATTTCACCCTGTATACGGATGTAATTAATCCCACATGTACGAGACACCTTATCCCGGTTTGTTTAAATCGTATCGGATTTGTGGCCCACGCACTGTTTCGTTAATAGAAACATGATAAGCAAAATGAATGCAAGCCTTCAAATATCTTACGTGGAACATCAACATGTGGTATGTTCTTCACCACTAAAATTAACGCATGTGTTACGGTCTCAACCAGGGGCGTAGCAAGCAAATTTTATTGGGGGTATAACCATTCATCACGAAGCGATGACCCGACGCCGAAGGCGTCGGTGGGGGAGAGCACGAGAGGGGGTCGCCCCCCTCTCGATGGGGGTGGGGTCCTCCCCCGGGAAATTTTTCTGACATTTGAAGCTTAAAGTGGCTCTCTGGTGGCTTCTGACCCATCTGACATTGTTTTCCCACCCACTACATTATCATAGATTAGATCAACATTTTTATCATTTATCAATTGTAATTTAATTTCATAAAATGGTAGGCCGATTGAAAGTGTAATGAACAAATAGGTATATGGGAATTCATGTTGTGTTATTATCTAGTCATTAATGATGTGAAATTACTCCCATAACTGGGATCAGATATTCAGAAAGTAAATATGTCACAAACAACCATGAGAAAGTAGACTACATGGATACACACATCACCATGTATCGTGGGGTATTTATCGTGTGGGTATGAATAGTGTGGGTATGCATCGTGGGTATGTATAGTGGGTATGTATAGTGGGTAGGTATCGTGGGGGTATGTATCCTGGGCATGTATAGTGGGGGTATGTATAGCGTGGTTATGTATAGTGGTGGTATGTATCGTGTGAGTATGTATAGTGTGGGCATGTATAGCGTGGGTATGTATAGTGTGGGTATGTATAATGTGTGTATGTATAGTGTAGGTATGTATAGCGTGGGTATGTACAGTGGTGGTATATATTGTGTGGGTATGTATCGTGTCGGTATCTATACTGTGGGCATGTATAGTGTGGCTATGTATAGTGTTGGTATGTATAGTGTGGGTATGTATCGTTTGGGTATGTATAGTTTGGGTATGTATCATGGAGGTATGTATGGTGTGGGTATGTATCGTGGGCTGTGCATTGCCGCGATCGTCGGCGATACTTCATTAGTTTGCCAAATATTTTTACTAACATTTGGAAAATATTGGGGGGGGGGGTAAATACCCCCTTGCCCCCCGGTTCCTACGCCCCTGGTCTCAACTATTACAGCAACAGTAAGCACGAAGCAAACGAACGAAATCCCTTCAACACAGTAATTTGCTTGACATGTACAATCAACAGTGGGATATCGAAACTCGTTGTATCTATATTGAATTATACAAACAGTTAAACATGGAGTTCACGTTTGGTCGCAACGTTAGGGGTTTACGATGTTGAAAACACTTTCAGATATGCACCAGGTGAATATCTAGGCGCATAGGAATGGTTGCAGTTGGGGCGGTCAACAACTCCGATTTTGACGAATTTTACACAGATGTCCGTCGCAAAGTTAACCATACCACAGAGCCGTTTTAGCTCAACTTAGTTGAGCTATTTACGCCGGACTTGGTGTCCGGCGTCCGTCCGTCCGTCCGTCCGTCGGGGCGTCCATCCGTCCGTCCGTCAACAATTTGCTTCGGCACGCCCTACATGCAGGCCTCATCCGATCATCATGAAACTTCATATGTAGCTTCGGGGTGACCTATAAATGGGAGCTATCGAATTTCTCTGAATTTCGATAGATAACATGGCCGCCAACGGCCATCTTGTATTTCAATTGTGGATCCATCGGCACGCCGCACAGCCCTTATATATGGCCGGATCATTTTGAAATTTTGCAGGCACGTTTGGGATCACCTTTAGATGGGAGCTATTGAATTTGAAAATTTTTCGTTGAAAAACATGGCTGCCGGCGGCCATCTTGGATTTCTATTCTTTGCATCACTAAATCCGTTGACACCCTCCACAGCCTGCATCTTTCATCCGATCGAAATCAATGGGGGATGGGAGCTATCGATTAACGATTTAACTAAATTTTTGCTAAAAAACATGGCTGCCGGCTGCCATCTTGAATTTAGTTTTTTGTATCACTAAATCCTTGATCACGCCGTGCAGACCGCATCCCTCATCTGATCATCACCAAACTTCATATGTAGCTTCAAGGTGAACTATAGATGGAAGGTATCAAAATTTTCTGAATTTCGATTAAAAAAAAGATGGCCGACAGCAGCCATCTTGAATTTTGTTCCTTGTATCACTAAATCCTTCATCACGCCGTGCAGGCTGCATCCCTAACCCGATCATCCAAATTAGCAAAACGACATGAACCAAGGAAATCATGTGAAACGTCGTTAATAACAATAGTTTCCGAATATTATCCTGTTCTAGGGAAACACATTGTCATGTCGCTGTACTAAACACCTCAAAATAAGTAAGTCCCCCCAAATCTGATCGGTAATAGCTCCGGATCTATTCGTGCGATTGCGATGAAATTTGGCAGGGATTTTCAGTATGATAGTAGCAACGATGGCTAACAATCATTAACCCATCTGTTGTGTTATGGCTGGATGAGCGTGAATTTAATGGAAAAAATTTGGTTTCAAAAATTGAAAGTGGATTTCAGCCTGAAATTTGTATCGGTTAATTGAAATTTAAGACCAACAATTTCACACTCCCAGGTGCCCACAACTCTTTGCTCTCATTCCTGAAAGTTGTTAACCCACCGGCGCTGTAATGCTTGGTTGAGCATGGGTGTAATCAATAAATGTCAGTTTCAAAATGTTGAAAACAGGTTGCAAAGAAGAAATTGTAATGAAAAATCAAACATTTTGGTTGAATATTGTTCAGTAGGATGTGGTGCCAGTCCTTCGCCACAAAACAGGACAAATGTGAGCTCGCGTTGAATTCAGTAAACCGGCCGTTCGTCGTTGTAGTGTAAAGACCCAACCCCGAAGTACGATATTTTGCATGCCCCCAAAACAAAGTTGCTTGCGTTACTCCTGTCTAAACGGTGATTTTCTCGTATTTGTATCTATCCGAGAACATCTAGGAACATTGGATTTCACACTTTCGAAAAGACTGAACGAGCATGTTTTGAAACGAAAAAGGTATTAGTCCCAATTTGAGAGGGGGCTGCCACACAGCAGCCAAGAATGCTCGGCCAATTTGCACCCTATTGACTCAATGTTTTCAGGATTTTGTCCAAAAGGAATGCCAAACCCTGTATTGAACAATATTCGTCCATAAAATTGATCACTCCATCAGAATTTCCTGCTTGAAATCAAGTTTTACCGTTTTGAAACCTGCATTGTTTTCATTAAACTCACGCCCAAGCAAGCATCGTAGCACTCATGGGTTAAAACTTTAACAGGTGAGAGCAGGGAGGTGTGGACATCTGGTGGTGTAAAATACCGTTATTAAATGTCATTTATCCAATAAATATTTTCACCTGAAGTTCACTTTGCAATTTTTTAAACCTGCATTTTTGTCATTGGACTCACACTATTCCAGTCATAACACAACCTATGGGTTAATGATTGTTGCTACTATCATACTGGAGATCCCTGCCAAATTTCATCGCAATCACAAGAATAGATCCGGAGATATTACCGATCAAATTTGGGGGACTTACTTATTTTGAGGTGTTTATAAAGCGGATTGTTGGGTTGTTTTGAAATGTGTATATATATTCGCGTATGAGAGAGAGGTATATTCTCCTATGACATTAACAGGGAGACGTGACACGTTTTATATACATTTCCAGGGATAAAATCGCATCGTGTGAATGAGCCTTTTAATTGACATTCCGTGACTTCCGTCAAAGTTCTTCAGTCTTCTAGATCTGATAGTTGCTGCTATCGAGTACTTCATAACGGACATTGAAGAATACGATTGACGAGTAACGCCCTCTCAGTTGGATATCATATTCAAGGTACAGCTGCTGAGCGAAGTCATTGGTTGTAAAAAATTAACGATCTTAAAACACACCTATTCATCAATTTTGCACCATTAAATGTGGTGGGCCTCCTATATATATTCGCTCCACACGATAAGCGAAATATCCGAACCTGAGTTATACACGATCTGTGCTGAGCGAAATATCCGAACCTGAGTTATACACGATCTGTGCTGTTACTTGCTGTTCTATATTATCTCCGAACACATGATGTCGGACATTTCACATATCGAGATTCTCAAGAGAGAAGGAATTAGCGACGAAGGGTTGACAGCTGTTACAGGTTAGTACACAAATCCTTTCGTATCCATCTCTCCGGATACGATCATGATCAAAGGGGACCGCCTGGGAATGTTTCCCACCTCGTAATTTTTATATCTCGCAAACATCCGAAAAGTTTATGAATACATGTTGTATGACATCCACTGTGTACGGACTGTTACATCGAAGCACAGGCCCAGGTGGCAAATATTTGAACCACACCCTTTGTAACCTATCCAGGTTACAGAGGGTGTGGTTCAAATATTTGCCCCCGGGGCCTGTGATCGGAAGTGGTTCCATCGCCGATAGTGTTATAGATAGGCTAGGCGTATAGAATTTACGCGACAGGTATATTCTTATGGACAAATTATCGTAGTTTCTGAATCTGTATGTTGCACAGACCTATTTGGATGCAAAATATATAATTTCTGTTCATTTTCAACGTCACCCGTGCACATTTTCGTTGATATTTCGATAACACTGACAACTGTTTATGTTTCCAGAATCGAAAACACTACATCAAATACATCTAATGTTATATCATTTCCGAGCTGTCTTTAACCATAATTAGAAAATTGGTACCCCAATTTCAAATTTGCGAGAAAAAAAATTGACTTTAAGATGTAGAACGCCTCTCTTCAACCCAAAATGTCATGACGATTCACACAAAGTTGCTTATTTTATTTCGACCAGATCGAAATATGCTTGTATAACAATCGCGTGTTGTATATCATTGAAAAGAGCAAGATAGGATATTTCGAACACGGGCAAAATTATTAACCCTCCCCCAAAGAGTCGTAGTTCGAGAGAACACAATGTCGATACATAGTCGGAGGTAAATACAATCAATTGATGCATACTTGCTATATATGAGTATGCATTATGTTCCTATACATCTATTGGTGATATATTATATATTTTACCACAAACTAAAACTCTAACCCATCCCACACACACAAATCGTCCCAAATTAATAATTACCTGCCGCACAACAGATCAACCCCCTAATTCTCGGCATTGTATATATCATGTTGTACTTACTATAAATGCGTGTAAATGTGTTTCTTCCAACTCAATCGATTCCCAAATAGATGAAAGGATGAAGATAAATTAAATAGAGTTGTTTCGAAAGTCAACATTGGCCGCCCTGGTCAACTTCATCAGGTGATGAGTCATCGATATCCTCAATTTCGTCGGAGTCATCATCAATCAATCAATATGGTAACACTTCCAGCCTCTTAGTATTCAAAGCATTGGAAATCCTATCTAGTGTGTTGTGACCGTTTTGGGTTCATAAGAGGCAATACTAGCAGAATATTGACCTAAAAGTGGTGATAAACGTCCAAATGCCTGTCAAAATGTCTGCCAAAATGCAAAAATAGCATATTTTGGTAATATTTTAACAATGTTTTGATCTTGATATAATGGTCCCAATTCAAAACCACCAGGCATATTGGGCTAAAATGTTGGATCAAATGTTTATAGGGCCACTGGAACTGGTTAGTTAGGGGCCGGCTCTATTTTTAGCTCTATTGTCATGAATTCTTTTTAAATTTTCTTTTCAAGTTCCAGTTTTCATTTATATTTGGTATAGAGCATAGCTATGACCCCTAGCTATACGCCCGTTTTGAGAAAAAAACGGAAGTGTTATATAAATGGTTCGTCCGTCCGTCTGTCCGTCTGGGCGTCCGTCTGTCACTTGGTTTCTGGATGATAACTTTAGTTTGGAGAGATGGGTTTCGATGAAATTTTGTGTGTGGGGGTTATGGCCAGGACCCACAGGCTGAGTTCGAATATGGGTTCGGTCCGATTACTTTTACCAGAGTTATGGTTCCTTTTCGACTTAGAATTGATAACTTTAGTTTCGATCGACGGATTTCGAATAAATTATGCGTGTGGGTTTATGACCAGGGCCCGGAGGCTGAGTTCGAATATGGGTTCGGTCCTATTATTTGTACCAGAGTTATGGTTCCTTTTCGACTTAGAATTGTGCAGGTTTTAGGTTTCCGGAGGATAACTTAATTTAGTTTCGATCGACGGATTTCGATGAAATTTTGCGTGTGGGTTTATGAAAGGCTGAGTTCGAATATGGGTTCGGTCCGATTATTTTTACCAGAATTTGCCCCTTTTACCATCAAATAACTTTTCGACCAGATAACGGGCGTATCTTGCCACGCCCGACGGCGTACTCTTGTTATTTCCATGGCGTCATGCTCAATTGATGTTTAGGTGCTGCACATGGTTCAGAACTTTGGTATACTGGTCCCAATGCAAAACCACTGGGCAGATTGGTAATTTTTTTGGTTTGAAGGTCTATAGTACCACTGGAGTTCAGGACCATTAACCTGGTTAATTAGGGGCCCAGCTCATGGGGAGGCGCGGGGGTGGGTCAATACCTATAATGTTAGCTCTATTTTCATCAATTATTTTAAAACCTTCTCAAGTTCCATCAGACGGGTTTAATTTACAATTGGCATAAATCATTACCATGACCCCTACTAGTTTAGAGTTGTTCATAGCACCATGCTAATTTCATATTTAGGGGCTGCACGTGGTTTTTAAGATTCGGCCTGAGCATTATGGGTGTTTTGCTTTTAATAGCTCTTATTATGCTAGTACCAATGAATTCTTATGTGAAATTGCATCTTAACTTCTTAACTGAGATCTACTGAGCCCTACGTTAGGGATTACGGGCTGTAATGGAAAGATTACTGTTATTAAGGTGCCGGATTATGGACCAGTAATACTATTTGAAAAATATGGTAAAACCACTTTTTATCCAATTCCAGTGAAAGTATTTCATTCAAATTTGGTATGGAGCATTGATATGAGTCCTAGTATAAAATTTGCCCATGGCATCATGCACAGATAACATTTAGGGGCTGAATCGTGTACAGACCATTAGTACTATATATAAAACCATATGCGTTTCTGAATGATAAAAATCCTATGCTGGTCCCAGTGCTCACTTATATGGAAGTGCCTTGTAATTTTTTTGAATTATGATGGTTATATACTTTTAATAGGCTTTAATCTAGTCGTCTTAAGTATTTTTTCAACACGTATAATGATCCGTTGAACAAGTGAGAGTCCCAGCCGTCCTGGAGACTCTAGTTTACTCGAATGGTTGCAATTGCCATCGCCGTGGCGTAATATAGGTAACCAAATTGGAAAACACTATCTGCGTGTCGTCATGCGATGGTATTGTGCATGAACACAATTAATGTCAATCTGGTTTAGACCGACTAAATACGTATATATAGTGCCAGTAAACGCTTACCAGTCATGTTTAAAATATAAAAACACGACGGGTGACCTTGATATCAATAATTTACGTCCAGATATGACTGTGTTACATTCGGATTCACAATCGACGATAATTTGGCCATAAAATGGCGCCGGTCCAGGTCGGTCCTATAAATTCTGGATGTTGACACGTCACACGACACGTCACCTCAATTCACGCATGGCCTATTATAGTTTTTGGTTGATTTGTTGCGGTTGATCCCAATTACATATTATAAAGTCAATACATAAAGAGGGGTGGGTGGGTTTTCTGCGGCTGGAAAAAAATTGTTTTGCAACACACATTCCCAGAAAGCATTTCCAAATGTTTTGCAGTTAGAAATTTTGATATTGTATCAGCGAACAGTCGTCCTAAATGTCGTAACTCAGAACTTAGGTTCAGAGTCGACGGACACCCAAAGCCTTCCAGATTTCTTGCAAGTTGGAGCTAAACTGCATTGTGAAATCCGTGCACTCATTTACTGAGGGTGTCAATCAATACATGCACGCGTTATTTCGCCGTCATAATAAACAGACTCAATGCGTGCACGGTATTTCGTCACTGCAGCTCCGCCTTGCAATTCCGTCTGCAGGAATTGTTAATAACCCTAATGACTCTCAATGGTCCCAGGCATTTTTGCGATAACCATTCCGATAGCTCGCGTTTATTGAATCCTAGACTAAGGGAAATCTGGAATGCTTTGGGTGTCCGTCGACTCTGAACCTAAGTTCTGAGTTACGACCTTTAGGACGACCAGCATGGTCACACTGAGAAAAAAACTTAGTCAAAAGTAACTAAGTTACCTTAGTCAGAACGCCCGTCTCAAAACTAACTAGCTTAGCTTAGTCAGAAATGACTAAGGTTGCCCTTAGTCAGAAATGACTAAGGCCTTAGTCAGAAATAACTAAGGCCTTAGTCAGAAATGACTAAGGCCTTCGTAAGAAATGACTAAGGCCTTAGTCAGAAATGACTAAGTGCAACCTTAGTCATTTCTGACTAAGCTGAGCTAGTTAGTTTTGAGACGGGGGTTCTGACTAAGGTAACCTAGTTACTTATGACTAAGTTTTTTGGACCTAATTGTTGGGGGTATCATAGCCCTGCAACCCCAGCTGAACATTGCAACTGCAGATTAAAATAACTGAAAATAATGACTTACAGGTATCAAAATAAATTTTATTAACTATTGAATCAATTAAACAATGTAAACAATGTTATATCTTGAAAGAACATTATTGATCACAAAATACTAGTATGCATTGAATATACATTCAATATCTGACCAGTCGATAATTGTTTCAAATTGAGACAAAAATTTATGCTTACATTAAAATGATAACGAGCGACCAACATAGAAGATTAAATTGGAGGAAATGAAGAGTTTTTTTAGAAGAAAAATTATATGATAAATATCTTCACCACTATGTGTGGAACTGAGCGCTTGTATCAAGCCACGGTGGAGTTTCCGACACACATCGTGACTTGCCTTCAGGCTCGTCACAATAATTTCAGGAACACCGCCTTGGCTTAATACAAGCGTGCATATCCACACATGCATAGCACTTGGTGATAACCTCTATTTAATGGTACTCAATCCGATAAAACTCCTCTCAATTACTATTTCAATGGCTTCGGGGTCAAAAATATTTGATTCGAGTCGAGGAAGTCACCCATCAAAGCTCAGATGACAGGGCTGGCTCGCCGTATATAAACGCAAATCATTTTATATGCCCGTTTTAAAAAAGGGACGTATTATGTTATCTGTCTGTCTCGCCGTCCGTCTGTCCGTTAACATTTTGGTTTCCCATCGATAACTTGAGTAAGACTAATTTTATCAAAACCAAACCTGGTACTAGTATGCGGCTCAATCATATCAAAATACAATTCAAGTTCGAATTTGAGTACGGTCAGATGATTTTTGTATGAATTCTGAGCATTGTTTCGAATTAGATTCTAATTCTCCGTTGAACTGTTTGATTTCGGATGTTAATTTAACCGCCTGCAGTTTCTGTTATTTTATCAGAACATAATATGGTATCTGCGTGTTTCAAACGCAGGTCAAGTTCAAACATGGGTTATGTCTGATGAGTTATACCCATTTTTCGACTTTAGTTGTTGCGGGAGGCTCTGTCCACTTTTTTAATTGTCTCCATTAAGTGTTAATTATTGAGGTAATAAATCTACTTATATAAACATTATGTGTTTTTCACATGTAGTAATTATGGGCAAACATACCGCAAGCACATTATATAGTGGCGTATACACACAGAAGCCTCAAAACTCATAAAAACAGAGAAGGGATGAAACTTCGATGTTCGATTTATGCATGCATATTATGAACTTACTATTCGCATTTATTTTATCGATCAAAAGTGTTAAAATATAAACCTCATATAGATAGTTTTTCCACATGCAGTAAGCGGACAGAAATGCTACCCCATACCGAAGGGATGATTTGCACCTTGCTAATGTCTACCCTCCTAAGGATGTACGAGATACAACGAGAACAATGATTTCTGCTTCTGACACAAACATCAAGACCCAACGGCGATCCCATGGATATCAATTAGTAGTCATGAATAAATTTTATCAAGAGATGAAGAGAATAAAAACAGCGCTCGCTACTTTTCACCCAAAACCGTTTAGATGTGTGTTGTGTGGTGAGTCAAATGTATTGAGTTAGTTGAATATGACGCATTACGGTAGCTCTCCCATAATATGTTGAGTTTATCGATCGAAGCGTCCTTTATAAATTATATTGATGTGTGTTTTCTCTTTTGTAGACAACAATGTGAGCGTTCAAATGCTGGTTTCGTTCACGGATGAAGACATCTCAGATCTATTTTGTACATCATTCGATGACCGTTATAAAATGAGGCAGATGAAATCATCAAAACGTTTGTCTTGCTTGGGACATCCACAAAATTCGAAACCCACAATCGGTTCAATTTCGTCGAACCTCCATTCTCAGGATGAGCGTGACCATGCTGTTTCGCCCAATCGCATACTAGTAGGCACAACAAAATATCACACGGCAGACGATATGCTTACGAAGAAAAGCATCAGAGGGAGGCCTACGGAAGCGCAAACATATTTTGCTAGTCTGATAAGAGATTGTGCCAAAGCAGCTCGAATTTGGAAAAACGCCCCAATAATTAACGACATTCCAGAAACTAAAAAGGAGATGTTCAAAGATAATATTATCAAAGTATGTCCGCAACTCGAAACTCACCAGGTGACAGTTTGGGAACACCTTAGAAAAAGGCTAGCCAACAGGCGCAAGTACAAACGTGACAAGGTATCGGGGAAACGAAAGACAAAACAACGACACTCATCGCATAATCAAGAAACCAAAGCTGGCCCGTTGTTCGATCCAGGAGAAAATTTAAACGTTAAAAGTTCAAGCGGAAAAACGATAGCAAAAGCCATATTCATCGCACGACATTCGGATGTATATTCCGAAGTGGTCACGAAAAAAATCTTCCTCAACAACGTCATGGAATGTGACGAACTTCCAAGGGCAAGTGCCGGAGTATCCCATTTCAGAAATCTGGGGGAGAAGCAGTTGATACTCTGGAAAACGGAAAGATTAACATCAGCATTTACCAAAATTCTCAAGAGCACTTCGTCTCCAGGTAAACCAGCCCACAATCCAAGTAAGACAGTCCACAAGAAGACTACATTACAAGAAATGAAACAATCGGGTCGGTCAACAGATCCAAAAACTTTCATCGTAAGTGTTACCCCAGAGAAACAGGCAACATGCACCGTATTAACTACTGTCAGTATACATGAGCAACCCGGTATCAGTCAATCTGCAGTGGCTAGTGAGTCAGCGAACAGCCAGCAACATATCAGCAACAAGTCAACAAGCAGTAAGCAATCACATACGAACCATTCACCTATCAACCAGCAATCAACGAGAAATCAGCCAGTCATCAACATTCGTCAAACAAAAATCCAATTGATGGAATGGGCAGGTGGAAACATTTATCTCGGTGTATTTAATGGAACGGATATAACTAATTGTCAGGTGAGGCCATGCATTCGCATTACATATTTAACCAATTAGTAACCTTACTCTGAGTCCACCTGCAGTCGCCCATGAACGAACAGTCTCATTCGCATTCACTTGTTCGATAGCTCTTAAAGCTATAACATTACACTGCATGTACATCTTGCTTCACGAAGCTTACTCCACGAAGCAAGCTTTACCGTATAATACCCCGACTTTCTCCCAATAAAGCACGTTTTCTGCTAACGCATGCGTTTACCGCATGCGGAACACACAATAGATGCGAATCGTTTCAAACAATTGTATCCGGACAAAACGCCATATACGGAAAAAACGCCCTCGGACATAACGCCCTATGCATACATGTGTGATATAAACGTAACACGTCTCGATACATGTAATTTTTCTTGTGTAAATTAAATAACATTATTACAAGTAAACCATATTTGAACGAAACCATTCGTTCATTTAAAAATATGTTCAATAGCGATATATTTTCATAAAATTGTCATTTTGGTTCCAATGAACGAGAAAACAAATGATATAATTTTGTTTCGGTTGGGATACATGTAGCTGTGTAATGTTATCTGTTATTTATTATCAGATACATTATTTAGTTTGTATTGACTATACCACCATATGGCGTTTTGTCCAAGGGTGTTATGTCCAAGGGCGTAATGTCCGTAGGGCGTTTTGTCCTACAATCCAAACAATATATCCATCACATAGCTGCAATCGATTTCAAAATATATTGAAATATGGTGCTTTTACCGCAACGCTCCCATGGGGTGATCTGCCTGATATGTCATTTTCATGGGTTTCTCCAGCAATTAGCGGTTCTCACATGTAAAACACTGCAACCACGAAAATAGTTCTTTTGTAACACGACTGCCACAATATGCCAAGATACATGCTATTTAATTTGCAGTTTAAATAACATTTGATTTATATGATAACAAAATATAAAAATATGTACATCTCAAACTGATGGCTCTCTAAAGCTGGTTTCACATAACTGCGGCCAACGCATGCGGTTTATGATAGCTGCGCGGCTATCCCTTTCACACAACTGTGGACAACCGTGCGGTAATTAATTAGACTCATGCGTTTACAGATTTTTGGCAGTAAAATTCTATCTTTTAGCAATTTTATCACCGTTAGCATGATAACTCAAGCAATTTGGTATATGATTCTCTTGGACGAATATCTCGGACGAGTTCGAAAACCAGTTTTGTCCTAATTTTGTTCACAGAGTTGTGGGCCATATTAGCAGAGGCTTGGATCGACTGCCAAAAAACTCGACAAAAGCCATCTTTGATGCGCACCCCTTGTTACTTTATCTTGCTTCATTCTTACGACGAATTTGAAGAACCCATACACAAGATAGTCGGATTTTGTTTTGGACCCTGTGCCTGCAAATTGTTTTCCTATTGGGGTATAGGGAATTCCACATGTGGGGTTTAGAAATGTGATGATACATGTAGAATTTCAATTCGAGACATTGAATCAGAGGGATATGTGGAGATATTCATTTTTAAAACGTTAAATAATTTAAGCTCAATTCGAGCTAACATATATACCCATTGATTTTCTACAATGTAAAGTGTCATGGGGAACACCACCTCAGCTAATTATATTTCAAATGGGTGGGTATTGCTATGTATATTGTATTTGTGTGTGGGGGTTACGCAAGGGGTGCACCCATCATTATATTATATTATGAAGGACGAAGGCTTAAGCTAGGGGCAGACATGGGAGGGGATGTCCACTTCTCATAAAGTAGTTAATTTGGTGATGGCCCAGAGGTCATACATGCATTGGAAACACATTCTCACTAGTTGCTTGTTCGATAACTGTAATTATCTACATGTCTATTTCCGGTGCATTAATGCCATCATTATTGTATTTGAATGAGTATCAAATTTTCAATAAAATTATCAATTCCTCTGATCTCTCATCTGGTACATGTACTACATTGCCGGATATCTTGGGCTGAATACAATACATTCTTATTCGTGGATGTGGGTGGGACTGTCAGTGCACATGGGTTGGAGTAACATGGCACGTGTGATGGGCAAAGGAGACTGGTAAATCTTTGGGTGTCATTGGCCATCCATGTAGAATTTTTAAAGGCTTTATTTGTAAGTTAGGGCCGTCCAGCGTGGTGAGTTGGGGCGCTTATTTTCGAACTGCTGCACTCACACTTGAAAAGGGGAGGTATAAAATTATGGAACACGATTCTGCATAATTTAATGAATTTGGAATATCCGAGACTTGGATTGAACTGGTCCGTAAATGTATGATTCTGGTGAAATTGATCGTCCCTCTCTGGACATTCTATACAGATATATTGTCGGATAAACAAATGAAATCACCCCACAAATATGCTCTCGCGAGTAGGGACCTCTATCCATTCGTCTGTCCGTGAACTTGATAACCTGAGTAAGAATAATTTTACCACAACCAAACTTGGCATGTGGCTCCAGCATATCAAAATACAGGTCAAGTTAGAATTTGAGTACGGTCCGACAATTTTGCATGAATTCTGATAATTACTTCGATATTGTTTAATTCTCTGTTAACTTTTTTTCGTGTCCGAGTAATAACCTTAGTCGGCTGGTGAGTTATACCCATTTTTCGACTTAGAATTTTTTCAAAAAGTGTTAAGTAGTGGCCGGAGGCTCTGCCCATTTTTTAAATTGTGTCCATTAAGTGTTTATTATTGAGATTAACATCTGCAGAGGCATTTTGTGTTTATCGCATGTAGTAATTATGGGCAAACACTTTTTATACGCTCCTAACAATTATGGCCAAACAACGCCCGACGGCGGGCTCTTGTTTATTCTGGAAATGCACATTTTTGTGGTTCACCTGTATCTCATTCATATATATCATATGTATGCCCTCTTTATGTGTTATGCCACGTGGAGGGGGGATTCACCGTATGCTAAGTTAAAGTCCATCGTTTGTTAAAGTTCGAGAGTGACAATGGTGTCCACATGCACGACGTTGTGCATTAAGAACATATTCAGTAGATCAGGGTCGCTTCGCATGCATTGAAGCAACCATACCATTCAAATGTTCAGTGGAAGTGAGATATCAACATATAGCTTTCTCACAAACAGTCATTCGCAATAAGATTGACTTTTACTATAGCTAATTGAATTATTCCAGGCTCCCATCGCCAGGATACAGAATGGTGATAAGAATATTGTGCTTAACAAGAATTATATAAAAAACGGCAAAGCTCTCCAACTGAACAGCGGTGATGTACAGAGAAACCCTGACGAGCAATATATGATATGGAGAGTGCCCAATACCGTATGCATGGAGTCTAAGAACAGGAAACAGATTTACATCCATGTTGGCACAGAAGAATTCCTCCTCATGTTGGAAGACAAAATAGAAAAATACATACAGGATTGACTGGATTTTTAAATGTTGAGTATGATATTTTAATGATTTGTCCTGAGTTGCTGAGTTAAACCATTTACTTGATGTATCATCCACCGCATGTTTTATTAACCCTTCAAATGCTTATATTAGCACACGAAAATCATGGCAAGCCCGGACACGCCCGGGCAGTTCGATGGGCCCATGGACGGTATAATATGATGCCTTATTGTAGTAGGATACACATTAACCATAGATTGTAAACCATTTACTTGATGTGTCATCCAACGTAGGTTTTATTAGCCTTTCAAATGCCTATATTAGCCCATGGACGGTATAATACGATGCATTATTGTAGTAGGATACACATTAACCATATATTGTAAACAACTTACTTGCTATGTCATCCACAGCCGGTCTTATTAACCCTTTAAATAGCGATATAAGCACACGAGAGCCATGGCAAGTCCGGGCAGGCCCCAATATATTGATTTACATGTATGGTAGTAGGATACATATATATTAACCGCAGACTGCAAACACATTTACACCCATCGCCGGTTTTATTAACCCTTTAAATGCCAATATGAATGCCAACATTTTACGGGTTAATGTAGCCGGCCGTGGTTCACACAACGTTCGTAACCTATGCTTATTATGTATCGTTGAAATGGGATCAGGTATTAGCCGAACCCTATAACTAAACTATACATAATTTATAAGACATCACTCTCTCTCTCTTGAAAAGTATCTCCTGTAGTTACCAGCAAGATTGCGACTATATATATATATCATGAAACTTAGAACCAGAAACCATAGACTACCAGTGGAAGTAGAGGAGTGGGACAAATCTGAATAATTTTCTCCAGTTTGCCAAATGTGATCAGAACACGTCTATGTGGTTAATATGTATTCTACCAAAAAGACGTGCCCGGGCTTGCCATGGCACTCATGTGCTGTTATCGTCGTAAAGGTTTGATAAAACCGGCGGTTGATGACACAGCAAGTAAATGTTTTACTATCTTAGGATAATATGTATTATGTCACCAAAAGGCATCATGTTATACCGCCCACGGGCCCATGGGGCCACCCGTGCTTGCCGTGGCTCTCATACATGTGCTATTATCCGCAGTTAATGGTTAACACTAGCGGCGGTGGATGACACAGCCAGTAAATATCTTACGATATTAGGATAATATGTATTACATGTATGTCACCAAAAGGCATCACATTATACCGTCCACTGGCCAATGGAGCCGCAAGGGCTTGTCGTGGCTCTCATGTGCTAATATCGGCACTTATAGGGTTAATAAAACCGGCGGTGGATGTAAATGTTTTACAATCTATGGTTAATATGTATCCTACTACCATACGGGATCATATTATACCGTCTACGTGCCCAGTGTCCTGTCCGGGCCTGCCCGAGCTTGCACGGGCAGGAAATAGTCAAACCGAGCAGAACCAATGATCGTATATAACCCAGGTTCGGATAGCTCAGCAATTGGTCGCTTGAACATGATGGGTGATGGCTAGGGAGGGGGTGCTTTGAATAACAAAAAACAGAGACGTGTATAACTCGCGTTCGGATATCTTAGCACTTGATCGATTGAACATGGATTGTGGTGAGGGAGGGGTGCGTTGAATAACATAAAATGACAAAATCAGCAGAACCAGATAGTGTATACCCCATGTTCGGTTATAGTAGCACCTGGTCGCTTGAACGTGGGTTGCCGTGGGGTGGGTATGTCGAATAACGCGAATTGATGGCACAATCAGCAGAACCGGAGATCGTGTATAATCCAGGTTCGGATAGCTCAGCAATTGGTCGCTTGAACATGATGGGTGATGGTTAGGGAGGGGGTGCTTTGAATAACAAAAAACAGAGACGTGTATAACTCGCGTTCGGATATCTTAGCACTTGATCGATTGAACATGGATTGTGGTGAGGGAGGGGTGCGTTGAATAACATAAAATGAGCAGAACCAGAGAGTGTATACCCCATGTTCGGTTAAAGTAGCACCTGGTCGCTTGAACGTGGGTTGCCATGGGGTGGGTATGTCGAATAACGCGAATTGATGGCACAATCAGCAGAACCAGAGATCGTGTATAATCCAGGTTCGGATAGCTCAGCAATTGGTCGCTTGAACATGATGGGTGATGGTTAGGGAGGGGGTGCTTTGAATAACAAAAAACAGAGACGTGTATAACTCGCGTTCGGATATCTTAGCACTTGGTCGATTGAACATGGATTGTGGTGATGGGGGGGTGCGTTGAATAACATAAAATGACAAAATCAGCAGAACCAGAGAGTGTACACCCCATGTTCGGTTATAGTAGCACCTGGTCGCTTGAACGTGGGTTGCCGTGGGGTGGGTATGTCGAATAACGCGAATTGATGGCACAATCAGCAGAACCAGATATCGTGTATAATCCAGGTTCGGATAGCTCAGCAATTGGTCGCTTGAACATGATGGGTGATGGTTAGGGTGGGGGTGCTTTGAATAGCAAAAAACAGAGACGTGTATAACTCGCGTTCGGATATCTTAGCACTTGGTCGATTGAACATGGATTGTGGTGAGGGAGGGGTGCGTTGAATAACATAAAATGACAAAATCAGCAGAACCAGAGAGTGTATACCCCATGTTCGGTTATAGTAGCACCTGGTCGCTTGAACGTGGGTTGCCGTGGGGTGGGTATGTCGAATAACGCGAATTGATGGCTCACTCAGCAGAACCAGAGATCGTGTATAATCCAGGTTCGGATAGCTCAGCAATTGGTCGCTTGAACATGATGGGTGATGGTTAGGGTGGGGGTGCTTTTAATAGCAAAAAACAGAGACGTGTATAACTCGCGTTCGGACATCTTAGCACTTGATCGATTGAACATGGATTGTGGTGAGGGAGGGGTGCGTTGAATAACATAAAATGACCAAATCAGCAGAACCAGAGAGTGTATACCCCATGTTCGGTTTTAGTAGCACCTGATCGCTTGAACGTGGGTTGCCGTGGAGTGGGTACGTCGAATAACGCGAATTGATGGCACAATTAGCAGAACCAGAGATCGTGTATAATCCAGGTTTGGATATTTGAGGTATTTCTTCCTGTAATGCCATTGGGCATCTCAGGATACTAGAATCCCAAACGATTCAACTCAATTTTTAAAACATGCATGCCATTAAACAGAACCCAAATCGTGTCGCCGGCAAAAATGATGTGTCGAGTAGTGACAAAGAGTAAATATCAGAAATCATCTAATTTCGCAGCGCGAACTAGTATCTTATTCTCAATAAGACGAGAGAGCGTACGAAACGTAATAAATATATACTATATATACATACATCCCTCTCCAGATTATCGTTTTGTTTTAGCTTGCACAGTTCCCTATATAATATTCTAGATACACGATTGATATGTATATACATGTTTATACCCACATGGCCTAGAACATGGTGAATGCACTGTGTTTACACACGTCCGACCCATTGAACCAACGTCTACCAGTGGTATCGTCAGTCTAGACGCCCGTCGGGGCTACCTCAAACATCGGGTGTCAGATCTCAATTAAATTTGAAAATCACTGGTGTACATTTGCTTTGCTCTGACAGCTACATGTATGCCATTTCATTATCATGTGGCCTAAGTATCTCATTCATAGATCATGAGTGTGCCAACACTAGGCGATATGTCACATGAGGGTATATGCACCGGCAACCAGTCCATCTTTCTAACTCGATTAACACCTGAAACTAGTAAACCGTTATCCGGAATCTTTGGATACCAACAGGCTTTTGGAAAAAATCCTCTGCCACGAGTCAAACAGGCTCAGAAATCACAGAGTGTTGTGGAATTTAGTACGAGTTAATGGCCATGTGGTTCCCACGTGGTTCCCAGACGTATACACTGCGCATATAGCTATTACACGACCGCCTATGCTATAGATTCATGCTCGCATAAGTTATTTACTATATTGGTGTTGGTGAGGCATGACGTGCGACGTCACCTTCAAAATATCGCCTCATTGGGAAGACAAGCTGTGCATTGAATGATATATGTTGATATGTAGTTGATCGACATGTTACCTGCAAAACGGAAAAGTTCACGTTCACGCTGTGGCTGTGCATTATGTAAATGGGAATGCCAGCCCATCGATACCCGCATAATTCGTAACCACGAGCAACGATACGGTAACCATAACTCCCCGGAGCCAACTTCATCGGATTCAGAATCGTCGGGTTGCAGTAATGGTATACATGGCGATGATGAGTTATCACCTGATGACGACAATTTTGAATCGAGTGGATCGCCCATGTCGTGCGAAGTGGAAAATGAAGACTCTCATAGTGATATCAGCACTGAAAGTCTACAGAAGGATAACAGGTAAGAATAATAAATTATTTAAACATTTGAGCACGTATTTAGGTTCACATGGGGCAGTATTCACGACTTTGGTAAATATTGCATGTCTCCGTTAATTGATATCTAACAGTATGTTAGAAATGCATATTAATGCATGCATCCATAGCGTTCCAAGAACAGTTATATTTTACTTTTCCCATTAACCGTGTATTTAAAATTACATATTTATTGACCTAATAATTGACCAAATGTTCTTTAAGTTATAAATTATATTACCGGACAGCCAGGTCGTGCACGCAGAGGAATTGTAATTGTGCACATGAATCTGAATGCTAGTTTAATATGTAGAAATTTATGTTAGCTACTCATCTACTAGTATGTACAATATTGCCCAAACACTGACCTCTTAAGTAGATTCATTGAAAATTCATGGCAGCAAGGCCAAAAAAAAACATGGCTGTTTCCGATTTCATGAGCAAAAAAATCCAGGTAGGCAGGAAACTAGTTTTATATCTGACAATATACCCAGAATATTCACCAGAAAGTTTGGAGTGATCTGAGCTCCAAGAAGCGACACAAAAATGCTATCTCCCGTGGCTCATGGCACCATGTCACAATGTTGCGCAATACTGTACATGACAACATTGATACTATCGGCATTGCTAGCAAAAGTCTAGACAACTTCTATGCCATCATGTTGACATCTCATTTTCACCTGGCCGTGCGACTCTCAGAACAGAACAGATTTATTCCTGAATATTTGGATTCATCTGCAACCACAAATACATGTAATCATGTATCTTAATAGAAGTAAATTATTTTTGAAAATTCAATATAAAATAATTGCTGCTGAATGTAAACATAGTATATACTATATTTATATATATATATGATAGAATATCCTTATAGTTTGACGAGAAACAAGGTTTATTTTCGCGTGTTGATTCAGCAAATGGGGGACCGAGCTTTAGCGATGTTCGCCATTTGCTGAATCATACGAGGAAATATACCTTGTATCATGTCAAACTGTATTGTTTTTATCGATCGCCAAAGTTTAAAAGTCGTTAACATCTATTAAATTTGTTTAAATGGGATAAGAAATTAATGGGGAATTTCTTCAGGAAACAATTAAATCGATTGCAAGATTTTTGGTTGTACATGTAGTTCTGAGAGCGTGACTTGATTATTCAGAACTACATGTACAATAGCTGGAGTGTCCGTTCTTGCTTTATTCTAGCCGTGCTAAAATAAAGCCATGGTTTATTTTCCAGCCTTTATCTTTATAGTAGATGACAAAGCTGATGGAAAAAAAGTGTCAATTTTACATGCATAAAAAACAAAAACAAAAACAAAAACAAATCCAGGTCGGCCCAATTTCGGCAGGTAGGTCGGGAAACCGGAAACACATGTTTTTTTTGTTGGCCCAAGCCATATTTCTGCCTGAATCCCGACAAATTTCCCACAGTTCTACTGTGGTTTACCCTTTCAGTTTAATTGCCAGGGCTAAATGTTGTATCAACCCATATTCCTTTCAAATTTATTAACTATAATGATTAGCCCGTATATCCCCCTGCCTATGGTGGGATTTCCACCCAGGAGTTTGGGCGAATGATTGCTCACTGTGGTGTGATCTCCAGTCGACGCTATACCAAACAACTGTTGGTGAAATTTGTCAGGAAATTTATGTTAGTAGATGATTCGATATATTTCGAAATTTGCAATCGAATCGAATCGAATCAGGACGAACAATTCGCGAATCGAATCGAATCTCGAACCTTCGCATGGCCCTACGTGTGATGCATGGACAGTGGATTTTTTTTCATCAATTAATTGAATTTCTTGTTATCTATTATGTCAAAGTTGCTTATTGGTTCTCACATTCAGTTATACCATTATAAATGCATTGTAAATGCATTGGCTATCAAGGTCGTGTATGCATTCTGCCCGAATCGTTATACCTTTTGCAAAATACAATGATAAGAGAACATAAACAACAAATATTCGCTTAGAAATCCCACCATATGCGGCCTATTGGAGGAAGCACCGGCTCCAACTGCATAGCACAACCGAATATGACAAGCTGTTGGAGACGGGGGAAACTCGGGCTATATAATAATGTAAGATACTAGAGCTATTTCGATCAATGTGTCACCTTAAAATTATAATCAATAACTTTGCAATAAATATAGAAAATTGGTAGATACTGAAAGAGTTAAAAGGTTATATACAGTAGTGCTCAAAGCAAGTCACCCTTTTAACTATAAGAGCTTTCCAATGAATGGCAGAAAGCCATATTTCTGACTAAATCCTGACAAATACCCATAATTCAGTTATAAACACCTCAAGTAAAGTAAGTCCCCCGAATTTGATCGGTAATATCTCGGGGTCTATATGCGCGATCTCGATGAAATGTCACACGTATCTTCAGGATGGTAGTGGCAATGATGTCTAACAACAATTAACCCATCTCTTCTGTTTTGGTTGGATGAGTGTGAATTCAATGAACAAAATGCAAGTTTCAAACATTGCAAAGTGTATTTCATGTGAAAAACATTATTGGATAAGTGGAAATTTAACAACGGGAATTTAACACTATCGTGTGCCCACAACTACCGGCTATCTTCCGTTAAAGTTTTAACCCATGATTGCGGTTGCCCTTGCTTGGGCATGGGTGTAATGAAAAAAATGCAGATTTCAAAATGTTAAAAATTGATTTCATGCAAGACATTTTGATGGAGTGTTCAATTTTATGAACGAATATCGTTCAATATCGAGTGTAGCATTCCTCTGTGACAAAAATCCCGAAAACATTGAGTCCAAAGAGCGTTCGTTAACGGAATATTGGTCATTGTTGTGTTTAGCCCAATAATAAACAAGATAATAGGCGTGTCTGATTCTTAGTTAATCAAATAAATCAACCTGAAATGGTTTCTCTAAGAAAATCAGTCATGAATATGAAATAATGAGGTAAATAATGCCGTATGATAAGGATCCCAAAACAAAGCAGCATACATGGATGATTTTTACTTGAAATGTAATACCTGTAAGAGTATCACCTGTTTCGCGTGTATTTGGTGAATAAACATGTACATGTACATACTGCTTTCGTCATCAAAGAATTCATTTGATTGTTCATTGATTTTTGAATCACATTTCTTAAATTGACTTTGGGCGTCATTCTAATTCATACTCTTATTAAGAGTGATTGTGACATTTGCCCCTTTTACCATCAAGTTCATCAAATAACTGTTCAACCTAATAACGGGCGTATCTTGTTATCCTTTTCAAATGCCAGTTTTATTGGTTTTGGTGAGTCGCATGGATAAAGTGAATATTTTTTTCTGAGCAAAATTGACTCCTCTTCAAAATACCGCATCGAACCCAAAAGTGATCGGACTTAGTCATTTTGTAAATGTACTAAACGCTGAACATTTAGTGTCCCTTTAATGAATAGTAGCAGCAGAATGATACATCTGATAAGACTATTCCAATCCTACACAACACTCAGTGATGTATCAATTTCACCACCTGCTCTCATTAATGATCACACCTCTGTCTGGGAGTCTATTATGATATAAAAACATCAGGGGTCCACTGGTCTCTGATACGCCCAGTACATGAATCATGTTTTAAATTAAAGTAGAATGTTGCTCTTGTGTATTACACACATATGTTAGTGATGTGGTCACACTTCATGAAAAAAGTAATAAACGTAGGGTCCTGAATAACAAGCGTACGTGGGGGATTCTGTCTTTAAATTAATAAGCGTACCGTTCGTTGACTTCGGTCACACGAGTATTATAGTAATAGTCTCTAAGTCGTAACACGGTTTCAAGCCAATGAGGCCAGTACATACCAGTTGGTGACAAAATCATCGCCAATACATACCGAATGAATGTTAAAAAGACAAATACATGTACACGTACCGGCAGTGATTCAATTCACTAGGTGTTGTGGTGTATACATTCACTTGTCATTCCTTCAGTATGTATCGGCGATGATTTGTCATAAACCGGTATTTTCGTTCATATTCATGATATTTCCATCATTGTCCTGTAACTGTGGCAGTAAGTTAAGTAACTACTATTAATTAGGGCCCTTATTTATTTCCAGTAAATTCCCATATGCACCGAATACATTTAGTATTTAGTAATGAATGTTATTTCTTGCTTGTGCATGGCAATGGTGGCATGATGGCACGAATACAGGGTGAAGTTACCCAACACTGTACATGTGCCCATGGCTGCACTGCATGTAATAATATGAAACGATACATAAAATATACCCTCTTTTAATAAGAATGCCATTGATATTTTATGCATTGTTTCAAATCCATGGCCCGGTCTTGGTGACCACGTATTAAACAATAATCATGCATTAATTCAAGTTCTACAAAGAAACATAACATGAAAGGCATGTTAAAATTCTAATGCAATTGGTTTACATATAATCTCAGTATTTCAGAGGCAGTTTAACTGGTATATATTGAAGGGGGATGCTATAGTAGTGTGAACGTATAAGGTGCATCCCCCGGAAGATATGCATGTGTATATTATACTTATGATATGTATTTATGTATTTACTTTAAGTGTTTCTGATTCCTGTGATCCAAAATCGTCAACTTAAAGGATTAAATATTAATTTAGTGCAAAACTGGTTATAAGTTCATAACTTATAACCTGATTATTGTTATAATATTAATTCAATGCTTTGTGGAAGAAGTGTGTTTTAGAAATACACATCGCGTAATTGTAACGGAATAGATTACGGAAGATTAGATGATACCGCTGTTCAAATGTACACCAGACATCTTTCTTATTTACGCAGACGACACGGTTCACACGGACTAACCGGAAACGCGGATTCTAAGGGTTTCGGAATATTGTAGGGCTGCCAACGAAGGTTCTTCCAGTTTTAAGAGCTTTTCAGAGAGGTAAAACGCACAAATTCATGTTCGCATGCGTATTATTTCATTATGAACAACGCGCGATATTTCCGTACAAAACTAGCTTGTGGGGCGTATATCAGCAAGCGGTCAGGTAGCCCAATATCTTAGAAACTCCCACATGGAATTTCAGCTCAAAATTCCTTATAATATGCCACTGGGAGGGATAAGCTTGAGGGTGGTTAGCTGTAGAAATGTCAACGCGGAAGACTAGGGGTGCTAGCACCGACGACGAGGGCAGAACTTTGAGAAATATTCGGCTACGATGTATTCTCATCGAAACAATGCCGCAAAACAGATATATTGTACTGGTATTGAGTCGTGAATATTAGTGTAAACATCCGTTTAGTTGAAATTATAACCGAAAACTAGAAAATGTGCTAAGAACAGTATAGGCTATAATTATAATTAAAGAAAGAAATCTTAGACCGTGCACGCTTTTAAGAAATACTTACTTTCCATTCCTTGCTGTCATTGAATTTTCGTCTGCATGGAATGTGATATACCAGATAACTTTCTGTACTGATGATCTGTTTATTATATACATCGCTGATTCGCTGTCTAACTTGGTGTTCAAGAATAGGTAACACATGATATTGTCAAATTGTGCAATTTCGATATGATAAAAGTTATAGTTATCGCGAAAAAAACAAATGTATACTATATATACAGTTTTAAGAGTGAATTGAATTGTCTATTGGAACAGAATGACAAATGTCCACATTAGCCGTGTTTTGTTCTGACTTCCGGAGCGGATCACACAGGTTGGATTTTAGCCGGATCAAAAATATCAGATGGCAGTTTGAACTCTAACCGCCGATTTATGGCCAAACAATGTTTGTATGTTCCAGGGGTGGGGGGGGGGGGGGGGGGTGGTACATGCCCTCTTTTGTCCGAATTCTGCTCGGAGACGGTTTAGATTTACATGTGTATGGTGCATGTCGACATATAGCATGGAGTATATAGGACATATATAATAGCGTACACTGAGCCTGACAGAGGCTCGTGTGTGATGAGTTTCTGACAGGAAAGTGACATTTGGACTAAATAATAGTGGAAATATAACCTTAAATGCCATCTAAATAGACGGTTTGTTCTAGAAAGTAGAATCTTTATAATATATATTCGTATTATACTATGCAGCTATTCTTACAACCATTTCTGGTTTAATTAGTCTGTTGCCGCAATCCAGATCTGTTATGGAACGTACATGTGTATTATAGATTGCCCCAGTAGCCATATCGTCTCCAGCATATCCGTTTTGCGGCATTGTTTCGACGAGAATACATCGTAGCCGACCAGTTCTCAAAGTGCTACCCTTGTCGTCGGCGCTGGCATCCCCTGTGTGAGTTTCTAAGATATTGGTCTACCTGACCGCTTGCTGATATACGCCCCACAAGCTAGTTTTGTACGGAAATATCGCGCGTTCTTCAGAACTTAGGCATTTTCCTGCCGAGGGTACAACTTTTTTTGCAGCGGATACGGAATGTTTCCGACAAATACAACCATCCCAACTGCTGGTTTGCCTTCCCAAATGGCCCGGTCACTGGGATAGCTATAGAATATTACTACATACCTGTCCATAATGAAATAATACGCCTGCGAACATGAATTTGTGCGTTTTACCTCTCTGAAAAGCTCTTAAAACTGGAAGAACCTTCGTTGGCAGCCTAAGAATCTTCCGAAACTCTTAGAATCCGCGTTTCCGGTTAGCCCTTGTGCGGTTTTACTCTCTAACTCGGAGGTTGGCTTACAAAATGCGATAAATAAATTATCTGATAACTGTGCCCTCTGGTAGTTGAATATTAACTATTCCAAAACCAAAGCGATGACATTTGGGCGACGGTGTAATAAAAACACCCACTGTCAATCAGTATACGGGGTGAACAAATCGAAACGGTTGACCATTACAAGTATCTAGGTACATGGTTTACAAAATCTGATACTTTTATAAGTGAACGCAATGCGCGATGCGAGTCAGCTGAAAGCAATGTACACCCTTGAGGAAATACAAATTACCAATCCACAGGGGGTAATCGGGTACAACGGCGGCTTGTAAAGGCACGACCGGAAACTGGTAAAATGTGTTGCTTGTATACATACGGCTGGCAGCAACTACCTGGTACGGCCGCGGGCCGCCTGCAAACTCAACGTGTCAAATGCTCACAAACCGACAGCCGTACCTCATTTTTTCACGTTAGTGTGGTAAATATACTCTTATGTCGCCAAAACAAACCGGAAATATATGTGTCTTTCTCAACAGACAGAGTGATGATTCCCGATTAGAAAAGCGGTGTACTCCATATGTATTACGTTGAAGATTTGCCAACAGCGTGCACCAAATTAGCAGTCCCGAGGGATATTTTCAAAAGTGGTCAGCAAATGTTGCTATCATGGCTATATTGCGCTATACTAGTATCTTTCACAACTGAATTCATCTGTGGTTATATAACGATATATATATGGACCGAACATTGTCGCATTGATATTCGCAAATACGATGATACTAATGAAGAATAGAGTTAGTTTTGTATCTATCCTTGTGAAATTTGCGCTGTGCGATCAGTTTCCGGTCGTGCCTTTACAAGCCGCCGTTGTACCCGATTACCCCCTGTGCAATCGAAACTGTGCTTGAAATATATCAGAGATCTATTGTTCCGATTATGTCGTACGGGTCCGAGGTATGGGGACATGAGAGCATTAGGACATTCGAAAAGTTGGAACTATGGTTTTTAAAACTAATCCTCGGTTTTAAAAAATCAACGATGACCCCCTTGGTTTACGGAGAGACTGGAATCTATCCAATATCAGTAATTATTAAGCATCGGTGTCTATCTTATTGGGGCAACCTTATGACCATGGATTGCGATAGACTATACCAATAAGACTTTACGTCAACAGAAAAAAAACTAAATAAATGGCTCGAATATGTTTTGGAAAAAACCAGACACGCTCAAGCTCAACATCTTGTTTAACTTATCTAACCGCAAAACCCTGACAAAAGTATATCATTACATCAGAGAGGCCCTCAACATGATAGGAACACCCCCCGTGGCACTTAAATACGCATTTCTAAAGCCGAATATATCGCACCACTTCCAAGTAAACAAAATTTCTAGATATCTGGTAACGTCTTCGTATATATATTTGTTCTTACCCATGATAACAACACCCCACCTGAATCATGCACATGCACACCATAAATATTATATGTTAGTTAACAGTGTATAGCTCTTATGTCTAATATGATTTGTGAGCCAATACATAATCTGAATCTGAAGGATATGGCATGCAACGCATATCGTAGCTCATATTGAATGAGTTTTTACTAGTATGCCTTATAAACATTATGTTGTGTGGCGATTAACTGTTCTAGTATTTTTTCTGTGAGTACTATCAACCAGGCTCCAATGTTGATGTAACCTTACAAATTCTTTCTTTCCAGTGAATTCCAAGCCAAAACCGACAGTGAATCGAGCAGTGATGATTCTCTGGACGGCGATTCTGAAATTACTGAAGACTCGGGAAGTGATACGATTATTGGTGACATTGAATGGTCTTGTGACTATGGATTGGAACTATATTCATCTGGATTGGCTTGCCAAACTTTGGGAAACACGAATATGACGCTGCTACAATGGCTCGCTGTGAATTTCGACCTCTTCTCGTCTCACCCAGCTATCAGCAAAGCGGCATTCGGGGATTACTTACGGCTGCAACGGAGACTCTATAATCTAGATATACTGCCGAAATCGTACAGTGAGGCCAGAACAATGATTGCACCATATCTCGTGAAAAAACGGATATTTCATGTTTGCACCAATGACTGTGTAATTTTTAGAGATTCATCAAAACATGCATATGCAGATCTGGTGCAATGTCCAGTTTGCTCGGAACCGAGGTATCATGAACATCATCAGGCAAGTTTGATCCCAAAGCGGCGATTTATTTATCTTCCAGTTGGACCCCGACTCGCGCGAATTTATGGTGATGCTAATCTGGCGCAAATCATGCAATCTCATGCAACAATGAATGACACTGGCGACGATGACATATGGGACTTACACCAATCGAAGATGTGGACAGACCTATATTCTGAAACTGGATTATTCAGAGGTAACTCAAGTGGTATGGCCTTGTCATTGGAATTGGACGGTGTGAACCCTTTCCATAATATCGGTGTGATCTACTCAATGACACCAATGATGATGACAGTTCTCAACTGGCCAAGGCACATGAGAAATGCTTTCCACAATATTGTGCTCGTTGCGATTATCCCAGGAAATGATCACAGTGAAGCAAAAAATCTTGACGCATACCTGGAAATACTTATAGACGAGCTGCTCTGTTTGGCTAAGTGCAAAACATACAACGCATATATGGATGCCCCTATTGATGTAAAAACTAAACTCCTGTTCTATGTGCTTGATTACCCGGGATTATGCAAACTATTCGGACAACATGGAAGTGGGGCAACTCAGGGTTGCCACTGGTGCATGATCCGTGGGAAGTATTGCCATGGGTACGCCAAAATGATGTACCTCTCGAACAGATCATATTTGAAGGAAACTGATCCTATACGCGAGGATAAAACAAACTTCATTGAGAAATGCGCTGATGTTACAAACCGACCTGACCCAAGACAATACAAGAGCGAGCATGCCTACAGAGAGGCTTTTGATATGAGTCGGAACAAAACTGATGCCGCCATAATAGCAACAGCGACTGGGTGTAAAGGGGATAGGGTGACATCGTCCATCCCAGAGTTTGATAGAATAACGGACAGATTACCAGATGCATGCCATACAATCAAAGACGTTGTACAAAATATTTTCAACCTTATTATAGGACGTAAAGTTAACATAGACAAACTAGTGGCCACAGAGAAAACTTTCGGCAGATTCGTGGATATTCGGGAAATGAATGAAACCGTACCAGTTATGACAGAATCGACAACTAATTCGAAGAAAAGAAAAAGAACAAATGATGTATCGGACTCGACAAATAGGGTACCATATTTGTTGACAAAAGAGGAACTCCATATTGCAGATAAAAGGGCAGAATCAATTCGTCCACCATTGGGATTTGGCACCAAATCTGCTAGATTTTTCTCCAAGTCGAACGCTCTGAAATCCCATGACTGGAAACAATTGGCATCGCAAGGTATACTGAAGTACTGCCTGCGATCGATGTTGGGCGACGAACAGCGGAACACACTGTTCATGCTTTTTGATTGTCTAGAGCAGCTTTGTGGCGAAAGTATTATATATGACAACCTGCAGCAATTGGATGACCACTTAAATTCAGCACTGGCGTGTTTGGAAAGAGATTTCCCAGTTTATCTGCAGAATATCACAACTCATCTTTTACACCATCTGGTCGATGGGATGAGGAGGTACGGTCCAGTATATTCCACTTGGATGTATGTGTATGAACGTTTTAATTCTTGGATCTGTAAGCGTTGTTTGAATATGCGACACCCCGAGGCAACTGCAATGGAAACATATATAATATATGATTGGTGTCAGTTCATGAAATCGACAGGCAGAGTACCTAATATTATGGAAACATGTGATAGGCAAGTTATGTGTGCCAATGAACCTGATGAAGAAAACAATACGTACAGAGAATGTAGGAAGGCGAAACACCAAAGTGGCGTTTCGACAAAACAACGTTCATATGTGGGAAAAGTAATTGGACACACATGTGAGAGTTGTACTTATGAGGTACGCTCAGCTCACACACACGACAATCACCAGACAGGTCGGAGAATTGTTTATGGGAGTGCGGTCAGGGAAAGGAGTAATTCCAAGACAATATCATCTATCGTATATATACTAAATGACAGAGGACCTACTCACGCAAAAACGCACTTAGGTAAATACGTACAGTTTGGACGAATACAATACTTCTGTCGAGTCAAGTGTGACAATCTCAGTGTAACACATGATCTTGCGAAAGTGCATTGGTATTCTGAACCGACAATAGAGCCGGAGGCATGCATGTGGTTTTGTAAGTCAGCCATTCAGCGCAAGTCATTTGTGTTAACACAAAAACTATCGGCGCCTTTGCTAACTGCACTCGATGGTGATAGTATATGGATTATCAACAGTAGACTATTAAAATCACAGTGAGCTGTACTCATACCGCTTGGTCTGTTGATCGAGGACTGTCCGTTCGTGAGTCCGTTCGAATGTTCTAAAATATTATCTGAACTATTCAACCAGTTCGGTTCATATTGGGTGGTCTTCTTTGCCGAAATAGTAATATGTGTTCCAACCGCCACAAACAAAAATAATATTAAAATGTGTTTAGGCCAAAAAAAAACATAGCTGTTAATGTTCTTTAAGTTATAAATTATATTACCGGACAGCCAGGTCGTGCACGCAGAGGAATTGTAATTGTGCGCATGTGCACATGAATCTGAATGCTAGTTTAATATGTAGAAATGTATTTTAGCTACTCATCTACTAGTATGTACAATATTGCCCAAACACTGACCTCTTAAGTAGATTCATTGAAAATTCATGGCAGCAAGGCCAAAAAAAAACATGGCTGTTTCCGATTTCATGAGCAAAAAAATCCAGGTAGGGAAATGTTTTTTTTTTGGCAATTTGTTTTTTTTTTCAAAATCCTTCTATAATGCACCATATTCTAAAAAAACAAGATAAAAGTTGGTATTCTCAATACCTTTGTATCCAGTTGCTGAAGTTTCTGACAGAAAACTAGTTTTATATCTGACAATATACCCAGAATATGAAGTTTGGAGTGATCTGAGTTCCAAGAAGGGACACAAAAATGCTATCTCCCGTGGCTCATGGCACCATGTCACAATGTTGCGCAATACTGTACATGACAACATTGATACTATCGGCATTGCTAGCAAAAGTCTAGACAACTTCTATGCCATCGTGTTGACATCTCATTTTCACCTGGCCGTGCGACTCTCAGAACAGAACAGATTTATTCCTGAATATTTGGATTCATCTGCATCCACAAATACATGTAATCATGTATCTTAATAGAAGTAAATTCTTTTTGAAAATTCAATATAAAATAATTGCTGCTGAATGTAAACATAGTATATACTATATTTATATATATATATATAATAGAATATCCTTATAGTTTGATGAGAAACAAGGTTTATTTTCGCGTGTTGATTCAGCAAATGGGGGACCGAGCTTTAGCGATGTTCCCCATTTGCTGAATCATACGAGGAAATATACCTTGTATCTTGTCAAACTGTATTGTTTTTATCGATCGCCAAAGTTTAAAAGTCGTTAACATCTATTAAATTTGTTTAAATGGGATAAGAAATTAATGGGGAATTTCTTCAGGAAACAATTAAATCGATTGCAAGATTTTTGGTTGTACATGTAGTTCTGAGAGCGTGACTTGATTATACTAGCTGGAGTGTCCGTTCTTGCTTTATTCTAGCACGTGCTAAAATAAAGCCATGGTTTATTTTCCAGCCTTTATCTTTATAGTAGATGACAAAGCTGATGGACAAAAAGTGTCAATTTTACATGCATAAAAAAAAAAAAAAAAAATCCAGGTCGGCCCAATTTCGGCAGGTAGGTCGGGAAACCGGAAACACAGATGTTTTTTTTTTGGCCGTAGTATTGTTCATATTTCACCATATTAAAAGCATCGAGTAAATAGCACGCTATCGTGAAGAATGAAGATCTACTAGGTTTTACCCAAACGAGAGCCTGATTGTGTTGATACAGAGTGCGTAAAGAGAGCATAATTATATTGGTTAATCACATACAAATGATATACACACTCTTTATTATTTCCATATAAGGAATGCAGTAACAAATAACGCTATTTGTGTTTACCATCAAGATCTAAACAAAAGCCAGGAACTGTAAAGCCGAAGACACATACATGCGTTTATGTGTCTTCGGCTTAACGGTTGGTTCGTATGTTGACAATTCAAATGTTTATTGGTACCAATCCAATGTGGGATCACAACCAAGAATAGAGCAAAATTAAACAAACAATACAACAAATATCAATAACATATTATATATTATTTCGATTATTAATTCAATCAGATTATCAGAAGCCGTAAAAAGCAAGCACTCTGGATAGTGGAACACTTGGATGACTGTACCGTACTTATTTGGAGGTTATGGTCAAATATTAGATGTATGTCATGGTTGGGGAGGCCGGGGCTAGTTGGAACACGGGGCTAGTTGGAACGCGGGAGATAACTCGATTTAATAATTTATATATACTATTTTGCACCATAAAATAAAATAAATGGCTGAATACGGATATTTGAACAACACAGACTGGAAATTTCTGTTTTTCGTATAAAAAAGTAAAATTCGTTGATTTGACGGACATTTTTCAAAATTGTTTTTTTTTATCCAAATCTATATCACATCTTCTTGATCATCCCCTACAATAAGAATTGGAAACAGATCGCCCATGGTTTCGGAGAAACGAAGCCTGTTTTCAAGCAACCCCCTCCGGGGCAAATTGGAACACCCCATTCGTTCCTGTAGTAGCGTCACCAACAACATGACGTTATGGCGCACCTACTGATTTTTATATGGTGTGGGTTGCATTTATGGTGTTTACCTCATTTCGGCTATACACATACTGCCGTCGTCGGAAATTTCTTTGGAATCATAAATTTAAATAATTGTGTGTGACAACGTATCAGATAAATAAATTGTTGTTTTACAGTGTGCTCTGTCAAGAAAAGGTGTTGAAGTCTGGTGTTCCAACTAGCCCCGTCGGGTGTCTCAACTAGCCCCGGGGCGGGGCTAGTTCGAACACCAGCGAGGCCAAATTTCAAGGCCGCCTATTTTTAAAAAGAAGCTTTTTCACATGAAAATGTTGCATGTTTTATGTGTAACAGGTAATACATGTTGTATGAAGTGCAATTTTCCGAATATGTAACATCAGATTGAGAAATAAATGTATGGTTAGATTTTCCGAAAATTGTTCCAACTAGCCCCGGTCCCCCTAAGTCATGGAGTTACGTTTAGAGTACATCATATGTATGTAGAATGCGCATTTTATTTATTTAATTCTTTCCTCGGGGTGGGGGTGCTCAATACAGCTTATTTAAATATTTGCGATATTTCCGATTGGTCTGACAACAAAGTCTGTATATATTTCAATATTGTTTCTGTTTATGGCAAGATTCAGATTTTTTCACTGGAAGTCGGTATGTGAATTAGGGGTAGGGTTTAACTTTAAGGTCAGATAAATATTGTCAATATTTCCTTTAAATTTGCTAAAACTACCAGACGGATTTGCAGGTTTCTCGGGTCGCCGGGGTTCAGATTTTTTCATTAGAGGCCGATCCGTTAATTTAGGTTATAACACTATGCTGTTAACAGTAACTGTTTCTAAAAGAAATAAAAATAACTACTGGCCCGGATTTTACTCATATTTGCTTTTAATGTTTCTTGGATGACTAGCGAATAATATTTGTTAATTATGGATCGGTCAGTTAATTAGGAGCCAGTGGTAAAGGTCATATGACTCAAGTACTAGTATGTCAATATTTAAGAAAAAAAAATTATCTTCAAAAATCACTGGATTGTGTGAAATAAGATAAGTTTATTAGTGGCCGATCGTTAATTAAAGGACATATGGGGGCCCAGGTAAGCAATAATTAAATATTTTCCGAACAAACAACATCTCCAAAAACTAACAGACTGATTTGGTTCAAATTACTGGACTGATTCGAATGTGGATGTAACTATAGTGACCAGCAGGTTCCAGGTCACCATAATTATGTGTGAAGGCGACATTTATCATATATTTTCCAAATATCATTTTATTGCTATTTTGTGTTTTGCACGCCTCATTATTTCATATCCATTCATTATACTCATGTACAGTGTTGATGCGTACTATTTTATAATGGGGGCCCAGTACGTAAATCAAGGTGTCCTACATGTCACAGTTCTTGTCTTCAGTAAATTACATAGATGGAATATCCTATTTGGGATCCGGTCTGTTGCCCAAAATGGCTGCGTTTTGGCCGTCTTGTTCATTGTCACATTCAGACCTTTTTGCAGTGATACACATACAACATAATCCATTCACAATATTCAAATTGCAAGAAAATTAAACACCAACTTGAGCGATTCAGTGTCATTGAAACTTTAATTTCACTTCCGCGTGTTTACTGTTCCAATTTTCAAAGCTTTCTAAGAGCCATACAATACTATACGATTATACAATAATTCCATTCTCCAAATTTGGATAAAACAGATAGATAATCAAATTGTGATCATACAACGTCGTGTACAGTATGCTGCTCGTCTCGTCCAATATGAATTTCCGCAACAATGTGGACGGGTACAAGAACACACATACTGTACACCAACATTGTATAATGATATTTCTATTATCCATTTGCATGTTTATCAAAATTTGGGAAATAACATTATTGTATATACTGTATGGTTCTCATGAAGCTTTGATAATTGGAAGAGTAAACGCAAAAAATAGAAAAAAACTCAATGCGAAGAATTCCTTTGTAGCGTTATCCGAAGTTCCCACAATTTTTAGAAAGTCACATTGGTCTTCAGTGAGTCCTATGCGACTTTCATGAGTCTACCAGAGTCTACTATAGCTATGACTTTTTCAGGATTATCATGTGACGTGAGAGGAATGATATAGACAATATTATGATTGTTTTCGTTAAATCATCTGCGGAGAGATTGGACACATAATCACATGTAATATCTGAATATAGGATGTTTTCTTATTCACATGCTCGTGTATAGGGTATGTAATAATTGTCATTAATAACCATCGATCATGGTGCGTCGAACTAGAGCCGCTCTGTATAGCCGTGAGGACACTACATTTTTTGGTAGTTTTCTCGGGTCCTCCATTGATATTTTTAACTGATATTTATAATATATGTCGTGTTCGGCTTATTCCCACGACAGGGATGCTACGCATGTTATGACCTCTCCTACTCGTGGCGTGAGATCATCAGTATATAACAATCAATTGATTACATGCGAGTGTGCGTCCAAACTCAGTCTAGTATACCATGTTCAAAAATGAGAAATTATGTTATGTCTTACAATCCTACAATAATCAGTCCAATACATTATAAACAATACAGTCTTACAATAATCTTACAATCCTATACATTATGTATCACCATAATTATGTGTGAAGGGCGATATTTGTCATATATATTCCAAATATCATTATATTACCATTTTGTTTACTGCATGCCTCATCATATCATATATATTAATTATACTCATGTACAGTTTTGATGCGTACTGTTGTATGCTTAATATAAAGTTATTATACACATTTTTGTACAGTATGTATTTTTCTTATACGATTCCAGGTTGTGTTGAAAAGTCACATTGGACTAAATGCGCAGCATCGAGTCAAATATGACATTTCACAACGATATGGACAAGTAAAAGAAAAACTCATACTGTGCACAACATTGTATAATTACAGTTGCTTTTGCATGCCTTTCCAAATTTGGGGAATAAAATCATTGTCTAATTGTATGTGTTGTATGATCCTCAGAAAGCTTTGAACACTCGAACAATAAACACGGCAGTGGAAAAACTCAATGCGAAAAAATAGTTTGTGTCGTCACCTGGAGTCCGGACACAAAACAAGTCATATTGGACTCGAACTGCAGTAATACAGAGCGGTACTAAAAATATGGGATTGGGATCTCATGATTTCAAACAAGGATACCGGTGAAATTCTACCAAGAACAAATCGGTGTTCCAACTGTAACTTGTATTTCCCCGAAACTGCTGTACTGATTTGTGGATGTAACACTAGTGACCAGCAGGTTCCCGATTTGATAATGGGGGCCCATTACGTAAATCAAGGTGGCCTACATGTCACAGTTCTTGTCTTCAGTAAATTACATATATAGATGGAATATTCTATTTGGGATCCGGTCTGTTTCCAAAAATGGCTGCTTTTTGGCCGTCTTGTTCATTGTCGCATTCAAACCTTTTTGCGGTGATAAACATACAACATAATCCATTCACAATATTCAAATTGCAAGAAAATAAAACACCAAGTTGAGCGATTCAGTGTCATTGAAACTTTAGTTTCACTTCCGCGTGTTTACTGTTCCAATTTTCAAAGCTTTCTAAGATCCATACAATATTATACGATTATACAATAATTCCATTCTCCAAATTTGGATAAAGCAGATAGATAATCAAATTGTGATCATACAACGTCGTGTACAGTCTGCTGCTCGTCTCGTCCAATATGAATGTCCACAACGTGGACGAGTACAAGAACACACATACTGTTAACCAACATTGTATTATTAAACATCTGCATGTTTATCCACATTTGGGGAATAACATTATTGTATGTATTGTATGGTTCTCATGAATCTTTGAGAATTGGAAGAGTAAACACAAACAAATAAAATAAATAAACTCAATGCGAAGAATTCCTTTGTTATTGTAGCGTTGCCCGAAGTTCCGACAATTTTTAGAAAAGTCAACCTGATGAGATCCGCTGTGTATAGCCGTGATGCCACTTCAAATTGTGGTAGTTTTCTAGGGTCCTCCATTGATATGTATACCTGATACATGTATGTAGGTCGTGTTCGGCTTATTCCCACGACAGGGATGCTACGCATGTTATGACCTCGCCTACTCGTGGCGTGAGATCATCGGTATCCATAGCATTAATTGATTACACGCGAGTGTGCGTCCAAACTAATCTAGTTACAATGTTCAAAAATGAGAAATTATGTTATAATGTCTTACAATCTTACAATAATAACTCCAAATACATTATAAACAATACAGTCTTACAATAATCTTACAATCCTATACATTGTGTATCATCACATGTGTGAAGGGCGACATTTGTCATATATATATTCCAAATATCATTTTATTGCCATTTTGTGTATTGCATTAGGGGGTATTCAAATTTTCCGATACATCAGGGTGAAATATTTTTCCGGCTCTTGGGTACCCACCACCCCCTATACGAAGGAAAACAGTTTTTTCTTCAATTTCATCTGGGGAACCCACCACCAAATGGCCTCCAAATCTGACAACGGTTATCCTACACAATTTAACCGTTAATAAGCAATACAAATATTACCCTCTTTGCATTTCTGGTTCCATTAGTCCATTTTAAATTGTAAAACCGTTCTGAAATTCAGCTTAAAGCCACATGAACAATTAACACAGACATCTCCATGCACTGATAGGGGAATAGTATAGGCCATATACGTAACAATGTCCAGTGTGTGATTTTGTTGGACTAAACGTTTGGATATAGTTACTAGAGAATGAAGCATTCGGGTCCAACTTGCACATCCAAAATGGTAGACATTGAGATGAAGCGCATAATGCCATCAAGTGCAACATTGCTTCTTCTTTCGGAAATCCAAATGAAACGTTCCTTAAGGGGGCGCCCCATGGGTCAATTTTCCAAAAATCTCTCTTTTTAGAATGCAAGTGAACAAGATTTCATTCAGTTTTGCATTTCCACTACATTCTATGAAACATATAGTTTTAACAGAAGAAATTAAAAATATTACAATTATTTTTGCGTGTCGATCTAAAGTTCCAAAAAATATTTGTCGACAAAAGTCACATATATACAAACCTTATAATACTAACTTGTGCATGCATGTTTTTTGTTTACATGCAGATCAAATTACATTTCTGTAAATTTCATGCAAACTGGGTTCCCTGCACACTGCAAACATTGTGCATGCACCAGTTGGTATTATAAGGTTTGTATATATGTGACTTTTGTCGCAAAATATTTTCTGGAATTTTAGATCGACTCGCGCAAAAATTTGTTGTAAATTTTTTTAATTTCTTCTGTTAAAACTATATGAAATATTTATATCACATTTTGGGGTTAAATCTATAGTCTTTATGTTTCATAGCATCTAGTGGAAATGCAAATCTGAATGAAATCTTGTTAATTCACGTTTTAAAAAGATAGATTTTTGAAGAATTTACCCATGGGGCGCCCTCTTAATTTCATCCATGCAGTCAGTTGTTTAGTCTGAGAATAGATCAGAATGTGTAAAGCTGCACCAAGTGTTGTCTATTTGTTTTCATTTGCTAATAGATGTATGTCTATATAGTCTATTTCAAATAAGACTATGTTATAAATATGACTTAAATGAATAACTTTAATTCAATTTATTTTACTTTAATTATTGGTCGACACAACTGCCATTTACACCACAAACCAGTAACATAGTACATGACAATGTGATCTGATGGAATATGCGAATTCATGAGTGTCGGTTTGTAACCTGGATTGCAGAGTAGTATCATGTCCATATCCAAACTAACTAAACACCCATTCCCCAAATGTGTCTGAGGTGTCCTAAAAATGTTTCTGAACACCTAGTGCTCCTAATATCTCTAAAAAGTTGTGTATGAGGAAAAAATGTAACCCTTGGAAAAAAGTGACTTTTTTCGGAGTCTGAAGCACCCACCCACCCCGGCCTGGTGTATGGAAAACATTGAATACCCCCCCCCCCTGATTGCATGCCTCATTGTTTCATATACATTAACTTTACTCATGTACAGTTTTGATGCGTACTATTCTCTGCTAAATATAAAGTTATTATACAATGTTTTGTACAGTATGTATTTTTCTTATACGATTCCAGGTTGTGGTGAAAAGTCATATTGGACGAAACGCAAATCGAGTCAAATGTAACGTTTTACCACGACATGCACAAGTAAAAGAAAATCACAAACTGTTCACAAAGTCATATTGGACTCGAACTGCAGTAATACAGAGCGGCACGGAAATTTATGGGATTGAGATCTAATGATTGATTTCAAACAAGGATACCGGTGAAATCGGTGTTCCAACTGTAACTTGTATTTCACTTATTTGAAATACCGCTCCACTTTCGAATTCACTGACAAGAAGAAATTGTGGTCCACCCACACAAAACAGTTAAATTTCACAGAAATCACAACGGGATTCCCGCTATTTTTCTAAGGGTGAATGGATGAGGATGAACTGGAAAGAAGTGCCCGAGAATTGAATAATGTTAAAGAAGTCGAATACAGAGTATGTCTGATTTTGTAAACATATGGATACAAGAGGTGGGCAATTAGGCCTAGCTTTTGTCGAACATCTATGTTTTTGATTTAGAACAGCGATTATTATATTTGTTGCAGATATGTAATATGTTTTTAAATGTTTCATACAGGTATTGTCTTTTTATCAAATCGCTCGGATTAGTAAAAAACTATGATAATGACAAATCGATACAAAATAACGGTATTTTTCTTAGCATTATCATTTTGGCCTAATTCAGCAGCACCCAACACTGGGAACGCATCATATCGATACATTAGAGCTATAACCCAGTATGTAACATTCCTGAGGAAACGCTTGTTTAATACATAGGCGTACGGGCCCTAACATTTTGGGGAGGGGGTGCTCGAATATGAATCTCACAATAATTATGACTAAATATATACCTTCTCGAGTAGCTAGCGATTCATGTGCTTTAAACACACGCCAAACAAGAATTTCGTTATTAAGTCTCCAACCTTCAAAATTCCAACTGATATATAATATAGTTTCCATAACTCTGCAGTCATGGTTCATCTAGTAATTACCACACTTGTTGACATATGTGCATATGCTGATCAATGACCCATGTCCACATCCACTTAAACAACCACTGATATCTAATCGTGCTAAAATTGTCTTCTAACTGCACAGTTTACCACTGACCAGTTTCGATATTGGATAATAACTGACCCATGGGATTTACTGGCTTCCTGTTCGAAACCAAACCATATGTCAATATAATTGATTGCCTTTCATAAACATGGGAATTTCCACAAAGTGTGAAGCTGATATATCATGGTAGATATAATTAAACTCCATAACCTATGGGATCAGAGCACATTCGGGCAACAAATTTGAAATTTTCTCTCTAAGTTTGATTCAATGTAATTCTACAAGGTCCATACACTTAATTTTGTGACAATCGGACTATATAAGGACATGTCGGCATGTATCCGATTTTGCCCGAATTTTCAAGCAGGGCCGAACTTTGGGCCGCTGTACCCCCAGTCCCCTCACTCCCTGGCCCGTCACAACCACATCCCAGTATAATTATATCTGTATCATAGTGTATCAAATTCAAATTCTGTATTTGTGTCACTTAAGATGCCATTACAGACAGTGTTCCAAACTCCACGACAGGTGGCGGTCCTCTAAATCACCACTTAAACTTTTGGTAAGGATAATAAATCGTTTTATGAGTGCCCTATAAAGATACATCGTGTGTGCATTACGCGTACATGTACATCATTCCTCACTTGAAGTAAATTGCCAACTAATTAGGAGAATGTTTATAGCCAGTTCATGTGACTGCTGTCGGTAGTGCTCTGGGGAACATATGGTTCCGCCAATATCAGTTACAATAATGCCTGCTGTTTAGCGAGAGCCCGCATTACTCTGTTAATATAAAATTTCAAAGTCAGTGGGAATTACTGGTATCTCATCTTATTGAATTGGGGCAGATCAGGGGCGTAGCAAGCAAATTTTATTGGGGGGTATAACCATTCATCGCGAAGCGATGACCCGACGCCGAAGGCGTCGGTGGGGAGAGCACGAGAGGGGGTCGCCCCCTCTCGATGGGGGGGGGGGGGGTCCGGGAAAATTTTCTGACATTGGAAGCTTAAAGTGGCTCTCTGGTGGCTTCTGACCCATCTGACATTGTTTTCCCACCCTCTACATTATCATAGATTCTTTATTTATTCTTATCATTTATCAATTGTAATTTAATTTCATAAAATGGTAGGCCGATTGAAAGTGTAATGAACAAATAGGTATATGGGAATTCATGTTGTGTTATTATCTAGTCATTAATGATGTGAAATTACTCCCATAACTGGGATCAGATATTCAGAAAGTAAATATGTCACAAACAACCATGATAAAGTAGACTACATGGATACACACATCACCATGGTATGTATCGTGGGGTATTTATCGTGTGGGTATGAATAGTGTGGGTATGCATCGTGGGTATGTATAGTGGGTATGTATAGTGGGTAGGTATCACGGGGGTATGTATCCTGGGTATGTACAGTGGGGGTATGTATAGCGTGGTTATGTATAGTGGTGGTATGTATCGTGTGAGTATGTATAGTGTGGGTATGTATAGTGTGGGTATGTATAATGTGGGTATGTATAGTGTGGGTATGCATAGCGTGGGTATGCATAGTGGTGGTGGTATATATTGTGTGGGTATGTATCGTGTGGGTATGTATAGTGTGGGTATGTATAATGTGGGTATGCATAGTGTGGGTATGTATAGTGTTGGTATGTATAGTATGGGTATGTATCGTTTGGGTATGTATAGTTTGGGTTTGTATCATGGAGGTATGTATGGTGTGGGTATGTATCGTGGGGGTGTGCATTGTCGCGATCGTCGGCGATACTTCATTAGTTTGCCAAATATTTTTACTAACCTTTGGAAAATATTGGGGGGGGGGGTAAATATCACCCTTGCCCCCCTCCGGTTCCTACGCCCCTGGGGCAGATTGGAATATGAGTAAAGCTATAATCCATTTTAAGGCGCGAGAGCCCGGAGACATTTTTGAGATACCATTTTTTAAGAAATAAGACATACAATTGTTTTATCTGGCCAGTCATATTGTCCATGGGTTTGTCACTGAAATAGTAGTCACAATTTCAACGGAAAATTTTGAAAAATGTGACCTTTAGAACAAATTTTATGTACAAAGCTTTTGGTACGCTTTTTGATGAAACTTCAAAAATTATGTACAAAATAAATGTATAAGTGTGTTCAGGGGGGGGGGGGGGGAACTGCGGGACACAACGTACCGGGAGTGGGGGAGGGGGGGGGGGTACCTAGGCGTAAAAATTTACACATCATTTTTTTCCTTATTTCCCTGTCTCTATTGTAACATAATTATGCATGTACATTAATATGTAATGACAAAATAGAAGTAAAACATCAATATAAGGTTCATTAATCTCAATTGAGCTGCATGTACAACGGGTATAGAATCGCCACGTCTAGAGATACACGTTTATTCATTAATTCCTTACACGACGTTCATCGCCCGCAGATAATAAAGTAGGGACAATTGGAATTGCATGTTTTTGTAATATTATTTGATGAGATTTCGAAAAACTCTTGTTCGGTCATGTTGAATTCTGTTAAATTTGTCTTCCTAATGTTTGCTGGCTATATCCGCGTGGTGCACGGTAAGCACTGCATTCTAAAAGAAAATGTTTTCGACTGCTATAGCACCAACGTGTTCTACTGGAGCGGGTGACATGGGGCCATGACGCCCTCTCCAGTACTGGAACGGGTGACACGAGGCCATGTCACCCTCTCTAGTACTGGAGAGGGTGACATGGTCTCATGTCACCCTCCTAACTGCCCAATCAGCTTCCGACGTGCTAACACGAGTTGGACAAAGGTGTGTGTGTGAAGGGGTGTGTGCTTAGCGCTATAACTCAGTATACGCATTCCATACAGCTCAAAACTAAATAAATACTAAAGTTCATATCACTATTCAATAATACACAGCAGTTATGCATGTAATGATTGAAATGCACATATCCTATACAAGAACACCATACCATGTTGTCATATCAGATTGTCTGGTTCTGGATATATGTGTTTATTATAATTTAATTGGCAATACATAACCAAAATATGTATTCAATGGTTAGTCCTGGTTTCGTCACAGTATGGTACAGCAACTGGTTACAATAAAGTGTATTACTGGCAGCACTGGCCGGGGTATTGGCTTCATACATTCAGGGTATATTTCAATGCAAAACAATTAGGAGGAATGTGGCTAAAATGTCTCCGTTGGGGTGTATGCACGTTGAAATTGCCAACTTCACTCTTTGAACTATACCAAACCTTATATATCATGGCGCTTCGCAAAATTAATTTAAGAAAGTATACATACAGGTAATTAGATACATGTATGACACAAATTATATAATTGTTGTATATACCGGATTATAGAGTTTATGTGTCGATTTGATGTATTTATATACATTCATGCACCCGTGCCTGACATTCGGAAGCAGAACTCCGCCATTATACATTCTACCTCATTTGTCTCCCTATGGCATATGCATGTTCCCTACATTACCCACAAAACCAGAGATATGTTCATCGTCATGTAAAATTGTACGTTGATACTTTATGTGTTGCTATATGATATGATATGATTTCAATAAAATTTAGATGTGAGTGTTCACATGTGTGTTGTTCATGTTAACCTTACGACCAGATAATAAACAAACTCCCAAGAATCTTATCATGCAGCAGTTGGCATAGACGTATGGACCAGGGGGCAAGGGGCTGCAGCCCACCCCATCCCAAAAGATTGGAAAAGGTGAACATTCGGGCAATTTTAGGGCAAAACATGTATTTTCAAGTTATTTTATCATCAAAATTCTATTGTTTGCCGGGGAGGGGCCGGAAAAAAACTGCGGGACACAACGTACCGGGGGGGTGGGGGGGGGGTACCTAGGCGTAACAAATTTACACGTAAATTTTTTCCTTAGTCATTTGGGGGGGGGGGGGGGTTGGGTTGTCGGAAAAAATTTGCATGTAATTTGTTTCCAAATTTTCTCTCATTTTATAGAATATGGATTAACCTTAATATCCAAATCATATATACATGAGTAGTACAATCCACCTAAAACAATTTTGGTTAACCACTGTCTTGGTTTACATGTGATATTGACCCCATTAACCCTCTTAATAATGCCGACTATGTCAGTGTCTACCAGTCGAATGCAGAATTCTACCCTGTGATCGCTTATCTGGCAAATTTTTACTGCAGAACTATCCCATGTATTAAACAATTTCTCCTCCAATGGTATCAGAAAACAGTTATATGCTGGTATCTCACTCATGTCATTTGCATCTTTTTCAAAGTTGAGGTAATGACTAGTTGTCATTTTTTAAAGTGCATACAAAGCGTTGCGATCACCAATATACATGTTTGTACATGTCATGACATCACGAGGTACAAATCTGCGTTCTACTGGTAGACAATGACCATTTTAGTCATAATAATCTAAACTAACTTACCAAGCACCTTCTCGTGAATTGTATGCTCCGGCGTTTTTTCGGTTTCCGGTCAAACCGAGTTGTTGTCCGGCTGGGGTAGATTTGATTTTTTTTTCTGGGGGGGGGGGGGGGGGGGCAAATGGTCAGTGGAAAAAAACTGCAGTTTTTGCTGTTTGGGGGGGGGGGGGGTACCCAAACCGAAGAAAACAGTTTTTTTCCCCGCCCCCCTGTTGTTTGTAGTTATTTTCACATTCCTATCCGGAAAAACAATACACGTGAGTCCATAGTCAAGCTGTTTGCCCGTATTGCAATGAATAACCATGAAATACGCCAAAGTACATCAATATATAAGGCATAGAAATTATCGGAACAAAATTCGGACAAAACAATCCAGCCCCCCCCCCCCCTGATTTTTTCGGGCCCGTACGCCTATGGCAGTCAGCAAACGACATGAACTTGGTCATCTCTATACTGAATATTGGCAAGACTGTTCGCCTTACATTTTTGCTGACCGGAGGGTATCTATGTCACGCGGTTATAAGGTAACGTACATAATGTTTTTGTCGAAGGGGCACACATTTTATGGATAAGCTGTCAAAAATAGCTCTGATGCCGTCACATCACAATACGGCTAATTCTAGAATTGGTAATAAATGATACAAGATTTCGTCATTTATTAATTATCATTTCTTAAATGAGCCATAATTTTCGTCGTTTTTCATTTGAAGTTTTTCTCTTGGTCCATGCACATACAAGATGCGTTACACGATCTGCGTTGTGTCTACAATGGTATCATTTTAGCTCAAGTTTACGACGCCAATTTGATCTATTGTAGTGAGTTGGTGTACTTGCGTGCGTACGTCCGTCAGCATTCCATTTGGCAGTATAAGCACTACAATTTCCTATGGCGCGGCCTACAGGTCGCAGTCCTTGTCGGATCTTCATAAACCCCCATCGGCCATCTTGGATTTAATTAGGAATTCCCATGGTGTGGCCTACAGGTCGCAACGTTCATCCGATCTTCACGCAATTTCATATGCAGGTTCGTGTTATGAACTATAAGATAAGAACAAACTATGTTGGATTCGTTGTGTTTTCCAAAATGGCTGCTATCGGCCATTTTGGATTTTACTATATATATAGTATAAGCACAACAAGTTCATATGGCGCGGCCTACAGGTCGCAGTTCTTGTCGGACCTTCATGAAATGTCATACAGTTGTTTGTCATGGTATAGATGGGAACGTCCTATTGTGGACCCGGTCCGTCACCCAAAATGCCCGCGTAACTTTTTTCGACTTATGTTATAAAACATGGCAACCAGCGGCCATCTTGTATTTCAGTTCGGAATCCAGTAGCACACAACGCAGGCCACATCCCTCATTTGATCCCACCAAATTTCATAGCGAACTTCGATGTGACCTCTAGGCGGGTGCTTGCCACCCCCCCCAGAAATATGTTAAAAATATGGCCGCCAGCAGCCATCTTGGAGTTTACTCTTTATATGATTAAATCCTTAGCACACCCTACAAGTCACCTTCTGTCATCCGATTGTCACCAATTTTCATATGGATCTGTAGTCTACTCAACGGATTAATTAGACACGCCGTATTGTGAGAGACTGTACATAGACATAAATTGCTTACAAAACTAACACTGTCCGCGCATAGCGTTACCACATGGTTATGTACGCTCTAAATGTGCGTGTACTTAATTTCAAATTTAAGTTGGACGCAATATCGTGAATCGGAAAATAAAAAAAATATCTATCATGCCTCTCAGATTGAGTCATACTATATATATATAAGATGAAGCTATTGTTCATGAAACTGGATCCTGATCTATGCTGTATCCTGTCTGCGTATTAGCCATGTCCCGGTTATCCATTATGTCACGACATGACCTTGATTCTGCGATATTCTAAATTCAATGATATGGGAAAATTAGTAGCATATATATGCGTGTCGGTATCTTGAGAGAGCCATCATATTGACAATTTGACAGCTATATTTAAATTTCACAACATTCACATATACATGCATTGTGTTTGACACACATTTCCTCTGATAATGCCACTAGCAGGAAACGCTATTTCTGCCGAGTTGGCGTTCGCCATTAAGTACTTGTTTATTGCACAATTATTGTCCCTGCGAATCTATAAAATGAAACTTGAAGCTAAATATGTCACATGTGTGATAGTCGGTTATGACCTCGATAAACACTGCCGATAAACTCATTACTTGAAGTGGGTCAGATAAACGGGTTGTGCCTCTGTTCACAGGATCTGCGAAACTCTGGGTGTTTCTTTTTTTCAAATTTCATAGAACACTATTCTCACATGGTTATGAAATTTAACATTAATTGACCTTATATAACGTTGAATATAAGGGAGACTCGGAGAGCGTGATTGCGCTTTGTGTGGGTGAAACCAGGTGTCGTGTTTCAGTTTAAATTTATATTCAGATTCATATCAGTCCTGACAGTCCATAAGGCCACAATAGTCACTATTCGCAATACATTATGTGAAGATTGAGAAAATTATCAATATTTTACCAAAAATACAGATTTAGTGTTGGCATACCTATGACGATGAATGAGATATCCAGACAGATGAAACAAACATAATATATGAATTTCCAGAAGACCAAATATTAAAGACAACAAAGTGATATGACGCTGGATACAATAATTTGTAGCCAATTTGGTATACTTGGTTCAGTCTAGATCCAAAAATAGGAAGTTTGAAAAAGCCGACTTGAAACCTTGAAATACGGAATCATTAGTAACACTTCCAGTCCCTTAGTATGCAAAGCACTAAAGTTCCTATTTAAAGTTTTGTGATCTGCTTCGATTCATTATAGGCAACTATAGCAAAATACTGACCAAAAATTGGTGATAAACATCCAAAATGCTTGCCAAAATATCTGTCAAAATGCAAAAATATCGATTTTCGGTAATACTTTGACACTGTTGTGAACTTGCGCTGACGATATGGAGAGACAGTGGGGATTCTGACCCTTTGTACTAAAATAATCAACATACAGTACATTGGAAACATTTAAGAAGGACTGGGTATAAATCTATAGCTCCACGATAATGAAGCTCAATCAAGCCTTCGTGCAACCATTACTAGGGACAACCATAATACTGCATTGGAATTCCAAGCGTTGCAGATCCAAAGATCTATAGGATACTTACTGCATTGATTTGTATATATAGACGGGCTACCGAAATCCCACCGTGTTTTTCGGCGGAATTAGCAACCCTGCTGATTTGAAGTTCGGTGCGACGCGCGAAGCGCGAAGGCACCAGTATGGTCCTGCGAATATTCGATTATTCGAGTCGAAGTCGAGTCGATGTCTAAAGTCGAGTCGAATTCGAGTCGATTTTTATAACTCGAATATCTAATTTCGAATATGAAACAATAACATTTTGGTATTTCGATTGTTGGGCTGCATGGTCCAACAAATTTACGCGTCAAACTATGCTCCCACAACGTTCAATATAGAATTAACTTCTCGGCCCATTTGCCGATTTGTCTTCTATATTTACACTCCTAAATATCTGTGTCCATGTAGTGCAAGTTTAAATGTCGGGATTTGTCACGTGACGCCAGGGAACCGGTTGCGACATTGTGTTTATAGGATTAGGGAACCGATTGTAACATTCATCTATATCGGGTATACTTGTTGAGCCAGCCTATTCCAAACTAACATGTTATCTTGTCGTGTCAGGGGGTGGTCTTGTGGTCGGCAAAAAGTTTCAGGCTTCAAAGTCCGGGTGGGTAGATGGTTCCGAGCCCCGAAATACTGTTTTATTCCGGTTTCATGTATTTTTTGCCAAATGTCATCTTCGACAATTTATTACAGCTATGCACAGAAAATGTTGGTTCTGCGTATGTTATATGCCCAGATACAGTGTCTGGTGACAGATACTAGGGCGTGTCTAAGAATAATTATGATATTGTTATCCAAGGGCGATAATCAGTATAATGACTGGTGCACACTTAACTGCACGAGCGCGCTTTTTAACTGTGTTTTCGCGTCAGACCCCATCCACACATCACATAGCTGAATGCTTCCAGCGCCTATTTTAAACAAACGTAACGAGCTAAAATATATTATTTCAGTTATTAAAGGGACATCGTAATCGTGTTCGCCCCTTTCAATGCAGATATTAGGTTCTAATACATTATACGTCGTTGAAGCATCTATAATACCAGGAAACCGAATATGTCGCCACGCCGGCACACACATACAATACACCACGATGGAAGCACTGAGCTAAACGCTATTTATTAATTGCCAACATTCATGGATTTATTTATATTGCTATAATGTGAACAGGACTTCATATCGTGCTCCAAATAAACTTATTTCCAATCTGATACATATTTGTAGAAGCCATATATACATGATGTTAATGCCATTTGCTTTGGTTATGTTGACAAATATGCTAATCGCCTGTTAAACTGCGTATGAACTTCGAAAGTATGGTATGTTGAACGACATTTTGCATATATGTTTTAATAAAAACCAAAGCAACGACTTCTAATAAAGAGCGTTTATAATTAACAACACGTGAACAGACAGCCGGTTCAGAGGCCCCTGGGGAAAATTACTAAAATACCAATAAGGTTAACTGGTATAGTCTATATTGGTATTTTAGTAATTCCCCCAGTGGTATGTGGGCTGGTTCACAGTGATATGTTCTTTCGCGGATCCCGGTGTGCCCTCGCGGTCCGTATACTATATATATATACATAGTTTAAACATATTTATTTGTCTAATTTATGTAACATATTATATATGACACAAACATTGTATATACAGACAATGGGATTGGAGGACAAGTGCTGACTCACTTATGGGTACCCCCTCTCCCATATGTTATCACACTGAAAAATAAAATAATTAATAATGCTATATATCTTTTTTATTTCATAGTTAATAAACATGTGATGCAGATGTAATACATGTATAAGATCTGAGATTCGCGTGTGTGGGTTGTGATAATATACATAATAATAAAATAACACATATTATGTATTAGTATCTTGCCGATATATATACGGGGTACATATACAATATATTTTACAATCAAATTATAACATAATAATATAGAAAGGCAAATAAATAATAATTATTAATAATAATAATAATAGCTGACAAAAGCATTTATATAAACAAAACTGAGTATAAATCATTCACTATTATCCTCGATGTCAAAATGTTCGGACTAATTGTCTCAACATGATTATTGTCTACAGTGCGATTGGGTGATTTGAATCTCAAATGATGTCCAACTCTATGGAAATATATTTTGTTTTGTTACAGCAATTGGAAATGTATATATAGTCCGGTCTTGGCGGTTTACAGTTAGTAGCGGACACCCCGCCAATATTGCAACTACCGGCCACGTCCCTGCTATAGCTTACCAGTTTGTTATTAATTACTACCATTTCTGAAACACCCCTCCGTGCTAGCAAGATGTTATTCAGTTAAATGTGTTTATAATAATACACATGGACTAGATCCCAACCATATTTCGGACCAACTGCGGATCACAACGTAGGTCTTAACTTTAAGATTATCTTATGACACCTCACAGCAGTCGTAAAGTTAAGACCAAAGTTATGACCATCTTAAGTTAAGACCTTGTTCGTGAAACGCACTTATGACTGAAGTTTGAACTTATGACCATCTTAAGTCCCAACTATGTCATAAGTTGCCTTCATGAAACAGGCCCCTGAAGTTCAGAACGTATCGCTATCTAATCACCACTCACGTCGTGGTCAGCAGAGTGGTGTAACTCATTGCTTAGGACTGAGTGCGTATACTGCAAGAAATCAACCCGGGGTATACAGAGATTGATACAAAATTGCATGGCCGTACGGGCGCCCGAAATTTTGCGGTGTGGAGCTGAGAATATTAGCCCGAATAATTTTTCATGATTTAGTTTTTGTCGAATCACTGTGTTTGTAGAATATACAGTATATATACAGACAAAAAAGTAACAAAATGGTCCAAATTAGCTTAAAATATGTCAAATTCGGGCAGAAATGTGGAAATTATTGTAAATTGACACATTTTCCCACAAAATAACATTCAATTTGCCTGAATATTGCCCGAATTTGACCCCAAAAAATCTTAAATTTGCCCGAATATTGCCCGAATTATTGGAGATTCGGGCATTAAGGGGGATGCAGTCCCCCCCAAGCACCCCGGCCCATACGGCCATGCAAAATTGGGCGACCAAGTGCACAGAATGGGGTGGGTTTACACATTTAGATTCACAACAACGGCATCATGTGCCATCATCCATCCATTGGATAGTACATTTGAACTCCACATGCACAGTCTACATTCCAAACATCTGGAAATATCGTTCATAAATCTTAAATGTATGTTTTAATTGGTACTCAATCAAATATATAGATATATTCTAATCACCCGTTGGATATAAATCACACATAAATCGCATATTCGATATACATTTGTATGACGTCTGAAGAGTCCAGTTTCGGGGTCCAAGTTTCCAATTATTCTATGGGGTGGACCCTGGGGTGGTATCCGATATCCCATGTATTGTGTTTCCAATGGAAATCTATGATGGGGCACATTTCAAACAAATGCTCTCAGTGTTGGTGCATTGTGTATACAGTTGGATTTTTCGGACAGGAAGAATGAAGTAGAGTGGGTTGGGGTGCATTTGTAACTTCCCTTTATGTGCGCCAAGTTATGTAAATAAAAGTTCTTCTTGGTAACTATAGAGTTTGATCAGAAAGAATCGTCCCTTTCAGTGGGTGATTGTTGTGGACGAAATATGTGGTGGACACCCGGTAGGTCACGATGCGTATGCCCCTGTAGGCCTGTTTGTGTATAAAAGTTCTCGTCGATAATGACCGGTAAATCTGATCCGGTGAACGCAACTGAGCATATCTCAATTCCGATCACCCTGACGACAAGGACGCCTGCTAGCCAGTGCGGACAAACATAACTGTTGGACTTAATCCTTTGTAATAATATTATTTGGGACCCGGACACACGTACACATGACACAATCCATAATATTGTGATCGTCTGTCCGCGGCTTAAAGGGTGTTATATGCAAATCCGAATTAAAGTCATATTTTAAAAAAATGTCCATAAAAATTATTTCAATAGTGTATAATATAATATATAATCTCTCATTTTATGGCGTTTTATTTTTATTTGATGTTTGATTTATACTGTAAAACTGCTTTTCAAGTGAACTACCAATCATGATAAGGAAAACGTTCGGCTGACCCTTAAGGCCAATACGAAACAACGGTTGTCGCATAGTATATTCCATCCTCGGCGAATGTGTAAATCTCTCAAGTTAATTATATGAAATGTTTCATTAGGGTGGATACACACATGCATGTAATGTCTGTATGTAAAATACATGTATTTTACATGGCCACACCAATAATTGACAAAATTAATCACCTTCGCGCGAGAGGTCAATTTCACCAGTGAGTAGTTATAAGCCATTATCAAACAAACTGCCATCAAGAAATTTCAGGCCAGTCATAAACATGTCTTCTTTCATGGATGCCGAAATGAGTAATTCTTGTCTGATATATGTTGCTGTTTTTCACGAGTTATAATTCATTTCGAAAAGTGGATTAGAGCCGGTCGATTTTATACTTGATTTGTGTCTGTCATTTCTTGGAAACAGGGTCATCCAAAACAGAAATAAAATATGCAGAATTCTTTTATAGGATGATACCGGCTTGTTGAGATTTCTCTGATAATTTGAGAGCGAGCTCATATGATAACATTAATTCAATTGGGATTGCAAATATTCATTATAGCGCCAACAAATAATGCAGGTACAGCGTTGAAATTAAAAAGAGTGACACCCCCCCCCCATTTATATATATGTTTCTCAAGCCAAAGGTTGAACAAGCTCCTACCTGTCACAAGCTTGAATTATAACATTCTCTACCATAATCCATGATTGGGGGAGGGGATGGTTCTCGAAAGCTTCCAATAACTAAGGGAGTTAATTGAATGTATCAGCCGGGATTATCTGGGCAAGAATTACAATATAATGTTTTACTTAAATATTCCATAGTAGTAAATTTTGCGTATACATGTATAACTGTATAACACAAGAGATGAAAGGTGGCGTAGTTGGGAACTCGTAGCTAGGCAACCCTTTCGCCGAATGAAGACAAACAGCAACACCATGCATTCAAATTTAAAGCTGTATAATATGTTCATAATTATATGAATAGCATAAATTGCTGCATATTAGATTAATCACTCGTAGAAAACAGACACGACAGACATGACTTCGATATTTATAAAGTAGGGTGTCAGTACTCAGGGTGCTGTGTGCACACCCCCCCCCCCCCCCCGGTCGAGGAAATATGCAATGGTGAATTCGGTAGCTTCTGGGATAATTTTGCTCCCCGTGTATGTTGGGGGTCATAGCCCCCTGCGTTGTGGAAGAGGCCATCACTGGTATTAACATCAATAGAATACTGACAATGATTTAAACAGAACGTCGACCATTTCAGTTATCGCGCGAATAATTATTTTAAGCGGCCTGACGACTTCGTCCCAGTCAACGGCTCTTCATCGGTTCAGAGTTTAACTCACTGTGGTCAAACACAGTCGCAATGATTGGGTTGTCAGCGGACACATATTACACGGTGTGTGTGATCCATGTAAAACTCCAAATACACGATATTTACAGAGATTACATGCATGTGTGTATCCACCCTTAGCGGGCGTGCGAAAACGATGTATTAATAGTGCCTCACACAAGCAATGCCTTGAACACGCCCCCTGTGTATATTGCAGACGAATCCGAGAGCACCAATCGTACTTTATTCGATTAGCATAAGCGTAGTAATATGCAATTTGAATGTGACTGTTAACATGTTGCAAACTTAACAGGAAGTCATATGAGCGACGACCGTTGAACAAGGAAGAAGTGAGTTCGTTCCTCCTATCCGATATGGGGCTCATTTTCTCTTAATGGATGTTTTCTTATAGGATCTACGTGTAAGCGACCAAACAGTTGTATGATTGGCGCTGTGAAACTGGCTTCCCATTTCTGACAGACACTTTCATATTAACGGAATTAAAATTATGGCCATCATTCAATACATACCATTAAATGAATATCATTAAAAAGAATATCATTAAAAAGAACATCATTAAAAAGAATATCATTAAAAAGAATATCATTAAAAAGAATATCATTAAAATGAAAAGCATTAAAATATATATAATTTTAAACCTGGAGTTTCATTGCATTAATAATGACGTCAAATAACACAGCATTAAAATATAATGCACATAACCCCTTTGATAAATGATTTAATGCGATCGTTCTTAATATAGTATTAAATTTGCATTAAATTTCGGCATTAAAAATACTATCATTTTATTAGACTTTTAATGGATACATTAACGGTGAATTGATGGCAATTTAATACCATCAATTTTGTCTCATTTTGAAGAATTTTTAATGATATATTAATGATATATTCATGATTTTTTACAGGAAATTTGAGACATTTTTAACGATGTTTTAATGATATTATGTTAATGCCATATTGATGCCTGTTTAATGACAATTCCTCCAGTAGTGTATGAACAAATAATATTCGCACATTTCTCATTTTCGTTTGCTTTGTTTATGATTTAGTCTTGAAGAATCTCGGTTTTTGTTCTCTGGTTGCTGCTGTGCAGTACAGTAACAAGAGCCAGTCATCAATTAAAGCCGACGACACACTGACGGCATCACACTTAGTTTGATATTTTCGATTTAAATATTGGAGTGAAGGACGATAACGCGTCGCAAGTCAATCTCAACCAGAATAATTTCGCTGTTCGCCGTAACTTGCTGTGAAACACGGATAGAGCTTGGCACTCAGTGGAATTCCCAGGTCTAAACATATAGTTAGTTTCCAAGAAATACAAGACGAAATATGGCTTCGTTCAGTCAAAATTCAACATGGAGCCAACTGACAATACTGGACAACATATTGTTGTTCTATGTGGATCTGGTACTCATCGGCAAAATAATTGCGGTAAGGACCCTCGCATAGCTGTGACCGATTGGAGTTGTAGGCGCCAAACATTATTATTCTACATGTATTTTCTCCAATTTACACCAATATTGTAAGCATCGGTGATTAAACAGCGTCGAAGCGTCAAAACCACATGACTGTGTGGTGACGCTGTGGGGTCTTACTCGCAAGTTATTAGTCAGATTTAGCCAGGTGAACAGTCACTCTTGTCCCATTTCGAGGATCAATATTCAAACAAGTACAAACATAACAAACCGGAGCTCTGAAACTCAAAACATTGCAGCCAATGAGCGATACGTGTATCGCGAAAATACAGTTGCACGTATTTACGTCTTAATAACATGCAATGTACGCTATATTTATGATTGGTGTAAGAACAATATCTGTCCATTATATAATATTCTTTATGTTTATGGCAATTTTAGCGGATGTGACTATTTAACAGCTATACCCACAGCGAAAGTCGCATGTATCTTTAAAGCCGACGACACCATGGTTGCGTCTAGCACACCTAATTTGATATTTTCTATTTAAATATTGGAGTGAAGGACGATAATCCGTCGCAAGTCAATCTCAAACAGAATAATGTCGCATTTCGCCGTAACTTGCTGTGAAAACACGGATAGAGCTTGGCACACAGTGGATTTCCCTGTCTAAACATAGATTCAATTTCAAAGAAATACAACACGACATATGGCTTCGTTCAGTCAAAATTCAACATGGAACCAATTAACAATACTGGACAACATATAGTTATATATGTGGATCTGGTATTCATCGGCAAAATAACCGCCGCAATGGTCATCGCATAGCCGTGATCGTTTAACGTTGTAGGCGCCGAACATTATTATACATGTCTTTTCTCCAATTTACACGATTCTTGTCAACATCGGTGATTGAACAGCATGATAGGGTGGCGACGCTGTGGGAGCTTACTCGCAAGTTACAAGTCAAATTAAGCCAAGTGGTCATTCACTCTTGTCGCATTTCGAGGATCAATAATCAAACAAATACATAATAACAAATTGGAGCTCTGAAACTCAAAACATTGCAGCCAATGACCGATATCACTCTACCATAGTTAGCATGTACTGCCTTACTGACGTTCAGTTTGATGGCAACAGTTTATGTCAATGTAGTTAATATGGTACAGCTAGGTATGTCACTCGACGCTTTACACGCACAAATGAGTCTTGCTGGACGCGCATGCACGTTACATCTCGCGCCAATTGTCACAATACATACACACAGAAAGGCAGCATATATATTTTGCCATCCCAGGTGTAACTGCCATACGTGTGGTACAAGCCAATGTCTTTCCCCATTTTGGCATTGGTGATCTCTAAAGGCTGCAATGTTATACACTGAGAACATTCGGATAAATATGATTACCTTACGGTTATATCTCAAACATTTTGGATCATTTTGACTTACCAAAACCTTCCCGCAAGTCACTATGACTGAATCTAGCTTCAGTCAGTGTGACTAAGTTACACTTAGACTATTCATTGCTAAATATGATATACCCATGGAGTATATCGCAATTCTTTAAACAATATAATTGTACGAATATGGTGATAGGATATACTGGCATATATATACGAACTTCAGCCCACACAAATTGTAACACTATTTGGATAACAGACTTTAAGAGCGCGCCAAATTCGCAAATGGCAACTAACAAAACTAAAGTATGCAATGAAAACGGTTTTATTATTTTTTTCGTAAACTTTCATGATTGCAGATTGTAAACTGAGCGCATATCCTAGTTGGGTTCATAAGTTGGATAACGCAAATATGTTCTGTCAAACTCTCCAATTACCAGCCTTGAAAATTGTTGGTTTTATTTTTGTTTAAACCACTTTGTTACATAATTATAACGTATCTCTCACATTATGTGTTGCTATAGTAATATAGCATAGTTATTTACATTGGATATCGAGGACAACAATTTTCCTCCTCCAATTGATTTGAAATTGAGATGTTTTGAACATTCACGAATGGGGCGCATCCTTATACACAAACGTAGGTCTGTATAAATGCTCTTTTAATATTGTCGCAGAGTGGACACATGTATATATGAGTATACCTTTCGTATCTTAGCATATGATACTGTAACACATTGCCTCCTTAATTTCGTACGACAGACGTCTCGCAAATGAAACAACTAACATATATACATGTAGCACACAAACTGTGATATATATACCACTCAACAGAAGTATTAATTGGAACCGGCATTTTTTGAAGAATTGATTGAACGAGTTGCCTGCATGCTTTCAATTCGGTCTTTGAGTTGGTATATGTCCTCTGGAATTATCTACCGTTTTCTCAGTGATAGTGTACTCACATCGAATGTTTCTCTCCAAGCATCGGTGCTCCCCGACAATAAAGCCGCCGGTTGTTTAATAACTCCAGCGTTATTTACACAAACATCAATACCACCGAATTTGTCCTTGATGGCGGAAAACATCGCTAAAATCTGGGCTTCGTCTGTTAGGTCGCACCTCATGGCGTGAAGTTGACCCTTTTTGTCTTTCAGGCTCTCTGCCATCTCCTGCAAGACATCAGTGAGTATCTTTAGGGCTTTGTGGCCTACATTATTTTGGCCGAGTGTCAAAACGCGTGCCAGGAGTATGTCAACAAGGAGTCAAATGACATAAAGTTTGTCCATATATAGCAGCCATATTTTACAATCTTTGTCAACCGAAAGATACGTTTGGGTTGTTAAGTAATCGCTGCCGTTTTCCGAACTATAATAATTCAGATCACCGACGCCACGACATACTGTGACCTCTCGACCTATACGTATCTATATTTCTAGATAAAATCTAATAGAATGTTTGCCCGCCTGATAAAAAAAATCAAGGTATTGATAAAATTATTTATCCACCGCTCACTACGTCTATTGACTACATAAAGCCTGCCTAATAAACGTTACGTTTATTTCGTCAATGTACCTTTATTAGGTCAACTTAGCTTTATTAGGTTAGTGCTACTTTTATGACGTAATTTGATATGCAAATTGCGCAGGTAACTAGGGGCATCAACCGGTCTTAATGACGTCATTGTGATTTCACACCGTTTTTATCGTGTATAATTCACTAAAATAATTCGTAAAATGATATATGTTTTAGCTCTAAAACAGCTATAAATCCTCAGAACAAGGTCTGCTTATAATAAATGTAAAAATTCCAACGAACTATTTCGCTCTAAGCTGCACTCCCGTTTTCCCACGTCATGAATGCTAATTGGTTTGCCTGACCTAATAAATGTAATGGCGTCATCGAAGTAACGAATGTAAAACTGAGGAAAATGACAGATTTACCTCACAAACGGCAAGTTTTGTGCGATGGATAAATAAAATATCTAGCTAATGTCGTCGCTTAAACTGTTATGTCAGCTCGGGGATTTGGCAACTATTGGACTCGGCAGAGCCATGTCCAATTGTTCCTCCCCCGTGGCAATACAAAACTAATAATTAGTTTAACAAAACAATATTTTACTACATTTGGTCAAACTGGTGGAATAAAATGGTCATCAGTTGGATAATTGTCCAACCTGAGGAGGAGTATGAGGTGTGAAATTTCCAACACTATAGGAAAGCTTCAGTTGAGGCCTGTCTAGATGGTAGGATTTGTGATTTACTTGTATTGTACTTCAAAATTTTCTCACACCGGGCCGAACCATGGTCAGCCCGGTGTGTCCTGGTCTCTTGCCCATAGCCGTGTGCATATTTGTCTGGAGTTAGACAACTAGATGTTTGGATTTATGCAATTTTTCAGGTTAAAATATCTGAATGTTCTCATACCGGGAATATAGAAACATGCTTTATGAATATATAGGATATTAGGCATGAGATGCAAGGGGTGTGCAAATGGAATTATGCAGAACTTGTGTTTGGTCTGATTCTGATTCAAGGGGGGTGCAGTAGGAATGTTACAAGGTGGACACCCCCAACGGAGACCCTCTAGCCACGTCCCTGTATGTGGGTCGTTCAAAACATTACGGAGCAAACACACTTATTTTGTAACAAGGAGCAACTCTACAACGTAACATTTACAACTATTTTGGTCAGTCTTTGCCTAAGATTGGGTCATGCCACGGCGGTGGGTCAATCTCGTGTGGATATATTGTGTTGTGGCATAACTAAAAGCGAAGGTCACGTGATAACTGGGGGGGGGGTCATAAATTCACACACACTCCGTACGAGTTGGCGTATCCAGAGTATACGAGCTCATGGTGCTGACGATGGCGCGAAATGACTTACTTCAGCGGCGGTGATCGGAAACTTCTACACTACATGAACTGGGTCATGTCATGCCATGAATCTCTTCTCTTGCTATCGCGCGTAGAGACCATATTCCACCAGTGCAAGATCTTGGAACTTTTTGAAGTTTTGACAGGGAACCTTATAAAGTCGAAAAAATAACGCGGGGAACATATTTCTTAGTTGTTGTCTGTTCCTTAATAATGTATGTGAATGTGCCAACTCAAAATTGCATGATTTCTCTGACTTATGTGAGCTGATATCACAATTACCATCGAATTAATCACCCATGAGAAATTCCATAATTGAAATCGACGTAAAGCAAACTCGCTCACAACTTTACTTAAATCGTGAAATTTCGAGCTAGGACTGTCGCCTATATACAGTGAGGTACATTATTATGGAACACATCGTAACTAAGAGGTATATTCCCCGCGTTATTTTTTCGACTTTGAACGTTTCCTGTCAAAACTTCAAAAAGGTCCAAGGTTTGTACTGGTGGAATATGATCTCTATACGCGAGTTAGCAAGAATGATATATACATGCACCTACCTCTATTGATGTAATATTCCGGCTGCATGCGACCACAGTCATCCCTTCACATGTCAGTCTTCTGGCGATGGCGGCTCCGATGCCCGCCGAGGCACCCGTCACGAGAGCCACTCTTCCAGACCATCGTTCCATAACTGGCCCTCTGTGTGCAGTATGGGTCGGCAGAACCTTTACCGGCCAGATAGACCCCGGTGATACCTGGTATGTTCGTTGTGAAAAGAACCGCGACAGAGTCCACACTGTCACAATAGCAGCAAGCCGCTGAACAAACACATAGCACATGACCGCATGCATGCATGTACCTGGTATATTATACGGTGTACATGCAAACACGAGGTGCACATATTGACATTATTACAGCGCTGTCCTACATACATGTAGGTATTCATAGCAGAGGTAATATTATCAACTAATACATGGCTAGGTGTGTTATTGTATGATCAGTATTTGGCTTTGGGTCAGCGATTTATCTACTATTTGAACCTACGGCTGGTTGGGCTGCCACCGAATACGCGCACGATTAGATAGCGAAATATATACTTAATCGGGGTTCAACATTAGATAGCGATTGATATTCACACGGAATAACAGGTGACACGCGATGTTAGGATTACATTTCTGAGTTAAAGGCACGGGAGATCTTTGTTGTCGAAAATATTCACATTTGTGCCAATCACCGTAAACAGAAAAAACATTAAAACGCATACAGTTTCGTTCATATATACCATGACCATTGCGTACACAGCATGCTATCATAAAAACCTACTATATTTTACCTAAGCAAGAGCCTGATTGTGTTACAGAAGACAGCACAGTGTTACTGGCTAATCACACACAACTGATATAAACGCTCTTTATTAGTTCCGTATCAGGAATTCAGCAACAAAGAACGCTCTTTATGTTTACCATCATAATATAAACAAACACAACAATGGTCAAACATATGACCATAACATACTGTTTATGCAATATTTCTTATTTGTAACGGACAAAGTCTGTCTACATTTTAATATTCTTTCTGTTTGTGGCGGTTATTGACCGGTGGAAATATTTTCACAGCATACCCACCGCCAAGACCTCCCGTACCTTTAAAGGCGCGGAGGCCCTTTTAATATTAGTTTATAATTTAGAAATGTCAGTTACCAAATTTTGAACATGTCCTCAATAATATACTAATACCATAGTACAATGATAGTATAAATGTGATATTATCCACAAACAAACACTTTGTGAGAGCCGAGCGTTTGTTTATATACAGCATGTAAATAGTGAGCGATAAGCAAAACACTCAACACCGTGGCGATATTGTTAGGAGAGTGATTAACGGATGCCCGCTTCCTGTTAATGGCGGACACCAGACGCGATGTTTTCTTAGAGGAGAAAATTACTTAATTACATGGTTTATGAGAGAAGATCAAAGTTCTGGACAAGGACATTTTATGTACGAATAGTCACAGTGGCTAAACCGTACAAACATATAATCGGAAGTTGCTTTCGCAAAGACGACAAAATCTATTTTTAGAACATAAATACTACGGAATAATCAAAACAACACCATAAAAACAAGTTTTCAGACCGGATAGACGGTTTCCCCACAGCAATAAACATATGTATAAATGGTACATACATTTACACATTTGCCGATCGCAAGCGGGCTCCATTTGAGCGAAGGACTCTGTGTGTATAGATAAAAACGGCCTTTGATCACTTCAGAAATGTCATTTTAACACATATACAGCATATGTCGGAAATCAAACTATATCGCAACGGAAAGGCCGTTATGTGTGAAGATGTTATGAACATGTTATGTTCACGTTTCCTTTCATATTCTGATACCACGCATGTGGTTTTCTATGACGAACTCCCCGCAAAAATATACCGTGCAAACTTGCCAGCGTACGAACGCACCCTTCGGGTGAACATCACCAACGAGGACGCCAAGCACTGACAACAGAAACAAACCAAATATGTACAGATAAATTAATAGTTGCTTTTCTTACAAACCATTGCACGTGCTAAATTTTTCAATTTCTATTCACATTCTTTGGAGGTAGTAAATAATAAATGAGATACGCCAAATTCTTGTTCTTTATCAGTACTGCATGATATTTTCGGGGTAAACTTACTAAATTCATCGCGGATGTTCATCTAATTATGTCAATAGAGAGCAGTGATCATTGGCTGGATGCGACCATCCTCGCTCGCTTCTATCTACCGACTGCCGAAATCGTATTGTTCAGCGGGTGCCTTTGGAAATTTGATAATGATATTCCGCTCAAGTCTGCGCTCGAGGCGGATAATTCCCGGTTAATAATACGAGGCGGGGCACTCATTTAACCCATTGCCACAGCACAAGGTGTCAAACTAAATTTGTATGAAGGCAGCGAGAGTGAATTTGAAGCAGGGCGTCGTTTCTTCTGATAAATTGAATAAATTTACATACTACCTGAACTAATACCGGCGCACATTGTAATGTCAGGAATCCAATGGATATACAGTTACAACCAACACAGTTTAAACCAGAGATGGAATTTACAAGTTCACCTCAATTCGCATAATACCAAAAGGAGAAACAAATCCTTTGCAGAATATATCCGTATAATTGAACATTCACACGACCACGAGCACGACCATTGCACATTCACACGACCACGACCACGACCATTGAACATTCACACGACCACGATTCAATTCTAAGAGGCGCCGTGTCAGCATGCGATACATCGGAACTAACGTGACGACTCGAGCCATGTCTGCGATACACGGAACCATCGTGACGTCGCGATCCATTTCTGAGATGCATGGGAACCAGCGTGACGTCGCGAACCATTTATGAGATGCATGGGAATCATCGTGACGTCGCGATCCATTTATGAGATACATGGGAACGAGCGTGACGTAGCGAGCCATTTATGAGATACATGGGAACCAGCGTGACGTCGCGAGCCATTTCTGCAATACATCACAACTCGGGCCATTTCTGTGATACATCGGGAACTGAGTCAAAAAACTTTCTTCTGACTAAAGCGGTTTATGAACAACAAATGCGCAAGATCAAATCACTTTCCATCTTTAAATCTCTCCAAAATATCGGACAAAATATCGGACTAAACATTCAAACAGGTGGGAAGCTTTATCACTCAAATATTGTAGACAAACTTAAAGCTTCCTTGAAATGTAAACATGAGAAAGAATTCAAACGTTCGATATTCGACGATGCTCGGAAAAACGGTGATAATAAACTAAGAACATATCGACTATTTAAATCTGAATATGTCATAGAACCATACCTTTATGGTACTCATAACGCGGAAGACAGAATGCGTTTCACAAAACTTAGAATTAGTGACCACCAACTGTCCATTGGGAAAGGCCGCCACCATCAACCGAAAATAGATGTAAATGATAGGAAATGCATATATTGCCCTCCACTCCCAATAAAGGTTGAACATGAACTACATGTAATCATGGAATGCCCATTATATTCAGATTTAAGGGATAAACTATTTTTGCTAATGAAACAATATTGTGACAACTTCGATTCATTGGATGAAAACGGTAAATTCATTAAAATTATGACAAACGAGAACGGAAACTGTGGAAAGATCTGCATAGTGATCCGTCAATACTTCGACAAGCGAACAATATTTTTACAAAATAAAAGTTCGTGATAATTCATATATACATTTCAGGTTTTATACTCTTTTTGTTATATATCATATAATCATTGTATTCATACTGCCTATGTTACGGGTGTTTCGTGCATTAACATTATCTTATCGGGAACAGAATGACGACACGAACCATGTCTGAAACACATCGGAACCACGTGACGCCACGGGCCATGCCTGCGATACATCCGAACCAACGTGACGTCACGAACCATGTCTGCGACACTTCCGAACCAGCGTGACGACTCGAGCCATGTCTGCGATACATGTTCTTGTTCATTAAACAAAGGAAGGGGGTTGCACGTTGCACTTGATTTATTACTGCTGTGATTTCCTTCTCTGCAATGTCATTAACTATTATTCCTTGCTTCGGTTGTTGGTACGGACCTATGTGTACAATTTAGTTACCACCCCCTTTTCACAACCTTAACCACGACAGTACAGTCATAATGCATAACATTTACACGAAATGGTGTCTTCACGATATTATTTATAAACACAACTCCCCCCTTATTATCTCCTTACCACCACGTGAACGCGCCTCGTTGTTATAATAATTAATTTCGCGGTGGACACATCCATTTTGGTTCCCATTTACGATATTTTTTTTACAAATTTATGAATACTCCTTAATGGTGTGGTGTCAATCACGCATGCTCAAGTAATAACGCTCTTTAAAAGAGCTCACACTAACTTAATGGAATGGCCGCAGCTCGGAATCATTCACCATAATCAATCTTGGAATTAATTTATAATATCCACATCCCAACAGTACAGTTGGTTAAATAATAAGAAATTGTTTTCTGAAATAGACAACTCATCCGATATATATCTCTTTAAAAAAATTCTGCACGCGCTAACTTGTGACGTCACTGGTAAGTACGTCATACCGGAGCGCGTGGTTGTGACGTGTTTCTGTAACGTCTGGTACTTCAGAACAGCGACAGCTATCTTGGGTAAGGCTGCACATTTGTATTCAGTACCATAACTTGTTCCAAAAATCGGGCATATATGCCGCACGGACAATCATATACATTTAATACGGAAGGTACCACATATAATAACTCTGACCTACATTCTTATAAAAAGGTAACATAGCTTTTCAGTTATAACTTATAGCATACATTATCGCATGAAATTGATTTTATAAATATAAACACAACTCCCACATCGTATGAGTTCCCTACCACCACGTGAACGCGCCTCGTTCATCGCACGAATCTCGTGTTAATATATCGTGTAAAATCTAAACAACGGACCCGTGATTACCGGTAAGAGAGACTCTCGTTTGCGCGGGTTTTTTTAAATCTAATTTGACGTCATGTATTTTGATGGAGAGGGAAATTTGGCCACATTTTTCCAGCTGGAGGTATAGATCGGTAATTTGGTCGAGCGTTAAGGGCCGAAACCTATAACCCAAACAGGCTGTATTTGATGTCTGTTAACCCAGAGTAACGCTCTTGACAACTCCTTGCTGGGTTAGTTTTTTCGATCCTAACTTTATAAATGCTATCTTTTGGACATGGTCTTAGTAAACTTTTTCCAAAATGGGTTAATTATATTTCCTCTAAAACCATCAGGATATACCGATAGTCAAACACTGCATAACAATAAACATATACATAAACATACCACTAGAAAAGGGTTGTCATTTATATATGACAGTGATATAACTGTTGCTGTATGTATGCATATAATCATATATGGAAACCATTTAACTCTATCCATATATTTATGAAATTACTAACAATATTCATCCTATGGGCAACGATAACCTTTAACGACATTTATGAGTAACCGCTCGTCCAATGAGAAACGATAACCTTCACCTATAGTGGCCCAAATTATGCATATAACTAAATAGCGTTTTTTTGTTATACATATTGTAAACCCCAACAGTCCAGCTCCATGTGTTGCCATTTAGTCGGTCCGGCCGTCCGTCTGTTTGCGTGTGGTTTCCGCGGGGGATCTTGTTTGTGGGCAGAGGCGGACTGGCCGATCGGGAGACCGGGAAATTTCCCGATGGGCCGGAGGCCGGAAAAATCCTGATTCCACGTGATTTTCTATCAAGAGGAAATCCGAGGGTTTTTTTACGGTTTGTGGGGGGGGGGGGGTATATGTGGTTGGGCCGCCCAACCACAACTTGGGCCGCAAATGAAACCGACGTGGGCCGCCACATGTGTTGCTTATCCAATAAGATGGCACTTTTCTCTCATAAATTCATGAAGTGAATTCCATTTTACGACGGCGTCTGAGATTGTGCCGATTGTAACCATATTTGGAACTGTCACTAAACAAGAATATATTGATTCGGAAATTATTCCACATGTAAAATGTTTAACTTTGGATAATGTGTACTGCCAATATATATATATATATATATATATATATATATATATATATAAATATATATCACCCGAGAAGCGGAAAACAAGCGAGGAAAGACAGAAGGGGGGGGGCAGAGGCGGACTGGCCGATCGGGAGACCGGGAATATCCGGACGTGGGCCGCCACATGTGTTGTTTAACCAGCCGAATTGGCTAATCGTAATTTTGTCATTAAATGAACTTGTCAGCATAAATATAACACGTAAAGACCCCGTTAATCTCGAGATTTTAATGGTAACTCCCAGCTGTAAATCCCAAAAAAATTCTAACGCACCCCTCCCGGACCCTCCCCCAATTGAAATTTACAACAAAATAGGAATGCTTCAGTTGATGCCAGTCCAGATGCTAGGATTCGCGATTTTCTTGTACAGTTTTCAAAATTGTCTCACCCCGGGCCAAACAACCATGGACAGTCCGGTGTGTCCTGGTCTCTTGTCCGTATCCGTGTGCATTTGTCTGGCGTTAGACCGCTAGATGTTAGAATTTATGCAATTTTTCAGGTAAAAATATCTGAATGGTCTCATACCGGGAATATATAGAACCATGGTTTATGAATATATAGGATAATAGGCCAGAGGTGCAAATGGAATTATGCAAAAACATGTATTTTTGGTCTGCATCTGATTCAAAGGGGGGGGGGGTGTAAATGGAATTATGCAAAAATATGTACATTTGTATTTGTTCTGATTCAATGGTGGGGGGGGGGTGCAGTTGGAATTTCACAAGGTGGACTGTGGACACCTCCCGAACAGATGGGCCGATATTATATTAATTTCCCGGGCCGGTTTTTTTGGCCCAGTCCGCCTCTGTTTGTGGGCCCAGGACGCTGTGGCATCACCATTGCTCATTCTGAATATAGGCACCATAAAACAAACTTGACTACCTGTTACTAATCTTACAAACTTACTACCTGTTACTACTATTTGTAAACTAGACATTTCTATCCCTTATTAAACTATAAATTTTATAAACTTTTCTACCTGTTACTTATTTTAGAAACTTGACTACCTGTTATTAATTTTACAAACCCAATAAGTTTGTATTACTATCTGTGGACTTTGCTACCTTTTATTAATATAATATATTAACGATTTATTATTTTGTGTTAGTGTCACGTCCGGGTGGTGATTTCCGGGTTTGCTGTGGACTATATTATACAACTCCTCTACATATAATAGTAATCTATTCCGTGCATATTAATTACTGCACGATTATATGTTATTTAATAATATAAATATATATAAAAGATTACATTGCAATGGTGGCTGACAATCCTTGTGTCATAGATACACCACAAACTGATTTGTGTTGGGGGACCAGATACGGAATTATGGTTTGTAGTCGTGCGCCTTGCTGGTTGAACAACCGAGGCCGCCTCCGTGTGAATATAATGCGCCTTGCTGGCTGGTGCGCCGGGCCCCCTCCATAAAATTGTATGCGACTACTAATCGAATCACCCTATAACCAGCTACGTCTGGGACTGACCTCCGCGGTAAAGACGAACAGCTTGGAACCATAAACCGTTAGTACGTTTCTGATATGATAAAGATATAGAGCGTTTATGTTAGTTATGTTCGTAAACAGGAATAACAGGTGGAACATTGTATGGTTTTAGAAAATATAAAGGTAGTAGAAGGTAACTAATGTATTTATCGACATAAATATCGTATCCATGCTTCCAAAGTATACATAGACATCATTACCCGTTTACGATTTAGATGTTAATCATATATACTAACATACTCATATGGTCAGATTTTACACCTACGTACATTCACCTGTGCATATGTTAAACTTATATACAATGGTACTAATGCGATTCAGATGTCACATCTATACAATCATACCCACGTGGCCAGTTGTTACACCTATATAAACCTATACTCACAGTGTCAGATGCTACACCTATATATAATCATACTCACACGGCCAGATGCTACACATATATACAACTAAACTCACGCCAGGTGATACACCTATATATAATAATACTCACATGGTCTGACATTACATTTATATACAATAATACTCACCTTGCCATATGTTTTACATATATGCAATTATACTCACGTGATTCATGGTAATATGTCAATTGTTAAACATACATGTACATCACAACTCGGGCCATTTCTGTGATACATCGGGAACTGTGTCAAAAAACTTTCTTCTGACTAAAGCGGTTTATGAACAACAAATGCGCAAGGTCAAATCACTTTCCATCTTTAAATCTCTCCAAAATATCGGACAAAATATCGGACTAAACATTCAAACAGTTGGGAAGCTTTATCACTCAAATATTGTAGACAAACTTAAAGCTTCCTTGAAATGTAAACATGAAAAAGAATTCAAACGTTCGATATTCGACGATGCTCGGAAAAACGGTGATAATAAACTAAGAACATATCGACTATTTAAATCTGAATATGTCATAGAACCATACCTTTATGGTACTCATAACGCGGAAGACAGAATGCGTTTCACAAAACTTAGAATTAGTGACCACCAACTGTCCATTGAGAAAGGCCGCCACCATCAACCGAAAATAGATGTAAATGATAGGAAATGCATATATTGCCCTCCACTCCCAATAAAGGTTGAACATGAACTACATGTAATTGTGGAAAGTCCATTATATTCAGATTTAAGGGATAAATTATTTTTGCTAATGAAACAATATTGTGACAACTTCGATTCATTGGATGAAAACAGTAAATTCATTAAAATTATGACAAACGAGAACGGAAACTGTGGAAAGATCTGCAAAGTGATCCGACAATACTTCGACAAGCGAACAATATTTTTACAAAATAAAAGTTCGTGATAATTCATATATACATTTTAGGTTTTATACTCTTTTTGTTATATATCATATAATCATTGTATGCATACTGCCTATGTTACGGGTGTTTCATGCATTAAAATTATCTTATCGGGAACAGAATGACGACACGAACCATGTCTGAAACACATCGGAACCACGTGACGTCACGGGCCATGCCTGCGATACATCGGACCCAACGTGACGTCACGCACCATGTCTGCGACACTTCCGAACCAGCGTGACGACTCGAGCCGTGTCTGCGATACATGTTCTTGTCCATTAAACAAAGGAAGGGGGTTGCACGTTGCACTTGATTTATTACTGCTGTGATTTCCTTCTCTGCAAAGTCATTAACTATTATTCCTTGCTTCGGTTGTTGGTACGGACCTATGTGTACAATTTAGTTACCACCCCCTTTTCACAACCTTAACCACGACAGTACAGTCATAATGCATAACATTTACACGAAATGGTGTCTTCACGATATTATTTATAAACACAACTCCCCCCTTATTATCTCCTTACCACCACGTGAACGCGCCTCGTTGTTATAATCATTAATTTCGCGGTGGACACATCCATTTTGGTTCCCATTTACGATATTTTTTTTACAAATTTATGAATACTCCTTAATGGTGTGGTGTCAATCACGCATGCTCAAGTAATAACGCTCTTTAAAAGAGCTCACACTAACTTAATGGAATGGCCGCAGCTCGGAATCATTCACCATAATCAATCTTGGAATTAATTTATAATATCCACATCCCAACAGTACAGTTGGTTAAATAATAAGAAATTGTTTTCTGAAATAGACAACTCATCCGATATATATCTCTTTAAAAAATTTCTGCACGCGCCTAACTTGTGACGTCACTGGTAAGTACGTCATACCGGAGCGCGTGGTTGTGACGTGTTTCTGTAACGTCTGGTACTTCAGAACAGCGACAGCTATCTTGGGTAAGGCTGCACATTTGTATTCAGTACCATAACTTGTTCCAAAAATCGGGCATATATGCCGCACGGACAATCATATACATTTAATACGGAAGGTACCACATATAATAACTCTGACCTACATTCTTATAAAAAGGTAACATAGCTTTTCAGTTATAACTTATAGCATACATTATCGCATGAAATTGATTTTATAAATATAAACACAACTCCCACATCGTATGAGTTCCCTACCACCACGTGAACGCGCCTCGTGCATCGCACGAATCTCGTGTTAATATATCGTGTAAAATCTAAACAACGGACCCGTGATTACCGGTAAGAGAGACTCTCGTTTGCGCGGGTTTTTTTTAATCTAATTTGACGTCATGTATTTTGATGGAGAGGGAAATTTGGCCACATTTTTCCAGCTGGAGGTATAGATCGGTAATTTGGTCGAGCGTTAAGGGCCGAAACCTATAACCCAAACAGGCTGTATTTGATGTCTGTTAACCCAGAGTAACGCTCTTGACAACTCCTTGCTGGGTTAGTTTTTTCGATCCTAACTTTATAAATGCTATCTTTTGGACATGGTCTTAGTAAACTTTTTCCAAAATGGGTTAATTATATTTCCTCTAAAACCATCAGGATATACCGATAGTCAAACACTGCATAACAATAAACATATACATAAACATACCACTAGAAAAAGGTTGTCATTTATATATGACAGTGATATAACTGTTGCTGTATGTATGCATATAATCATATATGGAAACCATTTAACTCTATCCATATATTTATGAAATTACTAACAATATTCATCCTATGGGCAACGATAACCTTTAACGACATTTATGAGTAACCGCTCGTCCAATGAGAAACGATAACCTTCACCTATAGTGGCCCAAATTATGCATATAACTAAATAGCGTTTTTTTGTTATACATATTGTAAACCCCAACAGTCCAGCTCCCTGTGTTGCCATTTAGTCGGTCCGGCCGTCCGTCTGTTTGCGTGTGGTTTCCGCGGGGGATCTTGTTTGTGGGCAGAGGCGGACTGGCCGATCGGGAGACCGGGAAATTTCCCGATGGGCCGGAGGCCGGAAAAATCCTGATTCCACGTGATTTTCTATCAAGAGGAAATCCGAGGGTTTTTTTACGGTTTGTGGGGGGGGGGGGGGGGTATATGTGGTTGGGCCGCCCAACCACAACTTGGGCCGCAAATGAAACCGACGTGGGCCGCCACATGTGTTGTTTATCCAATAAGATGGCACTTTTCTCTCATAAATTCATGAAGTGAATTCCATTTTACGACGGCGTCTGAGATTGTGCCGATTGTAACCATATTTGGAACTGTCACTAAACAAGAATATATTGATTCGGAAATTATTCCACATGTAAAATGTTTAACTTTGGATAATGTGTACTGCCAATATATATATATATATATATATATATATATATATATATATATATATATATAAATATATATCACCCGAGAAGCGGAAAACAAGCGAGGAAAGACAGAAGGGGGGGGGGCAGAGGCGGACTGGCCGATCGGGAGACCGGGAATATCCGGACGTGGGCCGCCACATGTGTTGTTTAACCAGCCGAATTGGCTAATCGTAATTTTGTCATTAAATGAACTTGTCAGCATAAATATAACACGTAAAGACCCCGTTAATCTCGAGATTTTAATGGTAACTCCCAGCTGTAAATCCCAAAAAAATTCTAACGCACCCCTCCCGGACCCTCCCCCAATTGAAATTTACAACAAAATAGGAATGCTTCAGTTGATGCCAGTCCAGATGCTAGGATTCGCGATTTTCTTGTACAGTTTTCAAAATTGTCTCACCCCGGGCCAAACAACCATGGACAGTCCGGCGTGTCCTGGTCTCTTGTCCGTATCCGTGTGCATTTGTCTGGCGTTAGACCGCTAGATGTTAGAATTTATGCAATTTTTCAGGTAAAAATATCTGAATGGTCTCATACCGGGAATATATAGAACCATGGTTTATGAATATATAGGATAATAGGCCAGAGGTGCAAATGGAATTATGCAAAAACATGTATTTTTGGTCTGCATCTGATTCAAGGGGGGGGGGGTGTAAATGGAATTATGCAAAAATATGTACATTTGTATTTGTTCTGATTCAATGGTGGGGGGGGGGGGGGTGCAGTTGGAATTTCACAAGGTGGACTGTGGACACCTCCCGAACAGATGGGCCGATATTATATTAATTTCCCGGGGCGGTTTTTTTGGCCCAGTCCGCCTCTGTTTGTGGGCCCAGGACGCTGTGGCATCACCATTGCTCATTCTGAATATAGGCACCATAAAACAAACTTGACTACCTGTTACTAATCTCACAAACTTACTACCTGTTACTACTATTTGTAAACTAGACATTTCTATCCCTTATTAAACTATAAATTTTATAAACTTTTCTACCTGTTACTTATTTTAGAAACTTGACTACCTGTTATTAATTTTACAAACCCAATAAGTTTGTATTACTATCTGTGGACTTTGCTACCTTTTATTAATATAATATATTAACGATTTATTATTTTGTGTTAGTGTCACGTCCGGGTGGTGATTTCCGGGTTTGCTGTGGACTATATTATACAACTCCTCTACATATAATAGTAATCTATTCCGTGCATATTAATTACTGCACGATTATATGTTATTTAATAATATAAATATATATAAAAGATTACATTGCAATGGTGGCTGACAATCCTTGTGTCATAGATACACCACAAACTGATTTGTGTTGGGGGACCAGATACGGAATTATGGTTTGTAGTCGTGCGCCTTGCTGGTTGAACAACCGAGGCCGCCTCCGTGTGAATATAATGCGCCTTGCTGGCTGGTGCGCCGGGCCCCCTCCATAAAATTGTATGCGACTACTAATCGAATCACCCGGGTCCCTTACATGGGAATATCACGCATCTTGCTTGCTGAGGCACCGGGGTCTAATCCATGGGAGGGTCATACGCCTTGATGGCTGGCGCATCGGGGTTTCCGCTATGGGAGTGTCGTGAGCCGTGCTGGCTGGGTCATTGAGGTCCCCTCAGTGGGAGTGTCATGTGCCTTACTAACTGAGTCATCGGGACGGGAACTTAAAATATTGCCAAGCATAGTGTGTACAGAGGAGACATTGCAACATAGCCCGTGTATTTTGTGTCCAGCAGTATTGCGTGAACGATTCTTGTGACAAATATGTTTTAAGCCGTTTTTTGCTCTTCTCCTTATTTGACTTTCTAAAAGGCCTTTGGTCTACCTGCCGGTGCATCACTCTGACTCGTTTTTGTCATTCTGGTGTGCCAAGTTTGGGGTTCACTTCGTTTCGGCAACGTGCTACCTGTCAGACACCCACTTACCAATAATGGTTACACATAAAAATCAAACAAAACAAAACAAAGGAAGGGATTGCACGTTGCACTGAAGTGTTGTTCAGCATATTCATGTTATTTCTACATTTATAAAATTTTGCATCTTCTGCGTGAATAAACGTTAAACATTAGATTTTGAACATGATCGCTTTGCTTTTTTCGTAACCAAATTAAGGTGATCAACTACCCGATGCACCCTTTTTCAATGAACACATTATATAGAGAGTGAATACCCGAGGTTTAGATAACCATATACATCAGTTATATGACACGCTGTTGTGTTTTTTCTGTGGCGGGAAAAATTATGAAAATGTTATGTAAACTATCTGTTGATAACTCCACCTAATTTTACAATAAACTGAACAAAAATTCAATGTGACTAACTTAGGGTCAGGCATTTGGGGTAACTTTGCCTAACCCACACCTTTCAGCGAGTCATTATGACTAACGCTGGTGCTAGTTATAGTTACTATGTTACACAATGAATAACTCTAATTGCAACACTGTCTTGAATTATATTTAATGTTCATTGCTAAATATTCAATTTCCATTTGATCGCAGTTCTTTAGATTTATAATTGAACGAATGTGATGGGAGGATATAATGGCATAAATATAATAAATTTTCTCCTACGCCAAAGCATACACTATTATGATAATAAGGTTATTATGCCATGCTACCACAGGTATCTCGGAAAAATGCACTAGTTAAACACACCAATACCACAAAACTAGTGTTATACCTCTCAACAGACCAGTACTGCAATTTGTGTTTCAGAGAATGGATTGAAAGATTCTCCTGCTTTCAATTCTGTCTCTGATTCTGGATAATATATCATCTGGTTGAGTATTGCAATTATTTGCAGAGTTGATCATTATGACTCAAATCTGGCCATTTGGCTAACAGAAAAAAAACTAAAACAATTTAGTCTAATGGTCTAATTAACCGTTTAAACTAACCATTCCTTAGTCGTTATGACTACTATTCCACCTTAGTCAGTATGACTAAGTTAAGTTAGTCAACATGTGGCCAACAGTTTACTAACATAAGTTAGTCAATTTGACTAACTTTTTTTTCTTCAGAGTAGCTGCAGGCACAAATAATGTGTATCATCGAACAGTGCGCTATATGCCGAAAGTACCAAACCGGTATACTACCTTCCTTTATATATAAGAAGCAGATAACAGTATGTCTGCGATATTAATGGGTTTCTGTGTGAGAGTCATGGGAGTTTCCACCATTACAACATGGCAAGAAACTACAGTGTAATAATTTGACAAGTGTGCGGACACTGGAATATTATGCAGCCGACGTCGTGATCTAGAGATACTGAAGTGAATATTAATCGATTAAAACAATATATAGGGAGGTACATCCCAGCGCCGAAAATGATCTGTCCAATATCGAAAAAGCATAACAAGATTAGAAGCCAGGTTCTATTGTCAAGATCGGAATTTCACCGAGGATCAAATGGCATTTTCCGTCATACAATTGTTAAATACGGAACAGTTTTGACATTATGCGAACAACCATTAGGTCTAACATGACAAACTTACGTGCAAAATATCGATAAAAAGCTGCTATTTTTTAAATTCTCGTGCTGCCAACATTAATTTGTCGTCGGTACGGATTCTGCAACGTTCGGTTCATTGAGGTGTCCGCTTATCCACTGTGATAAAGAGCGTTCCTACTACTGAACATGTCTGCTGGTCGTTTTCTATGTGTTACGTTTGCCCGATAAGCGGACTATTGACGTAATACATTCTGAAATAATTGGTGTCGAATCGGACCGCGGATCTTTAAAAAAATATATATTATATTCACTTTCAGTATTCAGATCAACATTATACTATGGTATGTAAATGCATAAACGAATCAGTCTCAACTCATTTAAAACATTGTATAAGTATGCTAGTCGAATACAAACATTATAGTCCATGTCCCCAAATTAGAAGTAAAGGGAATAAAGAAAACGACAGTATAACCATACATGTCCCAAGATACAAAAAGGGAAATAAGTAGCGCAACTATGGGTAGTAATAAAAGATAATTGAATATCAAAAGTATTATTGACTCATAGAACATTATATATAAACCTTTATTTTTCAATATGACGATGTCAAAATTAAATTAGAAGGGAACTAAAGAAGCTGCCATGGCACTGACTATAAGTTTGCAATCTAGTTTGTCAATGGAATCTACGTAATACTATTTAAAGAAGATCAACCGGGTATGAATTGATTATGAAAATGTGATATACCACCCGCACTGTTATTCATAACATAATTGACAGCGAGTTATAATAAACCTGTCAACGACAAGTTCGTTTTCACATTTTGGGAGAGGACTTACAACACATCAAAAACAGGCCTGCTGTCTCACCCCATTCCAATCACCCATAATCAATCATTGGCATTTTGTTAAAATATTAATATTTTGTTTTATTGTGAATAAATATTGTTTAAACCAAGTTCATATCCAAGGAAGTGCAGCGTGAATGAATTCGGTTGTGACAACGAATTATAGTTTATACATATAATAACTGAAACAAATTGTGCACGTATGATTGCAATAAGGCGGATTGGTTATCATGTATGGATATTACACTATATCTTCTGCAATTCCGGTAATGAGATGACTTGCAGAATTCGACTGGTCAATACGTCGTCCGGCGTTGATGTTCTTTTGACGTTCCCATGCATTATAATCACATCTTTTCCACTGGCCGGATGAGAATATCGTGTACCTGCAGGAGATATCCCAACACGAATTAGACCCTATAACCAGCTACGTCTGGGACTGACCTCCACGGTAAAGACGAACAGCTTGGAACCATAAAGCGTTAGTACGTTTCTGATATGATAAAGATATAGAGCGTTTATGTTAGTTATGTTCGTAAACAGGAATAACAGGTGGAACATTGTATGGTTTTAGAAAATATAAAGGTAGTAGAAGGTAACTAATGTATTTATCGACATAAATATCGTATCCATGCTTCCAAAGTATACATAGACATCATTACCCGTTTACGATTTAGATGTTAATCATATATACTAACATACTCATATGGTCAGATTTTACACCTACGTACATTCACCTGTGCATATGTTAAACTTATATACAATGGTACTAATGCGATTCAGATGTCACATCTATACAATCATACCCACGTGGCCAGATGTTACACCTATATACAACTATACTCACAGTGTCAGATGTTACACCTATATACAATCATACTCACATGGCCAGATGTAACACCTGTATACAACTACACCACGCCAGATGATACACATATATATAATAATACTCACATGGTCTGACATTACATTTATATACAATAACACTCACCTTGCCATATGTTTTACATATATGCAATTATTCTCACGTGATTCATGGTAATATGTTAATTGTTACACATATATACAATCATTATCACCTGTTCAGATGTTACACCAATATTCAATCATTCTCACCTGTTAAGATGTTACACGCATATACAATCATTATCACCTGGTAAGATGTTACACCTATATACAATCATTCTCTCCTGGTAAAATGTTACACCCGTATACAATCATTCTCAGCTGGTCAAATGTTACACCCATATACAATCGTTCTCGTGCACCTTGTAAGATGCTACACCTATACATTTACAAATGCCATCTGTCACACTCCGTGTTACAATAAATCATGTTCGTTGATTAGTCAACTGCCAAGAGGGTCACCAGTTTTATATACTGATAAAACACCCACCGTAACCCGTACTTGACGTCACAAATTGTTGACCTTATCACTAAAATCATTCAACAGAATAATTGGGATTGTTTTAAAAGTTCACCTGGATTGCATTGCAGCCAGTTATTCATGTCGACCACGTGGTCGTTACTAACTACTTGGTGTAGCGGTCGCACATATCATCGAACTCGCCGTTGTCTTTCAACACACCGAACTAAATATCGGTTATTGACAGTGCATGGGAGCAAAACAGACGTATGATTACAATAAACACATAGTTGTTTTCTTATGCACTTCTCATATCAATGTCATATTTTCCCTAACAGTTCCAATTCCTCGCCCGTGGCATAACGTGAGCAGACAATGAAATCGATCGATAATTCACAGGTGTAACTCAGGCTAATATTGTGCTGACTTACAGTTCTGCGCGGGCTCGACTCAAGTTCTAGACCGATTTCGTGAAAATAAATAAGAACACTTTCACTTTTTGAATGGAATAAATACTCAAAAAGCTTCGCAATTTACAAAATATGCCCCAACGACCTTAGCGCTGTATCCCTCACCAACACACACATTCACATCTTAAATACAATCACACTCAGATATTACCCCTATATACGATTATACTCTCGCGACTCAGATGCTACAACTCTATATAATTATACTCACCTGAACATGGGGTGGAGCCGACAGAGAATATATGAGAGCATCAGCGATGTCGTCTGACTGTAGAGCCTACAACGAGATGGGGTATGACAGGAAAACATAAACAACCCTGACTTATACATGGTAATACAAGGGGTCCTGCTAATATCATATGATGCTGGCAGATCCCGCTGATTTAGCTATGCTGTTGGGGAGGCAATATACATGCCGGTATGTAAAGAATACCATTATTTTGTTTATAGACTGTCATTTTAGATATATTTGGCTAATCCGACGATTCTTAAAGAAAAACCATTATCAGTATAAAACATCCAATAACTTTATATATAATTTAAAATAATATACTATATCAATGCCAGCGGTGCTCTCCGCAACGCGACCAGGATCAAGATCACCACACCTGTCGACTTGAACCAAACAAGCAGATCATCCAGTATTCAAAATAGTTATAGAATGTGTCATAATTATATATACTGACTTCCTCCAAAACCAAGACAAAGACCACCACAATTATAATTTGAGACATTTATCGTTCTTTGTATTAACATCATCACTTCCCCCACCAATAGCCTAAGCGACATCAGCAGGACCAACACACACATTAAAACAATTAGTAGGACCATTTAACCAGGGGTGCCAATGACAAAATAATGACTATCCGTGGTCAGCAATTAACTCACATTGCGCAATTTATAAACAAATCTATGAAAAAGACCCACATTAGTGTTTAAAACGCGATATATCCAGGAATAATGATAACGCTAATGTCTCCGTGCTGTCGAATATAGTTGGTGAATGACAGTTATCGCTGGTCAAATCTCGTCGTCATATGTGTACCAAAAAAAGAAGATGCATGCATCAGATCGCCCATGGATTATTTTACAAACATTAGTCATGTACATTGGGAAATGTTATAAATTTAATATTATAACTTCAAATATACGCATCAGAACGACATGTCTGGTGTACACACGACCAAGCACATTGTGCATACATGGCCACATTACCCCTTGATATGAAGATTGATCGTGCATGTACAATCCGATAATTACCTGCTCATAAGTGTTGGCTACATGTAGATGGTTTGCCGATAGATTCAATTCGTGACATCCAATATGCAGACGGACAGATGCGAGCTGTGACGTATTAGCTTATATATTTGTCACCACATATATACTTATGCAATTTGAGATATATCAAATCAGAAGATACTGCGTATATAATCAAATGCAATAAAAGTATGTATACCCACCGTAGCACGCCGCTGTGACCAGCCATGAGATCATGCACATGAAATGTTCAAACCGACCCGATAGTATTGCATGCGATATAAGTATACGTATACCACAACGCCCTGTGCCACGCCTATGTGGAGATGTGATCAGCATTGTTGACATACACACGAAATAATAAAATAGACCAAACAGTGTCCCATTCCATATAAGTACGCACACCCAAGCACCATGTCGCTACATGGGACATATTGTGACATGTGAAAACATGCACATGAAATGTGAAAACATACATGTCCCATCAAATATAAGCGTGTACACGCCAATCCCATGTCGCCGCGTCCCCACCTGTAACCAGTCGTGAGAACATGCACATGGAATTGACAAACATACCCGACAGTGTCACAATCAATATTAGAAAAAAACGTACATACTGCACCCCATCCATCTGTCGCCATGTCCCTACATGTACATGTGGTGACCAGACGTAAAACACATGCACATGAAATAAAAGATGTTGCCTACATAATTATATAATCAAATGCAATAAAAGTATGTATACCCAACCCATTGTACCACGCTGCTGTGACCACCAATGAGAACATACAGATGAAATGTTCAAACCGACATTTGACAAATATTACATTGTATATTCGAGGGGGTGACATAGTCAGGCTAGACTGTCTTACTGCCGCCCCTTAAAGATGAAAAGATGTTACGATAGGCGGTCAAGATTCATTGTACAATGCACAGCTAAATAATTATGTATCTCACAATGGTTGCATTTAACTGGATTATATGCATGGAGGGTATACGTCTAGATAAATCGATTATTGGTTACTCGATGGTTTGTCTCTTTCTTGTCAGTGGGATGTTCCTTGAAAGTCGAGTAGGAATGTGCTGAGTGATGTTGTGGATTGTGATATAGGGGAAGCCACTTATTGACGAGCTACCACACAGTCGCGACATCTTTGATTGTTGCATTTAATCTTGCAGCATATTTTTTAATGCAGTCGGCATGTAAACGCCGTTTGAATGTGTGTCTGGATTGGTATGATGTAAATTCGTTATCTAAGTTGTTCCATATAGTTGAATAAGAATGGAATGGTAGTTGTTGGGACCAAGATGTTCTTGTTTTGTTTTAAATAGTGGGTGCTTTTGCGGGGTGTTTGGTCCGTTTTGCATTTCATAAACATTTCAGTGAATGATTCAATTAAGCGCATATAATACCAATCATGCATGAAAATAGCCGCTTGCACTTTTTGGATGTCGTAGATTTTGAGTATATTTTCTTTTTTAAAAAGAGGTTCTGTGTGGCTTCTATATTTCTTATTACATAAAACTCGTATCGCGCGTTTTTGAAGCATGAAGATTTTTTTGACCGCTGGGACGTGTCCCCATATTTGAACACCGTAGACAAGATGGCTTTGTATTAGAGCATAATATAATGTTTTAAGTGGGCTACCAGGAAAGAAGTGTTTAACTTTATTGATGTGGTATATGGCATTCACCATTTTAGAACAGAGGACACATGTTTTTTGAAGGTCAGCTTTTCATCTATATTGATTCCTAAGAATTTTGTGGATGATTCGTGCTCAAGATTTCCTATCTTATTTATTTCCGTATTATTTAAGTAAACCTTTATGAAGTTCCATTTGTCATAATTGTTCTCTAGCATATAGTATTGATCACTAACTTATTGCTACAGCACCAAGTGAATATGTTGCGTAACTCATTATTCACATAACTTTCTACATGGATGCCATTTTTTCCACCAGTTACAAGAGTCGTATCGTCCGAGTATGATAAGATATCCATGGTTGTCAAATTGGACATATCGTTAACGTAAATTAAGAAAATTATCGGTCCCAGTATTGAACCCTGGGGCACGTCACTTCCGTTAATTTAGATTTGGTACCATTGAGTTCAACATATTGCCTTCTATTTTGTAGATAGCTCTGAAACCATGAGTATGCTGTACCCCGTATGCCATAGTGATCTAGTTTATGAAGTAAAATATCGTGATTTATCGTGTCAAATGCTTTTGAGAGGTTGAGAAATAGAGCTAAAGTGGAATCTCTTGTCATGTTGTCATTATTTGAGACAACTTGATCGAGGAGGTGTAATACAGGATGGAAGGTTGAATGATTAGGACGGAAGCCGTATTGGTGTTTATAGAGTATGTTTTTTTCATTTAAGAAGTCTAGTAATCGTTTATGCATTATTTTTTCGAGAATTTTAGAGATAGCTGGAAGAATGCTGATAGGTCTGTAGTTGGAGATTTCATGAGTGGTATTATTTTTTTGGATCGGGACTACTTCAGAAATTTTCATTTTGTTAGGGACTATTCCATTCTCTAAGGACAAGTTAAAAATATGCAATAATGCTGGGGCTATCTCCTCAATTGTTTCCTTGGTAAGTTTAGTTGATATACCGTTGAAATCCCTTGATACTTTCCCAGTCATAGAGAAACATGTGAGGATGATCTCCTGTACAGAGGTCGGAATTATTTTGAAATTGATGTCGTCTGGTTTGCGGTTATAAAGTTTATAAAGTTCAATTCCGTTTTCAGTAAAGGTCTTTGTGCTATTATTTGTGTTTCCATTTATCTTCAATGCACCCTTAAGTATTTCCCATATTTTCTTTAAGTTATTTTTATTTACTTCTAGAATATTTGTATAGTATATATTTTTACTCCTTCTGATTAGTTTATTATATAAGGTACGATAACTCAAATATTTATTTACGTTCGTTTCCGTGGGTTTATTCAATTTGCGTAAATATAGCTGGTTCTTAACAATACTTGACTTAATCAATCCAGATGTCATCCAAGGTTCGCGTTTTATGAATTGTTTGGGTATATGTCGACTTTTGATGGGAAAAGCTAGTTCATATGTATTCATATAGATATCTAAGAATATTTCATATGCTTGGTCGACACTTCTACAAGATGTGACGGAGTCAAAGGTACAATATTTAAAAAGATTTTTAAATCTAATTATGTTATCAGGACTAAAACTTCTTTGATTAGTGATAGTTTCGTTATTTGTTTCTTTTTTGGTTAGATTCTGAATAAAATATGCCGAAGTGATCGGATACATGTGATTATACCAGATTTACATTCGCCTTGTATATTATTGGTATATATATTATCGATAAGAGTTGCTGAATGATCAGTCATTCGAGTGGGTTTAGTTATCCCTGGCACGAATCCTCTTGTGAAAATGTTATTTATGGAATCATTCGTTTGTGTATGCGAGTTGAAATTGAGGAGGTCAATATTAAAGTCTCCTGATAAATATGATTTGTGGTTATTAATATTTTCTAGAATATCCAGGAATATCGTCGAATTTTTTCAAAAATTGATCAATGTTGGCCTTTGGTGCGGTATTTGGTCTGTAAACGCAGCCGATTATCCGAGAGTCATTTTTTCCTGGGTTAATTTCCACGAATATTGTTTCTATCACGTGTGGAATAAATTCACTAAGGTCGGGTCGATTTTTATAGTGGATTGATTCTTTTATGTAAAGCAGACACCACCTCTACCATCATCGCCGTCAGCTCTACACTTGAATTCCATAGGGTGATATCCCGGTATTTGAAAGTGTGATGCTTGTCGTATTTTGAATGTTTCCGTTAAAGCTATAACGTCGAATGAATTATTATTCGACTTCAAGTCGCACAGGAGATTAAACATTTAATCGAAATTCGCGTTAATGCTTCGACAGTTGAGGCTGAATATTGAAATTTTAGATTTTTTATTTGGTTGATCTATAGCATGTGATGGTGAAATGCATGCACATTCATTGCATGTATTAATAGCAGAATTTAAATAATCGTCATTTCCTGTTCCGCTTCGTTCCATTTCATTGTAAAGTTATATTCATCAGAATCCCGAACCTCACTCAGATTTATGTTATGTGTAGCCATGGATAAGACCTATAATGGAATGAATGAAATATATACCCTCCACTTCAGAATGAATTGAAGATGCAAGCATGAATATGTATAGTCCGTGCATTGTTACTAGAGCTAACCGTAATATTAATTACATATTATTGTAATGATGTGTTGTATTCGGCGGGTATATATATTTCAAGTAAGTCCTCGAGTACGATTCTGTCGACGGTTACTTAAAATTATAAGTTCCACGTGTTATTTTCTCAGGTCAGTATTGCCAAAAAATGCATATTTGTGACATGACGTGCATGCAGTCTATCTTGACTCGTAACGAGGACTTACGGCATGATAGAAAGAGATAACTCCATACAACATAGGCCTTTATGGCTAAATGCAAGAGGGTAGGCTAAGCCAATATATTGAAAATACATAAACAAGAACGTATTATGAGTGTACCACAACATGACATAATTATTTCAATAACAATAAACGTCACAACCTCACAGGTCAGTTCGATGACCCCGCATTCGTGAATTCGCTGCGCTCTCTCGTGAGTCGTGTGGAAGGAAGACATCAAATTTGAGTTAATTTCTATTCTCGTTTGTTATAAAAGTTATTCTGAGTTTACATTCATTCATTCATTCATTCATTCGGATTGAGGAAACGTGAAGCACTTCTTGTTCAAGACAGTAACCGTTCATGATGGCTTCAATGCTATAAGAATGAATTCGACTGAAAACGTGGTAGCTATAATATGCACCCAGTGCAGGCGATTAACCCATTGACCCAGTATTGAGTAGACTGCAAACATCATTAGCAGAAGGCGTACACGGATTCAGTAATGTCCATTAAGAGCAAACGCAATGTACAATATGTTGGCTACCATAATGTGAAGTAAGTATTAATAATTACTATATATACCGGTATAGCCAATTAGAAGTTGTGTATGTTTATATGCATGTGTACATGCACATGAATGCATATCTTCTGTTTTATCCTTTTGACATATTATAATATCTTATTTGTGGTTATCTATATATTATATACAACAATACAACAAGTAATGTGGAAAGATAATATTACTGACTGATATCATGATTCCAGTAAATACAAAGAGGTATACAGTACATGTATGTGTAGGCCTATGTGTAGTAAGGGCTAGTTGGCACATGCCATTTATGAAACATTTTTCTATATTAAAGCAGGGTTCTAAGTCTGACATAATGTTTTGAGTGTGATTCCAATACAGTGACACATGTCATACATACACTTTTATGACACATCATGGGATGTGTAAATGTATGTGCTGATTAATCCGCACATCTAAGGGTATATATAAAGTGGCCTATATGGAATCCATCATGAGACATTTTATCTATAATTTAAACACCAGTAAATACAAAAAAAATTAAAATATTTGGTGCGTCAAATAATTTGTACATACATTAGTTATAGTACGTATGTGTCAATTCATTCATACATTCACAGTTAGAGTGGCACATTTCATATTATGAGTAAGTTTCTATAATAAAGCACCATCCAGTTTAAGTCTGGTATGTATACATGGTGTGTTGTGTAGTAGTCGAGTAAAACAACAGATTTTGTGACCCATCATGGAATTTGTATTCATGCATATGCAGATTCATTTGTACTACATACATGTAGATATAAGGTAATACGGCAGTGTATGCCATTCATCACGATTCATGAGTGTATGATGGTAGGCCAATATGGAAAATTCTAGATATCTAGTGCACGTATAAACAAAGAACATATATATAAATTATAATAGAGCGTTGAATATCATAATTATATATAAGTTTAAGGTACTCAGATAAAGGATCATCTTTTTCAAAAGTAGTCGAATAATTTCATATTAAGAGAGCAAAAAAAAGAAGCAAAAAAACTATATATATATATATTATTATAAATAAAAAAAATACTAATAATTGGCTGTTCGCTGTTGGCTGTGTTATGGACCTGACTTTACCAAATCGACCATTGCAATAGACCTCGCAGTCACAACAGAACCACGAGCGACCCATCAGGACCCAGTCGGAAACATGGACCGCCGCCATTCATCGGGAGCGCTCTCGGCGAGAGCGCTAAGATGAATGGCAACAAGCCATACCCCCAACCAAATCCCGAGAAGCCACCCACAACTCTGCCGTGGCTATGGAGTCGATTAAATAGGGCATTACTGTATATGATGATTCATTCGAATATCCAGGATTAAAGCGACGCATGGCATTCATAGAACTTTTTTCTATTTATGCGCAGAATCTTAAATGTCTGGAATGGTTCTCTGTGTATGATTCCAGCATTAAATACATGTATATTTTTTCCATCTAGCATCTAACACGAGCAACCCCTCAGGACCCAATCGGAAACATGGCCCGTCGCCATCCATCTCGGCGAGAGCTTTCAGATGAATGGCAACAAGCCATACCCCCACCAAAACCCCCACCAAAACCCGAGAAGCCACCCACAACTCTGCTGTGGCTATGGAGTCGATTAATTAGGGCATTACTGTATATCATGATTCATTCGATTATCCAGGATTAAAGCGACGCATGGCAGTTATAATACTTTTTCTGTTTATGCGCAAAATCTTAAATGTCTGGAATGGTTCTCTGTGTATGATTCCAGCATTAAATACATGTATATTTTTTTCCATCTAGCATTAAAGCGATGCATGCCATTCATATAACTTTTTTCAATTTAACGCAGAAATCTTGGACGTTTGGAAATGGTATTCTGTGTATGATTCCAGTTTTGAATACACGCATGTCTTTTCATCATTTGGTTCTACATCCAGGGATAAAACAGCACACGACATTCATGAGACGATTTGTTATAATATTATTACATGCCATCTTATGAAGCGTCTGGATTGATGCACTTTGTAAGATTCCAATAGTACATAATATATATATATTGATTCGTTCGTGCACTCAGAATAAAGCGACGCATTCCATTCATATCTATTGATTCGTTCGTGCACTCAGAATAAAGCGACGCATTCCATTCATGGAACTTTTTTATATTTTAACATAAGATGTCAAACGTCTGGCATGATGCTCTGTCTATGATTCCAGTAATAAATACTATTCGTTATTTCATCATTCCTTCTTACAGCCAGGTAACTTAAAGTGGCACATGAAATTCCTACGGCAATTGTATACAATAACATGTCGCATTAAGAAACTACTTGCATGGTGCGCTTTGTATGATACCAATAATATATATGCGTTGGTTCATTCGTGCATCAATGATTGAAATACCACATTCCATTCATTAAACTTTTTCCCCTATTTTCAGCGCAAAATACTATACATCAGGCATGTCGCTATGTTTATAATTCCTGTGGTAAATACAATTTGTTTTTTCATCATTCCTTCTTACTGCTAGGTAATTTAAAGCGACACATGGCATTCACGATGCAATTTTATATAGTAACGCATTGTATCAAGAAGCTTCTGGCATGATTCGCTTTGTATGATGATACTATGATCCGATAATACATATGTGTTGATTCAATCTTGCATCAAAAATTAAAGTGACACATTCCATTCGTGAAACTTTTTATATTTTAACGTATATGATATGCATTATTTTAAGGGAAAATATGATATTTGAGGGGCGTGACATACTTGTAGCATGTGAAAGGCCTTAAAGGGACATGGAGGGACAGGTCAAGCAATATTTAAGGGCATATGGTATTTAAAGGAACTCACACAATCGTAGCCCATGTATTATACTAATTTAAAGGGTCATTGAACATACATGTAACACATGTATGATTCCAGTAATGAATACAATTTGATTTTTTATCATTCCTTCAGCTTATGGCATGATTCGATTTGTATAATTATGACAGTACATATGTTGTTAGAGGAACATAGACTAACTGGCCGAACTTTATCTAAATCTAAGGAAAAAATAAGTTAATTGATTGGCGCAAAATACAATTTGCATTTGTAACATGCAATAGTTGTTAAAGGGACATTGGCGAGCCAATTCAAGGATAAAATAAGTTTATTGAATGACGCGACATACAATTTGCATTTGTAGCATGCAAAAGTTGTTAAAGGGACAAAGGTGAACTGGTCGAAAGTTATTTAAAGAATATGATGATAAATTGACATACGGTATCAGAGTAATTGACATTGTACAGAGTTATACATGTAGTTGTTTAGGCATATGCTGATTAAAGGAAACCACACTATTGTTGCCCTTGTGTTGTGTTAATGAGACATTGAGAGTACATGTGTCGTAGGCATCGAACAGATATCAGAATTTAGTGACATATTATGAATGTTTAAAGATGGATTTTGTCAGTTTTGATTCATGATGTATTCACTTAAACTGATTTTAAGTGATTTGAACAGGAAAGTGATGATGTGCAATGTTTATCTGCTAAGTTTAACGAACTGTTTGAGACAGATAACCATGTTTTCTTTGGTCAACAATAAGCCTGTCAAATGGCTCATTGAAATGTCACAATTTGTTTATTTGCAAGCTTTTGTAGATACTACTGAATGTAGTATTAATTATAATTTGTTAGGAGGGAACTGTTTATGTCTGTCAAGTCTTCTTTAATCACGATTCCTTGTCCCTTTAACAATTTCCTTTCTCTTATGACATCATTCTTAGCTCTTCTAGAAACAAATTGGCAAATTACACTACTTGGATATTTTTGATTTGCAGCAAATTTACAAATTCTATGCGCAATGCTAATGTCGCGCTGTTCTATTGGGAGATGAAGTTTGTCCTGCATAATTTTCAAAAGTTTCTTTTCACATTGATCAATTGTTTCTGAGGCACTGTCGTCTTTCACTCCAAAAACACGAATGCTGTCTTTTCGTGTTTGCTGTTCAAGTCTGTTGTGTTTCTCTTTCAACTCTCTCATTTCCTCTTTTAACTCCTTGACTTCATTGTTCCTGTCCTGGACCTCACTCGTAAGTTTAATCAGCTTAGAATCCATTTGGTCCATCGGTTTCGGTGTCAAAAGCCTTACTATCACAAAAGTCCTTCACTTCTTCCAGTGTTTTGTCGAACTCTCTCCTCAGGTTTGTTATGATGCTATTTAAACATTCAGTCGTGACAAGTGGCTCAATTCTCTTTTCAAGGTCCGATTTAGTGACTAAATTATCCAGCTTGGCGTTCATTTCTGCAAGCACCTTACCAATGGAAGTGTCCGAGCTATCAGATTCAGAGGGTGCTTTCACAAATGAGATCTTCTGTTGACCAGATTGTCCAATGTCTGACTGTTTGAATTTCTTTGGTGGTGCTGTTTTGCTTTTATCTTTGGTCTTATCTTTGATGGTGTTGTCGTCGCCACTGGCGCTCGAAGTGGAGCTGGCTGGTGGTCGTTTACCTGGCATTGTTTACCTCGAAATTAGGAAACACGTTTTTCGGAGTGTTCTTTTATAAGTAACGAAAAGTTTGTCGGCATAGAATGTCAATACTTAGATAGATGTTGTTGATTACAACTCATTTGGTGTTGATTTGAAGCAGATCTGCCAGTTATTATGGAGTTTATATCAATATAATTTCCCGCCGAAAAATACCGCTGTTGTCTAGGCCGCCATTACATCTGCTGTATACGTACACCCCTACACGCTGTGCCACGCCTCTGTGACGATGTGATCAGCCTTGTTGACATACACATGAAATAATCAAATAGACAGTGTTCCACGCAATATAAGTGCGCACACCCATCTACATGTCGCCACGTCTCTACACGGGACATACTGTGACATGTGAAAATATGCACATGAACTGTTCAAACAGACATGGACCCATGAAATATACATGTAAGTGCGTACTCGTCAATCCCATGTCGCCGCGTCACTACATCTAACCAGTCGTGAGAACATGCACATGAAATTGTCAAACAGACCCCGGCAGTGTCACAACCGATATTAGAAAAAATACGTGCACCAAACCGCCTGTCGCCGCGTCCCTGCATCTGATGACGATACGTGAAAACATGTAGTACATCAGCCACGTGGTAAAAATTAGCTCGCCGGTACCAACCTTGGTGGCAAATTCTCAATACATTTTTTTGAATGATTGTTGTGTTTTCTACCAGGAAATATATGATAGCAAGTCTGTATCGGTAGCTTTCATTGGGAATAGTGACTCAAAAGTTATCAACTCTCTTGGCAGTCGCTTGGGCGTTGACGTTTGGGGTAGGGTTAAGACTTGCCGTCATGAGTTCGTGATTTCGTCACGATACCTCTAGTAATTACAATTTTGAATTGAGAACAAACCAAGCAATAAAATGGTAGTAGATAATTAGTCAGATACATACCCAGGGTAATCAGTAGTGGTCTCAAATGACGGGGGGGGGGGAACAAGCCGCTGATCGAGCAAGGTATATATCGACATAATTGGTAGCTATCTGCTGTTGCATGGCTTATTCAAATCGACTGCACCAAGCATTGCATATTTGTAACTTTCAATAAGAGTTTAATTGCGACACCAAGCAATGATTAATTAAGATACAGGTAGTTGAATATTGAGAACCAACCGCGAATACATGTATGATGGCTTCTAAAGTGGCCGCCATAGATGTCGATAAATAGTCACTCCAATCAGTATATCATAAACGAGAATGAGACATAAATGCACACATATGCATTATAGTTAAATGTTTTTACGTTAACAACTTTGTTCCATTACAATTAAGGGGAGTATTACTCCCCTTAATTGTAATGGAACAAACTGTATATACATCACTGACATTTGTCCACTGAGACCTGTCAACTGTGATCTGAGTAGGTATCACTTGCACTTCCATTTCAGTTGTAGTTACCACACCCCCATTCAAAGGGATTTACATATAGTGATATTGTATATTTACGAGTAATCACTATATTCATATAACTTCTTTTATGAAGATGTTCCGATAATAAACATAACGTTAAAGATACTCCATCCGATCAGACGCTCATAAATTACTATTTCTTTGGCTTCGGGGTAAAACATATTGATTCGAGTCGAGGAACCCACCCATCAAAGCCCATAGTGACCAGATACCTATTTTTGAAGTTTGTTATTTCAATTGTTTGTGTGTCATAAACACGGCTGGATAACTTTACAATCAAATGATAATAATAACCACTTGATTTCAGAGTTATCCTTCTCCATCCACATCTCCGTCAGTTTGATAACGTGTTTCTGGGACAAATTTCGAGAAAACAACAAACTTCAAAATGCGATATATGATCACTCTGAGCTTTGATAGGTGGGGTCCTCGACTCGAACAAAATATCATTACCCCCTATACCCCCCCCCCCGAAGCCAAATAAGTAGTAATTAAGGAGTGTCTGATCGGATTGAGTACCTTTAATTTTTAATATGAACACATATACACTTTCATTGTACGATAGTAATTGCCTTTTATAAGTCGTCGATGTCAGTGTCATCGTCACCACTGTCCTCAGAAATAGATGACTCCGTGTCGCTCTGATGTGACTGGTTGTCGCAACTGTTCAGTCGGCACATCTCCGTGCATCTCATGGCGTAGTCAATACACGAACAGTCCCCCTTAACACATTTTCTGGAACAACTACATGACATTAGCTCAAGTACTTCATCGGGGGCTGGATTCCCGTCCATTCAGTCAAAAGTAAGTACTTCACCGTCGTCAGCAGAAACCACAGTCCATCCATGACCGTTTGATGGCGATGGTAAATCTGGTTTACTCTCAAGAGAACGCCTCCAGATAGCAGCCTGATAATTAGCTCGTTTACAGTGTTTTTGTAGACAGTCTGAACATGGAGGCAACTGGTGGGACTCAACCTTCCCTTGCTTTGAACAGAACAGGTCATACCGAAGGTTGTTGACATCTCTCCTGGAAGTCTTGAACCATATAGTCTGCATGTGAATAATTCCAATCGCCCGAAAAGGTCATCAGAAAGCACCCACTCAGAACCCAAATCGGCGAATGTAGCCGCGAATTCAGAATCTTCACTCATGAGTTTCCATGCTGGTAATTTTCCACGCCCGGCAAATGCACTGACCGAGTCACAACCACTATATGCATGGAGTCCTATCAGTCCTTGGCAAACTGCTTCACCATATGTCTCCGCTATGCCATGAATGTCTATATATCTAGTTCTGCCGGCTGTGCCACACTTTTGTAACAATGGAATACGAAATTCTTGGGAAAAGCATATGCAAATTACTAAAACGTCAGTGTCTTCCGAGGAAATGACAATCGATTTGATACCATCAGACTGGGAAGCGTGCTTAGCATGAAACACAAGCCTGGTGTCTGCTTCCTCGTGAGAACATTCTAGTTCGGGAACAAGCTCTTTTCCACGAGAGCTGATCAGGAAGCACTGGGAGAGAAGAGTTACATATATAGATCGGTCACCAATGCTATATATGTACGCATCGTTGCTCCACTCGTGAACGAAGAATTTGATCAGTTCCGTCTTATTTCTGCTCCCCTGTAGAAACTTGCGCCACTGACGTACAATGTGACTACCCGATATCTCCTTGAACTGAACACCATCACCATCCGATGACCTCTTTTCGCGTTCAGCTGTTTTTATGCTCAAATCTTTATATATATACATCGAATACAATGTCTATTCTTTCACTCTGACCGCCTTGTCTCAGAGCTGAAGCAAAAACAACAGACGCAATCTCACCAAATGTTTTCTGGTCACCCTTCATCTTCTGCACCAATGCCATTCCGTCGATAATGGTAGCGCACGGCAGTGGGATTTCTTCAACAAAATCGATTCCCTTCTGTAAAGCATTCGCAAGTGTAGCTTTATTCGTTTTTCTTGGCGTTCCGTCTGGCACAGCAAGAGCCCACGGAATGGGACCCAATGGGTGAGATAATACAACTTTCAAATCTAACTCCTTCCTTGTTCTGCTCACGAGAATCATTTGAGTAAATAGATTACGATCACGCTTAAGAATAATCTCCTTTCCTTTAGCATATGATATTTTTTTCTTTTGTTTCATTTCCGTGAATGTCTTAAGTTTATTCTTTGAAATTGGTCCACAGAATACTTCATCGGCACCTTCCTCTAATCTCTCTTTTTTGAAATCTTCAAACTGTTTTTCACCTACGATCTGTGCCCTATCGGAATCATCAGCAACAACTTTAGGAGCTTCCCGCGCAGTCGACAAACTAGTCAATTCATGGTGCCTGTCGAACGGATTTGTCCAATTTTTGATGGTGTTAACAACCGCGGAAACAAATTGTTCGTCTTTTTTCTTTCTCGGATCGGTCAGTTCTGAGTGGGTATAACCATGTTTTTTAAGTCCGAGCATCTCACGAAATATTCGCACGAATGCACATCTGTACTCAGACGTCATGTAATAGCGTGCAACTGCACACTCTTTTAAGCTGAACCGGCGCACTCCTGGTGTTGATTTGGTATCCTTATTTGCCGTTTCCTCGATGGTTTGGTCAACCGGTATCCTCCCGAATGAGCTGTTGGGTCCAATTTGCACAGAAAAGCCTCCCTTTTGGAAGTTATCATAAACGTCTGGATGAGTATCAACTAACATAGACATTTCAGCATAATACACTGGTAAGTATCGTGCATAATTGACATTGTCATAGGCAAAGCACCACGGAATCATTCGTCTAACAGCTGCCATATGAAGATCCCAGTCACCCTCTCGAGTAGCCCTTATCAATGCTAGCATTATGTCCCCGACGATGTCCAGATACGACATCCAGAATCTTGACATCACGCCATTTGACTGTCTGAGATAAGCCATAAACTGTCCAAACATATCCAAAGTCCTTTTCACAAGCTCACTATCTAGTACACTTTGAAAACTAGCGCTGTCTGTGTCAGTGTTCATTTGCTCTAGAGTGTTCAGAACGCATTCAATCCGTGTTCCCTGTGAAGGGTGTGTTTCTGCAATCCATTCAAGAAAACTTCTCCCAAGCAATCCGCATCAATGCCTCAAACACGTATTTGCGTGTACGAACGGCGCGATTATAATGTTTGCCACTCATCACAGATTTCAGGGATCCTTCTGCGACGATGCCAGTTTCAATACATATATCTCGAAGACCTGCATCCTGGAATCGTTTTCCAAGTATGTTTAAAAAGTTGCAAATCGTGTGAAATGTGCCCAATCTCAAAACGATTCCCGAAAAAACATCCTTTCTCTTCCACTTCACCTCTGCTACTTTTGCATATAATGCCTGGTCGAGCACTATAACTATACTTTTCAGTTCAAGCTTCTTCTGAATTGAAAGTGTCCTTTTGAGTATTTCTGAGCATGTCGCCATGTCTGTGGCTGGAGAAGTGATGGTAGGGAGATAACCAATTTTATCTTGCACAACACTGACACCATCGCGCATCTTTATATTGAATCCTGTCCATCCTGGTATTGTCCGATTATGCATTCGCTGGTGAATAGTACGTGATATAACCCATAGCATCGTCTTTCTAAATGCACGAATTGAATATATTCTGCCATCTTTCTCAACAGTTGTTAGTTTACCCGGCCCGAGTCTTTTCCCAGCATTGTATACGGACAGATCCCTTGATTGTGGCTCAATACTTCGTCTTTTATCTTTTACATAATTAGTAGACTTTTTCTCAGGCTCAGGTCCGAATGCGCGTGGCTGAATAACAATTCCATTTACCCGGTGGCTGGTCCCCCCTCCTGTGAGAGTTTCTTCCAATATATCAATATTGTCCCATGCCAGTATAGTTGGTATATTCGGAACAACCGTGTCTGGCAAGATGATGTTTCCACCCGCGGAACTCTGAAGCTTCTTTACACACAAGGAAGTATCATTTTCCTCAATTTGATCGTACGATATACCATGACCGAGTCGGTTTAATGCTCTAATCAGTTCTGTATTTCCCGTAAGTGATTTTACTGCGATCGGTAGAATAACATGCTTAAGTGTTTTTTGCCTCCCATTGCTGACACTGTAAATGCAATCTTGGGAAAAAGAATTAGTAAGCAATTTCACCCTTTGGGAAATACTAGGAGATTTGAAGTCTGGTTGTCCAGTGAGCAGGGTGGTGAAAAGTGTCCTCAGTTGCGGTGGTGTGTGGTTCAGGTCGTGCAAAGTCTCCGGATATATTGGCCACACATTTGTTGGGCTGTTATCTTTAATTACTGCTCTGAGAACATTAGCAGCATTTTCTAACAGTGAATTCTCCGTTGGTTCGTCTCGCAAAGATTTTATTTGATCTCTTAAAAGCTGATTTTCCTTTGCTAACTGAAAAACTGTGATCGTCTCTGGCATTACAAGAAGTTTGCCTTTATCATCAGGAAATATATATAAACTGTCACCAAATTCGCACTCCAAACTTCGCCTAATGTGTTTTTTCGTTGAAGGTCGTATATCTGTTATAGAAGCCGCATGCATATGGTCGACAACAATGTCTGACAATCTAACCATTGTTTCTACTCGCGGACATGCGAATAACTCGTCACGAACGAAGGAAAACATGCGCGAATATGCTCTCTTCTCGGCGTCATCATAATGATCAATGATCGGTTCCTGTGGTGTCTCTCCGGTCCAAGATGTCCCAACACCTTTGGTGTACTTCCCATAACAGCTTCGGTGGTACCACGCTTCGGCTGCCACGAGATCGCGTGCTACTATAGGCATGATTTTGTCGTCCATTTTTGTTATTGCTGCTTCTCTCAGTGTTCGATCCGCTCTCAAATCGACACACTGAACCAATCCTTCCCTGGTTCTTGAATTTTTCAGGTATTTCACTCCTTTGCAGATTATACCACTGAAAATGCACTCCATATTGTACACTCTAGCATTTGTTCCGATTTTCCGATTTGGCATGTTCCGCTTGGATACAGAGTCCATTTCAAAATGTTCATGCTCATTTTCACGCACTCTTTTAAGCTGATCGATAGTTCGTTTGAGTGTAAACCTGGATCTGCATTGTCTATGGTAATTAACTTCAGGGACACCATCGTTTTGACACACTTTATTTATGTCCAGGACTGGCTGGTAACCCCTTATTTCAGCTGCATCTAGAAGTGACTGCCATGACCCAGTGTCTTTAGGCTTGGTCAGAGGTGAATTTAAAACTGTTCCAGGGAAATGGATCATGCACCCACCATCGATCTTCCTTATTTTTTCAGCTGTTTCACTTGAAACACGAGTATAAACCCCTTCGTCTGGTTCCCATGGGTCGGATACATCGGTATCACTATCCATCGTTGCCAATATGGATTAATGACGTTACGGCTTTCCGTACATTTTGGAGAAAACGAAGCGCGTGATGTCTTTGAATGTGAATTCTACGCAATATTTATCTGCTCATATTGTACGTGTTTTTAAAGTATCAGGTACAGAATGTCTCTATTTATGTACTATAATGTTGAATCATTATGTTTGTCACAAGAATCCACACACATAGAAGAAGATATTGATATATTTATCATAATTTATGATAAACAGCGGCTGTAAAATCTAATCTAATCTAAAACAATGTACGACCTTGACATTTTACCTACGGAATGGCTGTCCGTAAACAATATTTTTTCTCACAAAAGTCGCTCTTTTAGGATGAAAAGCTATCGAATTGAAATTGCTATCAGTGATATATGATGTTATTGTCACTCAATGTGCACAAATTAATCACTCACAATTTGCCACCTAATATGGTACCGATAAATTGATTCAGCTGATGTACTAATGCACATAAAATGTTCAAATACACCCGGTATTGTCCCATACAATATAAGTACGTACACCAAACCCTGTAACTGCGTACCTACGTGTGACCCGCCGTGAACACACGTACATGGTATTGAGTTTAGTGTTTTAATTCACATTGCTATAAACCTATTTACTTTACTAAAGGTCAGTAATAATATTGACTAGTCTACATTTAATTAACTATTTGCTTCTTCTCACCGTAAATACGCCACTACAAAATTTCCGTCCATGTGCAAAATATCGTATCAATTTTTACTGCATTTCACGTCACAAACTTAATTTAAAATACTCATTAAGTGGTTACCAAGAACAAGTATGAAATTAATAATGGCAAATTACCCGAGAGATATATATATATAATAAACATGTATATACCGTGTAATTTAGTAGAACACGCTATTTAATACATCATACATTGTGTCAGATTTAAAAAGTAATTATTTGTAAAATAATTCATGTGCGATCTGATGCATGCATCTTTATTTCTTGTTGCTTGTTGTTCTCGGTATACAGTTGTACCATTGACACGTGCCAATATATATTTGGGCCGGTTTGATCCGATTCGGAGCTGGTTTAATACGATTTCATTATCCATATGACAACAACGACAAGCAATGGTAATTTCGGGCTAACATTTACTCATTTTGATAAGCCAAGAGACACATGTGAAATCTGTTGACATGGTGAAATCCAACTTTCCCAGGTTATAGTCTCCCTTTGGACGAAATGATAGTCGACTCACCTGAAAGCTACCGAAGAGCTTCTTAGACGTTTGCTCATCGAAATTCCGTTCGAATATCTCTGTTTGGACAAACGCCGGACTAATACTCTGCAATCAGATATAGAAACATGTGATTAGCATGCGAACGTGAATCTGATTTGGTGTAAACGTAGCATAGCAACCACCAAGGGTGCTTATACCTAAGACAGGTGAATGACGTCATATATTTTTTGTTATATCCAACAGTGATTTTTCAAGATCGCGGGTATATATTTTGGAGAAATTGTCACTTGACTTCCGGTTATCAACGTGAGGAGATTGCAAAAATGCGGAATTGGAAATGAAGCATCTCGATTAAAATGAAAGTGACCACTTCACAACTTGCGGATAATTCACATCTGATTTAAGTCTATTACTTTCATTGGTTAGCTTAATGAAACCAAAAAACGGAAGAAGTCATGACGATAATCCACATAATATTTTGTCTTGTCCATTTGCATGTCGTCTCCGTCGTAACCAGCACTGCATGGTGTTACATAAATTATTCTTAGCGTTATGTCGCCGAAAAAAGGCAAATTTGAAGCATATCATGTGTCGTTGCTCCACTACGTGTCACGTACGATTCATATTATTCTATATCGGAATAGAAACATTTGGGGATGTGATTACAAGTTCTTGAAACTTAAACGAATCTCCCCCTCTCAACATGATGCATTCTGACGGCGACTGGATTCATATTCCGTATAATATTTATATATTAATATGTATACCATATTCTACATTGAAGACATCAGAACATTTAATTCCTATGTTATTATGTAAACCTTTATGCACCAGATCGAATTGTTGAAGTGCTAGTAAGCCAAATACACAAATATTGGGCCCTAAATGTTCTGCAACATGATATCATAAAGAGCTTACCATGTCCGTTTCCTTTCTTATATACATGTATGGCAAAACGATGTTACTTGTATTGATGCTAATATGAATCGTACTGCAGAACGACGTTACTTCTATTGTTGTATTGGATTGGATTGGATTGTTTATTTGCACACATTAAATACATAATACAAAAACATAATAATATATCCTGAAAATATGCACAATACAGGCCGGCTTCCTGCCGCCCCTTATACACACTAGATAATAAATAGATGGCGATCATATTGGTGTGTGACCTTCGAGATGTTACATGAAGGTCAGCTGTATTTGAGATAATTTGTTACACTTTTGGGTTGTGTTTTTTTATCCATTTTGTTCGGGCAGCGATGATTAAATATATGTTTATACAATTTAGTGTCCATGGATTTGGGCCCATAAATGGTGAGTAATCCAGGGCCTCACGCTTACAACAACGGCACATTCGATGATTATATAAACAAAATAACATGGCCACGACTATGTGTGGAATTAAAGTTGCACATGTTGTGCTTTGCAAGTGGACTCCATGGCGTCAGCAAATAATGAGATTCAGGGTTCTCTACAATTTTATTTATATTATTTTTATTTTTGACTGGCTAAAACTGCTCTAACGGCAGACTGTCTGTTCATCATTAGCATAATATAAGCATCCGATGAGCAAGACAGGGTACCTTGTTTGCGGGCCCAGGACACTGTGGCATCACCCATTGCTCATTCTGAATATGGGCACCATAAAACAACGCTATACCTACATCATATATTGAATGTTGTCACTTCGAAATATCTGAGCGCAATCTCAATATATCGGTATTTTCTTTCTGAAATGTCCACTGACTGCAATTCAATGCATGAGAATACCATACCGGTTTAACATTTGAGTTCAAACCAGGCATAATCGAAAAAACAAATTCCCTCAACCTGACTCGACTCGGCGTCGATTAGACTAATGCACGTGAATGACAAACAAATCGCATATATGCATGCATGTTCTCTTGACATGGGATTCACCATGTATATGCTGGAATTATATTCGAGTTCCATGTGTCCACCAACTAATGTTCAAATGACGTTGTTTCTGGTGTTCATGCATTAACACAATTGATCGGACAGGCTTTATTCATTTCGGAATCCGTGAGAGAAGACATGTTTATGACTGGTCTAAAATGTCCTGATAGCAGTCGGTTTTACAATCGCGTTTAACTACTTACCTGTTATATGTCAATGGTGTGCCCATGTAATTTACATACATATATTACATACAAGTGTGTATCCTTCTTCATGCTCATAACCACAAGCTAGAACAATCATTAGCTTCAAGGGCCAAATCTCTCGTTTTGTAAAAATCGAGGAAACTATGTGAAGAGATGTTCAACAAAGGATTAGTCTGGATCTCTCCGGCCAAAGCAGGTATCACCAGCTTCATTTTATATAGAATCTCAACAGTTACTAAGAGAAAACAACAACAACAACGGATTTTAATTCATTTGAGACATTGACTAGACTATATCAGTTTGACAATCGACTTTAACTACTCATTAGGTTCATGGCTAAATCCCACGTTTTGTGTAAATCAAGGAAAATAGTGTAAGTGATAACTCTGTATCTATAATATGTTAATTTCTGTTCCTTTAAGTACAAAGAACTGCTTACTTAAGTTAAAATCGCTAAACAACAATACAGTTGCCAAATAGCTTACAATTCTGTCTCTTGAGATGAAGCTTTATTGTTGTCATACTATTGAGTTAGATTTTTAATGTCACGATTTGCCATTATATACCGATATATTACCGATATATTATCGATATATTACCGATATATTACCGATATATTACCGATATATTACAATGAAGAATAAAGCAGCCACAACTACATCAGCCCACATGAAAACCAAATGTTGGTATGCAAGTTTGTGCTCTCAAGTTGGGAGCAATCAACTGGCATAGTCCATACTATTACCTGGTCAGCTGGGATCTGGCTATGGCCATTGATCCCAAAATCATCACAGCCCCAAGTTGTATTGCTCAGCAGGGATGACATGGCATATTCTCAAATATACAATATTATTTATGGGTCTTTGTGTTTATAAATGGGAGTAACGAAGGAATTTATACAATAAAGAAAACATAAGTTTCATCTCATCATCTTTAATTATAATATTGTGGATATAAATATATAAGTATGGTTTTTATTATATGCGCATTATTAACGCTAAATAATATGCGTCATTTTCACATTCAATAATACATATATGTACTATTAAATATTGCAATAATATCACAAGCAACATGTTTATAAGCGTTTCCACTTGCAATATTATTGCGATATTGGACGCGAAAATAGCGCGCTTAATATACCACTTCGGTTGAATGTTACTGTATATCAATAACAGCTAGTTGGGATTGTAACATTCAAGACAACAGCAGATCGCATAATAACTGTGCGTAATGACTTGGCGACAATGTTCTGCTGTAGTCGCACTTTTCCATGCAATTCCATGGTATTACAACACTTAGTATCAATACCAGTGAGTCAGCCAAAAATAGTTTGATAACAACGTCGAACCAATAGTGTATTCCCGGTAAATTGTCATAATAACTTGACGATAACATGCCGAATGAATGGCATTGTCTCATGTCCACACGTTCAATGAAATTGATGACCACAGGATGAATTGGTCCGTGTAATTGTAAAGTTGGAATTGTAGATATGTGACCACCCGTCACTGCACGACGTCAGTTCATTGTTTATGGTGTTGTTGTAGACACCGAAGCTCTTGTGCATACACTTGTGCGTACAGTACATGTACATGTATACCATCTCTTGTAAATGTACATGAATGTGCTTTGAAACAATCATATTCAGAACATTGCCATTGTCAACTGGATTATCAACATTCGAATAGTTTAAATATCTGCTCGTTGTGTCATTGTTGTTATTATTGTCACTATTGGTTGACATCGAAGCTCGTGTTAATTGTACCTGTGTCGTCCTCCAGTGTCAGTAAATGTGCCAGCGTTTTGATACGAAGTAACAATACTGTCAATTTCAACATCATCACTGACTCGAATGAAGTCAGACCATGGATCACGCCGTGAATCGATTGGCATGAATCTCTACTCTCTAATTTAGTGAAAATTGTCAATGATTAAGCGGATTTTCGCAGAATTCAAACTTGTCCGGTTATCAAAGGAACCAAAATATATGGAATCCTATTAGAGCCACTTGATAATGGCGCTTTCAGCGCGCGCCGAAAGCGACAAAAAGCGCACCACTAGTAACGCGCCGAAAGCGACAAAATGTGCCATATTAGCGCATGTTTCGGCGCGCCGAACGCGACAAAATGTGCGCCATAACGGCGCATTTTTTGTCGCTTTCGGCGCGCCCCGAAACATGCGCTAATGGCTCACTTTTTGTCGCTTTCGGCGCGCACCGAAAGCCACAAAAAGTGCACCGTAACGGCGCACATTTTGTCGCTTTCGGCGCGTTACTAATGGCGCACTTTTTGTTGCTTTCGTCGCGCGCCGAAAGCGCATTAGCAAGTAGCCCTAATAGGATTCCATATAAATTGGACCGTCTTAACAACTGTCCACAATCGAACAGATAACATTTTCCCCAAAAAAAACAGTAATTTGGATCAAATATGCAACGCCAAAGAAAAATGGCTAAAACGTGCTAAAACGAGAACTTAAACCCGGAATAACGTACTCATCGATATACGTACCGACCAATATAGTCATCAATATACGTACCGTCCGCATAACACAGAATGAATGCCGGATTAATAAATACATATTAAATATCAGCAGAGTAAGATTCAGTCATAGTGTATGGAGTCATTACCGTATATAATATGGTCGCCGATAAATATACTATTGCCTTTTGACGGCATCACATTGAATCACGAAAATATTTAATTTAGACAATTTTCATGGGCACATAAAATAACGGTATGGGACCGTCAAACTGATGAAACGGTATGGGACCGTCGATTATGACGGCCCGAAACCGTCGAACCGACAGTAATTTCTAACAGTGTGTCTACCTAATTTCTTCCCCTAAAGGCGACGAAATTTTTTTTATTTTTAAATTCCCGTCCGCACTAGGCGGAAGTATTGATGTTCATGTGTAATAGGATGACCGTTATTTTTTTAATATGACCACCTAATTATTGAATATTAATGAAATAACGGGCAAGCCATAATGCACATTATTTCGTAGCGAATGTCGCCCTAATATCCAAACCAGGTTATATATATATATATATATATATATATATATATATATATATATATATATATATATATGAAATATATATATATGAATGTTCTTTATATTGTGATTTAAGTGAATCAAGCCGTTTTAAGATACCGTACATGTATTCCTCAACATTGATTACTGTAGTTACTTCATATTTTACCGTAGTCCGTATGTGGGTCTTCTTTTCTCTTAGCTCATTCATAACACCTTCAGCTATGGCTCTAACTGCGAATTTTGTTGCAGTGTAGGCGTTGATGTTCAAATTCGGAAGGTGGTCCACTCGGTGCCCAGCCAAACTGTAGGAAAATGTCTAGTTATATATATATTACACCGTCATCATAATCGTAAACAACAACAAAAATCCCAAAGTTTCGTCCCGGTGACCAAATGCGCTTTTGTTACTTCAAAGGTAAAACAAACAACACTGTTACAGGGTGCCAACATCATCAAACTGACACTGAACTATGGGCGATTCAGAGGAGATACTTGAAACACATTTTATTTAAATAATGAAGCAAACGCGATTGGGGAACAACTGAACGTATGGGCTCCATCTCCCAATACAACCACATAGAGAAAAAAGGATAATACAAGAACAGAATGATTCATACTCAGGAGTCAAATGTCCAGATAATAAGGTCAACAAATGATCTGTTGAACTTACTATCTGAATATTTCCAAAAGCGAACTACTCGTCAATGAGTATGTAGTATAGAAAGGGTTAACAATATGGCAGGAGACATGCTTTGTAGTAAGGTACCCTGATTGCGTTTTCAGGATGGGTAATCCGATAGGTAATTGTTAATTTGATAGCCTGGGTTGATGGAAGTGTAGCTTGCGTGTTTTTTTTTATTCATTTTGAGTGGTATGAAAACAAGTTTCAAATACACGATTTGGTGAAAAAATATGGCAAAAATACCAGTTCTAGATTGTAAGAGATCTCATACGACTTATTTATTCAAACTGTACATGATTTTCAAGTGAAAAGATTTAAAGTTTTTTAGAATTATTGGTACTGGCGTATTATAGAAAACTTAATCAGATTTCGACAAGCGAAATCTGAAAGTTTTCATGAAGGTAACACGCATGAGATCCGTATACATAAGAAGCTGTATTACTGTGTTCTATATATAGTTCACGTTACCTACAAATAGTATCAGAGCACGCGCTTGACGTAACGTAAAGTGGCGCTCTCGTAAGTGAAAGACGCAATAAAAACGGTGTCCCTATTGGTCAGATTGTCTATCTAAACCAATCAGATTTGACGTTGCATAGACATGGTCGTGGCTACGCCTTGTAGTTCAAATACAGAAATCACCACCTCGTCGTTTCTATTTCCACAAATTACCTATCACCACACAACAAAAGGATGAGATGTAAACGAAATACATAGAAGGTGAGTGATCTAACTAAAAATAGTACTTCATATCTTGTTTCGGACGGAACAAATGACATCAAAAAGTGAAAAAAACACTTCTTTTACTCAACTTACTGTGATTTGAGACTTCCGCTCTTTGACTTGGTCAAGTTTGTGTTTGAAACTGACAGACTCAATTCTGAGTCTTTGGTATTGTCGTTCATGTTTCAATGAATGATTTACTGTAAGTTAACTTGGCTAGATAACTAGATCATAGGTGCCATAACTGAATGATTTAATCGCAAAAATTAGTTTAATTTATCAATTCTCCGCAGTCTCTGTTCCAACTCCAAAGCTTAACAACAGTTGTCATTAGCGAAGACCAAAAACAAAAACTCAAAACACATTTCCGGTTATACGAACAAGGACAAGGTCGGGACAATTCTCAAAACAAAAATGAACTTGAAGAAAATCCTTGAAATTGAAATTAAATTAGGCTTCATCTTGGACGTGAGGAATTATTCTGACTTCGTCTTTTCAACATGGATTTACCGGGCGTTAGTTCAAAATTATCTGATTATAATTACCAGATTGCCGATGAATGCCGTGATCACATTTACACATCGTGAATTCAAGGATTGTAGGTACATTCAGCTTAGTTTAACTTGAATGTGAACACTGCTAGTGCTAGTTGTGTGAAAGTAACATATCTCTTGATTTTGGCCAAAGTAAAGAGATACTAGTAATGTGAAATTATTCAATTTATTGAGAAATATTGACAATCATTGCTACTTAATTTTGTGTTTGTCATTTAATAATTTGAAAGTGAAATAATCGAAGTGAGAGCGCTGCTGGAGTTCGATGGCCGAGTGGTTAGCGTGTTCGACTATCGGCCAGAGGTTTCTCTTGGACGCTGGATCGATTCATCGCGATCCGCGACAAAACAAAAGTCCGGAGCTCCGAGCGTGCCTATATAAAGTACTGTGTTACAGTGTGTGCCTCGATGTGGTGTCATTAAGCAGTAATTCGCTCCCGCCATGTGTCATGCACAGCCTGGATTACACTGGTTTGATCAAGCAATCCCACCAGGTGATCGTTGATGGAAAAATTTACTGTCAAAAGTATTCCCTTCGGTATGTAAGTGGATAGAAATTTCAGGTGATGGTGTAATAGAGTTATCTCTCTTCCGTGATTATGGTGGTGGAATAATATATTTGGTGGTGGTGTTGAAAAGGGCATTTCAGATATCGATGTGGTGTGGAGGTGGATACATATAAATACACTCAAGTAAGAAAAAGTAAGATGGATGCTGATTTGTTATGTCATGATGACATGTTAATCCTACCGCACAGTGGCGCTCTCTATTTGTGGAATTTTTGGGCAAATTGCATGGTGCTTCGGGGAAGGTTGTGCAAACTTACTGTGCTACTTTAAATGAGAAACAAAATTATCATTATACGAGGTCACCATTCATCACTGCGTGTTGGAATTTCAATAATTTTCAAGTCTAAAAGACTAAATAGAATCGCGATATGCATATGATATCCTATCGTCAGCACAAATATTGCTACCTATCACATTGTAGCAGAAGTGTGCATGCAATATCCAGTTCATGGAATGAATGATGAGTAGAGCCTGGTTGAAATACTACTGTGTGGCGAGTCACACTCGTCTTCGAGCTATTGAGGCCATGTATACATGGTGTTATGAGCGGTTTGTATTGTGAATGGGTTAAGTTATCATCTCGTAAACCCTCACAGTTGACAATTTTATACCAGGTTCTATTCAGTATTCTGAAAATCTCGCAATGGAAATTTGCATGGTACATATTTATTTAAGATTTTTTGGTCAAAAGGTGGTAGCCGGACATTTGGTTTAAATAACCATCAGTGGCAGTGCTTTGGTTTGTTTTGTCCACCAGTCTGTCTGCATCACTTTATGTTTTACTTTTACAAACATATTTCAGAGTTAACAAATGGCTGATATATAGGGTCCTGACTCATTTTTCTTCTGACGAATCTTCCAAAATGAGGACTTAGCCCACCAGATGTGCCTTGGTAAAATGAACCTGAACACTGGACTTAAATAAGTACTAGATGTATTAACTCCTATTTCTAAGTCATGTAACTGTGGTTAGAAATTCCACCAAATTGTTTATAACGTATCAGTATAGCGCTAGCTAACCCTCACCTTTCAAAATTCCGGTGTTGAATGTGTCACAGTGAAAAGTATCCTAAACACATTTCATCGGTGTTGAGTGTTGTGCTTATTGCTGTTTACAAACAAACGCTCGATTCACAAACTGTGTGTTTGAGGTTAATATGGCATTCATACTATCATTATAGTATAATATTAGTATAATCTTTACAACATATTATAATTTAGTAACTGTTATTTCTAAATTATAACCTACTAGCAGGTTAGCCCGCCACTGGCGGCAATTGTCAGAAACATGACAATTTTTTATTTGTTTAATTAATTTTTTTATTTAATTTTTTGTTTTTCAATGAGTTAATTGTGCCTTTTTAATTTTTTAATTTAATTTTTTGTTTTTAAATTTTACCCGATTTTTTAATTTAATTTTTTGTTTTTCAATTTTACCCGATTTGAACTTGAATTGATAATTTTCAAGGTCAAGGTCAGGTCAGGGCCACAATTTAACCCGTCCATGACACTTCCCGTAGGTAGCAAGTTTGAGCTCAATCGGTTCGAGTCTATAAAGGACACACACATATATATCATTTGTGGGTACCCGTTTCAAGGTGAAGATCACCTCGGGCGGAAAAACTGACCCGCTGAAAATCTCCCCCGTTCCTAGGAAGCCCTAAGTACGTAAGAATTACACAACACGCTCATGTCTGGATACAGTCACGTTCACGCCCGGACCCAGATGTAAGAATCGCATTACACGCATACGCTCTTTATCAACGACACTGCGGATACGAACGCTCTTTAACTATCAACGCGATTAACCCCACATTGCGTTTTGTGTGACTGGGAGTGAAGAACGGGTGCTCGGAGCTTCTCCAAAACGCCGCGACGTCCATTCCTGTGGGTTTTTACCCTTAGATAGGAAGTTTGGTCTCGATCGGTGCAGCCGTTTTCGATTCTATATACTATATATATATATATAGACACATATATACGGAAGTCTCAAAATATATAGTAGACTAGAAGGTGACCCGACTTCCTCCGGGCTTTGACCTTGAATTGTCCATTTTGAAGGCCAAGGTCAGGTGGGGTCACGATTTGACCCGTCCAAAACACTGCCCGGACAAAAGTACCCGACAAAAGTACCCGCCGAAATCCATCCGGTTTTACCCGATTTTACCTTGAATTGAACATTTTGAAGGTCAAGGTCAGGTCGTGGTCACGATTTGACCCGTCCAAAACAATCAGTGGACAAAAGTAACCCTATGTATAAAATTTCGTCGAAATCCCATCAAAATTTGCGATTTGACCTAGAAATGACCCGATTTCAAGGTCAAGCTCGCATCACACGGGCAAATAAATATGCTTATGAGACTCCCCGACCGAAAGTTACCCCACATACCAAGTTTCATCGAAACCCCGTTATATTCGGGCGTTTGACCTTGAAATGACCCGATTTCAAGGTCAATGTCACGTCGCACGGGCAAATTAATAGGTTTATGCCACTCATCGGCCGAATGTAACCCCACATACCTAGTTTCATCGAAATCCCGTAATATTCGGACGTTTGACCTTGAAATTACCCGATTTCAAGGTCAATGTCACGTCGCATGGGCAAATTGATAGGCCTACGTCACTCCCCGGCCGAAAATACGCCCACATACCAAGTTTAATCGAAATCGGCTAGGCCGTTTTCGTGTCCATCGATTACAGACACACACACACTCCCAGACAGACACACAGATCTTCCAAAATATATAATAGACTAGAAGGTGAACCGACTTCGTCCGGGCTGTTTCCCCTCTGCTTTTCGGCGAATTGCGCGATTTGACCTTGAATTGTCCATTTTGAAGGTCAAGGTCAGGTGGGGGCCACAATTTGACCCATCCAAAACACTGAACAGACAAAAGTACCCAACAAAAGTACCCGTCGAAATCCATCCGGTTTTACCCGATTTGACCTTGAATTGATTATTTTGAAGGTCAATGTCAGGTCGGGGTCACGAATTGACCCGTCTAAAACACTCAGTGGACAAAAGTAACCCTATGTATCAAATTTAGTGGAAATCCCATCAAAATTCACGATTTGACCTTGAATTGACCCGATTTCAAGGTCAAGGTCACATCGCACGGGCAAATTGATAGGCCTGTGCCACTTACCGGTCGAAAGTATACCCACATACCAAGTTTCTTCGAAATCCTGTGATATTCGGGCGTTTGACCTTGAAATTACCCGATTTCAAGGTCAAGGTCACGTCGCACGGTCAAATTAATAGGCCTATGTCACCTCGGCCCCCAAATACCAAGTTTCATCGAAATCGGGTCTGCCGTTTTCGAGTCCATCGCGAACAGACAGACACACACACACACACCCTCTCACACATATCTTCCAAAATATATAATAGACTAGCCGATGAGCCCGACGTTGTCCGGGCTATTAAAAAAACAAATTTCAAGTCGATAGCTCCACCCGTTTCCGAGATCTCGTCTGCGCATGCGCTGCACTGGCGTCGCACGGGCTCGCCAATACGACAACGACGACCGCCTGGTCAAACTACACACACGTACCAAGTTTCGTCCCGATCGGTCGAGAATCGTAGATTTGTATAAATGACAGACAAACAAACATACAGACAAACAGAGGTCTTCAAAATATATATGAGACTAGCCGACGAGCCCAACTTTGTCCGGGCTATTCTAAAACCAAATTTCAAGTCTCTAGCTCCACCCGTTTCCGAGATATGGTCTGCGCATTCGCGAAGCTGACATCGCACGGGTTCGGCGACCCGATAAAATTCGTATCCGGGGCAAGATATCTTCAGATACAAAATTTCAAGTCGATAGCTCCACCCGTTTCCGAGATCTGGTATGAGCATGCGCGAAGCTGGCGTCGCACGAGCTCGGCGACCCGTTAAAATTCGTATCCGGAGCAAGATACATTCACATAGCAAATTTCAAGTCGATAGCTCCACCCGTTTCCGAGATCTCGTCTGCGCATGCGCTAAGCTGGCATCGCACGGGCTCGGCGACCCGATAAAATTCTTATCCGGGGCAAGATTCATTCACATAGCAAATTTCAAGTCGATAGCTCCACTCGTTTCCGATATCTCGTTTGCGCATGCGCGAAGCGGGCGCCGAACGGGCTCGCCAATACGACAACGTCCACCGCCTGGTCAAACTACACACACGTACCAAGTTTCGTCCCGATCGGTCGAGAATCGTAGATTTGTATAAATGACAAACATACAAACATACAGACAAACAAACAGACAGAGGTCTTCAAAATATATATGAGACTAGCCGATGAGCCCGACGTTGTCTGGGCTATTCAAAAACCAAATTTCAAGTCGATAGCTCCACCCGTTTCCGATATATGGTCTGCGCATGCGCGAAGCTGGCATCGCACGGACTCGGCGACCCGATAAAATTCGTATCCGGGGCAAGATACATTCACATACCAACTTTCAAGTCGATAGCTCTACCCGTTTCCGAGATCTCGTCTGCGCATGCGCGAAGCTGGCGTCGCACAGGCTCGGCGACCCGATAAAATTCGTATCCAGGACAAGATACATTCACATACCAAATTTCAAGTCGATAGCTCCACCCGTTTCCGAGATCTCGTCTGCGCATGCGCGAAGCTGGCGTCGCACGGGCTCCGCGACCCGATAAAATTCGTATCCGACGTTGTCCGGGCGACGTTGTCCGGGCTATTCAAAAACCAAATTTCAAGTCGATAGCTCCACCCGTTTCCGAGATCTAGTCTGCGCATGCGCGAAGCTGGTGTCGCACGGGCTCGGCGACCCGATAAAATTCGTATCCGGGGCAAGATAGATTCACATACCAAATTTCAAGTCGATAGCTCCACCCGTTTCCGAGATCTCGTCTGCGCATGCGCGAAGCTGGCGTCGCATGGGCTCGGCGACCCGATAAAATTCGTATCCGGGGCAAGATACATTCACATAGCAAATTTCAAGTCGATAGCTACACCCGTTCCCGAGATCTCGTCTGCGCATGCGCGAAGCGGGCGCCGCACGGGCTCGCCAATACGACAACGTTCACCGCCTGGTCAAACTACACACACGTACCAAGTTTCGTCCCGATCGGTCGAGAATCGTAGATTTGTATTAATGACAAACAAACAAACAAACATACATACAGACAGAGGTCTTCAAAATATATATGAGACTAGCCGATGAGCCCGACGTTGTCCGGGCTATTCATCCGGGCTATTCAAAAACCAAATTTCAAGTCGTTAGCTCCACCCGTTTCCGAGATCTGGTCTGCGCATGCGCGAAGCTGGCATCGCACGGGCTCGGCGACCCGATAAAATTCGTATCCGGGGCAAGATACATTCACATACCAAATTTCAAGTCGATAGCTCCACCCGTTTCCGAGATCTCGTCTGCGCATGCGCGAAGCTGGCGTTGCACGAGATCGGCGACCCGATAAAATTCGTATCCGGGGCAAGATACATTCACATAGCAAATTTCAAGTCGATAGCTCCCCCCGTTTCCGAGATCTCGTCTGCGCATGCGCTGCACGGGCGTCGCACGGGCTCGCCAATACGACAACGTTCACCGCCCGGTCAAACTACACACACGTACCAAGTTTCGTCCCGATCGGTCGAGAATCGTAGATTTGTATAAATGACAAACAAACAAACAAACAAACAAACATACATACAGACAGAGGTCTTCAAAATATATATGAGATAACGAAGGTCATCCGTGTCTTTAACCATCAAGGTCCAAATGACATGTATATGCTTTTAGTAACAGGCCGTGGCATATACATTTAATTGTTATATACCGATACATGTCCATGAAATATAAATACGCAGCACCATTGCTACCAGATTTAAACCGGCACATGCATTAATGCGACTTGAGAATATACTTCAAAGTATCAACCTGTGCGGGTACAATTATTATTCACCTAATCTAATTGTATATCTACACATCATGGCCTTGGAAGGAGTAAGTTTTCGAATAACGTAGTACGTTATTATTATATTTCGTTGGTCGAAATAGTGATATTATGTTCTGGTCGCATGCGTTAAGTATTCCATAATGTTCACATGGAGCTAATTGCAAGCCATCATTTCGCTTGTTGAGAGAACACAGTTCAATGCCAATGCTTGAATGCCGAGAACGCTGAATGACATCGAAGAGTGTTCACTTCACAATCCGAAGCTTCTTTGGCGTTTTCTGCGCGACGGCGTATTTTTGTTACAGAAATGCACAATCACAGTCCAACAATAACCTTGACAGAAAACTGTTGTGCTACTAGTGCCTCGTTCTTTACCGTCAGTGTTATAGTCGGAATTGGCCGAACATATAACCGCAGACGAATCGCGCAATTCTCGTGGTGCCACACCACCAGATTAGGACAGCGATGTAAATATGCGGCAGCGTTTATTGCGATGTTTGCGATTCACCCGCGTATAGCACACCGTCTGGAAGAACTCGCTGCCTCATGTGTGTCCTGGTTAGCTGAAAATCGCGGCATACCGCGCGGCAATACGCAAGGTTGACGGACCTTAGCCCTTGCATGACAAGAGTGCGCTGGTGCAGTATTGAAGATCACGTACCAGTGCATTCTCTTAGACATAGGGAGTCTTGCATTTATAAGAGAATGCACTTGCGTACAAAGTTGATATAAACATTGTTAGGCCAATGCATTCTCTTATACATGTATATGCGAGGCGCCATGTGGGCGACTCCCATACATAAGACAATGTATTGACACATGGTTTTCGTAAACATTTAGGAAGCTCCAGTCATGAAGGGGTTAATTGTTACCTGCCTGTTAAGGAAGAATATATGCCCGTCGTCTATGTTCCTTTCTTCCAAAGACATGAATGTCTCTCGTGTGCATATCATCAACGCCAAAACATTAACCTGAAAGGAAGAATAGTGAGCACAGTAGCTCTAAACAATATGTTGGAGAGCTATAATATTCTAACATTTCTCAATTGATATGACGGTACATTTTCGTTTGCTTTTTTATGATTCAGTTTTGAATGCTCTCGGTCTTTGTTCTCGTGTTGCTGTTGTACAGCACCGTAACAAGAGCCAGTTATCAATTAAAGCCGACGACACCATGACGGTGTCCATTACACCCAGTTTGATATTTTCGATTTTAATATTGGAGTTAAGGACGATAACGCATCGCAAGTCAATCTCAACCAGAATAATTTCGCTGTCCGTCGTAACCGGCTGTGAAAACACGGATTTAGCCTGGCAGTCGGTGTAATTCCCAGATTTAAAAATAATTAAATTTCCAAGAAATAGAACACGAAATATGGAACCAACTGACAATGCGGACAAAATATAGTTTTATATGGAACTGGTGTTCATAGGCAAAATAACTGCGGTAAGATCCTCGCATATCCGCGACCGTTTGATGTTGTATACCCCAAACCTTATCATCATACATGTTTGTTCTCCAATAGAACACGAAACATGGAACCAACTGACAATGTGGACATAATATAGTTTTATGTGGCACTGGTGTTCATAGGCAAAATAACTGCGGTAAGATCCTCGCATATCCGTGACCGTTTGATGTTGTATGCCCCAAACATTATCATTATTCATGTATGTTCTCCAATTTACACGAATCTTGTAAACGTCGGTGTTTTATCGGCGTCGAAACAACATGAGATGGCGGCGACGCTGTGGGAGCTTACTCGCAAGTTGCAAGTAAAATTAGAAGTCAAATTAGGCCAGGTGAACATTCACTCTTGTCACATTTTGAGGATCAATATTCAAACAAATACATACATAACAAACCGGAGCTCTGAAACTCAAAACATTGCAGATAATGACTGATGTCACACTAGCACAATTGCCATGTCATTCTAATTGTACTGCCGTACTCACCCCTGGTCAATTGGTCATGCTAATTTAACATGATGCCGTTGGTCCTACTGAATTTATATGATGCTGGTAGGGCAAACTGTTGCTGTTACGAAAAATTACCGTTATCTCTTCTACAGTTGCCATTTTCGCGGTGTTTGGCTAACCCAAGCAATTTGAGAAAAAGCCAATGTCTGTATGAAACATCCAAGAACATGCAGATGTATCTTGGGAAACAAATTAATAATAGCTGCATTCGCCGATGTTTGCAAAACGGCATTAGTAGCCATCTTGATTATAATCAATTTGCAACAACTAGAACAACCGGTATTAAAATATTTCGCAATATATAAGTTTCTGTATTTTTGATATATATAATCGCCTTTCCTGGATATGTTCAGAATTGTCCAAACACCGCGATAATGATAACTTTAGAACAAATAACGGTACGTTTTCTTAACGACATCAGTTTGCCCTAACAGCATCACACGGGACTCACGGGCATCATATCACATTAGCAGGACCACTTGACCAGGGGTGTTACTGACGTTCAGTTTGGTGACAATTGTCAGTCCTAATGTAGTCACTATGGTCCAGTTGGGTGTGTCACTCACCGCCTAACTCACACAATGAGTCTTGTGTAACACTATCATATAACAGCTGGTCGCCGTGAGTACGTTAAATTTCATTTGATTTGTAATTTCAGGAACCATTATCTCTCTGTTTCCAAAAAAGGAGAGAAAAGTTAGAAACTTATTCATTCCCGTTAATACCTTATCTTGTTCTATAACGCGTGAATGATAATACTATTCTATATGATGGAATTATGCCGAATCGGTTGTCTTTTTTGTGTGTCATTCTTTATAAACCGGTTCACACACCTCGGCCAATCAAATATTGCTCCAATTCATGAACAATATTTCTTGTATGAATCTGTATTTCAACGGGGCCAACTTACAGACTTGAGCTAAATATCACATAGAAATTGACATTAATTGGATAGTAAGCTGAAAGGAGATCGGAGGCTGGAGCGGTAGGTGTGAAATTCCAACAATGCGCCATGATAATGATCGCACCAGTCACTTGGGAAGTTAAAACACGGATCATTCCATTATTAGCTGACATACATGTATAGGGGTGGTCTGCATGGGTGGGGGTCCAACACTTTCGGTTGAATATGTTTTGGTTTGTCGGGAGGGGCGGGCGATTGGAACTTGGAAGTAAACTGAACGAGGTCCAAACCTGTTTCGAATGTATAATCCACAATAATCACGTAATGATCTTTAGAATGATACACTGAGAACATTTCACAAACTGTTCACATATACATGCATGTGCGCGGGAAATACAGGCACTATACGCAAGTTTGCCTACGTCTTTTGTTATGAATGCCGGTGATATTTCATCACACAAATTTCATGCAATGTGGAATAGTTTCACTTCCGAGTCCGAACACGGCACATTGTCGCCTGTGTTCTGAACGATAATTCCATTATGGCAACAATGCGAAAAATAACCTAAACAGCTGAAACAGTTTATTGTCACAAGGAAGAATCTGTTTGTTCAAGAAACACATTATCAGTATAAAACGTTCTCAAATTCGGACACAAAATGGTTTATCAATGCTGATATATAATGCAGACACAAGTGAGCCGATTGTCAACGAACATTTGACTAATTATTCAATAGGAATAGGTAACACCACAATCCATTCAATTAACATTTGATTGAATGGTAATTGATATGTAATCGTCGAATAGAATGTGAATCAATTGTGTTTGCCTTGGGGTGTGTACCGTTTTGTAAGTATGTCATAACCCCAACGGGTATCTGTACAAGAAATATAGACCGCGGCAGCTTCGCGGCCGTGGTCTATATCTCTTGTACAGATACCCAAGGGGTTTATAATCTATACATATCACCCCACATCTGGGCTGTCGTCCTTTGTCGCATAGCTGGTCTATCAAAATGAACCACGTTAAGACAAAGGGATTCATTTTCAGTGTAGTTGTTTGTCGCCATGTGAGCTATTGGATTTCTTTCTCACCCTATCAGGGTCCGCGCTGGACCGAAATTTACTTTTGCCAAATAATTTGTCAAATGAAAATATTGTTTGCCAAATTATTTTAGCATTTGCCAAATGCTATCCATGATAGTATCATTTTCTGCAACCTTAAGTCTTATATTTCGACACTCGCTATTTGAACGACTTGGTATTGTTAGAAAAGCAGTTAATTAGTAAATAGTTAATTATACTCGCATCTCTATTGTGGTTTATCATACACCAATAAACCAATCACCAAACAATACAATGGTAGATGGGTTGCTTCACCAGAATGACACAATATTAGCTATGTAAACACAACCGCCACACTAAATTATAGTAATCACTCCAACCACCGGTACTAATGCTATGAGATTAACGGCATCTTAATAGTTAACCTCAACCTTATAAAACACCACAAATATAATTCTGTTGTAAGAGTTTCCTGAAATTAATGGTATTGACATCCAATATTGTTAAATATTCTTGAGGAATTAAAAAGTTACTTGCCAAAACATTTGCCAAATGAAAATAGTTTTTGCCAAATGTGAATGACTTTTGCCATTGGCAAATTTGGCAAGTGGCAGCGCGAACCCTGCACCCTATGCAGACGTACAGAGACGTTGTAAAGTCATTAATCTACGTAACATCTTGTTAATATACATGCGTTTGTCATATCGAATAAATATCGTCATCTCTTAGAAATCCGACTGAGTGAAAGGAAAACCTGAAAGTGTTATACTGGCTGTTCGCACATGCAAGTTATGTCTCGCACCTATTGCCACCAAATTTCCCCATAGAAAGGAAGCAAAACTATTGTTCCATCGTTCATGTAACTGTCAAATGTGTGATACCGGCCAATGCACGCACACCGGATTTTGACATTGGTGATATCTAAAGGCTGCATCGCTATACACTGAGAACAATCGCGTGAATATATATATGGCTAACTTAGGGAGATATCTCAAACAGTTTGGATCATTTTGACTAACCAATACCATTCCGTCAATATGACTAACTTTGTTTAATATCCACTGCACGGCAATTCTTTAAGGACTACAATTGTTCGAATATCATGGTAGGAGATACATGTACTGGGATATATGAGAACTTCACCATACACAAAAGGCTACAATATTTGGATAACAGGCTGTAAAAGGGGCGCCCCTTTCGCAAATGGCCACCATCAAACTAAACTTTATTTACTTTTTCGCAAACATTTATGATATCAGATTGTAAACTGGGCGCATATCCGTTGGGTTCATAAGTTAGATAACTGACAAACTCTCTAATCACCAGCCTTGAAAATGGTTGCTTTTATTTTGTTTAAACCACTTGTGAGTTGTTACAGCACTAACACGTTAACTAGATACCGGGGACAACAGTAATTGTTTAAAAGTTTGAAAATTATATTTTTTGAAAATTCACGAATGGGACGCCTCCTTAACCCTTTCATGGCGGCAACCGGGACGACGGTGTAGCATTAAATACCTTGTGTCAGTGCATTGCCTTATATATGCGAGTCTCCCATACATGTATATAGGGATCCTCGTATTGGAAAATGCAACGGCTTACAAGCTCAAAGTAAAGTTGTTAGGTCAATGCATTTTCTCCCTGTGGGAGATTCGCATATATAAGATAATGCATTGGCATTAAACGTTTTCACCAAATTTCCGGATGCCCCAGTCATGGAATGGTTAATTTCCTACACACCTCATACATCTCGGAAATGAACCAACTATAAACAGATGTATCCCACAAACTGTTGTTATATACCTCTCAACAGCAGTATGGAGCCGTTGTTTCGGAAAATTTATTGAACGATGTACCTTGATGATTTCAATTCGGTCTCTGAGTTTGGACATATAATTGGACTATTCGACTAGTCTTGGAATTGATGGACGAAATGTCCACCAATTAACATTTTCACGTTCCCAGTGACTAAGATAAGTTAATCGTTATGACTGACAGATTTATTCCAGGAATATGACAAACCAGTCTTATTAAAACCAGACCTAATTTTCATTACTTTCAACCTAGGTCTTGGGACATTGATGGCATAAATTATTTCAAACGGGAGAAATCCAACCAATACGCACCAGGCAATGCGTTGCTCGACCAATCAAGAACTGCCTGCAAACCATTACCTATTCAAATTCTTCACTCAATAGTAATTATTCATACAAGGCCCGCCCAATAGTTCTAAAAATAAGTATTACCGAAGCGGAAATTCTAGAGGAAAGCGAGGCTACGCTAAAACAATGGTAGCGAAATAGAAATTCTCGAAATTGCAATTAAGAACGTTTTAAAGAAACTTTGTATTGATTCGCTGAAACAAGAACAGGAGTTTATTCTGAGGAGTTTGTTGATAACCAGAAAAGATGTGTTAGCCATTCTCCCTACCGGTTACGGCAAAAGTTTGCCGCATCAAATAACTCCAACGATTGATGCCAGTTGCTATAGTTGGAAACATGAATATTAATGAGCTATCGCCAGATGGGAATTCCCCGTTCATCGCGGAAATGAAATTCGGTACCGGTGTCTCTAGACTGAGAGTTGACTGTAAGGAAACCTTGGTCTAGTTATTTCACCCAAACCTTGGGTGTTTATTTCACACCACTTTCTGGGATAACCTGTGTGTCGACTGAGAACCTGCGTGCCAATTGAGGAGAACACGCGAAGGATTTGTGTAAATGTTAGCCCAAACGACATTTCGAAGTAACGACTGCTTTGTTGTTTATTTCGAGGAATAATACCGCATGATATGAATTCAGCCCAAATATATTGACAGGTGTCAAGGGTCTAACTCTATACTGAGCAATAAAAAACTAATATAATAAATACCGAGTATATTTAATTTAACGCCAATGGGTCGTTTACGTGCGTTTAAGAGTGTATATATACCTAAAGCAAAGTCAAATAACGATCTTAAAATGAATTGCCCGGTATATTTTATTAGTTATCTGAGTTACCAGGGTCGTAGTTGCATAAATTACAATATATTTTTATGCTAAGATAATTGCGTGGTAATTTGTTTGTAATGGATTGATCAGTATTCAGGTTAACACAAATCCCATATATGGAAATTCCAAATATGGAAAGTGACTTGCGCATGCGCAAAACAGATACAATGGTCTTACTAAAAACGAAGCAATACACGATTGATATCAACAATCACCGACGCAGTTAAATAATGACATTAGATGGTCGTGTATTTCGTCTTTAAGAGTGTGTTAATGTCTAAATCGTGTGATTAACTACTGAAAAATTATTTCGACTACATATTTCGATAATTATCAGGTCCGCAGTTCGATCATGAACATATTTCTGATTTTTATGTAAAGATTATTGCTTGTTATTTCACACTTTTTCTCCGAGTCGAGCCGGGGCTGGAGTACACTTTTTAGTGACCATAAATCTATACCTTCCGTTTGCCGAATAACCGAAGAAACTTTGTCAACTGTTTCCATGTTTATTCTCACTTATACCGTGTTTATATCCGTTTTATCCTATTTGTTGTTGTATATTGCATTACTTTGATCAAGTCTGCGCTTGTGTTATTCTCACAAAAGGTAATGCGTGTTTACATTTCACAATTCTACTGCATAACGCGTCACCGCCTGATTACAGTCTGCGAGTGCGACGGAAAAAATTTCCACATGTCCGAGCGCCATTAATTCCTTAAATACGACACGATTTAATCGAATGAGGTCAAATATTCGCATATAACTTGACTCATATGTTATTCTGCACAATTCTGGCCAGTGCCGACTTTCATTTCGCATTACTTTCGTTTTTATCGAAATATAACCGTTTTCTATGGAGATTCCCATGTAAATTTGTTCAACCAAAAAAATTCATAGTTTTGCCAATTTCAAGCTAGTTTAATACTTTATAGCATGGTCAGGGCATAATCTGGCCTATCGAGTGATGGTAGACGTTCCTTCAGTGTGCACAACAAATATTTGGTCCCAACGAAGCAGGCTAAAATCCTGAAATTTGTCAATTGACTTTGAGTGTGAAGAAAATATTCATTTAAACTTCCAAAATTGGTTGAAATATGCTCAACAACATTCAGTTGAATGGTGACATTATTTATAGTCACCGACTAACTTCCACGACGAATAAAATTTGTTTTTATTGATGACAATTATGTCGCGAGTCATAAAAATGTTAATTTTCTGAAGAAAAAAAATTCATTGTTTCGCCAATTTCAAGCTAGTATTGAGCATGGTCAGGGCATTACATATAATGATTAAGATTGCTAAAGAACTGAAATAATGAAATGGGAAACTTTTACTGACATCTGGTAAGGATTGAGGAGCAGATGCTAGAGGCTCCCCACCCCCACCCCCCATGGAATACGGAATACCACTTAACACAGAAGTTGGAATACGGAATACCATATGGAATACATAAAATTATATGAAAACTTCATTTATTGGAAGGTCGGCGTACGAATACCGGTATTTTTGGAATACCGAATACCTCCCTAACAGAGGGGCCGGAATACGGCGTACCTCATAACAGGGCATGGAATACGGCATACGAAAAAGGGGGGTGGGGGCCTCATGCTATGGAGCCTCCCAATATATTGTCTGCTCCACATCTCAATAGAATTCAACAACATTCAGTTGAATGGTGACATTATTTATAGTCACCGACTAACTTCCACGATGAATCAAATTTGTTTTTATTGGTGACAATTTATGTCGCGAGTGATAAAAATGTAAATTTTCTGAAGAAAAAAAATTAATTGGTTTGCGAATTTCAAGCTAGTTTATAGCGAACATGGGAACCAAGGTACAATATATTCCATTTAGGCACACTTCAGAGTGAAATCTGGGCTTATATTTCGGCAAGAATCCAAATCTAGATTTGTTGTTGCTGTTGTTTATTAGGGTTTATCGTCATTCTAGCCGCTAGGCTACACACGACGTTGGCTCAGAGGCTCAATTTCACCGGGAAGTTGTTCCACTGCGTGTAGAAACCACCGACCCCCCGAAAGCAATTGACAAACTTGCCCAGATACACGATTCCGGTCACCCTCCCTATGGTGGGGTTCGAACCAGCTTCGTCAGCGCTGGACGGCCTGGGACGAAGAAATTTACCTGGCACTCTACCGACTGGACCACCGGGGGCCCCCATTAAACTGTTAAAGACCGAAAATGTCGTTAAATTGCAAAGACCGAAAAATGTCGTTAAACTAGAGATCCAAACATCCCCACCCCTATTTTTAGCTCAACTTTACTTTGTAACGTTTGAGCTATTGCCATGGCTTTGTCGTCCGTGTGTATGTGTGTACGTAAGGCGTCAACAATGCAGGCTACAGGTCGTACCTTTGGTCGGATCATTATGAAATTTGTCATAGCTGTTGACATCAACATTTAGACCAGATTATTAATTTTGGGATCATTCGGAAAAAAAACATGGCCGCCAGTGGCCATCTTGGATTTCAAAATTCAATCCATTAGCACGGGCTACAGGTCGTACTGTTTGTCTGATCATCATGAAATTTGTCAAGAATGTCAATAATGAGATGTAGATGGGAACGAGTCATTTTGGGGTCATTCGGCCAAAAAACATGGCCGCAGCATCCATTTTGGATTTTACTCTTTGTATGACTAAATCTTTAGCACAGGCTACAGGTCTTACCTTTAGTCTGATCATCATAAAAAATTTCATGGCTGTTGAATTTGGAATGTAGATGGGAACGAGTCATTTTGGGGTCATTCGGACAAAAAACTTGGCCGCCAGTGGCCATCTTGGATTTCAAAATTTAATCCATTAACACGCGCCACAGGTCGTACTGTTTGTCTGATCATCATGAAATTTGTCATGGATATTAACAATGACATGTTGATGGGAACGAGTAATTTTGGGGTCATTCGACCCAAAAACATGGCCGCCAGCAGCCATCTTGGATTTTACTCTTTGTACGACTAAATTATTTAGCACGGGCTACAGGTCGTACTTTTAGTCTGATCATCATAAAATTTGTCACGAATGTTAATAATGACATGTATATGGGAACGAGTCATTTTGGGGTCATTCGGTCAATAAATATTGCCGCCAGCAGCCATCTTGGATTTTACTCTTCGCATGACTAAATCCTTTAGCACAGGCTACAGGTCGTACCTTTAGTCTGATCATCATAAAATTTGTCACGGCTGTTGAAATTGGAATGTAGATGGGAACGAGTCATTTTGGGGTCATTCAGACAAAAAACATGGCCGCCAGTGGCCATCTTGGATTTCAAAATTTAATCCATTAGCACGGTCCACAGGTCGTACTGTTCGTCTGATCATCATGAAATTTGTCATGGATGATAATATTGACATGTAGATGGGAACGAGTAATTTTGGGGTTATTCGGCCAAAAAACATGGCCGCCAGCAGCCATCTTGGATTTTACTCTTTGAATGACTATATTCTTTAGCACAGGCTACAGGTCGTACTTTCAGTCTGATCATCATAAAATTTGTCAAGAATGTTAATAATGACATGTAGATGGGAACGAGTCATTTTGGGATCATTTGACCCAAAAACATGGCCGCCATCAGCCATCTTGGATTTTACTCTTTGTATGACTAAATTCTTTAGCACGGGCTACAGGTCGTACTTTCAGTCTGATCATCATAAAATTTGTCAAGAATGTTAATAGTGACATGTAGATGGGAACGAGTCATTTTGGGATCATTTGACCCAAAAACATGGCCGCCAGCAGCCATCTTGGATTTTACTCTTTGTATGACTAAATTCTTTATCACAGGCTACAGGTCGTATTTTTAGTCTGATCATCATGAAATTTGTCAAGAATGTTAATAATGACATGTAGATGGGAACGAGTCATTTTGGGGTCATTCGGCCAAAAAACATGGCCGCCAGCAGCCATCTTGGATTTTACTCTTTGTATGACTAAATCCTTTAGCACGGGCTACAGGTCGTACCTTTAGTCTGATCATCATGAAATTTTTCATGGCTGTTGAAATTGGGATGTAGATGAGAATGAGACATTTTGGGGACATTCCGACAAAAATACATGGCTGCCAGCGGCCATATTGGATTTCCAAATTCAATTCTAAATCTTTCCATTCATTGCTCATCACACAAATTTAACTTCTTCTCAAAGTTGAGCTACAGTGTCATTGACACTTTCATTTGAGACATTAAAGAACGAAATATGTCGTTACACCATTAATGATCATTAATACATAATTTGTGTTTATGAAAGTCTGGTACAGACAGTTTGTTTCCAGTACATATTCATTGGAACGTAAACAATTATTCTGACAGAAATCATGTTAATATTGCCTTTCGTTACTGGTTTCCTTGACTCACATATCTCTCACTGCTTAATACTTATAATTAAAACAAATGTTCTGTGTTTTGTGTCACTTCTTAATAGCATTCTGTATTCTGCTATTGAAAAGAAAAACAGTTGTAGTATACCTTAAATGTATGAAGGCCTTGGTGGGTATCATGTGAAGTTGTGAACATATTTCCACCTGTCAAAAACCGCTACAAACGAAATAATATTCAAATATAGACAGACTTTGTTAATATACAAATGAGAAATATCTCATAAACATTATGTTATAGTCGTAAATTTGCCGACTGTTATGTAAACAAAGAATAAAAAGTTACTTTCCTGGTGTTTCTTTATATTATGATGGTAAACATAAAGAGCGTTCTTTGTTGCTCAATTCCTTATTTGGAAATAATAAAGAGCGTTTATACCATTTGTGTGTGATTAGCCAGTAGCATTATGCTGCCTTCTATAACACAATCAGACTCTTGTTTAGGTAAAATTTAGTAGGTCTTTATGTAAGCATGATGTTTAAGGGATAGTGATCGTATATTTGAACCAAAATGTATGCGTTTTAATATTGATCTGTTTACGGTGTTTGGAACAAATATTTTCGACAACTAAACCCTCTCGTCCCTTTAATATAATTAATATAACATCCCTCATCCAATAATCTCAAAATTGCATATCTAATTTCAATCCTAGTTACACGTCACACCGCCCCTCATCATTTGCCAATTGTATACCCTTTTTTGCTGCTTCTGCTGCAACTGCTCAATTTCTTTAAAAATTATTGAAAAAAATGGCCCTCCGGCCTGCGACATTTACCTCCGATTTAGTTTTTTCGATCATCGGTCCACCCCAAAATTGAGCACACGTCCCTATATAATATACCTATTTAAACCGAGTATACACGGTGGTGTAATAGAACAACCATTAATTTAACCGTAACCGTAGCATATTTCTACGTATACGTGTACGTTTTCACGACAAATCCCCTCTGATCTGTTATTAATGAACCAAACAATTAACATGTCAACACACTCTGGCCCGCCAATGCTACAGTGTATAAACGTAACGGGGCAAATATGCATATTATATTGACAGCTAACGAGAACATTCATCACCAACAATCTGCTAACCCCTTTCAGTCGATACGATAGAAACTAAACGATTTGTTACTTCTAATTACCCGTACTTAATTACACTACTTGCGTGTTAATAAAGTACGACCCCCCCCCAATCACAACTAAAGGTGAAACATGGGATTTAGAACATTAATATTCACTCTTACACAGTTCCACATTCAAGGTGTGTCTTGTGTAATCGTATGTCAGTTGTAACGTTGTGAAACCGCAACCGAACGGAATTATTCTATTGCTAAATAGTTCATGGGTGACCTGATGCATGCATCTTAGTTTTCTTGTTACTAGCCTGATGACAAACCTATGTTTCTCAGTGATAGTGTATACTCACGTTGAATGTTTCTCTCCAAGCATCGGTGCTGCCCGACAATAAAGCCGCTGGTTGTTTAATAACTCCAGCGTTATTGACACAAACATCGATACCTCCGAATTTATCCTTGATAGCGGAAAACATCGCTAAAATCTGGGCTTCGTCTGTTAGATCGCACCTCATGGCGTGAAGTTGACCCGTTTGGTCTTTCAGGCTCTCTACCATCTCCTGCAAGACATTAGTTTGCAACTATATGGTTTTGGGTCCTACATTGTTTTGGCTGAGTGTCAAAGTGTGTGCCAGGAAAATGTCGACAAGCTGCCAAATGACGTCAAGTGTGTCCATATATGTATATAGCGGCCATATATTGCAATCTTTGTCAACTGGAAGATATGTTTGGGTTGCGAAGTAATCGCTGCCGTTTTCCGAACTATAATCATTCCGATCACCGAAGCCACGGCAAACTGTGACCTCTCGATGATTTCTCGACAAAATCTAGCAGAATGTTTGACCGCCTGACAAAAAAATCAAGGTGTAAAGTAAATTAATTAACATATTTACAAATCGAAATCAAACAGCGCTAAACTTTCAAAAGCAACACCCTTGAAAGAAAGCAAATAATTTTACTACCGCCAGGTCACGGATGCGTGTTTTGTCGTATAAAGTTTTTTTCTCTGCGGATTTTGTAAATTCAGGTATCCGACATCAAGATTTTATCGGCTGGCCATCTGTCAACCTTGAGCAATATTTTGTTAGCGCCCTAAAAAGTATACCCCCCCCCCCAATTTTTTCCCAGACGTAAAACTTGGAATTTGTTGCAATTCACATGACTAATCTAGCAAAATGTATATATTTTCACGAAGCTAAGACATAATGACACTATGTTGGGCCAAAATTGAAACTCACCACCCAAGATGGCCACCAAAATGGCCACCGGAAGTTGAAAATATGACATTTTTTCACAAATATCTTCTAGATCAGTTCATGCTGTTTGGAACTGGTTGACTAATATGACATTATTTTGTATTTTGTATATTAACTAACCATTGGAGCAATTAAATATGCAATTATTGGGGTCCTATCCACTTGTGATCCCTCAAAAACTCGATTTTACAGAACGCGGTATAAAATTTCACAAAAAATCACAACTGGGATTCTAGTCATATTTCAAAAATAAATGAACAGAAGGTTGCAATTAAGTGAGGCATACTATTACCTATGAATATTCCAACTAATAAAACAAAAAATCTTACTTTGGCTCAAAATGGCTGCCAAAATGGCCGCCAAAATATGGAAAATGGTCAATATTGCCCTAGGGTGTCCTGTAATCGCTTACAAGTTGTGGTTGATGTACAACACTGGCGATTATGGCTTCTATACATTGAATACTAACATGTCTGCTGCATCATGGTTAAGTGTTACTGTTGTCATCACTGACATCACCAAAAATATTGGAGTTTTCTCACGAAAACTTGACATAAATATCGGCAAAAATTAACTTTTCGGGTTTGGACAATTTTTTCTAGTAATATTGTAACTATCTTTGAATTGAAAGGTGTCTATTGTATTGGTCTATCTTAAATGTGTCACACTACGGTGTTTATAGACCAAATTGCTCAAGATGGCTTCCAAAATGGCAACCAAATTGGTAATAAGTTATGTTTGTTACATATATCATTATAACATTATCTATTATATATTTTGAAAGATCTGTGTGTGTATGTGTTTGTTTGTTTGTGTGTGTGTGTGTGTGTGTGTGTGTGTGTGTTTGAAATCGATGGACTCGAAAACGACTAAGCCAATTTCGATGAAATTTGGTATTTTAGGGTATTTTCGGCCGGAGACGAACATAGGCATATTTATTTGTCCGTGCGAGGTCAACTTTTCACGTGCGGAGGTCAAATCTATTTTTACGCCGTTTTTGCGCTAATATATTTCAGTTCGGTGCTCACAAATCGATTCGATATAGCGCGAATAATAAATTGCCAGTCATATAATTTGCACGGTTAGAATCTGTGTGGCTTCATCTTTCCAACGATATATAATATGTATGTATCCGTTTTAGTTATCTGCCTCAATTATTAGGTACAAGTGGTACGATGCTTTTATCAGGATAAAATCAATGCGTAATTTCTATGACGTCGTCAGAGGTCATAAAGTTAGATTACGTTAACTCTCACCCTGCCGATGCATTTGACTGTGTCGCGTTAACTCATCACCGGCCGAGGTATCCGCAAATGACATTGGGCTATATATCTCCGAAACGGGTGTAGCTATCGACTTGAAATTTGGTATGTGAATGTATCTTGCCCCGGATACGAATTTTATCGGGTCGCCGAGCACGTGCGACGCCAGCTTCGCGCATGCGCAGACGAGATCTCGGAAACGGGTTGAGATATTGACTTTAAATTTGGTATGTGAATGTATCTTGCCCCGGATACGAATTTTATCGGGTCGCCGAGCACGTGCGACACCAGCTTCGCGCATGCGCAGACCAGATCTAGGAAACGGGTGGAGCAATCGACTTGAAATTTGGTTTTTTAATAGCCCGGACGAAGTCGGGTCACCTTCTAGTCTATTATATATTTTGAAAGATCTGTGTGTGTGTGTGTTTGTTTGTTTGTGTGTGTGTGTGTGTGTTTGAAATCGATGGACTCGAAAACGACTAAGCCAATTTCGATGAAATTTGGTATTTGGATGTGTTTTCGACCGGAGACGAACATAGGCATATTTATTTGTCCGTGCGAGGTCAACTTTTCACGTGCGGAGGTCAAATCTATTTTTACGCCGTTTTTGCGCTAATATATTTCAGTTCGGTGCTCACAAATCGATTCGATATAGCGCGAATAATAGATTGCCAGTCATATAATTTGCACGGTTAGAATCTGTGTGGCTTCATCTTTCCAACGATATATAATATGTATGTATCCGTTTTAGTTATCTGCCTCAATTATTAGGTACAAGTGGTACGATGCTTTTATCAGGATAAAATCAATGCGTAATTTCTATGACGTCGTCAGAGGTCATAAAGTTAGATTACGTTAACTCTCACCCTGCCGATGCATTTGACTGTGTCGCGTTAACTCATCACCGGCCGAGGTATCCGAAAATGACATTGGGCTATATATCTCGGAAACGGGTGTAGCTATCGACTTGAAATTTGGTATGTGAATGTATCTTGCCCCGGATACGAATTTTATCGGGTCGCAGAGCACGTGCGACGCCAGATTCGCGCATGCGCAGACGAGATCTCGGAAACGGGTTGAGATATTGACTTTAAATTTGGTATGTGAATGTATCTTGCCCCGGATACGAATTTTATCGGGTCGCAAACGGGTGGAGCAATCGACTTGAAATTTGGTTTTTGAATAGCCCGGACGAAGTCGGGTCACCTTCTAGTATATATATATAATCCGAAAATGTAGCAAATTGTGACCCATTTGGTTATTATACGTGTTAGTTAATTAACTGACAATTAAATGTTCTATTATGGCTGTACCAGTTCCGTATAGGGCATGACAAATTCTTTTTAAATTATGGAATTTTGCGGAGAACTTCTTTTGTGATTCTGACCATATTATTGGAAGGAAATGGGCAGAACTTTGAGACGGAACTGAGATGAACCATAATATGTGACTCTTCTGGTCCATTATGATAAACAAATATCAACTGGATACAGGATGGGTGCCAAGATGGTAGCCAGGGAGTTACTCTATGATCATAGGTGAGGTGAATAGGTATACATGGAGTTAGTGTATGTCATGAATGATGTGAATATGTATACAATGAGTGACTATATGGCTATGAGTGTGTTGTCCATAGTGACATGTATAGGTATTCAGGGAGAGGTCATGGTCAGGTGTGTGGTGAATCGGTATGAATGTAGTTGAGTGTATGGTGTACCCCGCTCGACAAAACAAGTGTCCATTGGCACCGCGGTGTATTTGCCGTTCGACCGCGGTGTAAGCGTTTGTAACTGCGGTTGAGCAAGTACACTGAAGCCGAACGGCAAGTACACCATGGCCGAAATATGGAATCCACTTGCTAATGGCGCTTTCTGCGCACTGCGCCATTAGGCATACTATTAGGTCCACTCACTAATGGCGCGCGCCGGAAGCGACACAAAGTGCGCCATTAGGGTATGTTTCGGCGCGCGCCGAAAGCGCCGAAAGCGACAAAATGTGGGCCGATCGGCGCACTTTTTGTCGCTTTCGGCGCTTTCGGCGCGCGCCGAAACATACCCTAATGGCGCACTTTGTGTCGCTTCCGGCGCGCGCCATTAGTGAGTGGACCTAATAGTATGCCTAATGGCGCTTTCGGCGCGCGCCGAAAGCGACAAAAAGTGCGCCATTAGTAACGCGCCGAAAGCGACAAATAGTGCGCCGTAACGGCGCTTATTTTGTCGCTTTCGGAGCTTTCGGCGCGTTACTAATGGCGCACTTTTTGTCGCTTTCGGCGCTTTCGGCGCATCGCGCCGAAAGGGCCGTAAGCGCCATTAGCAAGTGGCCCTAATAGGATTCCATACCGAAAGGCAACTACAACGCGGCCGAATGGCATGTGCCCCGTGGTTAGATTTCTGGTTTGTATTCATTTTTCAGTTTAATGAACGTACACCGCAGCAACTTCACCATGGCCGAATGGCAAGTACACCGCGGCCCAACTATAGTTAGCCGGTGTAGCCGCCGTGTTGTAGCATTTCGGCCGCCGTGGCAACGATAACCGCACCGTGTGCCTGTATGGACATTGATGTGGTGTATGGATATAGCTACATGGTCATGGGTGGAATGTACATGTGTTTCTGTGTGATCACGGATGGGGTGTGTGGATAAATAGTGAGTGATTTTATGGATACGGGTAATGTGTATGGTATACATATTCACCTCACCATTGGCAATGTCACTCACTGTATCCCTATTTGTCACACCATAGCCGAATAGCCACTCAATATATACTAATACACCCCAGCCATGTCAGTATAGTCACTACATGTGTGCATATGCACATCATCCATGGCCATATAGCCACTCGCTATATACACATACACCTCGCACATGACCATATATCAACATCATTGTATACTCGCATAACCTACACATGACCATACAGCCACGAGTCGCCAAGCAGGAACACCAGGTATACTCACACACCTGACACATGACCATTTAGTCACTCCCGGCATAGATATTCATTACATTGATGTCACTCCGTGTATACCTACTCATTTCACCATTTACCATACAGTCACTACCTGTATACAAATTCCACACACAGTCATATACATGTAACCACTCGATATATACATATCAAGCCCACCCTATACCATAGAGTCACTCCAGGTATATATGCACCTCACCACTGGCCATTCAGTCCTTCCAGATAATGGCAGATATACAAAAAACCCACACACACGACGACTCATACCATCAATACTTGCATATATACATCACACATGACAATTCAGCAACGTACTGTATAATCATACACGCCATCCATTATCATACAGCTAATCCCTACACACATACCAATGATAATACATAAACGAGATATAAATATATACATCCCATCCGTTACCACAAGGACACTCCCTATATACCCACACGATAATGTCCACCAGCTTACTCCAGGTATGCATATACACTTCAATCATGACAGTACAGTCATTCCACGTATACCACACGCATTGTCCGTAACCATAAACCCACTCACGATTTATCCACACACCCCATCCATGATCATACAGAAAACACATGTACATCCCTGGGGCGACCTAATAAACCAAAGCTGCAACATTTAATCTAGGAGCTAATACAGCCGAATTTAGTACAATTTACAACGCCCCCCCCCCCACACATGCCTCTTAACACTTATTCGGCGCCTGTGATTCTGTTTTCAACGACATACAGTGTAAAGAAACCAAATTTAGTTTATTCGTATTCCGATAAAGGTAAACCACAATGTTGTGAATGTACCTGGTAACATCCCGGTATGACATTAACCGTGATCCTACCGTCTTCAAGGTTTACCGATTATGAAAAAAACTACGGTAATGATATTCATAATATGTAGCCAAGGGTGTAATTATGGGTACGGCTGGACGGTTTTGGCCGTACCAATATTTTGCTGGCAAAGGAGATGATATACTTACATGCAAGACCGGGATCGATCACGGCCCAATGCATTTCGGATCAGTTCAGCTCCAATGTTAACAATCCTGCCATTCCGGGTATGCCCAATTAACTTATTAAAAGTATTGGAACAACGAATTGATCATAATATTTTAGCAGTACTCGTAGTTATGATAAGTTGCATCATATTCCGTGCATACATGTATGCATATGCATGGTATAGATCTGGCGTTATATATAAACACACCGACCAATTAATTACCCTTTCAGCCATAACACAAACTCCTTTCCAATATAGGGCTGTATTATGATAGGCCTATTCCTATTCTTTCAACCAGCTTGCATGCCGCATCAATGGCAATGCACATGCAATTTGGTGGGGGACTTCGGATGAGCAAATTCCTCATTAACGTCGGAAGTGATACCCGATTTCATGTTCCCCACCTTCCAAACTACACCCAGATATGGTGTATGTACATGTACTTACAGGTCAGACATTCTCGTACACTGCTGAAGTTGGATAAAAAATATTTCCGGAAAAAGCCTGGTTAGTGATCATGACATTTGAACTACTGACCGATCAGGACAAGCCTTTTTTCAGATTTATCAAGGTCGGCGGATGTATGTAAAAACATCACCACTAAGAAGAACATGCATGGAGAAAGAGACAAACTTTATTCTTATATTCATATTGATACAGAAATGCCTGAAGTATATGAACTTTTAAGTTAAATGTTCCGAGATCTAAACCTGCATATTATCAATATCACAGTTTCACGACCGATATCAGAATACAGTGTCATTGTAACATTGAACCGACGCAATAAACCAACAAAGACAAGTAAGTCACTATGTGGACTGTTCATTCGCTAAGCATTTGCACATGCAGACATTTAGACAAAAGTTTGTTATTCAACCTTAAATTTTCTTCTGTGATGTGTGATGGTCAGCCAAAAAACTGGTGCTCAAATAAATGTAACTAGCAGTCTAGCATGCAGTTGAGTAGATCATGCCATGAATCTCTACTAATGCTAACGCCGTCTACGGGCGTTAGCATTAGTAGAGATTCATGGCATGATCTAGCAGTTGAAGCTGTTCAATTCGAAGTAATTTTCCCACATCATGATCAACTGCGTTGTTGGAACATCGGCACGTTATATAAATAAAATATGGTTACTACAATCATGTATATATAACACCATTGGATCTTGATATATGTACTCCACACTCCCCTCATCAACCTCTGCAGTGACATACATCGGCGAAATTGTAATTATCACTCAGAGTGATAATTACATTCGCCGATGTATGTCACTGCAGAAGTTGATGAGGGGACTGATCATGTATATAATCTATACCACCAATGTCAGGATCGAGTTTATCTAACTCAATATCACAGTAAATATTACCCGGTACTGATTTCTATTTTTCTAACCACTTCTATATGTATGTACATGTATATATATATATATCAGTAAACAAAGTAAAATGCGTAATTTTTAATGCAATTAATATTAAACAATTCCCCCCAGGGCAGGCCCCCCGAACTCCCCTCTTGTGTTATCCTCCACTCTTGTATGTCTTTTCTGCATATCCATGTATATGACCTTAGCTATTCTAATCATGTGGGCATTGAGTAGTCCAAAATTTACTCTAGATCACAGGGGCCTGTAACGCGCTCCGCTGTCCGCCCCCCTTTTGCATTGCCCATATACGTCGCCCTATATACGCGCCTTCTTCGCGTTAATGGAACATTATATAGACAAGGGTAACTGTAGAAATTCAACGTTTCACCATCGCTCGGGAGTCGCACAAATTTAGCCCATTCACCCCAGTAATGATAACGATATATACACGGATGGATCGGCAAAGAATTCATCTTTCAATAAATACCACAAACTCCCATCAGAAACATTCATACACGTTGCATTTGATAAAATTTTAACCACCGAATATTGTCTCCGGAGAGCGTATTTTTTTGGTTTGATCCGGCTCAGACAGCAATGTCGGACATGTGTCTCTAAATTCACCACCTATACAGTTTACTATCATTAAAAATCGATCAAACGATCAACTAAATATCTGGAACTTAGTGATTTCCTTTCGACTAATAATTTATTTACTCATACAAATCAACACATTGTCAGTAAACAATTCTAATAGAGGAGAAATCTGTCGATAATTCCAACTTTAAAAAAGATATTTGTCAAGTGACACAGTTCCTAATTTTAATATTCATTGTGACCTGACCCTTCCATGACTGACATAGTAGAAACAGCCAATCACCGCTCAGTGTTAGAATCGAGGTCAGGTCATAATGAATATTAAAATGAAGAAGGCGCGTATATAGGGCGGCGTATATGGGCAGTGCAAAAGGGGGCGGACAACGGAGCGCGTTACAGGCCCCTGTGCTCTAGATTGAATGTAAAGGACATCTTTATCCCGCAGATTTTCGACTAGGTAGACTGAGCGGTTGACAGAAACGTTTGTTGATATATTAATATTAATAAATATCTAGAATTTTGAAATTAAATGATTAAAAAATACAGTGTACACTATAAAATATGGCAGGACAAATTTTTCTATACAGTTGTTTCCAATGTATAAAACAGGTCTGGGTGATCCATTTGTGCTTAAGAATAAATTGTAATGATTTGTGCTCATTCGTAAATAATTTGCGCTTAAGTGTAAATAATTTGTGCTTAAGAGTAAATAATTTGCACTTTTGCGCAAATAAGGAATAAATGTGAAAATGCATTACCTCTCATACACCTATACAAATTGACAAACATGTACAAACTGTAAACAAAATTTCAATATTTCAAAAAATTGGGAGTTCCTTCTCTTAAAATTTAGTTAGACCAGTGTCAGAGAAGGTATTGCCAGGAAGACTTTAGACCTATTGGTCTAGGCTCTTTAGACCGATCGGTCTAATAAAGAACGCTCGGTGGTTCACCCATATGTGATGCGATTTTAACATGTGTACCTTATTTGCGCTTGAGCATAAATATGATCCATACATTTTCGCTTAAGTGTGAGCAATTTGCCCATGGCATCCCTTACACCTATTCGCCTAGACCTGATAAATTACCATGAATCATGATAATTTTCAAACAGAATGACAACTTTTTATCAAATAAACTGACAAATGTCTTTTTTAACTTTAAGATTTTTGTTAATGAAAATTTTATGTCTTAGCTATTGGCAAATTGTCAACATTCAATCTATTTAGACTGATTGGCCAACAAATTTAGACAGATCGGTCTAAATAAAGATTGATTTGTGGTTGGTTCACCCATATTGTTATGCTTATTAAGCATATTCAGGGCTCAAAATAGATTTAATTTAGCGAGAATCAAATTAGTCATAAAGCACAGAAAATTTAAAAGTATGCTTAAGCGCACTGCCATTACACTTAAGTGTAATATATTTTTACATATAATGACATCAGCTATGGTAGATATTTGTCATAAGTTACTAGCATCAGTATAATTGGCTGCATCCATTTCAGCTTCAGGGGAGTTTTCACATACAATGTATGTAATTTGAGTTACACTTAAGCGTAATGACATTGCACTTAAGTATAACGGCATTACGATTAAGCGTAATTGCATTATTCTTAAGTGTAATAGATTATGCTTTGAAAAGCATAATGGAAATCTGAATTACGCTCGAAATCATAATGACTTAATGCATTACGCTTCGCCTTAAGCGTAATTGGCTATTAAATGTGAATTTGGCCTCCCATATATGGGATGTGGTTTTAACATTTACTTCTTATTTGCGCTTAAGCATAAATATGAAAATTATGATATTTTTGTGCTTAAGCGTAAATGATTTGCATTTAAGCATAAATAATTTGCGCTTACCGTCTTGCGCATATGCCGTAAGTGATTTAGGCTTAAGCGCAAATAAGGAATAAAGGTAAAAATACGTGCCATTCCATACACATGACCTAAAGTTCTAAACCTGATAAATTGCTGTGGACATGACCAACTTCAAACGGCATGACAATTTTTTATCAAATATACTGAGAAATGTCTTTTTCAACTTCAAGTCTTTTTGATGAAAATTCGTTACGTTTTATCCATTGACAAAGGCATAATTTTATTTGTTGAGTTTGAAATGTTCTGTCACTTCTCTATCGTGATGGCGCCCATATATGAAACTGAAAGCATCCTATAATTAATAGTTAGTAGATAAATACCTGTCAAGATTCCCCAAGATTAGATTATCCGGACGTCGGGAAACATATCTGTGATCACCCATTGAACCAGTCTAAGTTATTTGCTGTGATTTTTACTCTAGAATGTGTTTCAGTCGCTTCGAAATTAAATGGCGGCGCCAGTCTGGACATGTGCTATACGGAAACAATAACGATAACTCTTGAAGACTATTAGTCAAAACCAATATATGGTATTGAACATGTCCTCAAAACCAAGGTATTCAGATTTTGTTTTGATCAAAACCAAGGGAATCAGATTTGGTATTGATCAATACCAACAAAAACCGAATATATTGTCAGTGTATACAAGAACGTGGCGAAAGGGAGTGGGTGACTAGGGTGTCAGTTATACAGGGACGCGACGACAGGGAGTGGGTGATTGGCGTATCAGTTATACAGGAACGTGGCGACAGTGAGTGGGTGGTTGTGGTGTCAGTTATACAGGGATGTGGCGACAGGGAGTGGGTGTTTGGCGTGTCAGTTATACAGGGAAGCGGCGACAGGGAGTGGGTGATTGGCGTGTCAGTTATACAGGGACGTGGCGACAGGGAGTGGGTGATTGGGGTGTCAGTTATACAGGGACGTGGCGACAGGGAGTGGATGATTGACGTGTCAGTTATACAGGGACGTGGCGACATGGAGTGGGTGATTGGGGTGTCAGTTATACAGGGACGTGGCGACAGGGAGTGGGTGATTGACGTGTCAGTTAGACAGGGACGTGGCGACAGGAAGTGGGTGATTGGGGTGTCAGTTATACAGGGACGTGGCGACAGGGAGTGGGTGATTGACGTGTCAGTTATACAGGGACGTGGCGACATGGAGTGGGTGATTGGGGTGTCAGATATACAGGGACGTGGCGACAGGGAGTGGGTGATTGGGGTGTCAGTTATACAGGGACGTGGCGACAGGGAGTGGTGATTAGGGTGTCAGTTATTCAGGGACGTGGCGACAGGGAGTGGTGATTGGCGTGTCAGTTATACAGGGACGCGGCGACAGGGAGTGGGTGATTGGCGTGTCAGTTATACAGGGACGCGGCGACAGGGAGTGGGTGATTGGCGTGTCAGTTATACAGGGACGTGGCGACAGGGAGTGGTGATTGGCGTGTCAGTTATACAGGGACGTGGCGATAGGGAGTGGGTGATTGGGGTGTCAGTTATACAGGGATGTGGCGACAGGGAGTGGGTGATTGGTGTGTAAGTTATACAGGGACGTGGCGACAGGGAGTGGTGGTTGGCGTGTCAGTTATACAGGGACGTGGCGGCAGGGAATGGGTGGTTGCGGTGTCAGTTATACAGGGACGTGGCGACAGGGAGTGGTGGTTGGCGTGTCAGTTATACAGGGACGCGGCGACATGAAGTGGGTGATTGGGGTGTCAGTTATACAGGGACGTGGCGACATGGAGTGGGTGTTGTGGTGTATTTCAACAGTTGCAAATTTAAGACACAACATTAGTTGGAAATTTAACACCAGATATATAGGTTGGTATTGTTCCCATTGTTTGATTTTCCAAACAATGGGAATTGGTGGGCAATTTGTTGTTTTAAGACCAAGAGTAACATATTTTTAGGGGGTGCCAGGTTAGATATTTACAACAGACGGAAAGCTTGAAGTACCAGTTGCTCAGTTCCAATCCAAAGGGGTGTGCACATGGAATTATGCGAACCTGGCTGTTTGGTGTCTGGTCAAATTTGGGGTGAATCAGTTGGAAATTTCAAGTTGGATACCTCATCTCCAGCCACGTCCCTTATAATTGTATTTAAAATAAAATAAATTAACTGACATTTCCAATATTGTCCTGCGACCCTAGAATAAGCTTTACTTTTATTCTTGCATCTCACAGTCACAAGACCATAACATTAGCTACATGTATCGGTATAACTCAAAGCTTTATTCTCCAACTAATGCACAACCCTTGGGCCAACAAGTACCTGTGTTTCGGCACTATAGAGACTACTCTGCATATTCACGAAACAAGACATTTTAGATATATGGAATAGTTATAAGACTAGACGCACATACATGTATCTGATAATCAGTATATCATATCATCCTAGTATTGCTTGAATAAAAAAGGAAGAGATAATTACCCTTGAAACAACCGTCGCACTACCGACGACTCGAATTCAATTCGAATTAGACTCGAGTTTAATTATAAATTTGTCTGTTGAAACAAACGTCGCATTTAATTCAAGACGAATCTAAATGATTTCTTAAAATAACACAAAGCGTTCATGAGGGTTTGGTCAAATCGGTAAAAATATGAACTTATATATCAATTCTAAAACGTAAAATTTAGTGAGTAGATGTGGCTTTTGACTTCCAAGCGACGAAATTAATGTTAACTATTGGTTTTATAGCACTATTTCGTAGGTATTTGACACATATTTCAGGTCGGACGTGATTCTATGGGTGGTATTTTGCTCTGAACTTGTATGAAAGAAGTCAGGTCCAGTTTATGTTGTATACGAAAACGTTGTGCCTTTTTAACAACAGATATTGTAAGTTGAGGTCAACGCGGAATAGTAATATATTGCGTCAGTATGCCTATCTAAAACCACATGGTAAAATAAACATGGCGGGCAGGGACGTATAGCTAGAGGGTCTCCGACTCTCCGTTGTGGGGGGCTAATACATTTGCGTAATTCAATTTGCACCCCGCTTGGCTGTTCCTTCACATACCTCGATTAGTAGACTTGTGATCATGCACTGGGTGGACCATGGTTCTGCCAGTAGAAGAAAAATTAGAGATCTGAAAATCCGATCATAGTTGGGCACAGTGGGAGAAAAGTTTTGTAATCTGAACATGAAAATCGAAAAAACCTATAGCATCTAGACTGGCTTCAAGCTTTACAAGTCTTGAAAAAATTCCAACCTAACACCCTCACGAAGATTGGAAATTTTCCAAATGATGACCATTTAAGTTCACAAATTTTAACAAAATAATTAGAAGTTTTTTGGCTGGCCACGGGAGTCACGAGGGACCAGGACACAAGCTTCCCGACTGATAGCAATTTCAGTCAAAATTTTGGACCAAAAGTAGGAAAATATGCAAATGTTGGTCTAAAATCAACAAATTTTAACTCGTCCATGCATAGTAGCGGGTATATCCAAACGGAATAAAACTTTATTTAGTGCGTCTACTCGCATTTAATTTGAAACAAACGTCGCACTTTCGTCGACTCGGATTCAAATGCCACCAAATTACGTCATAATCGTTGGTGTTTTCCAGTTTCAATTGGAATTCCCTCATTAGCATATCATTATGCAGCTCGTTTGCATTTCTCCGATATAAATTCGAGTCGACGGTGATGCGACGTTTGTTACAAACACGGATCTCAGACGCATCAGCGATTATATTCGTGTTGCCCACCCACATTCTTCGTCGGTAGCGCGTCTACTCGCATTTATTTTAAACAAACGTCGCACTTTTGTCGACTCGAATTCAAATAATTGAATTAGAGTCGTCGGTAGTGCGACGTTTGTTCCAAGGGTAAGGAACAACAAAATGAACGTATAATTACGAACACAGCAGAAGATACACTCAGGTTCACCTGAATTCAGTCAATCTACACGATAACGTTACTCGCCGAGTTTCGTTGAAATCGACATGCGTGCGGTGATAGTTTATGGTTGAAATTTATGAAATGAACATGATGAAATTGACAATCTTCGCCAAATATAGTGTCTGAAGCGAAGTGCTCCCCAGCGTTACTACCATTTATGGGTAAATTCAGTACCATTCTCTCCATTTACATTCGACAGCACACATTTGTCTTCGCATTTTAAATACTTTGATATGGATCGTTTATATTTAAAATAATTGGTACTTAACGGACGGATTCTTATGTTTATTGGGTTTTAAAACTGCGAGGTGACCAAATATCGGTCTATTTAAAGTATGAATGTTGGATTATGATTACGATTTACCTGATTACCACGGAATATCGATTCGAGTATATTCGTTTACCGAACCCTATTGTACGGAGAGATCTTTTTATTATTTAAACATCAAAACCTTTTTCGACCGTATACAGTTGAATAACCCCGACCATTTTTATAATATAGACAACATTAATTCATACATGTAATTAAGTCTCGAAATAAAGATTAAATTTAGCAAGTGCGTTTGTATATGGGACATTTCATGTCTTGATAGTTAATCGAATGTCGCTATAGTATGTCTAACACGGTCAAGAGGGGCGTGAAATTGCATGGGTGTCCTATTTAAACCCCTCTGGACGGCGGCCATTTTGGATCGGGGTGAGGTGAAGTGGCGAATATTTAGATTGGCTTGGGGCCACCCTATAACACTTTTTATTTGACCTAAATCGGTCTAGGGTCGAGAAATGACAGTGGTGCCTTATTTGAACCCCACTGGATGGCGGCCATTTTGGATAGGGTGAGGTAAAAGTGGCGAATATTTAGATTGGCTTGGGGCCACCCTAGAACACTTTTTATTTGACCTAAATCGGTATAGGAGTCGAGAAATGACAGTGTTACCCCATTTGAACCCCACTGGAAGGCGGCCATTGTGGATAGGGGTGGGGTAAAAGTGGTGAATATTTAGTATGGCTTGGGGGCTACCCTACAACACATTTAATTTGACCTAAATCGGACAAGGGATCGAGAAATGGCAGGGGTGCCCTATTTGAACCTCTCTGGACTACGGCCATTTTGGATCGGGGTGGGGTGAGTTGGGTATGTGGAAAGAATAACTTGGGGACCAGTATACAAAACCTTTTGTTTGACCTAAATATAACAATTTTCGAATACGGAATACGTAATGGAAGTCACCTTCGTTTATATGACCTATATGTAGCCCTGTGTTAGGGAGGAAACAGTTATATAGGCGTGGGCGTAACATGACACATGTTTCAATATGATATATTACACGATATGATACGGGGGTTTGGAAGTAGCTGAAAATATATGAACAACAGATTTCACTGCCCAAGTAATCGTAGGACATGAATAACAGGAAAACAAACCACAATGTACCACAAGTTCCAAAGATTAGAAACGGATGTAGAAGATATGAGTGAAGATGTGTATATTTTTCCAATTCAGGTCACCATTTTGGCAGCCATCTTGCTATTGGAGTAAATTTATTTTCTGTAAAATGTAGTACAATGTAATATCATTTCAATAATGTATACATTTGTATACATTTTATAAGATATTGTCTCCAACACAACAGATCAAACTGACTTAGTTCATATTTTATGACACGTCGGCCATCTTGGACGCCATCTTGGATTCTAGGAAATGCTCAAGGGAGTGATATCAAAATCCACCCAGAAATTGAAGCACACACCATCCAGAATCACAAACCGCTGAGAAAAAAACTTTAACAGAGAATTTTTACTTACCCCTAAAATTGGCCATTTGCTTCTGGGTTCGATATGTTAATATATAATGCGATGCTAATTATGATCTGAAATGACTCAGATCGAGGTTTCTGTGACCATTCAACGTTGTATAACAGTTGATGCTCAGGAGATGGTATGTGCTTGGAGTTGTGACACGTCACGAGGCTTTCGGCACAATCATGTCACGAAGCTTCGATACATTGGATGAAAACCGCCACAGCTTTGGGGTTAAGGATTCAAGAACACATTTTCGCCCGATTTCGACAGAATTGTATAGTTTCATTCAGTTTACATAGATAAACTTCTCATAGGTAGCCCTGTGTTAGGGATGAATCAGTTATGTAGGCTATAAGGGTTAGTGTAACCTAGCGTGTCAATTTGACATATTAATTACACGAAATTTACTTTTGCCAAATAATTTGCCAAATAAAAATATTTTTTGCCAAATTATTTTAACATTTTTATCAAGTCTTATGTTTCGACACTCGCGGTTTGAACGACTTTTGATATCGATAGAAGGCAGTTAGTTAATAATTATAAATACTCGCATCTCTATTGTACTAATGCTATGAGATTAACTGCATCTAAATAGAGGCGTTAACTGTCCCTCAACCTTATAAAACACCACTAATATAATTACGATTTAAGAGTATCCTGAAATTAATGGTATTGATTGACCAATATTTGTTCAAATTGCTTGATGAATTAAAATGTGACTTGCCAAAACTTTTGCCAAATGAAAATATTTTGTGCCAAATGTGAATGATTTTTGCCATTGGCAAATTTGGCAAGTGGCAGCGCGAACCATGTACACGATGTGTTCATATATAATTAATGCGCTGCTAATTATGATCTGAGATTTCTAATATCGAGGTTTCTAGTGACCATTCAACGTTTTATAGCAGTCGATGTCCTGATGATGGTAGATTCTTGGAGTGTTGACACGTCACGAAGCTTCGGTACATTTCGCGAAGCTTCGGACAATGGATGAACAACCGCAACAGCGTTGGGGTTAAGGATACATTGATCAACTTCACATTGAATGAAGCAGTCACAGTAAAATGTTCTATTGTTGAACAGCTAAATGTCCCGACGCACCGGTGCATTCATGTTTCTGTGGACGCCAACTGTCTGCATAGATCTATTTTAAATATAGAAGCGGTAACCGGGTTCTTTTCAATATCAAACAAAGCTATATTTAGCAATGACTCAGATACGATTTGGACGTTGGACTGTTCGGCTGCTTGTTCGTATCGTAGAACTGGAATTATAATTCCCTTCGTAATAATTTCTCACTGGAACAGATTTTATTTGTGGCGGATCATTCTTGTTATTGGTAGGTAAAGCTGTACACTTCTCTAATTTGCCGAAAACAGGAAGACTGAAACATCCGTCCGTGCGTCGAGTTCGTCCGTCCATCCGTCAACATCTTTATCTCCATAAACGTACTACCGAATTGGCTCATATTTGGTGTAGATGTTCCCTGGATGACATACATTCCAATGAGGTCACTGGGTCAAATATTTGCGAAGCCAGGGCCATAACTGTTTCTGTCGATAGTAATTATTACAACAACTTATTCTCCAGAACCATAAGACCGAATGTGTCATATGTGTCAGATTTGTTCAAATGAGGCTATCAGGTCAAATTTGTGTTGTTCAGGGCCACAACTCTTTCCCTAAGTAATTATTAAAATATGTTCTTCTCCAGAACCATAACACCGAATTGGTTCATATTTGGTGTTGATGTTCCCTAGTTGACTCCTATTCCGATGTGTTCAAATAATGTCACCAGGTCAAATGGTTGTGAAGCCAGGACTACAACTCTTTCTCGCCATAGTAATTCTTAAAACGATTTCTTCTCAAGAACCATCGGGCCTATATATTTAGCTTAAATTTGGTATGGAGGGTCCTTGAGCGACTGGGGTTCAGATTTGTTCAAATGGGGTCATTGTGGCAATTAAGGCGGAATTTAACCAAAACAAATTTAAATTGTATAAAAAATGTTATTTAAAATTGTCAATTGTTTACTAATTTAGATTTAAGTACTTGCTCAATTTAATTTCACAGTGACGTAATTTATATAGAAGTTATGGCCGTGAAGGTAGTTCTAACATAATAAAGCGACGTTGACCTAATAAAGCTACATTGACCTAATTAAGCTATATTGACCTGATTAATCTACGTTTACCTAATAAGTTATGTTGACCTAATAAAGCGACGTTGACAAAATACAGCGACGTTGACCTAATGAAGCTTTATTGACCTAATTAATCTACGTTGACCTAATAAAGCTATGTTGACCTACTAAAGCGACGTTAACCTAATAAAGCTACGTTGACGTAATAAAGCGACGTTAACCTAATAAAGCTGCATTGACATAATGAAGTTACGTTGACGTAATAACGCTACGTTGACCTAACAAACTTACAGTTTATCGACATACCTGGATTTTGTCCGGGGCTAAACCGCAAACGTCCACTCGTTTGGATTCCAGCCTGTCATTATGTCCCAACAGTATTGTCACTAGTTTGATTGGCAACCTCACCGTGGAAACTAATCTCGAAAAATAAACATGGTTATAGGGTCGTCATTGGTAGGTGTCTACCTTGAAATTTCCACCCCCCCCCCCCGGAATGTCGCAAATATTACATTAACCCGATATGATACATGTATCTCATCATTATGTATCTCGATTCACCGGTTGTAGCTCCAATCCTACTGACCTCTATTTGAAAGATGGTGGTCAATTGAAAATGGCTCCTTTCCCAAATACAAACAGGAAATCGAAATTTAAATAATAATTATTTATTAATTTCAGCTTTATGAAGACGAGAAGCTCTCACGTGAAAAAGTAAAAAGAGAATTGGAGCAAGTTAAAAAAGAAATATAAGTAAATATGAACTGGACAAGCAACTCAAACTTCATGAACAGACTCGACCATCAGAATCAGAAGATAAAATAGTAAGTTAACCCGTCGTATACTTAATGGATTCTCCCACTCAGTTATAAAAGTATATATCGGACTGATCTATCATTCATTTAGAGGGTGTTCAATAAAATGAGGCGTCGACAAGCAAACATAAAATGTAGAAGGCTTACTATTAATTATCCTAATTTAGTAGAGAAAGTGTTCAAGTGTTAACAATACTGAAGAAAATAAGTTAGTCAGTATGACTAAAGGTTTGTCCGTATGGTGACTACCTTAGCTTTTTCAATGTTACCAAGGCAGACAATCAGTCACAGTGACTATGGTGATGTTAGTTATAACAATTAAGAAGTGGTTAGTCAAATCGACTCATTAGGCCATTACACTACAAGTGTGTTAGTCAAAATGACCAGGATTGAATCATAGCGACTAGCCTTTCTGATAAACTGGGAATGTGAACATAAATTTTGATGGAAATTGTGTGAAAATATTCAATACTTGTTATATAATTATATGTTTTCCTGTATGATATCAGAGACCAAATTGAAAGCAGGACAAACATTCTTTCAATCCATTCTTTGAACCAGATATTTCATTATATGTATAACAATAGTTTGTGGTATAGGTCTGTTTACCAAGTTCATTTTTCCGAAATGTCTGTGATGTCATGGTATAAGAACCCTTTTTCCAGATAGTGTAGCCTTTGATGTGGGTGAGAATTTCTGATAAACATGCCATTATATCCTCCCATCGCACTCGTTCAATTACAGATCCAATAGAACTGCGATACAATGGAATTATCGAATATTTAGCAATGAATATTGAGCATAATTAAGGCATTGTTGCAATTATGGTTATTCTTTGTGCAACTTAATACTAACACGCGAGTTAGTAATAGTGTCTCACAGACGGTGTGGGTTAGTCAGTGACTCAAAATGCGTGTGACTAACACTAGGTTTGCCATAGGTTAAAGTGTGATGATAACATGGTATTAAAATGATGAACCTTCAGTTTCAACAATTAGCGCCATGTTAATGATTGTTTGCTTTTGTTTTTCAGAAAAGCCATGTCCGCTGCTGCATTCTGTGACCTTGACTCCCGGCCATTCGATTCGTTCTGCGGAACACACGTCATAGCATGTTGTGCCTCGTGTCATTCGGCTGTTTATCCCGACTGTAAACTTGAAGAACTGTCGAAAGATATATGTCAGAAGCCTGTCAAGACAATCCGTCAAATAGTCAAGGAATATGACTTTGATTGCGGTGGATCTTACGCGGTCATGGCTTTTCTCGACACGAGTCCAACCTCGGACATGATTATCGCTACCTACGATCCGTACACGCTCAGTGTGGTAACTCAAAGTGGTAAAACCACCAAGTCTGTCACTTTCACGGCTAATCGCCAACCTGCGGGTATTTGTCTTCTGAAGGATCGCATTTACCTAACTCATTGGAATGAAGATAATATATCGGTGTATCAAAAATCAGATCTCAGTGGTCTAAAATCGTTATTGGTATCCGGAGGATGTATAGGTATCGCAACTGTTGGGGACAGATTAGTCGTGGCGTGTAATGATGATGAGTGCGTGCGTGCGTTAACAACGAGTGGTGACGTCGTGGCTCAGTCGTCACACGCCTTCACGTCTCCACATGATTTGGCTGTATCTCCGGAGGCCGACGCCGTGTTTGTTACGGAGTGTTTAGCAGATCATGTGGTAGCGTTGTCCCCGGATCTCACGACACATCTCAGAACGATACTGTGTGGCGGGTCTGGTCCGAGGGATGTGTGTGTGTTTGGAGCCAACATTTACGTCTGCAACTCCTGGAGTGATGAAGTGGTGGAACTGAGCCGTGACGGACAACGTAGTCGTTCTGTAATATCGGTAAATCATCCCAGAGGAATATGCGTCAACCCTGCCAGAATGTGCTTCATGGTTTCAAATGGGGATAATAACTCTATTACATCATACGTTGGTCAGCTATAAACATCTAGAGAACATTACGTACAAGTATCTATAACTGGACAGACAAGTAATTAGTTAGCAACACCGGAACGTCACCAGTGATGTTAAACAAACATAATATTATCAGTTACGACTACGTTAACTATTCGTCGTCTTAACCCTTCCATGACCGGAACTTCCTAAAATGTTGCGAAAACCCTATGCCAATGCATTCTATAATAGGTGTGAGTCTCACATATATAAGAGAACACACTGGCCTAACGATATTTACCTTGACTTTGTAAGTCAGTTCATTCTCTTATATATGCGACGCTCCCCTGAGAGACTCTAATATATAAGAGAATATATTAGCGTAACGACATTTAACCTTGACTTTGTAAGTCAGTTCATTCCCTCCCCCTGGGAGACTCAAATTTATAAGAGAATACACTGGCCTAACGACATTTAACCTTGACTTTGTAAGTCAGTTCATTCCCTCCCCCTGGGAGACTCGAATATATAAGAGAATACACTGGCCTAACGACATTTAACCTTGACTTTATAAGTCAGTTCATTCCCTCCCCCTGGGAGACTTGAATTTATAAGAGAACACACTGGCCTAACGACATTTACCTTGACTTTGTAAGTCAGTTCATTCCCTCCCCCCCCCTGGGAGACTCGAATATATAAGATAATACACTGGCCTAACGACAATTACCTTGACTTTGTAAGTCAGTGCATTCCCTCCCCCTGGGAGACTCGAATATATAAGAGAATACACTGGCCCAACGACATTTACCTTGACTTTGTAAGTCAGTGCATTCCCTCCCCTGGGAGACTCGAATATATAAGAGAATACACTGGCCTAACGACATTTACCTTGACTTTGTAAGTCAGTGCATTCCCTCCCCCTGGGAGACTCGAATATATAAGAGAATACACTGGCCCAACGACATTTACCTTGACTTTGTAAGTCAGTGCATTCCCTCCCATGGGAGACTCGAATATATAACAGAATACACTGGCCTAACGACATTCACCTTGACTTTGTAAGCCAGTTCATTCTCGTATATATGCGACGCTCCCCTGAGAACCTCTAACATATAAGAGAATACATTGGCCTAGCGACATTTACCTTGACTTTGTAAGTCAGTTCTTTCCCTCCCCCTGGGAGACTCGAATATATAAGAGAATACACTGGCCTAACGACATTTACCTTGACCTTGTAAGTCAGTTCATTTCCTCCCCCTGGGAGACTCGACTATATAATAGAATACACTGGCCTAACGACATTCACCTTGACTGTGTAAGTGAGTTGATTCACTTCCCCTGGGAGACTCGAATATATAAGAGAATACACTGGCCTAACGACATTCACCTTGACTTTGTAAGTCGGTTCATTCCCTCCCCTTGGGAGACTCGAATATATAAGAGAATACATCGGCCTAACGACGTTTACCTTGACTTTGTAAGACAGTTCATTCCCCCTGGGAGACTCGAATATATAAGAGAATACACTGACCTAACGACATTTACCTTGACTTTGTAAGTGAGTTGATTCACTCCCCCTGGGAGACTCGAATATATAAGAGAATACACTGGCCTAACGACGTTTACCTTGACTGTGTAAGTCAGTTCACCCCCCCTGGGAGACTCGAATATATAAGATAATACACTGGCCTAACGACATTTACCTTGACTTTGTAAGTCAGTTCATTCTCTTATATATGCGACGCTCCCCTGAGAGACTCTAAAATATAAGATAATACACTGGCCTAACGACATTTACCTTGACTTTGTAAGTCAGTTCATTCCCTCCCCATGGGAGACTCGAATATATAAGAGAATACACTGGCCTACCGACATTCACCTTGACATTGTAAGTCAGTTCATTCCCTCCCCCTGGGAGACTCGAATATATAAGAGAATTCACTGGCCTAACGACATTTACCTTGACTTTGTAAGTCAGTTCATTCTTTCCCCCTGGGAGACTCGAATATATAAGAGAATACACTGGCCTAACGACATTCACCTTGACTTTGTAAGTGTGTTGATTCCCTCCCCCTGGGAGACTCGAATATATAAGAGAATACACTGGCCTAACGAAGTTTACCTTGACTTTGTAAGTCAGTTCATCCCCCACTGGGAGACTCGAATTTATAAGAGAATACACTTGCCTAACGACATTTAATCTTGACTTTATAAGTCAGTTCATTCCCTCCCCCTGGGATACTCGAATATATAAGAGAATACATTGGCATAACGACATTTAACCTTGACTTTGTAAGTCAGTTCATTCCCTCCCCCTGGGAGACTCGAATATATAAGAGAATACACTGGCCTAACGACATTCACCTTGACTTTGTAAGTCAGTTCATTCCCTCCCCATGGAAAACTCGAATATATAAGAGAATACACTGGCCTAACGACATTTACCTTGACTTTGTAAGTCAGTTCATTCCCTCCCCCTGGAAGACTCGAATATATAAGATAATACACTGGCCTAACGACGTTTACATTGACTTTGTAAGTCAGTTCATTCTCTTATATATGCGACGCTCCCCTGATGGACTCTAATATATAAGAGAATTTTTTTTGTTTTTTTGTTTTTGTTTTTGTTTTTTTTTATTATTTGGTTTTCCTTATTTTGCCTAGACATACCTTGGGCTACAATATATTGATGTACTTTACAATCCATGTCATAGTAACACTACCCTTGTTCTGGATACAGCAGTAATATATTTAATTTAACCCGTAAATGATGGGCAAGGGGGGTAACTAACTTTGATTATTTGTATGACATGATGGGACGATAGGGGTTAACGAGCACCTAACTAAGGCGTCGCGCGCCAATTACGTCATACTGATGACTCACCAACGTCATTCCCACAAACAAACTTCTGCATTAGATGTATTGGGTTCCATTTTGTCTGAAAACACACTTTTTGTGGGCATGGTGGCGGCCTAATTACCAATTTACGTGTTATGTATACATTGGACTTTGGAAACAATTCGACCTTTCAGATCAACAGATTAAGGTAACTCAATTTATTTTACTTTATAGCTCGATTCATTATTATCGGTAATATTTATATCTATGCTCGACCTATTTTGGTATTATATCGGATTAACGATAAATTCAATTCATATATAACAAGGGAATACAAAATAACAATTACCTACTCACATATATAATATGTATATACACGTAACAAATAGGATAATACCGACGTGTTTTGGTGCACCATCGCGCGCGATCAATCGTTTGAACATCTACGTGTGCTTGATTTCGAGGTTACATTTGGCCCGTTTTTAGCTGGGGTGTAGCTTGGTAATTTTGAGCTGCACGGTTCTTTCTCTAGTGATCACATAAGGTCGGGAGCATAATGAACCGAAACCACAAATAAACGTTCTGATTTAAGTTCGTTTAACTAGAGATGCTCTCCTTGATGACCTGGCTATATTTATTTATCGATTCCCAACATTTTAAGATACCATTTTCGGCATGATCGTAGTAAACCTTTTCCAAATTATTAAATGTTATGTTTCCTCCATGTTATCAAGCCACGCCGACAATCAAACATTAGGCTAAATCACGAGGTTGTACAAAATCTGTAACTTGAAATATTGGCTAACTGTGTGGTTCTGTATATAATACAATACAAATATACAACATAAAAAGAACCCATTTATAAAGAGCGTTACACTATGTGTTATATATGCATATCTCCTTACAATACTTTATGTCTTATATGTAGGTTTTTCCCCACCGTTTATATCCCACCTGGAACTGATATTATTGTCTTCGGTTTTCCCCATATAATATTGTATATAAACGGTTCTCAATTCTTTAAGTGCCATATATGCATATTTCAAAAAAATGCAAACAACGGTACCTCCGACGGCTCTTTAAAACAATAAAACCTTGCCAGGATAGTGTGTGGATCTCAACAATGCTATGTGTTGTTTACTCTCCGAAACTTAGCCACATTACCAAACACATTCATTCAAATGGCGGTTGTTTGGCGGTTTACATGCGATATGTTAAGCATATTGTTAATATTATTATCTGGGACCCAAGCGGCCATATACACGCATGCTAATACATGGGTGTGTTTTGTTTGACTACCATTGTATACTAGTATATACATATTATCGGGCGCCCCAACTCCCGTGCGACATACATATATTTACATATCAAAATCAATATGTAATCATAGAATATACCCCAAATTTCTAGCGGAGCGTGCGCATTATGGTTTTGATCTGTCCGACCGTCTGTCCATCCATCATTCGGTCTTGGTTTATGTGTGGTGGCTTAAGTTAAGTATCAACTGGGAAAACTATAATCTAGTGTTTGGGTTTTCTAACACAGAGTGCAGGCCGGGGCCGCATGTTCGGTGACCGCTGGCCACCCCCCCCCCCTTTGTGTTGGGATTTCCTTCTATGTACGGCATTTATAAGTCCCAACTGATTTTACTGGGATTACTGGCCCGGGGTGCAGGTTGGGTTCGAGCTTGGAGTCCTACCCGAGGGTTTTACATGTCACATCGCGATATTACTTCTGAGTCAATATATGACGCACATATAAAAAGCGTTTAATTTATTAGTTTTTACACGGGAATATGGAAAATCGGTTAATCCAAGGTGGTCTAGACGTATATGCTATACCTGTGTTACTCTTATGTAGACATTTTGTAAACTGCCGCAAGGTAGACTGCTCTGGACATCACTAATGAAGTTTCCACTATCGAAGTTCAAGACAGGGGTGCCTCTATATGTGGGACCGGGGTGCGTGCATCCACCTGCTCATATATTATGGGTATCACAGAACAAAAAACAAAAACAAAGACATTTACCTTGACTTTGTAAGTCAGTTCATTCCCTCGCCCTGGGAGACTCGAATATAAAAGAGAATACACTGGCCTAACGACATTTACCTTGACTTTGTAAGTCAGTTCATTCCCTCCCCTTGGGAGACTCGAATATATAAGAGAATACACTGGTCTAACGACATTTAACCTAGACTTTGTAAGTCAGTTCATTCCCTCCCCATGGGAGACTCAAATTTATAAGAGAATACACTGGCCTAACAACATTCACCTTGACTTTGTAAGTGAGTTAATTCCCTCCCCTGAGAGACTCTAATATATAAGAGAATACATTGGCCTAACGACATTTACCTTGACTTTGTAAGTCAGTTCATCCCCCACTGGGAGACTCAAATTTATAAGAGAATACACTGGCCTAACGACATTTAACCTTGACTTTGTAAGTCAGTTCATTCCCTCCCCTGAGAGACTCTAATATATAAGAGAATACACTGGCCTAACGACATTAACCTTGAATTTGTAAGTCAGTTCATTCTCTTATATATGCGACGCTCCCCTGAGAGACTCTAAAATATAAGAGAATACACTGGCCTAACGACATTAACCTTGACTGTGTAAGTCAGTTCATTCCCCCTGTGAGACTCGAATATATAAGAGAATACACTGGCCTAACGACATTAACCTTGAATTTGTAAGTCGGTTCATTCCCTCCCCCTGGGAGACTCTAATATATAAGATAATACACTGGCCTAACGACATTAACCTTGAATTTGTAAGTCAGTTCATTCCCTCCCCCTGGGAGACTCGAATATATAAGAGAATACACTGGCCTAACGACATTTACCTTGAATTTGTAAGTCAGTTCATTCCCTCCCCTGGGAGACTCGAATATATAAGAGAATACACTGGCCTAACGACATTAACCTTGAATTAGTAAGTCAGTTCATTCCCTCCCCATGGGAGACTCGAATATATAAGAGAATACACTGGCCTAACGACGTTTACCTTGCCTTTGTAAGTCAGTTAATTCTCTTGTATATGCGACGCTCCCCTGAGAGACTCTAACATATAAGAGAATACACTGGCCTAACGACATTTATCTTGACTTTGTAAGTCAGTTCTTTCCCTCCCCCTGGGAGACTCGAATATTTAAGAGAATACACTGGCCTATCGACATTCACCTTGACCTTGTAAGTCAGTTCATTTCCTCCCCCTGGGAGACTCGACTATATAAGAGAATACACTGGCCTAACGACATTCACCTTGACTTTGTAAGTGAGTTGATTCCCTCCCCCTGGGAGACTCGAATATATAAGTGAATACACTGGCCTAACGACATTCCCCTTGACTTTGTAAGTAAGTTCATTCCCTCCCCTTGGGAGACTCGAATATATAAGAGAATACATCGGCCTAACGACATTTAACCTTGACTTTGTAAGTCAGTTCATTCCCTCCCCTGAGAGACTCTAATATATAAGAGAATACACTGGCCTAACGACATTAACCTTGAATTTGTAAGTCAGTTCATTCTCTTATATATGCGACGCTCCCCTGAGAGACTCTAAAATATAAGAGAATACACTGGCCTAACGACATTAACCTTGACTGTGTAAGTCAGTTCATTCCCCCTGTGAGACTCGAATATATAAGAGAATACACTGGCCTAACGACATTAACCTTGAATTTGTAAGTCGGTTCATTCCCTCCCCCTGGGAGACTCTAATATATAAGATAATACACTGGCCTAACGACATTAACCTTGAATTTGTAAGTCAGTTCATTCCCTCCCCCTGGGAGACTCGAATATATAAGAGAATACACTGGCCTAACGACATTTACCTTGAATTTGTAAGTCAGTTCATTCCCTCCCCTGGGAGACTCGAATATATAAGAGAATACACTGGCATAACGACATTAACCTTGAATTAGTAAGTCAGTTCATTCCCTCCCCATGGGAGACTCGAATATATAAGAGAATACACTGGCCTAACGACGTTTACCTTGCCTTTGTAAGTCAGTTAATTCTCTTGTATATGCGACGCTCCCCTGAGAGACTCTAACATATAAGAGAATACACTGGCCTAACGACATTTATCTTGACTTTGTAAGTCAGTTCTTTCCCTCCCCCTGGGAGACTCGAATATTTAAGAGAATACACTGGCCTATCGACATTCACCTTGACCTTGTAAGTCAGTTCATTTCCTCCCCCTGGGAGACTCGACTATATAAGAGAATACACTGGCCTAACGACATTCACCTTGACTTTGTAAGTGAGTTGATTCCCTCCCCCTGGGAGACTCGAATATATAAGTGAATACACTGGCCTAACGACATTCCCCTTGACTTTGTAAGTAAGTTCATTCCCTCCCCTTGGGAGACTCGAATATATAAGAGAATACATCGGCCTAACGACATTTACCTTGACTTTGTAAGTCAATTCATCCCTCCCCCTGGGAGACTCAAATTTATAAGAGAATACACTGGCTTAACGACATTTAACCTTGACTTTGTAAGTCAGTTCATTCCCTCCCCCTGGGAGACTCTAATATATAAGAGAATACATTGGCCTAACGACATTTAACCTTGACTGTATACATCAGTTCATTCCCTCCCCCTGGGAGACTCTGATATATAAGAGAATACATTGGCCTAACGACATTTAACCTTGACTGTATACATCAGTTCATTCCCTCCCACTGGGAGTCTCGAATATATAAGAGAATACATCGGCCTAACGACGTTTACCTTGACTTTGTAAGTCAGTTCATCCCCCCTGGGAGACTCAAATTTATAAGAGAATACACTGGCTTAACGACATTTAACCTTGACTTTGTAAGTCAGTTCATTCCCTCCCCCTGGGAGACTTGAATATATAAAAGAATACACTGGCCTAACGACATTTACCTTGACTTTTTAAGTCAGTTCATTCACTTACATATGTGACGCTCCCCTGTGAGACTCTAAAATATAAGAGCATACATTGCCCTAACGACATTTAACCTTGACTTTGTAAGTCAGTGCATTCCCTCCCCTGGGAGACTCGAATATATAAGAGAATACAATGGCCTATCGACATTCACCTTGACCTTGTAAGTCAGTTCATTCTCTTATATATGCGACGCTCCCCTGAGAGACTCTAACATATAAGAGAATACATTGGCCCAACGACATTTAACCTTGACTTTGTAAATCAATTCATTCCCTCTCCCTGATTGACTCTAATATATAAGAGAATACATTGGCCTAACGACATTTAACCTTGACTGTATAAGTCAGTTCATTCCCTCCCCCTGGGAGACTTGAATATATAAGAGAACACCCTGGCCTAACGACATGTACCTTGAATTTGAAGTCAGTTCATTCCCTCTCCCTGTGAGACTCGAATATATAAGAGAATACATTGGCCTAACGACATTTAACCTTGACTGTATAAGTCAGTTCATTCCCTCCCACTGGGATACTTGAATATATAAGAGAACACCCTGGCCTAACGACTTTTACCTTGACTTTGTAAATCAGTTCATTCCCTCCCCCTGTGAGACTCGAATATATAAGAGAATACACTGGCCTACCGACATTCACCTTGACATTGTAAGTCAGTTCATTCCCTCCCCCTGGGAGACTCGAATATATAAGAGAATACACTGGCCTAACGACATTCACCTTGACATTGTAAGTCAGTTCATTTCCTCCCCCTGGGAGACTCGAATATATAAGAGAATACACTGGCCTAACGACATTTACCTTGACTTTGTAAGTCAGTTCATTCCTTCCCCCTGGGAGACTCGAATATATAAGATAATACACTGGACTAACGACATTTACATTGACTTTGTAAGTCAGTTCATTACCTCCCCCTGGGAGACTCGAATATATAAGAGAATACACTGGCCTAACGACATTTACCTTGACTTTGTAAGTCAGTTCATTACCTCCCCCTGAGAGACTCGAATATATAAGAGAATACACTGGCCTAACGACATTTACCTTGACTTTGTAAGTCAGTTCATTACCTCCCCCTGGGAGACTCGAATATATAAGAGAATACACTGGCCTAACGACATTTACCTTGACTTTGTATGTCAGTTCATTACCTCCCCCTGGGAGACTCGAATATATAAGAGAATACACTGGCCTAACGACATTTACCTTGACTTTGTAAGTCAGTTCATTACCTCCCCCTGGGAGACTCGAATATATAAGAGAATACACTGGCACAGAATCGTTCATGCTGCACCAGCGAAGCTCCCGTTATGAAAGGGTTAAACATGTCTGGTATGTAAATGACAGCTATAGCTATAATGGTTATATGTACATTTAACTATAGCTATTCTGGTTATAGGTACATTTAACTATAGCTATACTGGTTATAGGTACATTTAACTAAAGCTATGATTGTTATTGGTACATTTAACTATAGCTATAATGGTTATAGGTACATTTAACTATATCTATTATTGTTATAGGTACATGTAACAATTGCTATAATGGTTATAGGTACATTTAAATATGGCTATAATGGTTATATGTACATTTATCTATAGCTATAATGGTTATAGGTACATTTAACTATTGCTAATGTGTGAATCTGTTTGAAGAGAGATTATTTCAGGAATTAATAATGTTAAAGGTGTTAGAACTTGGATTACAACTGTTATTAAAGTGATGTGAAACACCCCGGTAGGGTGATCAAATAGAAATTGAGAATAATCTTGCTCAAATTAGTTATTTTTTACGAATTATTACTATTATTATTTATTAATCCAAATTTAAAATACACTCGATCATTCTTGTATATTAATTAAATGCAATGTCTCTCGATTGCGAAATAATTTGTGATATTTAATCGCCGATAGTTGCTTCCCGAATCGAGATGTAAATATTTACAATTGAGCGTAATTCAGACGGAGTGGTATGCTCGATTACTTTGACATTTTCGGCGATGTTAGTATAATGCTACTTTCCCCAGGTTAACATAGTGTCAGGGTACAAACATATCAATTTCTCACACCGAACAAATCCATAATGTTTTTAAGTGAGTATAGTTTGCTATTTCCGTGTACAATTAACATAATATTCCAAAGCTGTCACTGGTTTAACAATTATTTTAAGGTGTATCAAGATATTACAGCTCAGCTCAGTTGTTGTTGCAACGGTTATCAGAGACGTGGCGACAGGGGGAGGTGTCTCACCCCCCAACAGTTGGAAATTTCATACATGCCAAAACATTAGTTGGAAATTTCACACTAACAATAGGTCGAAAATGTTCTTGTAATTTGATTTTTAAACAATTTATTGGGGGAATTAATTGTTTTGGACCAATATTTGCATATTTTCTTTTTTTAGACTGAAACTTAGGGGGGTGACAGGTTGGAAATTTCCAACACTTATCATGTGCCTTGACCCCTCCCCCGTGTCCATTCAAAACTGCTAGTAAATTTACAAAAAAAATATTGTCATACATTTGGTCAACATTGTCTTGGAATTGTCATCAGTTGGAAATTTTCCAACCTAAGTGGGAGTGTCAGGTTTGAAATTCCAACTCTAGGAAGGCTTGAGGCTAGTCTAGATGCTAGGATTTAGCGATTTTCTTGATCAGATTTCAAATTGTTCGCACACCGGGCCGAACCATGGTCCGCCCGGTGTGTCATTGTCCCTCCCCGTTGCCAATACAAAACTGCTAATTAGTTTAACAAAACACTATTTTACTACATTTGGTCAAACTTGTGGACTGAAATGGTTACCAGTTGGAGAATTTTCCATCCTGAGGGGGAGTATGAGGTTTGAAATTTCCAACACTAGGAAAGCAGTTGAGGCCAGTCCAGATACTAGAATTTGCGATTTTGCGAACAACCATGGTCATGCAGCCCGGTGTTTCCTGCTCTCTTGTCCATAGTTGTGTGCATTTGTCTGGAGTTAGAAACCACCAGATGTTAGGATTTATGCAATTTTTCAGGTTAAAATATCTGAATGTTCTCAATACCGGGAATATAGAACCATGGTTTATGAATATATAGGATATTAGGCCTGAGCAGTGAGTCCAAGGGGTGCATTTGGTTTGAATCTGATTCAAGGGGGTGCGGTTGGAATTTCCCAAAGGTGGACACCCCCAACCCAACGGAGACCATATAGTCACGTCCCTGACAGTGATGCTTACAGTACTGCAAATTGATGAAATAGTATTTTAGTATAGTCATGTAGCTAAACTAGATATATATAAATATTATAGCTATAACTGGCATTTCCCAGACCTGGTAAAATTAATCAGTTATTAACAAGCTATGTGATATGGGTCTGGTAAAATTAATCAGTTATTAACAAGCTATATGATATGGGTCTGCTTGTTCAATCACGACGAGGATTGGTCTCAAAATTGGTAAAAAGTAAATATCGTTTCTGTCACTTCTGTGCTAAATTTAAAGCAGCTGAACTCGACCAGCCTTGATATGGTAAACAATCCGTGATCTTTATAAAACTTGGATCGACCCAAATCATATAAAACAGGTTAAAATTATTATCAATGCTGAATAAGATCGGTAATTAATGGAAATAATGTTTTCGTATTTATATTTGCAGCTTTACTTGTTTATGTTATATATGTTCCATGTGTTATTTAATGTTGTATATTTGTTCATTTCAATGTGACATATGAGCATGTGTGATTTTTGGAATGATTAAGATGGGAGACGCACGTTTTGCATAAATCCAGCCAAAAAATGGCAAGAGATTTTCAACAAAGAATGTCTTGGGATCTGTCTGGCAAAAAATGTTGAGTTTATCATATCATCATCTTCATTGTATATATAATCTGAGCAATGATTGAGAAACAACACAAACAAATAGACTTTTTACATTTGAGAGGTTGATAATATTATTTTATGTTTTGTCCCTTTTGTACCAAGAACTCCTAGAATAATAAATAATTTCACACGCAACTCCAAGCACCAAATGGCTTATTGTCTTGGCTCTATATGCGAGGAGGCTTAAGTTGTATGCATAACGTTGGGATAGGTTTGTAATTGCGTAATATAGCAGCATACCAACATATATCACAATGAAGAACAAAGCAGCCACACATGCATATTCCAGCCCAATGAATACACATGTTCATATGCAGTGTGGTCCACTAAAGCAGGGGGCAATCAACTGAAATTATGCCGCAGTGTTAAGACATATGGTTGTCTGCTTTAACTTTGTTATGAACCCATGACCCACAACTCATCTCAGGCCAATGGTTCATTGATCAACATGAGGCATGACATGAACATTCTCAAATATAGAACATTATTTATAGGTAGTTGCCTTTTAAATGAAAAGAATAATTAGATATCACGAATCAAGAATCATTAAGTCTCCTCTCGTGATCTTGAAATATGATATCATGGATATATGGACTGCACATTTGAAAACAACATTTTTTTTCAGAACTTCTTGGTACCTGAAAACAGTGACATTTTAAATATTTGTCATGCCATAACAGTTAAGTAAATGAGGTTATAATATACAATGGGTCGATGGTTCTTAAATAATGTGTCACACTAATCGCTCGTACCAAATTTCACAAAGAAATTACTGCAGTGAGAAAATCCTTTTTGAAATATCAGGAAATTTTGGCAAAAACGTGCGTCTGACCCTTAACATTCCCAGTTTATTGTGAACACTTGATGTGTAAATATTGTAAGAACATTTAATGTGTAAATATTGTATATAGTTATCACATTTATCATGTTCTCTTAACCGTCCTAGCTTATTGTGAACACTTAATGTGTAAATATTGTCTATATTATCCCAAGGGCATGTCGTTAAAACGAGTAAAATATATCAATTTAAACCGAGCGAGCCACTTTTAAAAAACGCATCGCTATATATACCATACATTACAAGGGAGGTCCAATAATCGAATAAATTTTAACTTCTAACAGCCATTATTCACAAACGTCAGAACCGATTCTTGAAATTCCAACGTCGCAATTGATCGAGTAAGAGCAATATTTACACAATTCTAGGATAAACTGTTCAAAAACAGGCGCTGATTAAAACCGTTATGGACAGTACCGGAACCTGTACACTTTACTATACAGGAGAAAATATACCGTACATTTGAAACTAAATATTTATCGATAAAAAAACCCCACCTTTTGTTGACAAATTCATGATTCGACATATCTACTGTTAATCTGCGCAAATCAATCTGTAGTTGTGGCAATGCATGAGTCGATTTCAACTTTATGTGTAATAGAATCCAAGTCGCCACTCATTTCCAATAATCGAGCAATTTTATATGTTCAAACTTATTTTCTTGCTAAACTAGCCTTGACACAAACCACGGAAATCGCCGAATTCGGCTCGGTAAAACTCGAAATACCGAACCAATTGGTAACTGCCCCCTGATAATAAAGTCATTAATACGGATGAACTCGAGATACAGAACCAATATGTGACGTCACCCCCTGATAATAATGTCATTAATACGGATGAACTCGAGATACCGAACCAATATGTGACGTCACCCTCTGATAATAAAGTCATTAATACAGATGAACTCGAGATACAGAACCAATATGTGACGTCACCCCCTGATAATAATGTCATTAATACGGATGAACTCGAGATACAGAACCAATATGTGACGTCACCCTCTGATAATAAAGTCATTAATACAGATGAACTCGAATTATTTTATAGCTCATATAATAACGTCGTCGTTAATTACCGATCAACCGATTTCCATATTATAGTTCTATGTGAAGTTTAATGTTCCTTCAGCGTCAAACATCGCTCGTGTATTTGTCAGAATCATTCACTTGCATCTTATATTTATAATGTCCATGCGTTGATGCAGTTCTTCGATGCGTATATACATAGTGGCACCTAATTAGCTGCCAATCCGCACTCAATCGCGTCTTTTTCAAGTTAATGTTAACAGTTCTCGGGAATCAAATTCCGAATACGTTTTGGAGAACACTCGAAACTTCAGCTGTACAGGTACGTGGCGACAGGGGGTGGGTGGTTTGGGTGTCTCATGTAAGTTTTCAACAGTTGGAAATTTCATGACACAACAATAGTTGGAAATTTTACACCAGAAAATAGGTTTGAATTATTCTCATCGTTTGATTTTCCAACCTGTAATTTCTGGGGGAATTTCTTGTTTTTAGACCAACAGTGGCATATTTTTTTACTTCTGATCAAAATGTTGCTATGAAATGATCATTCGTTGGTAATTTTCCAACATGATGGGGTGTCACGTTGGATATTTCCAACAGTTGGAAAGTACCAGTTGATAAATTCCAACCCAAGGGGGTTGCTAATTGAAGTCTGCGAACCTGAATGTTTGCTGTCTGGTCCAATTATGGGTGGGGTGTAGTTGGAAATTTGAAGGTAGATACCCGTTCACCCCATCTCTAGCCACGTCCCTGGGAGATGCAGCTCCATGTATTGTTACACCAATCCGTTATTATCCATCTAATGCACAATATTGCATGCGTTTAGGCACAAAAGAGACTGCTGTGCATATAAACGAAACAAAACATATTATATTTGGAATTCTTATAAGACTAGACAGTACATACCTGTATCTGATTTTCCATAGATATAATATTATCCTACTATTTGTTTTAATAAAAAAGGAAGATATAATTACGAACAAATCAGAAGATACATTCAGGTTCATGTGAATTCAGTCAATGATGGCAGCTATACGATGACGTTACTCGCCGAGTTTCGTTGATAAGTGGAAATTGTGAAATGAACATGATGAAATTGACAAGCTTCGCCATCTACAGTGTCTGAAGCGAAGTGCTCCCCTATCAATAATGGCTAATATCCGTAAAATTCTTCCCATTTACACTCGGCAGCACAAATGTTTCTTCGTATTTTAAATACTTTGATATGGATCGTTTACATTTTATAATAATTTGTGTTCAACGGACGGATTCTTATGTTTTATTCGGTTTTTAAACTGCGAGGGTGGGGAGATCTCGGTTTGTTTACATTATGATTGTTGGATTCCGATTACGATTGACCTCATTAAAGATACTCAATCCGATCAGATGCCCTAAATTACTATTTATTTGGCTTCGGGACTAAACAATATTTCGATGATTCGAGTCGAGGCACCCACCCGTCAAAGCTCAGAGTGTTCAGATATCGATTTTTGAAGCTTGTTGTTTCTCGAGATCTGCAGTAATAATGGGCCCAGAAACACGTGGTCAAACTGGCGGTCTTGTGGATGAAGGTGGATAACTCTTAAGATCAAGTGGTTATTATTTCCACTTGATTTTAGAGTTATCGATATCTGATCATTCTGACCTTTAACTGGTGGGTTCCTCGACTCGAATCAAATATTGTTTATAACAAATACTGATACATTTTATGATTCTGAAATATATAATGCAGATGGAAGAAAGTTAAAATTATTTATCCAAGTTTTAGATGCTCAGTGTCAAGGTTGTTCAAAATTAGGTAGTTTATATTGTTCAGTAAAAGTCCAAATTATCGTTAGTTTAATTGCTAATATCATATATTTTTACTCATTTATATAAGCCTCCATCTATTCGAAACGGCCAATGTGGGTTTTGTAAAATTTCCTTGATAAAAAATAGTTTTTGATTTGTAGTTTTTGCATGCTATTATTTGTTATGCCGGTCATCAAACATAATTCCATTAATTTTTGCCCTGGCCTGTCCAGTGTAATTTACCCATTCCACACTAGCGTAATGAATGGAATCAGCCCCCACGTACACTACATGTAAGAAAGATGCGCTATTAATATCGATTAACACTTTTCCCCTTTCAATAGAATTTGACATGTACATAGTCACACCCGTTAAAAGTGACATAAACAGAAAGAATATTTAAAAAGACATATTTTATTCTCATAATTACCGTGTAAATAGTATGTTTTTGTCAAGTTTGTACACGTTGTTATGTAAACACAAGCCAGGTTCTGCAACATTCTAGGCTTGCGTTTACATAACAAAGAGTATGACATGACAATAACATACTATTTACGCGATAGGTATGATTGGTATAAGAACAACATCTGTGTATATTTGAATATGTGTTCTGTTTATGGCGGTTTTAACGGAAGTGACTATTTTAACAGCAATACGCACCGCGGAGACCACCCGTGGCTTTAAAATGGTATGAAGTTTAATCATCCCATGATTTAATCATTTATTCTGGTATAGTAATGAAACGGAAAAATTGTTACTTTTTCCGGTTTCTGTTTAATTCTCCGTACCGAACAATTCTCAGTTCTCATGGTAAACCAACAGAGACCAGGAGAGGTATATCCTTCATGTGAGAATACACGAAACCACGCACCGCTCTCCATTTCCATATGGGTTAGAGTTAGGGTTAGATATAGGGTTAGAGTTAGAGTTAGGATTAGGGTTAGGGCTAGGGTTAGGGTTATGGCTAGGGTTAGAGTTATGGTTAGAGTTAGGGTTAGGGCTAGGGTTGGTTTTACGGTTAGGTTTACGGTTAGGGCTAGGGTTAGAGTTATAGTTAGGTTTAGGGCTAGGGTTAGGGTTAGGTTTAGGGCTAGGTTTATTGTTAGGGGTAGGGCTATGGTTAGAGTTAGGACTAGGGTTTTTTAGGGTTAGGGCTAGGGATAGGGCTAGGGTTATGTTTAGGGTTAGGTTTACGATTAGGACTAGGGTTAGGGTTATTGTATTCTTACATGAAAGAGAGAATTCCGGATAAAGTGTTCGTCGATACTAACAATGCGATAATTTAAGAAAGACGATATGTATAATCTAGTTTGAAATTATTTAATCTATACTAATACAAATAAATTGTGTTTGTTTGTTTGTTTATTTATTTGTTTGAATGTTTGACTGTCGGGCTATGGGCGACAAAACGGCCGGACCATCGGAGCTGAAAATGTGTACACAGGGGTAAATTGACCTGCGGCATGTCATTGGATCGGTGCCTTTGACATCAGATGTCTTAGAATGGTACTTATAATTAAATGAAATAAACAGTTAATTATATTCCAAAAAATTGACCAAACGGCTGGACAATGAGAGCTGGGTAATTAAATGGGTACAATGCCCTGATATTCCTGTAAGACACATAGGGCCTACTATTATCATATGATATTATGCTCTGTCTTGGTGAATATACACACATGCGAGCCAACTAGCATGAACCATCATCTCAACACATATATCTGAGAAGAGAGGTGTGTATTATGCTCTATCACGCTATCATGGACTGAACATATATCACCAGATGCCAACAAATATGGCGTACCATACACACATTATCTGACATTATTCACTATATATCAATGCATATGATCGATGTTTCAAAACATCTAAAAACAAAACCATTGAACTGTCGGGCATATTCCCACAACTTACAAACTAAAACCATTAAAACTTCGCCAAAATTTCGAAATCTCCGCAATATATTCTCACAAAGGACAGAGGCCACACCTCGAATTATTCACACAGCACAGTGGAAGATTATGCAATGTAAACATAATTGCAAGCAAATCATTTAGAGTAATTAATCACCAACTCCAACAGAGTAAGAGTATCAAATCTCCATCATTAAAGCCACACAGGACACCATGTCCGCCACATGTGTGAATCTATCATGTAACAATTTGGACCAGATTTATATGGTTCTCTCCAGATTACAGGGTGCACTCAGTGTATATAGCCTGTAACAAAACTTATATAATTCACACTTAATGTGTCTACATTTGAAGGTGCTGTCCCCGACAGGTCATGCCTTCAAAATTGCATATAATATGCAAATACAAAATAATTCCGCAAATAAAATTCACAATACTATGCTTGTTCAAACTATGACTGATACAATTGCTCTAATAAATTAGCAGCACAAGTCACCCGATCTAAATTGATGGAATCTATAAGTTCCGGGCTCAGAATAATAATTAAAGTGGCATGTAATATGCTGTATTATAAAATTGGCACAAATCGTGCACGACCATGGAAATGGTGCTACTGGCCTCGACGAATCGGGCCATTCACATTTAAAATAGGCATATATTATGCCCATCTATTTATGACGCCGTTCCGTGACGAAATTCCGCGTTATCACTATTATACTATAGTAGAAAAGTGAATCGAAACATATGCTCAATCTATATTATGGCTATCCGAGCGATGTAGTATAGCCCTATGTCTATTACATTCCCAGCTAGCAGTCTACATATAGACTATAAGACTTAAGGCCATATATTTAACTTTACTATTGAAAGTTGCAGGTGGGCTGGTTGGGGTGCAGAATAAGAAAGGTTGTATACATTACAATGTTCTCTTCTCTCTCAAAATAACACACTGCACGATGCAATACATCGATGATGATGAATCACATGCGACATGTAATATATGATAACGTCTATGGATCCGAAGAATATCATGTTGAATAACCTACATGTGAAGTCTGGAAACTACTAGACCCAATTCGGAATGATTTGAGTCTGGATGAATATTTATATCCTTTATGATATAACTTTAAGAAGCTTTTACATTGTTTATATATATTAAGTATTTATTTATTTAAGTTTAAGTTGGAGATAACCCAACCGCTCCATTGTGTTTATATGAGAAAACTAACTATAGCAATGGCGGCAAACGTGAGTGAGAAGTACTCACGGTGGGATTGGGCTAAAGTTAAAAGAGGTAAGGCAGCATATAGAAATTAAGAGGGAGAGGGTCGCAAAGATTTGCGTGCAGTGTAGAGTAACAAATGATGGTTTAGTAATTATTGTTAAAAAGGTTGTTAATAATAAATATTCCTAATAATTCTGATCTAATAAAATATTGATAATATTACATATTTTACCACCGCCACAGTAGGAACATAGAACACGGACCACTAATCTGTTGTTTGATTGTCGGGTATATTTCACAATACAAAAATTCGAACATGTACACAAGGGTCAGTTGACACGGGATTGTCGTGGGATAGGTGCCGGTCACACCAGACGTCTTAAAGAGGCACTGATAATTAATTTAACATATACCCAAAACGGTTGGAATCTGGTCGTTGAAATTTGCTTCACAGGGGTAAATTGACCCGAGTTGTGTCATTCGATAGGTGCCGTTGACATCTCACAAATTAATGGGGCACTATTAAACAATTTTAATTAAATAATTTATCATATACCCGAAATGGTTGCTGAAAAATTGGAATGTATGTGCAAATTGACCTGGGATTACAATTGGATATGTGTCGTTGACCAAAGAGGGGAACTTAGCATTATATTATCACATGTGAGCAATAAATAGTGTTTCTTATCAGCTTAGATGACATGTATGGAAATTTGTACACAGGGGTGACATCGTGTGATATGCGCCTTCGACCTCAATTGACTAAAAGGGGGACAAATACATTATATTAACCTAAATGATCAATTTAAAGCGTTTAACAGCTCAGAAAAAGATGGGTAATTGATTAACGTGGGTAAATTTCGCCGAGGATTGTCATGAGATATGTGCCGCTGACCTCAAATTACTTTCAAGATGTACTAATAATTAAAAATAAAGAGCGTCTATTATCAAATCCTAAAGATAGATGTAACTTTATCCGGAGAGAATCTGATGGTTATTTGGTGCAATTGTGATTTAGGAGATAGGATTTGCGTTTCTTGAATTAAGCTTTTCAATAATTTCCATATACAGACATAGATACCATGAAACTCATAATTATGTATATACAATGTATTTCCAGTTCTATACTAAATACTCATTGATGAGTTGTACCTCGTTAAATGTTCAAATAATGAGTTCATCAAACGTTGTAGGGGGGATGGCGTCTAATGCGGAGGGGCGTCTAATGGGGAGGGGCTTCTTATGAGCCATGGATGCATATCAATCACATTCGTATGGGGATGGGCGGCTAATGAGCCATGGATGTATATCAATTACATTCGTGTGGGAGAGGGGCGTCTAATGAGTCATGGATGCATATCAATCACATTCGTGTGGGAGAGGGGCATCTAATGAGTCATGGATGCATATCAATCACATTCGTGTGGGGGGATGGGGCGTCTAATGCGGAGGGGCGTCTAATGGGGAGGAGCTACTTATGAGCCATGGGTGCATATCAATCACATTCGTATGGGGATGGGCGGCTAATGAGCCATGGATGTATATCAATTACATTCGTGTGTTGGGGGGGGGGGGGGGCTAATGAGCCATTGATGCATATCAATTACATTCGTGTGGGAGAGGGGCGGCTAATGAGCCATGGATGCATATCAAACACATTCATGTGGGAGAGGGGCGTCTAATGAGTCATGGATGCATATCAATCACATTCGTAAGGGGAGGGGCGTCTAATGCGCCATGGATGCATATCAATCACATTCGGTGGGGGGGGGGGGGCGGCTAATGAGTCATGTATGTATATCAAGCACATGTGTGTGGGGGATGGGCGTCTAATGAGTCATGGGTGTATATCAATCACATTCGTGTGAAGGGATGGGGCGTCTGCTGAGTCATGGATGTATATCATTCACATTCGTGTGGGGAGAGGGGCGTCTAACGAGTCATGGATGCATATCAATCACATTCGTGTGAGGGGATGGGGCGTCTAATGAGCCATGGATGCATATCAATCACAGTCGTGTGGGGGGTGGGCGGCTAATGAGTCATGGATGTATATAAATCACATTTGTGTGGGAGAGGGGCGTCTAACGAGTCATGGATGCATATCAATCACATTCGTGTGGGGGATGGGGCGTCTAATGAGCCATGGATGCATATCAATCACATTCGTATGGGGGGTGGGCGGGTAATGAGTCATGGATGTATATCAATCACATTCGTGTGGGGGTGGAGCGGATAATGAGTCATGGGTGTATATCAATCACATTCGTGTGGGGAGAGGGGCGGCTAATGAGTCATGGATGTATATCAATCACAATCACATTCGTGTGAGGGGATGGGCGTCTAATGAGTCATGGATGTATATCAATCACAATCGTGTGGGGGGATGGGGCGTCTAATACGCTATGGATGCATATCAATCACATTCGTGTGATGTGAGGGGCGCTAATGAGTCATGGATGTATATCAATCACATTCGTCTGGGGGGATGGGGCTACTAATGAGCCATGGATGGATATCAATCACATTCGTGTGGGGGATGGGCGAATCATTGATGTATATCAATCACATTTGTGTAGGAGAGGGGCGTCTAACGAGTCATGGATGCATATCAATCACATTCGTGTGAGGGGATGGGGCGTCTAATGAGTCATGGATGTATATCAATCACATTCGTGTGGGGGTGGGGCGGATAATGAGTCATGGATGTATATCAATCACATTCATTTGGGGAGAGGGGCGTCTAATGAGCCATGGATGCATATCAATCACATTCGTGTGGGGGTGGGGCGGATAATGAGTCATGAATGTATATCAATCACATTCGTGTGGGGAGAGGGGCGGATAATGAGCCATGGATGTATATCAATCACCTTCGTGTGAGGGGAGGGGTGTTAATGAGTCATGGATGCATATCTCGATCACCCAACATCACAATTCTGATAACACAACGTGTAACCGTTCAATCTTTTAGAGAAATGGATAATCGCTGACAAGCAGTTACTTGATTTAAGATTCAGGTAAAGTTGTTTTCTCTACTGAATATTGCTGACAATGTGGCTCCAAATAATATCCATGAGGGTGTTGAGTATAACCCCGTTTGATTATTTAAAGAACAACAAGATGGCGTCCATCTCGGCTGCCGTTTTTAGAATAGCCATGCACTATGTCAGTTTGATAATATTCCTATGATTACAGCATTACGTCACATTTTAAAAGTTGAATTGATACAACCCTATCGACATGGCTGCCAAAATTATTAGTAAAATTGGAAATAACTATCGCTCTTTATCGCCCGTGCTTGAATGAACAGCAGTTGGAAATTTCGGAATGAAACGATGGTTGAATGTTTCTGTTATTGTAAATAAGTAACCAATACCTATTGAAAAGTGGATTGACTAGTTTCATATTTTCAATAAACAAAATTATAGTAATTCATCCTCAGTCAGAAGATTTCCAATCCTAGGGGATGTTTTGGTTGGAATTTAGTAAGTGGGAAGGTTTCAGGTACATGTATCAGGTGAAAAATATATTTCAATAACGATTTGAGTGCAAACGAAAATTAGTCGAGTTGCGAAAACGGATTGGTTCACGTGGGTGGTCGAAATACCCCTTACCCAACGAATGTCCGGGTCACGTCCCTGAAATATGTCTCATCCTTTCTCAGACTATAGATGTTACATCCGGTTTGACACCAAACGACACAGACACAGCACACAAAACGTTCTTTAAAATACACCGTACCAATGGGAAATGAAACAACAAAGGTTCTTGGATACAGCCGACCAAAAGTTAAACCTGGTGATAATCCATTTCATAAACTCCCAAAACGACAAATTGATTATTATTATTTTCCAAGTTATTTTTCAATTAACAGAAACGTGCCACTTGTTCTTGTAAAGGTCTGTACAATTTTATTATATTGTATATATTCGTCTCGTCGTGAGATTTCTGATATTTGTGACATAAATTCAGTTGACTTTTTAAAGGGTGTTGAGAAGGCAGTGAACAATTGGTTGTTTGAGGCGATGGGTAACATAACTACATACTGTTCTCAGTGGTATCCTTGGGTTGAAACGAACCTTCGCGCGTACATAGCACGACCGTCTAACCCGTAACTATATAGATACCAGTAGGTAATTAACGGGTGGCCCCATGGTCAAATGGGCAGTATAATATGGTGTATTATGGTAGTAGAATATATACACAGCATAGGTTGTGAACATTTACTTGCTGTGTCATCCGCCGGTGGGTTTATTAACCCCCTGAATTCCGATATTGACTAAAGAACCCGGGAGAGCCCGGGCAGACCCAGAGACCAGATCACGCTATATATCGACGACTAACTGTATCCATACACTTATTAAACGTAAACGTCGAAGATTGACTCGCGTCTCGTTCATGGCCTGGTTAATTAACCCCTTAAATGACGATATGGGCCAGAAGAGCACATGTGAGCCAGAGTAAGTCCGGGCAGGCCCGGGCGGCCCAATGGACCGATGGGCACTATACTATGATGCCTCATGGTAGTAAGATACATACAAAGCATAGGTGGTAAACGATTACTTGCTGTTTCACCCACTGCCGGTTTTATTAACCATTTAAATGCCGATATTGGCTAAAAGAACTCGAGAGAGGCCGGGCAGACCCAGAAACTCGATCATATACTATAGATTGATGAATAATTGTAGATTGACTTGGTGTGTCATCCATCGGCGGTTTTATTAACAATTTGAATGCCGAAATTGACTAAAGGAATCAGGGAGAGCCCGGTCACACCAGACACCGCATCACACTATATATCGACGGCTAATGGTAGCGAGTCACTTACTAAACGTAAACTGTGAAGATTGACTCGTCATCTCGTTTACGAACTTTTCACAGCCTATGCATCCTACTACCATAAGGCATCATGTTATACTGTCCACATGTACATGGGGCCGCCCGCGCTTGTCCGAGATATCTCGTGATCTTCTAACCTATATCGCCATTTAAGGGGTTAATGAACCCGCGCACGAACGAGATGGCGAGTCAATCTTCACCGTTTGAATTTTGCAAGTGCATCACTACCATTGTCATCTTACCCATGACCTTACAGTCACTACATATATACATAATCAATACATAGATGGCCATGTAGCTATAAACCGGTACAAGATACACACAACCATACACCATACAGTCACTCCATGCATACCGATTCACCCCACACCTGACCATGACCTCTCCCTGTATACCTATACATCTCACTATGGATAACACACTCATAACCATACAGTCACTCATTGTATACATATTCACATCATCCAAGACATACACTAACACCGTGCATACCTATTCACCTCAAATATGATCATAGAGTGACTCCCTGGTTACCATCTTGGCATCCATTCTGTATCCAGTTGATATTGGTTTATCATAATGGAACAGAAGGGCCACATACCTGATGGACAAAACAAGCGTCTACTTAACCGAGGTGTGGTTAGCGTTGCCACCGCGGCCGAAACTACAGTTGGGCCGCGGTGTATCTTCCATTCAGCCAGGGTGTAGTTGCCACGGTGTACGTTCATTAAACTGAAAACAGACGATACAAACCAGAAATCTAACCACGGTGTGCATGCCATTCGGCCGCGTTGTAGTTGCCTTTCGGCCAAGGTGTACTTGCCGTTTGGCCGCAGTGTACATGCCGTTCGGCCGCGGTGCTCAACTGCAGTTACAAATTCTGACACCGCGACTGAACGGCAAATACACCGCGGTGCCACTGGACACTTGTTTTGTCCAGAAGGGTATTATGGTTCATCTCAGTTCCGTCTCAAAGTTCTGCCCTTTTCCTTTCAATAATATGGTCAGAATCACAAAAGAGGTTCTCCGTAAAATTCCATACTTTAAAATAAATTTGTCATGCCCCATACGGAACTGGGACAACCATAATAAAACATTTAGTTGTCAGTTAATTAACTAACACGTATAATAATCAAGTGAGTCACAATTTGCTACATTTTCGGATAACTCAGAGACTAAGGTTATATATATAATGTTATAATGATATATGTAAAAAAAATAACTTATTACCAATTTGGTTGCCATTTTGGAATCCATCTTGAGCAATTTGTTCTATAAACACCGTAGTGTGACACATTTAAGATAGACCAATACAATAAACACCTTTAAATCCAAATATAATTACATATTACTAGAAAAATGGTCCAAACCTGAAAAGTACATTTTTGCCGATATTTATGTCAGGTTTTTGAGAGAAACGTCCAATAGTTTTGGTGATGTCAGTGGTGGCAACAGTAACAATCAACCATGGTGCAGCAGACATGTTAGTATTCAATGTATAGAAGGCATAATAGCCAATTTTGTACATCAACCTCAACGTGTAAGCGATTGCAGGACACCCTAGGGCGATATTTACCATTTTCCATATTTTGGCGGCCATTTTGGCAGCGATTTTGAGCAAAAGTAAGCTGGAATATTCATAGGTAATGGTATGCCTCACTTAATTGCAACCTTCTGTTCATTTCTTGTTGAAATATGACTAGAATCCCAGTTGTGATTTTTTTGTGAAATTTTATAACGCGTTCTGTAAAATCGAATTTTTGAGGGATCACAAGTGGATGTGACCCCAATAATTGCATATTTAATTGCTTCAATGAGCAGTTAATATATAAAATACAAAATAAAGTCATTTTACTGAACCAGTTCCAAACAGCATGAACTGGTCTAGAAGATATTTGTGAAAAAATGTCATATTTTCAACTTCCGGCGGCCATTTTGGTGGCCATCTTGGATGGTGAGTTTCAATTTTGGCCCAAACTAGTGTCATTATGTCTTAGCTTCATGAAAATATATACATTTTACTAGATTAGTCATGTGAATTTGCAACAAATTGGGGGGGGGGGGGTAATACTGTTTAGGGCGCTATAAAAAAATTGCTCAAGGCTGACAGATGGCCAGGCGATAAAATCTTGATGTCGGATACCTGAATTTACAAAATCCGCAGAGAAAAAAACTTTATACGCGAAAACACGCATTCGTGAATTCCGGGGGTTTGGCGACCGGACTAAAAATACTTAATCGGGGTTCACGATTAGATATCTATTTATATTTAATCGCAGTGGATATACATATACTTATACATGTATATATGTATATGCGTACGTGTACGTTGCTAATACATTGTAGCTTATGTCAGCTTCCGGTGGGCAATGTACGTTACCTCTTGTCGTGAATTTAAGTGTCATTGGGCTTCGGACCGTGGGCTAGCGTCACCAAATAATCATACGTGGAGTTCATTCTTCATGGATTCATCTGCTATGGGAGAGCTAGACTCTGATTTAAGTTCCCAGATGGTGAATATTGTGATGTGCACCAATTGAGCACCTCGAGTATGTAATGTGTCGTCTATCAATTTGGGGATATAGAGAAATTAAAAACTCAAAAAGAAAGTATTTGTGAAGAATTTTTAATGAAATTAAAGAACATTGATAATAAAGATACTTCCCAGCGAAGATGAGTCAGAAGCAGAATGAGATCAACAGAGTGTGAATTTAGTTATGCTAGCCCGTTCGGTAGTATCACTAAATTCGCCCTTTGAGGACCTCATTCTGCAGATATCCGGATCATATTCCCAGGACTGTCCACAAAATATGTGGGTCGTACAAAACGATACCGAGCAAAAACACTTATTTTTTAACAAGTAGCAACTCTACAGCGATTTACAACTATTTCGGTCAGTCCACTATGGAGGATATGCTCCTCGAAATCTCATTCCGCCCGAGCAAGATTCCGATTCCGAGCGGTATAAGTTCCGATTCCGCGAACGTTTTGCTCGATTTTCTACGACAATGTTTACTAATTGGTGTATATGGAGGGAGCAACTCATGGGATGACACATAAAATGTTAGGATTTGTTTCTAAGGTATTCTACTCTTCACTTACTTTTTCTTTAGTCCCATATATAGTACGCTGAACTAAATTACAAGGGTTGCCCACTCAAATCCACACACACACAGACGAAAAGTATGGTGTACAAATGTGAATTTCGAAGCGAAAAAGATAATGTTTTGTAGAACAAATTGCTTACGTGTATCCGCAAACAACCCATCGTTACTTTAAAAAATACAGTTGATCACAATACGCGATTTTAGCTTGACATGTTGCCTTAAAAGTATCACTACCATACGTTCCGATTCTGTTTTCGGAGTGTTCCGATTCGCGACACGCACATTTTCAATGTTCCGATTCCTGACATGGATAAATGTTTACTGTAATCCAATTAATTGTTTAATTTTGCTGGCTCCACGACGGTTCTACATGACTGTAAATTGTCCTATAATGATTAACTAAGTACAACGAATTAGTAACTTATACTACAACATATCTACAACGTCACTGGTGATTTTGATGCGATGTTTTTGTTTATTTTCCCATAATATCTTGAGGTACTTTATTAAAAAGACCAAACATACATGTATACTTATGGGAAGTCAAATTGACATTTATACATAATTGAGCTTAAATGTACTGAATCCGACTCGATGGTCCTCAGATCATCATATTCCAACAACAACAATGTTTTTTTTAAATGCTGCTCCAGTTATCAGAATCGATTAATTGCCCTAAAATAAACCAGTCAACTATAGTACCAAATTGCTCAAAACCTCTAATTTATCAACATTGTGTTCAATGAAATTTTGCCGGTTTGTCAATTATTTGACACTAAAAGCCGCATGATTTTAGAGTTATCCATGTTGATCCGCAACTTGGTCCGATACCGTCTTCTCGTCGACCTTTTACTGGGCCACTAAAAATTATCAGTGGTACAAAATAATAGATTTCAAAAATCAATATTTGATCACTCTGAACTTTGATGAGTGGGTTCCTCGACTCGAATCAAATATTTTTGACCACCGAAGCCTAGAAAATAGTAATTTTGCGATCGTTAATGGCGACTATGCACCTTTAATCACAATAAGGAATATCTAATTGCGCTTAAGCACAATAAGGACAGATCTAAATGCGCTTAAGTGAATATTTTATTGGGTTTAACAAAAAGGAACCTCCAATATCACTTTAAAAGCGCAATAAGGAATATTATTATTGCGCTTAAGTGCAATAAGAGCTAATTGGGCTTAAGTGGAAATCAAATTCTTCCTTAATATGCTTAAGCACAATAACCCACATTACATAAACACTAATTCAAATGGTGTAGTCCATAGGACAATGGTTGGAGTTTATTTGTGACCGGTGACTGTCCACGCATAGGCCTATTCGGATTCTACTATTTGCACAGAGGGGTGATCTCATGATGGAGATATTAATTGCGCGATGTAATTGCGCTTAGGTGCAATGAGAAATGTCTTATTTTTGCTTAAGCGCAATAAAGACAATTCGAATTGAGCTTAAGCACAATAAGAGAATATCTTATTGCGCTCATAAGATCAATAAGGAATCTCTAATTTCGTTTAAGTGCAATAAGGAATATTCTTATTGCACTTAAGTGCAATTCCGTCTACAGTTAATTAGCCAAAACAATCGCCTGACAGCAATAATTGTATTGAAATCACGAAACCGCATATAATAAAAAAGAAACCTACTGGTTTTGAATGAAGATATTATATCATTCGTGGGTAGGTGTACACGCATATCGATTTTCCAATTGGTATTTGCTTGTACCCGTTCGTGATAATTCTCGTTTTCAGTCAAAAACCATAGTTATTCTCTCGTATCATCGTTGATTATTTACCCTGCTAATCGATATATCGATCGATCAGCACAATTTCAAAGTAAAATGTGCGACTTCCGGCGCGAACCTGACGTAGGCAAATTTTCAACGATGAATACTGTTTATATCAGGAAAATGAAGATATTGATAACATTTGATAACATTATCCGAAAATGTACTGCATATAAAGAGTCTGAATGTATGCCCCTTTAATACTTTCGTCATCATTTTTAAGACAACAGCTAAGGGCCGTCCCAATGGGACGTTTATTGCTAGAAAACTGGACGTTTCTAGACGAAATCTAAAGAGCGTTGCTCGGGCGACAATTGAACTTACTCGGGCGACAACGGAACATACAGGGCGGGAATCGGAGCGAAAACATAAATCACCGATTACAGCATTTTGCTGGCTTTTTGGGCAACAAACGTATAGGAGAACATGTCCCGGTTGAAGCTAGAGGTAAACATTAACATAATATGTTATTAAACTTGCATTATATCTGTGTTTTTAAGTTTTTCGGCTGGTAAATTTGAAATTTGCTCGGTCGACAAGCGGAAAAACTCACAACGGAATCGGTATTTGCTCGGGCGGAATGAGATTTCGAGGAGCAGATCCTCCACAGTGGTTCAGTCTTTGCCTAAGATTGGGTAATTGCATGCCACGGCGGTGGGTCAATCTCATGTGGATATGTTGTGTTGTGGCATAAAGAAGTGAAGGTCACGTGATGAATCGGGAGGGGGGTCATAAGTTGACACATACTCCGTACGAGTTGGCGTATCCAGAGTATACGAGCTCATGGACTTACTTTAGCGATGGTGGTCGCAAACATCAACACTACATGAACTGGGTCATGCCATGAATCTCTACTCTCTGGCTAACGCGCGTAGAGATCATATTCCACCAGTGCAAAACCTTGGAACGTTTTGAAATTTTGACAGGGAACCTTAAAAAGTCGAACAAATAACGCGGGGAACATATTTCTTAGTTCCTTACTAATGTACTTTGTACCAAGACAACCCCAGGGAATTAACATTCAACCCAGGAAAGCAGACAATCTTTAGTTCATGGGGGCTGCACGATTCACAATACTTATCGGCACCCCTGTTGACTATATCGAGATACGATGTACGAAACATAAACATCAGCTTAGACCACCCGAGGTAGAAAGCTAACGCAGCATGAATATTTAGAAGCACACAGCACAATTACGGATAAGCGCGAGTCGCTATCACCGAGAAGACGATCATTGGAGTCTAATGCAGCACGCTATACGACAAGAGAAACATAAGGAAGACACTGAAGAAGACCGTTCGCCTGATCACCCGAGGTACGCCTATACATGTACGTGATGTGCCGTGAAATACGCCCGGGGCTAACCTAATCCCCTCTGTGTATATAGTAACAGGCAAATTGACATGCGATACCTAGTTCCCAAACGAGCTACCAGAAGTTGCCAATGACTCACGATTCTCATGGCGCTGAGAAGACAGCTGGGATCTCCAGCCGGAAACATGGATAGGAATACAAGGTAAACATTACAATATTGTATTTCTAACAACGCTACCCCGATGGACAAGCGAAGCGGACGACAGGCCGACGAACTCAACCGGATATCAACAACGCAGATGACGAGCGGATACGCCCAACTTATGAGGACGCGCGAAGACCCCAACCAGAACAGACGACAGGAAGACGAACACTAGGAGAAACCAGATGGAGACGATTGAATGCCATCGACTTTGTTGTAATTAAATAATCAAATCGTGTTGATTGTCCTTGCGTTATATGCACCCCGTATTGGCACAACTTCGCTGTACGCTTTCTCTGACTTAATTGAGCTGATATCACAATAACCATCTAATTAATCACCCAGGAGAAATTCCATAATTATAATCGACGCAAAGCAAAATCGCTCACAAATTTACTTAAATCGTTAAATTTCGAGCTAGGACCTTCGCCTACAATGAAGTGCATTATTATGGAACCTATTATTAACCTACCTCTATTGTTGTAATATTCCGGCTACATGCTACCACATTCACCCCTTCACACGTCAGTCTTCTGGCGATGGCGGCTCCGATACCCGCCGAGGCACCTGTCACGAGAGCCACTCTTCCAGACCAACGTTCCATAATCTGGCCCTCTGTGTGCAGTATGGGTCGGCAGAACTTTTACCGGACAGGTAGACTACGGTGATATGGTATGTTCGTTGAGAAAAGAACTGCGACACTGTCACAATAGCAGCAAGCCACTGAAACAGATCACAATTTCGTATGCAGTGTATGGCCGCATGCACGCAACAGCTATATTATACCACATGCAAACAGTAGGCAAACGTATTGGCATTGTTACAGCACTGTCATACACAGAGATTCATAACAAAGATGAACACATTGATAGTTGGGATAGAACCAAAAAACGGACCCCGTTGGTTCAGAGTACCCGACCAAAGATAATTAACCGAGTGTGTTTATCACAGCACGCATGCACTAACTGCATCACCTTTCCCATCGCCTGGTGCCGGAGTACGCGCTAACTGCATCACCTTTCCCATCGCCTGGTACCGGAGTACGCAATGTAGCAGTCTCTTTGAAAAGCAGATGAAATTCCTAAACGATGAACATCTGTTAGGAATATCGTTGGCTTTTCAAATAGACTGGCTATTTGGCCATGCGTTTGTCACAACAGACCTGTTTTATTGATAGTAATGATGACAAGAGTAACGACGTGTAATATGATGATACGTAAACGTAATTTGCGCCCGCTTGTTAATCTTTCGTAGGATTTGATGATTATTTAACCATAATTACAAAAATCATACCGGTATATGTAAATGATCATACATTCAAAAAAATTTCATTGTAATATTACGACAGAAACTGTTGGCAGGAATTGGACCATCAGTAACTCGTAAAATTACGAGATCAGCGTAATCTGACATTTACAAATTTGATCGTATATTTACAAAATGATCGTAATATTATGACAGAAAAACTATCGTAAAATTACAACATCATCGTAATGTGAATTTACGGTTTAATCGTAAAATTACATGGCCAACGTAATCTGAAGCTGAGAACCTGGTGTGAATTGAACTGTGGTGGGGTCTCAAGCGATCTACCCCTACACATTATAAACAAATGCCAGTAAATGACATAAGTAGCTTGAGGATGGATGTGATCCATCGAACCACAGAAAAATTCAACCAGGTCCACAGGTGCTAAATGTCTGCACTATACATCTACAATTATAGATAAAAATCAATGTCCAACACCTAATTGTCATGAAATCGACATTTGTCGTACAACAAAATTTTGGAACAAAGTTACATACCGGTACCTTGAATAATTAGCCTAACTAATGTAGGTACCAACCTGTGCTTTCACCACGACAAAAGATAACAAACTCTGATAATCAACACCCGAGTTACAAGGTGATATGCTCGGACAGACAGAGCGCTTGACTACCTGTACTGGTAAATGCCCTCCGGGGGGGGGGTGGGTCAGAAAACATTTTCAGGCACGTATGCTGATTTTTTACTTTCGACCCTTGTTGGGACCCCCCACCCACCATGCGTCCAAATTTTTCCGACCATTTTTGGACACCCACCCCCTTTTAACACTAAAGCAGATTTGTGGGGGGAATTCACTGTAAACAGCTGAATATGAATTTCTGTGCATACTATTTGTCATGGATGTTAACATTGGTATGTAAATAGGAACGGGTCATTTTGGGGCCATTCGGCCAAAAAAACATGGCTGCCAGCGGCCATCTTGGATTTCAAAATTTGCAACAAAATACAACACAATAACTGCCTGCAGTCAGTTTAGCAGTTAGAATTACATTATTTCTCTTATTCTAAGGTGTTTTAAGCCAAATTCATTGAAAAAAACAGTCAAAAAACTTGCAGGAAAAAAAGTTCTGAGTTGCCGAAAAAATTGTTTGTTAGTCCCATCGACCAAACCACCCATCCAGTGACCCACCCCCCGCATAAGTGCCCGTAAAAAATACCCCCCCCCTGCCCGACCCCCATAGGCATAATATGATAATAACATGGGAGGAACAGAGGGAACATGGACTACCGGTGTACCTTCATCTAATGATAATAACATGGGAAGGACAGGAAACACCGGCTACCTTCATCTAATTACTAGTATAATAACATGGGAATATTAACAGAGGAAACATGGGCTACCTTCACAGTGGTCAGTGATTTGTAACATGAGAGCAGATGGTGCATAAATCACTTAATTTTTTTTTAAGTACTGAATTGTACACAACTAAGTGTAGCACACATGTTTTCCTCTACCAACAATTAATCTGCCTTAGCTGTGATATCGCTTAATTGTAGGAAGCCACGTAAAACCACAAATATAAAATAAATAAATGAAAGGCAGTATCAACATTGAGTATATTTTTTGGGGTTTTGTTGCTTTCCACAACTGAGGCGATATAACAATGAGGCCAGATCATTTGTTGTTGATGGAAACTATGTGATCTATGGTTAGTCACCTACAATAGGTAGTCACGATGCACCGTCTGCACATATCATATGTACTCCGCCGATCGGAAAGTTTTCTTCAGGCAAGAAGTTGGACAGAGGTCGCCACATAGGAATCGAACCCATGTCAGTCACTAGCTCAGGTCCTACAGCTTGGTGACCGGTACCGAGCTCATTGGACAACTGACCAACCCAGACACCACCCCCCCCAATAATAAACAACAATGTACATATAGTATACACTGATACAACTACTATTTAAACATGAAATACATAGACGTGTGTCTCCTTAATTATGCAGCCATTGTTATTGACCCAGAAACTCAAACCCAACGAAGCGCTCCCAAAGTTCCATTGGTTTAATTTGGAAATCCTGAAAATGAAGTAACAATATTATACACGGTACTAACTACTATGGACAAAAAAGCAGCTCAGCATTTGCGCCAAGATTTTTGAGTGTTACTGTCAGCTAATGTATTGACATCCTGTTCAAACACCGCTGTTTTTTTGTTTTAATAATTTTTCGACTTTCCCAAATTTTAAATCAAACTAACAACATAGGGACTTGAATACCAGCACCGAAGCCGACCCACCCAAACTCAGTTGCGGCAGTTTCTGACAAAAAATTTGCTTTAGTATATCTGGGATAAATCGCAACCATCTTTCATACTTTGCGATAATTACTTTGCGATATCTTTGACTGATGATAAATCACAAACAAATTTAGATTCAAGTTTTGAAAACCCTCCTGTCACTTTCCAAATATCTATTTAAAAATACATGTTGATAAATCGCAAAACTTTGCGATAAATTGCAAACATCTTTACTTCGCAATTTTATATAACAGAATAGCAATCATCTTTGCGATAAAAACTGTTAATTACTTTGCAAACAAATTAACATACCTTTGCAATGGCAAAGGTAAGTGTCGCAAATTTGTTTGTGATTTATCAGTCAAAGATAATATCGCAAAGTAATTATCGGAAAGTAATTTTTGATGGGGTAATCTCTCATTTAGATGTCACTATGGTGAATCCATATTATGTTTGGTGACGATCGGATGAGAGATGTTGCCTGTTGCTGTTAGCAGCCATGTACAGGTATTTTTACCAGAAAATTGAAAACAAAAGTTTGGCTAAATCTTGTGCTATGAGCCGGGGCATATTTTACCCACAAGTTTTGAATTCTCATTCCAAATGACTTTCTGTCACAATTTCAGTACCGGTTCTCATAATTTGCTACAGTAATCGGGCATGCTGAAGCAAACTGGGCCAAGACAAAGGGTTGCAGTAGCACATTGCCAAAGCCAAACAACGTAAATTAAGAGGGCTGCAATTTATGCTACAGAATAACTGTTCACATTTACAATGAAAATGAACTGAAAAGAAATTGCCAATTGCCCCCATACATTCTGGAACACAGTTGAAGTAACTGCGTCGCAACCGATAGCAAACCCTGTGTACCCATTAGCACATTTTTAAAAACATATACATAGGCCTACCCTTCACTTAACCCTGACGTTCTGAACATTAAATGACCCCCGACCGGGTTACGTAGCGTTTTTCCGAAGACCATTAACTCCGAAGGTCCGATTCTCCGAAGGTCAGATTCTCCGACGCCCCGATTCTCCGAAAGCCCATAACTCCGAAGTCTCGATTCTCCGAAATCCCATAACTCCGAAGACCCATAACTCCGAAAGCCCATAACTCCGAAGGCCTATAACTCCGAAAGCCCATAACTCCGAAGGCCTATAACTCCGAACGCCCATAACTCCGAAGGTCTATAACTCCGAAGGGCCGATTCTCCGAAGGTCCGATTCTCCGAAGATCATGTTTTATCGCTTATTAAATAGTGTACAGTCCAGTGGCGGGGTCAATGGGGGCCTAGGGAAGACCGCCCCCCACAAAAACATGTCAAGTGTCATGTAAACGTCCGTATTGTATATAGGCATTCAAATATTCAGTGTTCCTGCACAGGGGAGCCCCCGGACCAACGATTGGGGGCGACCCCTCCCATGCATGCGCTCCCCAAATCAGGCCTTCGCGATATGCTTTCGGCATATCATATGCATGATATATCCCCCACATATGCTAATTAATGTGCACCCCTAAATGGGAAATCTGGCGCCGCCACTGGTGTGCACCGGGTATATCATAACGAAACGCTGCAAGAATGTCAGAGTAGCCTAACATGCACAGGGGCGAACGGGGCCAAAGGGGCAGAACTCGCCCTTTTTCTGGCGACTGAAAATTATACTTCCGGCGTACGAAAAGGGGGGAAAGGGCCCTCATATATTGGAAACGTTAACTATATATGTATTATAATAAGGTGATATCTACACCATCAGTAGTGTGCGACAAGCCTTAATTTTCCACAGAATGCTTAAATTTATGAAAGAAATACAATTATTTTGCCACAATGTACGTCTTAATACAATTAACATGATTAAACTGTGCACATCTGACTGCATTGGGGTGATTTGATGCAATCAGGTTCATTTTATATATGAAAAAGTACAAGTTCTTCCCCGTTCACCCCTGTACATTTTACTCTGGCATCTCATGGGCCAACGTAATGTTATAGTATATGGTGTATAGTCAGTGGCGGGCCAGGATTCCCATTTAGGTGGGGGGGGGGGTAGGAAAATTTTGTATATTTTGATGCCCCATGAACGATTTCCGGGCGTTTACATGACATTGGACATGTTTTGGTAGGGGCCCATATTGTCTGAAATAGCAAGTAGAGGTTTAATAGGGGCAGTAGAAATTTGGGACCCCTTGGCTTCGCCACTGGACTGTACACTATTTAGTAAACGATAATCCCCCGATAAAACAAAATCTTCGGAGAATCGGACCTTCGGAGAATCGGATCTTCGGAGTTATGGGCCGTCGGAGAATCGGATCTTCGGAGTTATGGGCCGTCGGAGAATCGGATCTTCGGAGTTATGGGCCGTCGGAGAATCGGAACTTCGGAGTTATGGGCCGTCGGAGAATCGGGTCTTCGGAGTTGTGGGCCTTCGTAGTAATAGGTCTTCGGAAAATCGGTCTGACACCCCCGACCGAGGCACCTGGTGTTATATAGTGTTTTGACGACATAACCCATACTCTTGGGCTCCAAATAAACATGCATGCACCTTTATTATTTTTGTGGGAAATTTCCCCCACACACAGTGCTTATTTGGGTCTGCACAATCATTAATTTTGAGGCTATGAAAATTGAAAAGAGCACAAAGTCAAGATTTCTATATGATTCTGATATCAAAATGATGAGCTTATAACTTTATGCATGTACATATTCTAGTATATGGCATACATACCCTGCTTGACAAAACAAGTGTCCACCTAACCGCTGTGCAGTTAGCGTTGCCACCGCGGCTGAAATGCAACTACACCGCAGCTCCATCGGCTAACTACAGTTGGGCCGCGGTGTACATGTACTTGCCGTTCAGCCATGTTGTAGTTGCCGCGGTGTACACTGTACGTTCATTAAACTGAAAAAAGACGATACAAACCGGAAATCTAACCATGGTGCACAGTGTAGTTGCCTTTCGGCCGCAGGGTACTTGTTGTTGGGCCACAGTGTACTTGCCGTTCGGCCGCGGTACTAAACTGCAGTTACAAACTCTGACACCGCAGCCGAACGGCAAATACACCGCGGTGCCAATGGACACTTGTTTTGTCCAGCGGGTATGGACAGTTAATTAAAGGTACTCAATCCGATCAGGCCCTCATCAATTACTATTTCTTTGGCTTCGGGGATAAAAATAATCGATTCGATCATTCGAGTCGAGGAACCAACCTATCAACGCTCAGAGTGATCACGATCAGATATCAATTTTTGAAGTTATGTTATTTCTATACCCGGTATGTTCTGGCCCAGAAACACGCCGTCAAAAGGATGGTCTCAGTCAAAATTGCAATATTAATACACTTGATTTTAGAGTTATCCATCTTTGTCTGTTTGAATAAGTTTTTCTGGGAAATTATTAGTACACATCTCGAGTGCAATTAGGGCTCTACAAATTGGCAATTTACCACAAAAAATCGGGCTGCCTATGTCAACATGAATAGCAACCAGTCAGTCCAGATTTTATTATTATACTGCCTCGGGAAATTTCAGTGTACCATACACGTACTATTGTAGGCCTAATTTGTTGGCAGAAAATAGCATCACATCTGCAATTCTCCTTATCCTGTTGTTTTAGTTATATATACATTTCAATTCAGTTTTATTAACTCAAGTAAAATTTTTCTAAGTATATATATGTGTATGCGCAAAAATAGTTAATACTATTACTAGTATCAAGTTTGCAGTTACAGATTATCATTTCCAGCAATAATCACTTAAAATAATTAAGTCAAGTACAGCTATGCTCTAATTAATCGACCCATTTAACGAGGTTATGGGCCGGTCATGACCGCGGTCATACCGCCACTACACCGCGGTCATGCGGTAGTACACCGCGGCCATGCGGTAGTACACCGCGGTCATACGGTAGTACACCGCGGCCATGCGGTAGTACACCGCGGTCATGCGGTAGTACACCGCGGTAATACGGTAATACACTGCAATGCACGATGACATGCGGTATCTGACCGCGGTCATGTCCACCGCGGTAATCTAGACCGTTACCGGCGTACACCGCGGTAGTATTTTCCGCGAGCGGTCATTCCCGGTGTCAACCGCGTTCGAATAATCTGCCGATAAAAATCTGCTTTTTCTTTTGGAAGACTCAAGGTAAGAATTTCGATCTGTCTTGTTCAGGTTGGCCTATAATTTGCGTCAATATATTAAGAAACTGACCTTACATTCATTCCTCGCGCCAAACTTATTTATTTTAGAGTACTGATGTCTTCAATGGTTGATGTCCCCACGTAATTCCTTGAGCCAAATGATTTTTGTGTCGGTGAAATGTGCACATGGCGATCGCATAATTATCTTGCTCGAACCGAAAAGCCATTTTAATTCTTAATCGCGCACGCCTTATCCATATACCATATCACGAATAAACAGACGCTCTTTATTTGGCACGCTTAAGGAAATCGGGGACTGTGGTAAATTAGAACCGATTTATTTTCAATTTCAGATTAATATTTTCCATGCGCAATATGTCAGTCTATTGTCAGATAATTTACAATGCTCAGTTGCGATATTGACGCTAGGTTTTACTGTGGTTTAAACTTACACAGTGGTAGTGGCACCAAAAACTCAACCGCGACCACGCGGTTGCCCGCGTTTTCAATACCGCGGCTGACCACGTTATTACACCGCGGTCAGGCGTTATTACACCGCGGTCAGGCGGTATTACACCGCAGTCAGGCGGTATTACACCGCCCGACCGCGGTATTACACCGTGGTCATACCGCATGTCAACCTCGTTAAGGAGGGTCGATTAATTAGAGCATAGCTGTACTTCATATAATGAAAGTGTCAATGACACTGTACCTCAACTTGGAAAGGGAATAATTTAATGTGGAGCGATTAGGGGTGCGGAAAGTTGAAATGTCTAAGTAATACTAGATTATCAACATGAAGAGATACATATACCGGTACATGTATACCGATCAACTTCCCCCCCCGGGGGGGGGGGAGAAGTTGACCTAGGTTATCTCCCCCCCCGCCCTGATCATCTTCCCCCCCCCGCCTGAATTTTACATACCTTAACATCTATTGGCGTGATAGTCTCATTTTATCATTCACTATGACTATGTGACGTAGAAAAACTATCATTGGTGGCAAGGAAGCATGTCTTTTCTTCGGCAGGGACATTATTGTTCAGATTTTTTTTTTATTGAAAATCACCCCCCAAAAAAAATCTGAACAATAATGTCTCTGCCGAAGAAAAGACATGCTTCCTTGCCACCAATGATAGTTTTTCTAAGTCACATAGTCATAGTGAATGATTAAATGAGACTATCTCGCCAATAGATGTTAAGGTATGGAAAATCCAGGCAGGGGGGGGGGGGAGATAAACAGGTAAATTCCAATGAAAATTCTCCGAACTATAATTATTGTCTCTTTTACAGAAAAATCATGCTTCCTTGTCACCTGTGATAGTTTTTCTTAGTCACATAGTGATAGTGAACGATAAAATGAGACTAACTCGCCAATAGATGTTAAGGTATGGAAAATCCAGGCGGGGGGGGAAGATCAACTAGGTAAATTCCAATGAAAATTCTCCGAACTATAATTATTGTCTCTTTTACAGAAAAATCATGCTTCCTTGTCACCTGTGATAGTTTTTCTTAGTCACATAGTGATAGTGAACGATACAATGAGACTATCTCGCCAATAGATGTTAAGGTATGGAAAATTCAGGCGGGGGGGGGGGGGGAGATAAACTGGGTGATTTTCAATAAAAAAAAATCTGAACAATAATGTCTCTGCCGAAGAAAAGACATGCTTCCTTGCCACCAATGATAGTTTTTCTACGTCACATAGTCATAGTGAATGATAAAATGAGACTATCTCGCCAATAGATGTTAAGGTATGGAAAATCCAGGCGGTGGGGGGGGAGATAAACTAGGTAAATTCCAGTGAAAATTCTCCAAACTATAATTATTGTCTCTTTTACAGAAAAATCATGCTTCCTTGTCACCTGTGATAGTTTTTCTTAGTCACATAGTGATAGTGAACGATAAAATGAGACTAACTCGCCAATAGATGTTAAGGTATGGAAAATTCAGGCGGGGGGGAGATAAACTGGGTGATTTTCAATAAAAAAAAATCTGAACAATAATGTCTCTGCCGAAGAAAAGACATGCTTCCTTGCCACCAATGATAGTTTTTCTAAGTCACATAGTCATAGTGAATGATAAAATGAGACTATCACGCCAATAGATGTTAAGGAATGGAAAATTCAGGCGGGGGGGGGGGGAGATGATCAGGGCGGGGGGAGATAACATAGGTCATCTCCCCCCCCGGGGGGGGGAAGATAAACTAGGTAAAACCAGTTTATCTTCCCCCCCCCCCGGGGGGAAGATGCGCAGGGGGGGAAGTTGATTTGTCACACCGGTATATAAAAAAGTAAAATCCAAGATGGTTACAGATGTAAAATCCAGGTGGCTATGTTTTCCAATAAAATTTAAAAACATTTCATAGCTTCCATCTAGTAAGATCAATATCAAGATTAATATGAAGTCTGGAGATGATCGGATGAGGGAAGTGGACTGTAGGGTGTGCCAAAGGATTTTGTCATGCAAAGAGTAAAATCCAAGATGGCTGCCAGTGGACACATTTAAGACCAAATGAACCTAAAATGACTTGTTATCTACATGCCTGTGTCAACAGCCATGACAAATTTCATGATGATCCGATTAAAGGTACGACCTGTAGCCCATGCCAAAGGATTTAGTCATGCAAAGAGTAAAATCCAAGATGGCTGCTGGCGGCCATGATTTTGGCCGAATAACCTAAAAATTACTCGATCTCATCTACATGTAAATGTCAACATCCATGACAAATTTCACAATGATCTGACAAAAGGTGCGTTCTGTAGCACGTGCCAAAGGATTTAGTCATGCAAAGTGTAAAATCCAAGATGGCTGCTGGCGGCCATGTTTTTTGGTCGAATGACTGGACAATGACTCGTTCCCATCTACATGTCATATTTAACAACCATGACAAATTTCATGATGATCTGACCAAAGGTTAGACTTGTGGCCTGTGTGAAAGGATTTAGTCATGCAAAGAGTAAACTCCAAGATGGCTGCCAGCGGCCATGTTTTTTGGCCGAACGACCCCAAAATTACTCGTTCCCATCTACATGTCAATATTAACACCCATGACAAATTTAATGATGACCAGACTCAAAGTAGCCTGTGCTAATGGATTGAATTTTGAAATCAAAGATGGCCGCGGGCAGCCATGTTTTTTTGTCCGAATGACCCCAAAATGACTCATTCCCATCTACATTCCAATTTAAACAGCCATGACAAATTTCATGATGATCAGACTAAAGCTACGATTTGTAGCCCGTGCTAAAGGATTTAGTCATCCAAAGAGTAAAATCCAAGATGGCTGCTGGCGGCCATGTTTTTTGGCCAAATGACCCCAAAATGACTCGTTCCCATCTACATGTCATTGTCAACATTCATGACAAATTTTATGATGATCTGACCAAAGGTACGACCTGTAGCCCGTGCCAAAGGATTTAGTCACGCAAAGAGTAAAATCCAAGATAGCCAGTTGAGATAGCTGCCAGCGGCCATGTTTTTTGGCCGAATGACCCCAAAAGTACTCGTTTCCCATCTACATGTAAATATTAACATCCATGACAAATTTCATGATGATCCGACCAAAGGTACAACCTGTATGGCGTGCCAAAGAATTTAGTCATGCAAAAAGTAAAATCCAAGATGGCTGTCGACGGCCATGTTTTTTGGTCGAATGACCCCAAAATTACTCGTTCCCATCTACATGTCAATATTAACATCCATGACAAATTTCTTGATGATCAGACGAACAGTACGACCTGTAGACCGTTCTAATGGATTGAATATTGAAATCCAAGATGGCCACTGGTGGCCATGTTTTTTTATCCAAATGAATCGTTCCGGTCTAAATGTTGATGTCAACAGCTTTGTGAAATTTCATAATGATCTGACCAAAGGTACGACCTGTAGCCTGTATTGTTGACGAATTACGCACGCACGCATACATGTACACACAGACGACAAAGCCATGGCAATAGCTCAAACTTTACAAAGTAATATAGGGTGGGTCATTCATAATTTCTGCAGCATATCATAACATGCACCATAAATGTAAACTAATTACTACAAGTATACATGTATAGGGAGAGTCGGGCCACTTAGATCACATTTCAGCTGTCAAATGAGGTTGCTTATGTGACTAGCCACATAAGCAATCATTTGAGTCCAAATGGTATTTGAGTGGCTTCGAAGACACATAAGTGGCATTTTGTGGGAACGGACCCCATTTCTATAGTCCCACGAAAATTAAATTTTTTCGGGGGACAATAATAAACAAGTCCAATAACTCTGCTGAAAATATCCAGCTGGACCTTGTTTGCGAACTCGTTCTAGATACTGATCATGTGAACTCATACATGTATACTGACAATCTTTGAAATCCGTTGACATTTGTGGAAATGAGCCCTTTGATGCACTAAAAATAATAATAAAAAGTCCAATAACTCTGCTGAAAATATCCGGCAGGCTGGACCTGGTTTCAACCGTTAGCGAACTCGTTCTAGATACTGGTCATGTGAACTCATGTCACAAAAATCATTGAAATCCGTTGACACATTTGTGCAAATGAGTATGGATGCCACGATTAATCATATAATCGATGAAACGTTGATAAAGCCGATAATCGATTACCATTTCCGTCATCGATTAATCTCCGTTATTTATTTTGGACGTCGGAAAATGATGAGTATTTAATCTACAACCAAAGGTTTAACAACATTTGATCATGCATCAGAGAGATTCTGACAACATGAGTATACTTAGATGTTACTAGTACAGGCTATCACTTATCGTATGGTGACTGCTGAATGAAATTCACTTACTATCACAATTACTTAACTTGTTCTGAGTCCTGAAATTTCTGGGTGGGGGGGGGGGCACCTTTGTGATTGTTATCCACACTCTGGAAGATTGCTGAAAGTTATAGTTTCTGTAACATTAGATTCCTTTTTTAGGAACTGCCGGCAGTCGTCATGCATTCCTATTTTGATATTGTTTGTATGTTTGGCTATTCATAACACTGAAATTAATGGCTACATGTATGTTCGTTCTAATAAACTCACAATTATTATAACCTTGACATCGTTGAGAAATGCGCTGGTATTTAATACATTGTACCCGTTACCATTACCAGTGGTTTATGGTGCACATTATTAACGTAAAAATTACATCAGCCGAGTTTTTTTAAACCAACACACAGCCAATAGGCCATATTTACGGAATACTTCCACTGTTATTGATATTAGGTACGATTAATAGATTATTATCGATTATTGACGACCGACTATCAAAATCAATAATCGTGGCACCTCTAGAAATGAGCCCTGATGTCATCTATTTGCTATATGGTAAATTCGAAAAAAAACAAACAAAGTCCAGTAACTCCGGTAAAAATATCCGGCTGGACCTGGCTTGAAAATCATTCTAGGTAATGGTTAGGTGAACTCATACCAAATATCTTTGAAATTCATTGAGATTAGTGGAAATGATCCCTGTGAGGTCTATTTGCTACTGTATTGGGTAAATTCGACAAACATAATAAACAAAGTACAGGTGAACTCATATACCACAAATCTTTGAAATCTCTTGACATTTGTTCAAGTTATGACTCTTACAGATTTGGTTAGGACGGACGGACAGACGGAGCCCATTCCTATATCCCCCGGAAATTTTCAAATTGGCGACATTGGCGGGAGATAAAAATTGTTGCGAAATGTAAATCGCCTGTATGGTAAACTTCAGTTTTCTATGGAAACACTTGGGTTTCCGTGCTATTGAGAAAAACGGTGTTAGGAATGTCGACAACACCAAAACAATATGCAAAGCAGACAAAAGTTGTAAACTGGTCCAATTTTCAGTCTGGAAAGTATCGTGATACGTATTGTATACATGTAGTTGCAAAAATCATAATGAATATCGAAACGTGGGCATATCGTTGCAGCCCTACATGTATAGTGTAAATTAAAACTCACCTTTATCAACAAGTGTTGGTCTCAATGATATGATAAGCACAGCATCTTAGTAAATAACACTGAAAGAAAGGAAAAGCATTTATCAATAAAAGAAAGTGATTTTTTGGGTATTCCGAAGGTTTGCTATTCTGAATGTTTTCTATTTTCTTATAATATATGGGTGTATTTGTTCAGAAATGTACATACAAATTTACATCCACCACCCCCCCCCCCCCCCCTTGCGATGCAATTAGCGCTATAATGACAACCAATTTAATATAAAATAAAAGGCCATCCAGCCACAGTGTGCCCAGAAAAAGTAGCTTCATTTGGGGCCAATTTGGGGGCGTCAGCTTTTCTAAAAAAAATTAACAAGGACCCTAAAATCCGATACTAAATTTCAGAACAATCCAACCAGTGCCCCCTGAAATGGTGGATAAACTATCATACAAAAATTTACAGGATTCTAAGTCGAAAAAGGGCCATAACTCTCGCGAAAATGGGTGGTGCAAACCCATATTTGAACTTGACCTGTACATGTACGGTATGCTTTTGATCTATTGACCGAAATGAAAGTTAAATATCATCATGAAACCATTTGCGGATGCACGGACGGACACTGGCTATTTTAATAGACTCCTGAAAAAAAAAATTGGGGGACAAAAAACATGTATTGGTCGGGGGGGGGGGGGGGGGTCAGCTGTATATGAATTGCATACGTGCCAGAATTTTTTGTTCACACCCCCCCCTGTATTGGTAAGGAATGCTATACAAAATCTATCCACTAACCGAATGGGCGCAGAATAAAACTTTCTCCATGTCCTCATGGAGAAAGTCAAGCCCCAACAAGCCAAGACTGCAAAATGCTATAAAAATTTAAAACATGAAATCGAAGCCTGGCCACTAGCGGAATTGAAATATAATGTGCTGGATAAAATATAGTCCCTAAATAGCATCGCTATTAATCTTTAATATCGTTAAAAATTAAAAGACAAAAAAATTGCCACCTCGAATAGTAATAGATATAGAGTTAGTAATAGTATATGGGTGTCTAGCTCTGTTTGATTAGTTGGGTCCACCAGGGCAATTCCACGACGGAGAATGAAATTTGTGAAAAAATTAAATCTTGAATATTGACTAAGCAGTTTGAAAATCTGATAGTTATGGGATTCAAGTTATTGAAAACAGTTTTTCTCTCTCTCATATTCATCATTTTAGTGCTGAAAGCTTATGCCATTGTTAACCCACATGTGCTACTAATTTTTTTGCAAAAAGTGGCTTGTAAGTAATTGAGCAAATAGTAACAATTATTTAAGATTGGCCTGTAGTATTTAAGTATTTAAATAGGTCGATGCACGCTATACCACATCTTGGGTTTATATTTCTGTGACTGATGTCCGTTTGGGGAAAAATATTTATCAGAAATCTACATACTATATGTAATGTCAGTCACGAAAATACTACCTTTGTTGGTATAAAACAATATTGCATGACAATATAACAACCATATCTTAGAGACGCTCAATATACCTGAGCCTCAATGTCTGTGTTCAAAATAAGCACCATTCTATGTCTAAGTTGACCGCTAGCAAGAGTTGAAATATGTAATGTCAGTCACGCGTAATGTCTGTCACGTTTTGCAATTTGTTCCTATTCTGATAGATGACATAAAAATAGTGTAAGAAAACATACTAAATGTTTCAATTGGATTTGTAAACATATGTAGTTCCATATAAGTGCATCTACTACTAGTAATTTTGAATATTGTTCTCATGATGTACATGTACCGGTATGTGAGCATTGAATGTACGGTATGTGTAGCGGTATTTAATATAATAAGAAATGTTTCAGAACATAGATGGCAAGTGAGTAAGTCAAACATGTCGTACATTATCTCCTGAGATGTGTTTTTGCGATTTTAACATATGAAGTTTCTGTTATGGTCAGTGCTGGGACGTTCTGGAAGTGGCCTTCACATGAAGACAAGCTTATATATCAACGGGAAGACATATGCAAGAAACTGAATGGCCCAGTTGTTGTTAATTCACGTCGGAATTTTGATTTCCCAGCAAATAGTTAAATGCATGGTATAGATGATGACACAGTGCAGTTCTTTGTTCAATATTATTTAGTGCGAATGGATGTACTGTGATATTACAGAGCTCTGATTCTTAATTGGCAGTACTATATATTCAGTGATTGGTTTAATGTTCTTATCTCCAAATAAACAAACTGTCGTGATCATTGGTACACAATTGTGAATATAATTCACCATTGGTCTATTCTAAAAAGAAGTATACAAAGTCTGAGCTGTTAACCGGTATATATTTGGTGTCAATAGGCAACCGTGTGTCTTTTAACGCCCCAATATCTATCACAGTAACTACATATACTAACTTCTTATCACTATAAGGATGTTTATTGAGAAACTTCTAACTTCTCCCTTCAAGCATTGATAAACTTAAATTAGCTATGGATGTGGTGGAAAATATGCAACAAATTGTTTGACGTGTAAAGTTAGAAGTTTTTCAATCTAAACTTCCCTAATATTTCCAGTAAAATCCTGCTGTGTGCATGAAAAAAAAACTTCTACAAATGGGGCTGCAACGATTCATCATGATTTCAATGCATCGCAATTTAGTCAATACCTCACATCATAAATGTCTAAAGAGATACATCACGATTTATGAAAGGCACACTTTTGAATAAAAACTCATCAAATGCTTTCTAACAACACTCAAGAATTCAGTTTCTCAACATTTATTTCCAAGAGTGACATCAATTTCATCAATGAGAAAGAGAAAGTTAGTAGGCAATTTACTCTTTCTAATTGCATGAATCAGATTGGTTACCATTTGGGCAATGAGCAACTTGATCCCTACAATGAGCCTGAACAAGGCTGAATTAATTCATAGATATACATGTAGTGACAACTAGCAATTGTGCATCGTGGTTCACACCCCATCGAAGCATAAACATTGAGATGTGCATTGCAACGTGAACTTCCGCATTGTTACAGCCCTAACTACCGGTACAAGTGGGCTGAGAATTATCAGCTAGGTTATATATTCAGAAATTCATGTTCCGAGGTATAATAAACAGTGTGCTCAAGACTTTTGTTGTGGTAATGACTTGTTCAACTTCTACGAGAAAGTCCCAGTATTATGTTATCATATTTCTCGGGAGGCTGCCATACAATGACGATTCTTATCCATTTATTTATTTATCCAACTTGTATAAAAACAAAATATATCTCACTAAATACTGGTAAACAAACTGTACATGTACCAGGGAAATTTCAACATATATTTGATGTGAAATATCCAACTGAAATGTCATATGCATGAAATATTTGTTGAAAATGTTTGCCAAAGTATAAGACAACTACGCAAATCACCTCCCATTTTCCCGGTCTCCGAACGCTATTGTCTGAAAAACTTGTGCAAAAGGTAATTGAGAATTTGTTCATACTGTAGGCTATAATGTTTTGCACAAATTTAATCAAATAATATCAGTCACAGACATTAGTTTTTTGAAATTCCAACTATAATAATTGAAAAAGGTGTTCATATTAAATTATTTGAATGTAAAACAACTTAAATTTGAAATCCAGTTACGATGTATCTTGGATAATTTTGTGTAATGTCAGTCACGCTTACATTAGCCAATGTCATGTTCATGTGTTGTATATGGTAATAAAATATATTAAATGCATTTAAACCCCATAAAATATGATTTTAGGGCACTAATTACTCATTTGGATCAGAAACTGTTGGAAATACTTGATATATTTCATAGCGTAATGTCAGTCACGCATAATTTGGACAACAAAAAATATTTTATTATAGTTCTAAGCTTAAATTTTGCTTTTACATTATCTTGAAATATCTGCCATGAAAAATTAACAAAGAAAAACATTTGAGTTTCTGTAAATTTAAGACAAATTTAATTTGAAAACAAGTTGGCAATGTGCCTTGATATTTTCATGTAATGTCAGTCACGCTAACATTGAACGATGCCATTTTATCATCGCTTGACTAAATTCGGAATAATGCACATTTTGGGTGCACCCTGGCACAAGCCAACATCACACATAGAAATAAGATTATATATTTATAATTGTTGCTGGTATCACCACAATGAATCTGGAAAAAGTTCTTTGAATGTAATGTCAGTCACGTGGAATTGGTCAACTAATCGAGAGCGTCTACCGGTAGCTCTGTTAATATATTACATGTAGTTGGGTCCACGAACTATAAGGGGTGATGTGTGATTTCTGAAAGTACATGTATTCAGGGCGAATGTACTGACTGCCAAATTTCGACATAAGGCTAAGTGACGCCGCTGGTTTGTTTATACATCATTACATGTACATGTATATATTATAATTTATATAGCAACGAGCAAGTAACGGAAGTCAGTAGACAGTACGCAGGGTTTCCGCCAGGCCGGCTGCGGGTCTGTCCCACGGACCCATTCCCCCCGTTGTTTGTTGCATGAAATCCCGCTCACACACAAATAAATGACGCTATTAAAAACTTTTTCAATCTTGTCTGTGTCGACAGGCTATATATCTAACTTATTTTTATTAATATTGACAAAATGAAATCGACACAGTCCATCTCCCGAAAAAAACAATAAGAAAGAGCGTGTCAAATAGCGACATTATTGAGAACACCATTCATTTGAGCCATCTTACATGCATGGAGGATAAACACGAACACATACCCCCCCTCCAATATGGAGATAATTTTCAAATTCAAGGTACGGTCAATAATAGTTTAGTTGTCCCCAAGCACAATAATCAACAACGCACATGTTCACATATGATTTCGAGGTAGGCATTGAAATTTGAACTGAAGAGACAGACATAAATCCCATTACAAATTTAGCTCAATTTAGCTAAATTTGTCAGGTCGGGCACAGGTGCCAAATGAGCTAAATAGCTCATTTGAAATGAGCTATTTAGCTCATTTGGCACCTGTGCCCGACCTGACAAGTATATAATACTATATTCGCATAGATGATAGAGTCTGATAGTGATAGACTGTCACTATGCGCATTACAATTTACAGTGATTACTTATAATATTATTAATTAAATATTATTATTAATATAATAATAAAATAAATTCAACGCAACGTCAAATATATCATAATGAAAATATGCTGTGAAACTTGATGTCAGCCTCAAAATTCAATTTGGATTCGGAAATTAATATTCGCTGGGTCACTTTTCCTAATTTCGATGGCAGCATGAACACTGATGAATCAGCCATGATGTCGATGATGATGAAGCGATATTGATGATCTGCTCATAAGATAAGTCATATCCATTAGAAAATTGGTTCCAATCCATAGTTGCAATAATTAGAATTAAGATTGTGGTACCAGCCATCGCATATGATATACATTAGGCCACCAATTCAATCATTGTCTTGAAGTTGTAAAGACGAGTGACTCATGAGTCCATCGTCAAAGTCAAAGACTCGGAGGTCAGTGATTCGAGTGAGTGAGTTGCGAAAGCGGGTGTACCGTGTTTCACTGTTCGTGGGAATACTGCGAAAACTTCGAATTATCTAATTTTTGGAAACTCATAATTACATAATTTGATAAGATTTTGCTGTAAAAGATACTCACAAACTTCGATTGGAATAAACAGATAGATAGATAGATAGTTGTTGTTGTTTGATAGATAGATAGATAGTTTGGCTCTGGGGGCCTCGTCGAACTCGAAGGAATTAGCCGACGAAACTACGTGACGTAACACGTCAACGCACGAGAGATTCCACTTATGGTCATAGCGTATGCCCATATATGGCGCATTCATTCATGAATTTTTATTTTCTGTTCGGACCTTTTTATTTATGCGCAGTGATCTAAAATTCAAAATTTGAACCTTATTCGCTTGCTGTAAATAGAAATGCAGGATATGCAAAGAAATTACATCCATTGCCGATAATTATAAACATATAATTATTTTGTTTTATGCAAATAGTGAATCTAATGACCCAAATACCTACAATACTGGTTACTACATTTTCCTATCCAATGTGACGAGCAGGTGCCGTTCGTTGATTCTGTTTTCTGTCTTATTTGTGCGTACTGATCTAAAATTCAAAATTTGAACCTCATTCGCTCATTGTAAATAGAAATGTAGAAAATGCAAATAAATTACATCCATTTTAAATTATTATAATCATATAACTGTTTGGTCTTATGAAACTAGTGAATCTAATGACCCAAAAATACATAGATTACTGGAACTATATTTGCCTCCCACATGTTACGAGCCGGTACCTTTCGTTCGTTCCATTTTCTGCAATATTATTTATTCTGATTTAAAAATCGAGATAATAGGTTCGGTTTGTTGGCTTTTAACTTTGGGAATGTTCCATCAAACTTTTAGGAGAGAATACCGTTAGAAAATCGAAGTCAAACTCTAAATGTTAATTTGGATATAGAGAAATGGCTTTGGGGCCAAATATTTTTAATAATTTTATAAAAAATGTAAACAATTTTTTTTATGCAATTCTACGTTTTTTGTATAATGGTTTCGTTTTATTTACAATCGTAATTTTTTTGGCCTTTGAAGCATGGTATGCCTATATAATTGAGTATAATTGACATACGCCGAAAAAATATATTTATATTTGCAATTGTATTTGCACTTGGGCACTTGATCAATCACACTAATTGTCGCTGTAGCGAGGTGGAACTAATCGATACAAAATGGCGGCCGTCGCCAAAAATAATTTTGTGAACCCCGCTGACCCTTCAGTTATGAATAAATTATCCTATTATAAGTAATTTGATCTATGTTTAGATTGGCCGAAAAAGTCGATTAGTATATCTCATATTCGCATACGTATACCCTGGTCGCTTCGCTTCCGCGGCTTCGCCGCGGGAGAGCGGGCGCTATTAATCTATTAATCTATATCTATATTTGCGAATGTCTGTCTGTCTGTCTGTCTGTGTTCTATAGATATTCACAGGGGACCATCTAGATGATACCAAAAGGGTATACTATGGGTAACTTTTAACGATAAAGAAAATGGTGGGGGTTAGAATTTTCTGAAGTGACGCCGTTGTTGTCAGGGGAAGAAAAGGGGGTGGGCAGAATTGTTTATGTCGCAAATTGCCACGAAACGTACACATAATCATCCCCATGATATGAAGAATCTAAATATGTCAAAAGTGGTGTCGTTCGAGCCAGGGATGCACGGAAAGGGAGTGGGGCACCAACATTGATAAAACTAATTTCAGCGCCGATTTCCACCAATCTCATATATATTTTGAAGACCTCTGTTTGTATGTATGTTTGTCTGTCTGTCATTGATACAAATCTACGATTCTCGACCGATCGGGACGAAACTTGGTACGTGTGTGTAGTTTGACCAGGCGGTGGACGTTGTCGTATTGGCGAGCCCGTGCGGCGCCCGCTTCGCGCATGCGCAGACGAGATCTCGGAAACGGGTGGAGCTCCCATATAAAAATGTACCTGGGTAAATCCACCCAGGTTTTTTGGGCCGAAACCCAGGTAAAAATCTATCTACCAAGACATCCACCAACCATTAAGACCCCGCGAAACCTGGGTTTTACCATGATTTACCCACCTGAAACTGGATAAAAACCCTGGTATGGGTAAACCTGGGTGTAATTACCCAGGTGACCACACCCAGGTGTACCCTACCTGGGTGTTTCCCACCCAGGTCTACCCTGGTGTTTCCTACATGGGTGTTTCCCCACCCAGGTGTACCATGGTGTTATTTACCCAGGTGTACCCTGGTGTTTCCTACCTGGGTGCTTCCCATCCAGGTTACCTTGGTGTTATTCACCCAGGTGTACCCTGGTGTTTCCTACCTGGGTGTTTCCCACCCAGGTGTACCTTGGTGTTATTCACCCAGGTGTACCCTGGTGTTTCCTACCTGGGTGTTTCCCACCCAGGTGTACCTTGGTGTTATTCACCCAGGTGTACCCTGGTGTTTCCTACCTGGGTGTTCCCCACCCAGGTGTACCTTGATGTTTCCAACCCAGGTATACCTTGGTGTTTTTTTTACGCCGGTGTACCTTGGTGTTTTCTTACCCAGGTGGATTTCCCATTGAGATGCACCTGGGTTAGAAAACCCCAAGGTACACCCAGGTAAGGAAACACCAAGGTACACCTGGGCAGGAAAACACCAAGGTACACCTGGGTAAGAAAACACCAAGGTACACCTGGGTAAGAAAACACCAAGGTACACCTGGGTAAGAAAACACCAAGGTACACCTGGGTAGGAAACACCAAGGAACACCTGGGTGAATAACACCAAGGTACACCTGGGTGGGGATACCAAAGTGAAATGATGAGGATGGCAATGAAGTAGATTTTGATGGGATGCAGGGGTATTGTTATCAATGGAGTTGTTTTAGTATACTAGAACATTAAGGAAACTGATTGTGCAGCAATACAAGTTTATTCAAGGACAACAAACTAACTAAAGATAAAATACATGTATAGAAACACATGTAATATATAAATATATAAACTCATTAAACTGCATGGGTTAAAACTTACTGACAACAAGAGTTGGGTTAAAATTTTGATTAAAAAACACTTGCAAAGTCCCTCTTCATACACGGATATGGTATGTTAGGCAAGTTACATGTACATGTAGTTGCAATGTATACTAGTACCGGTACATGACATACCGGTGGACACAAAAATCATTATTTTAGTTCCAATGTCATTTACCAGAATACATGTACATGTTGTACCTTGCAACTACATCTACAGTGAGGTAGTTTTGTCTCATTTAAACTTTCTAAATGGGTTTCTCCCTTTGAATGACATAAACTAATGTGAGTATACACATGAGCTGTGGTGTGAAATACACACCAAAAAATTATTTCTTAGTCTGAGGACATGTTTCCTGTCATTATCTTACTGCTTACAAATATAGATTTGTAATAATGTGCTGTAATGCTCCAGAAATAGTCATATTTTGTCCTGGTTCATAAGAACATATTATTTCTTAGTGTTAGAAGGACATGTTGTCTGATATTATTTGACTCATAAACCCCCAAATGTACATGTAAACAGAACATTCGGGAAAGAGACACACCATCTTTATCCTGTTTTATATCAGTACTAAGTAGCAATATTGATCAGATAGCAAAATATGCTATAAATAGATTTCAGATGGTAGAGATTAAACAATCACATTAATTGCACCAACTCGAAACAGTTAACATACCCTGTAGAATACAGACTATGATCAAGGAGGGTGTCACACACACCCCCACCCGCTTTGGTATGTGATATTCAAGCCATTTTCAGGTGGTATGCTATATACATGTACATACCCAATGTTATCTGGTACTAGGATTTCACACGGCAATATAACCGGCATTCACGATTCAGCAAAAAGGCTAGTATGCAGATATAATAGCAGAAAATTATACAAATTTTGAGTATTTTCCAGCTTAAACAGACCCAAGTGATATATTTTTATCTAATTCAGTCTAATGGCTCTTGATATGTTGATGTTTTGGATACTATTTCAGCAAATGTGAGAAAAGGTGGCTTCTTTGGGGCATCAGCTTGTCTGAAAAATATATCAAGGTCCCCTAAATCCGATACTACATTTCAGAACAATCCAACCAGTGTCCCATGAAATGGTGGATAATAAACTATCATACCAAATTTGATTCAGATTTGATCACACAAACTAAAATTATGATGCGGAAACCAGAAATTAACACGATTCTAAGTCGAAAAAGGGCCATAACTCTCGCAAAAATGAGCGGAGCACACCTATATTCGAACTTGACCTGTATTTTGGTCTGATAAACTTACATACCACATTTGGTTCAGATATGATCACACAAACTGAAGTTATCATCCGGAAACCTACAATTTTCAAAGTTTAAATGTCTATTAGGCGACACCAATTTTTAAGTCTGTTTTACGAACATGTGGGCTGATGTGGGGAGAAAAAAAGTAGATGCAGGAGGGGAAAAAAATAAAAATTAAAAAAATTGTCCCCCCCCCCCAATTTATATCAAGTAAATCTTGAAATTTTACATAAATTTTACAAAAATTGTGAAAAAAAAACTTTTCGAATGAAATTCTGAACCAAACAAGACATTTCTTGTCATGAAATACATGAAAATATGCAAACAAGTGAAAAAAAAATTTCATGAAATGGAAAAAAAGTTGTAGGAGGTGTTCGTAAACCGGACTTAAAAATTGGTGTCGCCTTATGTGTATATAACTCATATAGCTAACTATTAAAGGTGCTCAATCAGATTCGATGGTCCCCATATAATTAGATTCCAACAACAACATTTTTTTTAGAAATGCTGCTTCAGTAATATCAGAATCGATTAATTGCCCAAAAATAATGCTAACCACTGTCAACTACATGTATAGTATAAAATCGACTGATACGTTATATTTATCAACATGCTGTTCGACGAAGTTTGACCTTATTATCAACACAAAGCCTCTTCATTTTAGAGTTATCCATCTTCATCCGCAATTTGGTCTGAGACCGTCGGCTCGTCAAATTTTTCTGGGCCACTATTAAGTATCGATGGTGATAAATATTAAAATTTCAAAAATTGATATCTAATAACTCTGAGCTTTGATACATGTAGGTGGGTCCCTCGACTTGATTAAAATATTTTTACCCCCCCCCCGATTCCATATACATGTATATGTAAATAGCAAATGAGGGGCACTTAATCGGATTATGCATCTTTAAACTGTATTTGAATTTAAAGATGCATAATCTGATGAAGGGCCCCCTGAATTAATGCTCGCACATTACTCTTTATTTGGACTTGGGGGGGTAAAAGATATTTGGTACGAGTCGAGGAACCCACCACCTATCAAAGCTCAGAGTTATTAGATATCAATTTTTGAAATATACTATTTTTCACGATCAAGAATTAATAGTGGCCCACAGTCTCGGACCAAATTTCAGATGAAGATGGATAACTCTAAAATCAAGAGGCTTTCTGTTGATAATAAGGCAAAATTTTGTAGAACAACATGTTGATAAATAACATATGTCAGGCAATTGTATACTTTAGTTGACAGTGGTTAGCATTATTTTAGGGCAATTAATCAATTCTGATAACGTAACTGAAGCAGCCTTTCTAAATACAAATGTATGATGTTGGAATCTGATTATATGGGTATCATCGAACCGGATTGAGTACCTTTAAAATGAACTGTATCCAGTATAAACATGTTAAACCTGATAATTAATTAGAGCATGCAGTCCCTGTTGACATGCGGTATCCGCTGGTAATCTTACCACAGTAATATGTGTTAACTGTGATAACCAAGTTAATTGTTTTTACCACAAAAATTCTGAATTCTATCTAGACATTTTGAAAAAATAAAAAAAAATTCTGGTGTGATTACAATGTCAACTTTAAAACAAAATTCATATAAACATCGCATGAAAAATACAGCCTAACTGCAAATGTGAGGTGGACCACATTCTGCGGCGGTATAACTGACTGCGGTTGATCGCATGAACACGCCTGAATACTGCAGTAATACCCGAGTAATATAAGGCGAGTTGATTAATTAAAGCATAGCTGTAATTTTACATGTATGTTCTATAGACATTGTTGGGAAAGAGAATATAGCTGTGCGACAATGTTAATCCTGATGAGCTAAGTTAGAAATTTTTCAATCGAAACCTCATAAAAAAAAATATAAATTCAGTTCTCAATTTTCGAACACTTCTAGGAAATTGTTCAAAAATATTGTTAAAAGATGCCCATTCGATTTGACACTGTAAATATACCCTGTTCAAGTGTTCCTGCTAATGTGCTATGATGCGGTTGGGTCCTGCTTAATTGCTATGAATTGCACTACCCGCATCATAGCAATTCAGCAGGACCACCAGCATCATAGCATATTAGCAGGACCACTTGGCCAGTGGTAAAATAGTTTGTTTTCCATACGGATATGTGTTTTCAAATAATCATGTAATGATATCTAACATACATGTATATGATCCCATTTATAGATTTTATTCATCACGGCCAGATAAACTTTGTATACAGACAGTTTTACCAAACTTAGAATTTTTATTAGGTGCTTTCATTGTAGCTGTAATTACTAGTATTAAAAGAGTGCTCAATAAAGTTTGTTTTATCATTTATGCTCATTTGGAATTTGGATGCTATTTAATTCTGTTTATCTATATAATTGGCTGCACTGCTAAATTTTGACTCATTTCAGTCATTTGATGTCAGTACATGTAGTTGTCCATCGAAATGGCGAACACAACCAAAGACAAATTACAAGAGGAAAGACAACAAATACATTTGATGTGCACTAAAACAGATACAGTAGTGCCCTAAGAAATCGACCCCTTAACCACAGCAGAATTATGTGTAACTTTCAGGATTTAGTCGGATATATGGCTTGTTGCCATTCATCGGAAAGCTCTCCCCGAGTTTAATACCCGTAATTCTGCTGTGGTTAAGGAGTCGATTAATTAGAGCATTACTGTAGTTACAAATGTATGTCTAGCCTCCTGTTGTGTCACTAATAAGATCTTTAATTCACATACGGTACACATGTACATGTACATGTACTATATACCTGTTCAAGCGTTTACAAGTGTCAGTCATCGAGAAACTGACCAAAAGTTTTGGTAGTATATAATATAGGCTAGCACTGCACTTGGGCTACATGTACATGTTCTGTAAGTGATTATAATGTACTATTTTTATATTCTGCTGTGAAAGTGTTGCTGAATGAAATTTAAGTTTACCCCGATATTCTAAGTCCGCTCGACTAAGATGGGTTTTTTTCTCGAAAACTGATATCTGAATATACATGACTTTTTGTACGTCTTCCACTGGTTGGTATTCCCTCTAAAATGACTAATTTTAACTGATTAGATTAGCCCTGGTATGGAAAACTCTAACTGTTATAGCCCGATGAGCGGTTTACTGCCAACAGCGGTGATGATATGATGACCAGCGTTGTGCATGGCATATGTTGATCCAGGTAAGAATGCTACCATACATTCCAAACATTCATTAAATATCTTATTAATAGTAACCCAAACTACACAAGAGACTAGTATTACTAAGATTGGGCTCGATTAATGATGTGACACTTTCAGTACTTCATTTACTAGTAGCCTGGTACTGGTGGGCCTGGCTACAGATACTTGTTTGGCGTGTTTGAGGCCTGTGGCACAAGGGCAGCAGAATCAATTAAAATTTCTCTTATTGTAGTGTAGTACATGTACATGAATAGTACCGGTAGTACAGCACACAAAGAGGTATATAGTACCGGCACATGTACATGTACTCTCTCTGTTTTCACACATGTTTTTTTTCAATTTAACAACATGAGTCTTTTATGACACATACATGTACTAAAGTGAAAGTAGGCCTACATGTATATAATGTGCACCCAGTATACCGGTACATGTACTGATATATTACATTGCAATACAGTCCGAGTACAATGATATAGCAAAATTATGCATAGTAGAGTAACAACCTTTTGTACAAACAGTCCTGACAATGATATACCGGGATATCATGGTGATAGTTCATACATTTGGAATTACCGAATACCTGAGTTTGTGGATAGACCGCTTCATGCGATGTTTATGTGAATTTTTATTTTTAAGTCGGCATTGCATACGGTAGTCCTATAAACCACACCAGAGAATAGCAATTGTCGGTCAGTGACCAACTTCTTATGTTTATGCAATCGATACAATCCGGTTCTGCTTTTGATGTCCAGTTCGATATTTGTGGTGTGTTCTTGTGCAAAAATATAATTCTAACTAATGCGCCAAAAATCAGGTTTATAAATTTATCCATTCTTGAGCAAGAGCAACTCGTAAAACTTGTATGGTATAACATTCCAAACTGAGTATTTCTGCTATCAAACCATATGATAATAATGTTGAACCGGACATCGAAATCTGAACCGCATTTATGGATTGCAGCACGTGATGTTGAATAAACAGTTATAGAGGATATACAGTAATGCTCTAATTAATCGACTCCTTAACTACAGCAGAATTATGGGTAACTTTTCAGGATTTAGTCGGAAATATGGGTTGATGCCATTCATCGGAAACGTTCTCGGTGAGAGCTTTCCGATGAATGGCAACAAGCCATATTTCGGACTAAATCCTGAAAAGTTACCCATAATTCTGCTGTAGTTAAGGAGTCGATTAATTAGCTCTAGAATTACTGTAACATGGTTTATAATATACAAATGTATACTGTATGGGAAACATCAGAGGTTTACAAAGTAATAAAAACAGTTGATTTGTTCTTTATTCTTGTGGTTATATACACGTACATACATGTATTCTAAAAATAAATGTCCTTTACAACGTGGATCAATGAAATGCGGTTGTTGCATTTAAAATGCATTGAGGTTGCATTGTGTCTCGCCACTTTGTAAATGCCTTAATGACAGCATTTAAATTAAATGCACTGCATTGGGAATAATCGCAGTCGCATTGAAATTACCGATCATTGCGCCAAAAAAGTATACTAGTATGAACACCCAAATAACGATACGATAGTGTATTTTGCAATTTTAGTTATAATTTTGTTTAATTTAAATTCACATCTGAATAATTCTGTGTTATTTTCCCACTCCTGGTGTACATGTATATGTTCGGAATCGGACATTCATGATGTAGTTTTCCATTCAAAATGGAATAAACATAAATAAACACTGTTGACATTAATTGTTTTATAATCAGAATCTGAGAATCATGATTCTCATTTTGATTCTAGTAAAAAGTCTTGATTCCCTGTAGAAAGTGAAACACTAACATTTTGATTATTGCCAAAAATCTGATGGATTTTAAGGCCTGCATCAAGACATTTGTTTGTGAATAAATCAAGGTAAATGTGTTAAAATATGAACGCATTTACAAATGTGTTGCTCCAAAATCGCAAAGTAGATTCGAACATGTGGTCGCTTTTCTAAGAAATTTGTGAGTGGTCTGTACATGTACATACATGTAAGTTACTTGACCAATTACACAAGGAGTCGAGGGACACAATCAATGAGGACGTTTGTACTAAAAAATATTTTTTTACGCAAGGAACGAACACAAGGCCACTTTCTTAATTTATATTATGAGACAACAAGACAGATCGTAAATCGCTGTTATATGACAATATATGTGGCCATCATAATGGTCGACAGGCATGACGCCAACAAAAACCAATCTGTCAGGCTAATATAAAGAAGTCGCGACTTATTGCTGGTGGAACCTATTAAAGGCATCGTTCCATTTCGTTAATAACAACTTACATGTAACATTCACCTCCACCTCTTTACTCTTGGGCTCCAAATAAATATGCATGCACCAGCTGCATCCACGTTTATTATTTTTCTTGGGAAATCCCCCCCCCCCCTGCACAGTGCTTATTTGGGTCTGCACGTTTATTAATATTTTGAAGCTATGAAAATTTAAATCAGCACAAATTCAAGATTTCTATATGATTCAGATGTAAAAATGATCAACACGTCTACATTAGTTCCTAGCTAAACAAGACATTTTGTCATATGTTTATACTTTACTGTGAAATTGCGTTTCTTCCGTTCTCCATGAACGGATTCTCAAAATGTTTGGTTTTCCAAAAAACAAGGATTCGAACTGTCTGAACTGAACTCCATGCGTTTGTTTAAATAGATGAATAAATAATGGGAAAGACATACAATCCTAGTTCATAATGAATTTAAGTATATAAATATAAATAATAAACGGCGGATTCAACGTGGTCATGGGTTTTGACCGCGTTAAAAAAATCAGCAAACTCTGCATGAACCCCGAAGTTTGCTGATTTTTTCTCGCGGTCAAAACCCCATGACCGCATTGAAACCGCCGTTCATTTCTTATATGAATAACACAATTTAAGATTGGTGAATTATTTCTTTTGGTTAATTTAATAAACGTACAGGACCAAATAACGATCGTACAGGTGGGAATTTTACCTCGATTTTAATAATCGTACATTAGGCACTCAAGAGTACATATTCAAGTATGTGGCAAACCAAAAAAACACCACACGATACATACATGTACCTGTACTACATGTTGACTCGTATACCTGAACCTGCTATAAAAATTATTTGGTTAACCACAGTTGATGTTTTGCTCAGAGTTCCCCCTGCACTATTATTTGGGTCTGTACTTTTATTAACTTTCAATGGAATTTCCCCCCCCCGCACTATTATTTGGGCCTGCACTTTTATTTGGAGCCTGAGAGTAAGTTGCATTGACATTTATTTTCACGAATTACCATGCTAAAGGCCAAAGAAAAAAGATTGTATGTTTCCGGTAAAAAAAAATTTAGGGTACTAGTAGGTAGGTAGGGAATTTTTTTTATTTTATTTTATTTTGATATTTTTGATCCAGCTGCAGAAATATTGAACTACCTCGACCAAAGTGACATAAAATGCCAACCCGTGCCATGGGGAAAGTATTACTTGATCAACACAGTGGAAATATACATTAAGATTGATAAAAAATCAAACTTACTTCATGCTTACGTGTGTTTTTTATTATATCTAATACCACATTTTCATAAATTTGGCTATAAACTTGGTACAAAATTGATGTCACTAACTTTTTATAAGAATTTTACCAATAATACCGCCATTATACCGTACATGTATTGTGACGATTACATCCCATTGTCTGGGGGTAGCCAGTACACCCACCGAGCATGCCTGGTTTTTGGAAACAGTAGCTACTAGTACATGTATACCCCTAATATATGCAGTGATAACCTCTTTACATGTATATATACAGATACACACCCACCATGTCTGTTGATAGAGTTCCATAAGTCCCAAACAAGACATAAAGCAGGCAGGAGATCCACTCTCAGGAAATTAAAATTGCGAAAATTTTGACTTTTTCTCAAAATATCAATAAAAAGTTTAGGGTCGGCGGGTTATTTTTAGGGTCGGTCGATGTACGGAAACATAGTATCTTTTTTCTTTGGCCTAAGGAACATTGCAACTGGTTTGAAGTAACATGGCCGCGTTGCGTCAACACTGGAACTGCATTGATGGTAAGTTTCAACATGGTCTCACTGAGGTTCTATTAAATATAAATACTAGTATGGTTGAGGCCAACTTGAGGGAGACAATTATTTTGAGAATATGTGATCCTGTGTTAACATGAGCCTAAGGCGACACCAATTTTTAAGTCTGGTTTACGAACACCTCCTACAACTTTGTTTCCATTTCATGAAAAAAAAATTAACTTTTTTTGTCCCAAAATATTTTACACGCGTACTGATTTTCATGTGCTGTCGCATCCGGTTCTGCTTATGATCATTTACAGATCCATATTTTCATGTATTTCATGACAAGATATGTCTTGTTTGGTTTGAACCGAATTTCATTCAAAAACATTTTTTCACAATTTTTGTAAAATTTATGTAAAATTCCACGATTTACTTGATATAAATTGGGGGGACAATCTTTTTTATTTTAATTTTTTTCCCTCCTGCATCTACTTTTTTTCTCCCCACATCGTAAACCAGACTTAAAAATTGGTGTCGCTTAAATATCATCTGATGGAGTCAAAATCATTGAACCGTCACTTATGCATGCACATGTTGTCTTGATGTTGAGTCTGGCTTTCATCATTTTCATTAGTTTTACTGTTAATATCCACCAAAGGTTGAGGTGTTATGGAACAACTGTATGGCATCGTATACTGTTATCTTCCGAGTAAATATGGAGTCTCTAATTCTTTTATCAGTCACGCATCTACTCATCAAATAGTATAATCCTTAAATATTTGTAGTCCAGGTGATCTCGACTGCACAGTACATGTATAAACATTCATCTGTGCACAGTGTGTTTTAAATTTCTTTGCCGTGTAACAACTGTTGTCCCAAGTTTCAATGCCTTGTCCTCCTGGTATGTAGGGATTACCAATTTACCATTGCCGTGTTTTAATTTGCAATTTTGATGATGACGCTCACTAAGCTTGTTGATAATTTTCTTTGTCGTGTAACAACTGTTGTACCAAGTTTCTACGCCGCGTCCTCCTGGTATTTAGGGATTACCGGTGCCTTTAATAGCGTCAGATGCATCATTGCCAGTTAATGTACATTAGAGTGGAACTGAATTAACAATGTCACATTGACACAGTACTCAGTTAAGACCAGTAAAACAGCAAAAGTAGTATTATTGTACAGCAGGCTTATCACTATCAGTACTTACTACATGTACTGACCCCTTACTATCGTGGATCAATCTGAATCTGAATGGTTACGCTGCAGATCCCAATTATGGTAATTTCGCAGCGGGCGAGAGAGTCTCAGATCTTTTCCTTCAGCGCACTCTTGAAGGAATCCACAGGCTGTTGTTGTAGGATTAAGGATTCCTCCAGCTGATTCCAGTCGCATATAGTTCGAACAAATGTGGAATTAGTGAACTGAGCTGACACGTATGGTATAGCCTCGTAGCACTGACTGTTGTTCCTTTAAATTAGGTGCCGAGGAATTTGGCTGGTGACGTAGCCTGTCAGAACTTTGCTCTGCGATATAAGACGCCTTGTTTCGGGTGTAAAGTATTGATTAGGTGGTATAGCCGGGACCAATCCACCCACCACCTTACTCATGAATCCCAGCCGATTTATTTTCCGCCGTTTCTGCAATGTTGGTAAATCTAGCTCGTAGAGGATCTTGGTCATATATCCATCTTCTTTGCTCTTATAGTCTCTTTTAATGAAACGGGCTGCTCTACGCTGGATTCTTTCCAGCTTGTCGATGTGATTTTGTTGGTAGGGGTCCCAGATGGTGTCTGCGTAGTCATGTCATGATCTTCAAACTTCTCAATTCTTCTTCTTCTGGACAGGTGCATTATGAGCAGGCCACTGGCACTACATCATGATTGTACCGGTACCACAAATTCAATTTTGAGAAAATATTCTGGTTATGGCCAGGTAGCTGAGGTACTGTTCAATACTATAGTTGATCCGTTTCGTTATCGTAGCTTAATTCTTACTGTTCCGGGAATTGAAATATTTTTTGTCACATGAAATTCAGTCTTTTTCGATATTTGCGCACATACATGGGGAGAAATCGGCGAATCTTATATATAAGTCCACAGTTTATCCGTTTGTAGCCAATACACCATTTCCTTCTGTCAATCCGCGTTGATTCGCGACAAAATTAACTCAAAATACCACAAGAAATTATCCGCGCTTCATTTTGAAGAACGATAACTAAAAGTTAAGATTGTAATTTGGCTGCAGAAACGAAACGAAACGAATTTTGAAACACAATAATTGTATTCACTAATATTTTCCTGTTGGTATATTGTCTACTATAGTATATGCAATCATTTATTTGAAATAATAAGTATCACTTAGAGAATAATTCTTACTGATAATTAGAAATCTCTTTATTTTGTATCCCTTTAATATTAAATAATGGCCCTGAAAATTGTCTGTTTGTCAGTTTAATGTTCACTAATTATAGCTAGGCTGTTAGATAAAGTATGATATTGCTTCATTTGTCCGGGGTAGTGTATTGTCATACTGTCATAATAAACTTCAAGTAATAAGGTAACTACTCGTCAATGATGCTTGAATACATAAATGATTAATAAGGTAACAACTACCCGTCAATGATCGACGTCTTAATATAGAAAGGTTTTATAAGGTAACTAACTACACGGCAATGATACTTATTATAGAAGGTTAATAATTTAACTTCTTGTCAATGATGCTTTAATATAGAAAGGGTTAATAAGGTAACTACCCGTCAATAATGCTTTAGTGTAGAAATTGTTACTAAGGTAACTACATGTCAATGATGCTTTAATAAAGAAAGGGTTAATAAGATAAAGTTCTACACGTCAATGATGCTTAAATATAGAAAGGGCTAATAGGGTAACTACACGTCAATGATGTTTTAATATAGAAAGGGTTAATATGGTAATTACACGCCAATGGTGCTTTAATATAGAAAGGGTTAATATGGTAACTACCGTCCATGATGCTTTAATATATAACTGGCTACTATGATAACTACATGTCAATGATGCTTTATTGTAGAAAGGGTTAATAATGTAACTAATCACCAATGATACTCATTATAAAAAGGGTTAATAAGGTAACTGCCTGTCAATTATTGCTTCAACGTAGAAAGGGTTAATAAGGTAATTACACGCCAATGGTGCTTTAATATAGAAAGGGTTAATATGGTAACTATCAGTCAATGATGCTTTAATATAGAAAGTGTTATAATATGGTAACTGCACGTCAATGATGCTTTGATACAAAAATGGTTAATAAGGTAATTACCCGTCAATGGCGCTTTAATATAGAAATGGTTTATAATGTAACTACTCACCAATGATACTTAGTATAGAAAGGGTTGTTTAATGTAACTACCCGTCAATTAATGCTTTAATATAGAAAAGGTTAATAAGGTAACTACACGCCAATGATACTTAGTATAGAAAGGGTTGGTAAGGTAACTACACGACAATGATACTTTAGTATATAGAGGGTTAATTAGGCAACTACCCGTCAACGATGCTTTAATATAGAAAGGGTTAACATGGTAACTACACGTCAATGATATTTTAATAAAGAAAGGGCTAATAAGGTAACTACATGTCAATGCTGCTTTAATACAGAAATGGTTAATAAGGTAACTTCACGTCAATGATGCTTTAATATAGAAAGGGTTAATACTGTAACTACTCACCAATGATACTTAGTATAGAACGGGTTAATAAGATAACTACCCAGCAATAATGATGCTTTAATATAGAGAGGGTTATACTAAGGTAACTACACGTCAATGATGCTTTAATACATAAATGGTTAATAAGGTAACTACCCGCCAATGGCGCTTTAATATAGAAAGGGTTAATAATGCAACTACTCACCAATGATACTTAGTATAGAAAGTGTTAATAAGGTAACTACCTGTCAATTAATGCTTTAATATAGAAAGGGTTAATAAGGTAACTACACGCCAACGGTACTTAGTATAGAAAGGGTTAATAAGGTAACTATATACGACAATGATACTTTGATATATACAGAGTTAAGGAGCCAACTACCCGTCAATGATGCTATACTATAGAAAGGGTTAACATTGTAACTACACATCAATGATATTTTAATATAGAAAGGGTTAATAAGGTAACTACGCGTCAATGATGCTTTAATAAAGAAAGGGTTAATAAGGTAACTACCTGTCAATTAATGATTTAATATAGAATGGTTAATAAGGTAACTACACGCCAATGGTGCTGTAATATAGAAAGGGTTAATAAGGTGACTTCAATGCAGATTATACAGTTTAACAAATTACCACAGGTGTATATATCCGGGTGAACACTGTAGTAAATACCTGGGCGAAACCCTGGTGTAAATACCTGGGTGTAAATACCTGGTGTAAATACCTGGGTGTAAATCCGTAAAAACCCGGGTAAACTGGGGTTTATACCTAACATATATAGAAAACACCTGGGTAAATCTATATAAATCCCTGATTTACCTGGGTGTAACCTGGGTGTGACCTGGGTGGAACCAGGGTAAAACCTATATGTACCGGTGTATACCTAGGTAAACACCAAGATTTACCCAGGTACATTTTTATATGGGCTATCGGCTTGAAATTTGGTATGTGAATGTATCTTGCCCGGATACGAATTTTATCGGGTCGCCGAGCCCGTGCGACGCCAGCTTCGCGCATGCGCAGACGAGATATCGGAAACGGGTGGAGCTATCGACTTGAAATTTGGTATGTGAATGTATCTTGCCCCGGATACGAATTTTATCGGGTCGCCGAGCCCGTGCGACGCCAGCTTCGCGCATGCGCAGACCAGATCTCGGAAACGGGTAGAGCTATCGACTTGAAATTTGGTTTTTGAATAGCCCGGACAACGTCGGGCTCATCGACTTGAAATTTGGTTTTTGAATAGCCCGGACAACGTCGGGCTCATCGGCTAGTTGATTTATATTCTTCTTCGTGATACAAGGAATTTAATTGTGCTATTTAACAACCCCAAATTGTAGTCGTTTGGATGAGATATTTGGGGGGGGGGGGGGGGCACTCAATTTGATAAGAATGGGTTTAGTCGCCGATTTACACCACACTTATACAAAATCATCGCCATGGTATGAGGAGTCTAATGGTGTGGCTTAACTCTGTCAAATGTGGCCTCATTCGAGTCAGGGGTGCACTTAAATGGAGAGGGGCACCAAAATTGATACACAATATTGTTAGCGCCAATTTCCACACGTTCTTATCCATGATACGAGGAATCTAATCGTGTGATTTAAAGACCCCATATTGGTGCTGCTTGGGTGAGAGATGGGAAGGGGATGGGTGGGCACCAAATTTGATAAACAAAATGTTTAGTCGCCGATTAGCACCAAACTTATAAATAATCATCTCCATGATACCAGGAGTGTATTTGTGTGGTTTAAGGATGTCACAAGTGGGGCCATTCGAGTCAGTGGTGTATAGAGGTGAGAGTGACACACACAAATTATAACAATATGTTTAGCGCCGATTTCCACCAGATTGATACATATTCTTCTCCGTGATACGAGGAATCTTATCGTGTGGTTTAGATACACCAAATTGGTGCCCTCTGGGTGTGAAATATGGGGACCTTAAATTTGATACGAATTTGTATCAAAATACAATTTTCACCAATTTTATATGAGGATTAACTGTCATGTGGACTGTTTTATGGAGATGTAACCGTGAGGTAAGTGGACATAACTTGTGTAAAAACCCGAAGGGTTTTACATACAAGTTATGACCACTTACCTCATGGTTACATCTCCATAAAAATAGTCCACATGACAGTTAATGCTTATATTTATATACATTTAGCGAAAAAGCCACTTTTGTAAATGTATTTAAATCCAAAAGTGTATCGTGACAAAAACAGCCCAAAATACCCAATAGCACCCGTGGCAAAAGTTAATTGGAACAATTTCTCTTCATATTGAAACCCGATGATGTATTAAGTCAATCCTGCGCGAGTCCAAATGCGCCCAAAACATTACGCGTTCGTCTATCCAAACCCAATGACGTATCGATGGTGTTATGAGCTTGGTGTTATGAGCCGTTGCGCATTCACCGATAAATAACTGCAACTAGCCACGTGGGCGCCGACCAATCAGAATGCTGGATTTAGTGATGACAACACTTAGTATGTAAATATATATAGGCACCTCTAATCTCTAATGCGTCTAAGTGTGCGGTTTATCGGTGACAAAAGTGGCGCCGCTTGAGTCCGAAATATGGACGGGAGGGTCACCAAAAACTGATTTTTAGTATCAATTACCATCAAATTCTAACACGTTCTTCTCAAATGATACGATAAATCAAATCGTGCTGTCTGTCGTTCTGTCTGTCTGAATGCGTTCTATATATAACTTCACGGGATACAATCGAGATGGCACCAAGGCGTTCTAAGAGGGGTAACTTTTTACGAGAAAGATAATGGTGTGGGTTAAAATTTTCTAAAGTGACGCTGTTGGTGTCAGGGGAAGAAAAGGTGGGAGGTCGGCAAAATTTAAAAAATATGGTGAAATAGTTTTGTCGCCGATTTCCACCAAATGCATACATAATCACCTCCGCGATATGGCGCTGTTCGAGTCAGCGTTGCAGGGGCATCAGCAATTGATTTAATAAACTATTTTTAGCGCAGATTTCCACCAAATTGATATATTATTCTTCTCTATGATACGAGGAATATAATTGTGTGATTTAAAGACGCCAAATTGCTGCCGTTTTGGGTGAGAGATGGGGGGTCATAACTAATCTAAGTACTTGTTTAGTTGCTGATTACCACCAAACCTATATATAATCATCTAATGTCTAATGTACATGTTTAAATATGTCAAAAGTGGAGCCGTTAAAGTAATGCATGATGATGGCAGTTGCACCAAAGCTGATACAAATATATTTAGCACTAATTTTCACCAAATTCATACACGTTTTTCTCTAATGATACGATGAATTAAATCACATTTGGTGTCGTTTGGGTCACGAATGGCGAGAGGATATGCACAATCATTGATAATATTGCTATTCGCCGGTATCCACCTATAAGTTATATATAGTCACCCAGGCCATCTCCATATCATTTTAAGGAGTTTTGGGCGTTCAAATTTCACAATCTCGACAAATGGTGACCCAATTAAGTCACTTGAACAATTAAATCTTCCCAACTGTCATATGTATATGGGGATGGCAATCAGGGCATTCACACAATGAGCTAGCAAAAAAGAGATACATGGAAGAAGCATTAAATGTATATTTATCATTATATTTAAAGCCACATGGCGGTTTGCGCCCCAAAATACACAAAATAATATTCGCTTTTAAAATTTCCCCGGTATCAAAATAGGTAGATAAATACCAAAACTACATTTCTACGACCAATATATGTCCAATAAAGACGCATTCAAGTCATGAAAATTACAATAAAATAGCAATATTCGGGTCCCGAATTTTTTTTCCAACATAGCTGCCATTTTTGGATGATGCAATCACCAACAACAGCCGAGGTTTTCCGGGTGTAATTGTAAATAAGCTTCCCCAGCGTCTTATAATTTCCGGCACGCGATACAGGGGTTTCAATTTGATCGTATGTGTCCCTGTGAGAAAAATGGTCTCTGTTGACAAGAATTTAATGATAGGACGGTCATCCTGAATTTATCGGAGACATGGCGATGGTGCGATTGGGGAGGGGGTTCAGAAATGAACATATTATTACTTATACATGTATAATAAGTAATTATGTTGAGATGCATTTGTATTTAAATTTCAATCCAACATCATTATCGTAGTAAATTGCATGATTTGCAGTATATGCTGAATATCTTTCTTACAGAATATAGGAATGGGTCGCCAAGTATTAGAAAATGTCATGCATTTATACTCCGGCTACCGTAGAGGTCGTATTCAACCAGTTAAAAATATGGGAACGTTTTAATGTTCTGACGGAGAACTTTATAGCTTTGGAAAAAACAACTCAGTGACTATATATATTTATTTATTACTTGTTCCTTAATAATATATTTCACAAAATGGGGTGTGACACTCCAGATTGCATGATTTGTCTGTGACTTTTGTGAGTCGACATCGAAATAAACATTGAATTGATTACCCGTGAGAAATTTAATTATTGTAATGGATGCTAATCAAACTCGACTCAACAAAGTGACATATTTCATGCAACATCGAGCTGGGATCTTCGTGAACTACGTACACAGTGTAATACACTATTTACTGAGGAACGATATTAACTAAGAATATATTAGCTGCATTCACTGTTTTTTTAAAATGTTTATAAACTTCCCTATATATCTGAACATGACTTGAACTGGTGTAGAATTATCTCTACAGGCGTAGCCAGTGTAGAGATTCGTGATATGATCTAGCTAAGTATGTATGCATATAGTTTTTCACAATTTACGTATATCGATCGTCCATTGCATGTTTATATGTTGAAATCAACTGTAAAAAAGATAGACAGGCGGGGAGAGTGTATACACACGCAAGTATAGCATTGTAACTGTGTTAATTATCTACTTGGATTAACTGTTTTGAATATATCTTTTTAACACACGGAAAAATTAGATATCATATGAAAGTAGTAGATGTGATCCTTGTGTTCCGCACTGCTGTATATAATTTGAAATTTGTGTCCTGGGAACGGCGTGTAAACAATGTAGACACATTTTGAGGAAAAATAAATTAAAATAAATTTAATCCTTTTCTACTACTGAAACCGATGGTGAAGACGCTGTTTTTTTCATTCTATTCCAATATCAAATGGGGTAACAGGTGTGATATGGCCATGTTGGGACAGACATTCTCGTAATTATATGGTTTACGATTAAGCATTGTTTGTGTATATTTCATTTTATTGCTAACTTGGCGATAGTTGGTGCATCTTAAGCCACGTATCACAGACAATCAGCATTTTTCATTACCAATTGTCATCATGGATGCCATTTTGATTAGAACATTATGCTCTAAGCGGATTTATCGGATTTTGAACATGGTGTACCGGTAGAGGATATGTTTATTATTCCTCTTCAAAATGGAATAAAAACCAACTAAGTCCAAATATTTTCAAGGTCAAACTTTTATCGACAAGACTATTTTGTCTTTTTCAGCATTTAGCCATGACACGGAGGTCTTACATGTTTGCCCTTTTCCCACATTTCGTCTTGTGACTCAGAGGCAGGTGGTTTTAATTAAACTGATGGTGAAATAAAATAAACGAATTTTAAGTGCTCCAAGCAACCGATATTCCCAAATTAGTGTTTATCTGGCTTCGGGGGTTAACACAATTTTAGACGTGAGTCGAGGACCCATCAAAGCTCAGAGTTATCAGATATCGATTTTTGATATCTTTTATTTTTCACCAACTGGGTGGGTACTCAATCCGATCAGACGCTCCTAAGTTACTATTTATTTGGTTCCGGCGGTAACATATATTTGACTCGAGCTCAGAGTGATCAGATATCGATTGTCGAAGTTTGTTATTTCTCAAGATGTGTAATAATATGTGGCCAGGAACACGTGGTCAAACGGATGGTCTCGGACAAAATTGCGGATGAAGATGGATAACTCAAAAGTCAAGTGGTAATACGGTCAAATGTTGTGATACCTTAGTGATAATACGGCCATATTTTGTTGAACAAAATTTTTTTAAACAATAAGTTTTGGGAAATTTGATACCATAGTTAACAGTGATTAGCATTACATTGTTGCAATATATCGATTCTGTTCACTAAAGCGTATTTTGAAGAAATGTTGTTGCTGTTGTATCTTGATGGTATGGGGACCGCCTGATCGATTGAGTACCTTTAAAAAGAACTACGGAATTGAACTCACTGCAGTTCATCGACACACTCAGCCGAAAATTATTGCCTACAAAATTGCGATTAGAGTATATTTGAGAAAAATCAATGTGTTCCAAGGATCAATGTAAATGACTAAACTTCATGTTGACATTGCGTAACAAACTGGAAAACCGTTCTATCGTCACATCCTTGTCAACAGAGGTTATTATTCTCGCATGGACAAATAGGATCCAACAGAAACATATTATCGCGTACCGAAAATGATAGAGACGCTGGGGAAACTTGGAAAATATTACGTCACAAACATGGCGGTGTCGAGAATGCACTCATTTCCGAAAACACACGAGCGCTGCCGGCATCACTCGGAAGATCGGCAGATTAGAAAAAATTAACCGGAACAGCGAAACGATATCAAATTTACGCAAAAATATAACTAACAAAACGCGTTTTTTAGCGCTATATCGACGAATTAGCTCTGGAATAGTTTGCATATGGATGTTTTGATACCCCTTTTCTCGAATTACGTACACATAAATTGTAGGGTTCGAATGAGCCATGTCCGTTTAAGAGATACATATATTCTTGCAAACTGAGAGACCTCGAATCGTCAGAGGATTGCATATATATTATAACACAATTAAGTCTGTTCCATTCAATACAGTTTCCACACAAAAGTTACAATTTGTCAAGAGATATGGAAATGTATCGAAATCCTGTTCAAAAATAGTGGTCACAGTGTGCAGTCAAATATATGTTCTTCTGATATAAAAGAAAACGCAGTCAGTAGCACATGACTTTTCAGGATTCTCCAATACTGACCTCTGACAGGGGTATATCTGGCCGATACAGCGAAAATTTTAGAACAGACTCATCGACTGACATAAACAACTCAAAATATCGCTTTGTCTGGCACGTGTAGCTGATATACTTGCGCAGCAACATTTCTTTTAAATTGAGAATATGTTTTCCAATATATAGCACCATGAACAGAGGATCACCTTCAAATTTCTTTAAAACATCTGTATCTTCATGGAGATATGATAGTCATGCAGGTGTCCACACTTAGTCCAACCCACTAGATTGGTTGATACATCTCTATATGTAAAAACCCAATTGTCGTCTTTTATTTTTGCGAACTAATTTGTTTATGATGTTCATGTATCATAGTATAATGTCTGAATTATACGCAGTTGTAAATAAATAAATACCTCATTATTCCTGGAACGGATTAATCGCGATAAACAAAATACAATCGACAAGGTGAGCCACTACTTATATTCCATGACTGTGTACTAATCATGTTTTGTGATGCTATTTGAATATACAATTTATGAGAATACGTCTAACACATTGAGCAAGAGTATTCTTTATTCCCACCAAATATCCACAGCATGCAGATAGTTTCACATCACTATAACTAGGGCAACGCCGGGTAACCCTGCTAGTTGAATAATAAAAATGAAGTTAGTTTACGTGGAAATCAGAATGGACTTTACTTTATCTACGGACTGTTCTTTCTTGAAAGTGCAGCCCACTCGAATAGTAAAACTCGGAATTATGCTTGATTCATATCAAGGCGACGTCCAGTCGCGGGATGTTGGCAGTTTGTTGTGCTCAGGCCAGGGGCATACAATAGCGATGGTGTGGTTGTTGACGGGGGTGTCACGCAAATAGTGACATTAGCATTAACCTTTACTAATAACAATACATTGATTTCGTGTGTTTGCCTGTCCGGCTATAGGCGACAAAACGACTGAACCTCTCCGAAAATGTGTACATGGGGTCATATCATGTAACCCGGGGATTAAGGGCGCTAATAATTAATGTTTATAACTTTGGCTATAGGCGATCAAACGGACGGGCAGATCGGCAGATTTAAAAAAAAAAGATCATTTTTTTAAATTTGGGAATAGATTTTCAAAACCGTTTTTGCTTTATCATATTTTATGGATGTTAGTGTTGAAAACTAATATTGAAGGAAGGGTCAGTGCTGTCAACACATTTGTTTTTTTTTTAAATAGTGATTTTGAATCCATTTTCAGCAAGCTTGATGTTATTTCTTAAACATGGGGGATGTGACCCTAAAAATAATATAATAATAAAAACAATTTCCCGGACCCCTGTGTCTTATATATAGGTACTGTAGGTATTACGACCAATTTTGTGTCAGGGGCCGGTGATTGTATTATCCATGTGTGTTTCTGTATACGTTGTTCAAATAAATAGGATTATCATTGTGTGTGGCTGAGACATGAGATACTTCATAATTTTATATGTAAGACGCTATTTCAAAATGCATTTTAGCTCAAGCTGCTGAGCATGAAAATTCAAGTTGAGATATTGCCAATTTGCCATGGGTTGGTATCCATCGCCAGTGGTGTCCGAACATTAGTAAGTCCGTCAACAATTTCCATTGGCATAGGCTACAGGTTGTAACGTTGGTCGGATCATTATGAAATTTGACTGTTGACATGTGTGACATGTAGATTGGGAACGAGTCATTTTGTGGGCAAGTCGGCAAAAAAAAAAACATGGCCCCAGCGGCCATCATATATCTTCAATCTGTAGCACGGGTTAGATGCCGCTCCCGTTCGTCTGATCATCGTGAAATGTGAAGTGTTCGTTAAGATTGGCATGTAATTGAAAACGATATATTTTAGGCTAAGACCGTTAATGGGTCACAAAACAATTGTTTGGGGTGAATCGGTCATTACACATGCCTGCCGCCAGCTATCTTGTTTGTGTCAATATGCAGTACGAACACGACGATAGACAGAATCCCCACTATAGAGGAGCAAACAAGAACCCACTACACCCTGACAAACAAAGTAGAAAACCATCCATCAGCCATACTCAGCGAATGGGACAAGCCGACTAATCTACAGATGGAATCATCGGTATAACTACAGGGACAACACGCTGGCCATGCGAAGAAAATGACTGAAGCAGGTCGGCGAAATAGCAAGGGCAAACTGACCACTTGAAACATATCTAAAGATAGAATCAAGGAGATAGTACCATTTGGCTGATCTCGTACCATGCCGATCACTCGTAAGAAGAAAGCCTGAGGCACACCAAAGTGGAGATCTGTATAAATATTGCAGCGGTTTTCAAGTCAGTATGAAGTCGAAGTTTGTACCAAGAGCTAATAAAGACGACACACGTTCCCGCAACGACAAGGACGAAGAAGATAGACAGCGAGATGGCAACGAACTATTATACAATGTAGGTGAGCCACATTGTTTTGAACGACGCATCCCTGATGTACCGACGACTAGGCGTACCCATCGACAGCAGACGACAGGCCGAGTTGCTCAACTGGGGATCAGCGAACTCAACCTATGACGAAGCGAAGAGCCCCCGAGACGTGCAGACGACAGGAAGACGAACTCAACCTATGAAGACAATAGAGACCCACGATTCACGTATACGACAGGAAGTCGAACCAAACTAGAAGAAGCCATGCCGACGACCTGAAGATATTCTATTGAACTGTTTGTAAATAGATGATCAAATCATTTTAATTGTCTGAACATTATATGTCCCTCGTCTTGGCACATATACATTTACTGGTGCATTTGGTGAGCTAGGATCTGAACGCTAATCATAACACAACGTGGATGAAACAAGGAGGAAGGAGTAGCTAGAACCGGAAGTGAACAGTGTGAACAAGAACAGTGTGGAAAACGGTCTAACTGTTTATATGCATAATGGCTACCCAGACACAAGGTGTTTTGACCCCATTAACTGAAGCTATTAATTCACAAATCGCCGCCATGGCTATGTCAACGGTGACCCAAGTAGGTAAGCCTTTCGATGGCAGCCCCACACAGTATAATGAGTGGATTAAATCAATAGAGAAATGTGCAGTACTTACTGGCGCGGCCGAAACCGAAAAACCTTATATGGCTTTCCAGAGTAGTAAGGGCGCAGTTTCAGATTTTCAACAAAAGATATTTGGCCGCGAATCAAAACACTACATGGCAAAAAACAAAAACAGATCTGGCTAGTCGATTCGCAGAAGTAAGTGATAGTCAATTCGCATTTTCGATGCTCAGGAAAATTAAACAGAAGCACAAAGAAAACGTTCATGTGCTTGCTGAACGAATTTTGGAGATGTCCGATATCGCGCACACAAACCAACCTTGTGGGATAGATGCAGTTCAAGGTCAACTCGTGGGTTTTTATATTGACGCTTTAAGAAGCGACAGCTTGAAAATGAAATTGATTAGAGATACCCCAAGAATGCTGATATTGACGGCCGAAACAGCAATGCACGAAATGGGAATCCGACGTGTTTTCAACCAAAGGACATGTCACGAAAATTGCAATGAACCGGAACCAATGGAAGTCGACCATTTTAAAAATAAACCGCCGAAAACCATCTGCGAAATAAGTGGCCGCGGTAATCACTCGACCCGCGAACAACGATCACGCCCGCGACAGATACATGTGGAGGAAGTCACTAACCCCCAAAGAGCGATCGAATGTTGGACGTGCCAAGGTAATCATTTCGCCTGAGATTGTCCCTTTACGACAGAAAACCAAAGGCACATATCTTTTGGCTAGAAATTGCCCCTCTAAATCTAGAAGCCGAAGCAATAGGCAATGGAACCCATCAGTGAAACCATCCCGAGGAAACCATTGGAACCAACCCGATCGGTCACGTGACGCATCCCATAAATCACCACATCACAGCCGGAAATTTCCGACAGCCAACAAACCCCCACAACTGATGACCCTACCCACGTAACCAAAAAAACTAGAAAGTCCTTTCATTGAGACCACAAATGGGAGGAATTTAACCATCAATATCGTAGGTAGCCCCTGCTCATGTTTGGTTAGAATAGGTAAAATAGATATCGTTCATTAGTAGATAGTGGCGCAGAGGTATCCTTGATTCACAAACGTGTATATGATGCATTACAGTTTCAACCAAAACTAACTATGGAACACATTAACCTCAGCTCCGTGAATGGAAAATCATTAGGTGTACTTGGTTGCATTGAACTAACTTTCAGAATGGCAAAAATTGACTCATAAGTTTTATGTAGTAAATGATATGACCTGGAATTTGATCTTAGGGTGGGATTGGCTGACCTCCCGGGTGTCAGACTGTATTATGATCTAGGATGTCTCAAGGTCATGTATACGTGCCTTTGGAAGAGGACGCGTATATAGCTTCTCTTTTGAGATTGGCTCACAAGGTTAGTTTAAAACCTCAAACTTCAACTTTATGTATGAGGAAATCGAAAGAATTAGCCGCACTTCATAAATCAACGTTAGTAGAAGTGGCCCAAATCGAAAAAGGTTACCTGGCATCGGAACCTGGTCTGGAAATTAGCAACTCGATTTCGGGATTAGGTAAAAGACATAAAGTCCCAGTGCTACTTATCACTAATAGAACCTTTCACCTACCGCGCGGCAGTGTAGTGGGGAACTCAGTCGTATACAAACCAGACACTTATCTTGAAGTCAGCTCTTTATCACAGGGATCCCAATTCCCAGTAGCGCCCTCTACAGTAGAGAACAAACTGAATTTTGCTGACGTTTCATGCCCAGATCAATATCGAGAGGCACTGTTGACGTTGTTGAAATACAGCTCAGACATTTTTGCTGAAAATGACACTGAGCCAGTTAAAATGCACATTGACACAGGAAAATCACCCCTCCCCCCAATAAAACTTCGTCCATATCGCACCCCCTTAAATAAATGACCTCTGGTCGACACTGCCATAAATGATATGCTCGAAGCAGACATAATCAGGCCAAGTTCGACTCCTTGGTCGGCATCGATAGTAATGGTCGATAAGAATGACGGCACAAAACGATTTTGTACCGACTTTAGGCAGCTCAATTCCACAACCAGGCACATGTCATACCCACTTCCGGTCACCGACGATATTTTGGCACTTAATTGCCATGGCTACCAATGCTGAAAATGCGCCATATTATATAATTTGGTTACAATAGATATGTTACTGTAGTCCGTATATGGATCTTATTTTCTTGTAACTCGTTCCTAACACCCTCAGCAATGGCTGTAACCGCGAACTCTGATGCTGCATACAATCGGTTGTTAGCATTGTTTATCACACGATGCCCCGACAAGCTGTATGGGAAAATATGCAAGTATTCATATAAATAACGCAGCAATATATAGATATGGATGGATATCTATCTACCACAAAATCGACCCTTTTCGCAGACGAATTACTGGAACAATGAGGAATTATATTCAAAACCAATACTGCAAGCTCAGAGAACGTCATAGGTATATTGCCTAGAGTCTGCAACAGAGCCATGCCATCGATAATAAGTCTCCGGGGATGTCCTCAACAGGGTCGACACCTTCCTCCAAAATACCCATCATGGTAGACGTTGTTGTCTTCGCCAGTGTTCCACCCGTTGTTGCTATTGAGCAGGGGACAGGACCAAGCTCGTGTCTTAAAACATCGCGAAGATCAAGGCAACGTGATTGGGCTATCACAAGTAGCTCTGTTGCAGACTCTAGGCAATATACCTCAGATGTTTTCTGAGCTTGCAGTATTGGTTTTTGAAAATGATTACTCATTGTTCCAGTAATTTGTCTGCGAAAAGGGTCGATTGTGTGGTAGATAGATATCCATCCATATCCATAAAGAACATCGAAAGAGACCGACGTGCGCAGCAATGTTCGATCCAGTTCAAGATCGCGACCGGTTCACAAAGGTGTCCCAGACAATGGAAGAAATTCCTATCAGATGGTGACAACAAAACTTCTTTGACAGAGTTCTTCTATCGAGTGCAGCATGTGCAGACTTTCTCCGAAACATTGAATTGTACGTTTGTCATGGGGCTGAGTGTCATATGCTACGGCCCGTGAATGGCGACGTTCGCGTGGAATTTGTTTCCGAGCTTGCATGTGATCAGTTTATCAGGTTCATTAAATGTTATTTGTCTACATAATATTTACATTTTATCATTAAGCGAAAGATGTTGTCTTTGTATGTTTTTTTTCAAAGAGTTTTCTATCCTGGAAACGCGCTAACCTATATGCGATAACCGTCTGTGCGTTTTATTTAATAGATTCCATTGACAATCTATACTTACTCAAACTATACATACATGTATACTAGCAGTGAAATTGGACTGCAGGATTTAGCATAGTTGCAGTTAAGCTAAATGTGCACAGAAAGTTATCTCATAAGTTAATGCATTTTCCGGTTAGATAACTCATGAAATACATACAAAGACACTTTCAGCTTTACTAAGGTTGTTTGAAAACACCCCCAGTTGCATATGCATTTCATACAATACATGTGTCTGTCCGGAGTTGAATTTAAAATAATGCTAAATATATTTGAAATTATAAGGAATAGATTTTCAATTTTCAATCATCAGGCCTATATTAATGACCACAACAGTCAATACATGAACAGGCTAATACTAAGAATTTATGGTGTGACTGTAACTGATAAATGGGCAAACCGTGAAAATTCACTGTTTTGCTGTAAAATTTTTAATGGCATAACCGTTTAATTCTACGGTTCAATTGTAAAGTCAAGAACGGACAGACCGTGAAAAATTCACGGATTGGCTGTAAAAATTTTAATGGACAGACGGTGACAAATTCACGGATTGGCTGTAAATGTTTTAAGTGTAAGACCGTGGAAAATTCACGGTCCAACCGGTCCCCAAATTGCCGGCAAATTCCCATGAAAATTCACGGTTCTGTTTTAACAGTGCATGTGTCACGTTATTAAAGGATGGCATCGTGTTTATTTTAATTGTACATAATACCTAAATAATTTTAACTGGTGAATTAATGGTGAAATGGATTTTTGTGAGTGGGAAATTTATTTAACTGGCTGCTGTAGTTCTCGGGTTTGCCAGATCGAATTTGGCTGTCGGATAGCCATGTCGTACACTTGAGGATTTATTCTAAAAAGTAAACACATGACCTATGATTTTCTTTCATTTTTCGTGATCGACTGGTGTCAACCTAGCTGGGTAAACATCACTGGAGTGGCCTGTAGGCTTGAATTCAGTGATTTACAATATACTTATACTATATATCACAATACAGGTCCATCTTCTCTGCTACGAGCGTCTTTTATTAAATCCATTCGTACGCTTCATTCGTTTCCTCATCTGGCAATAAATGAACGCGCAATATATTACAGTATTTTTTTTGTGTATACATATATTCTAGCCGGTTTGTATGCGTATATTCTCCACTACATTCGTCTCATTAAATACCAAATTGCATGTGTTGAGTTATTTTTTCACTGTACTGGCAAAATAATATAATTATACTGAAAATTTGCAAGATTTTAGCTGATATTAACAAGATATATATGTAAGATTATTTTGTTGCATATATTTGTGTTATATGTAATCTCCGTTGATATGGAGTAATAATGGACCTATCTCGCTCTCTCTCTCTCTCTCTCTCTAGTGATAAGATGCAACTTGCTATATAACGGAAGAGAGGAGACAACTACATGTTGTCTGAAAAAAATCATCAAATTGTCAATTTTTAGATACAGCTCGCAGTTTATTTTAAAAAATGGTAGCATGAACACTTGAAAAGACGAATATATCAGCCAGATTTGACGGCAGTGAGTGGGAGCTGATATATCCAAATGAAATTTAACCTTTCCCCTTAAATCGATTTTCGCCAACATTTTCGTTACCTATTTCATCACAACCACATCATTAATGGCACAGAAAAACTGAAACCTGTTACAAAATTCTACTTTTAATATATGTTATTCATTTGTTCAACAACATACATGACATGTTAATATATTAATATAATTACAGTGAATAGTGGAACATGTTCGGGCATAACATAATTGAAATCTACAACGGAATGTTCAAACATGAGGTATCAATTTTCACCATTTTGAGGGGGTACTTTACAACAACCTTCTGCTACGCCATGATCATTGATAAACTGCACACGAATGGTTAGTTACAAGTTGAACTAGACTGACAGTGCAGGATCTTCATTTGAACCATTCTTTGGTCAAAATTGCCGTCTTTTGTCCCATAGCTGACCATGAAAGAGCGAATGTCAGTCTATAATCACATTATGAGCTACACAACTTAGATATATGTAAGATATATTAAAAAAATAAAGAAAAGTTATCATATCAATTTGAGCATTTGGCTTGGAAATGCAGATATCTAATCTCAAGCCAGATAAATCCGGCTCTTTTCCGATGGAGTGCCATACATATCTGGCCCACAACATATTCCAAAAGTATGCTTCGTATTCAAACATCATCCCATTTTGTATATTATGGGACCTTTATAAAACAATTAAACCATCAAACCATTACTCACATGAATAACATAGGCCAAACTGACAATTATAGCCATTATAAGCTTAAAATCCTATTCTTCAGCCATCCTACAGCCTCATGAAATAGTGTATTGCTGCCTGAGGTTTATCGAAAAAAAAACATTTATACTGACCGTATTGGACATGAAAACGATTCAAATAGCAGACATTTGTAAGAAAATGCAAATATGCCAATATGCCTCTCACAAATCTTGCGAAATAATCCACAATTTAATGTGAATTTTCTGCAATACTAATTTGAACTACATAGAGAACACCTAAATGTTTTGTTTGAATATATACCGAACTATATCATGAGTGTCTGGAAAGAAATCGAATTTTCACGAGCGGCTTCCCAGACACTCATGAGATGTTTCATGTATTCCAAAAAAACACTGTATGTATTTGTTTTTTTATATGCACATTATTAAAGCTGAAGTTGCTAAGGGTGCATTTACATTGCTATAGAAATGTATACAGATATGTATGAAGACACGTGTCGCGCATTACTGTGATCACAACATGATTTCTAATAGTGAACGCGCTCTGATCAGCACTCTGGTAATTGACAATTCACTGCGAGTCGTGTCAGTTTAGGCCAGACATAAAAATGTATCAACTATCAGCAGATAACAGCGATTTAGTATGTGCCGCATGTATTTACAGTATATCCTTATACCACTTGATAATGGTTCGAAGAAAGAATGAAAATCATGCAGTTACCCTACAACACCCTTTATTTGACCAAATGTAGTAAAATTTTCAACTGATGACAATTCCAATGACAATGTTGACCAATGTAGGACAATATTGTTTTCTTAAATTACATGCAGTTTTTATATATAGCTGTTAGACAATACATATGATGATGAAGTGTTGGACAATTCCAACATTACACCCGCCCCTATGATAAGGTTGGAAAATGTCCAGCTGATGGCCATTCCAGCCCAAAATTATGATAAAAAGTAGGAAATTATGCAAATATTGGTCCGAAAACAATACCCCCCCCCCCCCAATAAAATGTTTGAAAATCAAACTACAAGATAATTTTCAATCTATTGTTGGTTTGGAAATTACAACTAATATTGTGTCAGGTATGAAATATCCAACCGTTGAACAAGTTGCCACGTCCCTATCCGTGTTCAATATTCGAAATACACGGGTTGAAATGACAACGAAAACATTCGCCAAGCCCGAGTATCAATTAATCAAAACTGATGTGCCTGTCGCAATATATGAGCGTTGGCCGTGACGTATAGCGGACACGATTTTTGCTCACACGAACTAATACCGTTTTCTTTCTGTGTGCATTTCTATATCAACCCGTTTACACTAGTCTGCGTGTAGATCTGTGTACATTTCTATAGCAATGTAAATGCACCCTAAGTTATACGGCATTTTTACTTTGAATATTACAGCAATTTGCACATTACTCGGGAAGAATACTTCTTTTCTAATCATATGTGCACAATTACCGAGACAAAGCACCATAACTCGAGCAAATAAATGTAACACGAATCGAAAGTAACAAAGTTTCCGTGTCACCACAGTCGAAATTTATAATTCCAAGCGCACGGGTCACAGCTGCATGGTGCGTGATAAGTACCGGCTAGCCAATCAAAAACGCCGCATTCCTGATGACACTTGAGTGTTTAGAGTGTCTGTTTCAACTTTACGCCCGTATTATTTTCTTCGGAATGTTTTTCGCTTGTTTACTTCTGCCTTCTACTTATGGTGGTCAAATGACGGCTTAAATTATAAGACATATCTGTTGTTTCGAATAAGGTTATGGGTTATAACCGATAAGTTTGCAGACAGTTTACTATAACGGGCGGTTATATAATGTGTCTTCAAATGTTTCGCTCTCGTAAACCACCGACAGGCTGCAGTGATGTATATCAAAACATACAGTGATATATCGAAATCGCATTTCACTGTGGCTTCTAAGAGACACATAATGAACATCTACGTTTCAGTAATTTCACTCTATTGTTTTGGCAAGCATATAATAGAAAGTGTTATGTGTAAAACTAATCTATCTAATCCAATTATATTCGTAACCCAATCCAGAAAATTAAATTTGTCGATGCAAACATTGTCGCATATTTCGTTTCCATATAGCAAAATTACGAGCGGCCCTTCGGCCACAATGGTGATCATCCGTCGTTATAAAAGGTGTCCAAAGGTAATACAATTCAAGGGAGATTACTCTGAGTCCCCTCTATCCAAAATGTTATCCATCCTTCAGCATAAAGAGGAGAGAATCAAAGGTAGTTGGTAATATTTGCTCGCATAACAATCAAAGATGTCGTTGGTGATATTGGTGATATTTTCTTTCATAACACATAATGTCAAGAACGTATGTGCAAGTACGATAACAAAACAACCGATACCGTATTTTGACAACTTTCTCGTAATCGATAAAAAAAACAAATTAGATGGGAACCAAAGAAGCTGCCATGGCACTGACTGTAATTTAGCGATCTAGTTCGTCAATGAAATCTACGTAATATTATTTAAAGACTACACTTGAGTAGATCAACCGGGTATGAATTGATTATGAAAATTTGATATACCACCTCCACTATTATTCATAACATCATATGCAGCGGGTTGTAATAAACCTGTCAGCGACAAATTCATATTCACATTTTGGGAGAGGACTTACACAAAAGCCACAATAGGCTTGTTGTCTCACCCCATTCCAATCACCCATAATCATCCATTACTATTTTGTTAAAATATTAATTTTTTTTTGTATTGGGAATAAATATTGTTTACACCAAGTTCATATTCAAGGAAGTACAGCGTGAATGAATTCGGTTGTGACAACGAAATATATTTAATACATATAATAACTGAAAAAATGTGCATGTATGATTGCAATAAGGCGAATTGGTTATCATGTATTGATATACAGTATATCTTCGGCTGTTCCGGTAATAAGATGACTTGCAGAATTCGACTGGTCAATACGTCGTCCGGCGTCGATGGTGTTGTTTGATGTTCCCATCACTTCTGTTCCACTGGCCGAATGAGGATATCGTGTACCTGTAGAAGATATCCCAACACAAATTAGACCCTATAGTCATCTACATAATTATATGACTGACCTCCGTTGAAAAGGCGAGCAGTAAAAGCGTTAGTATGTTTCTGATATGGTAAAGATACAGAGCGTGTATGTCACTTATGTTCGTAAACAGGAAAAACAGGTAGAACATTGCATGCTGCTTCCAAAGTATACACAGGCATCATTACCCGTTTACGATTATGATGTTAAACCTATATACAAGCATACTCATATGGTCAGATTTGACACCTATGTACATTCACCTGTACAGATGTTAAACCTATATACAATGATACTCATGCGATTCAGATGTCACACCTATACAATCATACCCACATGGCCAGATGTTACACCTATATAAAACTATACTCACAATGTCAGATGTTACACCTATATATAATCATACTCACATGGCCAGATGTTACACCTATATACAAATATACTCACAGTGTCAGATGATACACCTATATATAATCATAATCACATGGTCTGACGTTACATTTAAAAACAACAATACTCACCTTGTCAGATGGTTTACATATATGCAATTATACTCACATGATTCATGGTAAGATGTTATATAGTACACATATATACACTCATACTCACCTGGTCAGATGTTACACCAATATGCAATCATTCTCACCTGTTAAGATGTTACACCCATATACTATCATACTCATCTGGTAAGATATTACTCATATATAAAATTATACGCACCTGGTCAGATGTTACACCTGTCCTGTATATAATCATTCTCACCTGGTCAGATGTTACACCCATATACAATCATTATCACCTGGTAGGATGTTACACCTATATACAATCATGCTTACGTGGTTAGATCTTACACCTATATACAATCATTCTCACCTGGTAAGATGTTACACCCAAATACAACCATTCTCACCTGGTAACATGTTACACCCATATATAATCATCCTAATCTGGTCAAACGTTACACCCATATACAATCGTTATCACCTTGCAAGATGCTACTCCTATATATTTACATATGCCATATGTCACACTCCGTGTTACAATAAATCATATTCGGTGATTAGTCAACTGCCAAGTGGGTCACCCGTTTTATATACTGATAAAACACCCACCGTAACACGAACTTGACGTCACAAACTGTTGACCTAATCACTAAAATCGTTCAGCAGAATAATTGGGATTGTTTTAAAAGTTTAACTGGATTGCATTGAAGCCAGTTATATATGTCGACAACGTGGTCGTTACTGAGTGCTTGGTGTAGCGGTCGCAACTTTCATCGAAATCGCCGTTCTCTTTCAACAGACCAAACTAAATATCGGTTATTAACAGTGCATGGGAGCAAAACAGACGTATAATTGCAATACACATATAGATGTGTTCCTATGTAATTCTCAGATCAATGTCATGTTTCCCCTCACAGTTCCAATTCATCGCCTGTGGAATCACGTGACAGAACATGGAAATCGATCGATAGTTGACAGGTGTAACTCAAGCTACTATTGTGCTGACTTTCAGTTCTGCGCGAGCCAGACTCAAGTTCTAGACAGAGTTTTTGAAAATAAATAAGAACACTTTCAGCTTATACAAGGGAATAATAATAATAAAAAGCTTCGCGATTTACAAAATATGCCCACCGACCTCAGTACCGTATCCCCCAATAGAACACACACCCTCTACATTATTTCTTAAATACAATCACACTCACATGGTCAGATGTTACGCCTATATACAATTATACTCTCGCGATTCAGATGGTACAACTCTATATAATCATACTCACCTGAACATGGGATGGAGTCGATAGAGAATATATCAGAGCATCAGCGATATCGTCAGACTGTAGAGCCTACAACAAGACGGGCGGTATGACAGGAACACATAAAAACTCTGACAACTACATCAGAATACTAGGGTCCTGTTAATGTCATATGATGCTGGCGGATCCCGCTGATTAAGCTATGATGTTGGTGGAGGTAATATAAGTTTGTTAAGAAATACAATTGTTTTGTTTATATCTTGTAATTTTAGAGATATTTGGCTAATCCGAACGACTCGTTATCATTATAAAACATCCAACAACGTGTAGATAATTTTACATAATATACTATATCAATGCCTGTGTTGGTTTCCGCAACTCGACCATGATCAATATCACTACTCCGATCGTTTTGCACCAAACAACCAGATCATCCATTATACAAAATAGTTCTATACCTGCTTCCTCCAAAACCAAGACCGAAACCAACACAAATATATTTCGAGACATTCATCGTTCTTTTAACAACATCACTTTTCCCCACCAATAACATAAGCTACATCAGCAGGACCAACATACGTCTTTAAAAATAGCAGGATCATTTAACCAGGGAAGCTGATAACAGAATAATGACTATCCGTGGTCAGCAATTGACTCACATTGGGCAAATTCTATGAAAAAATCGCTATATTTTTTCAAACGCATTATACTAACCAGGAATGATGATAACGCTAATGTTTCCATATTGTCGAATATAGTGGATGAATGTCAATTATCGCTGTTCCAACCTCGTCCTCTTATATGTATGATAATCGACTCACCTGAAAGCTACCAAACAGCTTTTTAGACATTTCCTCGTCGAAATTCCGTTTGATGATCTCAGTTTGGACAAACCCCGGACTAATACTCTGCAATCGGATATAGAGACATGTGAGTAGCATGCGAACTTTAATCTGATTTGTTTTAAACATATTCTATAATATATTGGAAACAAACATTTGAGGATGTGATTACACGTTCTTGAAACTTACACCAGTCTCCTCCTCTCAACCTGATGTATTCTGACGGCGACTGGATTCACATTTCATATAATATTTACGTGATAGTATTCATTTAATACATCATAATATTTAATTCATATGTTATTATGTAAACATGTATGCCCCAGATCGAATTGGTGAAGTGGTAGTAAGCACAACAGCAAAGTAAAAACATTGTGTCCTAAATTTTCTGCAACATGATATCATAAAGAGCGTTTCGTGTCCGTTTCATTTCTTATATATATGTATGACAAAACGACGTTACTTCTATTGTTATTAATTAAGTATCCCAAGTGTGTATCGATCTATGCTTCAGTCTGGATATATATGCATTATAATCTTTGTAGATATCATGTTCTGATGCAAGTTTATGTATATGCTAGACTTGTGCCAGCTGGGGATATGATCAACCATTGGCAGATTGGCTTGAGAAACATATAGTCTTCTGTAAATACTGGGTGAACAACTGTGGTGTCACTCTTTTAATATCAACGCTATACCTGCATCAGTAATTGAATGTTGTCATTTCAGTTCACCAAATATCTGCACAATCTCAATCTACCGGTATTTTCTGTCCGAAATGTCCACTGCCTGCTATTTTAAGGCACGAGAAGACCATATCAGTTTAACATATGAGATCAAACCAGGCATAATCGAAAAAATAAATTCCATCACCTGACTCGGCTCGGCGTCGGTTAGACGAATGAGCGTCCATGACATGCGAATCCCTAGATATGACAGACAAATCGCACGTTCTCTTGGTTTACTAGACAGGCTTAATTCAATTCGGTATCCGTGAGAGAAGACATATTTATGACTGGTCTAAAATGTCTTGATAGCAGTCAGTTTGACAATCGCTTTTTACTACTGATTTGTCTCGCCTGTAAAATATCAATGATTAGAGTGACCATGCACAATACGTGTAATTTACATACATGTATCCACCCTAACTCTCATAAAAACAAGCTAGAACAATTATTAGGTTCAAGGGCAAATCTCGCGTTTTGTGTAAATCCAGGACAATATTGTATGACATGTTCAACACAGGATTACTCTGGATCTATCCGGCAAAATCACATGTCACCATCTTCATTATATATAGAATCTGAACAGTACATCAATGGAATTTAATTCATTTGAGAGGCTGACAAGATTATCTTATGTTATGTTCCTTTAAATACCAATTTTTGAACTGCTTAAATAATTAAAATCCTTAAACAACAATCCAGTTACCAAATAGCTTACTATTTTGTCTCATGAAAGGAAGCTTCATTTTTGTCATAATGTTGAGTTATATTTTTAATTTCATGAATTGCCTTCATATGCCGAAAAATCACAACGAAGAATAAAGGGGCCATAACTACATGTACATCAGTCCAATGGAAACAAATGTTGGTAATCAGGCAATTACTCTCATTTTGGGAGAAATCAAATGTAATAGTCCACATTATTACCTGGTCAGCTGGGGATGCACTAAATTCGATTCAAGCAGAGCTTTAGCAAGGCTCAAATAGAATTTAGTGAACGAAGTTAATAAATGTCGTATATAATTCCGACGAATTTGATATCTGTTTTACCACTTAACCACATTTTAGCAAGGAAAAACGGACTCGAAACGGCTGGGGTTAAAACAATTAATATTGATCTCCTTCCACAACCCACGAGGATGTAAAGACACCTTTAAGAAATAATATAGTTCCATTTTAAATGTGATTTTTCATGTTGACACAATTGTTCAACAACCGTTATCACCCATTTATATCTTATATTCAACACTAAATAAACATTATTCAAATTCAAATTAACATAATAATAACATTGATCGGTACCATGCTATACGAGTCCTGGCTTAGGGTGGATACACACATGCATGTAATGTCTGTATGTAAAATACATGTATTTTACATGGCCACACCAATAATTGACAAAATTAATCACCTGCGCGCGAGAGGTCAATTTCCCCAGTGAGTAGTTATAAGCCATTATCAAACAAACTGCCATCAAGAAATTTCAGGCCAGTCATAAACATGTCTTCTTTCATGGATGCCGAAATGAGTAATTATTGTCTGATATATGTTGCTGTTTTTCACGAGTTATAATTCATTTCGAAAAGTGGATTAGAGCCGTTCGATTTTATACTTGATTTGTTTCTGTCATTTCTTGGAAACAAGGTCATCCAAAACAGAAATAAAATATGCAGAATTCTTTTATAGGATGATCCCGGCTTGTTGAGATTTCTCTGATAATTTGAGAGCGAGCTCATGTGATAACATTAATTCAATTGGGATTGCACATATTCATTATAGCGCCAAAAATAATGCAGGTACAGCGTTGAAATTAAAAAGAGTGACACCCCCCCCCCCCATTTATATATATACATATATGTTTCTCAAGCCAAAGGTTGAACAAGCTCCTAACTGTCACAAGCTTGAATTATAACATTTTCGACCATAATCCATGATTGGGGGAGGGGCTGGTTCTCGAAAGCTTCCAATAACTAAGGGACTTAATTGAATGTATCAGCCGGGATTATCTGGGCAAGAATTACAATATAATGTTTTACTTAAATATTCCATAGTTGTAAATTTTGCGCATACATGTATAACTGTATAACACAAGAGAGGAAAGGTGACGTAGTTGGGAACTCGTAGCTAAGCAACCCTTTCGCCGAATGAAGACAAACAGCAACACCATGCATTCAAATTTAAAGCTGCATAATATGTTCATAAGTATATGAATAGCATAAATTGCTGCATATTAGATTAGTCACTCGTAGACAACAGACACGACAGACATGACTCCGATATTTATAAAGCAGGGTGTCAGGACTCAGGGTGCTGCATGCACACCCCCGTCGAGGAAATATGCAATGGTGAATTCGGTAGCTTCTGGGATAATATAGCTCCCCGTGCATGTTGGGGGTCATAGCCCCTGCGTTGGGGAAGAGGCCATCACTGGTATTAACATCAATAGAAGACTGACAATGATTTAAACAGAATGTCGACCATTTGAGTTATCGCGCGAATAATTATTTTAAGCGGCCTGACTACTTCGTCCGATTCAACGGCTCTTCAGCGGTTCAGAGTTTAACTCACTGTGGTCAAACACAGTCACAATGATTGGGTTGTCAACGGACACATATTACACGGTGTGTATGATCCATGTAAAACGCCAAATACACGATATTTACAGAGATTACATGCATGTGTGTATCCACCCTAAATTAGCGGCTAATAATGTGATAACATAAACTAAGGGTCAGACGCACGTTTTGTCAAAAATTTCCTGGTATTTCAAAATGGAATTTCTCAAAATGTATTAGGAATATATTTGTGCAATTTGGTACAAGCGATTACTGACACTATATTTAAGAACCATCGACCAATTGGATAGTATAACCTCAATTACTTTACTTTTATGGCATGACAATGATCTAATTTCACTGTTTTCAGGTACCAAGAACTTCTGTAAAATATATTTGTTTTCAAAAGTGCAGTCCATACATGTATATCCATGATATCATAGCTCAAGACCATATGAGGAGACCTTTGTATTCGTTGTTTGTGAAATGTAATGATTATTTTCATTAAGAAAGGCAACTACCCCATAATTATTTTTCTATATTTGAGGATTGTCATGGCATGCATCAATGAACAATTGGGCTGAGATGATTTCTGGGTCATTGGTTCATAAACAAGTTAAAGCTGAACACCACATCTCTTAACACTGTGGCCTATTTCTTGGTGATTGCTCCCTGCTTGAGTGGACCACACTGTATATCAACATCTGTTTTCACTGGGCTGGAATATCTGTGACTGCTTTATTTTTCATTATAATATATGGGGGTATGCTATATTGTGCAATTAAAAATCTATCTCAACATTATGATGCAAATGAAAACTCCTCTCATAGAGCCAAGACAATAAGCTATTTGGTTATTGGAGTTTTGTGTGAAATTATTAATTATCCTAGCAGTTCTTGGTACCGAAAGGGACAAGGGAATAAAATAGAATGTTCAACCTCTCTAAAGTATTAAAATCTATTGTGTTTGCTGTCTCATACTAATTGGCCAGATTATATATACAATGATGATGATGATATGAAAAATATATACACGGATCCATAGACAACAGATAAATCAACCAGAATATCGCAAAATTTCACTGAGTGTACATTTGGATGAATGTGGAAAGAAACAATATTCGATCTTCCCATTCCAAAAACTGTTCTCAGCAAACAGAATACGCCGAACCCGGAAGGAAGATTTCTACGTTGATCACTTCCGATGCAAGCTAAATGCGCACAGGAAATGACGTTGTGTAACGCTGAGTTATCTCCCTTGACACTATGACGTCATAATTCAATTTATCGTCTATTGAAAAGTGGCAATGCCACGATAGGCCTATAGACATTTTACTTAAATTAATTAATGTTCTGTAGACATGTCTTATGTTATTCTTGGACAATATATATATATATATATGAATTGTCTGTAGTTTGTGATTTAAATGAATCAAAGCCCTTTAAGAAACCGTAATTCCTGAACATTGAATACTTTGGTATATATATATTTTACCGTAGTCCGTATGTGGGTCTTCTTTTCTCTTAACTCATTCCTAACACCTTCAGCGATGGCTCTAACGGCGAATTTTGTTGCAGAGTAGACGTTGGTGTTCAAATTCTGATGATGATCCACTCTGTGCCCAGACAAACTGTAGAGAAATGTGCATTTATATACATACACCGTCATCATCATCGTCAACAAAACAAAAGTTCCCAAAATTTCGTCCCGGACACCCGGTGACCAAATACGCATCTCTTACTTCAATAGTAAACCAAACAACACTGTTACATGGTGCAAACATCATCACACTGACACTGAACAATAGGCGACTCAGAGGAGGTGACTTGAAACATATTTTATTTGTATAATGAAGCAAACGCGATTGGGGAACATCTGAACTTATAAGGTCAATCTCCGAATACAATCAAATAGAGAAAAAAGGATAACACAAGAGCAGAATAATTCATAAACAGGAGTCAAATGTTCAGATAATAAGGTTAACAAATGACCTGTTGAACTTACTATCTGAACATTTCCAAAAGGGAACTACTCGTCACTGAGTATTTATTATAGAAAGGGTTAATAATATGACAGGTGACATGCTTTGTAGTTAGGTACTGTTTGCGTCTTCAGGATGGGCAATCCGATGAGTAATTGTTAGTTTGGTTGGCCGGGTTGATGGAGTTGTAGCCTGTGTGTGTTTTTTTTATTAATTTTAAATGATGAGAACACGTTTCAAATACACAATTTGGTAATACAAAAAATGGAAAACTAGCATTTCTAGATTGTAATAAATCTCATAAGACTGATTTACTCAAACCGTATATAATGTTCAAGAGAACTGATTTTAAGTATTGTATGATATTATACATAGGGATATGATGTTTTGGTCGCATGCGTTTAGTCTTCCGTAACTTTTCCATGGAGCTAATTGCAAGCCATCAGTTCGCTTATTAAGAGAACACATTGCAATATAAATGCTTGAATCCCGAGAGCGCTGAATGATATCGAAGAGTGTTCACTTCTCAATCCGAATCGTCTTTGTCGTTTGCATGCAGCGGCGACTTCTACCCGTGTGTTGTTGTTGCGACTCTGGGGGATTTTGTTATTCGCGTTTTTTTGTTACAAAACACTTGGCAGAACACTTTTGTGTGCTTCTGGTGATTCGTTCTGTACCGTCAGTGTAGAAGTCGGAATTAGCTGAACATAGAACCGGGAGAGGAGGTACTCATAAGTGAGTCAGCACTTGTTCTCCAATCCCATTGTCTGTATACAAATGTATGTGTTATTTCCTATATGTGTTATTGAAATTAGACAAATAAATATGTTTAATAAATCTAAATCATAGAACGCAGACGACTGTAGCGCCATACGCGCGGAGCCGCACTACCAGGATAGGACAGCGATTTAATTACATGTGTGAGAAAGCGTTTTCTGCGATGTTTGCGATTCGCCCACGTCGCACACCGTCTGTGAGAACTCATTGCCTCATGTGTGTCCTGATTAGCCTAAATACGCGACATACCGCGCGGCAACACGTCAGGTGGAAGGACCTTAACACTTTCATGACTTGGGCGCGCTGGTGCACCATTGAAGATCATGTGTCATTGCATTTTCTTATATATCGCCCTTAGAGCGCCTCGCATATATATGAGAATGCAGTGGCTTACAAAGTCAAGGTAAATATTGTTAGGCCAATGCATTCTCGTATATATAAGAAGCCCCCAATGGGCGACTCGCATATATAAGAGAATGCATTGACACAGGATTTTAGGAAGCTCCAGTCATGAAGGGGTTAATTGTTACCTGCCTGTTAAGGAAGAATATATGCCCGTCGTCTACCTTCCTCTCCTCCAGTGACCGGTATGCCTCTCGTGTGCATATCATCAATGCCAAAACATTAACCTAAAAGGAAAACCAAAGATCATAGTCGCTCTAACCCGGTATGACTAATTAGTGCCCGGGCACGCCCGGGCACGCCCGGGCAAGCCCGGGCACGCCCGGGCAGGTCTTGGTGGTCTCATGGGCCCGCAGACAGTCTAATATGATGCCATATGGTAGTAGGATACAGAATAAGCATATATTAGGAAAATTGACTTGCTGTGTCGTCCACCGGCGGGTTTATTAACCATTTAAATGCCGATATTGACTAAAAGAACCCGGGAGAGCCCAGATGGACGCATAGACCCGACCATATTATATATTGATGACTAATGGTAGCGAGGCACTTACTAAAGGTATATAATGCAAATATTGACTCGCTATCTCGTTCGCGGCCGGCTTCATTAACCCCTTAAATGACGATATGCGCCAGAAGAACATGGCGCAAGCCCGGGCACGCCCGGGCAGGTCTTGGTGGTCTCATGGGCCCGCGGACAGTCTAATTTGATGCCATATGGTAGTAGGATACAGAATAAGCATATATTAGGAAAATTGACTTGCTGTGTCGTCCACCGGCGGGTTTATTAACCATTTAAATGCCGATATTGACTAAAAGAACCCGGGAGAGCCCAGACGGACGCATAGACCCGACCATATTATATATTGATGACTAATGGTAGCGAGGCACTTACTAAAGGTATATATTGCAAATATTGACTCGCTATCTCGTTCGCGGCCGGCTTCATTAACCCCTTAAATGACGATATGCGCCAGAAGAACATGGCGCAAGCCCGGGCACGCCCGGGCAGGTCTTGGTGGTCTCATGGGCCCGCGGACAGTCTAATTTGATGCCATATGGTAGTAGGATACAGAATAAGCATATATTAGGAAAATTGACTTGCTGTGTCGTCCACCGGCGGGTTTATTAACCATTTAAATGCCGATATTGACTAAAAGAACCCGGGAGAGCCCAGACGGACGCATAGACCCGACCATATTATATATTGATGACTAATGGTAGCGAGGCACTTACTAAAGGTATATATTGCAAATATTGACTCGCTATCTCGTTCGCGGCCGGCTTCATTAACCCCTTAAATGACGATATGCGCCAGAAGAACATGGCGCAAGCCCGGGCACGCCCGGGCAGGTCTTGGTGGTCTCATGGGCCCGCGGACAGTCTAATTTGATGCCATATGGTAGTAGGATACAGCATAAGCATATATTAGGAAAATTGACTTGCTGTGTCGTCCACCGGCGGGTTTATTAACCATTTAAATGCCGATATTGACTAAAAGAACCCGGGAGAGCCCAGACGGACGCATAGACCCGACCATATTATATATTGATGACTAATGGTAGCGAGGCACTTACTAAAGGTATATATTGCAAATATTGACTCGCTATCTCGTTCGCGGCCGGCTTCATTAACCCCTTAAATGACGATATGCGCCAGAAGAACATGGCGCAAGCCCGGGCACGCCCGGGCATGTCTTGGTGGTCTCATGGGCCCGCTGACAGTCTAATTTGATGCCATATGGTAGTAGGATACAGAATAAGCATATACGGTGTGACTAATTAGTGCCCGGGCACGCCCGGGCACGCCCGGGCAAGCCCGGGCACGCCCGGGCAGGTCTTGGTGGTCTCATGGGCCCGCAGACAGTCTAATATGATGCCATATGGTAGTAGGATACAGAATAACCATATATTAGGAAAATTGACTTGCTGTGTCGTCCACCGGCGGGTTTATTAACCATTTAAATGCCGATATTGACTAAAAGAACCCGGGAGAGCCCAGCGGACGCATAGACCCGACCATATTATATATTGATGACTAATGGTAGCGAGGCACTTACTAAAGGTATATATTGCAAATATTGACTCGCTATCTCGTTCGCGGCCGGCTTCATTAACCCCTTAAATGACGATATGCGCCAGAAGAACATGGCGCAAGCCCGGGCACGCCCGGGCAGGTCTTGGTGGTCTCATGGGCCCGCAGACAGTCTAATATGATGCCATATGGTAGTAGGATACAGAATAAGCATATATTAGGAAAATTGACTTGCTGTGTCGTCCACCGGCGGGTTTATTAACCATTTAAATGCCGATATTGACTAAAAGAACCCGGGAGAGCCCAGACGGACGCATAGAGCCGACCATATTATATATTGATGACTAATGGTAGCGAGGCACTTACTAAAGGTATATATTGCAAATATTGACTCGCTATCTCGTTCGCGGCCGGCTTCATTAACCCCTTAAATGACGATATGCGCCAGAAGAACACGCGCAAAAAGCCCGATCACGAGAGAGCTCGGGGAAGTCCGGGTGGCACCATGGACCAGTGATCGGTATAGTGTGATGCCTTATGGCGGTAGGGTGGCTGGTATGAACATTTACTGCCGTTATATATCGTTCACGGCGGGTTCATTTATAATATTGGTGCCCACTCGATCAGGAATTGGCGGCATTATTGGCCATCCTTTATACGTTCCTATATACAACCGCATATTTTTTTGTGAAAAACTTAATTTAACCCCAAATGCAGTCGAAAAATTTGCTCACCGCCACGTAACACGTCCAACAGTATGTATATAAAAAAAAGAATTACTCGTTAAATTTAAAGCATGCAGTTCACAGTTGAAAAAATTGTGAACCGCCGTCATACAATCGCTCTTAGATGGTCATTCTGATGTTTTTTATTATTATTTACAAGGACTGGCCCTGCGAATTTGAACTTGTCGGTCGATATATTTTTGAATCCCTGACATTTCTGCACGGGACATGACCCACTTTCAAAAGCGGACATTTCTCCACCCGGACAGTTACCCACCCAGACATTTACCCACTAAGACATTTACCCACCGGACATTTCCCCACCCTGCTAATAAAATATTTTATGCTACATCCTTTATCGCAGACATCAAAGGATGTTTTGAGTGGTCAGTGAAGCCTGGACATTGAGGCCATCTCATGTCATGTCAACTCAACCGATGTAATGTTTTGAAAAACATTTATCAGTTATCATGGACTCATATCTTCACTTTCAATCATGGAATTGATTAAGAACATTCGTGGTGGTGACACATTATGTGTCGACGGTCATGCTTATTTCAAAAATAAAGTCAACAATTCGGGTGGGGAAAAGTCCGGTGGGTAAATGTCCGCATTGAGTAAGTGGGGAAATGTCCGGTTGGTAAATGTCCGATTGGGTAAATGCCCCTTTGCCACTTTCTGAGAGGTTGGGGAAATGTCCGGTGGGGAAATGTCCGATTACCATATTTTGTTTTAGAATATATTATTTGCCTATTGATTGAATTTGGTTCCAGGGAAGTTTGAAAGCAGAATACTTTGCGAATAATGTTAGAGAATATAACTGAATTGCTCTGTGTTATTTTTTGACTGATTATATGCATGAAGCCAACATAGATTATAGAGGATTATGAATATCAATTAAAACACTATAATCTCGATTTACATTCTGGGAAGGGTATCAAACGGATTATAAGATTAGATACCCGTGCGCGGATTCGAGATTGTGATATCATTGCACCCTGGGATTTTACTCCTTGATTGTTGAGACAACAGTGACAGTGGGAGCTGAGCTTTCGTTTTTCGTGTCACAATCAAAGAAGCACATTTTAATCCCGCTCCATCCAATGGTTGGGGTTTCCTAATAATCTAGCAACTATAATATTATTCTCAATACCATACTTGGCTTCAACTGATTATTAACCAATCAAACTGTGTTGCAGTCTGGCTTATATCATATATAACAACATATGCAATTAAATACACTAAAACTCAAAGTTTATTCCAATAAGATATCCTATAATTATGCGACCACGAATTCGTTTGACGCTTCCTGCTATGGTTTTGTACCCGTGCTCCATCTGCTTCACTGAAGCTGAAGGTGAGTAGATATATTTTACCTTTATTAATTTATATTACATACTGCATACAGGCCTACGCATAGCGCTTCTGAGAAACAAATTTAAAGAATTACTCCGGACTAGATTTTGTTTCGATTTATCGATCGCCACTAATCAACTGAGCACGGTGTCGAAAAGTATTTTTGTGTGCTAGGCCGCCCGTATCTGAAGTTATAGCGTTGTAATGTCCCAATGTATAGATTATGCAATAATTATCGTTCCCTGATTACACGGCACAATCGTGTTGACGTGTTGACGATTCTGCGACCAATTTCACTATTTTACGGCTTGACAACCACAGTGCTACGAGAGTTGAACAATTCTGCGACCTTATTTTACGTGGTATTTTATGACAAACTCGTTGTAATGAACATACCGTGGATTCAATGCAGTGCTTAGTCCCAGTCTTCTTGTACTAAAACCAGCTAAGATATTGGGATGGCGATTTGCTGTTTTTAGTCCCAGCCCGCTTGCATACCAATCCTATCACACGAGTTACGCCCACGATCTGTGGCGGGAATCTGTGGTGTATTTTACTCGATTTACCTAATGAATCAATACATGATGCTATATACATCGGAAAGAGAGACATATCATGGTCATAATGGTGTATAATAATCTAACTTTCATGTTAAATTACGCATAGAATATTCCGGTTGATTGTCACCAACATCGCTGTTTTTTCTGTTTGTTTACTTAAATGAAAGCCGAACTCAGGTTCCGAAGAACTTCGGCATTGTCCGGTGTTTGTTTTGGCCGAGACGAATTTCGATACAAACAAAATGGCGGCCACCATGATATTCTAATGGTCATTGTGTTTACACTGTTTTAAACTGTGAGATGGTTATAATTCCCGTAATTTATTTGTATTACATTTATATCTTCAATATGTATTTAATCTATGTAATAATTTATTTATTGTCACGTATAATTACGATTACAATGGAGAATTCATCGTGCGTGGTTGATTGAAAATCTACGGAATATTTTCACCGGAAAATGCCGAACGCAGTTCGCAAGGTCAACTGAGTTCGCATACTTTAAAAAATATGTAAACACTGCGGCAAAAGTTTCTTTTCACATTAAATTACCGCTTTCAATTCACAACCGATGTGGGTTTCAGATCAAATAGCATGTCTTCTGCGGAAACTATCCGTTTATTGTAGCAATTGTGATATTTTATTTCATATAATTGTGGTTTTATTTGAGCGGGTCACTAACGATTAACTCGTGTCAAAGGAGACCATGGGCCTGGAACTCGGACTAAAGACCGGCACCTCCATCCCAATATCTTAGCCGGTTTTAGTACGAGAAGACTTGGACTATGCAGTGCTGTGTGTATACCGAACCCCATATAGACAAAATCACACAAGAGATGCCCACCGTGCTGTGTGTATACTGAACCCCACATAGACAACATCACACAAAGGATGCCCACCTGTCGTTAACCGAGCATTCTGACTTTTGAACATGATCATAGATGCCCAATTAACACGAACATCTTCCCTCTTAATGAACCCGGTGGTTTTATAATTTTTCGAAAGTTGATTTGTTCATTCGAAAATGTCACCACTCACCATAATGTGAATAATAAGCTATTGTAGTCATATTCTGATTAGCAGGTTGGCCATACACATAAAGATATTGACCGTCGAGTTACTTTTTTAAAGGTGTTTCTATGAAAGTATTAGCGAATTTTTTTCGAAGGAGCTCATGATGGATGTGGGTATCTGAAACTGAAAATAACGAACAACACTTTAAAACAAATGAAAATAAAAGGGATGGATACCCGAAAACATGCAGTAAAAACGTATACAAAACAAAAATAGAACACTTGGTTGGTGGGTCCGGAAAGTGGCCAAAATATAAATAAAACATTCTATACGCATCTGGATGTATACGCCCCCGGGCTCGGACGCCAATTTGCCGGTATATTATTAACATGGGGTGATTCGGTGGGTTAATATTTGCAATGGGGGACTGACCGGTGTGCATACTGCAAATTTATTGAAATTAACGTCGCGGGAAGCTGAGTGGAAATAAATGCCATAGAGATATAGAATGGTCATATCTGGAGGCAAATCTTGACTATGCGAAGGAATTATATTTTACATGTAGATAACTAGATTTTAAACACAAATAAGTGAATCATTATAGAATATCATTGTCTGTCAAAAATCGACCCTATAAAGGTTATAGATTTAAATGTTATATTGAAAAGTGGCAGTAAGAGTCTTCGGTGCACGATAATAGTAAATCCCGGCTATAAATTAACAGCAAAATAACACCTTTTTAGACTCATGAGATATAATTTGTGCAAATATAATGTTACACAATACACGAGCTTTCGATCCTTCTATATAAAGATCTCCAGAAGGATCGAAAGTTGTGTATTGTGTAACATTATATTTGCACACTAATATATCTCATAAGTTTAAAAAGGTATTACTTTGCAGTTAATTTATTATCGTAGATTTAATTGTTAAAATGCTTACGTTAAAGGGGTACTGCAAATTATTTTCAACAAATTCTCGGTAATAACAACGATCTGATATCGATAATATATAGAAACACCGACGTTCGCTTCAAAAACACGCTCAACGGTAACGAGAATATGTATATTATAAACCAACAGAAGCGGAATTGTGCTCTGGCCCACACAAACCAATCGTACCACGCCACGGCATCGAATCTCTCGTATTTATTGGAAAAAATAAGTTTCATAAACCCGGAAGCGAATTGCAATTTTCAAAAAACCGGCCATTTTGTAAAATATTGTACGCAAGCCGAAATGACCTAACATTAATTTGTCATGGACCAAATATATAACGAAGAAGTAGTGTATATACGCTCTAAATATTCATGAAGTTATATTCTTGTCCATATATGGCATGCATTCGTGTTAATTCAGTCTGGTGTATAATGGTGTATAATAGCATCGTATCGCTCGTATTTATTGAAAAATTCAGTTTCATAGACTCGGAAGCAAACTCAAAATTTCCAAAAAACAGCCTTTTGTGCGAGTCTGGTATATTTATGTATAAAATGTTTCAAGGTGATGTGATATATATATATATATATATATATATATATATATATATATATATATATATATATATATTGTATTTACCGATAGTGCCGTTTATATGAAATAAAGTTTATAAGTTCTCTAAAACCTTATTATTTATTCCCGTAGTTCACCCCGTGTACGTGGTATATCGCCAAACCCGAAGGTATCACCGAACCCGAGAAGTCTCCAGGGTTCTTCTAGTTAATATCGGCATTTAAATGGTTAATTAACCAGCCGGTGGACGACACAGCAAGTCAATTTTCATAATCTATGCTTATTCTGTATATATCCTACTACCATACGACATCATATTAGACTGTCCGCGGGCCCATGAGGCCATCAGGGCCTGCCCGGACTTGCCCGGGCTTTCCCGTGCTCTCTTGGTGCAGATCGTCATTTAAGGGATTAATAAAGCCGGCCGCGAACGAAATAGCGAGTCAATATTTGCAATATACCTTTAGTAAGTGCCTCGATCCCATTATTCATCAATATATAATATGATCGGGTCGCTGTGTCAGTCGAGGCTCTCCAGGGTTATTTAAGTTAATATCGGCATTTAAATGGTTAATTAACCCGCCGGTTGATGACACAGCAAGTAAATTTGCATGCTTATTCAGAATCCTACTACCGTACGGAACCATATTAGACTGTCCGCGGGTTCAGGAGGCAGCCATGGCCTGTCCGGGCTTGCCCGGGCTTGCCGCGTTCTTCTGTCGCATATCGTTATTTAAGGGGTTAATGAAGCCGGCGGCGAACGAGATAGCGAGTCAATATTTGCAATATACCTTTAGTAAGTGCCTCGCTACCATTAGTCATCAATATATAATATTATCAGGTTTCTGTGTCCGTCCGGTCTCTCCCGGGTTCTTTTAGTTAATATCGATATTTAGAGGGTTAATAAACCCGCCGGTGGACGACACAACAAGTCATTTTTCAAAATATATGCTTATTCTGTATCCTACTACCATATGACATCATATTAGACTGTCTGCGGGCCCATGAGACCACCAGGGCCTGCCCGGGCGTGCCCGGGTTTGCGCCATGTTCTTCTGGCACATATCGTCATTTAAGGGGTTAATGAAGCCGGCCGCGAACGATATAGCGAGTCAATATTTGCAATATATACCTTTAGTAAGTGCCTCGCAACCATTAGTCATCAATATATAATATGGTCGGGTCTATGCGTCCGTCTGGGCTCTCCCGGGTTCTTTTAGTCAATATCGTCATTTAAATGGTTAATAAACCCGCCGGTGGACGACACAGCAAGTCAATTTTCATAACATATGCTTATTCTGTATCCTACTACCATATGACATCATATTAGACTGTCTGCGGGTCCATGAGATCACCAGGGCCTGCCCGGGCGTGCCCGGGCTTGCGCCATGTTCTTCTGGCGCATATCGTCATTTAAGGGGTTAATGAAGCCGGCCGCGAGCGAGATAGCGAGTCAATATTTGCAATATATACCTTTAGTAAGTGCCTCGCTACCATTAGTCATCAATATATAATATGGTCGGGTCTATGCGTCCGTCTGGGCTCTCCCGGGTTCTTTTAGTCAATATCGGCATTTAAATGGTTAATAAACCCGCCGGTGGACGACACAGCAAGTCAATTTTCACAATATATGCTTATTCTGTATCCTACTACCATGTGGCGTCATATTAGACTGTCTGCGGGCCCATGAGAACACCCGGACCTGCCCGGGCGTGCCCGGGCTTGCCCGGGCGTGCCCGGGCGTGCCCGGGCACTAATTAGTCACACCCGTGATCTCTAAAGGCTGCATTGTTATACACTGAGAACATTCGGATAAATATGATTACCTTAAGATTATATCTCAAACATTTTGGATCATTTTGACTTACCAAAACCTTCCCGCAAGTCACTACGACTGAATCTAGCCTTAGTCAGAGTGACTAAGTTACACTAAGAATAGTCATTGCTAAATATTATATACCCATGGAGTATATCGCAATTCTTTAAGCAATATAATTGTGAGAATATGGTGGTAGGATATACTGACATAAATATACGAACTTCAGCCCATACAAATTGCAACAATATTTGGACAACAGGCTTTAAGAGAGCGCCAGATTCTCAAATGGCCACCAACAAACTAAACTATGCAATGAAAACTGTTTTATTTATTTTTTTATCAAAAATTCATGATTGCAGATTGTAAACTGAGCGCATATCCAAGTTGGGTTCATAAGTTACATAGCGCCGTCTGTTTTTTTTTGGCAAATATTTTCTGTCAAACTCTCCAATTACCAGCCTTGCAAATTGTTGGTTTTATTTTTGTTTAAACCACTTTGTGACATAATTAGAACGCATTTCTCATATTATGAGGGTGAACGTGTGTTGCTATAGTAATATAGCATAGTTATTTACATTGGATATCGAGGATAACAATTTTCCTCCTCCACCTGATTTGATATTGAGATGTTTTGAACATTCGCGAATGGGGCGCATCCTTATACACACACGTAAGTCGGTATAAATGCTCTTTTAATATTGTCGCATGGTGGATACATGTAGATATAGTATACAGTGTGTATCTTAGCATGGGATTCGTGAACACATTGATTCCTTCACCCTTTTGGAGAGTATCTATACCGTCATATGCATGACGTCATGTGTGAGTTTAACGTCAACGTCATAGCAATACTAATTAACAAATTCTGGTCAAAATGTCCAACAATTCATTTCAAATTATGTGTATTATCCGATTATGTGTGCTATCATAATATATTGCACTTTTATATTGGGACATTATATTAATAACAAATATCTCCTATACAAATCATTTATAAATCAGATGAACAATTGAAGTTATGTCAACATAAAAATGACACTTTCTGAAACGACATATATGTCGTTCCACTCGCGTTCCGTGCGGCGACATATGTGCCGCTTTATTCTCCAAAGGGTTAATTTCGTAGACATGCAAGACAGACGTCTCGGAAATGAACCAAACTAACATATATAGCTAACATACTGTATTATAACTCTCACAGAAGTATTAATTGGAACCGGCATTTTTGGAGAATTGATTGAACGAGTTGCCTGCAATGCTTTCTGAGTCTGGATAGATTCTCTGGAATTCTCTACCGATGATCACCCGCGGCTGTCCTGGATATGATGAATTCAAGGGTCTTTTGAAAACCCATTTATTCGCGGAATATTATTCTGAACATTTGGGCGTGGAACTAATGAACCAGCTTTCAATGTCAGGCTGCCAGCTACACAAGTATCACTTGTTTGAAGTGTACATTTAGGAATTTGTTAGTTTAGTTTAATATTGTCAAGCGCCTTGAAACATCGGTGATATGGTAAGTTATACAAGACATTTGTCATATGGTATGATATGATATATATGGATGAGTATTGGAATATTGCACGAAATGTCCACCAAATTACAATTTCACCTCCCCGGTGAATAGGATAAGTTAGTCATTATGACTTAGTCCTAGAATATGACAACCTTTTTTTCTCAGTGATAGTGTACTCACATCGAATGTTTCTCTCCAAGCATCGGTGCTCCCCGATAATAAAGCTGCCGGTTGTTTCATAACTCCAGCGTTATTGACACAAACATCAATACCTCCGAATTGTTCCTTGATGGCGGAAAACATCGCTAAAATCTGGGATTCGTCTGTTAGATCGCACTTCATGGCGTGGAGTTTACCCTTTTGGTCTTTGAGGCTCTCTGCCATTTCCTGCAACACATTTAATTTCGGCTATAGGGTTTTCGGGACAACATTGTTTTGGCCGAGTTTCAAAAAGTATGCCAGTAAAATGTCGAGAAGGGTTTAATGACATCAAGTTTGTCCATATATACATGTAACAGCCACACACTACACTCTTTGTCAACAGAAACATACGTTTTGGTTGTGACTTAATCGCTGCAGGTTTCAGAACTATCCCCAGTATAGGATCCCATGTATAAATTTGTGGGAGAGTATTATAACCAAGTAATGTATCACATGATTGACAAGATACTGTCAGTTGGTTGCAGGCGATAATGTTGGCCTCCTTTTTAAACAAACGATCATTCCAACCATCGAAGCCACAGTAAACTGTGGTATCTCGATAACAAACAGTGTGGTTTGCGCGTATGTACGTATCTATATTTCTAGACACAATCTAGAGAATGATAGCCCGCCTGACAACAAATCAAGGTATATATAACTTAATTAACCTATTTACAGATCGATATCAAATTAAACTTCGAAAAGCAACACCCTTGAATGAAAACCAATATTGTTACTCCTGAAACAGCTAATACGCAAAAATAGCGAAAAATACTTAATCGAAGTTAAGAGTTAAGAGCGCGAATATATATATATATATATATACTAGCTGGTGGACCCGACTTCGTCCGGGCTGTTTCCCCTCTGCTTTTCGGCGAATTGCGCGATTTGACCTAGAATTGACCATTTTGAAGGTCAATGTCAGGTCGAGGTCACGATTTGACCCGTCCAAAACACTCCCCGGACAAAAGTACCCGACAAAAGTACCCGTCGAAATCCGTCAGGTTTTACCCGATTTGACCTTGAACTGACCTTTTTGAAGGTCAAGGTCAGGTCGAGGTAACGATTTGACCCGTCCAAAAGACTCCCCAGGACAAAAGTATCTGTAGGTATCAAATTTCGTCGAAATCCGTCCCGTTTTACCCGATTTGATCTTGAATTGACCTTTTTGAACGTCAAGGTCAGGTCGGAGTCACGATTTGACCCATCCAAAACACTCCCTGGAAAAAAGTAACCCTAGGTATCAAATTTCGTCAAAATCCGCCCGGCAGTTTTCCCGACCATAGCTAACAGACAAACAACAAACAGACAGAAGTCCCAAAATATATATTAGATATATATATATATATATATATATTATATATTTAACTAGCAGGTGGACCCGACTTCGTCCGGGCTGTCTCCCCTCTGCTTTTCGGCGAATTGCGCGATTTGACCTTGAATTGTCCATTTTGAAGGTCACGGTCAGGTAGGGTCACGATTTGACCCGTCCAAAACACTGCCCGGACAAAAGTACCCGACAAAAGTATCCGTCGAAATCCATCCGGTTTTACCCGATTTGACCTCGAATTTATCATTTTGAAGGTCAAGGTCAGGTCGGGGTCAAGACTCGACCCGTCCAAAACACCCAGTTGACAAAAGTAACCCCACGTATCAAATTTCGTCAAAATCCCATCAAAATTCGCGATTTGACCTTGAATTGACCCGATTTCAAGGTCAATCTCAGGTCGCACGGGCAAACGAATAGGCTTACGACACTCCCCATACGAAAGTATCCCCAGACACTAATTTTCTTTGTTGGGTAACAAGGAGCAACTGTACAGCGTAATATTTACAACCATTTCGGTCTGTTTTTGCCTAAGATTGGGTCATTGCATGCCGCGGCGTTGGGTCAATCTCACGTGGATATATTGTGTTGTGTCATAACGCAAGCGAAGGTCACGTGATGACTCGGGAGGGGGTCATATGTTGACACACACTCCGTACGAGTTATACAGAGTATACGAGCCCATGGAGCTGACGATCGCGGGGATCGCAAACGTCTACACTATATGAACTGGATCATGCCACGAATCTCTTCTCTGGCTATCGCGCGTAGAGATCATATTCCACCAGTGCAAAACCTTGGAACCTTTTGAAGTTTTGACAGGGAACCTTATAAAGTCGAAAAAATAACGCTGGGAACATATTTCTTAATAAATATGTGAATGTGCCAACTCAAAATTGCACGCTTTCTCTGACTTCTGTGAGCTGATATCACAATTACCATCGATTTAATCAGCCAGAAGAAATTCCATAATTTTAATCTACATGCACGTAAAGCAAAATCTCTCACAACTTTAGTTAAATCGTGATATTTCGAACTAGGACTTTCCCCTATATAATTATATACAGTGAGGTACATCATTTTTGGAACAAATAATAACTAAGATATAGATTCCACGCGTAAATGTTTCGACTTTGTAAGGTTCAAGAATTTCAAAATGTTTCAAGGTTTTGTACTGGTGGAATATGATCTCTATGCGCGTTAGCCAGAAAAGAGATTCATGGACTGATATAATTATACATGCACCTACCTCGATTGTTGTAATATTCCGGCTACATGCGACCACAGTCATCCCTTCACACGTCAGTCTTCTGGCGATGGCGGCTCCGATACCCGCCGAGGCACCCGTCACCAGAGCCACTCTTCCAGACCAACGTTCCATAATCAGGCCCTCTGTGTGCAGTATGGGTCAGCAGAACTTTTACCCGGCAGGTAGACTATACGGGGATATGGTATGTTCGTTGTGAAAAGAACAGCCACACCGTGACAATAGCAGCAAGCCGCTGAACAAACACGCAGCTGGACACATATCACCTGACCGCATGCATTGTATGGCGCCATGCGTGCAAGGGCTATAGTATACCACATGCAAACACGAGGCAAACGTATTGATAGTACTACAGCGCTTTCCTACATTGAGATTCATAACAAAGTTAATGTTATCAAATAAGACATGACCAGGTGTGTTATTGCAATCAGTATTTGACTTTGGATAAGCGATATGATCCTAGGCCTCGTTGGCGGTATGAGCGGTGTGACTAAACACCACCCGGACCAGCCCGGACCAGCCCGGACCGCCCATATGGACTATATGGGTGATTTTAAGGGCAATATGCATGTAAGTGCAGGGGTGTCATAGAAACCCACTCAGGGTCGCTATTAACCATCAACATGCCGGCATCGGCGAATATGTTCGCCGCGAATGAAGCTAACAGCTCGGACCGCCCCTGCTGCGTCTAAGGGTGATTTTAGTGTCCATATCTGTGCGAGGGTGTTACTGAAACCAAAATACACATGGAGAGTGTTCATTGTCAAACAGAAGTGCCGTTATTAACCCTAAACTTGCCAGATTCAGTCAGAATTACAACTTGTGCCCCCAATAAACAAACTCACAGCCCGGACCCCCTTAATGTCCTCGTACTTCTAATAACTTCTTACATATGTGTTGCGGAACTACCCCCGACTACACTCACGAAGAAACAAGGGCGAGTCGCACACGAAAGCCTGGCAATTAACCCCAAAATGCCGATATCGGCGAATATGTTTATCGATAACGAAGCTAACAGCCCGGACCAGCCCGGACCGGCCCTGTGGCGTCTAGTGTTTAGTGTCCCTATCTGTACACGGGTGTGATTGAAACCCACATACGTACATACGATGGTCACGGCCAAACAGAAGTTCCGATAGTAACCCCTAAACTTGCCAGGTTCAGTCAGAATTACAAAATTGTGCCCCCAATAAACAAACTCAAAGCCCGGACCCCCTTAATGTCCTCGTACTTCTAATAGCTCCTTACACATATGCTGCAGAACTACCCTCGTCTATATTCACGAAGAAACAAGGGCGAGTCGACCACGAAAGCCTTGCAATTAACCCCTAAATTGCTGCCATCGGCGAATATTATTACCGATAACGACACTGACCGCTCGGACCGCCCCTGTGGTGTCCAGTGGTGATTTTAGTGTCGCTATCTGTGCACGGGTGTCATTGAAACCCACATACGTACACACGATGGTCACGGTCAAACAGAAGTGCCGATATTAACCCCTAAACTTGCCAAGTTCAGTCAGAATTACAAAATTGTGCCCCCAATAAACAAACTCACAGTCCGGACCCCCTTAATGTACTCGTATTTCTAATAACTCCTTACATATTTGTTGCGGAACAACCATCGTCTACACTCACGAAGAAACAAGGGCGAGTTGCCCATGAAAGCCTTGCAATTAACCCCCAAAATGCCGCCATCTGCAACGACGCTAACGACGCTGACAGCCCGGACCAGCCCGGACCGCCCCCTGTGGCGTCTAGTGGTGATTTTAGTGTCGATATATGTACACGGGTGTCATTGAAACCTACATACGTACACACAATGGTCACGGTCAAACAGAAGTGCCGATATTAACCCCTGCCACCAAGTCCTAATACGCACACGATTAGATAGCGGAATATACTTAATCGGGGTTCACGATTAGATAGAGAATGATATTCAAACAAAGTAACAGGTGACAGCGAAGTTAGGATTGAATTTCAAAATTAAAGGTGCGGATGGCCTTACACTAATAAATATCAGTAAATTTTACGGCGGAAAGTTCCGGCAATTATGGAACCAACAGCATCTGCAGTAATTTTGACGGTGTTCCGTAAATATATAATCAACGGAAAAACCGTAACAAATACTTATCTCTGTAATTTTTACGGTTTTTCCGTTAATTATATATTTACGGAAGACCGTCAACATTACTGCAGATTCTGTTGGTCCAATAATTGCCGGTACTTTCTGTCATAACATTTTACGGATATTTATAACAGTAATAATATATTATAATATTTCATTGTCACAGTATTTCAGGTATGTTGTAACATGACATTTACAGAAGCTGAGAACCTGGTGTGAATTGAACTGTGGTGGGGTATCAAGCCTATTTACCCCTCCATATTAGAAACAAATGCCAATAAATGACATACATGATATGAGTAATTCAAGATTTTTTGCCGGATAGAACCAGATAAATTCTTTGTTGAAAATCTCTTGCCATTTTGGCTGAATTTTTGTAGAACGTGCCTCTCTCCCTTAAACGATGAAATAACGAAAGCTACATCGAGGTAATGAAATTTCATTTCACTGTGGTTTCTATGATTCTACGACGATCTATACATGTGTAATGTTCCGCTATGTTATAGGCAAGCATATACTACTGAGCGTTTATTATTATTTTATTCTTGATAAGGTAAAACAAAAATCGGTTGTCCCACTTTAGTGCAATTAACTGAAAACAGCTTCTATATGGCTATGACTGTATCAAGCTTTTTTTGAGTATATAATGCTCATATATATGACTTTTCTGTAGTTTGTGATTTACATGTAAATGAATCAAGCCCAGTTAAGGTATCGTAATTCATGAACATTAAATACTTTAGTTACTATATAGTTTACCGTAGTCCGAATGTGGGTCTTCTTTTCTCTTAGCTCATTCCTAACACCTTCAGCGATGGCTCTAACTGCGAATTTTGTTGCAGTGTAGGCGTTGATGTTCAAATTCGGAAGGTGGTCCACTCGGTGCCCAGCCACACTGTAGGGACATGTGCATTTATGTACATGCATCGTCATCATCATCGTCAACAAAAACAAAGTTCCCAAAGTTCGTCCCGGACACCCGGTGACCAAATACGCATTTGTTACTTCAATAGTAAAAGATACAATACTGTTACAGGGTGCCAATATCATCAAACTGGCACTCAACTATAGGCGATTCAGAGGAGATACTTGAAACATATTTTATTTGAATAATGAAGTAAATGCGACTGGGAAACAACTGAACCTATGAGGTCCATCACACACTACAATCAACTCAGGAGTCAAATGTTCAGATAATAAGGTAAAACAATGACCAGTTGAACTCACTCTCGGTACATTTCCAAAAAGGAATTACTCGTCAAAGAGTATTCATTATAGAAAGGCGTAACAGAATGACAGGTGACATGCTTTTAACGCGCAAAGCTTTCGCCGACTATGATACATGTCAGCTACCTATCAAAGTGGGTACCAGTGAATGGTTATGAGGAACTTCTCCCATCTGATGATGTGCTTTCTACCGATGATGAATTGGGTTGTGACTGTGAGGGATGTGAATCATTTGACGAGTTCGTGGAATGTGACTCACCTACTTTTGAATCTGATGATCAGGATACTGATTTGACTAATTATTTACCTGAATTTCATGAACCAGCCGAGGGCCCGAGTCGTACAGTTGTGAGTATGGACAGTGTCAATATAAATGACAACCAAACAGCTGGGAAATAATGGTCAATTCTGATCAGTCAAATTGAGAGTTTGCCATAATTATTTAACAATATGTTTAAACACTGTGTTCCCTTTGTAGAAAGTAAATTTATAAAAATGTTTATAAAGAAATAAACGTAACTAGTAAACAAACAAAACTAAGAGAAAAACAAATCAACAGTATTTACAGTGTTTGTTCATATATATTTTGCAAATTGTGTTGTTAGTATTTTTCGTTTGTTTTGAAATTAAGGTACCGTTAAGAACAAAATGTGCTTTGTCACAAATGTACACATACATATTGTTGCTATTTCACATGAAAGTAATACCACCAAAGATTGTGTTTGGTTTGACAGACAAACTCCTTGTACAATAAATATGCTTTCATATATTTGCTATAAATATAAAATAAATCAATATTCAGCTGATAATGAACTGTTGTTTTCCTTGATTAAATATTAAAAGTCCTATAAATTCCTTGCCATAGTACTACAATATGTTTTATTGGACACTTATTGTGAGTTTAAGTAGAAAATATACCAGCAACCATGTGTGAAGTATAACCAGAAACCTCTTAACAATAGATATGCTGTAGGTGATTTGTCACATTTAACCCTTTCATTATAACATCATTGATGGTGCAGCATTAACAATCCTCTGACAATGCATTCTCCTATATATATATGAACCTTCCAGTGAGACATGCCCAATATATAAGAGAATATATTGGCACAAAATTTCAAAACAAAAATCATAAAGTTCAATGAAATACAGAAGTTGACTGTTTGTAAAGAACTGCAATATTACTGTTTGCAAACTGCAAGATTTAAAGGTACTCAATCCGATCAGAGGGTCCTATATTATAATTTCTTTGGCTTTGGGGGGTAACAAATAATTGATTCGAGTCGAGGAACCTACCAATCAACGCTCAGAGTGATCAGATATCGATATTTGAATTTTCGTTATTTCTATTATTTCTGTCCCAGAACACAGTCAAAATTGAGATATTATTACCACTTGATTTTAGAGTTAACCATCCTTGTCTGTTTGAATAGTGTTTTGGTGTGCGCATCTCGAGCAAAATTACGAAGGTAAGGGCGATTATTAGTACTCATCTCGAGAAAATAAAAAATTTCAAAAATCAATATCTAATAACTATGAGCTTTGTTTGATGGGTTCCTCGACTCGAATCAAATATTTTTTACCCCAAAGCCAAAGAAATAGTAATATAGGACCCTCTGATTGGATTGTTGGAATCTGTTGAGATGGGGACCCTCTGATCGGATTGAGTACCTTTAATAATTTATTATCTTCGATTTGATCAATTTCGAAAATAAAAATTTGAAATACATTGTTCAGACCATGCACCTGTTAACTGTATTACACATATATAGAAACATACATGATATTTTAGAACAAAACAAAACCAGAACTGAAACAAAATATTAGTTTGGTGAATTAAAAAGTTGTTAATAAAGCTGAAAAGACTCATTCTCACCAATAAAAAAGTGCTGAAAGGGAATCCAGGTTTTGAAAATGTGCCGAATGGTACACAGGGGATTGAAATCTCATTCTAAATCACTTTTAGTTTTCATGTCTGACTACATACAAACGTTAGTGCTGATCACAAACCCCTGTGTACCATTCGGCACATTTTCAAAACCTGGAATACCTTCAGCACTTGTGTTAGAAAAGAAAGTTTGTACAGTCTGACAGAAAAGATTTCTAACAGCTGAATAGCCCCAAATAAGTTATTCTATAATCGCTTTGACCAAATTATTCTATATAGATTAACACTAGGATTTCAAATATGAACTAAACTATCTGTTCACCTCCTACTAGTATCTTAACATCATTCCTTTGGGTTTACTGTTTTATATATATATTTTTTTTTATATAGCTAAATGCGGGGGGTTAAGACATATACTAAAATAGTTGTTATTGACAAGTTCCACACCCCATTTGTCGGTCGTAATTTTATGTGTGCTCTTACTGTTTGTTTTTTTATTAACACACAGAGTTTTATAGTTATAGGCTGTTTATGCACTAAGACAAAAGCGAAATATGTGCATTACTGTTTGCGTAGGTACAAAGACCATGGACATATTAGGACACAACATGAATTTATGATAGTCCTGTTATTAAAACCCATATGGTATTCCATTTACTAGTCATTCAGTTTTCAACTTTAAATATGGCAGAAAATATTGCACCAGCAACAACTGAGTCATACGAGAAAAAAGTTTGGTCACTTTGTGCTGAAGATCACTTTGTTTCGATGAAAACCCTATTTACATATTTTTAACAAGGATCCCGACCTTGTTCAGGAAGAGGAGCCTTATATTTCTTTGAGCTTAAAGGAAGCTGTAAAGCTGGAAAGGCAGAGAAGTGATTTGCAACAAAACATGACAAAGGTGCATCTCATACCAGTCACCAGTATATATAGGGCATTAGTGAACAGTGCCAGAGCATTTAAAGTTGTGAAAATTTACAGTGACAAAGGAAAAGTAAAAATAAATCTGCAGCAGGAGGTGACAAAACCCGGGGAAGCAACACGGTATGGGAAAGTGGCTTTCGACGAGGACTCCTAGTATACCAGCGGATTCCATTTGTAATGAAAATGAAATCGATGAATCCATCAGAACAGGAAACTATTAAAAACGCAAGTGTTAATTTATAGTGAATATTTTATATTTGTCATATACCAGACCCGATTCATTTGTTTTTAACTCAAGACCGATAGTATGTTAGTCTGTTAGGCTGCTGTCTTAACCGCGTTGATCTCCTGAGTTTTGACTGTTAATTTACTGCTGGATGAATTAGTCTATATAGAAAGTCAACAGCGCGTATAAACCACTGATAGTTTTGAATAAATATCATGAATCTTCTCAAAGCAGCGATAAATAGACACAGAACAATGCCTGCAAATAAGTGAAAAAATAAATTAGGTCTGGTATATGGTGGAAATTGACAATAGCAAACATGTTCAGATCACAGGTATATTCAGGTTGAATATTAATAAATTTTTATTGTTGGTCCAACTCTATTGGTTGGAACTTGAAACATGGTCACACTTTCTTCGTCCAACATTTTTGATACATTGTATCGATTCCGTTTCCTCTTGATGCACCATATCAATAGGACGATTACAGCAACACACGCTGCTATGATAGCACATATCAAGATTATCCATTTTCCTGAAGATTAAATATTGAGAGTTAGCTTACACAAAAAGAGAAAAAAATAAGATTACATCAGCTGTGTATTATTGGCCAATTTAGATACTTTTAATATAGTTATAATTTAGAATATGCCAATATAATAAATATCTACTTTGATCACATACCTTGGAGAATATACTTTTCAACAATTGAAAAGCCAGGGCACAAAATAAACATGAAAACAAACAAAAACTGTCATTTCCTTTATGACGTAATGCCCTAATTAATCACCTGCATAGCCACAGCAGAATTATAGTTGACATTTTCAGGATTTAGTCGAAAATATGGTTTGTTGCCATTCATCGGAAAGCTCTTGAGAGCTTTCTGATGAATGTCAACATCCCATATTTCTGACTAAATCATGAAAATGCTAACCGTAATTCTGCTGTGGTTATGGAGTTGATTAATTAGGACATTACTGTACATGAACAAGTGATATAGTAGTTCATATAAATGTACCTTGAAGAGCATTTGCAGCATCTGGTATAAAGGCATCAGTCAAGTTTGGGATACTGATAAAGCTGGTGTCAGGTATTGATGAACTTGGTGTGCGTGTGGTTGTACGCTTTGTGTCACTATATGTCTTGACAGTTGACATCATATTATAATCAGTGCCAGTTTCCACTGCTGACAGTTGCTACAAAATAATAACATAAATAATAATATGTATAGTAAATTAAAAGTATATAAATGTATTTGCAGGAAATGAAAGCTGTATCAAAAAAGTTCATAGAAGATATTTTAGAAGTGGAGAGAACTGACTTAAAAGTATCCCACACTTGGACAAAGATGACGCTAGAGGCAGGATGTCGACAAAAACAAAGAGAGATGCGACAGATGCAGGAAGCTCAAAAGATGTCAAGAACTTTGACTGCTTCATTGTTGACGAGACTGCGGTTGACCAGTAAGTATTCAATTTTTAAAGTAAAAACATTTTTGATAAATCAATTAGTAATTAACCCACAACAAAAACAAAACAAAAACAAAACAAAACAAAAAAGCAAAACAAAAAACAGCTTCATAATTATTGGTAAGACTCATATTTAATATTAGCGCCATGTGGGACAACCTGGGCATGATGTATTGGCCATGGTAAACACGCCATTATTTAAATAACTTATGTTTTGTTGAAGTTTTTAATTGCTGTTTTTTATTAATATTTTGTGTTGCTTCGATTTTTATTTAGTAAATGATGAAAGGCAACAGGTGTATGAAACACACACTACATGTGCTTAGGGACCCACACACCTCTATTGATATTTACAATAGATACAATTTGCAATTTGTTTGAACATTCAGTGAGATATATGAGGACAGTGATGAACCAACCGACAATGGTGACATGGCAGAGTTCATTGAATAGACTGGATAGGACAGATTTTAAAGGTAATGCAGTATATCATTTTCCCAGACAATAACTTGTTTAATTTTTGTCAGCAGGTCTGGGTGAAACAGCAATTTAATCATTCAGTGTATTAGACCATTTGCACTACAATTAGCCTTTTCACAATCTGCACAACATGGTGCTAAGGTTTTAACTTAAATATGGCACAATATTATTTGCGATGCAGGTGGAAACTTACCGAACAATAATCAGTATTGCGTCTACAACGACATTCAAGTCGCAATCAGGGCACATTGCAGTGCTGGCATCGTCGATCGCCAGGGTAATTACAGAACCAAGAAATTCACAATCTTGAACATCTAACTTGTTTAGGCCGATCAGTCTCAATTTAGTGACACTCCAGTCGATGCTGCTGGCCACTACAACATATTTGCCTTTTGCAAAACACACTATCTCGTCTGTGCCGGAGTCTGTGATTCTGTGGCAGCTGGTCGAATCGATTAACTCTTTGAGTGTTATACCTCCAACAACCGCAATTGTCATGAAAAATGACAGCATGAAGAATATTTTGATACTTATTCAAAGCTTCAGCACCAAAAAAATAAACAAATCTGATCACGTGTGTTTATAATGTTGTTGATCTCACGTGACTGAAACCCCGCGAAAAAAAATTCGACTTCAACCTCGTCGCCAAAGTTAAAGTTTAGTTATCTATTTTATTCTATTTTACATGTAGCTTGACTGGTACTGCGACTGTGATCGACGTGAAGCTCACCAGCGTCATCGCCATAAAAGCTCACCCAGCGTCATAAGACCAGGGAAAACGTCAACGATAAAAAAGTAGAAGAACAAAAACAGAGATATTGATTGTTGATAATATTAGATATAATAAACTGATAAAACAAATATATTTTGTCTTAGTGATTTATAGATAATATACTGCATGGCAATAATAGGTTGTTTATCCGATTATAAAGTGATCATATTGGAAATAGATCAAATTTATAGATATATTGTTTGTTTGTTTTTGTTTGTTTTAGTTTTTTTTCAAATATTTAGAATATATGGGTTTAGTAATTTTGCATTATTTTATTCTTAGCGTAGATAATGCATTGGTAATTAAAAAGCAATTCTCTGAAAATAAAACAATAGTTAAAAAAAAAGAAGAATCTGCATGCAAACTTTTCGCTGGTAACTACTATTTTGAATTTTTTGATTGATAATATTAATCAAAACAAACAAAAACAAACAAACAATATATAAGATCAAGTATGCTCATTTATATAAGATAAAAGTATACAAAACAAACTGGGTGTTATATAATACCGTAAAGCCAAAAGTAATTGCCCACTTAACCACAACAGAAACATAGGTAATTTTTTCAGGATTTAGTCCGAAATATGGTTTGTTGCCATCCATATGAAAACCGAGAGCTTTCCGATGAATGGCAACAAGCCATATTTCCGACTAAAACCTGAAAAATTACAAATAATTCTGCTGTGGTCAAGTGTTCAATTACTATGGGCATTACTGTAGGAGCTTAGAATACAACTATATGAAAATGACGAGTCCCACGATATACACATATGATAGATGCTCAAAACTGCACCCCAGAGTTTAGTGTGCTCTGAGTGGATTTGCCTCCACCCCTTGATTGTCCAGTTATAACGCAAGTGCCATACCCTTCATACATAGTGTATAACTCGTGCCCACCCAACTGATCTGTCGGAAGTGTCGTTGACTGTCATTAACCAGCCTATACTAAAATGTTGATATAAATTAAAAACTGCTAAGATAAAGTTCAGTTCTATGCCTAGATCATTCTAAATCTCACCGCTCGCTGACCGAGCCCACCTCGTTTGAACTGTTTACGATTCGGCATTGACTGTAGACCTTACGTACTACGTATACCTTTGACTGTAGACCTGCCCATTCGTTGACCGGAAGTGCTGTCATATTCGGCCGGAAGTGGGTGGATATGTCGGTGGTGCTGCCGTACGTTACCGGTATACATAAACACAAAAGTTCAGAGTAAACAGAGTTGACCCCCCTTTGTTATGACAAGTGCTGCGTTGGAAACCGAGCTCTGCATAGAGTTTGGCGGGTGACATGCTTTCCTAAATCTCACGACAGACACTGTTCGCTGAACGAGTCCACCTCAATCGAACCGTTTACGGTTCGTTCGGCTTTGACTGTAGACCTGCCGTTTGTCCGAGCAGAAGTGCTGTCATAATCGACCGGAAGTGGGTGGATGTGTCGGTGGTGCTACCCTACGTTACCGGGATACCGGAAGTGACGCATTGGAGTCGACCGGAAGTCGAGTGTGCAACCGCCCCATACACATACTACTGCTGGGTTGATGGAGTTGCAGCCTGTGGATGTTTTTATTCGCTATAAATGGTATGAGAACAAGTTTCAAATACACGATTTGGTAAACAGTAAATGCAAAATAGCATTTCTAGATTGTAGTAAATCTCATAAGACTGATTTACTCAAACTGTATATCATTTTCAAGAGAACTGATTTTAAGTATTGTAGGATATTATACATAGGGATATGATGTTTTGGTCGCATGCGTTTAGTCTTCCACAATTTCCCCATGGAGCTAATTGCAAGCCGTCATTTAGCCTATTAAGAGAACACATTGCAACGTCAATGCTTGAATCCCGAGAGCGCTGAATGATATCGAAGAGTGTTCACTTCTCAATCCGAATCGTCTTTGTCGTTTTCAGCAGCGACGACTTCTATCCGTGTATTGTTGTTGCGACTCTGGGGGATTTTGTTATTCGCGTATTTTGTTACAGAATTGCACAATCACAGTACAACACTATCTTTGACAGAACACGTTTGAGCTTCCAGCGCTTCGTTCTGTACCGTCAGTGTAAAAGTCGGAATTAGCGAACATACAACCGCAGACGAATAGCGCTATATGCGCAATGAGCGCGGAGCCGCACTACCATAATAGGGCAACGATTTAATTACATGTATGAGACAGCGTTTTCTGCTATGTTTGTGATTCGCACGCGTCCCACGACGTCTGGAGAAACTCATTGCCTCATGTGCGTCCTGATTATCTGAAATTCGCGGCATACCGCGCAGCAACACGTCAGATCGAAGGACCTTAACACTTTCATGACTGGAGCGCGCTAGTGCAGCATTGAATATGCTGTGTCATGACATAGGGAGCCTCGTATAGATAAGAGAATACACTGGCGTTCAAAGTAAAGGTAAATAGTGTTAGGCCAATGCATTCTCTTCTATGTGAGAGGCACCATATGGGCGACTCGCATATATAAGAGAATGCATTGGGACAGGGTTTTCGTAATTTTTTAGGAAGCTCCAGTCATGGAAGGGTTAATTGTTACCTGCCTGTTAAGGAAGAATATATGCCCGTCGTCTATGTTCCTTTCTTCCAAAGACATGAATGTCTCTCGTGTGCATATCATCAACGCCAAAACATTAACCTGAAAGGAAGAATCGTGAGCATAGTACCTCTAAACACTACGTGGAGAGCTATGTGAACAAAAATAATATTCGTACATTTCTCATTATCGTTTGATTTTTTGTGATTCAGTCTTGAAAAATCTCGGTTTGTACTCTGTTTGCTGCTGTGCAGTACAGTAACAAGAGCAAGTCATCAATATTAAAGCCGAGGAAACAATGACGCCATCACACCTAGTTTGATATTTGCGATTTAAATATTGGAGGGAAGGATATTAACGCGTCTCAAGTCAATTTCAACCAAAATAAGTTCGCAGTCCGTCATACCTGGCTGTGGAAACACGGATAGAGTCTGGTACTCGGTGGAATATCCAGGTCGAAAAATAGATTCAATTTCCAAGAAATACAAAACGAAAAATGGCTTCGTTTAGTCAACATTCATCACGGAACCAACTGACAATGCTGGACACCATATTGTTCTATGTGAATCTGGTATACTCATCGGCAAAACAACTGCGGTGCGGATCCTCGCATAGCCGTGACCGATTGATGTTGTAGGCGCCAAACATTATTATACACGTATTTTCTCCTATTTAGACGAATCTTGTAAACATCGGTGATTGACCAGCGTCGAAACCACATGATAGGATGGCGTCGCTGTGAGAGCTTACTCGCAAGTTATAAGTCAAAGTAAGCCAAGTGCTCATTCACTCTTGCCGCATGTCGAGGATCAATAATCAAACAAATACATCATAACACACTGGAGCTCTGAAACTCAAAACATTCCAGCCAATGACCGATATCACGCTACCACAGTTTGCATGTACCGCCTTACTGACGTTTAGGTTGATGGCAACTGTCACTCACATTGTAATTGATATGGCACAGCTGTGTATGTCACTCGTCTCTGTACACGCACAAATGAGTCTTACTGGACGCACAGGCACGTTACGTCTCGCGCCAATTGTCACAAAACGTCCACACATAAAGGCAGCCCACATATGTTGCCATCCTACGTACAACTGCCATACATTTGATACAAGCCAATGTCTTTTCGCATTTTGACATTGGTGATATCAAAAGGCTGCATTATAATACACCGAGAAAATTCGGATGAATATGATTAACATAGGGTTATATCTCAAACATTTTGGACCATTTTAACTTACCAAAACCTTCCCGCAAGTCACTATGACTGAATCTGACCTTAGTCAGAGTTACTAAGTTACACTAAGAATATTCATTGCTATAACTGTTAAATAACCATGGAGTACGTACATCACAATCCTTTAAGATCTATAATGGTACGAATATGAGGGTAGGAGATATTGGCGTATATATATATATACGAACTTCAGTCAGCCCATACAAATTGCAACACTATTTGGATAACAGGCTTTAAGAGCCCGCCACATTCGCAAATGGCCATCAACAAACTAAAGTATGCAATGAAAAACGTTTTTATTATTTTTTTCGCAAACATTCATGGTTGCAGATTGTAAACTGAGCGCATATCCTAGTTGGGTTCATAAGTTAGATAACGCAAATATTTTCTGTCAAACTCTCCAATTACCAGCCTTGAACATTGTTGTTTTTATTTTTGTTTAAATCACTTTGTGACATAATTAGAACGTATCTCTCATATTATGAGGGTGAACGCGTGTTGCTATAGTAATATGACATAGTTGTTTACCTTGGATATCGAGGATAACAATTTTCCTCAAATTGATTTGAAATTGAGATGTTTTGAACATTCATGAATGGGGCGCGTGCTTAATTGATTGAACGATTGCCTACATGCTTTCAACTCGGTCTCTGAGTTTGGATATATTCTCTGGAATTCTCTACCGTTGATAATCCGCAGCTGTCCTGGATATGATGAATTCAAAAGTCTTTTGGAAAATCATTTATTCGCAGAATATTATTCTGAACATTTGGAGTGGAACTAATTGTGTAGCTTTCAATGCAAGCTACACAATTATTGCATGTTTGAACAGTGCATTTAGGAATTTGTTAGTTTATTTTAATATTGTCAAGCGCCTTGAAACCTCGGTGATATGTAAGCTATACACGAAATGTGTCATATGGTATTATTTGATATGATTTTATATCGCATTGGATGAGTCTTGGAACTGATATCACGAAATGTCCACCAAATTACATTTTCACCTTTCCGGTGAATAACTCACAACAACTTTGTCGTTTTTCCTTAAACTTTTCAACCTTTTCTCATGAAAATAATCACATAACCTGACATAATGAGCTTAGTTATGACTTATTCCTAGAACATGACAAACCTTTTTTCGCAGTGATAGTGTATACTCACATTGAATGTTTCTCTCCAAGCATCGGTGCTCCCCGATAATAAAGCCGCTGGTTGTTTACCAATTCCAGCGTTATTTACACAAACATCAATACCACCAAATTTTTCCTTGATGACCCTTTTTGTCTTTCATGCTCTCTGCCATCTCCTGCAATACATTAGTGTGTAGCTATAGGGTTTTGGGGCCTACATTGTTTTGGCAGAGTGTCAATGCGTGTGCCATGAAAATGTCGATAAGGGGTCAAACTTGAATTTCATCAAGTGTGTCCATATATAGCAGCCATATTTTGCGATCTTTGTCAACCGAATGATACGTTTGGGTTGCGAAGTAATCGCTGCAGTTATCCGGAAAAAAATTATTCCGATCACCGAAGTCACGGCAAACTGTGACCTCTCGACCTCTACGTATCTATATTTCTCGACAAAATCTAGCAGAATGTTTGCCCGCCTGATAACAAAAATCAAGGTAGTGATAAAATTATTTAGCATATTTACAAATCGAAATCAAACAGCGCTAAACTTTGAAAAGCAAAACCCTTGAAAGAAAACAAATACTTTTACTCCCGAAACAGCTAATACGCACACTGTTGTATAGCGAAAAATACTTAATCGGAGTTCACGTTTAGATAGCGATTTAAATTTAATCGCTATCACACACATAACCCGAGGATAGGATTGAGGTTATAATTATTGCTGAAATAACGGAGATGTTTGAAGAAGGTATTTTAAAGTAGAACTTTCTTGCTAATTTCTTTCAACTTTCTGATTCCGAAACTTCCTTTACAGCAGGGTTCTCTGTCTGTTATTAGCTTATGACAGCTTCCGGTGGGCAAGGCATGTTACCTATTGTCCTGTATTTAAGTGCCATTTTGGGCATCGAACCGTGGGCTAGCGCCACCAAATTCATCACACGGGGAGTTCATTCTTCGTGGCTCAGATTTAAGTTCCCAGATGGTGAATATTGTGATATGCATCATTGGACACCTCGATTATGTAACGTGTCGTCTATCAATTTGGGGATATAGTGAAATTAAACTAAAAAAAGAAAAAGAAAATATTTGTGAAGAGGTTTTAAAGAAACTAAAAACATTGATAATAAAGATACTTCCCAGCGAAGATGAGTCATAGGTAGAAAGAGATCAACAGAGTGTGAATTTAGTAATGCTAGCCCGTTCGGTAGTATCACTAAATTCGCCCTATGGTAACCTGATTCTGCAGATGTCAGGATCATATTCTCAGGCCTGCCCACACAATATGTGGGTCGTACAAAACAATACCGAGCAAAAACACTTATTTTGTAACAAGTAGCAACCCTACAACGTAATATTTACAACCCTTGCGCTCTGTCTTTACCTAAGATTGGGTCATTGCATGCCACGGCGGTGGGTCAATCTTATGTGGAAATATGGGGTGTTGCATAACTAAAGGCGAAGGTCATGCGATGACTCGGGGGGGGGGGTGGCACGAGTTGACACATTCTCCATACAAGTTGGCGTATCCAGAGTATACGAGCTCGTGGAGCTGGCGATGGCGCGAAATGACTTACTTCAGCGGCGGTGATCGCAACCATCTACACTTAAGCTGCTTTCACATACGTCCGCTTCACGCACCCGCTTAACGCATGCTAGCGCGCACTGTTTAGATGATGGTTTCGGACTCCAATGTTATCACTGGAGCTTTCACATACCGTCCGCAAAACCCAACACCAGTCTGTCCGCATAGCGGATGCGTGAATGTTATTATGTGTGAATGTATGGCATCAGATACTGGCACAATGTTATCTAATCTTGGGTCAATTGAAACAGGAATTAAATAATTTGTGATGGCAGAGTTAGGTAAAAATATACATTTAATGACATAAAATGCCATGGTTATGGAAAAGTTAGCATTCTTGCTAGCACATTGGCTCTCGGCTCTTTCGCGCTTTCTTTTTATCATCGTCGATTAAATGAAAAATCAACGAAAACTGTTCGCGAGACACCCTGAAGTAACTGGTGAACTTGTCTGTTAGAATACAAATCTTTCACTATTAGATTAGCATATACTTACATTGTTCTCTTCTGTTCAAACGATTTCGTGCCTCCATAGCCGCGTGTACTAGGGAGCTGAGAGGGCTGCATGCATCCCAAAATTGGAGATATTTTTTGGCAATTTTCGGGCAAACTGAATGGTATTTCAGAGGAACATTGTGGCAAATTGCAGTATTGTTCACATTTCTGCCCAAATTATACATATCTAAGGTTATTTTGAATCTATTTTGTTATATTTCTGTGTATATGGAAGGTATATTCTACAAAAACTGTGATACACACGTGAATATATCATATAAAAACTTTCGGGCAAAAAGTCTCAGCCCCCCCCCCCCCCCCCACCACCAAAAAAAAAAATGCGATCGCCTGGCTATGGCTATGCGTGCTCCCAAAATCGTTGTGGTCTCCTATTTTTCTTCGTTTGTTGTAGATGTAGAAAGCAATCACGAGAACGTCCTCTTCGTCGGAATAATCCTTGGCGAAAGGACTATATGTACACACACATAGTTATTCGCGCATCACCTATAGCGGACGCGTTTGCCCATAGCTAAACGGGCCTATGTGAAAACATTACGCAGATATCCGCCTAACGGATCCGTAAAACGCATGCATCAAGCGGACGTATCTGAAAGCAGCTTTATACATGAACTGGATCATGCCATGAATCTCTATTCTCTGGCTAACGCGCGTAGAGATCATATTCCACCAGTGCAAAACCTTGGAACTTTTTGAAGTTTTGACAGGGAACCTTATAAAGTCGAAAAAATAACGCGGGGAACATATTTCTTAGTTCCTTAACAACGTACATAACTGTATGCTTCCTCTGATTGTTGTGAGCTGATATCACAATAACCATCTAATTAATCACCCAGGAGAAATTCCATAATTGTAATCGACGCAAAGCAAAATCGCTCACAAATTTACTTTAATCGTGAAATTTCGAGCAAGGACCTTCGCCTACAATGAAGTACATTATTATGGAACCTATTATTAACCTACCTCTATTGTTGTAATATTCCGGCTACATGCGACCACAGTCATCCCTTCACATGTCAGTCTTCTGGCGATGGCGGCTCCGATACCCGCCGAGGCACCCGTCACGAGAGCCACTCTTCCAGACCAACGTTCCATAATCTGGCCTTCAGTGTGCAGTATGGGTCGGCAGAACTTTTACCGGACAGGTAGACTACGGTGATACCTGGTATGTTCGTTGTGAAAAGAACCACGACAAAGTCCACACTGTCACAATAGCAGCAATCCACTGAACAAAAACGTAGCTGGACACATATCACATGACCGCATGCACTCAACAACTATATTATACCACATGCAAATACGAGGCAAATATATTGACATTGTTACAGCGCCGTCCTACACAGATATTCATAACACAGTTATTAACGTTATCAACTAATAAATGGCTATTTTTATTGCAATCAGTATTTGGCTTTGGATTAACGATTTATCTACCATTTTAACCTACGTCTTGTTGGTTTGCCACCTAATACACACACGATTAGATAGCGAAATATACTTAATCGGGGTTCACGATTAGATACCGAATGATATTCAAACCGAGTAATAGGTGACCGCGAAGTTAGGATTATATTTTGAAATTAGACCTCTGAGTTAAAGGTGCGGATGGCCTTAGTTATATTAGGTTATATTTTAGAAATGACAATTATCAAATTATGAACATTTCCTCAATAATCTACTAGTAATATAGTATAATGATAGTATAAATGTATATCATGCACCAACAAACACTTTGTGAGAGCCGAGCGTTTGTTTATATACAGCACGTAAATAGTGAGCGATAAGCAACACACCCAACACCGTGGCGATATTTTTAGGAGAGTGATTAACGGTTACCCATTCAACACTGAAATCTTGAGAGGCGATGATTAGCGAGCTCAATACCGGTAAGTTGTAAAAAACTTGGTTGCATTTATAACCAAAGTTTCGTAGTGGGGTCTCATCTGCGTTGAGTGTTTTGCTTGTCGCATACTCTTTACGTACTGCTTGTTTACATGACATGGCGTTTGTTTACATAACACATATTACTGACATGACAATAACATGCAATGTATGATTGGTATACAAACGAAGTCTGTCTGTAACCTAATATTCTTTATGTTTATGGCGGCTTTAACGGATGTGACTATGTTAACAGCAATACCCACTGCCAGCGCTTACCGTACACTCTTATAACTAATGTGTAGAAACGATTACACATCAAATGTGTAAACCCGGTTAATACACATAGCGATGTGTAGTTTTACATACAAATACATTGATCAAGTGCAGTTCTACACACAATATGTATATTTTATTACACACAATTGTGTAAGAACGTAGAGCATGCGCTTTGCGTGCCTTCAGTTTCATAGTCTGCTACATGACGGCCATATTGTTTGAGTATATTTTTTGGAATACAATCTATAGCGATCGTAGACAAGGCATGTAAGTTCAGAATTCCGACTTGTGAGTATAGTAATAATGATATATGAGGATTTATTTGTTAAAACTTTTATGAAGAATACTGCTCTTACACTTGTTTATATTATTGTTGTAATACGTTAATGCTAATATTGTGCAACCACGCCACGACCCTGGCTTGTTCATGACAGAGCAAAATATTACGTACCATTATACCCCATGACAGTTTTAACATATACATCTACATATGTCATCAATACTATATACCCACAGTTCGGAATACTAAACTTACATTCTTGTCTACGATATAAATGTGTAAGAATCTACACACAATGTGTAAGGCATATGTGTTGATATTATGCACACCAGTGTGTATAAATGTGTAGAAATTGACCCATTTATTGTGTAAAAATTGTTACACAATTTGTGTACTTACGTAAAACTACACATATACTACACAAATATGTTTAAGATCAAAAATGAATAATGATTGTGTAGCAGGGCTATACATTGTGTGTAGAAAACCTACCCATTAGTCATAAGAGCGTATCGTTAATCAATGTGATTACTCCATATAGAACGTACTTTGACGAAATACAGCCGATTTGCATGCAATAATTTACACCACAATTGATAAAATTTGGTCAACTATTGTGCCAATACGGGTACATATAACTCTTAAGGCTATCAGAACGGTTTGATTATTTATTTACAACAAAGTCAATAATGTTCAATCATCGGCATCTGGGTTTCTCTTCCTGTCGTCTGCTTGGTTTAGGGTCATCTTCCGTCTTCATAGGTTGGGTGTGTCTGTTTGTCTTCTACTCGGTTGAGTTCCGGTTGAGTTTATCTTCATGTCGTCTGCTCTTCTTCTTCCGTCGGCGCATCAGTGGGACGTTGTTAGAAATACAAGAGCATAATGTTTACCTTGTATTTTCGTACATTGCTCCACACTGCTCTTCTACGCGTCCGAGGCTTCTTGGTACTTGCTGTGTGGTCAGATAGAACTGGTTATCGGTGTCGGCTTTCTTCTTACTAAATACACAGAGGGCGTTAATGACGGCCCGGTGCATCTTCACGGCGAATCGGTTCCAGGCGTACCTAGGGTAATCGGGCGATCGTCATCTCCCCATGCGTCCTATAGACTCTTCTCCTTATCCATCACGCTGCGTTAGGTTTCGGTAGCTTTTCTAGGCGAGACATCTGGTCTCGCTAATCCTCAAGATCGTTCTGTTTACTCCCCAAATCATTTCCCTATGTATGTGTCGGGGGGATGGTTATTTCATGGACGTCCGCTAATTCGTTTTGGTGCCCAGTCTTTTTGCGATCTAGATGTGGTCAACAGCGGCGCTGATGTGTGTGGTACTCGAGCGCCCCTCTGACTTAGAGATTGCCTGTCTTCTTCCCGGGTTGAAAGTTATGTCCCTGTGGTTGTCTTGGCACATTACTCCTTCACTTTTTCGATTTAAAGTTGATCTTGAAATCGCAAGTCCAATTCGTCGCTGCGCAGCAGGTCGATGATTCGTCGAAGTGTTTCGCAACAGTGGCATCGGCGATGGATAGCTGGTTCGATGTCGATGAGTGCATCTTCAGTTTCTCTGGGCGGGCTGTAAGGCGGGGAGGTGACTGCATTGCGTAATATCGTCTATGCTCGTTGTAAGGATGTACCCATGGCTGGTTGTAGGATGTGGGTGACTGCATGCGCGGCATCATGTCGAGGTAGCTTTCATGCGGCCGCCTGCTGGTGGATGGTCGTGCATCTGAATTGGGTGTCATATTGTCATCATCGGATGTCGAGGTATTTTCGTCCTCAATGTCCGAGTATGGGGGTAGGTTCTGACAACTGGTCGACCCTTCTTCCACCGCCATGGTCAGCCTGTTATACTCAAACGGATATTTGTGTGAGGTTTGAGAACAAATGACACAGTCAGTATACACAATGGTTACTTTTCCAATGTATCGGTATCGCTTGAGGGTCGTCAGATCGGCCCAATACGAAAATGGAATTTACAACTAATTATATTGATTGATTGGTTGAGGAACAGTTAAACACAAGATAAGTCGGGGTGATTGATTTCAATCATCAAAACGTATGACTGAATGTCGGGATTTATAGTCCCTATTCAACGCTTGCTATAATCATTCTGATGATTATACAACTATAATACCCTGGACATCGTTATGCAACAATTAATATTTGAAATATATGAAATGCATAAATGTCTATATACATGCAAATGATTCTGATATCCGCGCAACAATAATTACGGAGGAAATTCGGAATACATTAATATACGATACATAATTAATACTAATCCAAATCCGCCACAGATGTGGTCAGCCTCTGACGGCTATAATTGGATATACATGTAGGCGTTCCTGAGTGTTGTCCCGGAATAGCGCAGATGGCTTTATGTGCATCCGTCTCCATTGTTTCGTCTATGGGCTCTTTGAACACGGAATTCGGGATATCCTCAGGTCGCTGGTCTAACTGCTAATTATACATAATGGCTAACCTTGGCAAATGATGTTTAACAAATTTCCACCAGAATCGGTGGGTCAAGATAATGAAAATTACTACTGTAGTTGTTACTAGGGCAAAATACTACCCTGGCCATCTCTACCATTCGTTGGGGCAATACTTTTTCGTTCACTAAGTCAGTCGTGTGAATATTTTCGATCGCATTTAATTTGCGCAGGATTCGCTTAAACGTAGTAACCCTAAGGATGGCGATATTCGCGTCGGTGTGGTACTCGTTATCTCTTCGCGCGTGGTTGTAAAGTTTAAAGGTTTATTTATGAAATTGCCGCGCGCACGTGCCGGGTTTCATGGGGACGCGCGACCTGCGACCGATAGGGGTACGACTACATATTTCGACTCGGTTTGGGCCACTGGGTTAAATATTACGGAGCCAGGTTAGGTTTGCCAATAAGCCAGTTAAGGACAGGGTCCCATTTCCTCTGTAATGGACTCGGTCACTGTTTCGAGCACTCTATTATTATCGCTGATAGCAGGGCTTGAAACAACGGTTTATCTATTAAGTTGCTGCTCGCTCCATTCATGAGCTGCTTACACTTGCGTGGGGACGGTACGGGCCTACATTCACGAGGGGTTTGTTCAATGGCGGCCACTTCCATTAACTCATCCTCTGAGCTGTCATCACTCGTAAACATCTTTGTTACTTTGCGCCCGTGTCGACGAGGCGCTGGAGCGCGTCGTGCCTTGGCACTCGGCTCTGGTCTCTCGTCCATGGACGAGTCAGGGTTTTGTAGCGGCTCTGAGCGCGCGAGACGCGTTTTTCTACGCTGTAAGCGCATCTTAAGCTCGCTTAAAGGGACATCTTCGTCATCGGAGTCCGAACATTGTCTCCGACATCGAGCGATTACATCATCTGGTAATGGTTCTGTTTCATCGCCAGAAGACCCACCCACAGGGTTAGGGGCAGGAACGTCGCTATCTTCGTCTTCGGGGGGAACAACATACGTTTGAGCACGCTTGTTGTTGTCAGTTTTGGGGATTTCCCATTCAAGGTTGGCCTTGCGCATGTGTTCAGAGTGGGATTGTGTGACTTTCCCAGTTAATTGATTCCTTAACTCGAAAGTAACGGGCGTCATTTGCTTGGTTATGCGGAAGTAGGGTTTCCATTTGCTTTCAAGTTTGCTTTTTCGTAAATGATTCTTCACATAGACGGCCTCGCCAATCTCGAATTTGGTGTCTGTGGCCTTTTTGTTAAATTTCGCTGCTTGTTGGCGTTTCGCATGTTTCACGTGTTTGTGTACCATCATAAAGGATTTGTGCTGTTGTTGCAGAGCTATCTGATGGTAATCTTCTCCCGCGTATTTACGCCTGGGTGTTAGGTGATTGTCTATTGGGAACACGACGTCTCGGTTGTACAACAAGAACAAGGGGGAGAATTTTGAAGTTTCATTTTTGTTAAATCGAATCGCAGCTAGTGCTTGATTTAAATGGACGTCCCACGTGTTTATTTGGTCTGCCACTTTCTTTGAGACAATGTCTTTAAAAGTCCTGTGAAATCTCTCCACTCTACTGTTGCTCTGGGGGTGATAATAAGACGTAGTCACGTGGTGAATGTTCAAGGCCTTCAGCGTGTCCCTGACCTTGTAATTAATGTTCTCACTGCCGTTATCGGTAATTATTTCTAGAGGGCATCCATGTCGCGGGAATATCTCGTCGATCAAGAGATGAACAACGTTATCGGCTGACTTGTCCTTGACCGGAAACGCTTCTGCCCACCCGCTATATAAGTCTATGAAGCTGATAATGTAGCGGTTACCCGATAGCGACGTGGGGTAGGGGCCCGATAGGTCCAAACCAATTTTGGCAAAAGGGTAGGGGGGCGTGTCCGTTATTTGCATTTTAGGGGATTGTTTTTGCAGAGACCTGACTTGGCAGGTCACGCACTTTCCAACGTAACAGTTTAGTTCCTTGTACAGTCTGGGCCAAAAATATTTCGACCTAATCGCATCATGCGTTTTGTCTACTCCCACGTGGCCGTTATCATCGTGGTATTGTTGGATTATGTTGGTTTGAAGATGTGCGGGCACCCAAACGCGTGGGGTCGGTTCTGCGTCTGCACTCGAGAGGTAATAGAGTACCCCGTCAATCATCAAGTGTTTGTCATTCCGGGTGTCCTCGCCTTTGTCGAGGGCCTCCAGAACTGACGCAATTTCCGGGTCTTTCTTTTGTTCCTCAAGCATGTTGAAGCCTGGCTTGTTGAACAGTAGATTAGTAGGTTGGTAGGCCTGACCAATTTGAGTTTTATTCGGCAGTTCCTTTGGGGTTACCTCGCAGCTTGCGAAGTCTTTGGGTTTAAATCGAGACGAATTCAAGGCGGCGATTTCCGCTTGGGTCTCGGCGACAGTAAGGTTGTTATCGTTTATATCTACCTCTACTTCTGCCTTCTCTCGTTCCGTATAAGCATTAGGTGGCGTTCGACTGAGCAGGTCTGCGCAGTGATTATCTGGGCCAGCTATGTACTCAATGTTACAGTTATATCCAGTTATGCCCAAAGCCCACTGTTGAATTTTCTTGTTCTGCATGGGGGATTCCAAGATATACTTCAATGGTTTATGATCTGTTTTTATCGTGAAAGTGGCATTATGAAGGTAATGGTCCAACCTTTGTAATGCGAAGTGAATTGCATATGCCTCTTTCTCCACAGTTGGCCATCGGGTTTGAGTATCACTAAGTTTGTGTGAGAGATAATAAATTGGTTCTTCAACGCCATCTGAGCCCAACTGGGTCAGACAGGCACCGATGCAAAGGTCGCTTGCATCAGTATACAATGTATAGGGCGTGGCCGTATTTGGGTAGTCCAGGAGAGGCACTTCCGTGAGATTTTCTTTTAGTTTGTCAAACGAAATTTGGCAAGCTTGGTCCCATTTGAATTTGGCATATTTTTTTGTAAGCTGTACCAAAGGTTCAGCGATTTGCGAAAATGAGGGGACAAATCTGCGGTAGTAGTTGCTCATGCCAATGAAGGAACGTACTTCTTTGACTGATGTTGGGGGTACAAGCGACCGGATGGCCTTGACCTTGTCGGGGTCAGGTCGGACGCCGTCGGTATCAATTATAAAACCCAAATACTGTGTTTCTTGCTTTAGGAATTGGCACTTTTTTAATTTTAATTTCAGTGTATGTTGGCGCAACTTGTCAAAGACTTTCTGGATATGTTCCAAGTGTAATTCTAGGGACTCGCTGTAGATGAGGACGTCGTCTAAGTAGGCAATGGCGTAATCACCCATCCCACATAACACCTGGGCCATCAGCTGGGAGAAAACCCCTCCAGCGTTCCGGAGCCCAAAAGGCATGGAGTTGAACTCAAAGAGACCTCGGTGGCAAGCGAATGCCGTCTTTTGCTTGTCCTCCTCTGCGACCTGGCACTGCCAATAGCCACTTTTAAGATCGATAGCGGTGAAGAATTTAGACTTTCCAAGAAGTGCCAAAATATCGTCGATAAACGGAAGTGGGTATGACATAGGCTTGGTTATGGAATTTAATTGTCTGAAGTCGACGCAAAATCGTTTCGTGCCGTCGCGCTTGTCAACCATGACAATAGGCGCCGAATACGGGCTCGAACTCGGCCTGATAATGTCTGCTTCGAGCATATCATTTATGGCAGTGTCAACCAACGGTCGTTTATTCAAAGGGGTGCGATACTGGCGAAGTTTTATCGGAGGGTGGTTTCCCGTGTCAATATGCATCTTGACTGTGCTCGTCTGCGTCAGCTCAGTGTTCTTGTCGGCAAAAATATCCGAGTTGGACTTCAACAATTTTATCAGTGTCTCTCGGTATTGCTCGGGGCATGAAACTTCGGTTAAATTTAATCTTTTCTCGACGATAGCGCGCGCTGACCTAGAGTTGTCTACCCTGTTACGGTCGGCGCGCCCGGGAGCATAGCCATTGTCGTGGTAATTACTTGGTTGTCGGGGACCGGGAGCTTTGCGACAAAGAGTTGATTTCATGATTGGTTTCGGGGTCACACACGATCGTTTTGCCGATCACACTGCCCCGCCGTAGGCGAAACGTTTTGTTAGTGTTATTGACGAGTAATACCGGGACCTTGTTCCTCTTGCCCACCCCAGAAATGGAGCTGCCGACTTCCAGACCGGGTTCTGACGCTAGGTAGCCTTTCTCGATTTGGGCCACCTCTACTAATGTCGACTTGCGAAGAGAAGCTAAGTTTTTTGATTTTCCCATACATAAAGTTGATGTTTGGGGCTTTAAGCTAACCTTGCTGGTCAATCTCAGCAGGGAAGCTATGTGCGCGTCCGATTCCAATGGGACGTACACGTCACTGACCTTGAGGCATCCCAGGTCATAATATAGTCTGACCCCCCGAGAGGTCAACCAGTCCCTCCCTAAGATCATATTCCGGGTCATCTCATTCACCACATAAAATTTGTGGGTTAATTTTAGTTTCGCCATTCTGAAGGTTAGTTCCACGCTACCAAGTACGCCCAGTGACTTCCCATTCACGGAGCTAAGGTTGATGTGTTCCCTAGTTAGTTTTGGTCGGAACTGTAATGCGTCATAGACGCGTTTGTGAATCAATGACACTTCCGCTCCACTATCCACTAATGAGCGATATTTATTTTTACCTATTCTAACTAAACACGAGCTGGGGTTTCCCACAATGTTGATACTAAATTTCCTCTCACATGTGGCCTCAATGAGAGGATTCCTTAGTTTTTTGCGTATGTGGGCGTGGTCATTAGTCGTGGTGGTTCGTTTAATGTCGGATATCTCCGGCTGTGACGCGGTGTATCATGGGATAGGTCACGTGCTGACTGATCTCGGCGGATTCCCCTAGGTGGCGTTACTGGCGCGTTCCATTGCTTTTGCTTCGAATCTCCGGATTTAGAGGGGCAATTTCTAGCCAAGTGATTACCTTCGCAAACCCAGCAAGATACGTGCCATCGGTTTTCGGTCTTAAAGGGGCAGTCGCGAGCGAAATGGTCACCTTGACACGTCCAACATTCGACTGTTCGTGGTTTAACCACCGCTTCAACATGCACCTGTCTCGGGCGTGATCGGTGTTCTCGGGTCGTGTGGTTATCGGTGCGCATATATCGCGGGTTGCTCTCGCGTTTTTGTTTCTGAAACTATCGATTTCCATTGCTTCCGGTTCGTTTTCGTTGTAATTTTCGCGGCCCGTTCGTAGGTTGAATACCCGTCGGATCCCCATTTCCCGCATGGCGATTTCGGCTGCCAATTTTAGTGTCTTCGGCGCATCTCTGATCAACTTCATTTTCAAACTGTCGCTTCTTAAAGCGTCAATATAAAACCCTACGAGTTGGCCTTCAACCGCGTTGATCCCACCGGTTTGATCTCGGTATGCCACCGTCGCGATCTCCAAAATTCGTTCGGCAAGCACATGTAAATTTTCGTTTTGTTTTTGCTTGATTTTTCTTAGCATCGAAAAGGCGAATTGATTGTCATTTATCTCGGCAAATCGACTAGATAATTCGGTTTTTGTGTCTTGCCACGTGGCGTTAGGATTCGTGGCCAAATATCTTTGTAAAAAATCTGAAACGGGGCCCGTGGCGCTCTGGAATGCCATATAGGGCTTCTTTGCTTCGTTAGCGCCGGTTAGGATCCCGCATTTTTCTATCGACTTGACCTACCCGTGGTATTTCGTGGGGTCCCCGTCAAATGACGTCACTACCTGTGTCACCGTAGTCATGGCCATTGAAGCAATTTGAGAATTGATAGACTCTGTTAATGGGGCGAGAACACCAGCTGATTGTTGGGTAGCCATTATGAGAATAAACAATTAGACTCACGTTTTGCGAATTTTCCCACACTGTTTTTGTTCACACTGTTCCTCTTCTGGTTTCAAGTTGTGTCTGTGATTAGCGTTCAGATCCTGGCTCGAAGGCACCAGTTAAGAGATATGTGTCAATACGGGTACATATAACTCTTAAGGCTATCAGAACGGTTTGATTATTTATTTACAACAAAGTCAATAATGTTCAATCATCGGCATCTGGGTTTCTCTTCCTGTCGTCTGCTTGGTTTAGGGTCTTCTTCCGTCTTCATAGGTTGGGTGTGTCTGCTTGTCTTCTACTCGGTTGAGTTCCGGTTGAGTTTATCTTCCTGTCGTCTGCTCTTCTTCTTCCGTCGGCGCATCAGTGGGACGTTGTTAGAAATACAAGAGCATAATGTTTACCTTGTATTTTCGTCCATTGCTCCACATTGCTCTTCTACGCGTCCGAGGCTTCTTGGTACTTGCTGTGTGGTCAGATAGAACTGGTTATCGGTGTCGGCTTTCTTCTTACTAAATACACAGAGGGCGTTAATGACGGCCCGGTGCATCTTCACGGCGAATCGGTTCCAGGCGTACCTAGGGTAATCGGGCGATCGTCATCTCCCCATGCGTCCTATAGACTCTTCTCCTTATTCATCACGCTGCGTTAGGTTTCGGTAGCTTTTCTAGGCGAGACATCTGGTCTCGCTAATCCTCAAGATCGTTCTGTTTACTCCCCAAATCATTTCCCTATGTATGTGTCGGGGATGGTTATTTCATGGACGTCCGCTAATTCGTTTTGGTGTCCAGTCTTTTTGCGATCTAGATGTGGTCAACAGCGGCGCTGATATGTGTGGTAATCGAGCGCCCCTCTGACTTAGAGATTGCCTATCTTCTTCCCGGGTTGAAAGTTATGTCCCTGGGGTTGTCTTGGCATACTATAAGTCAAATTCTCCTGTTGGGAGGGTGGTCTTTCGGAACATGTAAATGCCCCTTAAAATCACTTCTTCAAACATCTCCGTTATTTCAGCAATAATCCTAACCTCAATCCTAACCTAACGGGTTATGTAAGTGATAGCGATTTAACTCGCCCTCTGATACGGTCGAGAGGAGCTGTGCTGCCCTCTCATTCGTCATGCGATCATTGTCTACTCTCCTTGTGGAGAAGACTGCGATGAATAAAACGAGAATGGATATGGATCTATAATAATTAGCTAATCTAAACGGACATTGGAGCTTCCAAATTTGGTATACGTAAATTTGAAGGTTGTTTGAAAGATTGTTGACAAATACACGAAAAATTGATAAACCGGCTTAATATGCTTCGAAGTATACTTGGCATGTTCTCAGCCATTTTACAGCTGTTTTCAATTTTTCGCTCATAATTTATATAAACGTAGGGGGAGGGGATAAAAATGCATACTCGACTAAAGTCTATACAACATCGATTGCTTGAACATAGCCCTGAAGTCAAGATAGAAAATACCCAGCGGTAGCGCCATACATAGATGGGTCGTGAGGGATGTAAGCCCCCTGTTTGGGGATGGTTAGCCCCAACCGATCGTGACGATATGCAATTATAGCTTATTGGAGCTACCCCCTCCTATCGGTGATCATAGTCCATTGGTAAGGGAAATTATGGCGCCATCACTGCGTGAACATACTCGAACCAATATGTGCTTTTCTAATTATTTAATGCGAGGAAGTTATGAGCCATACCAAGACTCTCATTCGTCTTACTTTTAAGGATCATGTTGACAGATCTGAATGGCTACAGGTAGGTCACAATCACATCCAAACACCATTCATTCATACCAGCAACACAGCAAGCAGAGTGACATGTTTGCAAGCATAAAATCTGATGGTTATGGTAGAAAGACAATTATTACATATACAATTTTTTTCCGCTAAGAGAAAGACACCAACCCATTTCAACATTAGATTTTAGTGAATTTTACAATGTTATCAGGGATGGGGTGAAAACTACTTTAAGTACTTCATGTCTAGTCAATCGAGAAGACTAGAACACATGCAAGTTGTTTTAATATAGAAACAAAGTAAAATATTTATCTGGATAAAAAGTTCATGATTGAGGAGAATTCTTGTTTTGACCTCTGGATACGCACCCACCCGAGGTGGCACTGTGTATCGCACCTTTTACCTCCTCCTGATAACGTTCTTTATTTCTACCATGTCAGGAATAAACTAACACGGAGCGCTCTTTTCTTTCATATTTGGCTTGTTTGTGGCCTAAACACCCCGTTGTGTTTTGTTTGACTTCAATGCGGTTTTCAATGGGTCATATCATGGCGGTAGAAAGGTAGTTCAAGTAGTTATCGACCTATTTCGATAACGTGAAAAATCAAACGCGAATAATATTTGGTATAGTTTGGAGCGCAAACAGCCATGTTGATTTAACCAATACTGTGCGAATAGCCTAATTGCAAATATGATCCCTTACAGCAGAAATAGCTTTCAAGTCATATAAAGGTCGCTGACCCCACGATCCCACAAGGAGCTGGCTTTTTGGTGTGTTGTTTTTTTAAGAACAAAGAAGTGAAATTCAACAAATGCACATAACTCCGTCAATTAGAACTTGACCTGTGATTTCTCAACAGTAACCATGTTACCAATTATCAAGAAATTGTGTTGAATTTTTGTCATGTTATCATCCGGATAACCAAAATGATGTTATTGCTAAGTCGACAAAGAGGCTTAACTCCGTCCAAAATCCATGAAGCATGGAAAGCTTCGAACTTGACATGTGTCTTCTCAACTGTGAAGCTCATACCAAATAACAAGAAATTGTGTTGAATATTTGTCATGTTATTATCCGGATAACCAAAATGATGTTATTTCTAAGTCGACAAAGAGGATTAACTCCGTCAAAAATCCACGAAGCTTAGAAAGATTCGAATGTGAACCTCGTACCAAATAACAAGACATTGGGCTATGTTGAGTATTGCTCAAATTATCACACTGACAACCCAAACGTTGTAATGTTGTCGAAAAGGGGCAGAACATCGTCAGCAATATGCGGATCACGATCTACGTATAGTACCAGATATCAATAAATTATGTTCAATATTGCATGCTCAAGCGATCATCCGGATAATTCAAACCTGAGATTTCTAAGTTGCAAAAGAGTCATAAGTCCGTCAAAAATAATTAGACCGGGACCAGATTCGAACCAGTTGAAGATGAACTGCCTTTCATGGGTTGATGCATTAACATCAACAAGACAGGCATTTTCCAAACACGTGTGGGAATTCTATCCGAAGACTAGTTCGCGCACCTTTTCCTTCTGCATGGAAGAGTGATCGATATCAAGTAAGATTATCAAAGTATAACTTTAATGATTAATTAAGCGACAACTAGTTTGTTTTACTGTATTCTGTATTAAAAGGGATTATTTTCTCCAGTGTGCGTTAGTCTCAATTATGTGTGAAGTCCGTAGTAGACCTAACTATTCCATGTCACAAACAAACTAGCAGATAACGCTCTTCAGGAGAAAAATAATCCCTTATTAATAAAACAAATACATAGAGGGTACTTGATTGAACGGTCACTTGATTGAACGGGGTATGTGGACTACTTCATGTGCAGGGGGTTGTACACACAAGAGATGGTATTGCGCTCGAGTGTTTTGTGGTTTACAAAACAAAATAAAATAGTCCCTCAAGTGATTAAGCTGCTTGTTGTTTTTCACTATAAACATCTGACTTACCAGAAACCCAAATAATACGACCAGTATTCACATGATGCATACATTTCGATAGCGCGTATGAATACATATAATATGCGTTAGTGAATGTTACATAATTCACTAGTGAAATTATCGTTTATAATCACTCGAGAAATCAAGGTTCATCACACATAGGAATGTAATAAAATAAAATTAAATACAACACAAGTCTTATTTGATAAAGCATGAACTTATATATTATTCAAGGTCATAGCTGTATAAATACATTTCTTGTGTTTTATATAACGTGTAAAGCGCTGAGGGCCCCTTACGGGGGATAGGCGCTATATAAATATTATTATTATTATTATTATTAATAAAACATAATATTAATTTAATCATAAACTGTCAATTCACAGAATACAGTAACACAAACTAGTTGTCGCTTAATTAAGAATAATCGGAGGGCGTAACGTCCATTTCTGAGTGACAGAGACAAACTAAGCCGCGGGAGTCGTCAAAACTAAAAGTTCGTACAGACAAGATTTCGATTTTCAAATTCTAAAGTGTTGTATAACACAATCAAATCATGTTTGGAATTTCATTGTAAGGACAGCCGTAAACTCATTATACTCATAAGAGTGGGACTTATCTACCCGTGATAACGAGAGACTCTCTGTCTTCCGCTCCATCCACACTAGCCCTCTCCGGTGCTGGAGCATCTGGTCCTTATTAAAACGCAATCCACGGAAATCGACAGATAACGATAACAACCTGACTTATATGGTGTGTGGTTCTTTGTACAATAGCGAACTTCATCACGCACTCTTCGGGTGTAATAGTTCAGTATCTCATGCTCTATGGTAAAGATATTGGATGATTATCATAGATATGTTTGGTACTGATTTGTTTATGTTCCTAGACTCTTTTCAAGATGCCGACCTACTCACAATAATCCTAGGCGGAGTATCGATTATCGTTCCAGGCGAGTTCCTTGGTGTGTGGGATGAAGTCATTCTCTTGACGACAGCCTTTCTTCTCAAGTCTTCCAAACTTATGAACTTAGGTCTTCTACAATGAAGATGATATCACCTCTATATCTCATATATATTTTGAAGACCTCTGTCTGTTTGTATGTTTGTCTGTATGTCTGTATGTTTGTCATTTATACAAATCTACGATTCTCGACCGATCGGGACGAAACTTGGTACGTGTGTGTAGTTTGACCAGGCGGTGGACGTTGTCGTATTGTCGAGCCCGTGCGGCGCCCGTGCAGCGCATGCGCAGACGAGATCTCGGAAACGGGTGGAGCTATCGACTTGAAATTTGGTATGTGAATGTATCTTGCCCCGAATACGAATTTTATCGGGTCGCCGAGCCCGTGCGACGTTAGCTTCGCGCATGCGCAGACGAGATCTCGGAAACGGGTGGAGCTATCGACTTGAAATTTGGAATGTGAATGTATCTTGCCTCGGGTACGAATTTTATCGGGTCGTCGAGCCCGTGCGACGCCAGCTTCGCGCATGCGCAGACCAGATCTCGGAAACGGGTGGAGCTATCGACTTGAAATTTGGTATGTGAATGTATCTTGCCCAGGATACGAATTTTATCGGGTCGTCGAGCCCGTGCGACGCCAGCTTCGCGCATGCGCTGGCCAGATCTCGGAAACGGGTGGAGCTATCGACTTGAAATTTGGGTTTTGAATAGCCCGGACAACGTCGGGCTCATCGGCTAGTCTCATATATATTTTGAAGACCTCTGTCTGTTTGTTTGTATGTTGTTTGTCTGTCATTTATACAAATCTACGATTCTCGACCGATCGGGACGAAACTTGGTACGTGTGTGTAGTTTGACCAGGCGGTGGACGTTGTCGTATTGGCGAGCCCGTGCAGCGCATGCGCAGACGAGATCTCGGAAACGGGTGGAGCTATCGACTTGAAATTTGCTATGTGAATGTATCTTGCCCCGGATACGAATTTTATCGGGTCGCCGAGCCCGTGCGACGCCAGCTTCGCGCATGCGCAGACGAGATCTCGGAAACGGGTGGCGCTATCGACTTGAAATTTGCTATGTGAATGTATCTTGCCCCGGATACGAATTTTATCGGGTCGCCGAGCCCGCGCGACGCCAGCTTCGCGCATACGCAGACCAGATCTCGGAAACGGGTAGAGCTATCGACTTGAAATTTGGTTTTTGAATAGCCCGGACAACGTCGGGCTGGGTAGAGCTATCGACTTGAAATTTGGTTTTGATTAGCCCTGACAACGTCGGGCTCATCGGCTAGTATACTATATATATATAGGCATCATAGCTCACGCACAAGTGGTCACCAGCCTCCTTCATGTGATTATGTGCAATCCTCATGCTTGTCGCTTAAAGCATACGATGTGCATGTTTGTCTCTAGACCTTATATATTGTTTCGTGTATTTTATTTTCTTTCTTTGTTTCTTCTATCCAAACATCCAATTGGATATTGTTGCGCTCACTCGGTTGTGAGATATATGGTAAACGTTATTGGCAGTACTTATGTATTGTTGTATACACTATTATGTATGTATGTATTGAAACTATTATGTAAATATTGTACAGCAATCAATCTCCACCATTGGAGGCAATAAAGATATATATCAACTATAAGTTAATTGAATATGAAAGTGTATATATTATAACAACTGTGATATAAGGTGTTATTGTGCAAAATTGTTGTCAGATACCAATTCTAGTTCCAGAGATAAATAGTTTTTTGTGTTTCCTGAACAATTTGATTTTCCTGAGGTACGACCTTTTAGAAGCCCACCGACGATGCATATTTGCAGCCGTTATAAATTTATGTAAGGCCTTTCACTATTTATTTCCGTTGGCAACAACCAGTACTACATTTTCGACAAATTAAGCCGCTTGTATTCAATCGAAAATTGGCCAGGGGATTCCAAAAGTTCAAGATATTACGGAAAATAGTGCTGCATAGATTATTCCTCGGCCGTATCTGTCAGGAAAACGCGAACGTGTTTAAAGAGACGGTAACATTAATTGTTTGTTTGTTGCGTGCGACGGAATATTCATTACTCTACAGATGTGTCCATTAAGCTCGCGCGGGGCATTCACATTGATACACATATGTATAACTAAAAGCGCGAGCCACGCAACGAGATATCAGGGTTCAATATTTAGGTCGACCTAAATATTGAACCTTGATAACTCGTTGATTTGATTGTGTTATACAACACTTTATAATTTAAAAATCGAAATCTTTTAGTTTGTCTCTGTCACTCAGAAAAGGAGGATACGCCCTCCGATTATTCTTCTTTTAAAAAATCCAATCAGAACGATCTTATCAGGAACGGTTTCGAAAAGAAAAATTACGACATTTTGAATTTTAGAATTTTAGATATGTTTTCGCGGCGAACCCATATACGACATTTTGGAACCACTATTTCCCTAATAAACATCGAAAAATGGCACTTATATTTGAAATATTGACAAGTTATATGAGGAACTTGTGTAATGGAACCCTTAGATTCCGAAAATGCAATAAAAAGTTTCGAACTTTTAGAAGCCCACCGACGGAGTACGGAAGCGAAATGAGGCCAAATCGAAAATTAAATTCCGCAATCATCTCTTAGTTAAGACTTACGTATCTCTTAATTCGGACATACGTATCTCTTAATTGGGAATTACGTATCTCTTAATTAAGACGTATTAATATATATCGGTTGTACCGGGGAAGTGGAACTATCACTGTTCCTGTGTTTAACCTCGTCACACGACGCGCGACTTCTCGCGGTTGGTTGTTTGGATGGAGTTTCCCCGTCTGATTACTGAAAAGAAAATGAGACCATTCACGCAGTTTTCATCCTTGACTCAACTGAATAACCCGTCGTGTCTTGGAATGCCAAATTCCAGTATAGGAAATAACCACAGTACTATATCTACTATTTTTCAGAAGGAAATATCATCGTGGGTTCAGAAATTTTAATGTACGGGATATGGAGAATAATTACTAAATTTCGACTATTTGAACAACGCTTGAAATTCCGATCAAGCGATGACATGAACACGGTCCAGCAATTACGCAACCTCAATTATAATGTTGAATAACCCGCCGCACCCGGAGGAAATAAAATTACAAATACCACCCAGGGGCCACTTGACAGACAACAATACATGAAATAAAGCTATCATAGTTAGAAAGAATCGGAATTTAAGAGAAAATGATGTTATGAGACAGCCCGCCATGTCAAATTATGTTAATGGTGGGGTTATGTCGAACCCGAAAACTAAAACTCTACAATGTTCAGAGAGATCAACAGCACATCAAGGAGGCTATCCATGTAGCAAAGATATCTGGCAAAGATATAAATTATAATTAATACAATATGAAGCATAGAGAGACCATCAGTCGTAAAATGAGTGACCAACAGCATGCTGATACCAGATTCAAAACTTCAGCATGCCACAGCGGTGGAAACCATGTCTGCATCACCAGGCGCTCGGTATATAATAGATGCATGATAAAATAGTATGCATGCCACAACCATGCATGAGTGCATCTTGTGATCTCTCGAAGTTTAAAGTTTGAAGCTAGATAGGTACACACGAACATCGTGCTACATATGGAAAATTGAAAAATAAATACATCATTTACACATTTGGTATATGCTAAAATTATAAACCACTCATCAAATTTACTACTGATGCTGGGACGATTTCGCACGCATTGCATGATAATTCGCAAACTTAAAAAATCATAACCATCGAAAAATAAGCCGATCCAGGCGACAAATCAAAGTTTTAACGTGTGATAATCGTCATGTCATGGCTGTGTGGTGCTGTGATCGACTGGACATTACCAAGAAGCATGCTCGAACTATTTCAAGAATCGTGGGGCCACGTGGCACCACTGCTTTGTTCAACGCATTCGCTGCAACCAGCGTTTGCCCGAAATTCTTTGTAGCCATTTTTTAGCCACTTGTGCAATTTTGTTAGCCACTTTTGAAAAAAGTTTAGCCTCATACTGTGGGATAAATTAGCACATCGCAGCATCGTTTTACATAATCCACAAAACGCTTGGAATGCTTTATAGTAACTTGCTTATCATTATATAACGGCTCAAACTGTTTGGTCAAACTAGAGTTGATCTCAGGCTCAGAGTACTCCGAATCTACTATTTAAATGATCTCCAAACGCAAACTTCCTGCAGGCTGACACTGCATCTTGTCTATGTTTAGGTCCATCTTTAATGTCATGTCCGTGAGTGTCATTGTACTATCAACACTGTTCACTGCATTAACGTCAATGAAATGTGAGAAGCTTATTACACAAGAAGCCAGATCATAAATTGTATGTTTACTCAATTGACCCTACCGCAATTAGCTGTGTGAGCCAATGAGATAATTGCATTATACAGCCTGGAGCAATGGTCGCTACTGCGAACAGGCGGTTAGACAAAAAGACTCATTTTACCGGCTTACTCTATGTCGCGTTGATTTTGTTTTGTATAAAAGAGTATTGGTTTCATGTAAGTTGACACAATATAATAATATAACAGTAACAGAATCCGAAAGCTTCGCCCTATGGGCTTTTTGGATTAGTAAATTATGAAATGTCACGCTGAGCCAGAGATGTGACAAATGGAAATATGATGAGGGGATTAGGAAGGGCTAGATAAGCTTATTAGTTAAAACTATCAAATCAAACTATGTACACATTTGAGATAATGGACCACATAGTGTTATAATCTCCAAGGGATGATTTGTTGGGGAAAGAGGGACACTAAAATGGCCAAAGTATATGACAGCACCTGTTAAATTCACCTGTTGTCGATTAATACAGGCTGATTAGGGCGCCTCTTCTTGGTAGCTTTCGGATGTGTGATGTTTAGATTTGGTACATTATACAGCATTTATTGGTATATTTTGTGAATAAATGGGATTCATGGCATTTATACGTGGACTTACATACACAAACATTATGACAGACCAATGGAATATTAGGGAACTGTGATATGAAAAATAATTTCTCAATATACTGAAACATGTTTGTTCTATACGCGTAATGTGCCAATTATGAACATTATTAATTGTTATTATAATTTTTTTTTTTAAATTTAAATGTCTTTATTAATTCCTTAGATACATAAGTCACGTTTTTACATAGCCATACACACCCACGTGGCAGGGATAAGGGCGTTCTTTTTGTCTGAAATAAAAGGATTATTATATATTGTACAGATGTTGTTCCATAACGCCCTTCTTGGTAATAGGGTGGTCTGCTCTTCGTCATTGTGGGAAAATTATTACAAGTTACAACACACAGAGGCTCCATACACACGGCAAACAGTCCCTATATTATTCTAGGACATATATAAACACTATATAGCAATATATGCCGTATGTATTGGAACCTATGTCTATGGCAGTGCCCCCACTTTATGTATAGGCGTGGTATTTTCAAATTCTAAATTAGTGACTAAGGAGTTAATAAAGAAAAAAACAAATATCAGATGCTTTGGTGTATCGGGAAGGATGCATGGTGGGCTGCTACGTACGTATAGATAGATAGTTTAGTCAAAGAGGTTGAAGGCGGTCGATGACAAAACCATCTCCATATATGATCAATACGTTCACGTTCATAAGTCCAGTATAGGATCCAATATTGCCCATCTATTAGAATATGTATCATTATCCAGAAAAAAAACAGTCAGTTATCCAGAAAAAAACAATCAATTATGACATGGTACACTTTTTGATACCAGTATGGTGCATCTTCGAAAAAGTACAAAAAACTGACTACAACGGATGAAAACATACAAGTCCTCGAATTTTTATCGAAATAGGGAAATTGTATGGTACACCATCGATAAATTGATAGATCGTGCGTCTATTGTGAAGAGATATATTATAATAACATTGAATATTTATTATGTGTTACATATCCAGCTTGACAAGAACAGTGAATATCCGAAATTATCGAACAATTTATCTCAAAATCGACGCCATGTGCAGGTTCATTTTTCATCATGCTTCGGTGGTAATTTGCCCCAATAAAGAGCTTGTCGTCGCAAATAAACATTGAAACTGAATGTATGTAGCCTTCACTAAAGTACTTGTATCCTTGCTGTCGCGATTTCAATGAAGTGCCAGTCGAATTGAAGAACAATCCAGCGAAATCTGGTGGTAAGTCCACCAAATTTGAAACACGTCGTTCCTTGTTGTCAGACATATCGGTGTGTGATGTCTAACCTGCTATAATTCAGTCTGGCAATTTATGGCAGGCGTGGTTATCGCCGCTGGGCAGTAGCGTGAATTGTGATAGCGTGTACATAATCTATCTCTAAACGATCACCAACGAATTGCCCAGGGTGTGAAACTGACGCCCAATATTATAGCTAATCGAACACAACCGTAATCCCATCCTCCTCGTCAGCTCTCGCGAATTACGTTAAGTTGTCTTGTGCTAAGCCGGTTAATTACTTTTGTTTACAATAAATTGTCGTTCAGTCCGCGGTCGACACGAAAAATGCCTGTAGCCATATGGTTTAGCCACCAGCATATTTATTTTAGCCACTTCGTATATTTATTTTCGCAATTTGCTAAAATGGCTAACGGCAGGGCGAACAATGGCTGCAACCCTACGTGGACACCAATTACGACGAATATACGGATATGCATGGAATGTCTATACAAACAGGAAAGATTGCGATTGTGATTGACCTTCTCGAGGCCAATACACTGGTGAAGCCCACACACGCTCGTACAATTGGTCGGACCACCAGAGAGTTAGGATCGCCACCTCTCAGGATGACTACGCCACCGATAATCCGGAATGCTATCACAACAATGCTGGACTCCATGCATGTCGCGCCTTGTGTGAGCTGGTCACTCCATGCACACAAAGGCGGATACCAGTTGGTTTTGGACTTCCAGTCCTGCCCGGCAAATCCCTTATCATGGCTCTCTACCGGGAGAGGTCTGGAAACTACCAAACCAGCCAGGAAGAAGCGAAAGAAAAAGACTCCATCCAGGAAAAAGAGAGACACAGAGAGATTGGCAGCGTGGAAAAAGAGGAAATCGACTGATGCCACACCAGACGACACCTCCCGCGCAGCCGAGATCGAAGTGGTAATGGACTCCCCATCGCCACGGATAGACGCGGACATCTCCTTTTTCAACCCGAAGACGCCGGATTACACCGAACCGGAATCTTCACCTGCCTCTCCTACAGCAAACGAAGCACCAACATCCGACCCCGAAGATACATCCGACTCCGAAGACACTTCTGACTCCGACGCCGAAGACACATCTGACTCCAACCCCGAAGACACATCTGACTCCAACCCCGACAACACATCTAATTCCGACTCTGACTGCGACTCCGACGACACATCCGACTCCGAAAAAGAAGAAAGACAAAAGAACTTAATGGAAATTTTAGCGAGAGTACAAGAAGCATCAAGAAAAGCCGATTTAGTACAAGCCGAAACCGAAAAGCTCATGAATCGTCCGACTCCAAGTTTGCAAACATCACCATCCGAACCACCGACAAAAAAGAGAAAGAGAAATAGAAAGAAACAAAACAACCGCCGCTAAGACTCCTCCACCACGCTTTCGCCGCCTTGCCTCCAACCACAGCACCTACGACAGCCAAAATGTTCGATTTTCATCGGAAAAAAAACAAAGAAGGGTGAAGGGACTTGCACACTGCAGTCCGACCACCCTACCCGGCCTTTGGCCGGAAACGACTCAACTGGTGAAGCCAGTTGCCAGCAGAATGGGTGTAACACCATTATTTTTAGCCACATTGGTAGGGTTTGTGCGAATATGGCCACCTAGAGTGACGTTCCTACACAAGTGGTTACCATCGTACACATGTCATGCTAGGTAAGATTGCACTCAATCTTTCAATGTGATTGGTACATGTATATGGTTAACTATTGTATTATATGCGAAATGGTTCATTCAGTAACCAGCAATATTTCTGTTGTTTTTGAAGATCAAGTATAAATCCACTAATATGGTCAGCGTTAACGGAAACAGCAGGCAATCCGATCATGATGAGTACGTTTGCTAAATATCATAGCAATCGTACCCATGTCTGTGAAGATATGGCCTAATATATTGGGGGGACTTACTTTTTTTAGGAGTCTTATATATATGGTATCAATTGACAAAATTTGTTTAAGCTATTACGAAGACTGCACCATAGCAGTCTCAAAGACAAGCATATAAAGTTCCGGTAACATTTTCTTGTTGGTACATGTGTAGATGAGAGTGAATGGGGAATTGTTACATATGTTATAGTAATTTTGAAATCTACATACTGCAGTAGACTTCAAATTCCCAGTATTCTCACTCTCTATAGTCTGGTGAGCGACTCAACACTCATTGACTGTCTTGTTAGTAACGAATGCTTCAATTTAAACATAAACCACATGATTATTCTAACACACATTATTATGTCACCTTATAGACACGCCGTCATTCAAATTATGTACAGCTCCACTCATGTAAACAGCTCTTCAGAAAAGACGGATTCGTCATCATTTGTCTAGTCTCCCTAAACCGGATTTAATTGGACCGTCTAATTGTATGGTTTAGTTGCCGGTTAATATGCCCACACACTTTACATATGTGAGTGCTTCTAGTTTATAAATGTCCAATCAATTCCAAATATGCTCTTTGTCGTAATTATCGATTTTAGATTTGGAAAGCACGCGACGGTCCGCTTTAAGCAAGTACGGTTACTATTTACAGGAAAGCCATAACAATTTAGAAACAATTGAATTCCACGCTAACGTTCAGTGTGGAATCATGCTATTTACATTATTAATGGTCTTATCAGAAGATCCTCAGTTCCTGTGATGGAGACGCGGCAGGTGTTTTGAAACTTCCGTACTAAACTATTGGCACTGAGGCACTTGCCTAAATTATGCATAATAGCGTACTGGCTCTACCCCTGCTCTGAATGGATTAACAAGGAGTCAGCATAAGATGGTTCGTGCACTATCGTGCACTATAGTCTCTAATATGCACCAAAGTGACGTTCACCAAGTCGTTAGCTCGAGCGGTACGACACTATTAACCCATAACTTACGACCGGTTGCGTAAGGTACGCAAATACACAAAAATGCACCGACGGGACTTCCACTAGCTGCCTGATTATGGAAGGGATATAATATCATGCCTATGTTTATATCATACTTATATATGTATACCTGTAATAACCATATATTGTATTTACATCTGTAATGCCAATTATTAACGACCAGAATAAACTGAATTGATTTGAATTGTAGCGAATATCCCTCTGCATCCATGGGTAATCGGACAAATTGCTAGCTAAGCCGGGAGTGAATATATTAAAAGGACGGGTGGCCTACACATGCAGGTTATAATTTAGAAATAACATATCAAATTACGATAATTTCCTCAACAAGATACTAATAGTATAGCATAATGATTATATGAATGGATATTATTCACAAAACACGCTTTATGTCCGAGAAAATACAAGTCCGCTGTTGTTTTGTTTTTCGCAAAAAGCGCAGTGAATTGTTTAAAAGCAGAGTCACGATATTATTATATTATTATTATTATTAGTATTTTATCTGAGCATTACACAGCGCAACGGAACATTTTCATTGTGTGATACGGTAATACCGAGTGGTTGTCAATAAACAATCGGTTTCGTAACTTGTTTACATAACCAAGGCACAAACGCGATATTTATGATTGGTATAAGAACAATATTTGTCTCTTATAAAATATTCTTCCTGTTTATGGCTGTTTTTTGTGGATGTGACTATTTTAACACCTATATCCACAGGGAAGGCCGCCCGTATCTTTAACCCCTACTATATAATCAACAATGCTGCTGCACCGAATTGCACTTAATTCTGCAGGTTGCTGGCTGATGTCGATATAATATGTCCTAATGTAGCTAATAGTAGTCGCAGTGAAGTTGAAGGGTGTGTATCTGCAGGGAATTTGCCAGCACAAGTTGGCAAAGTGGAGTAATAAAAACACCCGCGATAAGTAATGCTAGACATAGTAAAAAGATTGGCAGCAGATTCTTTGTGAGCCTGACAAATGTGTTACGGATTCTTCCCGGTAGGTACAGTAATGCTCTAAATAATCGACCCCTTAACCACAGCAGAATTATGGGTAATTTTTCAGGATTTAGTCGGAAATATGGCTTGTTGTCATTCATCGGAAAGCTCTCACTGAAAAAGACAAATTAAAAAAATATAACTGTACTTGTTAACATCATCGGTTTGCCCTTACATCATCATAGATATTCAGCAGGATCCAACTGCATTGTAGCACATTAGCAGGACCAGTTGATCAGTTTGAGCAAATCCATCTGCGAGCGTTCAGTACCAAAATGTGACATATCTACGAGGCAATTATGCAGACAGCAATTAACCCCAACGAGAGGTGTTCAATGCAATGTAAAATGCGACTTATCAAGTTGACTTGCAAACAGAGAGTGGCTAAAATTCAAGCTTGTCACCAAACTCGACCATGGGAGTGAGAAATGAGAAATGAGAAATTCGCTGAAATTCAGCTTCGTGTTTTGATTTAAAATTCCGAGCTTGACGGTTCGGTGATCGGCCATATAAAAGTCAAACATTCTCAGTATAAACTGTTCAAAACCGCCAAGCTAGACCATGAGAGTGATAAATGATAATCATTGAACATGTTTCGAATAAAAAACAGCTGGTGTTTAAAAGAGAAGAAATCTGCGTAAAAATGCGATGTTTTCATTCTGTAACCCTATTAAAAAAAACAATCGGATTACTGCCAATATTGTCGATTAGTGTACGATAATTGTCCATATATTTAAGTAATTTGCTAGTGCTATTCCAAAATAATTCACGCGAAAACAGCGTTTAAAAGGCTCTTAAAATATTCAAACCACTAAGCTTGTCTGTTAGTCACCTCCCTCAAAGACCGTCAAGATTGAATTTTACCAACTCTGTTGCAAACAGCAATTCACTCCACCGAGAGCCGTCAGCGTCAACATGTGACGTATCAAGTAAACATACAAACAACAGACAGTATAGTTTTCTATATTTCATAACAGTGATGAGATAGCTAGTGATGTCCCTGAATCGTCGATTCTTAGTGGCATTGGTTTTTAGAACATTCTGCATCAATCAATTGTCATGTCATCGTTCCAGCTTTTCTAAGCATGTGGGTGTGATAAAGTGCTTATTGGCCTGGACTGGACTTGGGTGGAACAGCAAACACATCTTTGATTTTCTGGCACAAGATTTGCTGAGCCAATTACGTCAGGTTAAACATATTACTGGTACTGTATGCGAATATATTGAACGCTAACAAGCAGACCGTGAAATTATTATTCGCCCTGTATCATGATAATGCTTAGCTATTGAACTCATTGAATTGATCAACATGTTTTTCCAAAAATCTCATTTGCCGGGACAGTCTGTAGCACATTATCTGACATTGAAAATTTTACAATTTCTATACTGCATAGGTAATGCACATACAATAAGGTCAACACACGGTCATGAACAGTGGCTGCAATGTTTGTGAACTCCCACCATTGATTGGCAATATGTTATTGCCAGCAGAAATCGCCAAGCCGTCGATTTGTCTCTGATGTGAGTGTGGTCTCGCACGCCGGTTTGGAACACTGACTGAGCCAGAAATCCTCCACACTTCTGATTCGTGTCTCCTGTGCAAGTCATGCTGCGTGATGATTCTGAACGGGGTCCGTATCTGCCGTAGCTCATTCCACAGAAACACTGATACCCGAACTGCATGCCTGCATATTGGTATCCTGAAACGCATCCATAAGCACTGATAATGTCTTTACGAATATTGAAGAACGAACATTCATACTGATCCACACTGTTAGCAAATACTGTTGGTTTGACGTTGTCGGAATGGCGTAATTGTTTCATCAGTTGTATGGTGATTGACTATTGTAATATGCGCCAAATATGGCCAAAGTTAACATTGTATGTGATTCCAAGTTCATACCGTCAAAATTCAACAGTATAATTATCGGCGACCAAATTAGTTACGGCAGTGACTCCACACAGTATGACTTTACTGATATTTAATATTAATTGTTCGTATTCAGTGCAATGATCCGGTATGTGGATTCTGTGCAACGCATTCCGGATCCTTCTTGTCTTGCGTCCGTAATAAAATTACGTTGTTCTCAGCTACCGGTATCTTTTTCACTCAAGAATTTTCTTATGTCATCTGTCGATCTCATCGTGGCCAGTTTACAAACTATTGTTTTGAGTTTTGTGGGGGATGTGACCTACATGTACATGTATACAGTGGTGGACTAATGTTAATGTTGTCTGACTTCGGTTCATATGTGAAGCGGACAAGTTATAAATCCGCGAAAACCGGCTTAATCATTGATATTTTCCGTCTTATTGTGGCGGCTTAGTTTCCTTCGATGACACGGATCAGGCGGCTCTTACCTGACTTCATTCGACTCAATATTGATGTTGAAATTGACAGTAATGTGACTATCAAATCAGATACATTTACTGACACAAGAGAATACACGAACTATAATAATTCAATAGACCTTCGATGTCAACCACTGGTGACAATAATATCAACAACAACAAAAAACGTTGCTTAATCTATTACAATGTTGAAGGTGTTGTCAGTTTTTGAACTTGACCTGTGCAATCCACTTCCAGTTGACAGCGTTCTGACAGTTTCAAAATACATACATGTACATTTAACCAAGAGCTTCGACGTCAACAACAAAAGTAAACAATGAACTCACGCCGCTCAGTGACGGATGACCACAAATGCTTCACACATTTGTACAACTATTACAATCATACGGGCGGATTCACCCCATGTTCATCAATTGTCATTGAAACGTGTGAATATGAGATATTGTCATCATTCGCCATGTTATCGCCCAGTTTTTACAATTTACGGACCGGGAGTCCACTATTGGTTAGAATGTTTTTGTCAGACAATATTCGGCTGACTCATTGCCATGGATACCAAGTGTCGTGATACTAATTCACTGGACAGTTTGATGCATCTTGCTATCAAATTTCATCGAAAGATGTGCGACGTTGTCAACAAATCATCATGCACAGTTACTACGGAATTTGCTATTGTCTTGGATGTTTCAGTCCAAACTAGCTGTGATTGTTACTGATATATTGTCGTGTTGTATGCATTCGCCTGTTATAACAAACTGTGTTTACAAGTGAGTCGACAATTTCCCTACTTACATGTTACCAAAAAAAATGCCATTAAGATATTTTACTTACATGTACATCAATTTGAGTTTTAACTGTGATACATGTAGCTTTATTCCTTTACGTTTCAAAAGGACATGCCCGATTCATAAGTTTTGTAATGGTAGAGATAAGTATTACTCGTAACTGACGGTAAGGTTTTCAGCTGCTGTCGTTTTATATTTACAACAATTATTTATACAGTAGTCAGTGAAAGGTGAACACATCTCATTTGATCCTCTTCAAACTTCAAAGTTGCATAAGTTTGTTATGTCACTTTATGCTTTGAGGATTTTAGTTTCATCAAAACAAATGCGCGTAATAGAAACAAGATGTATTTTTTAGTTACGAATAATACTAATTTCGACCATTTTAAATATACGAATTGTAAATTAGCAAATTAAGAGCAAGAAATTTGTGTTGAGCGGTGTAAAATACCATTGGTCTGACTTTTATTAATTATGGTCTTGATATTAATTAAACGGTGTTGAACTGTAAACAATACAAGCGAACAGTTACGTGTTACTGTCTGCCAGAAATGTTACTTAAACGGGTTTGTGCCGTGGAACATGCTACAGCCTGACCATATGTATAAAGGTCCTAGGATGGCAGCGATGTTGTGCGGTATGACACCATTAAAACGAAGGTTATTAACCGTTATTTTTCTAACTATGCATTAAGTCTCAGAGAAAATGCGATACATATATACATATGCGACACTACTCTGTTCTGAGTAGTGTATGCTATTTTTCTCTTTGAGTGAAATCAGATGATTATTTGCATTAAATAGTCCTTGCAATTATCGAGAGGAGCACGGAAATGGCAAATATGATCCAACTTTTGTGAAGTGTGTATGCATGTGTTAAATGCGACCGCAGACATCGCGATGGGGCAATCACTGGAGTCCCTGGTTGAACACCCACTGTGCATTCCCACAACCATACCACATGCATATCGTTGCGCTCAAGCATTGTTTGATTTTCAGCATGGAGATCGTGCATTATCCCTTGTAACAAGCGCGAACAACAGGTTCAACTCAATTGAACATCTTCAAAGGAGTCACTTTAATTGAGTTGAGGCAGAAAGGGTGTTTATATAATGATCTCCCAGATACTACGCACACCGACAGAGAAAAGAGGACCACGGTCCGGCCACCACAATTGCCGACATTGCGAAAGTGGTGCAGAAATTAATGGGTACAACATAAAAAAAACTAAAACAATATAGTCTGATTTATTGTTCAAGTTCAACTTCCAAGTTCAAATAAAAAAGTAAGCTAGCATCTAATTTCGAAACTTGAGAAGAATGCCATGTATCTATTTGCATAATGAGAAGAATGAAATATACGGCGTGCCATTTTGGCTTTATTTTCACAGTAGAGACCTAATTATAACTTCAACTATTCAACTCCTATTTATAATATTTATAACAGCTAATCAAAGACACGTTTCTAAATTTACCAGTATAGTGCATGGACCAATTTCGAGAAAATAAAGCGTCAATACTGCTTTATTGTAGGTAACTGAAGTTATTGCATAATATATCACAACTAAACAAGCGAGACAAATCATTACAACAAACGCATGTCGACGCATGTACATATATTTACTTGCGGTATTATTGCATGGTTCATCGTATACATGTACATTAAATGTTTATTATTGTTCGTGTGTAGCATTATTAGTAGAAATATAGTCCAAACGCTCTGGTATTTGGAGAAAATAAAGCGTCAATACTGCTTTATTGCAGGTAACTGAAGTTATTGCATCATATATCACAACTAAACAAGCGAGACAAATCATTACAACACAAAGCAATGTCGTAATATTTCTGAAGCCATTGACATATGTGTTTTTGTATCACACATTGGACATTTTCAAATTCATTATTGTTACCATTTATCACATCAATTTTGAGTGTATTTAGTTGTAAGTTTATTGTCTATATGTGTTATGGTGTGTATTAAGCCCCTTTTACTGGTAAATGATATATAAACGCTCTTTACTATTACAAAAAAATTGTGTTTTCACATGCTTACCAAGTTCTTTACTATAGTTAAACTATAGTTAAACTATAGTTAAACTGTGGTGTTATATATCTATATTTCCATGTTTTTGAATACAAATTCACTACCTATACGTGTGAAATGACTAATAAGATGTATTTTACTGGCAAGTCACATAAAAAAGCGATTTTACTATAGTTAAAATATTGATTTCTGCATACTGCCTACTGCATTATGCATTATGTACGGGTCTATGGCAATTTTAAATACATGTATGCCTATGTTTTCGTAATGCAAATACAGTATATGTCGCATTGAACTATGTCACGTGACCTCGACTGCTAGCCCCAACTTGCTTCCATTTTAGTGTAGGTGCAACTTGCCTGTCGATGTCCACACCACGACGATTGGGCACATTTCGAATAAAAATAAATTATGCTAATGACGTTTAGTCTGCCCAGTCACATATAATTAAGCCATGTACTCCGCGCATTAATAAGGTTAAAAACAACAAAATGTTTCATTTTAATAGGCATGACAATGCTATTTATGATAGATTATCCTGTGTTATATCTTGATTTATTGAATTAAGTTGCACATAAGACAACATTTCTTCCAAATAAAACTGTTTTGTTTAGATAGAATAGTTTGTAAACATTTCGTCATCATTGATTTGACATGAATTCACGTGAATGTACGTCTACATTCAAGTTTACCTGGAAAATATCGAAAATGAACACTGGCGATTTACTTATTAATTATGATCGAGAAATATTTGCACATGACATTTTCGATGACGATTTACTGATGGGGATTAAACTTGATGACGCTGATTCAGCCATGTATGTTACTGGTAGCCCAGAAACTGTTGAGTGTTGATGAAAATCCCGTGATCACAATGACAGCTGGAGCTAGGTGTGTGTCTACAACTACAAGTTCAATCGCAGACATTATGCAATCAGAATTTGATTCAGATATTAATGAGGTATTTACAAAGAATGACACTGTGCTTGAAGAAACCATGGACATGGCTGGTGATCATGCTGGAATTAAATCAGGTGAAGCTGACACTGAGAGTAGATTCAAGTAGATTCAAAGCACTGTAGTACACGAACTTCAAGAGCTAGAGAACAACTACCATTGCTCAAAGAAGACGCAGGCGAAAACTCGCTATGGTGAAAATATTTTATGCCTGGTGGTTGGCAGTTGGGAGATCAGTGGATTTGAAAACAGCATCGACACCTGAATGGGGTGATGCCTTGCGACACTTCCATGCATAAACGTGGTAAACGTGGTAACGTCGAGAAGAGGAAGGAGACCCTGTCCAATCAGATGGCTAGTAAATATCACAAAACATCTTTCATCAACATCAGAGGTGGTAGTGCGGGATCAAGATTTTAAAGCAGCGAATCGCATGCTGAACTCCAAGCTGAAGAAAAGACGACAAGAAGGAAGTTCGAGGCCAACAAAACACAATGAAGTAATAAACAGTGAGGATCTTAACTTAATTAATTATAAACAGTGAGGAGCTTAAATTAATTAATGATTATCTGTGCGTATATTCTCCATACCACATCAGGCTGCGCGCATGGTACCTAATTACAATTAAATTGTTATAATGAATGTTTGTGAGTAAACAACATCCAAGTTCAATAAAATCCAGGGTTTCTTTATAAGAATGACTAGATTCGCCAAAATCTCCAAATTGGGGTAATGAATATAAGAACAAAATATGTCTAGTTTTTTTAATTTTCTCTGTTTGTGGATTGTCTGCACCTGTACAAAGTTGATATTAGCTATCAGACCATCGCGAAGGTACCAAATTACTTTAGTGCACTAAATATGATCACAACTATGGTGTGATTGTACTGAGTAATTTCAGGGTTCCAGGCAATTTTTTGGCGGAACCAGTATGATTCTTATTTTGTTGTTAGCAAGGAAACCAAGACACGAAAGACAATACATTTTATGGCTCTATCGATTTGCGGAAACGCTTGTTTCATATTTCAATGATTTAGTTAGATTGGAGGCATTAATTATCGCATTGTTTCCAAACATAATGGCATCCGTATACATCGGCCCAGTGTTAAAATAGTTCACATTTAATGTTTTGTCAGTGGAACAGAGCCAATAACGATTATAAATTGCATCTTGAACTCTGGAAATCTGAATGCAACATTGAAAGCCATCAGTATTATAACATGAAACAGTATTTCATACAGAGGAGATATACTATGCAAAACTCCTTCGACGTTATTGTCCAGAAGCCCGACAATGATTATTTACGCAAAACGTCATATCTCCAAACACGTTTTCGTCATTTACTAGCAATCGTGTGAACAACTGGTCATGGAATTCCCCATTAAAGTAGATATGGATGTGATCCATTATATTGTAGCATTTTCCAATAAATACGAACTGTTTATATATGGAAACTTACTTACACACATATCAAACTCAGTTCGGAAAATGGAAAAATTTACTTACAGCATATAACCGATGGTATGGTTATATGCAGTCGGCCTACCTATCACTCGCACTCTCTCGCTCTCTCGTTCCCACTGTCTCTATCTCCCAATACCCCCTTGCTATTAAATGCGTTTGGCGTTTGCTATAGTATGAGCATCGTTCGGTTACATTATATCATGAAAGAAATATGACCAAATAATTATATAATCAGGCCAAGGATTCAAGGAGTTTATAGAAATTTACATATGGTTATTATTTGCATTCCGATAAATTACATCGGAATGGTTTGGACCTGAAACCGTATAACGATTCATAACCCATATAACGCTGCTATATGTGTACAACTTATGATACTTTATTTTTAGGCCCAGTTTGAAGAACCCCATTGAATATGTGGAAACGTCTAGCGAGGAAGGTAAGTTATCGCATTACAATGGTATATAAAAGTATGTTTCTGTATTTTTTGGAAAGGTTATTCTATGAATAGGTTTGTTTGGGTTAAATATTGAAAGACAGTAGTAGCGACGACTGAGTTTTAGAGCCATTGTGTATCACATGTGGTTATGACATGTGTTTTTAAAAAGACTACGCGTTCAGGAAATGAAGAAGACCCCAGAATATTCCAGAAGGCAGCATGACATTTTGATTCATAGTTTGCGTATGGGCCGGGTATATATGCTGAAGTTTACATATATGCATTTCGGTTTATGCAGGTAAGTCTATGATGGCTACATTTTACAGACAGTAGTTTTGCATGTGTCTCAGGGCAGGTAATGGCATAAACGTCGGTTTGTGAAAATGCCAACGTGTCAGAACCCAGCTTATTGGGAGTCGAATATTTTTGAGCCACTGTGTAACAGAAGAATAGGGGCCTCGTTACTCTCACATCTAAAAATAGAATCTTTGGGGTCTAAAATTGGTTGTGGGTGTCTCGTTACTCTCACATCTAAAAATAGAATCTTTGGGGTCTAAAATTGGTTGTGGGTGTCTCGTTACCTTCACATCTAAAAATAGAATCTTTGGGTCTAAAATTGTTGTGGGTGTCTCGTTCGCCTCACTTCTCAAAATAGAATCTTTGGGTCTAAAAATTGTTTGAGGGTAAAATTGTTCGAGGATAAAATTGGTTGTACTAAAATATTCCAAATTATCAAAACCCAAAAAAAAATTCAAAACTTCCAAAAATTTCAAAACTTTCAAAAAATTTTAAAACCCCCAAAATTTCAAAAGAAAAAATTTCAAAACCCCTCAAAATTATTTCTCTAAAAAAAAAAGTTTAAATAAAAAATTTATAACGAGTTTTCGGTTTCTGATAATCACGATAATAAAAAATGTCGAATGTTAAATTATTTGTGTGTAATATCTTTCGTTATTTTTTTGTTCAAATATTTGTCATGAAATTATTAATCGATGTGTATGGACAGTCGCTGTAATGTTGGACATTGTGACCATCGGTATGAATGCATACATTCCAGTGTTTATCGGAACGCAGTTCATATAATTGTCATACTTGAAAATAGACACCATTACTTTTACATAAATAATAAAGAGCGTTTATTCTTTACACTCTCTATCCCATATGACAGGTGTGTATTATCGTGAATTATTGGAAGTATTGAGATGTACTATGTTGAATCACTAACGGTCGAAAATTGTAATGTGAAATTACAACCCTCCAGAATGAATTGTCATATTCGATGGAACATATTATGTACACGCAATCACACACGACATTGTGGGTAACAATGTGTCTTTCACACCTTTGCTTTACCAAATGAATTCTATTATTTCCCCGTTCATAGTTATATGCTATTCAGAAAACATATCGATTTAATGTCAGAACAAACGGGTTAGTATCAATTAAGGTTGATAAACTGTGTCATTCACACGATAATTAGTTAGCCAAAAACATGCATACGTCCAGGACACTCAATTATATAAATTGCTTTGATGACATTGTTATAACAACATTACGTAATAACCACTTATCACTCCAGTCACAATTACGATCATATACCGAAAACTCCAGGTAGCACCGATGATGTAACATTATATCACTGCTATTGTACCAATGATAGGTTCAGACAAGTTCGATGTTTAGAAAAATAGATAATCTGCAGGTGTTCACTTGACAAGAAATTTTGTACAGTCAATCACAGACCAACGTGATAATACCAGCCCAGCCCCCAACCCCCAACATCCACCAAACACCTTCACATCACTTACCAAAACCAATGATGTTATAAGAACTGTAGGTTTTTATAATATTATAGCTTGCAGTGTTATCCCGGTAATTCATTTACAACAGCCATAACAAATGTTTACTTATGATGTATATAAGAACTGTATAGCTACTAATAAATAGGACACAGTGAACACAAAAAAAAATGGGTCCAATTAACCATAGCTCCATACCATTTGAACCTTGTTCTAGTATTTGCATCACCAAACCAACTGGTTCTGGTAAGACGAGATGGGTCTACAGATTCCTGCAAAATCTTAATGGAATGTATTCTAGAGATCCACCTAAGAAAATAATGTACTGTTACGGTATTTATCAAAATTTCTATGATGAAATTGAATCATCAATCGAAAATTTGGTCATGCATCAAGGATTACCTACCCAAACAGAAATCGAAGAATTTGCTGACGGTAAACATAATATGTTAATATTAGACGACTTGATGCATCGCATTATTGACCAAAAAGAGATTGAAACACTATTTACGCAGCAAACTCATCATCGCTGTCTTTCGGTGCTGTTTATTTCACAAAATTTATACGCACAAGGCAAGGCTGCGAGAACTATAGCCTTAAACACAGGATATCTAATTTTATTCAATTTGAGGGATGGATCACAAATTTCCACATTGGGTAGACAATTGTATCCCGGTAAATCTAAAGTACTCATTGATGCATACAAGGATTGTATGAAGAAACCATTTGCGTATCTTATAATAGATATGTCCCCTCACACTGAGGATAAATACAGGCTACGAACAGGCGTGTTTCCCAACCAAGACCCTATAATTTACGTACCTACTACGTAATAAGAAGGGGACAGTATCGGAGCTGAGTCGCGACGATAAAATGAGTCGATTATTACGTAATGAGTTGAATTTTGTCAGACTATTGACATCAACCCAATCAAGATCTCAACGAAACGCATTATTGACATCGATAACTAATAATCAGTTGAAAGTTCTGATTGAAATTACGATCAATTTACTACATGATAGTTTAACAGTTACAGTTCAACAAAAAGCTAAATTACGGCGATATAAATCATTTTATATATTCTTGGGTGATAAATCTGTGAGTTTGTTGAGGAAAAGAAAAAGTGTGAATAATCACTCAACCGCCATTACTTTGCTATTGAACATCGTTGAACCTAAATTGAAACAGTTTTTGTGATGGAGTCTGTGAAGAAAACTGTTTTGATCCCGTATGAAAGATATATGAGGTACACTGAAAAAAGTGAACACAAAAAAGTTTCATCGGAGTCTAACATTGAACACAGCGACATCTCGGCAAACAATAGTAGCCATTCCGATGAAATGGATAAAGAAATGGACCCGATGAATAATCAGATTGTTAATACAGTTCAAACGACTGAACCTCAGGATGCAATCCAAAAATCAGAAGTTAACACATCGAAAAAGACACGTACCAAGCAAAGAAAAAAGAAAATAAGAGGGGTTAAGCGTGAAATATCTAGACCTCCTGGTATAATCGCCGGTAAGCTGACCAAGATAAAGAAGAAACGTTGGCTATCACTGTGAACAATATGGCCGATTGGAAAGATTATTTGAGTTCAATTTATTTTAATCCGGGTCACCCTGCATCGTACTCAGGAGCTACAAAGTTGCATCAGACTGTAAAATCTGAAAATAAGCACAACATTTCCAAGCGCGAGATTGTGGCGTGGCTACAAAATCATGAAAGTTATTCCCTGACAAAAAGTGTTAGACGAAAATTCCCGAGATCTCGTGTTATTGTAAACGCTTCTGACAGTCAATGGGATGGAGACCTCATGGATATGAATGATGTTTCCAAAGACAACGACAATTACACCTACGTGTTAGTAATGATTGACATTTTTTCTAGGAAGTTATGGTGTGTAGCTATAAATAGGAAAACTGCAATTAATGTGATCAATGCTATGAAACATATATTTGAAGGTGGAAGAACCCCGCGCGTCCTCCGAACGGATCGCGGTTCGGAGTTCACAAACAAACGGGTCAAAAGTTACCTTAAGGGTCTTCATATATCTCAAATTTTTACGCAAAACGAAATGAAAGCCAATTATTCGGAACGGGTCATAAAAACTATAAAGCAGAAGATTTCGCGTTATATGATAAAGCATAATAATGCTAGATATATCGACATTCTACAAGATATTGTGAAAAGTTATAACCATACAATACATCGTTCGTTAGGCACCACCCCTGACTCCATAACTGTTGAGAATGAAGATGAGTCTCGTCTCGATCAGTGGTTAATAAGACAGAAGGGAGGTGTAAAAAGTAAATTGAAGAAAAAGTTCAAATACAATGTAAATGATATCGTTAGAATATCACACACCAAAGCAGTTTTTGACCGAGAATATTCTCAGAAATGGACTGGAGAGTTGTTCAAAGTGACTAAAAGGTTTTACAGGCAGAACATACCCTTGTATACATTGACAGATTTCTTGGATGAAAACATTGAGGGTGCTTTCTACGAGTCAGAACTTCAAGGGGTGCGCGTTGATGACGAAACAGTTTACAGAATAGATAAAATTGTCAAAAAGAGGAAACGAAAGGGTCAAACTGAAGTCCTGGTGCACTGGCATTCATGGCCTGACAAATTTAATTCATGGATTTTAGAGTCTGATGTCGACAGATATCAAAATTAATAAGAGTAAGCTATCCGAGGGGGAAACCATTACAATCATGAATAATAGAACAGATACCTTGACGAATATGTTTCAAACAGAACGCGGTCGTCTACATATGAATCTCCTTAAATGGATAGGAATTACGATTATGGTAATAACTCTGTCACTACCGGTTATATTAGTTCCAAAGAAGATACCACGTCAGACGATGGACTATGAATTACGTCATACGAATGAGTCAAGCCCCCATGATTACGAACAACACCCCTGCGGGTTCGTGAAAAAGTGGACAATACGATCAAACATTACTGTTACATTATGTAATAATCAAGGGCGCATTTATACACGCATTAGGCGAGTTGTGAATAACACTCCCGCGATTATAAGTATTCCGTATAACCAGTGGTCTGCCTTCAAGTATATATTCAGTGATGTTGATAAAACTATAAGAGAAGAGATGAACATTGATTCTCATTTGAAACAAAATAGAAACTAGTCATATGGATAATTATTATCTGTACCTGACTAGCGACGATTCCATAGATAAATATCCAGATAATCGACCTCTCGACTTCACAATAGAGTTACCTGGTGTATTAATATTGGAAGGGGCGTGGTTATGTTGTTTGAAAGACATAAACATAACTGACCATATAGACACGGATTTATTATATATTTGTTCGGACATATGTGGAGAATCAATAGCCTGCGACACATCATCCCCCATCCTCCGGGTTATAAAGAGAGACACACGTGATACGGGTCATTGGCGGAGTTTTGAGGACTCATTCTACATAAACGTAAGACAGGATAAACTTCAGCGTCTCAGGATTTTTATAAGAGGCGATAAACTTTCTAAAATAAATGCAGAAAAAAGAGTGACCTGCACACTACATCTGAAGAAACATGTCGATCACGTATATTCCCGCCGATATTGAAAAGTGGAGAAAACATTTCAGGGACATGATTAATGGGAAGTTAACGCCAGATAATGAGGGTCGCTACTTTATTGACAAAACTCAAAATAGCGATAGTGAAGAGAAGACGTTCTAAAACCACATATTAACGTAGTGACACCCATAGCGCAAGCGATTGAAATGGCCAAAGCAGAAGTTGAAGAAAATAAGTTGACACAAGCACGTAAGACGTCAAAAAAAAACAATAAGAGGGTGTTACCTAACGATTTGGCTCATAACCCTAAGAAAGTGAAAACCACCTGGTTCGATAAACCATGAATGAATACAGAGAGTACCATACCTCTAAATTGGCATTATTTGAATCGCCCACGGTTGACAGTGGAATACAAGCGACAGAATGGATAAACTACAGACCCGTGAATCAGCTGACAGACACTGCAGCTTTAGAGTTCAATATTCCCGCCATGGCCACAACCTACATGGACCTCAAACGGACATTGCTACTTCTCAAACTCAAAATAACCAAGCAAGATGGTTCGGCTCTAACCGTTAATGACGATGTGGGTCTGATAAATGCACCCCTACATTCAATATTTTCGCAGGTCGATTTGAATATACAGCAAGTTCCCGTGAGTCAAGTCGGTCCGAATTATCCATACAAAGCATATTTCGATGTACTCTTAGAAACTGAACGTAAGGAACAGCTACATGGACAAGCGTTCGAAAAGGACACGGCAGGTGGTATGGACCTGGCAGATTCGAAAAGCGGGAACTCTGGCCTGTATTACAGGTCCAAAACAACCCGTACTAGTCAAATAATGGATATTATGGGATCAATTCAGCTTGACTTCTTCCAACAGGACAAATTACTACTAAATGGTCTCCCGCTCACGTTAAAATTCTGGCAGACGAGAGATGTTTTTAGACTGATGTATGCGGGAACCACTGAGACATACAAGTTGAAAATACAGGAAGCTAATTTGAGACTAGCCACTGTGAAAGTTAACCCCGGTGTATTACTCAGTCATACTGAGTCACTCAAGAAAAAGAACGCGTGTTATCCTTTTTCAAAATCTATCATAAAGACGTATACGGTGTCAAAAGGTGCATTCAGTTTGGGAGAAGATAATCTATTTCAAGGAAACGTACCCAGTAGCTGTATTATTGGCTTAGTATCATCAAAGGCTGAAAGCGGTTCACACGATAAGAACCCGTTCAACTTTGCGACTTTTGGATGCAACTTCGTCGGATTTTACGTCAACGGACAGTCTATGCCCGCCCAAGCACTCCAACCGAACTTTACCAGTAAGGAATATGTAGAAGCTTACAATACGATAATAAAAGATGCGAAACGAAAAGCCGTTCATATTACTTATGAGGATTATGCGAAAGGTTATTGCATATATCGGATAAACCCGCAAGGAATTAATCACGACAGGGTCATACCACACAAAGGTCACACACGTCTCGAGATTAAATTCTCATCGGCTTTGAAAGACAATTGTACTGTAATCGTATACGCAAAATTTCCTGCCTTTCTCAAAGTTGACGAGAGTCGTAAAGTTTGCATTGAATAATGAATACACGCGGACTCATGAGGGCGATAAATAGTTTCACAAACCATAATGAGATAGATGTTTGTCCCATAGACAAATTACCTCTTTATATCCAATATCCCCGGATGTATATAGTTAACACAGACGAGAGTAGCCAACCTGGACGCCACTGGATATTGATGACATTCCAGGAACATAACGTATCAGAGTTCTTCGACCCTATGGGATTAAAACCCGAGTGTTACAACGGACGATTTAAACACGTGTTGTTATTGAATGGACCTCGTTACGAGTGCAATGCTTACAGATTACAGGGTTCTAATATATGTGGTCCCTATTGCATATACTTTGCATTCTATAAACTGTGCGGATACAGTCTAGAAAATATAATGAGACGTTTCAGTACCAATAATTATATGTATAATGATTTAATTATTAAGGATTTTATGTTGAAATATATTCTGTAAACGCTCTTCATTAGCGACAACGAGAGAAACACTCTTTAAAATTATATTATGTATATAAATAAAATATTGTAAATACAATCATTTATCGTTCTTATATTATCATATGTATGACTGGGAAAATATATATATATATATGTATATGACTGGGTTGAGAGGGTGGGGGTGGGGGGTCTGTGGAGAGAGTCCGGTGAGGTGGTATTAGGTCTGTTGCCAAAACAAACAAAAAAATCTATTGTTTTTGTTTGTTTCGTCAAAAGCCTAAAAAACAAAGGTATGTGAGCCATCCCCCCTGAATGAAAAAAATAGATAATCGATACATATATATATATATTTATTCTGAAAGTAATTCAAGTTCACATATGGTAGGATATACAATATTTAACATCTGCTTTTCACTTTTAATGCCCGTAATCACAATTTTTCCATTATGAAAGCATGTAAAATGTATTTTCTCACGTCTGAACATTGCCGCAGGGAACAGCTCTGATTCGTAAGAACATTCCATAAGTTTCACTAAAACGTTTAAGTCAAGTTTTCCATTTAACTGACAAAATGCAGACATTGTCAAAATTTTTATGGAATTTAATCTCACTCGCCAACCACATTTTTGAATATGTCGAGCGTACCGACGCAATCGAACGCGTGTCTGTTTGACACTATCAGAACGCCCGTTAACAACGATTTTACCCGTGTTAAACACGAGGCAACATCCACCGAATTTAGAATGTTTCCATACAACTCCGCTAAACTTTTTGGAATTGTATTCAATGTTCGAACAGCCGAGTGTCAAATCCCTTAGATTAATAGAACAGTTCCAATCTGCAGAACATACGACATTAGTTATTCGTAGCATCATAGGATTAATGTTTAGATCAATGTCTGCATCCGGTTAATCAAACACGTTCTATCGCCGTTGGGGCAGCATTCCATACATCTTAAAGATCCTTCCTGGTTTTGGTGATCGTCTGTCAAATAGCACTGCACAGTCTGATCAATTTCAGGAATATTAGCACACAGGACGAATATAGCTCCAACTAGTTCTTCAAATTGGTCGAATGTCAGAGATATTCCGTATTTAGTTGCACACAAATCATCTGAATGTTCAGGCAGCCAATACCTGCGAATGTCAACACGTGGGATGCCGCTCTTTATCGTAATGAAGAAATTCCCTCCGATATGTCATCTCATGAATACATCGTCTTCACCGGTACGATAACTGACCACTTCTTGATGTATATCTGCTAAGTAAGATTTCAACTCTTTGAATCTCCTTAGATTTAATGTTATTCCAGATTTTGTCGGAAATTTTTGGCCCGTAGAACTTTCACCGCACTCTCGTATGTGTATATATAGATTTCCCAGGAATCGGCCGTCAAATAGGAAAATGTCATTTCCTAACGGGGCTAAGCATTGTGGATGGAACGCCCTCTCGTTGGTTTCAGTCCGTTGGTTTCCTTCAACATCAGGTTGATCAGTCATTGTTTTTTTATGTTGAACCTGGAAAATAAGAAAAACAAAACATTACTTATCAGTTACACATCGAGAATACAAAAGTCCGAAAGGAGTCTGCTCATGCGTTTGGTGGATGTTGGGTGTGGAGGGGAGGCCCGCCCGCCCGCCCCGCCCGCCCGCCCTGGGGAGGGGAGGGGGAGGCCCGCCCGCCCGCCCGCCCTGGGGAGGGGAGGCCCGCCCGCCCGCCCCCCGCCCTGGGGAGGGGAGGTCCGCCCGCCCCCGCCCGCCCTGGGGGTCCGCCCGCCCCGCCCCGCCCTGGGGGGTCCCCCATCACCCCGCCCCGCCCTGTCGCCCCGGTTGGGGAGGGGAGGCCCGCCCCGCCCGCATACTCAATAAGAATAAGAAAATTGAGTCATTGAGTCAGTTCATTATGGAGAGAATACTACCCGCAGAAATACTGGAGAAAATATACAATCAGCTAATTGAAATGTCAACTATAAATCCAGAAATAAAAAAACAACTACTACACAATTGGTTTATAAGAGAAATTAAAATAATACTGAAGAATATAGATGAGGATATTTTCCTGTACAACGATTGAAATCTTTGATTGAGAGGTCTGAATTTGAAACTGATTTCTTACAAGATATATTGAATCAAATGTATTCAAATCGCTGGGTATTTAGAGGCATTCCTAAAAACAAAATACATGACATTCGTGAACTTATTGGAGATAACTTTGTGAGATTTGCAGAATACCGAGACTGGGTTTTCAATCAGAGAAGTTTTGAAGAAGTGACAATAATTCACGGATATATCATTCTCCGTGAACCGTGTACACTGTTCACGATTGAACAAATACTTAACAGCGGCGTGATTTTGGATTACATTTCTACAAGTAAATCGAAATATATTTCAGAATTAGAGAATGAATTAATCTGGTCATTCGGAATAATCTGGAATTATGGTGACTCTTCGTTGAGAAAATAAAAAATAAAAAAACATAGTTGTTTTTGGTTTAAGTATAAACCAAAAATGAGATTGTACTGGAGGTAAAAATGCAATGATAGAAATCATAATTCATAACTAACCTGTATAGAATATTTCACACGCACAGCATAGGACTACCGAATTTGTAATTGTGAACTGGATCGGGTAGCATTTTATAGATCGAAAAAATGGACACCTTGGATAAATTGACCAATGACGGCCATACGTTTATAGTAATACGTGTTCATACACGCTCGATGTTATCTAACATCGAACGTGTTTGAACGAGTCTTAGTATAATCCGATAACTACCATCGATCGAATGTTTACACTCTCATTACAACCTTGATCAAATATAGACGATTAAATTATATATATATTACGTACCTCGTTCAATATCCATATGGCAGTGTATCCATGTTATCCAATCGTCTGCGTTTGGTATAAACAACTCGGTACTGTTTGTCCTCAGATCTGTTATATATCTTTCGTTTTCCTTTAGATCTGCATATTTTCCTTGGATTGGTTGTGGTGATGGGTACCGTGCTTACAGATTCTAACAGCTCTTTAATCGTCTGGAAATTGATGAACTGTGAATTTTCAAAGTTCAAAGAGAACCCCCGAACTTTACACGTCTCTTTAGCTTTATTTGTTCGATAAGCGTAATTCTTGGGGCCTCCAGAAACAAATTCTTCGATGTATTCATCGGGGTCTAGCTCGCTGGTCAGTTGTCCCAAATAGTCGCCCAGTGGGGGATTAATTTGATCCTCAGTGCTGCTAAATACACAACTATCCGTGTCGTAATATAATACTCTTCTGTCCAAGGAATGAATAACTTCATATAGCATTAATCGAGCGTGACACGTCGTGAATGTGGCCAAATATATGTTATTCGCTGCTCCACAAGGCACACAGTCTTTTCGATAGGTCCACTCCATTTGAAGCATGTCATCAGTTATGACATGAAAATTTTCCATTTGTTTCATTGGATTTGAAATGAGCTGGAATAGATTGTCTTGTTCCGATTCATGGAAATACTCGGTCTGTTTGAAATTCTGGTTTTGGCCTAACTTCCCCCAAAATGAGTTGAGCATGAGCTTGCTGATTTGCCTCAGTCCTGGATTCTTTTCGAGGCTTTCTCTGTCCAGTAATATACCTTCGTTGTCTTTATACGCTGTGATGTATTTATCCATGTCTTCGTTAGATTTTATCCAATCCGGAGGACCGCTAGCCTGCTGCTTGAACTTTAAGAATGTGTTTATATATTCCGTGAATAATCCATTTTGTTGGCTATAGTCTGACGTTTCGGTCCAATGGTATATTTCATATATTTTGAGAATCTTGTATCCCACTTTGACAGCTGTCTCCAGTTCAGGTATACACCAAACACCTGTAATGGCTCTCTGTTGACACGTACACGTGCAAGGTCGTTGATTTTCATTATCAGCACAAGTCCTGCACAGTGGAAACTTCAGTTTACCTTCGGATCGATACGGTAATACGGGGTGATAGAGTCCATTAGGTGGTAAAATCTTGACTTGCGCTATTCCGAAGTAATCCTTAAGCTCGGTAATGTCATCGCCCAAAATGATTTTCGGGTGTCCAATCGGATAGCGAGAGTATTTGAGCACACTGGGATAGAGCGACGTGAAGTCAAAATAGTGTATTTTCTCACCAACGGCAGCTTTGTAGTGTAATTTAGTTGCATTCGTTCTGCCGCCGAAGAAACAGTCTCTAGGCTCTAGCCGCTCAACAATGTCTAAACTAGCGATGAAGTCACGAAGCTCCGGATTAGTCTTTCGATCAGCGACGAACTCGTGTTCCCAAATGCACACATATTTCATACCTCGACTTTCTATAAACTTCTTCTTTTTCTGTGTGAGTCCGTATAATTCATTAGGTGTCTGGTTGGTTATCGGATTCTTGACTATGTCTCTGTCGTGACTCAGACAAAGTTTACATCCGTGGAATTGACAGCCGTGAAATTCGAATGCCGTGTTTAATTCTTCGCAATAACCATCCAATCTGTACTTTGCATCATCGAGTTTCTTTTCACGGCCGTTCAATGCGTGAGTTATGTGAACTTTGTCTTTGAACATCATCCATTCCAGCCATTGAATCGAACTTTTGCTGTATTGATCTTTATATGATGTTTTGGGGATTCGAGCTATCTGGGATTTGAGAAATTCTTTCTCACGAATTTGTACGTCGAGTTCATCTTCAAGTGTTGTTTTTTGAACCCATTCACCTTTGTATAAAATAGACAAGGTTCCATCTTTACATTTAGCAGGAAGCCACGTTTTCCCTTCGGTACTCAGCCGCACTCTCCATTCCTCGTCGACGAATTTCGTTCTGAATATACCCATACATACCGATGCGATTGTAACGTATTGGAATGGATCAACAGCACCAACCAGTTTGAACTTCATCTCGTCAGAAAACTCGTCAATTACGGGCTGTATATTTCCAGTCGCATTCATGATGTGGGTTCTGAATTTTATGCAGGCTTGTCTCAAAATATTGACATCACTACGACAATAATCCGATAATTTTTTCTTGAAGATGAAAACTGAATTTGTTTGATGAGCGTGCCATTTCGTGAAGTCTTTTCGTTCAGCCACACTCATATAATCAGCGCCGTAAAATTTGGCATCCGGATAGGGTCCTTCATAATTCTGGTTGGCTGATTTATTGAAAAAGTGCGGGAACCATCCTTTTTTCTCGCCATCAAGACCGAAAGTTTTCGGTAACAGTGCCAGCTTCATTGGTAGAAAGCTGAGACTGTCCAGTATTTTTATATGAAGATCTTTTTCCACGTATAGGTACATCAATTTGGATCCATTATATATAACTTTGGGTCTCAAGGATTGATCAATGAGATATTCCATGAGAAAATATCCATCGTAACCCTTGAAGTTGTGAGCCAGTGCTATGAATCCCTTGTGTTGTTCAGAGAATAACCATTTTCCAAACTTTTCACCGGTATCAGGACCGCTGAATATAACCTCCCGGAGTCCGCATGTATCTGAACATAAATTTCGGTCACTCTTCTTCTTCTTTTTCTTTGCATCACTGTCGTTACACGCATCACATAGAGTTCCGCAATTTCTACAGTTCGATTTCGCTTCCAACGATTCATGCATGCATTCGTAACAAGCTGTTTGGGCGACGAGGAAGTTCGGTGTATGCTGAATTTTTCCGCACCATGTTTTTAAACAGTTCTGAAAAGTAATAATTGAACGTTTTAACCTCTAGCTTTATCGATAATAAAAAAACAAAATAAAACGTGTACACTTTGTTTAGATAATTATTTAAAAAAAAAAATGTTTTGGTATGGGTTCAACGTTAATAAAGAGCGTTGACGTATTACTATTGTTTGTTGGTTGATCCTAAAAATTACTCGTTCCAATCTACGTGTCAATATTATAAATGTATATCATGATCCGACATATAGCCTGTATCATTGTCGATTCAAACACGCAGATATCAAGTTCAATAAAGTTAAAACGATTATATGTTACGTTAGTTTACCATATAACAATTACAAAGCTCTTTTCACAAAATAGTATGGTACACATTTTTTTTTCAATGTGTCAAGAATTAAAAAAGTTAATTACTCGATTTAACATCTGTGACTCAGTTGAATTTTAATATTGAGACCCTTAACTTTGGTCGAATTCAAGTATGTAATTGTTATATGGTAATCTCACAAGCGAGATAACAGTTAAAGAGCGTTCAGCGATAATCTAATATAATTTAAAAAAAATGAAAGAGCGTCTCTACTTATGCGCGCCTTTAATAAAGAGCGTTGACGTATTAATATTGTTTGTTGGTTGATTCTAAAAATTACTCGTTCCAATCTACGTGTCAATATTATAAATGTATAACATGATCCGACATATAGCCTGTATAATTACCGATTCAAGCACGCAGCTATCAAGTTCAATAAAGTTAAAACAATTATATGTTATGTTAGTTAACCATATAACAATTACAAAATCTCTTTTCACATAAAATATGGTACACATTTTTTCAATGTGTTAAGAATTAAAAAAGTTAATTACTCGGTTTAACATCTGTGACTCAGTTGAATTTTAATATTGAGACCCCTTAACTTTGGTCGAATTCAAGTATGTAATTGTTATATGGTAATCTCACACGCGAGATAACAACTAAAGAGCGTTCAGCGATAATCTAATATAATTTAAAAAAATGAAAGAGCGTCTCTCTACTTATGCGCGCATTTAATAAAGAGCGTTACGTTATCATGATTTCGACTGTAATGTGTTACATATATATATATTACAATTAGGTTAAGACTCACCTGACACTTAGCACATTTCTTGCATATATGATCCTCTTTACAGTCCTGGCAATCCTTTGTATGTAAAGGTGCATATCCTTCAGAACATTCCAATATATCGTGTTGAATGGTTTCGAAGTCGAAGAAACAGAATTTAGCTTTTTCATCATCAGTAACGGGAGGTATGGCCCTCACATAACATTCGTGTGCTCCCATTGTGTATTTGTCACACGATCTACAAAATGTTTCTCCGCACACGTGTTGATTCGGACGTCTTTTCCCTCTCTCCATGACTTTTGTACAGTCCAAACATTTCCACCATTTTTGACAAGGAGCTGTCGTTTCTCCCGAAGCTTGATTAATAGGTTTTGCTTTATGACGCACGAAACATTGATGAGACATACACGTCATATTACAATCTGAACAATGTTCTTTGTTTTCACTTTGTTCACATTTATCATTTTTACACACGAAACAGGTGTGTTCACAATAATGCTTTCCTTTGGTTGAATAATGTTTTAAACAATGCACACAGAAATATTGTGGGCTAAAGAATCCCGTTATGGATTGTATAGCGTGGAAATGTTCATTAGCAGTGAGATATAAATATATCACGGGTCTTTCTATACCATCTGTAGGCGCGCTGGTAATGAATTTATTACCCAGTCTAGCACTGATGACTAGTATTGTCAAATTCAGAGTTTCCTCGAATGCTTTTAGATCTGCTAAACTGGCTGGTCTGTCTGTTGATACACCTGCGATGACACTAATTGCTTTGGCTAATTTTCCTTGCTCCGTGCGTTTTTTGTACAGCACATTGTTGTAATAACTGATCGGTACTTTTCTGTATTCCATGATGAGTTGTAAATTATTTCTGGTTCCTCTATTCTGTGTTATTTCTAGGCATTCATCAGGACTGCAAATATTTAATTTACACCAACATGTGGCGATAGCCCGAGCCATACACATATTGTCGGTATTTTCAATCGTAACGATCGATGTTTTATTTCTTAGAATGTCACTTTCATCATGTAAAGCCGTTATCCTCCTCCGTGCTCCGCCTTTAGGTAACTCGATGGTGCCTATATCTATTCGGAAACTTTGATTAACAGTCAGTGTTTGGTTGCTGTTCAAAACGAGTTCGATTCTGTCAATCACAGTGTTAGCATTTAACGTTTGCAACGTTTGTAGCGGAACTACTATAGGGTTGTCCAAACTCTCATGGTGAATGATAACTCTGCCAAGATCATTGTCAGCCAAATTTCCACGAGCTCTTTGAATAGTGTCATCGAACATTGAATGTAGATTCCTGTATATGTCGATTAACTTTTTCTCTTTGTAAATTTCATCTAATTTGATCTCATATGTTCTCTGTGTTGCCAAATTGTTTCCGAAGATTCGTTCACTCCTTTTGCGAATGCTATATCCAGTTATTTGAATATCAGAACTGTCGGCTGTTTGATTGTCTGATTTTACGGCTTCATCTTGATGAGGTGTCTGTTCGTCTTCTCGGTTTTGTAATCCTGATGGTCCAGCTGTACCGGGTTGTGAGTTGTTAACATCATTTTTAGGCGCATCATCTTCTCCGTATCCGATTTGGTTCGGCCATGGGTCATCTCCTGAACAAAGCGTAGATGCTTCAATTATATCTTCATCCAGTTGATAAGCTACGATAGCCTTGTCGTATTCTTCGATGTCTTGCAGAATACATTCTATTTCATAAATTTCATCCACTGTCAGAGGTGTCATTATTTCTTCAGCCATTTTTCGAGAAGTCCTGAGTAGTGATTACAACGGCGTCTATTCACTATATGGAATACAGCTTAGTAAGCTATATTTTTATACCATAAAATCCTGAACATATGCAAGCACGGATTACGTAACATTATATAAGATTATATATGAACGTAAGTATGAATAGGCCGATAATTGGTTTTGTACGGACGAGGCAACATTAGTTGTTTAACTGGTTATTATTACGTAACCCTGTGTTCCCCCCGCTGAGAACACCTGCACATTTAACAATTGTTAATATCTATTTCTAAACATCGAACATGTCTGAACCTATCATTGGATACAATAGCAGTGATATAATGTTACATCATCGGTGCTACCTGGAGTTTTCGGTATACAAAATGATCGTAAGTGTGAATGGAATGATAAGTGGTTATTACGTAATGTTGTTATAACAATGTCATCAAAGCAATTTCTATAATTGAGTGTCTCACGACCTGACTTAATATGTATGCATGTTTTTGGCTAACTAATTATCGTGTGAATGACACAGTTTATCAACCTTAATTGATACTAACCCGTTTTGTTCAGACATTAAATCGATATGTTTTCTGAATACCATATAGCTGTGACCGGGGAAATAATAGAATTCATTTGGTAAAGCAAAGGTGTGAAAGACACATTGTTACCACCAATGTCGCGTGTGTGATTGCGTGTACATAATATGTTCCATCGAATATGACAATTCATTCTGGGGGGTTGTAATTTCGCCTTACCATTTTCGACCGTTAGTGATTCAACATAGTACATTTCAATACTTCCAATAATTCACGATAATACACGCCTGTCATATACTCAATAACTTCATATAGAGAGAAGTAAAGAATAAACGCTCTTTATTATTTATGTAAAAGTAATGGTGTCTATTTTCAGGTATGACAATTATATGAACTGCGTTCCGATAAACACTGGAATGTATGCATTCATATCGATGGTCACAATGTCCAACATTACAGCGACTGTCCATACACATCGATTAATAATTTCATGAAAAATATTTGAACAAAAAAAAATAACGAAAGATTTTACGCGCATATAATTTAACATTCGACATTTTTTTAATATCGAGATTATCAGAAACCGAAAACTCGTTATAAATTTTTTAATTATACTTTTTTTTGGAGACATAATTTTGAGGGTTTTGAAATTTTTTCTTTTGAAATTTTGGGGGTTTTAAAATTTTTTGGAAGTTTTGGGATTTTGAAATTTTTGGAAAAAATAATTTTTGGAAGTTTTGAAATTTTTTTTTGGGTTTTGATCTTTTGGGAATATTTTAGTACAACCAATTTTAGACCCAAAGATTCTATTTTTAGATGTGAAGGTAACGAGACACCCCCAACCAATTTTGGACCCCAAAGATTCTATTTTTAGATGTGAGAGTAACGAGGCCCCTATTCTTCTTGTAACAACCTCTCAGTCTGCCTACATGGCCTAAATGGTAACACACCTGGTGTTCGGCAGGTAATCGATTACGATTACAATTACTTTAGTACATGTAATCGATTACTTTTCGATAACATCTGCTTACAATTGTTAGTTTCCGACCAGTTTGATGGCATAGGAATAAAACATTAAATAAGTCAAATTAAAATATCAAATTTGATTGAATAAACATCACTACATAACACAGACACAAGAAACGACTGAAACAATAGAAAGAATCAAACAATAAACACACAGACTGTCTACATGTACACGCATTGGTGAAGTTTCATCATGCAGTTGTTCGCCAACTTATTTGAAATATTTTATGTTTTATGTGCATTTATTTATGTAAATATATTTTTAGTATACTTTTTAATTTTCTTACATGCATTGAAACTAACGCATAATATTTATGTAACTATCATTGGAAACAATTATAAATGATTTGCATGTTCTGTTAGATTCATTACCCAACACAATGAAAATGACACTAAGGTTTATTTGATGACCATCCATTGATGAGGCTTAACTCCATGAGTGCAGTAAACGACAAACCAGCTAATTATGTCTACCGATGTACATCACACCTGCTTTGTTCATTTAATTAGCCTTATTGTACCAATGTGACTACAGCCATTGTTCGCGGCAGTCCCAATAACATTTAATCCTAATTGAAGTTGGCCAGCCTATGTTATTCATATTAGAACATTTCATTGTCTGTATCATAAGTTTATTGCGGTACATGCTGTATTCAACATTTCAGAATTTGTGCGTTATCTGTGTCGACTGTCAGAATGTACAAAGTGTACCACATGAAAAAATTGTACTAACTTTCTGATATGTCGTTTGTGTCCTTGCGCATTCAACAGTGTACTGCAGTGTGAGACTATGAGTATCCAATAGCCTTCCGTTTGGATATTTTAGCAAAAGTAATCAAAATGTAATCATGATTACAGGTACATTTGAAAGTAATCGATAACGATCACGATTACTTGTAATACAAAAATTCATGATTACAGATTACAGGCGATTACTCAAAAATGTTTAATCGGTTACTTTGATTACGATTATTGATTATGATTACCCCAACCCTGGTGTTCGGCCCACAATAAAATATTGGAGGATTACACACAGTGAGTTAAATTATAGCGATATTATAGCATATGTACAGATCATTAACAAACGTTAGGGCAGCTATATATGCAGTCGGATGAGAAAGGTTGTTTGATATAAATTGGAAAATATATGAAATGACTATCTCATACTTTCAACAAACTCAATTCACAGAACAGTAAATGTTGGAGGACACAGGTTAATGAACAGAAGCCATTCGGTGCATGCAATTCAATGGCATACATTATCGTCTCTCTTGCGGAAGTTAATGAATTAAACGTGTGCTTTTGAAGATGCATCTGCTTGTATTGTTGGTTTCAATTCACAGAGAAGTTATTGAAATTAAGAATCTTCGAGAAAATGGTCATCGCTTTGTCCGCCTGGCGGTGAATGTTTAGAAAATTGGTATATGCCTTATTGGATTTCAAACGTTCTGATGTTTATCAGTAAAACGGCTGAAAGATTCCTGGGAATTTGATTACATGCATAATTCCAAACGTACCAAATTTTAAAGGGGTAGATTTTTTAGACAGTGAAAAGCTTAGAGATTAATCACAATTTACTTTTACATGGAGACATCCCAGTAAGTGCAATAAATATCTCTGTAACGCTGTGTCGTGCATAGTGCGTAGTGCATCGATGTTATGAAACAATGGCTTTTACAATTTATGGTAAAGAACCACGATTGGAATGAAAGCATTTATGTGGCATTCGAGAAGAGCGATATTTTTGCCATAAGAAAACGCTAATTCCTTTTAGGCGACACCTCGCCGTGATCCACGCCTATACTAGAATGACCAATTCGGAATAATCACGTGGAAGAGAGAAAAATGGTATTTTGTCACTGGGCTGTAATTTTAAGTAAAGAGTATTATTCAGTGCACCGATGTGTGCCATCTGGGTGGTTTAGTAGAACGGTTATACCTATATATATATATATGTATATATATATATATATATATATATATATATATATATATAAGGGTAACCCAAAGGACCCCAATATATATAGGCTTGTCACACTTCTGAGTTGTTGTGGTAAATTGTTCACAAAGATTGTGTCTTATAGACCAACAGTCCAGGCACATACGGTTTCACTCTGGAAAATATCGGGGAAAGCTGATTTGTTCAGGGATTAATAAGAACATGTTTATGAACAGCATCGCAAAAGTCTCCTAGAATCTGAGTTGAGATTTTTGAGATATCTTGATTTTTCGGAATTGTTCAAATTCTGAAGCATTTCCGTCAGGCCATATTCGAATGCAGTCATGTGTAGAATAACTATGCCAAATGCATAATACATTGAAATATATACAATGCTTATTCGTGAACCACACAAGTAGACTATATGTCCCAAAATGGCAAAAACATAGAATGAAAATTACATTTTGTGCAAAATCGAACGGCTAGTCCCATAATAATTGATCGGTGTAATTGTAAAGTTGGAATTGTAGATATGTTATCATCCGTCACTGCGCGGCGTCAGTTAATTGTTTACGGTGTTGGTGTTGATATTGAAGCTCTTGTGAATTACACTGGTGCGTACAGTACATGTGCATGTATATCCGCTCTTGTAAATGTACATGCATGTGCTTTGAAACAATCAGATTCAATAGTTTGCGATCAAATACGCAACGATAAATGGTGAATAAATTAGCGGAGTGCTAAAGTGGATACTTAACCCCGGAATGAGAACAACGTACAATACTCATAAATATACGTACGGACCCGCATAACACAGAATGAATGCCGGATTAATAATATCTATTAAATATCAGCAGAGTAAGATCCAGTCATACTGCATGGAGTCATCGCCGTATAGAATATGGTCTCCGATAAATATAGTATTGAATTTTGACGACATGACATTGAATCACGAAAATATCTAATTTAGCAATTTTCATGGGCACATAAAATAACGGTAAAAAACCGTCAAACTGATTAAACAGTATGGGACCGTCGATTATGACTGCCCGAAACCGTCGAACCGACAGTATTTTATAACAGTGTAGGCCCACACATGTTGATATTTGGAAGGGTAACACACGTCGCAATGGTAATGTGACAGCTTTTTTTAGGCAGATATGTTTTGTTAAATCAACCACATCATACATCGTTTTGTTCAGGAATATGTGCACTACACAATGAATTGGACAATGTCATGTGAATCAATTTTAAATATCTTAAGGAATAACCTTAATTTCCTGATGTAATTACGCTGTTTAGATATACTTGATCAGTCAAAAGCGATTTATAAATGTTCGTGATTGGTCAAAAAGTTTTAGAACTATAATAATAAATACCTTTGGGCACAATTATTGCTACGTAGAATTGCCACATTCATACCGTTTTGGTTGGAAATCCATGTAATTGTTGTGCGAGGGGGTTCTATTTGTACCTAACAATAACGAGTGTTTGTGATTGTTTTGAAGTGGTATTAAAATAAACAAAGAGCGTTTGCGTGAAGAATTAATAATAAAATTTCACTCGCTATCATATCTCTGGGACTTTGCAGATCTTTACAGAAAATATTGTATCCGTGTGAGTATTTCGTTCTGTTTTCGACATACTTAGGCCACAAGAACGTGGCGCAGGTAAGCTATACACAGATTACTGAATATTTACAACTATTAATGTTATTTTCAGTGTTGCATATATGCAGATTTCAACATTATCTAGTTGATATGTTGATGTTTGATAGTTTCAAAATATCTACAGTTTACGAGAGATGTTTTAGCCGCCCAGGCAGTGACATAGGTGTACGTTATCTGATAACGATTGAATCACCTGTCTCCGCGTGCATATTTGCTTTTTCTTGTCTTTCATTTAAAGCGTAGAGATGTATTCGTATAATTGTGATCTGATTAACAAAAAGCAGATATGAGTCTCGTCAATCAATGGATAGGTTTGAAACGACCGCAATGGAATTATCGACAAGTTATCAATCGGATCACAAATATAAGAGCGCATTTCGTCGCTCCTATTAAAGGTGAGAATATGTATCATGAACGCACAGTGTTAACTCCGAATTTCTCCACCCGCCCGATTTTCCCGTTATTGACATAATACAGCCTACATACAATAGAGAACTTAAAATGTGCATATAGTGTCCTAAGTGCGACGTCGGAATACAGCGGCCATTTGAGCTTCCTTTATTTGGGGTCGCTTCGGTGGCCTTGTGGTATTGACGTCGAGCTTTGAGTCGCAAGGTGCGCTCGCCGTCAAGGGCCGGAATTCGAATTCCTCCCAATCCCCCAAAAATTTCGCTGTCTCAAAACTTACATTTGCTTCTAAAAAATAGGCGCCTTGCGTGTTGTATAGTCCCAGACATGTTCAAAGAGCAATGCTCGGCAAGTTTCGGAGACGTATATATAACATGGTACTGTGCCATATCTGCTATATATAGCCTACACACAATATATACCTTAAAGGAATATTATTCTGAAAATTTGTTGGTATTTTCTTTCAATATACCTATATTATATAATTAAAACCCTTGTTTACTAAAAGCGTCAGAACTATAATGTCGTAACTCACATTTTCAGAGAAAACGAAGGTTGAAGTTTTCAGTCAACATTTCTCATAATGTTGACAAAGCATGACGTATCGTTGTATTTATCCCAATGAAAACTGGCATTAGCTGTCCATTGAACCACATGTTGTTTCTGTTTACTCCCTCGTTTTCTTTTAAAAAGAAATAACTTGTTTGGAGATACGACATTTTGCGTACGCCAACGACGATTGGTTTCCGTGCTATAAGGAAGTTGTGTTAATAAATACAGATTAAGCTAAATATGGTGGCAATCGCATGTGTCTATGAACTAAAAAAGTGCCTATTCTACATTATGAATATTCACTCATGTGCATCATCATACAGAAATGTGGGGAACAATCACAAAATTTAAATCACCAAATGATCACGTGACTAGCATGGAGATACGACCATATAGCACACATTTGAAAATTTACAAACACAAAACAGAAGTCACTTGGACAACCTGAACCATCCGATTGGCTGCTGTTGACATACGACCTTATAGCACGAATAATTGTGAAGATCGCTGGAGATACGACATTTGTGTCACTGGTTTGTGATAATATGTGCCATCCAATGCAAACATTGTTTGGCTCATCGGATTGGATTTTTTCTCACGATTCGAATGATATAAAAAAAATCATTTCCCGCCAAAATGGAGTTACGATATTATTTTTTATTTCTGTTTTTTTCTTTCTTTTTTATTTTTAGTTATTGCAGTGTTGAGTGAGCGGTTTGTATGACGATATAGTGCTCAATTAAAATATCACAAAACAGGTAGGAGGGTAGAAAACTCATTTAAAGTGATGTGAAACGCGCTGGGACGTGGCTATATGGTCTCCGTTGGGCGGGGTGTTTACTTTGGGGAATTCCACCTGCAGCCCCCCCTCTTGAATCCGACCAAACACAAGTTTTGCATAAAATTCCATTTGCACCCCCTTGCACAGTACACAAGCCTAATAACTAATAGCCTATATATCCATATACGATGTTTCTATATACCCGGTATGAGAACATTCAGATATTTGAAACTCAAAATTGCATAAATCCTAACATAAAGATATATAACCGGGCCGAACAGGGGGGGGGCGGGTTCCGGACATGTATGCCAGGGTGGGTGGGTGGTCGATGGGACCATCAAAAAAAGATTTCTGCAGCTCAAAATTTCTTTTCCTTGCAGTTACGACATTATAGTGCTGATGCGACGAAATACTCATTGGTGTTTATTTCCCGTAGGAAATGTACATATACCAAGTTTAACGACAATCGACATTTGACAGTTTGATATAATTTATTATCTGAAAATGTCCCACCATTGAAAATAAGTAGGTTATTGTCAGCAGAAATAGCATCACTGTCTGCTATTTGATGTAGTCCGGCCGCCAGGTCACGGATGCGTGTTTTGGCGTATAAAGTTTTTTTCTCTGCGGATTTTGTAAATTCAGGTATCCGACATCAAGATTTTATCGGCTGGCCATCTGTCAGCCTTGAGAAATTTTTTTTATAGCGCCCTAAAAAGTATACCCCCCCCCAATTTTTTTTCACAGACGTAAAACCAGTTACTTGGAATTTATTGCAAACTCACATGACTAATCTAGTAAAATATATATATTTTCATGAAGCTAAGGTATAATGACACTATTTTGGTCCAAAATTGAAACTCACCATCCAAGATGACCACCAAAATGGCCGCCGGAAGTTGAAAATATATCATTTTTTCACAATTATCTTCTAGATCAGTTCATGATGTTTGGAACTGGTTGAGTAATATGACTTTATTTTGTATTTTGTATATTAACTGATCATTGGAGCAATTATATATGCCATTATTGGGGTCCTATCCGCTTGTGATCCCTCAAAAATTCGATTTTACAGAAAGCGGTATAAAATTTCACAAAAAATCACAACTGGGATTCTAGTCATATTTCAACAAGACATGAACAGAAGGTTGCAATTATGTGAGGCATACCATTACATATGAATATTCCAACTCACTGGAACCAAAATTCTTACTTTGGCTCAAAATGGCTGCCAAAATGGCCGCCAAAATATGGAAAATGGTAAATATTGCCCTAGGGTGTCCCGCAATCGCTTACAAGTTGTGATTGATGTACAAAATTGGCTATTCTTCCTTCTATACATTGAATACTAACATGTCTGCTGCACCATGGTTAATTGTTACTGTTATCGCCACTGACATCAAAAATTAACTTTTCAGGTTTGGATAATTTGTTCTAGTAATATGTAACTATCTTTAGATTGAAAGGTGTTTATTGTATTGGTTTATCTTAAATGTGTCACACTACGGAGTTTATAGACCAAATTGCTCAAAATGGCTTCCAAAATGGCAATCAAATTGGTAAAAGTTATTTGTTAACATATATCATTATAACATTATATATATAACATTATTCTCTGCGTTATCCGAAAATGTAGCAAATTGTGACTCACTTGGTTATTATACGTGTTAGGTAATTAACTGACAACTAAATGTTCTATTATGGTTGTCCCAGTTCCGAATGGGGCATGACAAATTCATTTTAAAGTATGGAAATTTGCGGAGAACCTCTTTTGTGATTCTGACCATATTATTGAAAGGAAATGGGTAGAACTTTGAGACGGAACTGAGATGAATCATAATATGTGGCTCTTCTGGTCCATTGTGATAAACCAATATCAACTGGATACAGGATGTTTGCCAAGATGGTAGCCAGGGAGTTACTCCATGTGAGGTGAATAGGTATACATGGAGTTAATGTATGTCACGAATGATGTGAATATTTATACAATGAGTGACTATATGGTTATGAGTGTGTTGTCCATAGTGAGATATATGGGTATACAGGGAGAGGTCATGGTCATGTGTGGGGTGAATCGGTATGAATGGTGTGACTGCATGTTGTATGATTGTGTATATCATGTACGGGTGCACCATGTGTGCCTGTATGGACATTGATGTGGTGTATGGATGTAGCTACATGGTAATCTATGTATTGATTATATATATATGGAGTGACTGTAAGGTCCTGGGTGGGATGTACATGTGTTTCTGTATGCTCACGAATGGGGTGTGTGGATAAATAGTGAGTGATTTTATGGTCAGGAGTAATGTGTATGGTATACATATTCACCTCACCATTGGCCATATCACTCACTGTATCCTTATTTGTCACATCATAGCCGAATAGCCACGAAAGATATACTAATACACCCCAGCCATGTCAGTATAGTCACTCCATGTGAGCATATGCACATCATCCGTGGCCATATAGCCACTCGCTATATACACATACACCTCGCCCATGACCATATAGCAACACGATTGTATATCCGCATAACCTACACATGACCATACCGCCACGAGTTGCCAAGCAGGAACAACAGGTATACTCACACACCTGACAAGTTAGTCACTTCCTACATATATATTCATTACATTGATGATCATACAGTCACTCCTTGTATACCTACTCGTCACACCATTGACCATACAGTCACTACCTGTATACATATTCCACACACAGTCATATAACCACTCGATATATACATATGAAGCTCACCCTAGACCATAAATTCACTCCAGGTATACATATGCACCTCACCGCTGGCCATTCAGTCCTTCCAGATATACAAAATCCCGCACACACGACCACTCATACCATCCATACTTGCATATACACCTCACACATGACAATTCAGCAATGCACTGTATAATCATACACGCCATCCATGATCATACAGCTAATCCATACACACCCACCAATGATAATACATCCACGATATATATACATATACATCCCATCCATTACTACAAGGACACTTCCTATATACCCACACGATAATGTCCACCCAGCTTACTCCAGGTATGCATATAGACTTCAATCATGACAGTACAGTCATTCCATGTATACCACACATTACCCGTAATCATAACATCACTCACTATTTATTCACACACCCCATCCATGATCATACAGAAAACACATGTACATCCCACCCATGACCTTACACTCACTCCATATATACATAATCAATACATAGATGACCATGTAGCTATATTCATACACCACACCAATGTCCATACATGCACACTGGGTGCACCCGTATGGGATAGACACAACCATACACCATACAGTGACTCCATGCATACCGACACACCCCACACCTGACCATGACCTCTCCCTGTATACCTATAAATATCACTATGGACAACACAAACATATCCATGTAGTCACTCACTGTATACATATTCACATCATTCATGACATACACTAACTCCATGTATACCTATTCACCTCACCTCTGATCATAGAGTAACTCCATGTCTACCATCTTGGCATCAATCCTGTATCCAGTTGATATTGGTTTATCATAATTGACCAGAAGAGCCATATATTATGTTTCATCTCAGTTCCGTCTCAAAGTTCTGCCCATTTTCTTTCAATAATATGGTCAGAATCACAAAAGAGGTTCTCCGCAAATTGCCCTACTTTAAAATGAATTTGACATGCCCCATACGGAACTGGGACAACCATAATAGAACATTTAGTTGTCATTTAATTACCTATCACGTATAATAACCAAGTCAGTCACATTTTCGGATAACGCAGAGATTAATGTTATATGTTATATATATAATATTATAATGATATATGTAAAAAAAATTGTTTTACCAAATTGGTTGCCATTTTGGAAGCCATCTTGAGCAATTTGGTCTATAAACACCATAGTGTGACACATTCAAGATAAACCAATACAATAAACACCTTTTAATCCAAAGATAAAATGGTCCAAACCTGAAAAAAGGTTTTTGAGAGAAAAGTCCAATATGTTTGGTGATGTCAGTGGTGGCAACAGTAACAATTAACCATGGTGCAGCTAGTTAGTATTCAATGTATAGAAGGCATAATAGCGAATTGTGTACATCAACCACAACTTGTAAGCGATTGCAGGGCACCCTAGGGCAATATTTATCATTTTCCATATTTTGGCGGCCATTTTGGCAGCCATTTTGAGCCAAAGTAAGAATTTTGGTACCAGTGAGTTGGAATATTCATAAGTAATGGTATGCCTCACTTAATTGCAACCTTCTGTTCATTTCTTGTTGAAATATGACTAGAATCCCAGTTGTGATTTTTTGTAAAATTTTATACCGCGTTCTATAAAATCGAATTTTTGAGGGATCAAAAGCGGATAGGACCCCAATAATTGCATGTTTAATTGCTCCAATGATCAGTTAATATACAAAATACAAAATAAAGTCATATTACTCAACCAGTTCCAAACAGCATGAACTGATCTAGAAGATAATTGAGAAAAAATGATATATTTTCAACTCCCGGCGGCCATTTTGGTGGCCATCTTGGATGGTGAGTTTCAATTTTGGGCCAAAATAGTGTCATTATGTCTTAGCTTCATAAAAATATATACATTTTACTAGATTAGTCATGTGAATTTGCAACAAATTCCAAATAACTGGTTTTACGTCTGTGGAAATCTGGGGGGGGGGGGTATACTTTTTAGGGCGCTATAAAAAAAATAGCTCAAGGCTGCCAGATGGCCAGCCGATAAAATCTTGTTGTCGGATACCTGAATTTACAAAATCCGCAGAGAAAAAAACTTTATACGCGAAAACAAGCATTCGTGAATTCCGGGTGTTTGGCGACCGGACTAATGGGGCCATCACACACCAGTACGGAACGTCGACAGAGCCCAACCTCCTCCACACTTCTGAGTCCCGTCTCGGGGAACGTGTGGTAGGGATGAATAAATTAGTAAGGTTTTCGACACGCTTTCGAAAACGCGCGGTCTAACCAGGTGACTATGCAGGTGCATGCTTCCTTTGTTTTCAAACGGTGCACGAGAAGCATGGTGACGCTAAAAAATTGTGGCGGGATTATTAAAAAGGCGTCGGCACGTGGTCTAACCAGGTGCACTATTCCATTGTTTCAGGATAGTGTGGTCCAAACACCTGCACACTTCCATTGTTTTCTAAAGGTCCAAACAGGTGCACGAGGCTTGCTGACAATTATGGTGGCCATTGTTGGGTCGAATAAGGAGGAGTTTCGACACCCTATCATATAATTAAGAATCAGCGACTTTAATTAAAACCTATCAAATAATTAAGAACGATAAGGAGGGGCTTCATTAATTCATTCTACCTATCATATAAGTGAGAAGGAAAAGGAGGGGCTTTCATACAATAAGGACCCCTAATAAACCCCTACCATTGGCCCCTTAAGACAATAGGATGAAACAAAGGGGGCAAAAATCGATAGAATTGCCCCTATAGTGGCCCGATTACTACTTGGAAGATCTGTCTGTGTGTGTCTGTGTGTAGGTGTGTGTGTGTGTGTGTGTGTGTTCGCGATGAACTCGAAAACGGCCGACCCGATTTCGATGAAACTTCGTATGTGGGGGTATTTTCGGCCGGGGTGGCATAGGCATATTAATTTGTCCGTGCGACGTGACCTTGACCTTGAAATCGGGTCATTTCAAGGTCAAACGCCTGAATATCACGGGATTTCGATGAAACTTGGTATGTGGGGTATTTTCGGCCGAGAAGTGGTATAGGCCTATTAATTTGCCCGTGCGACGTGACATTGACCTTGAAATTGGGTCATTTCAACTTTTCAAGGTCAAACGCCCGGATATCACGGGATTTCGATGAAACTTGGTATGTGGGGGTATTTTCGGCCGAGAAGTGGCATACGCCTATTAATTTACCCGTGCGACGTGACATTGACCTTGAAATCGGGTCAATTCAAGGTCAAATCGCGAATTTTGATGGGATGGCCACGAAATTTGATACATAGGGTTTACTTTTGTGTTTTCGACGGGTCAAATTGTGACCCCGACCTGATCTTGACCTTCAAAATGATAAATTCAAGGTCAAATCGGGTAAAACAGGATGGATTTCGACGGGTACTTTTGTCGGGTACTTTTCTCCGGGCAGTGTTTTGGACGGGTCAAATCGTTACCTCAACTGACCTTGACCTTCAAAATGGTCAATTCAAGGTCAAAGCCCGGACTTCTAGTATATATATATGTGTGTATGTGGGTACTTCATAGAATCGAAAACGGCTGATCGGATCGAGCTCAAATTTCGTATGTAAGGGTAAAAACCCACGGGGATCGTCGACGTCGCATTTTGGACACAAGCTCAGAGCACCGCTTCTCCCTACCCAGTCACAATAAAATGGCACCGTGGGGGTTAACATACCTCTTTTAGGGACGGGTACCGTGAATTAACTCATGAAAAAAACTAAATGGGTGTTGTGTTATTCTTATGGCTGTCGTTCCTATAAAGGGGGCGGGATTTTATCGGGTCAGTTTTTTCCGCCCGAAAAAGTCCGAATTAACTCATTGAAAAACAAAAAATTAAATAAAAAAATAAATTAAAAAAATTAAAAAATTAAAAAAACAATTAAATTATAAAAAAAAAGAATTAAATTCAATTAAATTTAAAAAAATTGAAATAAATATTGAAAAATAAAAAATAAATTAAATATTAAAAATTAAAAAAAAAATTAAATAAAAACAAAATATTTTTTTTAATGTCATGTTTCTGACCAACCACGCCAGTGGCGGGCTAACCTGCTTGTGCTATATAAATTGAAGAATGTTCATAAATGAACCCTCCTGGGACCATGTTTAATTTATCATCATGGGGAGACGTACATTGTATGTTATTTAGTCCTCATAGGACGATATTTTAATCAACACTGATGACACCATATGGTCATTTGTATTACCCTCATAATGGGAACACATTTTAACTTTATCATGCGAGCATATTTTAATTAACCCTGATCAGTTATGGAACATATTTTAATTAGCAATCATGGTTCCATTTTAATTAACCATCATGGAACTATATTTTAATTAATCCCCGTGGGACCATATATTATCTAACCCTCATCGGCTCATAATTAAATTTTAATTAAACCTCTCTCCATGTGACCATATTTTAATTAACCCTCATGGAACCATATGTGTATTTTAAATAACCCTCACGCGAGACCATATTTTCCTCGTAGGTGATGGAATAAATGTGATCAAAAGCGTACTCGGTATTTGTGTACTTGAATAGACTAAATGTGATTATAAACGTACTCGGTATTTGCGTACTTGAACCATGTAAGGACACTCGACAAATTTGGCCTGAGTATTATTCTGCATGATATGACTTGCGTAGTTGGATGGACTAAATATGATTAGAAACGTACTCGGTATATATACCAATGTATCACAATCATTACATTAAAGCTGCAATATATTGTATATATGCCTAATAATATGATACTGAGGGCGTTACCATATCTTACTATAGTTTTCTTGTTGTTATATGCTCACCTTTAGCGAACACCGCACCACCACTTTTCCGTGTGTACGGTGCACATTTGATCACGTGACAACTCGGCGCATTGAACAAGAACCTCTGACATCCGGGTGTGTTGAAGCAGTATGCAGCACAGTCCTCTCTCAATGACACCGTGACCAGCTCATAGTTCGCCGGCGGGCACTGATCGGACAAACCAACAATCGGGGTGGTCAGCTCTTTTGTTTTAAAATACTCAGCATTTACCCGAAAAACGAATAGGATCATGACGCAAAGAGAGCGTTTGGTGAAGGAAATCGCCAAGAAACATTTGTAGCGCATCATCCACTTGTATTAGCGAAATGCTGTCTGAAATATGCGGTACCTCAACAACACAATGATGTCCACAAGAAATAGTACTAGATCGGTATAATATATTTTAAATATTAAAACACACGAGACTGTTACAATGCTTTTCTACAAGTTAGTAATAACACAAATCCAATTTAAGAGTTGTCCAAACGAAGAAGCTGCGAACTACACTGCAAGCGTCGTCTCGTCTACATGTATAGATCGGTTGTGAGCATGCGCGGTGGGATTCTATAAAATATCTTTGACTAAAGTGCGGAACTCCGTCCTGCTACGAAGACTATTCATGCCGCTGATCGCCAAAGAAACTGCGGGATGTATCCTCCTCCCAGAGTTTGTGTTTTGTTGGCTTAAAGGTCGATCGATCATACAGTATTTTATTTATAGGTGCAAATGATCACGCTGGTCATCCTATAATACCCGCTGCGGGCAAATAGTGAGTAAACCCCGTTGTGGGCACGAGTGAAATCTACAGGTAGATTTGTTTTGAGGGAAATTTTGTGATTCATTGTTTTTCTTCGGACACAACTCCGGATCCACGAGGTGCCTGGTGAAACCAGCTTCAACCAAATGTTAACAGTTCGACGAATGTAGCTCCATAAAGTGAAGAAATGCTCGATGAAGTGTGAGAATAAGCTTCCATGTTTCAATTGTGTGTGTTTTCAGCTCAAAGATGAGTGCGTGGTGATAAATTTGGACAACGTTGTGAACGTTCCATTGATACAGATAATTTAGGAAACTAAATCTACATTCACATTAGAATTTGCTTCATTTAAAAGTCGGAAAATATTGAAAATTGCATGAGACACTCCACGGTGTTGGAGTAAACCCCATTGCGGGCATGATTTTTGCCCGCGTCGGAGTTTACTCCTGCACGCATTACGTTTTACTTTATCGATGTACGTGTACATGTATGGTATAATTGGAAAGATGTCTTTATTCGAGTAAATGGATAGGGATTTTGGGTTTATAGTATCAAAATACGCCAAGGATAGAGTGTCCCATATAGGCTGGTCAACGTTTTCCAAAACAAATCTCGAGAAGTGTCTGCAGTGAAAGTTTTGTGCATGGAACTTATATTTACCCAGACATTCAGAATACGCTCGACTAAGATTGTGTTTTTCTCGAGAACTGATATCTGAATTTTCTCTAAACTCCCGTCACAGCATAAATAGTATTGCCTATCATATGCGACTTACATTGTTTGATATAACTTCTAAATTGACTACTTTTGACTAATTAGACTAACTCTTATTGCCCGATGTACGGTTTACTGACGCCCGCACCGGGGTTTACTGCCCACATCTGGGGTTATAGGATGATCAGCGTGATGATTCGCGTTTGACATAAGTCACAGATATATGGAATTAAGATCCATGGTAATATTTTACACCAAATACTGTAAGTCAGAATTTCTTAAATGAATGTTTGGCTTCCCAGGGAAAAGTAGATCAAAATGTTTGTAAACACCATGTTTCGTATCACATAGGTATCATCCATGTGTGTTCATTGGGCTGAAACTTTTGTGGCTGCTTTATTCTGTATATATCCTCGACCCAAACCCCTAATCCAATGATATGGGTAATCCCCGAGCGGCAGCTGAACCCTTTTTCGCAAATGTTCACTAAACGCATTGCCGGACCCGATACTAGACAATAGCGCTCATTATTCCTCAAAGCCCCCGAGAACCTCCTTTTCTGAACAGCTACCATTTCATGCATCCCCAACCTCATGGAACTATTTAGATAACACTATGACTACAAATCAAAGTAGGTACGATTAGTACAGAAAGAATAATAAGCGCATATTCTAACAATATCAAATGCAAAAATCGAGGATGCTCAGACTGTTAACAGAACGTACCCCGTTAAGTGTACATATAACGCGTTCAATGTCAACCTATACGAATCAGCAGTCCCTGTAGCCTCATCCTCCCAAAAATACAATCCGACCATCTGAATTTGAAAAGCCCTCGGGTGGTATCCATTTTCAGACACTCTTGAACTAAGCCCTAAACTCATAAATTACATATACACCATATGTGCACGGCTCACCCGAGGCCAGCTTACTAAAAGTTATTACTGTATATATTCACCATACTGGGGACAGTGTTGCCAGAGTATTACTGTATATATTCACCATACTGGGGACAGTGTTGAGTTATTACTGTATATATTCACCATACTGGGGACAGTGTATATTCACCATACTGGGGACAGTGTTGCCAGATTATGCCACCCCCACAATATACAACATAATTATCCATACTTTTCATCATTTATTATGTAATATATAGAGGATCTCACATGAGTTTCTATTTTATACGGAATTTATCAACCGAGTTCACTAAATTCGATTTGAGCCGAGGTTTACCGAGGCTCAAATAGAATTTAGTGGACGAGGTTGGTAAATTACGTATAAAATAGGACGAGTGTGAGATACTTTTTATCACATGATCAAATAAACGCGAAGCAATGCGAAATATCCATCGAAAACAACGATAAAAACCGCAGCGATCGCAAGTCATTTGTAGAACGATGTGACGTCATCGCACGCGCTGATATTAAACGTGTCTCTTATCGATAATTATGAAACTGCTTTTATGGGCAAATTATGTGATAAATATGTTTATTGGAAATGAAATATACTATCCTATCCTATCAGATAATGCTCCGGGATTCGAACCCAATGTACATGACATATGACATTTGTGTCATTTTGTGCGACATATGATACAACATGTGTTTGTGTGTTGAAGGAATGTTAACTCACAAATGACATATGTACAGGTGTTGCGTTCACATTTGATTTGATAGGGCTTCCCAAAGCGGTTTCAGTGCGGGATCGCCGGACTGGCTCCTTACTCTTATCAATCGGACACCCCCTTCTCTTTCTGGCTTATGAATGTTACTCTCGTCCTCATTGCCACGGAACCAAACGGGTCATGCTACAGCTGTGCTCCCATAGCGGGTGACGAAGCCGCGGGCACAACCCAGCGATCAAGGGGGTGCGAACGAACAGGAACTACCGGGGTCGACTGACTGACGCGTGTGCTAACTCGACCACCTGACGCAACTCCAGGAATGTAATTCCAGGACGAATATTGCATTGTTAACTAATGTTACGGACATCTTTAGTCAAAGGACATAACACGTTTTTCCTATTCATAAGCTCTCGGGGTAATTGCTCCTAAGCAAACACATTCTTAATTTTACCGAACTCCCGTTTAGCTCTTTTTACCAATTCCTTGTGTTTATACTCCGATAAAAGATAACTTAGTTTGTCTGCATCTATAAGGCGTTGTGTGTGCCCCAAGCGTAGTACATTTCCGAACTGAATGCGCTCATCAATATCCAGAGTATCAGCTATGAATTCTCGAAGAACTTCCTCTTCGGTTTTTGTGGGCGGTCTCGGTATTGATGATAACAGAACAAATAAAGGTGTATTTCATCTCACGAGACTCGATATCGATCACTAATTCTGTCATTTTAACCTGTGGATGGTCTGCCTAATCATGTTTGCGATCGAGCTGATACTAAAGTAACACGGCCAACATTTGTCTGCTTATTATTCGTGTAATCCAAAGCACACCAACAATATGTGACCCGCCATATCACCCACGGGGAGCCTCACACAGATGGAAGCATGCACTACATAGTGTCGTCTGCTACAGGCTGTGTGAGGCTCTCTATGGGTTAATAGACCCGCCATATCAAATCCAGTCGGAAGTCGGGATTGTTTTACCCTGTGCCAATGCATTCTCTTATATATGCGAGTTGACCATAGGTCGCCTCGCATATATAAGAGAATGCATTGGCCTAACAATTTTTTATCATTTTTTTTAAATAAATGTTTCTGACAGTGTTTAGGACATAAAATAAAAAACATCCATTACCCTGCAGGGAGCCCCACACATATATAGACGCATATAGAAGAGTGTCGTCTGCTCATGTTTGTCTGGGGCTCTGTATGGGTGAAATTGTCAAACTGTTAAAGAATACAAGAAAAAATTATTAAAATTGTAAAAAATTGTTAGGCCAATGCATTCTCTTATATATGCGTATAGGCCGCCTCGCATATATAAGAGAATGCATTGGCACAGGGTAAAAAAAATCCCGACTTCCGACTGGATTTGATATGGCGGGTCACATATTGTTGGCGTGCTTTGGATTACACGAATAATAAGCAGACAAATGTTGGCCGTGTTACTTTAGTTTTGTGATACCCATAATATATGAGCAGGTGGATGCAGGCACCCCGGTCCCACATATAGAGGCACCTCTGTCTTGAACTTCGATAGTGGAAACTTCACTAGTGATGTCCAGAGCAGTCTACCTTGCGGCAGTTTACAAAATGTCAAGATAAGAATAACAAAATTATAGAATATACGTATAGGCATCCTTGGATTAACCGATCTTATCATATTCCCGTGTAAAACTAATAAATTAAACGCTCTTTATATGGGCGTGATATATTGACTCAGAATTAATATCCCAATGTGATAACACATGTAAAACCTTCGGATAGGACACCAACCTCGAACCCAACCTGTACCCCTGACCAGTAATCCCAGTTGGGACTTACCAATGCCCTCACATGGAGCGTACATAGAAGGAAATCCCAACAAAAAAGGGGAGGGCTATTCCATAGCGGAAGTTGGCCGGCGGTCACCGAACACGCGGTCCCGGCCTGCACTCTGTTAGAAAACCCAAAAACTAGATTACAGTTTACCCAGTTGATACTTATCTTAAGCCACCACACATAAGCCAAGACCGAATGATGGATGGACAGACGGTCGGACATATCAATAACATAATGCGCACGCTCCGCTAGAAAATTGGGTATAATCTATGATTACATATTGATTTTGATATGTAAATATATGCAAGTCGCACGGGAGTTGGGGCACCCGATAATATGTATATATCCACTGGTAGTCAAACAATACACATCCATGTATTAGCATGCGTGTACATGTATATGGCCGCTTGGGTCCCAGATAATAATATTAACAATCATGCTTAACATATCGCACGTAAACCACCAAACAACCGCCATTTGAATGAATGTGTTTGATGATGTAGCTAAGTGTCGGAGAGTAAACAACACATAGCATTATTGAAATCTACACACTATCCTGGCAAGGTTTTATTGTTATAATTAACCATCGGAGGTACCGTTGTTTATATGTTGATGGTCGCCCAATATAACATACATATTTTTGAAATGTGCATATATGGCACTTAAATAATTGAGAACCGTTTATATACAATATTAGTGGGAAAACCGAAGACAATAATATAAGTTTCAGGAGGGATATAAACAGTGGGGGGAAAACCTACCGAACATAAAGTATTGTACGGAGATATGCATATATAACACACAGTGTAACGCTCTTTATAAATGGGTTCTTTTTATATTGTATATATATATTGTATTCTATACAGAAACACACAGTAGGCCCATATTTCAAGTTACATATTTTGTACAACCTCGTGATTTAGCCTAATGTTTGACTGTCGGCGTGGCTTGATAACATGGAGGAAACATAACATTTAATAATTTGGAAAAGGTTTACTACGATCGTGCCGAAAATGGTTGGGAACCGATAAATAAATATTGCCATGTATGTGCTCATTAATTACCATTCATCGCACGTATTCTTAGCTTTACTTTTAATAATAACTTATTTGTCGAACTATTAATGCCATTGTGGTGATCGGATAATTTATAATGCAAATCTGTTAATCTAATCCCGCGTCGTTAATTCACACGTGTGCATGCTTTGTATATAAGAAATTGAAAAACTATGTTATGTTACTTTATGTTTCGGAACTCCATTCAGTCACGTTTCACGTATTACAACCGGAGTTCAGATTGTGCATGTGGACCGCTTCCAACTATTCTGGAATGTCCGTATATTTCTATTGTGAAAATAAATGCTAATTCCCCAGAAAGACTCAATCCTGATTCAACCCGAAATCAGCTCTATCAAACTTTGTCAACATTATTACGCATTATCAATGAAATTGATAAAATTCTAACAATGGTATACTATCAAGAAGACAAAATTGGCAAAATTCCTGCATAATTTCCGGTGTCGGATATAGACAGTGATAACGACTGAGAAAATAAATTCATCGGTTAAATCCTTTAATAAATATGTTTTGCAGGAGTATATGAAATTATGCATCTGGACGTGTTAATACATTTGTTAAGGAAAGATTTAAAGATTTACGTTTCTCTTTGACATCAAATTCATTAAACTGTCGGTAGGTAATTTTCAGCTTCCCATGCTGAAGGAAACATAAACATACTAATTGTAATCACCATTGTGTGTATGGCACAAGCATCACCAAAACCACATGCATGGGCTTGCAGTCTCCCTCGTGTGAATGGCACAAACATACTTGTAATCACCCCCATGTGCGTGACGCGGTCATCGCGATAATACACACGCGGGGGGCGTGTCGTAAATAATAGTTAAATATAAATTTAAAAAATGCAATTTTTAAAGTGGCACGCTCGTTTTAAACTGACATTTGTTTAATTAATATTTTACTCGTTTTAACGACACGCCCTATTCGAAAATCTACAAAGACATCCATCAGTTTTACTTTCGAAACTATAGAACAACAATCAGGATTGAGACCGATCGTTATTGTCGATCCATTCTTTAATTGTACCATTTCTAATGGTGGAAGAATAAACTATTCTAACCGCTTTTAATTATAGGGTGGTTGCAAAATAGTGTGTGGGATCTCTGTTGTTTTAAGCATCGTCGAAACATGCTATAAACATGGTCTCTATCGAAAGCAGCGATTTTCGGGTGTATGAGTGATCACGTTTCGTGTCCAACTTCAATCAAGTTCAATGACGTAGCACTTTACGGACGTTTGTCGGAGGAATGTATCCAGCCATCCATCCATGAATTCCATCCACCCTTGATACCCATCTAAGTCAGAATGCAACTCGTATAATTTCACGATCACATCGTTCAGAGCCTCGATCGCCAAGTAACATCGATATTCTATACTCTCCCGATTCATCGATCGCATTATTCTTCTCCTCTGATCACCTGATCCACAAGATGCCTTTATCCGAGCACTCATATTGACCGCGTACTCGACGTTATGGTACAGTCTCTCGATAACGTCATCCAATGTGTGGAAGTCTGTGGTAAAGTCATCGACTGACACCCACCTGGATGAAGAATAGGTGTCGCTATTGAGAGGACAACTGAACGTTTCAATCTTCCCCACTGCAAACGTTAGCAACTCTTTGATGATTTTATTGAACAGTTTGTCGATATTTCCAGCGCACGGATTGCTGCTCACGCGACTGTCACCGCGTGACTTATGTAAGATATCATGTGATACTTTGTCAGCAATAATGCTCCCGTATGCTTGTAACTTGGTAGTTATATCATCGACGAAAGATAGCCATCTATTCATTAGGATTTCGGGATCCCTAAATGCTACGAAGGCCTCTGCAATTATTGTAATGAACTCAATCAACTCGTCTAAAGGTTCCTTATCTACAATATAATACATATTCTGGACAAAGGTGTCATACTTATCATAATCCAGCTGTCCACGATACATCCCAAGTTCAACCGTCTTAATAAAAAACGTAAGCGATGATTCAACTCCGTCTATATGCTGGCGTCTGACTTCATGGGTTGGACACCTTTTCAGTACAGGTGCGAATATTTTTTGATGCATGACATTATGAGATACAGTACCGGATCCATACAAGACCTCTGCTGCTTCTAGGATGTTCCTGATATTATACATATAACCCCTCTGTGTCCAAGTCGGGTGTGGTTCAGAGAGCAACTGTTGTCTGCCTACATCAACAAATATATTAACAGCGAGCCCCAACCGTATTTGTGATTTTATTCCCGCAATATCATAAGTGATGAGACACAATCCGAGAAAAGACCACAGACGCCTGCGGAGATATATCAAATCAAATTCCGAGACACCGATCAACAAGTTCATTTCGGGAACAAAATAATGAGGCAGGAATCGGTCATGCAAATACTGATCAAGTCTCTTTAATATCTCCACTACCGGCAAGTCATTTTCCAAGAATCTAGCGTCGGTTGTTTCGAAATACCAGAGAGCTGACGTCTTCAAGTGGTATGAAGTCAACGTCCCCCGGTCTAAATCGATGACGCGTCCGATTAACTTCAAACCCTTCAAAGTGATCATCTGGTTAATGGACATTGTTCTCAACAGCACGACTTCTGCCTTAGCGAACGACAGACAGAAATCGTGCTCATGGTCCGGGCATGTCGGAGCTGGTCGTGCCACAAGATGAAACTCTCCGGCGATGATTATCGATATAATGTCAGCTGATGGCCATGACCGGCCTCTTGTGGCAAACGATCGAATAATATGCGGTATACCGCCGATTCTTAGTTGTGGAACCAAGTCGACGAAGCTGGTTCCATAGGAGTGTATGTTACCGACCTTCGAGAATCCAGTGGGTGGAGCAATGTGATTAGTTTCTCCAAAGATCTCTGCATGCATGGTTCTGACAGGATCAGCCAGCATGTATTTCCCGTCACCCAAGAGTACTCTTGGTACGAGCTCTGATAACCCCTCATTCGATATTCTGGCATAACAAGGGGTGTCCTCCCGGTATCTCAATCTGGATTCATCTATTATTATGTTTCGAGGTTCGATCAGTATATCGAGATCACTTCCGTCGATATTCAAGCCGCTCGCCGCGCTCCCTACTAATGTCAACTTATAATGACCAGACGACCGACATTCTATATATCTACTGGCACGCGTTTGAAGTAGAATTCGGTTATAGCGTGAAGCTAAATCCTGTGAGTCCTCGCTGTACCGACTCCGTGACGGGTACGCCATAATTAATATATGGATACCATATTCTGACGAACACTCTGTGTGTCGATTTCAAGATGATGTTGTCATTATTAATCAACCCAGCCTCATGATTTTGCTTTATTCTTCGCAGCGCGTTCCTATCTAAAATGGCAGCCGTTCAACCATTCATGCAATTCTTTGAATCTCAGTACAAATTATCTAACAAGAATCATACGGAAATATTCTGGAGACGACATTCCTGAACAAGCACCGTATTTATGTCTAGAAGACGAAGCCATAAGATTTAAGCCAATATATCGGGTTCCAGTACTCAACTACGATTTCAGACAGAAAATATGACCATAACAAACGCCGTTTCCTAAGACGAGTCACATACTATTCTCAACGAAAGGTCAACCAGATTCTTTTTATCGTTGCTTCTTATTGAGCAATATGTATACTGTCACACATCCGGGGTACAGCTATATATTTACCATCAATGTGGCCGGTCCATCAGCGGTTTGAAGTAAACTCCCTCTTGAACTTTAATTCACAGGCAATGTGATGTGCCATGCTGATGATGTACTACAAACGTCGTTTCCAAAGACGTGACACATATGATTTTCAACGAAAGGTCAGCCGGCTTGTTTTTATCGTTGCTTCTTATTGAGCTGCTTGCACTGTCACATACCCAGAGGACAGCTATATATTCACTAAATGCAGCCTCTCCATCAGCGATTGTTGTGTACTTGAATTAAAACTCCCTATTGTATGTTAATGCACAGGCAATGTGACGTGTCATGATGATGATGTAATACTTAGGGGTCAGCTGCGATGTTAACCCTCAACGAATCAGGTTCTTGTTCGGAGTAGTCTGCTTACATATGTTTGCGGATTTTCCTTTGGCAGATAAGAGTTTCATTGGTAACTACTTGTGTCCCTTTCGCATTATACATATCAGTAATAGCTACACGCTAGCTTCCGCCCAGACACCGAATCACACCGTGACTAACTTAGGATGTCGTTGTGAGAAATCCAAAACTATGATCAAGTGGGAAATGACATGTCGTCTTTCTGAAATAAAAAATAAATCAAAGTTAACGCAGTGAACATTTTGACACAAATCCTTGTACTGAAAATGCATTTGTTTTAGAACGATTGATGTCTAACTGCTAATCGTTCTGTTTGGTACATGTGATTAGTGTAACACAAAATTGAAAGAGTCATTAAGTGTTCTAATGCATTCACAAGTTTGCAGCATGGAATAGAAAAGAATACATACCAGTCGCTCCAATATGCATTGGCTGTAAGTGTTTCTAAACCAATATAATTTGGCAGAAGTTGATTGTGGACAATTTTAAAATACCTTCTAGATTAATTAAGCTCAAAATCTAGCCATATCCAAAGTGACATAATGTACGTAAACATATGAAGTACAACTCAGCCAACTACACGTAGGCTGAGATCAATTACGTTGTCGAGATACGGAAAGAGAAAGAAGAATAGTATACATGTAGTCTCAGTTATATCCATGACTCAGTATTTTAAAACAAATCGACAGTGGCTGAAGTAGTATGCAGACAATACGTATTGGGATATTCATACACTAAAATTGATATCCATTCAAACTGAAATCATATTGATGATTCACATGCAATTTAGTGAATGACTAGTTGCAGCAACCAGGGCCAGCGACACCTGAAAAACGATAACGTGATAATGGTGTTGCTTATTAACAACACGAGAACAAAGCAATCTAGTATATTCGTATACGTCGATGTTTTTGGTATAAGTTCACTCATACTTGTCGCTATTCGTACATATTTCATTCAGTGTCCGACCACTATCATCTATAACATAGATGTTTATTAGTGGCTTATGAAAATGTTTGGTATGTGATTGTGTGACATGTGGGTCAACCGCACAGCAAAATCGGCCCCATCCCATCTGTCTTAAGGAGGCGCTCCATTTCGAAAACAATTTTTACTGTTAACTTGAAGGAAAAATAATTATCCATCAAGACCAATGTATGCTATAGTATTATCACATGTTTATCCTCACAATATGATATATATGTTTCAATTATGTAAAACGAGAGGCCGATCACGATCGGCAGATGTTAACCCATCCCTTGGCGGTAGTAAATTACTATGGTCGGAATCATAAATGAGAGTTTTGGTGTTGAAAGATAGAGTATACTGCTTTGTACTAGTATAGACAAATGTACATAACACAAATTATTGGAATTTATGGGTCACTCGCATTTATATAAGAGAATGCACTGGTACAGGATATGTAATGCTGCACCACCACAGCTTTGGGTTAAATGTGAAAGGTGGCCTGGACATGGACTACTTGGGTTAAGAGAGTCCAATATATGTTTACAATGATAATGTATCATATTATACCAACAATATAGATCAAGATAAGCCACCTCACTGCTGATCCATTAATACCAATTATATAGCAGAGCTGTTAACAAATCACAGGAATTGTTTATGTTGAAATATGACATCCCTATTAAACCAATAACATTTATAATGACCTCAGACAATATATAGAGGATTTCTTCAGCTGTGCGAGGCAGGACAGATGTCCAAGTCTACTGTTAATATCATGTGATGTGTATTGTTGAATCTTTATTTTAAATTAGATACCATATCTTTCTTTATCAGATTATCTGCACATTGACATAAGAGACATCAGAAAATAATATAGCCGTAACAATAGCTAAGTAGTCCAAAGGCATGGGATGGACTTGGTGAATTGGATTTAATGTCGCTCCAAACGAATTTATCAGTACATAACACAAGATTTTTGACCGATTTAAACCAAATGTGGTGTGGTGACTCGGGTGATCCTTGGCAGAGTTATAATGGTGTTAGTTTTTCAAATTGTACTAACTTTAAAAAAAACAATTTTTTTTAATATTTAAAAAAATATTTTATTATGATTGTTTTTATATCTATTTATTTATTTATTTATTTTTGTTAAATTTAGCAAAGGAATTAAATCTATATATATATATATATATATTTTTTTTTTTAAGAGCGAATATTTTTTTCGAAAAAGGGCCATAACTCTGTTAAAAATGGCCGGATCAAACCCATATTCAAACTAGATCTGTCTTTGGTGCTGATAAATTCATATACCAAATTTGGTTCCGATCAGAGAAAAATATTTGAGTTATCGCACCATGCGTAAAGTGTTTACGGACAGACAGACAGACGGATAGACGGACGAACGACGAGTGATCAATCCAATGAATATGAACAGCTACATCACGTAATTAGTGTACGATAAGCAAAACATTCAAAACACCGGATGGACCCCACTAAGCCCACTATGGATATTTAGGATTAATGGTGACTTTCTCGTGGTGATCCGCGGTGAACTAACGTCGAGCGGATTATATGAATCAACAGAAATCATGGAGTCTGATCAGGGCTCCTCAATTCATGCAGGAATTATCGCGAACAACTGAGGATCGCCACAAAGCAACGACATGTACTTAGAATATTTCACGACATTTCCATTAATTTTATCACAGCATTAAAGGGGTACTGTACCCTATGTCCGGACATTTATTGCACTGGAGTCATACAATAGTGTTCACTATAATAACCACGTTGTTTGCATCGTTCATAAAGCACATGAGGGTATTTTGCACTCATCCATGTCTCAAATTCATCAATTTGTTGCATATATTCTGCTGAATATAAAACGAGATGGTCCCATAAATGGCCAGAGTTAGAGTACAGTTCCCATTTAACTAAATATTGATTATTGTCTTATCTTAACAAGTCCAAACTTCTAATGACAACGAAAATGATAATTGATTGAAATTCTAGAGCTTTGAAATGCGATACCCGTTGCATAATATACACATAAAATGTGATCCGCGGGCATGGCGGAATAATGTACACATATAATGTGATCCATGGGCATGACGGCATAATATACACATCAAATGTGACCCTATGGGCATGGCGGTATAATGCACGCATATAATGTGATCCATGGGCATGGCGGCATAATATACGCATATAATGTTATTCATAGGCATGATGGCATAATGTACACATATAATGTGATCCATAGGCATGGTGGCACAATATACACATACAATACGATCCATGGGCATGGCGGCATAATGTATGCATATAATGTGATCCATGGGCATGACGGCATAATATACACATCAAATGTGACCCATGGACATGCCGGCATAATGCACACATTTAATGTGATCCATGGGCATGGCGGTATAATTTATGCATGTAATGCTATCAGTGGGCATGGTGGCATAATGCACACATATAATGTGATCCATAGGCACGGTGACATAATGTCACATACAAGGTGATCCGCGGGCATGGTGGCGTAAATATTGAGGTTTGTATAAAACACGTCGATTTTAAAATATCGCTCGCTTATCATCACTAAAGCCATAAGATACAATTATGTACCATAATATATCTATTTACTTGGTGACTGTTGCCATGTGATAAATATGAATCACGGTTTATGATATATTGTTTTTCCCTCATCCTATCCATATACATGTATGATACATGAATTTAGACTTTCACAACTTCTTAGTTGTGAAATTTATGCACGAAATACCATTTAAGGTCACAATTATACATGTTCTTGGTAAATGGTATCAACTATCATTTAGAGCTACTAGTATAAATGAGAGTGTATGATATACTATAATATATCATATAGTGTATCATATCTATTTACTTGGTAACTGTTACCATGTGATGAAAATGAATCACAGTCTATGGGATATTCATTTGCCCCCATACTATTTTTTATGATATATGCAATCAGATTTCCACAACTTATTATGAACTATAAATCATGTACATGTATGCTAATATATCCATTTGCCCTCATTATATCCATATATGATCCATGAATTCAACTTCAAATGTATGTTAATTAAATTTAACTTCCAAAACTTGTTAAAGATACATAATCTAAATTAACGTCCCTGAATTAGTATTCCTCGATTTCAGAGGTTACAAAAACACACAAACAAACAAAAACAAAGCAAAACAAAGCATTCCTATCAGTCGAGAAACCCACCCATCAAAGCTGAAAGTTATCAGATAGAAAATTTCTAATTATGTTTAATTATCCACCACCTAAATAGTTGGCGGCCAAGCATATATTCAGCGAGCCGACCAACATACTCTTCATACCAAATTGCATTGAACAAAATGCCGATATAATATACTAGTAACTCGTTATGGAAAATTTTATACCAAGGTTGACCGCGGTAAGCATTATCTTTGGAAATAAATCAATCTTGAAAACTAAAGCATCTTTTGAACAAATGATGCTATTGTTAGAACATGTTGACACAGGGACCATCAGGTCGGATTGTGTATCTTTAATGTCACAGCATGATTATATGCATATACTAGGAAATATGTTTACTCCAAATCAGAGTTTTCATTTGCTACAGTATAATTGATACATGTACCTGGTAGATACAATTTAAGTTCCAAAACTTATTGATGCTAGACTAGTGAATTTAATTGCTACTATGCAACATAACTATTTTGCCCTCACCCTATTCATTTGACACTACTTTTCCAAAATAAAATTGTATCCATATGAAAGCTAACTTCTAAAACTTGCTAATGTCTCATACTAGCATACACTTATCTTGGCAACAGCTGCCATATATCAACTATGAATCACATTTTATGATAAATTTCTTATATATATTCCCATCTATGCATATCATATGTTCACCCCCACCCCCCCATATAAGACAATGAAATTTACTTCCAAAATCTGTCAAAGTCAATGATACAGATCTCATTCACATTCAAGGAACGTAAACAAGATGGGTTTAATATTAATGATATATTATTACAATAATCATTTTTGAAAATTATTCCGAATAATTTAAAATAGAAAATCACAGCGTTTTTGTTTTTGTTTTTTTTTTATTGTTTTTTTTTTAACCTATGCTAAAAATGCTAAAAACAGACTAATTTAATCATGGCTTTATGCACGGATTAGTAAATGTCAGACAAGCATTTACTTGATAACAACTATGCTTAAATGACTATAAAACAGAGTTTTATATCTACACATAAAATACTACTATTTAAGGTGACCATTATGCATGTACATGTACTGGGTAATTGGTAACTATCATCAGTTAGAAACTACTAGTATAAATCAGAGTGTATGATATTAAATTTAACTTCCAAAACTTGTTAAAGATACATAATCTAAATTAACGTCCCTGAATTAGTATTCCTCGATTTCAGAGGTTAACAAAAAACTAAACATTTTTATCAGTCATTGACTCAAGAAACCCACCCATTAAAGCTGAAAGTTATCAGATAGAAATTTTCTAATTATGTTTTATTATCCACCACCTAAATAGTTGGCGGCCAAGCATATATTCAGCGAGCCGACCAACATACTCTTCATACCAAATTGCATTGAACAAAATGCCGATATAATATAACTCGTTATGGAAAATTTTATACCAAGGTTGACCGCGGTAAGCATTACCTTTGGAAATAAATCAATCTTGAAAACTAAAACATCTTTTGAACAAATGATGCTATTGTTAGAACATGTTGACACGGCGAATATCAAGTCGGATTGTGTATCTTTAATGTCACAGGTTGTATATCTTCACATAAAATACTGCTATTTAACTTTAAGGTGAACATTATGCATGTACATGTACTGGGTAATTGGTAACTATCATCAGTTAGAAACTACTAGTATAAATCAGAGTGTATGATATAATATATGCCTCACCCCATATATGCAATTAAACTCTGAAATCTGTCCACTGTGGTATAATTATTTATCCATACGATATATCAACTTGCCCCTATACAACATTATTGATATATGGAACTAACTTCCAAAAACTGTTACTGCCACTTTTAGGCAAGGGTAAATTGGGTGGGTGTTTGAGGTCAACCGCTGAAACCAGATTGACTTTCAAACACTGACATAACTTACCATGGCCTTTATATGCTTCTATCGGTAAATGCTACATTCAGGCATTTACTTGACAAGAGCAGAGTGATCAATAAATCACAGCCAGATTTGTGATTCACGAAATTCAACTTCAAATGTATGTTAATGTCTCATCCATGCACAGTGTCCATCTACCAGTGAATGTCATATTTATACATTATGATATATTCCCCCCACACCCAATTTATATCACAATTAGGCTCATACCCAATATATGGTACATGGAAAAATTAACTTCCAAAAGCTGTTAAAGATACATGATCCATATTAATGCTCCTAAATTACTATTCCTCGGTTTTGGGGGGGGAATATATATATATATATAAATAAATAAATAAATAAATAAATAAATAAAATATTTAACCCTAGACAAGAAACCCAGATATAATTTTTTGAATCAACATTAATCCTATTTTCACCACCTGAAATATATTTGGTGGACAAACATCTATTAAACGAGCCGACCAACATGTATACTCTTGATACTAAATTGCATTTAACAAAATGCTGATATATATGACATGTTTTTGGAAAATTTTCATACTAGGGCTGATAGCGATAAGTATTATGTTGCTATTAAATCAATCTTGAATACAAGTATCTCTTGAAGAAATGTTGTTATTATTGGAACCCGATGACTCAGGGACCAACAAATTGGATTGTGTATCTTTAATGTCACAGAATAATTATAATGTTACAGAGTATTCATCTGCCACAGTATATTTGATACATATATACCTGGTCGATAAAATTTAAACCTCACAACTTAATGACGCTAGTTTTATGAACTTAATTGCTACTATGCAGTATAACTATAGTAGCTCACCCTACATGTATCCACATGACACTACTTTTTTAATACAAAATTATATCCATATGAAATTTAACCTCAACAACTTGTTAATGTATGAATACGAGTCACCATTTTACTTGGTAACAGCTACCTTATATCAAATATGAATCACATTGTATGATAAATCCATATATTATATATATTCACATTTATGCATATCATATGTTCACTCACCCCCCCCCCCCCATATGAGACATTGCTAAACCTCTCTGATAAATCTGAGTTTATCTCTGTCATAAATCCATGTATGTATAGTGCGGAAGGGGGTCTGTGCTGGGGGTGGATTATATGTATATCTATTTATATTTATATGGATGTATATGTATTCATGTTATTGTGTATATACTCCATTTACATGCATGTTAAAGCGAGTAAACCACACCGGGGAGGTCACACTGCCAGTTAGTTTTAATTATAATCCTAAAATTTTAATTCTCAATATAATAAATGGTATATTATTCACCTGTTTATATTTCCGATTGCTCTATCAGTCCTTATGCAAAGGTACATATAAATATAGTTTGAGTTCCATAGAACTATTAGTACGTTCAAAAAAAGGAACATTGTTTACATATAACTGTCAACTGGCATATTTGCTCCTGAGTTGACTTTGAGTCTAAGCCTCTACGGTCAAACAGATTTCCATGCCCAGCAGGCAATACCTCATAAGAGACACTTTTGTTCAAAAACATATTCCGGTACCTTTTTATATGTGCATGTATAGAAGGAAGTTTCACCCCCAAAAAAAAGAGTAAAGTGACTAATTCACTAAGTCCTATAACCAAGTAGCATTTCGTATTAATTAAAACAATGGGATGTGTGACCTCCTCCACTAGTGTTCAACTCAACTGATGTCTGGAATTCAATGTAATTGTAACTATTTTACCCCCCCCCATTGTTTGAGCCTCTCTGTGTTACCACCACTTGCCACCCCCATTCTGGATGCCAATTAACCCTGCTACGGAGACAACTAAAATGTCGAGCATATATAAACTCAATAAAACTCACCAAGAGATGTAATGGTGAACAGAACCCAGTCACTTACGACTCTCTCGATAGCTCCTTTCCAATCTCATGTGGGAACCCATTCTTTTTTCCCCAAGTTCAAACGAATAAGTCCACGCTCCCTAACATGAAGTCTACGCGACTCGGACCACAAGGCGCCCGGTCAAAACTGTTCATTATAATCTCAAGCAAGGTTGTTGAAACGCTTCACGGCATAAAGTCAACGGCTATACAACACGATCACAATATTCTCGGTTACCGCGACCTAATTTTGTCGATATGCGAAGTCCACTTTTCACAACTCAACTTTCCGCGCTAGTAATTCCAATCACAACATTTATATCAACAATGTGACGCAATGTACTATGGCAAGCCGTAACGATAAAAAAATATATATCTAATTTTCGCCTTTCTTCAACGCATCCTGACCAACTGAACAGAGTTATATACAAGTTACCACTTCTCAGTGACCAATGTTGACCCTTTTGGTGAGTGCACGCAATCTTGAGCACGAAGTACCTAAACCCAGTGGGGGTGGCACAACTACATATCTCCCCTTGTAGGCCTATCCCGCATATATTCATAAAGGGTCTACTGTTCTCACCTATAATGAAACTGCTAAATTTCTCACTTATTCTGGATTAACCCGCACAAAATCCCATGCTACAGTAATGCTCTAATCAGTCGACTTCTTGGCCGCGGCGGAGTTGTGGGTGGCTTTTCTCCCCGAGAGCTTTCCTAGGAAGGGCGGTGGGCCATATTCCCGACGGGGTCCCGTGGAGTTGCCCGCGATTCTGCTATGGTTGTGAGGTCGATTGCTTGGAACATTACTGTAGCAGTCATATTTCAAGCAAAATTCCCTTAAATTTCAACACAACTACCCGTAAATAGCCGATAAACCCCTCATGCCAATCACCACCAAACACCATTATGTAAATATTTCTCATCATGTCTTGATCATGTTCTCTTTACTCTATGCATTGACCACTTTTGATGATTCATTTACTTACTTCATGTTTCCAATCCATATTGAAAATATCCATAACTTAAGAACAACCGCCAAGTCCATTTGTGAGGTTCCACTTTATCTATTATCTGTTGAGTCGGAGTCCAGTTGCTTCCCTATCTTGGTTTCTAACCACCGTCTGGAATATGACGTGTGACTTGAGCCAATATAGGGCAGCAATAGGTATCTTCGACTCAGCAAAACGACCAATAGCCCCCAAAACTGTGAAAAACAGCACCCTTCACTTCGGAAAATGCTTCAGTCCACCAAACGCAAGGTCGTTATTCCTGATTGCGCTCTTGTTATTTCTATTATCCGGCGATATACATACAAACCCGGGACCGTTGTCTCAGACCATAAACGTTGATAATTCTATCTCAATTTTCTATTATAACGTAAGGAGTATCCGTAATAAACTTGAAAAGATTGCAGACCTTATAAACGAATATGACATTTTATGTTTCACCGAAACGCATCTTGACCCATCTTATCCTTCAAATCAATTAGAAATCGATGGATTTTGTACCCCAATTCGCGAAGACCGAGATTCAGACGGCGGCGGAATATGTGTAATGTTCGCCGATCACTTAATATTTAATCGTAAAACCGAATTAGAATTCGACTGTTCTTGTCTCTGGTTTGAAATCCACTCAAAGAAAACTCGTATTGTTCTTGGAGTATCGTACAGATCTGCACAATTCTGCTCTCAAAATTATTGGGAACACCTGGAATCCTCAATATCAGACGCTCTCGACATTTCCGAATACGTTGTCATTACAGGAGATTTTAACTCCAATTTCATGGATAGTTCATCGAAGTTGAAAAATATAACGGATGGTTTCAGCATGAAAAATTCAATAATGGTCCCCACGAGAGTGACCTCCACCTCAAGCACGTTACTTGACCCAATTATTACTTCAAACTCTCTCCGTGTAATAGATGCCGATGTCCTAGATCTCGGAGTTTCAGACCACTTAGGTGTATATGCTACAATAACATTTGAAAACACGACCGCAGCGTCATTTCTAAGACAAGTGTGGAACTACAGAAAAGCTAACTTTTCCCATGCAAATAACCTACTTGCTAATGTCAACTGGGATGACCTCATAACACATGCATCGGATGTGAACACAGCTGCCAATAACTTTCAATTAGAATTTCTGTCCATAATGGCGAAAACAATTCCACAGTCGTACATTACAGTAAGAACTTCTGATCAAATCTGGTTCAACTCGGACATCCGTTTTGAGATACGAAAACGTGACAGAGTTAGGAAAAAAGCCATGAAAAATGAAAACCCTGAAATCTGGAGAAAATACAAAAATATAAGAAACAAAGTCAATAACATGAAGAAACACGCAAAATTTAAATTTGAAGAAAACCTAGAAGAACGAATAAGAGAAGCGTCCAACCCGCGAGACTTTTGGCGAATAATGTTTACCTACTAAACAAGAAACGAACAAAAAATATCCCCCCACTATACAGCTCCTCCGGTACTATCTCTGCTAACAATAAGACATATGCAATAGATGATAATGAAAAAGCCAAAATCTTAAACGACAGCTTCATTGCAAATTCTACAATTAATGGTGCTAATAATAACCTGCCTAATTTTCCGAAACGCACCGCAAACACCATGCCTGACTTGATCTTCACAGAAACCGAGGTTGAAACAGCCATCAAATCTTTTAAACTTAACAAAGCCCACGGGCACGATGGGATTAGCGTTAGAATGCTCCGCGAAACAGCAAAATCGATAACTCACCCACTGGTCCTTCTATTCAGGAAATCTATCAATACAGAGAAATTCCCAAACTCCTGGAAATCCGCAAACGTGATCCCGATTTTCAAAAAAGACGATCCAGCTGACGCCAAAAAATATCGACCAATATCCCCTTTACCATGTGTATCTACAAATTTTGAGAAAGTTGTTCTGAAACAGATTAGTAAGTTTTTCATCGAAAATGAGCTCTTGTATTTCCATCAATCCGGTTTTCTCCCAGGTCACAGTACAACATACCAACTATTAGACCTATACCACAACTTGTGCCAAACCCTCGATAAAGGACTATTTACATGTTCCATATTCTGTGATATATCCAAAGCTTTTGAAGGGGTTTGGCACAGGGGACTGATACATAAATTGAAAGCTTATGGATTAAAAGGAACGACTTTAAATTGGATAGAAGACTACCTAGATAACCGGACGCAAAGAGTCCTAGTCAATGACATATTTTCAAAATATGAGGTCATCCCAGCAGGAGTGGCCCAGGGATAAATCCTGGGACCTTTCTTGTTCCTTGTCTATATAACTGATCTAGCCGATGGTATTGAATCGGTAACGAGAATGTACGCTGATGACACTTGCCTCACGAATAGCCACTTTGATATTAATATACTTGAAGGTACTATGAACAGCGACTTAGACAAAATTACAGCGTGGTCCAAAAACTGGCTGGTCAGCTTTAATCCAATTAAAACAGTTGGAATGTCCTTCTCATTGGTTGCTCCATCTACAGAGAACCCGAACCTCAAATTCGTGGGAAATTCAATCGACTTTGTGGACAAGCATAAACATTTAGGTCTGGAACTCCAATCAAATCTCAAATGGAACGCCCACATCGAAGGCTCTGTCAAAAAGATTGCCTCGCGCCTATCTCAACTTCGTCGCATCAAATATCAACTAAACAGGAAAACCATAGAAATTATTTACAAAACATACATTTTACCACTATTTGATTATTCAGATGCCGTTTGGGACAATGCCTCTAACTATATGTTAGAAAAGCTTGACCGGCTTCATATCGATGCTGGCCGGATAGTCAGCGGTATCACCCGATCTGCCTCGGGTGATGCGGTATTACAGGAAGTTGGATGGCCTTCACTCAATAAAAGACGCCAAACACATAAATTGCAGGCACTCTATAAAATCGTCAACAATTTAGCACCAACATATCTATCCACTATACTTCCCCCCAGATCTCATGAAGTTGCAGACTATAATTGGAGACGCCCCAGTAAATTTTATTCATATTACTGCAATACTGAACACTTCAAACAGTCATTTTTCCCAAAGATGGCCATGGAATGGAATAAATTCCCAAATTAATCACTGACGTTGACCAATTTTCTACCTTCAAAACCAACTTGCAACATATAGATCCAACGCCCAGTCCCCCTCGACATTTCTACGTTGGACTCAGAAAATACAATATTTTTCACTGTCGCCTACGTAACTTGTGTAGTGAACTCCGATCTGATATGTTCAACAACTATATCGCTGACAGCCCCGCATGTTCGTGTGGAAAAGACGGATATCATTATTTCTTCATGTGTCCATTGTACCAAAGAGAGCGCTCAGAATTATCTGAGAAACTAACCCGTGAAAATCTCATAATAAGCAACATTGCAGAACTCATGTGTGGAATACCTAATATCTCGTCCCAAACAAATAAGAGACTATTTGACATCACACAGCAATATATTGCCGCGACTAAACGTTTCGACCCCTAAAAGATTGTATATGATATGTATGTATATGTGTGTCCATATGGATCCATATATGTGTACATGTGTATGTTTAGGTGTATGTACATACATAAGTATATCACTTCTGAATATACTTAAAGGTGCTTCCGAAATTTCAATTTTTATGTGGCAATTATCTCACAAACGGACCAACCTCCCCCACAAACATGCACGTTCTTATCAATTGTCGGTACTGTCTTCCAGAGCGCTACAAAAATTAAAACCTAGTTCATGACTGTCTACTATTATTATTTTTTCACAATGTAGCCTCATTGTTTTAAACACAAATCTACACAACATCTGGAAGGCAATACAAATTATATATCTCTAAACTGATCATCATGTAAATACGTTTATATACCGTCTTCTTGATCACATGTATGTAATATTATTGTATCGGGAGAGGGGCTTCGTAAGTTGTAAAAACTTGTGCCTCAATCCCTTTTGTATATTATACAAATAAAATATGTTTCAAGTCACTAAAGCCTTGGGTGTTGTGTGGGTCACCGTGAATAACTCTTCGAAAAATATTCACGGTGTTGAGTATTTTGCTTATCGCACGCTTGTTTACATACTGTACAAATTCGCGAATACCGATTCATATTTGAAGAAAAATGACGTGAACCATTATATTGATCACTTCAAATTACGACTATTGCATTTTTCATAACAAATCTTATACTTCAATGGTCGAGGTTGGAAAAATAAAACATCAACATGTCCGTTGGTATATTAGTCGTATAAGTCGGGCAAAACTTACGAAAATATTCACAATTGAAGACGTTGACCTACGAACGGTGTATGGATTGGATGAGAACGCTGATGAATTGCTGTACTGTTAATCACACGATTGCTAATGCTATATACTTGCTGATAAAACACAACAGCGGGAGAACGGCCACTATACATCCGCCAATATTGCAATAAACTCTGAATTACTACATATGTCATGGTTAATGGACGAGCTACTTGAGCTCGTAGTCCGAGACCATTTAGTTCACGAATGTCCAGTCGCAGTCCATTAACCGATTTACAACATAGCTTTATGATACACGAGGAGAAATTAGAATAATGCAGATGAAAATCACGATGAATGATCGAACGGGCGGACGCAGCTAATTATGCAATAGTCCTCCGAAAGTGTCTTTTGACATATATATAAAACTATTCGGGAGCCTCTATTCAGCGTCGGAGGGGCCCACACCCTTGTGCGTTGCGGTCCATGTGTGCGCTTGGCGCACATGACAAATATCTCCTATTCTTTTATATGGAGATAATATTTACTATGATACTTCAATATATGCTCATGCAGATATGTTCATATTGGACGGCGTTAAATTAACGGCGTTATAACCTCCGCCAGGGTACCCCGAGTCATCACACCAAATTTGAAAATATGAGTCTGGGAGAAACATCCGGACAGACAGACATTTTATATATGTATATATATGTAAATATATGTCCCACATATATATACATAAACAAGATAGAAATACTGAATTTGGTGTCGATCAAATGCCTGAAGTGTTTACTATTATGAAAAAAGAATACATTAAAACATTGTATAGTGGATCAGTGCTCAGGTTGATCCACTCTCCCCTGTCCACTCTATCTGATGGTATATAGCCCCCTGTCATCGAATGTGACCTCCCAGAACAATGACTGGAAAACAAAATGTCATAAAAATTTACTTCTGGTATACAAAAATATATCTGTCGAACTCGAATTTGTGGTGGAAATTTACATGTGGTCTCATCATGTACACACATACCGATGACATAATATCGGGATGTCATCCAACCCATATCTCACAAGTGAGTAATCCACTGTGCACCATGCCCCACCATGTCCCACTCTCCCCTAATGTATGGGGTATGATGTTATGACATGCAATTAACATATTACTTCCACAATATGACACAGATGAAGCTTCCTAGCATAGAACCAAAAACAAGAAGCTACTTGCTGTTCGGATTGTTGTGTTGAACTGTTCATTATTTTAGAAGTTCAAAAGGGGAAAAAATAATATTTTCAACTTCCCAAATGTATTAATATTCCACTGTTTTGTGTCTTCTCTTAATAATTGTTCAGATTCTATATGCAATAAATATGATGTTATGTTAAATTCAATGCAATAAATATGGTGATAAGTTAAATTCAAGATTTGTTGCTGAACGGATTCAGAAAACAAACCTGTGTTGGAAATATCTTGCAGTGCCCGGATGAATGTACAACACGCGTCTGCGCCTCAACCTTTGGTATACTAAATACTCATCAAAGAGTATAGTTCTTATGAAATGTTCAGATACTAAGTTAAACAAACTTATATATATATATCTGAACATTTGCCTTCAATAAATAGCACTCCTTTTCTGCGCGTGCATTACATATGTCTACTTATGTACATGACCCCCGTCACCCCATAAATAAGAAACCATACCCAATGTATACTTGTATAACTGAGTGGGACAATAAATTTAATATAATATTATAAAGAGTTTATCAATTATGTGACACGCGGAACGTCAGTCATCGGTCTGTTTTGATCTATTTAGTAAACTGAACCTATATGTAACATAACCCACAATGAATTCAGAATGACTTCCAACCGCAATAGGGTTACTACTCGCTTAACAAGAACACATCTATTTAGTATAGTATTATAAAGAGTTGAGAAATTATGCGACACGGACAGCCAGATATCGATCTGTTTTGATCAATTTTGTAAACTGGACCCGGATGTAACATAACCCAGAATGAACTCAGACTTCCAACCGCAGTAGGGATAATATTCGCTTATATAGCAAGAACAAATATATTTAATATAATATTATAAAGAGTTGAGAAATGATGCGACACGCGGAGAGTCAGTTATCGATCTATTTTGATCTACTAGTATTTAGTAAACTGGAACCTGGATGTAACATAGTACAGAATGAACTCAGACTTCCAACCGCAATAGGGATAATATTCGCTTAGCAAGATCAGACGTATTTAGATAAGATAGTTGCATAAGGGATCACTTCGAATATTTGACATATTTTCACCCGTCGTCTAGTGGTCCTGCTAATATGCTATGCTGCTGGTGGTCCTGCTGAATTGCTATGATGCGGGTAGGGCAAACTGATGCCGTTACAAATAAATGTACCGTTATGTTTTCTAAAGTTGTCATTTTCGCGGTGTTTGGTTAATCCGTGCGATTTGTGAAAAAAACATGTGTGTATGAAGCATTCAAGAACATAGATATGTTTGAAATATTTAATAATGCTTTCGCTGGTGTTTCTAAAATGACGCGAATAACAATCTTGATTGTAGTCGATTTTCAACAACTAATACAAGTATTAACAATATTTCGCAATAGATATGTTTTTGAAAGCTTGATACGCACAATGGCTTTTCCTGGATATTTTAAGATTATCGGAACACCGCGAAATATTACAAATTAAAAAATATAGCGGTAATGTTTGTTAACAGCATCAGTTTGCCCTAACAGCATCACAGCAATTCCGCAGGACCCAATCTCATCATAGCACATTAGCAAGACCATTTGACCAGGGGTGATTTTAGACAGACTTCCAACCACAATAGGGTTAGTAATAGCTTAGCAAGAACAGATGTATTTAGATAAGATAGCTGATATGTATTTAGATAATATAGTTGCATAAGGGGCGGATCACTTGGAATATTTGACACATGTTAGGCTCCATCTCATCACCTGGACCATACAGCGGTGCAAACTCAATGCAGCGCCCTCTACGATGTCACTGCTCCACGCAGCGCCCTCTACGTTAGCACTGCGATATAGCACTGCCACAAGGATGGTACGATGGCGGACCGATACATCTATTTTTACATATCGTCGGAACTATATTAAGTCACCTATTATCTTATTTTGACCACCAAACGTTTGAAATAATAGCAATTCTTTCGGTAATGATAACAACAATATAGATCCAGACATTTACAATTTTAATCCTAAAACATAAGAACTAAGAACACGTACGAAATCCTTACCAAGTGTCCTTATGGCAGTGATATCTCAGCGAAAACGATGGGAGATAACTCTGCCTGGAGTTTGACAGCGGTGTTCACACCGAAGTAGATCGAACCGGAACATAAATACAACTGGATTGTGTTGTATCATTGATACTGTGTACTTACTTACCTTAGCTTGGTGCAGATACATATGCTTTAGCAGACAGTTTGTGCACCATGGCGATATAAAGTTGTGCCAGTGCATGGACACCCACACAGGTTGACCCATTCGCATATCATTTCCAATGTCTGTGCTGTGTTTCACAAATTAACTTTAAAGCCCGGAATCATGTGTTGATGTCATGAATCGCTATTTAGTTTTCGAACACTGTCCTTGACTACACGTCTCCGCCATACTTCGTTGGGCACAAAATAATCACCAACATCGGTTCAACAACGATTATACAAAATGCAAATAAAGCGGCATTGAGTACAATCTCTACCATCGGTGTCTGCTATCATATTATTCTAATAATAGCACCGAGTAGTTTAATGCGCATGACCGAGAGAGGTTGCGAAGGTGCATGATAATTGATTGAGTAGGTTACACACAACTAATTATTTTCCATAGGCGACAGTGTTAACTAAAATTCCCGCCGGCCATGGGTTTGACCTAGTTGAACTTCAAGTGGTCAATTTTCCCGTAGAACGTCATCCTCTGCACCAGTATGTGACAACAAACGCGCCCTTTTCGGTATTTTTTTCAAACGATAATCTTGCATTTCCACAACTACCCCATTTACTGCAAAAAAATCAGCAGCATAAAAATACCCAGACCCCTTCCGTAACTTCTGGACGCCACCAGACTCTTCCTGGACATCTAAACATACACGAACGCCATATTTACGTAGGCTATGATTTTCTGTTCCCGATTAGGGATATTTCCCTCAATGATAATCAACCAATCAGCAGCCAGAATCTTTTTTTTATGCTGACTCGAGTTTCCCTACACAAATTCAAGAAGCGTAACTCTATATAATTAGTTGTTTGTAACCTATAATTGAAATGAAAATTGAAGTTTTATCGTGTAAACCGCGCCAATTTTACAAAAAAAGCTTTACCGTGATACAATAGAAATATAGGAGTCATTGGACATCCTATTATCTCCCAGCGGTCATTTAACCCACATACCCCGTTTTAAAATTAACAATTTTTTTGGGGTAAGAAATAACACAAGTAATAGAATCCTGATAAATCTGGAAGCGCAGTTTAGTAGAAAAGATACTAATGTCTCATGTTAGGCTTGTCATAGACATATATACTGCACAGTGTCGCATGTCCCATCTCCATCCACTCACTAGTGGGGATATTATGGCCACAAATGTGACCACACCCCAAATTCAGGGTTTTTCATCATAATTTAATTTGTAAAAACCGACTCGCGTGCATAACGCACACGATAGAAAGTAATATGTATAAGTTTAGAAAACTAGTCACGTATATCTACCATACTTTTTAAGGAATTTATCTAATTTTGAACAATACAATGTTTAATTGCATTTGAAATAGACCCCCCCCCCCCTCAAAATTTCACCATCCGATGATGGTTTGGTTCAATGATAGGCGGATGTCCCTTTAAATTTCAGTACTTTTCAGGAGTTTGAGTCGAATTTCTATCAGAGAAACTTCCATCACCTCGACCGTGCTATTTTGAACATTAGAGGTCCACCCATATGCACAAAATGGATGATTTTCAGAAAATTTCGACTTCGGAAAAAGTTGAAGTTCCGGCGACAGAGGGTTAATAAATGTCTCGCATAATCTGAAAAAGGGTCTGTAGGGCGTGAAAATATAATAACTCAACAAAACGAGTCAGTCTTTGTTTATCAGTGTTCCTAAATTCGCTGCCCTGAACGATATTTGAAAAATGTGATTTTTTTGCCTATAGGTTACACACAACTAATTATTTTCCATAGGCGACAGTGTTAACTAAAAGTCCCGCCGGCCATGGGTTTGACCTAGTTGAACTTCAAGTGGTCAATTTTCCCTTAGAGCGTCATCCTCTGCACCAGTATGTGACAACAAACGCGCCCTTTTCGGTATTTTTTTCAAACGATAATCTTGCATTTCCACAACTACCCCATTTACTGCAAAAAAATCAGCAGCATAAAAATACCCAGACCCCTTCCGTAACTTCTGGACGCCACCAGACTCTTCCTGGACATCTAAACATACACGAACGCCATATTTACGTAGGCTATGATTTTCTGTTCCCGATTAGGGATATTTCCCTCAATGATAATCAACCAATCAGCAGCCAGAATTTTTTGTTATGCTGACTCGAGTTTCCCTACACAAATTCAAGAAGCGTAACTCTATATAATTAGTTGTTTGTAACCTTTAATTGAAATGAAAATTGAAGTTTTATCGTGTAAACCGCGCCAATTTTACAAAAAAAGCTTTACCGTGATACAATAGAAATATAGGAGTCATTGGACATCCTATTATCTCCCAGCGGTCATTTAACCCACATACCCCGTTTTAAAATTAACATTTTTTTTGGGGTAAGAAATAACACCAGTAATAAAATCCTGATAAATCTGGAAGCGCCGTTTAGTAGAAAAGATACTAATGTCTCATGTTAGGCTTGTCATCTCATATATAGTTTGAAGACCTCTGTCTGTATGTTTGTCTGTCTGTCTGTCTTTAATACAAATCTACGATTCTCGACCGATCGGGACGAAACTTGGTACGTGTGTGTAGTTTGACCAGGCGGTGGTCGTTGTCGTATTGGCGAGCCCGTGCGACGCCCGTGCAGCGCATGCACAGACGAGATCTCAGAAACGGGTGGAGCTATCGACTTGAAATTTGGTATGTGAATGTATCTTGCCCCGGATACGAATTTTGTCGGGTCGCCGAGCCCGTGCGACGCCAGCTTCGCGCATGCGCAGACGAGATATCGGAAACGGGTGGAGCTATCGACTTGAAATTTGCTATGTGAATGTATCTTGCCCCGGATACGAATTTTATCGGGTCGCCGAGCCCGTGCGACGCCAGCTTCGCGCATGCGCAGACCAGATCTCGGAAACGTGTGGAGCTATCGACTTGAAATTTGGTTTTTGAATAGCCCGGACAACGTCGAGCTCATCGGCTATATATATATATATACTAGAAGGTGACCCGACTTCGTCCGAGCTTTGACCATGTATTGACCATTTTGAAGGTCAAGGTCAGGTGGGGTAACGATTTGACCCGACCAAAACATTGCCCAGACAAAAGTACCCGTACTTGTCCATTTTGAAGGTCAAGGTCAGGTGGGTCACGATTTGACCCGTCCAAAACACTGCCCGGGCAAAAGTACCCGACAAAAGTACCCGTCGAAATCCATCCGGTTTTACCCGATTTGACCTCGAATTGATCATTTTGAAGGCGATTTTACCTTGAATTGACCCGATTTCAAGGTCACGTCGCACGGGCAAATGAATATGCTTTTGAGACTCCCCATACGAAGGTACCCCCACATACCAAGTTTCATCGAAATCCCGTGATATTCGGGCGTTTGACCTTGAAATGACCCGATTTCAAGGTCAAGGTCACGTCGCGCGGGCAAATTAATATGCTCATGAGACTCCCCATACGAAGGTACCCCCACATACCAAGTTTCATCGAAATCACGTGATATTCGGGCGTTTGACCTTGAAATGACCCGATTTCAAGGTCAAGATCACGTTTCACGGACAAATTAATAGGCCCATGCCACCCCCGGCCGAAAATACCCCACATATCAAGTTTCATCGAAATCGGCTACGCCATTTTCGAGTTCATCGCGAACACACACACAGACACACACACACAAAAACACACACACAGATCTTCCAAAATATATAATAGACTAGAAAGTGACCCGACTTCGTCCGGGCTTTGACCTTGAATTGTCCATTTTGAAGGTCAAGGTCAAGTGGGGTCACGATTTGACCAGTCCAAAAACACTGCCCGGACAAAAGTACCCGACAAACGTGCCCGTCGAAATCCATCCGGTTTTACCCGATTTGACCTTGAATTGATCATTTTGAAGGTCAAGGTCTGGTCGGGGACTTGAAATTTACTATGTGAATGTATCTTGCCCCGGATACAAATTTTATCGGGTCGCCGAGCCCGTGCGACGCCAGCTTCGCGCATGCGCACACGAGATATCGGAAACGGGTGGAGCTATCGACTTGAAATTTGATATGTGAATGTATCTTGCCCCGGATACGAATTTTATCGGGTCGCCGAGCCCGTGCGACGCCAGCTTCGCGCATGCGCAGACCAGATCTCGGAAACGTGTGGAGCTATCGACTTGAAATTTGGTTTTTGAATAGCCCGGACAACGTCGGGCTCATCGGCTATATATATATATACTAGAAGGTGACCCGACTTCGTCCGAGCTTTGACCATGAATTGACCATTTTGAAGGTCAAGGTCAGGTGGGGTAACGATTTGACCCGACCAAAACATTGCCCAGACAAAAGTACCCGTACTTGTCCATTTTGAAGGTCAAGGTCAGGTGGGTCACGATTTGACCCGTCCAAAACACTGCCCGGGCAAAAGTACCCGACAAAAGTACCCGTCGAAATCCATCCGGTTTTACCCGATTTGACCTCGAATTGATCATTTTGAAGGCGATTTTACCTTGAATTGACCCGATTTCAAGGTCACGTCGCACGGGCAAATGAATATGCTTTTGAGACTCCCCATACGAAGGTACCCCCACATACCAAGTTTCATCGAAATCCCGTGATATTCGGGCGTTTGACCTTGAAATGACCCGATTTCAAGGTCAAGGTCACGTCGCACGGGCAAATGAATATGCTCATGAGACTCCCCATACGAAGGTACCCCCACATACCAAGTTTCATCGAAATCACGTGATATTCGGGCGTTTGACCTTGAAATGACCCGATTTCAAGGTCAAGGTCACGTTGCACGGACAAATTAATAGGCCCATGCCACCCCCCGGCCGAAAATATCCCACATACCAAGTTTCATCGAAATCGGCTGGGCCATTTTCGAGTTCATCGCGAACACACACACAGACACACACACACAAAAACACACACCCAGATCTTCCAAAATATATAATAGACTAGAAGGTGACCCGACTTCGTCCGGGCTTTGACCTTGAATTGTCGATTTTGAAGGTCAAGGTCAAGTGAGGTCACGATTTTACCAGTCCAAAAACACTGCCCGGACAAAAGTACCCGACAAACGTGCCCGTCGAAATCCATCCGGTTTTACCCGATTTGACCTTGAATTGATCATTTTGAAGGTCAAGGTCTGGTCGGGGACTTGAAATTTGCTATGTGAATGTATCTTGCCCCGGATACGAATTTTATCGGGTCGCCGAGCCCGTGCGACCTCAGCTTCGCGCATGCGCAGACCAGATCTCGGAAACGCGTAGAGCTATCACATGCACATACCAGATCTCGGAAACGAGTGGAGCTATCGACTTGAAATTTGGTTTTTGAATAGCCCGGACAACGTCGGGCTCATCGGCTAGTCTCATATATATTTTGAAGACCTCTGTCTGTCTGTCTGTTTGTCTGTCTGTCATTAATACAAATCTACGATTCTCGACCGATCGGGACGAAACTTGGTACGTGTGTGTAGTTTGACCAGGCGGTGGTCGTTGTCGTATTGGCGAGCCCGTGCGACGCCCGCTTCGCGCATGCGCAGACGATATCTCGGAAACGGGTGGAGCTATCGACTTGAAATTTGCTATGTGAATGTATCTTGCCCCGGATGCGAATTTTATCGGCTCGCCGAGCCCGTGCGACGACAGCTTCGCGCATGTGCAGACGAGATCTCGGAAACGGGTGGAGCTATCGACTTGAAATTTGGTATGTGAATGTATCTTGCCCAGGATACGAATTTTATCGGGTCGCCGAGCCCGTGCGACGCCAGCTTCGCGCATGCGCAGACCAGATCTCGGAAACGGGTAGAGCTATCGACTTGAAATTTGGTTTTTGAATAGCCCGGACAACGTCGGACTGGGTAGAGCTATCGACTTGAAATTTCGTTTTTGAATAGCCCGGACAACGTCGGGCTCATCGGCTAGTCTATTATATATTTTGAAAGATCTGTGTGTTTGTTTGTGTGTAATCGATGGACTCAAAAACGGCTCAGCCAATTTCGATGAAAGTTGGTACGTGGGGGTATTTTCGGGCCACGAGTAACATAGGCCTATTAATTTGTTCGTGCGAGGTCAACTTTTCACGTGCCGAGGTCAAATCTGTTTTTACGCCGTTTTGCGCTAATATATTTCAGTTCGGTGCTCACAAATCGATTCGATATAGCGCGAATAATACATTGCCAGTCATATAATTTGCACGGTTAGAATCTGTGGCGTTTCATCTTTCCAACGATATATAATATGTATGTATCCGTTTTAGTTATCTGCCTCAATTATTAAGAAGAAGTGGTACGATCTTCTATTAGGGTAAAAACGATGCGTAACTTCTATGACGTCGTTAGAGGTCATAAAGTTAGATCACGTTAACTCATAACCGGCCGATGCATTTGACTGTTTCAGACGTCTTGGCGATATCTCGGGCACCGATGGTAATTTATCTTTACGTTGAAACTTGATAATTAATGAGCGTGTGTATATATGAGGCGCGTTTATATACTTCAGTGGAAATCAAATCGGGTTAAACTGGCGGATTTTTACGGACGAAATTTGATGCATAGGGTATCTCGGTATCCGCTGGGCCGATTTCCCGGTATCCGCTGGGCCGATTTCCACCATTTTTGGGGTGTTGGTGTTTGAACCCACCAGACCTTGACCTTCAAAATGGTCAATTCAAGGTCAAACCGGGTAAAACCGGATGGATTTCGACGGGTACTTTTGTTCGGGCACTGTGTTTTGGACGGGTCAAATCGTGACCCCACTTGATCTTGGCCTTCAAAATAGACAATTCAAGGTCAAAGCCCGGACGAAGTCGGGTCACCTTCTAGTAGACATATATACTGCACAGTGTCGCATGTCCCATCTCCATCCACTCACTAATGGGGATATTATGGCCACAAATGTGACCACACCCCAAATTCAGGGTTTTTCATCATAATTTAATTTGTAAAAACCGACTCGCGTGCATAACGCACACGATAGAAAGTAATATGTATAAGTTTAGAAAACTAGTCACGTATATCTGCCATACGTTTTAAGGAATTTATCTAATTTTGAACAATACAATGTTTAATTGCATTTGAAATAGACCCCCCCCCCTCAAAATTTCACCATCCGATGATGGTTTGGTTCAATGATAGGCGGATGTCCCTTTAAATTTCAGTACTTTTCAGGAGTTTGAGTCGAATTTCTATCAGAGAAACTTCCATCACCTCGACCGTGCTATTTTGAACATTAGAGGTCCACCCATATGCACAAAATGGATGATTTTCAGAAAATTTCGACTCCGGAAAAAGTTGAAGTTCCGGCGACAGAGGGTTAATAAATGTCTCGCATAATCTGAAAAAGGGTCTGTAGGGCGTGAAAATATAATAACTCAACAAAACGAGTCAGTCTTTGTTTATCAGTGTTCCTAAATTCGCTGCCCTGAACGATATTTGAAAAATGTGATTTGTTTGCCTATAGGTTACACACAACTAATTATTTTCCATAGGCGACAGTGTTAACTAAAAGTCCCCGCCGGCCATGGGTTTGACCTAGTTGAACTTCAAGTGGTCAATTTTCCCTTAGAACGTCATCCTCTGCACCAGTATGTGACAACAAACGCGCCCTTTTCGGTATTTTTTTCAAACGATAATCTTGCATTTCCACAACTACCCCATTTACTGCATAAAAATCAGCAGCATAAAAATACCCAGACCCCTTCCGTAACTTCTGGACGCCACCAGACTCTTCCTGGACATCTAAACATACACGAACGCCATATTTACGCAGGCTATGATTTTCTGTTCCCGATTAGGGATATTTCCCTCAATGATAATCAACCAATCAGCAGCCAGAATCTTTTTGTTATGCTGACTCGAGTTTCCCTACACAAATTCAAGAAGCGTAACTCTATATAATTAGTTGTTTGTAACCTATAATTGAAATGAAAATTGAAGTTTTATCGTGTAAACCGCGCCAATTTTACAAAAAAAGCTTTACTGTGATACAATAAAAATATAGGAGTCATTGGACATCCTATTATCTCCCAGCGGTCATTTAACCCACATACCCCGTTTTAAAATTAACAATTTTTTTGGGGTAAGAAATAACACCAGTAATAGAATCCTGATAAATCTGGAAGCGCAGTTTAGTAGAAAAGATACTAATGTCTCATGTTAGGCTTGTCATAGACATATATACTGCACAGTGTCGCATGTCCCATCTCCATCCACTCACTAGTGGGGATATTATGGCCACAAATGTGACCACACCCCAAATTCAGGGTTTTTCATCATAATTTAATTTGTAAAAACCGACTCGCGTGCATAATGCACACGATAGAAAGTAATATGTATAAGTTTAGAAAACTAGTCACGTATATCTACCATACGTTTTAAGGAATTTATCTAATTTTGAACAATATAATGTTTAATTGCATTTGAAATAGACCCCCCCCCCTCAAAATTTCACCATCCGATGATGGTTTGGTTCAATGATAGGCGGATGTCCCTTTAAATTTCAGTACTTTTCAGGAGTTTGAGTCGAATTTCTATCAGAGAAACTTCCATCATCTCGACCGTGCTATTTTGAACATTAGAGGTCCACCCATATGCACAAAATGGAAGATTTTCAGAAAATTTCGACTCCGGAAAAAGTTGAAGTTCCGGCGACAGAGGGTTAATAAATGTCTCGCATAATCTGAAAAAGGGTATGTAGGGCGTGAAAATATAATAACTCAACAAAACGAGTCAGTCTTTGTTTATCAGTGTTCCTAAATTCGCTGCCCTGAACGATATTTGAAAAATGTGATTGTTTTGCCTATAGGTTACACACAACTAATTATTTTCCATAGGCGACAGTGTTAACTAAAAGTCCCGCCGGCCATGGGTTTGACCTAGTTGAACTTCAAGTGGTCAATTTTCCCTTAGAACGTCATCCTCTGCACCAGTATGTGACAACAAACGCGCCCTTTTCGGTATTTTTTTCAAACGATAATCTTGCATTTCCACAACTACCCCATTTACTGCAAAAAAATCAGCAGCATAAAAATACCCAGACCCCTTCCGTAACTTCTGGACGCCACCAGACTCTTCCTGGACATCTAAACATACACGAACGCCATATTTACGTAGGCTATGATTTTCTGTTCCCGATTAGGGATATTTCCCTCAATGATAATCAACCAATCAGCAGCCAGAATCTTTTTGTTATGCTGACTCGAGTTTCCCTACACAAATTCAAGAAGCGTAACTCTATATAATTAGTTGTTTGTAACCTATAATTGAAATGAAAATTGAAGTTTTATCGTGTAAACCGCGCCAATTTTACAAAAAAAGCTTTACCGTGATACAATAGAAATATAGGAGTCATTGGACATCCTATTATCTCCCAGTGGTCATTTAACCCACATACCCCGTTTTAAAATTAACAATTGTTTTGGGGTAAGAAATAACACCAGTAATAGAATCCTGATAAATCTGGAAGCGCAGTTTAGTAGAAAAGATACACATGTCTCATGTTAGGCTTGTCATCTAATATATATTTTGGAAGATCTGTGTGTGTGTCTGTCTGTATTCGATGGACTCGAAAATGGCCCAGCCGATTTCGATGAAACTTGGTATTTGGGGGTATTTTCGGGTCAGGACTAACATAGGCCTATTAATTTGTCCGTGCGAGGTCAACTTTTCACGTGCCGAGGTCAAATCTGTTTTTACGCCGTTTTGCGCTAATATATTTCAGTTCGGTGCTTACAAATCGATTCGAAACAGCGCGAATAATAACATGCCAGTCATAATAATGACACTATGAGAATCTTTCGTGTTTCCTCTTTCCAACGATATATAATATGTATGTATCCGTTTTAGTTATCTGCCTCAATTATTAAGAAGAAGTGGTACGATCTTCTATCAGGGTAAAAACAATGCGTAACTTCTATGACGTCGTTAGAGGTCATAAAGTTAGATCACGTTAACTCTTCTCCGGCCGATGCATTTGACTGTTTCAGACGTCTTGGCGATATCTCGGGCACCGATGGTAATTTATCTTTACGTTGAAACTTGATAATTAATGAGCGTGTGTATATGAGGCGCGTTTATATACTTCAGTGGAAATCAAATCGGGTTAAACTGGCGGATTTTTACGGACGAAATTTGATGCATAGGGTATCTCGGTATCCGCTGGGCCGATTTCCCGGTATCCGCTGGGCCGATTTCCACCATTTTTGGGGTGTTGGTGTTTGACCCCACCTGACCTTGACCTTCAAAATGGTCAATTCAATGTCAAATCGGGTAAAACTGGATGGATTTTGACGGGTACTTTTGTCGGGTACTTTTGTTCGGGCACTGTGTTTTGGACGGGTCAAATCGTGACCCCACTTGACCTTGGCCTTCAAAATAGACAATTCAAGGTCAAAGCCCGGACGAAGTCGGGTCACCTTCTAGTCTATTATATATTTTGGAAGATCTGTGTGTGTGTGTGTCTATCTGTAATCGATGGACTCGAAAATGGCCCAGCCGATTTCGATGAAACTTGGTATGTGGGGATATTTTCGGCCGGGGACGAACATAGGCATATTAATTTGTCCGTGCCACGTCACCTTGACCTTGAAATCGGGTCATTTCAAGGTCAAACGCCGGAATATCACGGGATTTCGATGAAACTTGGTATGTGGGGGTACTTTCTTATGGCGAGTCTCATAAGCATATTCATTTGCCCGTGCGACGTGACCTTGACCTTGAAATCGGGTAACTTCGAGGTCAAATCGCCAATTTTGATGGGATTTCGACGAAATTTCATACGTGGGGTTACTTTTGTTCACCGATTGTTTTGGACGGGTCCAATCGTGACCCCGACCAGGCCTTGACCTTCAAAATGATCAATTCAAGGTCAAATCGGGTAAAACCGGATGGATTTCGACGGGCACGTTTGTCGGGTACTTTTGTCCGGGCAGTGTTTTTGGACTGGTCAAATCGTGACCCCACTTGACCTTGACCTTCAAAATGGACAATTCAAGGTCAAAGCCCGGACGAAGTCGGGTCACCTTCTAGTCTATTATATATTTTGAAAGATCTGTGTGTGTGTCTGTGTGTGTGTAATCGATGGACTCAAAAACGGCTGAGCCAATTTCGATGAAACTTGGTATGTGGGGGGTATTTTCGGCCCACGAGTAACATAGGCCTATTAATTTGTCCGTGCGAGGTCAACTTCTCACGTGCCGAGGTCAAATCTGTTTTTACGCTGTGTTACGGGACTTTCATTTGAGTTCGGTGCTTACAAATCGATTCGAAACAGCGCGAATAATAACATGCCCGTCATAATAATGACACTATGAGAATCTTTCGTGTTTCCTCTTTCCAACGAGATATAATATGTATGTATCCGTTTTAGTTATCTGCCTCAATTATTAAGAAGAAGTGGTACGATCATCTATCAGGGTAAAAACAATGCGTAACTTCTATGACGTCGTTAGAGGTCATAAAGTTAGATCACGTTAACTCTTCTCCGGCCGATGCATTTGACTGTTTCAGACGTCTTGGCGATATCTCGGGCACCGATGGTAATTTATCTTTACGTTGAAACTTGATAATTAATGAGCGTGTGTATATGAGGCGCGTTTATATACTTCAGTGGAAATCAAATCGGGTTAAACTGGCGGATTTTTACGGACGAAATTTGATGCATAGGGTATCTCGGTATCCGCTGGGCCGATTTCCCGGTATCCGCTGGGCCGATTTCCACCATTTTTGGGGTGTTGGTGTTTGACCCCACCTGACCTTGACCTTCAAAATGGTCAATTCAAGGTCTAATCGGGTAAAACCGGATGGATTTCGACGGGTACTTTTGTCGGGTACTTTTGTTCGGGCACTGTGTTTTGGACGGATCAAATCGTGACCCCACTTGACCTTGGCCTTCAAAATAGACAATTCAAGGTCAAAGCCCGGACGAAGTCGGGTCACCTTCTAGTCTATTATATATTTTGAAAGATCTGTGTGTTTGTTTGTGTGTAATCGATGGACTCAAAAACGGCTCAGCCAATTTCGATGAAAGTTGGTACGTGGGGGTATTTTCGGGCCACGAGTAACATAGGCCTATTAATTTGTTCGTGCGAGGTCAACTTTTCACGTGCCGATGTCAAATCTGTTTTTACGCCGTTTTGCGCTAATATATTTCAGTTCGGTGCTCACAAATCGATTCGATATAGCGCGAATAATACATTGCCAGTCATATAATTTGCACGGTATTATGTTTTTCGGCGATTTCCAGCAAACTTTTTCATATATCACCTCCATGAAATGGCACCGTTCGAATCAGGAATGGGTGTAATGTGGGGGAGAAATTCATCAGAATGTAGTTTAAGAACTTTTTGAGCCCCAAATTCCATTAACTTGATACAAATTCCTCTCCCAACACCCAACACAGGTGGTCTCCCATATATACGAATGTATGTATAACATGCAATGTGATGTGGCCTCCTGATGAAGCAACCATTCTAACATTGTATTTTTCGGTGAGTGCCTTGTTGTTGTATGATAAACCACAATAGAGATGCGAGTATAATTAATTATTAACTAACTGCTTTTTTATTGATATCAAAAGTCGTTCAAACCGCGAGTGTCGAAATATAAGACTTAAGGTTGCAGAAAATGATAGTATTTGGGACAGCATTTGGCAAAATGCTAACATAATTTGGCAAAATATATTATCATTTAGCAAATTATTTGGAAATATTAATTTTGGTCTAGCGCGGACCCTGTTTATTGTTATGTATTACATGTTTCTACCCTTATTCCATTCAATACACACATTCTATACATTTTGATATGCAACGTTCGTTGCATAACTCGAAATGGTACCAAATGTATTAGTGTTGCGCAAACGTGACGCTTGACTTCATGCTTGTTGTTTACATTCCGACGGTACATCTCAAAATACTACAGCTTCAAATATTGTCCAACAATCTCTAATGGATGAAGTGTTTGAAAAGTTATATCATTAAATTTACTGCATTAAATACGTCAAAAATATCTTTATTTATCTGATACTATTTCTTTACACCGACAAACAACGCATAATTACGTGGAACAACATCCCAGGCCGAAAATAGAAGCTGATGTTAGTTGCACTTCCCATTTGTTGATTTAAGTATGTTTTATTGAGGTTTTGGATCATGTTAGCGGAATTTACAATTTACTGCCAAAGGCTCGGTCCAAACCTAATATACTTCACGAGTAAATTGTAAATTCCGCAATAAACTGGGGACTCGTTGTAGATCATCTATATATTTACATAGCAGGTGTGTGTTACATTAAATCATGTTTGGTGATTGGTCAACTGCCAATTGGTTCAGCCGGTGTATATCAAAATAATGTAGGGTGTAACACGAACAGGAAGTTACAAAGTGTTGACATAATCTGACATAATCAATAAAAGCGGTCAGCAGAATAATTGGGCATGCTTTCAAAGTTCAGTTTTCTATTTGGATCACGTTATCGTAGCTAAGAGTTTGGAAATCTTATTTTGGGCTGACTTAATGTGCTGGGTGGGCTAGTCTCATTTTATCGGCATGTGAAAATAAATAATTACAAAGCTATATCAATACAAGAAATATATATAGTGGGTGTGTGTTATTTGGGGATATGTCGTTGTGGACCGTGCTCTGGGGCACATTTAGTATTACACAATGTAGTGTACAGTATGTGTTTTTCTTGTACGAGTCCTTACAACGTACCCCAACAACCACAGCACCGTATATCACTTACTCCCGTAACTGCACGTATATACTCATAACAGATTGCTTCATACTTGTTAAATTACCAGAAGCGCACCTGACGCCATCGTTTGTTTCATATGACCAACATTCTAATTAAACATATACTTTCGGAACCGGACGCAGTGAATATTTTGCAACAAATTGATTCCTTCTGTGTTATCAATAATCAAACTCGTACGGTGAGTCAACTACACGTTTCGTAGGTATGCATTAACAAATGGGGTGGAATCCGGCCGATACACAATAATTTTACTAACATTGACAATATTCGTGACATGTGTGTAGAGTCCCACACATCAGTGTCGCTCTGGCGACGACACATCTGAACTCGATGATAGTGAGTGGACGCCTAGAATAAGAAATTATCGTTAATATAACAGAAACACATTTTTAATGAACTCAATAACTGCAGGGTGCTCTGCCTATCATTAGCTTATGTCATTGCGCGACCTGAGTTCCTTTCTGGTCTATATGTACACATAAAGCACAGGCACTTAGCACAGATTGGAAATCGCGTCGCGAAATTTGGGCATCACCCCGTTATTCACATATGTTGGTCATACGAAGAAAGAACTATTATTCATGTACGATTATTTGGGCATTGTAAATTGTTGTTCTTTTGTGTTCAGCTACTTCCAATCTCTAAAACAATTGTTTTTAAAGAACGTAGTATATATTTCATCGAAAAATCACTTTCGGTTTATAGTCATATTTTAATATGAAATGAACATATCTGAAGGAGCTATGAAAGTTGAAGTATTGCCGACAAAATGCAATTTCGTTGGAGTCTGAAATGGTAACTATGGTTTATGATGGCAGTCAAAATGGCGGCAAATTTATAAAAAAAAAAATTGTTTCGTCCATATTCGTTTATATGTTGTGGTTGATGCGTGAAGTTAACTAATCTGCATTGGAATCATTACACTTGCTATTTATTTGGCATCAATCCATTTCAATCCCTAAACATATTTATCTTGGTATAACAAGTGTTTTAGCCATACTGCAATGTGAAACCCAAACTGAGGGAGTTAAAGGGGTACTGTACGCCAAATTTTTTTGTTGGTTTCTATAGTCTCCGAGTCTGAGAATAAGGTAACACTTTATTCATTATTTGAAAGTCTGTTGAGTACGATGTAGTGTTACGGATGACAAATTTACCGGAATGCAAAAATACAAATTGTCGTTGTCGAGTAATTTTTGTACAGTTTTCAACCAAATGAATCAAATAAAGTTATATTATAGGCATACTAGTCCCATATAATCATTTAAGTTATTGTATCGTCGCTAGTCAGTGAGTGGCTTGAGTGTTCTCCCCTATCATCATAATATTTTAAGCGATCGTGTGTGCGATCGGTTTAACAAGCCAGTATCCCTCATTTACTTTATTTGATTACGCAAATTCGTAATTTAATTGACGCCATTTTATGGCTCCAGTCATAAATTCAATTTATATCAAATTATTAACTTTTAAATTATTAAATTTTAAGACAGCCTATTAACCTGAGCGTTTACAGAATACATCTTCGACTCAAATTACTTATGTTTCTATATATTATCGATATTAGATCGTTGTTGTCACCGGAAATTTAATGAAAATGGCGTACAGTACCCCTTTAAGCGCATGCTATTATTACGTACATAATTCAATCGCAATGCTTCTTGAAATTCATAATGGTCAGTATAATCAATCATGACAGTCAAAATGGCGGCAAATGTATCAAAATTGTTAGATTGCTGATACACACTTGAACAAATGTTTTAATAGCTAAAGTACTGTTCACAGTGGCAGCCAAAATCAGTATTTAAACTTATATGACAAAGACAACATTAATGTTTATTCGTAGCAGTGAGGCAAACTGTTGACATTTCACTATAGATATAATGCAGTTCGCGCCTCTGATCAGGAATTGAATCATCACCAAATAGCTCAAATATCACAGAATTAAAAAAAACTACTATGGTCAAAGTTCAACATATTCTGGCTGTGGGAATAGTGTAGTCGTGATATGGTACATCGACTGAAACGGCCAAAAGAATAATCAACAATAAATTAACTTTTTTCTGGTAATATTCTTGATTATGCTAAATATTTCATAGAAAGCTGCAGTTACTACCGAGTAATGCTAGGTGGATGATTATTGCTAACATTTGAGCGTTTTCAGAACATTGCGATAGCACGATCATCCCGTCACAAGTAACTATCGCCAAACTTCGAAGTAGAACTGACCGAAATCATGCTTCACTTGAAGGATGTACGATTTTAGTTTTTGTTTTGAATCTGCTCTGTATTCTTCTTGGGTCTGATACATCACACCAAATGTTTTTAGTTCTGTGGAGAGTTATTTGCATATCTACGCAGTACGCATTCGCCTACACCAAGTGTGGCGTACTGGGTCGGAAACATAATTTAGCATAACCATGGTATATACATGTATATATATATGGACTGCGTGGGTCCAGCTGTGATAATGCTTGAGCCATACGGCATTATATCCAATGGCATTCAAAACTCTGTACATGTATATTCATGTTGACAGAGGTTCAGATATTAAAACTAGAAAAGCTGTTATAGGCTTATACACTTGTAATAAACAAATACAAGCAATAGAAGTGCATTCGCTCCTAAATCCAATGTCTCATTTTTCCATAACCACTTGTGATTTAGTATTGCAATATTCCACGAGGGTGGAAAGTTTGGCATTTTGGTGCCAGTGTCATAAGTATTATGCCCTGTGTTGTGACCATAATTGATTTAGCTCACCCCAATTTGGGATGTGCCATGGCGAACAATTAATTAAGAGAAACTGATATACAAGCCTAGTCCTGTGCATCTTCAAGTTTATTCCACCATGACCAGATTTTCTCCGCAAATATTGCTTACAAGCAACAATTGTTTTGGGCATGCTTGGAAATGTCTCAACCGCTAGCGATCGGGAGTAAAAGGCTTAGTGTGATTTCTATTTCACTGAATATTCCAAATGTGCACTCTGTGTTCTACGCTTCATCCAGCAGGTTGAGAATTAACCATTGTCAGTTGACCATGCTCACTTTGGGATCGGGTCATTATATGTGTTATATTCATTGGGAAATTTTCATCTTCCAAATTTCACTGAAATACCATTGTACTCAGGCGCCTGTTCTAATATAAGTCAGTTCACAATGTATATAGATTGGTACCTGAGCAACTAGGATTCGTAGCACCCCTTCTACTCGCACTGCATACGGAAATTATATTGTTCTTCGTGCACAAAGAGAATGTTGAATACATGTTAGTTCAGGGTCTTATGGTCAACGATACCCGGTCTACACTGATATTTAAACTCATGCAAGGTTCGATACTCTCATCTGAAATGCCAGGATAACACATTTACATTGCGCCAACAGCCCAATGTCTTTCCCTTTGGTGATGCTGTGATCAAATTATCGCCCAGGTCTAATGGGCATGACAACAGTTTGTGATTTACAGCTTTTGGAACTCTGGAAACTCATATCATTGCCCACAAGACCAGAATGACAAAATTGCCGTTTACACAGGATTAATCTTAACCACATCACAATGCACCGATAATATTATCGTCATACACTGAGTGTGCATTCTCAACATGGTCGAGTTCACGGTACTAAATTATACAAGGTTTTATCTTGAATAAATGAAATATAGCCCCGTGGTCTCTGGTCTCTAAAAATATATATCTCATATCGTATGCGCATGTGGTTTCACATGTTAATAGTGTCGATATTGTGTCTTAATTAAAGTGTTGTTTCATATTAATGTATCTAATGCAAATTAGCCAACCCCATGCATCTATCAGTCACGACAATCATGCGCAGAAGGACAAAATATATAATTGTATACACATGTTCTGCCATTTTGAATGCCATCATAAACCTTATAACCGTTTCAGGCACTAATTATATTGTATTTTATAGGGAATACTCACACTCGCTTACCAATTCTTCAAATCTGTTCATTTCATGTTAACATATGACCAGGAACCAATATTGAGTTTTTGTGAACAAAATTCATACGATATGTAAGATCAAATTTGTTAGGGATTGGAAGTGGCTGAGACGAAAGGAACAAGATGTAGTACTGAGCAAATGATCATTCGATAAGAATAATAATAAAACAAGGCACATTTTACAACCAGTTCCAAGTAATAGGAACGGATATAGGAGATATTAGTGAAACAAGTCATATTTTTCACATTCTGGTCGCCATTTTGGCAGCCATCTTTCAAATGATTACCAATTTTTCATTCAAACTGTAGTATATAATGTAATATCTTCCAAATAATATATAAATTGTAGTACATTTCATGATATATAGTTTCCAACAAAACAAATTAAACTGACTGTTCATATTCTATTCTACGGCGGCCATGTTGGACGCCATCTTGGATTAGAGGAAATGTTCAAGGGAGAACTCCTCACCCACCTAGACATTTATGAACACACCACCAGAATCACAATCCATTAAGAAAAAAAACTTTAGTAGACAATATTTACTTCACCCCTATTGCTCCCGGACTTAGTATTTCTGTATGAGCCACTCAATTAAATTATATGTTGGCCCTTTCACGACGGGAGCTTCGCGGCCGTAGCATTACAATTATCATGTGCAAGTGTCTCATATATAGAGCCTCTAATATTTAATAGAATGCACTGGCTCACAAGGTTAAGGTAAATTATATTAGGCCAATGTATTATCTTATATCTGCGAGGCTCCTTATGTGAGACGTACGTATATAAGAGAATGCATTGGCACAGGGCTTTTCGCAAAACATTAGCAATCTCCAGTTATAGAAGTACAAACTTTTATTTGCTGCTATATAAGGATCGTCTTCAGTTATGGAAATCGGTAAGATATATTCTGTGTTTTAGGTTATTGTCCAACATTTCCGTAAAATGGAGAAGTGTTGGAGTTTCAACCACATATTCCGGTAAACTGTTCCATTCATGACAAACTCTATGTGAGAAGTAATACTTTCTAACATCCTTTGACTGCGGCTGTAATTATACTTCCATGGTGTAGCCAAGGAAGTATATTGTTTTTCTATTGGGGTCGTTTTCCGTTTATTTGGAAATACTCAGAAAATAATCGCAGTGGGAACGCGAAATCTATAGCGAATATAGGCATCTGAGGTCTACTCAGGGATGTGGCTAGAGGGTCTCCGATGGGGGGGTGTCCACCTTGGGAATTTCCAACTGCACCCCCCCTTGAGTCGGAATCACACCAACACAAATTTTTGCATAATTCCATTTGCACACCCCCCCCCCCTTGAGTCGGAATCGCACCAACACAACTTTTTACATATTTCCATTTGCACCCCCCCCCTTGTACCTCATGCTCAGGTAATGCTAATTTCCTATATATTCATAAGCCATGCTTCTATTTTCCCAGTATGAGAACATTAAGATATTTTAACCTGAAAATTGCCCCAAAAAAAACAACTAGTGATCTAATTCCAGACAAATGCACACAGCTACCGACAACAGACCAGGAAACACCGGGCCGACCATGGTTGTTCGGCCCGGTGTGAGAAAATTTTGAAAACTATACAAGAAAATCACAAATCCTAGCATCTAGACTGGCCTCAACTGAAGCTTTCCTAGTGTTGGAAATTTCAAACCTCATGCTCCCCCTCAGGTTGGAAAATTCTTCAACTGATGACCATTTATGTCTACAAGTTTGACCAAATGTAGTAAAATATTGTTTTGCTAAACTAATTAGCAGTTTTGTATTGGCCATGTGGATGGGGCAATGACACACCGGGCCGACCATGGTTCGGCCCGGTGTGCGAAAATTTTGAAATCTGAACAAGAAAATCGCAAAATCCTAACATCTAGACTAGCCTCAAGCCTTCCTACTGTTGGAAATTTCAAACCCTACACCCCCACTTAGGTTGGAAAATTTCCAACTGATGACAATTCCAATGACAATGTTGACCAATTGTATGACAATATTGTTTTCTTAAATTAACTAGAAGTTTTTGACTGGCCACGGGGGAGGGACCAGGACACAAGCTTTCCAAGTGTTGGAAATTTCCAACCTGTCACCCCCCTAAGGTTGGAAAATTTCCTACTGATGACCATTTCTGTCAACATTTTTGACCAAAAATAGGAACATATGCAAATATTGGTCGAAAAACAATAAATTCCCCCCAATAAATTGTTTTATAATCAAACTACAAGAACATTTTCAACCTATTGTTGGTGTGAAATTTCGTTGTGGCAGGTATGAAATTTCCAACTATTGAAAATATAGCTCTCTGCTGGGGGGGGGTGAGACATCCCCCCCACACCCCCCCCCCCCTCTAGCCACATCCCTGGGTCTACTAAACATTAAGGTATCCGGATTTCGGCCCAATGTTTCCTTTTACGATTATTTTTCACTATTATTATACTTAACCTTATTTTCAACGCCTTAATCTCTGAAAGTATTAGTAGTAGAAAATTCAAGATTGGTAAGTATGTTGGGGTCAATGAGTTCTTTGCCTTTGGCGCATAACGAATATTGTTCGCGTTTACCCCGCGGAGTTATTTCCCTTTATATGAAAAAATGTAATTTTATTATCTCGGAAATTATAAGGAGCAGAGCATCGAAAATTGGACCGTATGCACACCTCGGTATGCCATACTACCCACGGGCATCAAAACTTGTGTCCGCGCTTTCCCCGAAGAGTCACCGCCCATAAATAGAAAAACCTCTATTTTATTGCACTCTGTTGTCCTCCCGTATCATTCCAGATAACTGCGTTTGGTTTTCATAGTTTTTGATTGACCTTCATCTATTTAAGTATATGGATTCCCGGAACGAAAACAAACCCATACCGGAAAGGATTTTTGAAATCCGAGAAGAAAATGAGTTTGCAATTTGGGCCGATGTGCTTGATAACACATCTCCTCCGAAGATGTCGAAATTTGGATGTCATCTGATACGCCAATGTGTGCGGACTGAAGAGGGCACGCGGTGAGCCAAATTGTGCCAGTTTCGGTTCAGTGTTGTGGGTCAGGGGAGGGGTGGTCCGAGGTACCAACATTTATTTCGTCTCCGAATCGTGTGAAACCTGGAATATAACATCTACCTTACTCGTTGATCACAAAACTGAACACAGATCGTAAATCCGTTAAAAAGTGGCGGAGATTTTGGAACTCAAAGTTTGAATATGGGCCCATATTCGTCTCCGAATCAGATGAAATGTATAACAAACAATTACAGTGAGCAGCAGATAACAAAACTGAAAACTTTTTAATCCATTGGAAAACAACGGAGTTACGGGCCTTCAAATGTCGCATTTTGGGCCTGGTCTGGGGAGTGGTGGTCTGTGGTACCAATTTTTAATTCTTCTCGTAATCAGATGAAACTTGGAATATAACATCTGCAAGACCAGCCGGTATATATACATTTTGCATTTATGGGCCCATGTGCTTGATAACACATCTCCTCCGAAGATGTCAAACGTTGAATGTCATATCATACGCCAATGCGTGTATGCTGAAGAGAGCACGCGGTGTGCCAAATTTTGCCAGCGTCGGTTCATCTACCTTACTCGTTGATCACAAAACTGAAAACAGATCGTAAATCCGTTAAAAAGTGGCGGAGATTTTGTAACTCAAAGTTTGAATATGGGCCCATATTCTTTCCAATAACCAGAATGTTTTTTTTGTTTTCCAGCGCTCTAAATTTTGTATTGCATATTCCGAATTGGACGAGTGGTCCGGACCCGAATATACCACTTAAAAATGTGTTTTCCCGGGACTTTCCGCGTTACGGGGTACGGAAATATTGCACCTATTTTTCCCGTCAAATCCAAACCGGCTAATTAAAGAGCAAGATAATGTCGTAGCAGGTACGTCCCAACAGTTTGACTTTAAAAGTAACCTGCCCAACGGAGAATGCGAGTCAGGGTGGGTTGAGGCTACAGTGCGATTTTCTAATTTGCAGATGGAACGGTTTACTGGTGACAACGCTATATAACATAAATATGTATACTTAAGTAGTCTATCATTAACCTATCCAAGCGGGCCGATGAAGGAGCGAGTTTAATGTAGTGGCATGTAAGCCGGTATACTGTAGGTACGCCTCCAAAATTTGACCTCTCTACTATAAACGCAACCTGCTCAGCGGAGTGGTTGTGTCGGGTGGGTTCAGCTTTGGCAAATTCGACCGAAATCAAATGGGGAAAATTACTCCGAAAATCAGATATTGAGATAAAAAAAATTCGACGAGTGGATGTGATTAGTAGTATCTAAACGCAAGATTGGTACGCTTTTCAAAGTTTCAGAGTGGACGGTTTAACCCTGGTAGCGTGTAACGTTGTTAACGGGTGATATATATTACTCAAATTCTAACCAACTCTTTATGACGCAAATTCAAACTGACTTATCATGGAGCAAGGCAAATGCATGAATATGTTCACAGATATACTATAGGTATGTCCGCTCTACTATAAAAGGAGACGTGGCGTACGCCCCGGGGAAAGTCGAGGCTTTTGGCAAATTCCACCGAAACTCGTAAACGGGAAAAAATGGCAAATCGCGAACCAACTCTTTATGACGCAAATTCAAACTGACTTATCATGGAGCAAGGCAAATGCATGAATATGTTCACAGATATACTATAGGTATGTCCGCTCTACTATAAAAGGAGACGTGGCGTACGCCCCGGGGAAAGTCGAGGCTTTTGGCAAATTCCACCGAAACTCGTAAACGGGAAAAAATGGCAAATCGCGAATCAAGTGTTTTATATTTTTAACACTGCATGTGTTTGGTAGTATACAAGGACAACATTAGTTTCAGAGCGGACGGGTCGGCACTCCGCTAGCATTATCGATTGTGATATAGTTATCTCTCGATTACATCGTCAACTCTATTACAAAGACGTTAATGACTATAGTGTAGCGATGACGCACTGAAATACTAATTAATTCATTAACCAAGCGGACTTTTCTCCGCCATTAAAACTAAAAGATTCTGAATCCGAAACTGAAAGAACTATCCAATAAATGTGAAATAACAGAGTTACGGTACATTAGTATGCTTTACATCCGTTTGATCTACATGTCGATTACGATATAATCAGACATGCCAAATTTCGTGACCGTTGAAATTGATATGGGCGTCTTGTGGAGGGGTTTTAATTAGCACTAAGATATATCCTTACCGAATAAAAATGAACTGATTGGCTGGGGTGAATGGTGGCTCAGTTGGTCACGACCATGGTGCAATAGACTGTCATTAAGCATCCACGGTGGGTCGAACCAAATGACATAAACCTTTGGAATATATATCTTATTTAGAAATGTCAATGCAAGTCCACCATCGGATCACAAAACACCAATATGCATTCGCATGAAGAGGAACATACCTTTATGCATAACACACATGGAATGGGATACCATGGAAGTATATCTAATTCCATGGAATCTGACCTCTAGTTTCAGATTATTTTAGTCGGTCAAAAGCTAAACAGAGCGTGTTTTTAATACATGTGTTTTATACCCGACTTTAAATATAACACAATTTATTTTATCTTATCATCACAGATGCACTGTAATTGCAGGAGTATATTAACATACATGTATGCATCTGGAAGTGTTAAGAAATATGTTTTAAAGATCGACGGTCCTATTTGACACCAAATTAATTAAACTTTCCGAAGGTAATTTTCAGCTTCCCATGCTGAAGGGAACATAAACATACTAATTGTAATCACCATTGTGTGTATGGCACAAGCATCACCAAAACCACATGCATGGGCTTGCAGTCTCCCTCGTGTGAATGGCACAGACATCACATGGGCGTGTCTTTAAGTAAAATATAAATAAAAAAGTATGTTAGTTTGAAACGAGCTTGCAACTTTAAAAAAGCATCGCTATACAATAAGTGAGATAAATGAGTCACGACAATATTGGATTCAGTAGACCGAGGCGAAGTTTATGAGAATACGTGTAACACTTCGGTAATTCCAACTGCACCCCCCCCCCCCTTAAGCAGACCAAACACAAGTGTTGCATAATTCCATTTGCACCCACATTGAAACTCAGTGCTCAGGCCCAATAACAGCCTATATATTCACAAACCATGGTTCTCTATACCCGGTATGAGAACATTCAGATATATGAAACAGAAAAATTGCATAAATCTTAACATCCAGTTGTCCAACTCCAGACAAATGCACATGGCTACGGACACGAGACCAATCAATCAAGTGTATTGTCTATGTAAATCAATTAGTGCCATTTATACAACATCAATTAACATATATACATATAATTTACAGGTTATACGCGTGCGTTGTAATATGTTTCCCCACAGCAACAGGCAGCCTTGGGCATATTAAAGCCGAACACATTTCTTGGAAGTCCAAAAAAAGCATGCCCGCTCCAATCTACCCACGACTACCAACCACTGTGGTAACACCCTCATTCCCACCACCCTGCCATACCACTTCACCGGGCGCCATGGTGGAGCACACCCTGCTCCACACGAGACAAATGCACCGTGTGGAGCGGGGCCCGATCGGCCCAGGCATCCCTCCGCGGCACCGCGGAGCTGTTGCACTTTTACTGACCATCTCTTATTTTCATTTTGCGAAATATTCTGATTTTAATTAAAATAAACTTTAGATGAGCCTAAATAGTTCATTGATAATATAAAACATGGTATTAAAATTAGTTAATATCACTAGCATTGTCTCTGTTGGCATTGATTTCGATAGCTCACGATAGATATAATGTATCGGCACAGAACTACACGCCTTTAAGCTACCTCTTCACGCCCCTGTTTTCATTTCTGCTATTTTTGGCACATTTTCAAATTTTATCAGGGACCACATAAGCGCACGTGCATATCTTGCTGAGCGGGCAACCTTGACACGATGACACAGTTAGCCAAAAAGGCAGTGACCGACTGACGTGTTCGTGAATTTGTGATTTATTTCTGGAGTTGTTCCGTAGGATTTAAGGAGTGAATTGTGAATGTCTATGGAGTCTTTACGCGTAATTCTAGGTCTGAGCTTACTGGAAACAATGACACACTTTAATCTGTCATTTATCATTTGAGTCAAATACACTTCAGTTCTTAAAAGTAACTACGTAATTTGACCCCGTCTGACTCAGTGACTGCGTGTCGTGGAGTGCCGATTCATTACAACATCTGTGTTAGAGATATGGTGTTTGAAATTACAGTCTCATTAATATTTTCACCATTGCGGCATGGTCAGAAGACCGAGAAAGTGAGGGGTTGTAATATATACACGGTGAGTATCATATAGATTAAATTAAATATCATTTCATGCATATTATCATTACTACTATTCAGGAAATTTCAGGGGGGGGGGGGGGTCAGGTGTCCAAACCTGTATGGGGACCTCCAAGCAAATCTCCGCAGCATAAGTTATATATAAGCAGTTATCTGTGACGTAAATCAGAAGTATCTTTAAACATACGTTACATTTAAATGACGGATTGGGTTTGGTAAAATATCTTTTTTGCTATAAATTTATGGAGATTTTTCCCTGGATTTGCAACATTTGACAAAAATTCAGAATAATTACACCAGCTTTCTAATGCTATAATGGTACATCGACCCGACTTACTGATAAATTGTGTATTATTTCCAATATAACACAACATCACAATCAGAACATTTTGAAACTCTGTAAACCTTGCTGCAGAGGCTCGCATAAAGGTGCCCACCCCACAATGGCCACCCAACCGCCTCCCCAAATACCTACAATAATATTAAATAAATTCATATCTGAGAGTGACATTAGATGAATGAACTCCCATAATTGATTAACCTCATACTAGTATATCTATCATCGGTATCACTAATTATTATTACCAATTTTTTATAATAATATATCAAAGAAATAATTTATTTAGTTTAATTTTGTTATCTGAGTTCAATTTTACATTTAGATTTAAATTTGGGATTGGTTGATTGACTGCACCTCATATGAGTTCTCTTTAAAGGATCTGACAGATTAGCATTATCCATGACCATTGAACATAAGTTGAAATTGTTCATGTTTTCTAAGATAGTAATTAAAATCAAATAATACTGATTAGAAATGGACAATTCATTCAATTGCTTGTATTAAATTAAAATTCATTTTATTTGTTTTTTCAGTTAATGACACATCGAGTAGTCACTTAGAATAGATTATTTCATAAGTTTGCATAAGAGGACCAGTCAGTTCACCAATCTCCCCAGTTCCCCATAATTGAGGCTGTTGGGCTTTATATCTATTTTTAACGTTTACAGATTAATTACTATGACAATGCACAAAAGGGATTCGAGTGATGTGTTAAAGTGACACACACACAATATCTGAGAGGCATGTGTATGCACAAATGCTGACTTGTTAACCGGGTCTCCTTGTTTGGTCTCATATTATACGGTACATGTATATAATAACTTTTATACGTTTGATATTCATATATTTGTGTGGACACTTTAAAAAATAAACTAAAATTGTGGAACACCAGTATACATTACATATCCCAGGACCATGGTTGTTCGGTGCGGTGTGTGAACATTTTCAAATCTGAAGAAGCCAATCGCAAAATCCTAGCATATAGACTAAACTCAAGCCTTCCTAGAGTTGGAAATTTCAAACCTGAAACCCCCACTTAGGTTGGAAAATTTCCAACTGACGACAATTCCAATGACAATGTTGACCAAATGTAGGAGTATATTGCTTTCTTAAATTAACTAGCAGTTTTTTGACTGGCCAATGGGGAGGGACCAGGACACAAGCTTTTCAAGTGTTGGAAATTTCCAATTTCCAAAAAATGCCCATTTCAGTCAAAATTTTAACCAAACGGAGGAAAATATGCAAATATTGGTCCAAAAATATCCCCCCCAATACATTGTTTGAAAATCAAACTACAAGAACAGTTCAACCTATTATTGGTATGAAATTTCCAACTGATGGTGTTGTGTTGGAAATTTTTACCAAAGTTGCCCACCTCCAAACCCCCCTGCCGCCACGTCACAGCACAAATGTCCTAAGTAGAGGATTTCACATTACCCTAACCTTGGCAACGCCGGGTAACCCTGCTAGTATTAACTAAGATTGCAGGAGTATATAAACGTATGTATTTGGAAGAGTTAAGAAATCTGTTAAGAAAAGATTTAAAGATCGACGGTCATATTTGAAACCAACTTAAGGGTCAGACGCACGTTTTGCCAAAATTTCCTGGTATTTCAAAATGTATTTTCTCTAAATCTATCAGGAATATCTTTGTGAAAGTTTGTACAAGAGATTATTGTGGTACCATACATAAGAACCATTGGACATTTGGTTATTATAATCTCATTTACTTTACTTTTATGGCATGAAAAATCTTTAAAATGTCACTGTGTTCAGGTACCGAGAACTACTGTAAAACAGATTTTTTTCGAAAGTGCATTTCATATATACATGATATCATATCTGAAGATCATGAGGAGACTTAATTTTTCTTGATTCATGAAATTAAATGATTATTTTTATTCAGAAAGTCAACTACCACAAATAATTTTTTATTATTGAGAATTTTCATGCCATGCTTGTTGGTCATTGAATAATTGGGCTCAGTTGCGTTCTGGGTCATGGGTTCATAACCAAGTTTAATCTAACCACCATATCTCTTAACACTGTGGCATAATTTCTGTTGATTGCTCCCTGCTTGAGTGGACAGCACCACATTTGAACATTTGTTTTCATTGGGCTGGCATATTTGTGACTGCTTTATTCTTCATTATAATACATGGGGTATGATGCTATAATATGCAATTAAAAAGCTAACTCAACATTATGATACAAATGAAGCCTCCTCTCATGGAGTCAAGACAATAAGCTATTTGATGGTTGACATGTTGTTTGAAATTAGAAATTTTTCTGGCAGTTCTCGGTACCTAAAGGGACAGAAACGAAACAAATTTTTTCAACCTCTCAAATGTATTAACATCCATTATTGTTATTGTCTCTTTATAATTGCTCTGATTCTATATATAATGAAAATTATCATATGTAAAATTCAAGATTTTTCACCAGATAGATTGAGAGAAATTCTTTGTTGAAAATCACTTGCCATTTCTGGCTGGATTTACTGTGATTTATGCAAAACGTGCGTCTCCCCCTTAACTAAACTTTCCGAAGGTAATTTTCAGCTTCCCAGGCTGAAGGGAACATAATTGCAATCACATAATGCTGCGGACACACGTACCGCCGTAGCGATGGCATAGTAGCTGTGATATCTTATTATTGGAGTTCCGTGACAATAATGGACGTCATAATTACTATGCCATAGCTAGCCATGTCGCCCGATATGACATCTCGGTTGTTTTAAACAGCAGCATTGATACATGCTTTAAACATTGTCGCTATAGAAAACGGTTAGTTCCTTCTCGAGTGTAAAAGTGAACATGTTTCGCATTCAGCTTCAATAACGTTTTACGAATACTGCTCTCGGCGGAGTGTGGCGGCTATGAATTCCATCCATCCTTGGTGCAAATCTGAACAGAAACAAAACGTGCTGATTTCGATATTCACGCCCAAAGCGAAGTACGCCACGTAACATTGATATTCTATACTCTCTTGGTTCATCGTTCGCATTATTCTTTCCGTCTGGTCACCTGATCCGCGAGATGCTTTGATCCGAGCGCTAGTAACGAGAGCGTACTCGACGTTAATGAACAGTGACTCGATAACGTCAGACAACATGCGAAAGTCTGCATTAAAGTCACCGACGGGCACCGACCTGATTGGAAAGTTGTCGTTATCGAGATGATAACTGAACGTGTGCATATGCCCGACTACAAACGCTAGTAACTCTTTGGTAATATTATTGAACAGGCTGTCCATATTTTCCTCAAACTGGTTGCTGCTCACGCGACTGTCACCACATGACTTAAGTGAGATACCACGTAATACTTGGTTTATAGCAACAATGTATGGTTTTAACTTGTTAATGAAATCATCAGTAAAAGATAACCATTTATCCATTAAGATTTCTGATTCCCTCAATTCTCTTCTGCCAGCAATTCGGCCCCTTTTATTTTTGATTGTCGATTTTATCATGAATAACTCTTCTAAAGTGTCCTTATTTGAATTCAAAATGACAGATATAAATTGAACAAATTCGTCATATCTAACAACAAATTTATGTTGTCTAAAACACATCCAAAGATCAACGCTCCTATTAAATGAAGTAAGCATTTGTTTACATGTTTTTATACAGTCGCGTCTGACAACATGAGCTGGACACCTCATTATAACAGATACGGATAGTCGTTGTTTCATGACATTATAAGATACAATACCGGTTCCATACATGACCTCTGCTGTTTCTAGGATGTTCCTGATATTAGACACATAACCCGTCTGCGTCCAAGCCGGGTGTTGTTCAGAGAGTGACTGCTGTTTGTTTAAATAATAAAATATATAATAAGCGAGAACCAGCCTTGTGCGTTGTATTATTCCCGTGATATTATCAGTGATGAGACACAGCCCGAGAAGAGACCATATACGCCTGCGGATATATATCAGATCAGATTCCGAGACATCGCTCACCAAGTTCATTTCAGGAACAAAATAATGAGGCAGGAATCGGTCATGTAAATACTTATCAAGTCTCTTTAGTATATCCACCAATGGCAAGTGATTTTCCCAAAATCGAGCGTCCGTCTTCTCGAAATGCCAGAGAGCTGACGTTTTCAGGTGGTAGGACGTCAACACTCCCCGATCAAAATATATGACGCGTCCGATTACCTTCAGCAGCCTCATAGTGGTTATCTGGTTAATTGACATTGTTCTCAAAAGCACGACTTCTGCCTTAGCGAATGACAGACAGAAATCGTGCTGACGATCCGGGCGAAATGGAGCAGGTCGTGCCGCAAGATGAAATTCGCCGGTGCTAATTAGATATATAATGTCGTCTGAAGGCCATGACCGGTCGCGTGTGGCAAATGAGCGAACTATCTGCGGTTTACCGCCGATTCTTAGTTGTGGAACCATGTCGATGGATCTGTTTCGCCACCCGATGTTTATATTACCAACCTTCGAGAATCCAGACTGTTGACCAAATTGCTTAATTTCTCCAAAGATGTCTTCACTCATGCTTCTGACAGGATCAGCCAGCATGTATTTCCCGTCACCAAAGAGGACGATTGGTAAGTGCCCTGCTAACCCCTCAGTACATATCCGGACATAACATGGGAGGTCATCCCGGTATATCAGACTGGATTCATCTATTGTTATTTTTCTAGGTTCGATCAGTATATCGCAATCACTTCCTTCTATGTCCAAGCCGCTCGCAATGCTCCCTACTAATGTCGACTTATAACGATCAGACGACCGACGTGCTATATCTCTACTGGCCCGTTTTTGAAGTAGAATCCTGTTATAACGTGGAGATAAATTCGGTGATTCCTCACTGTATCGACTTCGTGAATTGGACGCCATAATTAATATATGGATATCGTATCCTGACGCACCCTCAGTGTGTCGATTTCAAGACGATGTTGTCATTATTAATACACCAAGCCAAGAGACGTGGCTTTAATCTTCACAGCTCGTTTGTATTTCAAATATATTAAACATTCATACTGTTCTCTGATTCTCAGTCCAGAAAAGTAACCACTGAAATATCGAACAAGAGTAGTTCGGAAATATTCTAGAGACGACTCCTCAATAAGCACCATATTGATGTGTGGACAACGAAGCCATGAGTTTTAAGCCAACAACTCGGGTTCCAGTATTCAGCTACGATTTCTGAATTTATTTTTCTATTTCACACAGAAAATCGCACATTAACAAACGTCGTTTCCTAAATCGTGTCACACATGATTATCAACGAAATGTCAGCCAGCTTGTTTTTATCATTGCTTCTGTCATACACTCGGAGTACAGCTATATGTTTTCACCGAATGTAACCTGTCCATCAGCGAGTGTGGCATACTTGAATTGAATTCCCTATTGTATTTTAATTCACAGGCAATGTGATGTGTCATTGTGAATATGTAATACGTAGTGCCCAGCTGTTGATGTTAAACCTCAAGGAATCAGGTTCTTGTTATAAGTATTATGTTTACACTTGTTGGCATATTTTCATTTGGCAGGTACAAGTTCCATTGGTAACTCTCCGTGTCTTGTTCACAGTATGCACGTATGTAATAGCTGGAAACTAGCTTCCGCCCAGACTGCAGATCACAGCATGTCGTACTGGGGTTTGTTGATATGGAATCAGAAACTATGATCAAGTGGGAAATAACATGACGTCTTTCTGAAATAAAAAATAAATCAAAGATACCGCAGTGAATATTTAGTACCAACTCTTGTTCTGAGAATTGCAACCTTCTGTCTGGTTTTGAGAACGATTGATGTATATGTGGAACTGCTAATGTGGGAGTCAACAAATATAGCATAAACCCGTGTTATAACGCCGAGTATACATTGTTTCAAGATTCATAACCCGGACACATCGTTAGGCCTAGACGCACGTGCTGCCCAAAAGTATTGATATTCAAGTGATATTTTCTCAAAATCGTGTCTGTATGGTACATGTGATTAACGACACACAGTTTAAGAGTCATTCACACTTTAAAAGCACTCACAACTTTGAAACAGGAAACAGAAAAAAATACATAATATTACGCATAACTATGCCTGTGTTTATAAACAAATATAATTGATTGTTTGTGGAACATTTGAATATACTCGCTTCCAAACTAACTAAATTTAAATGTCAGCGATGTCGAAAGTGATTTAATGTACGTAAACAGGTGGCGTGCAACTCAGCCAAATACATGTGGCCAGTGCAACTCAACCAAATACATGTGGCCAGTGCAACTCAACCAACGGCATGTAAACTGAGCTCAACTACATACACGTTGTCGAGAGACGAAAAGAAAAAGAATAGAATAGTCTCAGTTATATCCGTGACTCAGTATGTTTTTAAACACATGAACAGCGGCTGACGTATAGTATACGGCAAATATTTATTGCGATATCCATACACTCATATTTATATTTTTAAAATCATATTGTTGATTTAAATATAATGACGTAACATGGTGAATGATACGTTGCAGCCACATCTGAGAACATAATCATGTGCCAATGATGGTGCCCATTGAACAAGAACAGGGCAATCGTTTATAGACGTATACGTCGATATCTTGTACATGCAGTTCACTCATATTTGTCGCTGGTGGACTTACCTATATCATCCGGTAACCGGCCTTAATCATCTGTATCATAGCTGTTAATTAGTGGATTTTGAACATGTTTGGTATGTTATTTAATGACATGTGAGACATTCGCATAAACAAAATCGTCCCAACACCAACTGTCTTAACATAGTAATGGGTCTTGTTTATATAGACATATCAATTATGGAGCTTCTGATCTTTGTCGCTTGTCACCTCTATCGTCATTGTTTTCTATTTGTATATGTGTATTGTCTTGAGGGACTCAGCTATGAGATAATATATGGTACTTCAATGTGAGTAGGAAACTAATGACAAAACTAATATAATAATATGAACATACGCTAGCGCAATAACGAACCAAATCTAAACCACTCGCACGAGGGTAGCTGTGGCTTTAATTTTTTTTTTTATCAAAATTAGTTTATAGATTCCGTGATATTCAGACGGAGAGAGAAAGAAGAATAGTATAGTCTCAGTTATATCCGTGACTCAGTCTTTTTAAACAATTGGACAGCGGCTGACGTATCCCAAACGGATCTATGTATTGCGATATTCAAACACTCAAACTTGTATTTATTCAAATTTAAAATGTTCAAATCATAGTGTCGATTCAAATAGACCGAAGCAACATGGTAAATGATAAGTTGCAGCAACATCTGAAAACGTAATCACATGCCAATTAAGAATGATGCCCATTGAATACGAACAAAGCAATCGCTTATACACGTATACGTCGTTATTTCTTATTATTAGTTCACTCATATTTGTCGCCATTCTTTCATATTTCACCCAGTATCTGGCCTTAATCATCTATAGCATAGCTGTTAATTAGTGGATTTTTAAAATGTTTGGTATGTTATTGTATGACATGTGAGACAGCCGCATAAAGTAAATCTTCCCCATACTAACTGTCTTAACAGGGCAACGTTTCTTGTTTCTATAGACATATCAATTATGGAGCTTCTGATCTTTGTTGCTTCTGACTTCCATCGTCATTGTTTTCCATTTGTATCTGCTTATTGTTGTGAGGGACTCATCTAAGAGGTAATGTAAGTGGGGAACTAGCGACAGTACTATCATAATTCCCGAAGTATTTGTGGACACGGCGCACGTTCTTTGTTCACATGGCAATTCAAAACAAACTTACCCAAAGTCAGTTTGTTGTTTTCAAATTGAGTACAACCGGTTATTTTGACACAATGTTGAAGAAACAACATCAACATGGTGGAAATTAAAACCCAATTTACCAATCGTTTATGGTATTGAAACTATTTAACATTTCACTATTTCAATGTACCAATAACATCAGATTATGTAAAATAGAACTGTTTTACTAAAGTGTAGTTTATATAATTACCCACGAGACATCGTATCTTAAGATCAGTTTATATAATTACCCATGAGACATCGTATCTTAAAATCAGTTTATATAATTACCCACGAGACATCGTATCTTAAGATCAGTTTATATAATTACCCACGAGACATCGTATCTTAAGATCACGAGAGGGAACTTAATTGTTATTGATTCAAGAAATTACATAATTCTTTTCATTAAATTTTCGCCAATCAAATAATGTTTTATATTTGAAAATGTTCATTCGTGTTTACTGATCAATTGGACAATTGGGCCGAGACGACTTCAATATTATATGGGTTACGACTGACACCATGGTATATTTCCAGTTGATTGCGCTCCGTGTGAGTGGAGCAGACTGCATACCAACATTTGTTTTCATTTCACTAAACTAGTTGTAGCGGATGTATTCTTCATGTTAACGGATGGTGGTGTGATACGTCACAATGTAGACAATCACGTGATTAAGTGTACTGGTCAGAAACTGCCGGTTCATCTTCATAATTTTTTTAGAATATTTGTTTATGTGTTCTCCTCCTACTTATCACTTATTTATTCAGTACGTGGAAGGTCTCACTGATTACCAATATCATAGTTGTGGCGAACTATCTCTTGCATCCTCAATATGAGTACTGTGTACCTACATCACGTAATGAGTGTACGATACGCAAAACACCGATCAGCACCTGATGTAACACTGACCCCACTATGGATTCACGGTGACTTTCACGCGGTGACTCGCGGCGGGTGTGACTAATTACCGACCGGGACCGCCCGCGACCGCCCGGGTGGCCCCACGGGCCCGTGGACACAATATATCGACGTTATAACATAGCGACATGCCACCTGAGGGCAACATAGAAAAATTTACTCGCTCGCTCGTCTCCGGTCGGTCATATTAACCCCACAAATGCCGATATTGGCTAAAAGAGCCTTGGTGATTACGGGTGTCTTCGTGTGTTTTCAGACAGATTATTTTGGTGATTCGCGGTAGTGCAATACACCTGAGTGTTAATTCCATATATTGACTCGTTGACGCGTCCACGGCCGATGTTATTAACCCCTCAAAATACGGTAAAATAGTGTATAAACAAAAGAACCTTGGGACCGCCCGGGACAGCCCGGGCGACCCCATCGGCCCGTGGACACTATATATCGACGTTATAACGTAGCGACATACCCCAATGAGGCCAACCTAGAAAATGTTACTCGCTCGCTCGACTCCGGCCGGTGTTATTAACCCCTCAAATCCGATAAAATGGTATATAAACAAAAATACCATTGGGACCATATTTTGAGGGGTTAATAACATTGGCCGTGGACGCGCCAACGAGTCAATATATGGAATTAACACTCAGGTGTATTGCCCTACCGCGAATCACCAACATAATCTGTCTGAAAACACACGAAGACACCCATAATCACCCAGGCTCTTTTAGCCAATATCGGCATTTGTGGGATTAATATGACCGGCCGGAGACGAGCGAGCGAGTAAATTTTCTATGTTGCCCTCGGTGGCATGTCGCTACGTTATAACGTCGAGATATTGTGTCCACGGGCCCGTGGGACCACCCGGGCGGTCCCATGCGGTCCCAATGTTATTTTTGTTTATATACCATTTTATCGGATTTTGAGGGGTTAATAACACCGGCCGGAGTCGAGCGAGCGAGTACCATTTTCTAGGTTGACCTCGTGGGGTATGTCGCAACGTTATAACGTCGAGATATAGTGTCCATGTTGCCATGGGGCCTCCCAGGCGGTCCCGTGCGGTCCCAATGTTCTTTTTGTGTATATACCATTTATAGGATTTTTGAGGGGTTAATAACACCGGCCGGAGTCGAGCGAGCGAGTACCATTTTCTAGGTTGACCTCGTGGGGTATGTCCCTACGTTATAACGTCGATATATAGTGTCCACGGGCCCAATGTTCTTTTGTTTATACACTATTTTACCGTATTTTGAGGGGTTAATAACATCGGCCGTGGACGCGTCAACGAGTCAATATATGGAATTAACACTCTGTTGTATTGCACTACCACGAATCACCAAAATAATCTGTCTGAAAACACACGAAGACACCCGTAATCACCCAGGCTCTTTTAGCCAATATCGGCATTTGTGGTGTTAATATGACCGACCGGAGACGAGCGAGCGAGTAAATTTGTCTATGTTGCCCTCAGGTAGCATATCGCTACGTTATAACGTCGAGATATTGTGTCCACGCCCCGTGGGGCCACTCGGGCGGTCCCGGGCGGTCCCGGGTGGTCCCGGGCGGTAATTAGTCACACCGCTCGCGGTGAACTTACGTCGAGCGGAATCAGCGGAGTATGATCAGGGCTCCTCAATTCACCAGGATTAGTGGTGATTTTCTCGCGATGAACTTAAGTCGAGCGGATTACATGAATCAACATAAATCATGGAGTCTGTTTAAACTTATACTGACCGCGGAAATGATAATTGAAGTGTAGACCTGTGCAATGCTATTCCCGTTGCATAATGTCATATAAAATGTGATCCATGGGCATGGTGGCATAATGTACACATAAAATGTAATACATGGACATGGTGGCATAATGTACACATACAATGTGATCAATGGGCATAATGGCGTAACATAATTTACACATATACATCTAATGTGATCCATGGCTATGGTGGCATAATATACATATAATGTGATCCATGGGCACGGCGGCATGATATACACATATAATGTCATCTATGGGCATGGCGGCATAATGTACACATAATGTGATTCATGGGCATGGTGACGTAATGTACATATAATGTGATACATGGGCATGGTGGCATAGTATACACATATAATGTGATCCATGGGCATGGTGGCATAATGTACACATATACTGTGATCCATGTGCATGGTGGCATAATATACACATATAATGTGATCCATGTGCATGGCGGCATAATGGTCACATATAATGTGATCCATGGACATGGCGGCATAATGTACACATATAATGTTATCCATGGGCATGGCGGCATACTGTACAGTTATAATGTGATCGATGAGAATGGCGGCATAATCTAGACATATAATGGGAATGGCGGCACAATGTACACATATAATGTGATGCATGGGCATGGTGGCGTAATGCACACATATAATGTGATCCATGGGCATGGCGGCATAATATACACATATACTGTTATCCATGGGCATGGTGGCGTAACTATTGAGGTTTGGATAAAACACGTCGATTATACCATATCGATCGCTAATCATCACTCAAGCTTTCGGTGTTTTGTGGTTCATCGTGATTCACTCTTCGAACAAAAAAATATACACGGTGTAGAGTGTTTTGCTTATGGCTTAATGTTTACGTGCTGTACACATTTGCGAAAACCGATTCATATTTGAAGAAAATTATATCGTACATCTTATACTATAATGTTAGCGATTGTAAAAATAAAACATTCACACGTCCGTTGGTCCATCAGTCGTATAAATCGGGAAAAAATGACGAAAATATGCACAATTGAAGACGTTGACCTGCAAACGGTGTACGGTTTGGAGGATAAAGCTGGCGAATTATAGCGAATTATGTACTTTGTAATAAAACACAACAGCGGGAAAACGGTCACTATAAATTCGCCAATTTTGATCGAGGCCGTACATCGAGACATTTGGTTTACGAATGTCCAGTCGCGAGTCTATTAACTGACTTAAAATACAGCTTTATAATATACAAAGAGAAATTAAATTTATATACATAAAAAAATCCGATAAATCTCAATAAATGATATATAAAAATAGTCCTTGGCAGATAACAGATTCACGCCCCTTACCATTCCTCGTGTGATTGGTAATTGCATGTGGATTTTGTCATGAACACAATACCACGCGGTACAACTATGTTCGAAAATAAATGTCGATGTACGCAAACATGATAAATGTATACGTAATAAATACTGTCGATACAATTACATGTATCTATATTTTGGGCAAGGATCCACTTTAGGATATTTTTGACTCAATCTCATTGTTGTTTCCTGCAGAACAACCCTGTTAATAGAGACTCGAATGTTTCAACGTGATAGACACCCCTTGTATGCACATAAGCTTTACAGCTATATTCACTAGGTAATGTATTACGTGGGGTTCACAAGTACTATGCAGCTGTTGGGTTACGTGGGGTGGGATGCAAGAAGCGAACTATTTCTCTGATAGAGATATCCCCGTGGGAGCTCGTTGAGCATAAATTGTGAGACATGACCATTCTAGATTACGAATATCAGCTTGTGGTATAGATATGTTATAAACATGATATAAAGTGCCCGATTCTGATAAATAGAAATTCGAGGTAGAACCAAGGAGCTAGGATTTAAACCTTGCCAGATTCATGTATAATTGCCTACATGGGGTTTTGGGGTCAAAAATATAAAACATTGGAAATGTCTTATCTGTAACACACGTACGTATATGAAAGCATGTTTTTTGCAAAAAATGGTATAAACAGTGTTTGATAGACTTTAATGGTTGACAATATATGTGAATGGTTTAGACATAGATATATACATATGATTTACATTCAATAGATTTTTTTGGTTTTATATGTATTTTTTTTTTGGTAATTTCTTTATTTTAATGAAAATTAATATCTACATTTGGTACATGGCAGTGTGTTCTTGAGCCGTCCCGACTCCCGACGAAAGGCCATAACAGAAAGCTGGCCGGGCAAATGTTGGTATATGTCCTTCCGAACTCGATGATAGCTATGACCACTTGTGGGTCTGGAGTTCCTTGCACCCCACCCCAAGCTAGTGCCGGGTCGGTTTTTACGCCGGGTCCCGCTTTGGGTGTTGACTGTGTGAGTGGAGTGTGTTAAACACGAGCTCTCGTTTCTGCAAGGGAAATTTACAAGATTAGTAGTTATTGTTGGATGGTTTGGAGTATGTTGTTGTTTAATAGTATTTACTGTGTGTATTTCTGAAGTGGGTCATTTTGTGGCTGTGTGATGACCGGCGCGGGCGCCGGCGGGAGCATGTGTTTGAGAACTGCTCGTGCGCGGGGATTTCGTGCTGAACGTTTCCTCGTGATTTGAGTGTTTTTATGATCCTTCAGAATGTTATTGATATATGTGACCCGCCATATCAAATCCAGTCGTAAGTCGGGATATTTTTTACCCTGTGCCAATGCATTCTCTTATATATGCGAGTCGACCATAGGTCGCATCGCATATATAAGAGAATGCATTGGCCTAACAATGTTTTACAATTTTAATTATTTTTTCTTGTATTCTTTAACAATTTTATAATTTCACCCATACAGAGCCCCAGACAAACACGAGCAGACGACACTCTTCTATATGCTTCTACATATGTGTGGGGCTCCCTGCAGGGTAATGGTTGTTTTTTTTATTTTATGTCCTAAAAATTGTAAGAAACATTTATTTTAAAAAAATGATAAAAAATTGTTAGGCCAATGCATTCTCTTATATATGCGAGGCGACCTGTGGTCGACTCGCATATATAAGAGAATGCATTGGCACAGGGTAAAAAAATCCCGACTTACGACTGGATTTGATATGGCGGGTCACATATATAGATGTATATCATCTCTTGTTCATTATCGTTCAGATTTATTTCAGCTATTACAGTCTAAATAACATTGTATATAAAACTTGTCAAAATATGCTTTCATCTAAGCCCGTGCCATGGGGAGGTAGGGCGGGACAGAAAATGCAACAACATGCCATAGCTATAATGCAAACCATCTCAGTGCAATTGGTGGGTCCAATCTGCATAGCAATTGTTTCCTGCTTGCGTTTATAGTTTATACATATACAAACTTTTAACGGGTGCCCCGTTTACATTTCAGCGCACCACTCCAAGCTCGTTCAGCATCATCATCATCATCATCATCATCATCATCAACAACAACAACAACATCAACCTCGTCAGGGACACCTCGGGCACCCTCCACCCCTTATTAAAGCTCGTGGGCTCTATCCAATCAACAATTTGCCACGGACGGACATGTTAGACTTTTGATGGGCTTTTGTTATGCAAGATAACATCAAAACAACAAATTGAGGGTGAAGGAGAAGATCTCTCGATCTTTTCGACCATCATAGGCGTTTCGCGCCCTGCTACAACCTCTGTTGGTGTTCATTTATCGTCATGTCTAGCACAGTACGCATCGCTCTGTTCGGCAGTAGCCATCTCGTCCGACTGTATGATTGGCTAAATTAGAGAGGCATCTGGTTTAATTACCCTGACAAGGAAGTTCGCTTCTTTGCTCGAGGTAGCTTAAATTTGGCAAACTGTTCTGATTTGTACTACGACTGTGTGGATTGGAACCCCCACGTTGTATTTATGCAGCTTGGTGGGAACGACATCACCTCTAACGTGAGCAAGGAGTGGCTCTCTGGCCAGCTGTGTGATTTGATCGATCAGTTTCACAGTCGGCGTATAGCTGTGTTCTTCGGTGAAATCCTGTCTCGCTCAAGGTTTAGGTTTGATGTAGATCTGACAGTTGAGAGGTGTGGAAGAATGAAGTCAGTTCTTGTATATCATTTATTCACATCTAATATCAATGTATAGTCAACAGCAATGTCATGAATCAAATCTTGGATGGATGGAAAGACAGGAACGCCGCTTATTAACTTAGCGGGTGGATGTTGACATCTGCCAATTAGTCTGAAGAGCCGAAACTGATTGAAGAGTAGATTAATGTCTGGTTTATATATCGCTAATGACTGGTAGCAGTCATTAGTGCATCTCTTTGTCTGTACTGACCCATGGGTGAACTGGAATTATTACCTAATACTTCCTTCCTTTGTGGTTAGACTTGCATAACTCATAGGTCGCGGCCTCTCCGAGTATGGCCTTGGCAATTTGGTTGGGGTCACTATAGTTCGATTATATTCTGTCTCCCCCATAGGTAAGATGGATATGTTTAGTATGTACTATCACGTCCCTTGAATAAGAAGGGGTAGGGGTGATTACTCTACAGAGGTACATATTTGTGCGAGAGCATTTCAATAGGATTATTGCGGCGAAGCTTTGGCAACTGAATCGGTTTGTTATTTTTAACCCTTTGAGTGCCACGGGCCGATCTCATCGACCCTAATTTACGTTCTGTAAAATCGGCCCAAAATTTTTGTTTGTTTGTTGAGATTTTCTTTTTTTGGTTGAATTTTTTTTTGGGTATGCTTAAAGGGATACTGTACCCAACATGTTGTTGTTGGTTTCTATAGTCTCCAAGTCGGAGAATAAGGTAACAATTGTTCCATTATTTGAAAGTCTGTTGAGTACGAAGTAGTGTTACGGGTGGCAAATTTACCGGAATGCAAAAATACAAATTGTCGTTTTCTCCTCGTATCATCATAATGTTCAAACGATCGTGTGTGCGATCGGTTTACAAATCCAGTATCCCTCAATTACTTTATTTGATTACGTCATGTACACGGGAATTCGTAATTTAATTGACGCCATTTTATGGCTCCAGTCATAAATTCAATTTATATCAAATTATTAACTTTTAAATTATTAAATTTTAAGATAGCCTATTAACCTGAGCGTTTACAGAATACATCTTCGACTCAAATTATTTATGTTTCTATATATTATCGATATTAGATCGTTGTTATCAGTACCCCTTTGAGCATGCTATAGGGCATGTTATAACTCAAAACTATCACCAAGTATTCATAGCAATAATTTTGTTGCCCATGAAAAACGTAAGATTCCCTGGCCCTAAACCTACAAAATAAGCCTGTTAAAGAATATAAGAAAAAATTATTAAAATTGTAAAAAATTGTAAAAAATAATAACAAATGATGAAAAATTGTTAGGCCAATGCATTATCTTATATATGCGAGGCGACCTATGGTCGACTCGCATATATAAGAGAATGCATTGGCACAGGGTATATGGGTTGATACAAAAAAAAAGGACCTGGCACTCAAAGGGTTAAAGACATCAAGTTTCCGGGTCATTATCCAGATGCAGTTCACCCCCCCCCCCCCTATATATTGCAGAGTTTGGAGTTTGGGTTTGGGAAGATCCCCCCGGGAAGATTTGAAAGGGCTGTAAGCCCTCTCCTACAACCCACGGTTGAGTGATATAGTGCCGCTGAAGAGCGTTTGTTGAGTTTGGTTGTGAGTGTTTTCTAGTCATTTGATGCTTGCTTGTGGAGTATGGGTTACATGCCACCCTGGCAGGAAGCAAAGCCCCCCCCCCCCATCCAAAAGCGGACCAGCGAGAAGACTTACCTTGGTTGTAATACGAGTTCTGTGTGTTTAACTTAGTTGATATCTTTTTGTTTAGTGGTTTGTTGTAAACTAGTGTCCAAGTTGGTGCATGCTTGAACTCCGTTGCCTTAGTCTGTTATATTCAGGGCTTATACTACGGGCTCAACTCTAGGAAGGGTGTGCAATGCCGGCCGGTTGACTTAAGGTCGGTCGGGGCTCCCCAACTCTCGGTGGTGCAATGCCCGCCTTACACTCCTGTGTGAGTCTCAGAGCCCGTTGGTGATATGTCTCTGAGGATTGGGTACCGACTGTTGTTGCTAGTATTGTGTCTTCGTGTGTGTACGGGTGTGGTTGAGAACATGTGTTTAAGTTTGTATATGTGGTAGTAAGTCAGTTGAGGGAGATTATATTGATAGCTTATACTGCGACCACACAGGCAAACAACTAACAACGCGTAAATGCAGGCTCGGAATATTCTTGTGCCAGCCTGTACACATTGTATTTGGTGTGCGGGGTAATACTATAAGTTTTATATTAAAGAGTTAGCAGGTTAGTCATTTTGAAAGAGATAAAAAAAATTACTCAATGGCTTATAATACGGCCACCAAAAGGGTATCTATGCCGCCCGAGGACATTCATCAGCGCCCAAGGAGCCATCTAGGCCGGAGCCCGCTACCCTACGTTTAATATTATGTTAGTCTTGTTAGACGGTCGATATTGTGGATGTTGCATACATGGGTTAGTACATACCCAATAGGTTGTTTAAGCTGAGTATTACCAGTGGGTTTTATTTAGGGCTTGCTTTACTGCAGAGAGGGCGTGGCCAATTCACTGTGATATCCTGTCGATGAGCAGTACGTCTCATCGAGCCCTGTTGAAACATAATTCATAATTACATGTCTTCCTGGTGGGGCTGACTCGATAATGTGATGTCTACTTGTATACTTACTTTCCTTTTGATTGAACTGTGTTAGTAACTTGATCGACCTAGCGTTTTATGAGTTTTGTGAGATAAGTCTATTTGTTTATGTTGATTGGGAAGTGTTCGTTGAATTGGGGGGGAGTGATGGCATGACCATATTGAGGGGTTTATTCCGGTGAGTCAGAACCAACTTCGCCTCGCCGGCCAGCTGCTTTTGTTTTGTCTTTGGTGAGTAATGTTTTCCTAAGTTCTAGTTCGTCGACTAAAGTACTGCCTTGTAGTCTTATAAGACTGTTTGCGGCTAGTACTTGTAATCTGACGCGGATAGTTGGTATATCGGCTGTATCATGTAACGTTCTGATGGGGGTACGTATGTTTTCCTGAAGGGCCATTCTTAATGTTTTATTCTGTATAATTTGGAGTTTGTTGAGTGTGGATTTTGGAAGATCGGCTATTATTATGGCCCCATATTCCATAATTGGTCGTATAAATTGCTTATAAAGTTTAATCAGGGTTTCTGGATTGAGTCCCCATGAGGTGCCCCTGAGCATCCTTAATAGCCCAATTCTTTGGGAGGCCCTGGTCGAAATGTTTTTAATATGGGGGTGAAAAGATAATCTGTTGTCGAGGGTTATGCCTAATAGAGTTGCTTCCTGGGTTTGTTCGAAAGTTTCCCCAAAGATGGATAAATTTAGTTTGCTTTTAGTATGTTTTCTAATAAATACATTAACTGAGTTTTTTTGGCGTTGAGTTTGATGCGCCATTTGGAACACCATATTTCCAGGTCATTAAGTTGTTTTTGTAATCTTAATTCCAACGTTTTGGGGTTCCCCCCGGTGGTCCAAAGGCCCAGATCGTCGGCAAATTGTGATATTTGTATGTTATGAAGTGGATTGTGGGGGATGTCATTGACGTATATTAGGAAAAGTAGCGGGCTTAGGATCGACCCTTGAGGAGTACCTGCTTTGAGGTCAACATTGTCTGAGATTTCGTCACCCACCCTAACTTTGATAGATCTTTGCATGAGAAATGATGATATGAGTCGTAACATTTTGGTGGGTATGTCGGTTGTTGTTTTTAGTTTGTAGCGAAGGCCATGGTGCCACACGGAGTCAAATGCCTTTTCTACATCCAAGAAAATGGCGGCCCCCTCCCAATCACGACCCAATGCTGTGCGCATATCTTCAACTATTCTGTAGATGTGTTCGGTTCCATCTTTGCCTTTACGATATGCACGTTGAAATTTATTTTAAAAGTTTTTGTTCTCTAAGTAGGATAACAATCTAGTGCTGATGATTCTTTCGAAAGGTTTACCCATACACTGAAGTAGGCTGATTGGTCTAAAGTTGGTAGCTATTTTGTGATCTTTGCCCGGTTTTGGAATCATCACCCCAATAGCGGATTTCCAGGATTTAGGGAAGTATCCGTGCTGTAGACATTTGTTATATATTAGTTCTAACCTATCGAACAGTGATTTGGGGCCTTGTTTGATTATGCCTAAGGTTAATTCGTCATCCCCTGGGGCTTTGTTTGGTTTCGCACGCTTGAGGCAGTCTTGAATTTCTAGGGAGGAGATGGTAGTTGCCAGTATATGCTTGTCATCTGCCTCTGGTATGGGGTATTTTAAGGAACCGTAAGTTTGTTTATATTGTCTTACATGTTCAATTACTTTTTTCCTGAATTTCCCATCAAATTGATTCCCCTGGTGGGTTTTGTGGATGTTTTGTAATGACGTCGCAAAATTTTTGGCTTTGTCTTTGTTGTTTGTGAATGATTCGTCGGCCTCGTTTTTGAGCGGTTTGTCGTTATTATTGGAGGTGGCTTGGCTAGTTAGAATTTTGAATGTTTTCCAGAATTTCCCATCTAGTTGTCTTTCCCCAAGTTCGGTGGTAACCCTTTCCCAAGATTCCCTTTTTTCCCGTTTAACTGCTTTATTTACTTGTCTGGTTAGGTTATTATACATGGTTCTGTACTCTGTGTCTTTGGGGTGCTTTTGCATTAATCTGCATGTTTTGCGTTTAAGGTGAATTAAATCTAATGTTTCCCTTGATACCCTCCAAGTATTTTGCTTAATTTTCTTTTTTGGGCATGCTGTGTCAATGGCATCCTTAATAATATAAGATATTGTTTTGGCTGCCATCTCAATGTCATTTGGAGATTTAATTTCTGTCTTGTCGATGTTTGCGTTGATTAATTCCCTAAATTTGTCCCAATTTGCATTTCTGAGGTTTCTTTTGAGAATAACTTTATTGTGTTGTGGTTTAGCATTTGTTATATATAGTTCGACTGGGTAGTGGTCACTCCCTATATCAAATCCTATTTTGCATTTATGTATGGTTTTTGCAATTGATGGCGTGGCAAAAGCATAATCTAATATATCCCAGGATCTGGTCGCTATGTTATGGTGGGTCGCGATGCCTTTGTTATTGAGTAACACTAGTTCTCGGTCTTCGGTTATGTTGAAAAGGGCGTCCCCGTATGGATTGGTTTTGCTGCATTTATACACAATGTGTTTGGCGTTAAGGTCTCCCAAAAAGATACAATGTTTGAATTTATTGGTGAAAAATTTGAATGTTGAGAGTTGAGGGGGGGTTTTGCTAGGGGGTACGTATAGTGAAACTATAGCTGTTTTCCTATTACTGATTGTAGTTTCGATTGCGATGACTTCGTCCGTAAGTTCTGATGTGTTGATAATGGTGTAATTATGTGGTGCCTTACTAGAATTGCGACCCACCCCCGCGGAAGATCTGTCTTTCCTATGTGTATTAAAGCCTGGGAATGAAAATTTAGTGTCCTTACCTAGTTTGGTTTCGTTAACTGTGAGTATGTCTATTTTATTTTCTTCTGCATATTCGACTAGTTCCTGTTTGCGGGCCCTGATGCTGTTGGCGTTGATGTGTGCTATATTAAGGTTGCTCTGTGCCGCGTATGGAGGATAATAGGTTGTAGAGGTTAATTGACACGTTCGTGTTTCACTGTCTACTTACTTTGCTTATCTATGTTCTTGTCGTGAAATTGCATTATGCTTGTTGTTATGTTTGTTTTATAATATTTGTTTACATTGTTTTGAATTGTATGCATTATTTTACTGTCTGCTTGGTCGGCGTTCTGGTACCTTAGTTTGTGGGATTCAAAAAGGCATGCATATAGCGTATTGGCCAATCTAAGTGCGTCTGACGTTTCGGCTGGTTTTTGTGTGATCGTTGCGTATGATAATTTTTTGTACTCTGCTTGTTTAACTGCCTCTATATATCTGGGGCACCCCTTGTATGTGGTTGGATGGTTCCCATCACAATTGGCGCATTTAGCTTCGTGTTCTATAATTGGACATTCTTTATGGTCGTGAGGGCCCGCGCACCGTTTGCAAGTTTCGAATTCGTTGTCGCAAAATTTAGCTGTGTTGTGGAATGATTGGCACTTGAAACATTGAGTTACGTGGGCCTGTGGTTTATAGTCTAGGACTAGAGACTTGGATTTGTTGCTGCCCAGACGAACCCCCTTCAGAAGTTTGTCTTTTGCTTGTTTCGTAGGGCATCTGACTTTAATTTTGAAAGTAGGTTGGTCACCGTGTTTTGATGATATCAGTCGTTTAGCTTCGAATTCAGAGCCGATCTCTTTGATTATTTCCCCCTCTGTTATACTAGTGTGGACCCCGCATATGACCACGAAAAGGTTCTCATTGAGTGGAGTAAATTGTCCCTTAGTTGGCCGGAATTTTGTGTTCGATAGTTTTAGCGCATTGATTTCCAAATGGGCCTTTGTTATGAGAAAGAGGCGAGTTTCTTCGTTAGAAGGGTATACTAGTAGATTAGATCGTTTGGTTTTCTGCGTTTTAATAGGGTACTTTGACCCTAGAATACCGTGGAGTTCCCATGGGTTGTTGAGCATATTTTGAGTTGGGTTATCTACAAAAAGGGTGGCTGGTCGTTTGTTGTTGTTTTGCGCGTTGTTTGTAGTGGCTGGTTTGGCTGTTTGTTTTTTGGGTTGGGGTCGGATGAGGTATGGAACGGTTTAGTCTACGTTTGCACTCCCTTGGTGTTGATGACGAAGAGCTAGATGGGCTCGGCGTTTCCCTATTGCGTTTCTTTTTGTTTGTGACTACCTCAAACCCCTCACTTTTGTTTGTGAATATCTCAAACCCCTCTTCATCGGATGGCATGTTTGTATCTTTGGGGGGGTGTTGAGGGGGGTGACTAGATCCTCTGTGTGAGAGAACCGTGCAATATCCGAGATGTCAAGATCGTCATTTCTATGTATGTCGGTTTTAACTAGGATTGCTGGTTTGAACTTGTCGGCGGTTGATGTTTTTTCCGAGGAGGTAGGTGGTTTGGCGGGTGAGTTTGTTGTTGTTTGCTGGGTGCAGAGGTTTTGGCTGTAGCTGTGGGTTTCGGAGGTTTTGAAGATGTTGGGTGGTTTGCTGCTATGGTGATTTTAGTGGTTTTGGATTTGTTTGTTTTGGTCTTAGATGTTTGTGGTTTGCATGATAGTTCGATCAATCGTTGTGTTAAGGAGTCAGCTCGTTTGTTTGCTTCATCGAGTTTTTGTTCTAGTCTGAGTGTGCTCTCCTTGTTTTCGGCTTGGAGTTCCTTGTTATCAGCTCGGAGTTGTGCCATATCATCACGTAGCCCTGAGATGACCTCGATTAATGAGTCTTTCGATTGCAAAGTGGGATCCATGATTGGTTGAAATGAGTGTTTAAGTGATTGAAAATTAAGTAGGCGATGGAAAAGTTCGAACTGTTAAAAGTTGGAAAAAATATTGGATAAGAGTAGAAGTAAGTGAAAAGGTAATAATGATTTGCAAAAGAATTGAAAAGATTACAATGGAGAATGAAAAATTGCCTAAAAAGTCGAAAATTTCGAAAAATTGTGAAAAAAATAATCGAAAAAGTGGAAATTTTGTCACGAAAAAATCGGTGTTGGCAGACTTCTTCTCCTCAAGCACAAGCTGACTCTTTATACGCCGGGGGTATCGTCATATGGTACCAAGATTGCCGTACAACCAGCTGTCCTACCTATATTTGATGCAAAACAACCAATCTATAAAATTCTAACAATTGAGTGCGTAGCCAGAGTGTCACAATTCTGTCCAAAAAGTAAGCCAAAATAACAGAGCGAAGTGCGAAGATTAAATTGTACTTAACAGCGGGTGTCCGAATAGCATGGGTAACCAGGTAGCCGTATCTAGGCGAGTCCCGCAGTCGTTGATTGCTCTATTGTCCGGAGTCGGTAGAGAGCTGTCGAGTGAGCGGTCTGTAATCAGCCAGGTGTTGGTGTCGGTTGTCCAGAGAGCTGAGAAATTAGCCTGTTAAAAAATACGAGAAAACTAAGATGCATGCATCAGGTCACCCATGAACTATTTAGCAATTGAATAATTCAGTTCGGTTGCGGTTTCACAACGTTACAACTGACATACGATTACACAAGACACACCTTGAATGTGGAACTGTGTAAGAGTGAATATTAATGTTCTAAATCCCATGTTTCACCTTTAATTGTGATGGGGGGGGGTCGTACGTTATTAACACGCAAGTAGTGTAATTAAGTACGGGTAATTAGAAGTAACAAATCGTTTAGTTTCTATCGTATCGACTGAAAGGGGTGAGCAGATTGTTGGTGATGAATGTTCTCGTTAGCTGTCAATATAATATGCATATTTGCCCCGTTACGTTTATACACTGTAGCATTGGCGGGCCAGAGTGTGTTGACATGTTAATTGTTTGGTTCATTAATAACAGATCAGCGGGGATTTGTCGTGAAGATAGATATGCTTTATTCTCTCATCCAAATAAACACATGGAAATTACATGTAACGGATATTGAGAAACAGAGTTATATACAATAGTCATATAGTATGATTATAATACAAAAGATAATATATACATGTAACCCCGGATCTATAGCAGGTTGGGTTTAATAACCCTCATTAGTTGTCAGAAACCTCTACCAGCGTATCAGCTGAGACGAGTAAGACTGCATGCACCGCGCATTTTCCGAATCTGCAAGACTACTCGGGCCTGTTTGTGTTCGTAAATAGAACGGAACCGGGAAGTAATATTTTCGTCATACACGTGCTGTGTATTTTCTAGTATCAGAAGAATATGTCTAAGTAGTTGTCAATTAACGTCAAAGGTTGCTCGCAATATATGTAAAACATGTCGATAATTCCCTATTACTATACACATGTATCTATTGAGCTGGTAGTGGCTGTAATTAAAGGTGAAACTTGTAATTCATTTTTAATTTTATTCCATTTGTCATTACTAAAATTGAGAATGTCTGAAGAATACGATTGGTCAAGTCTCTGTTAGATTTGTTGTTGTATTTGCTATATTCGTCTGCTGGCGTATATATTAAGTATGGTGGTCGGTTATATTATAGTCCGATGGTTACACGATATCACAATATCAATATTATAACATATTTATGGTTATAATGATATAAAAAACATACATGTAGATGATGATCACTCTAACAATTTATTTGCAGTTTCAATCTTGTTAACTGACAGGCATGCCCAGGTGGTAAATTTAATAATCAGCTTGGTGCTATCCATGGTGTTTGAATTCACTACTCGTGCATGATTGTGAATGATGGATGTGAATGATTGGAATATGTTATCAAATGAGTGTCTCAATCCTGATCAGTTAGAATTCATGCATTGCGAGTGTCTTTGTGATGAGTCTAATAAACGAGCAGAGTCTAAGAAGGGACGGGGGATCTTTCATATTGAGAATTTCGTCTATCGATGACGTTACATCTGCTTTCATAATATATCTATAATTTAAAAAACGTTTTCTTGAGTCTTTAAAGGATTCGCATTCTAATAGATAATGTATTTCATCACCTAGACTTCGAGTATGACATAGTGGGCATAATCTATCCGGTAGGTCCTTATAACTCCAGCGACCTTTTTCTATTGGTAGCTGGTGATTACATGTGCGAAATCTGCATAGAGTTATCCAATTTTTAGTGTCAAGGATATTTAGATAGTCTTCAAACTGTATATCATGTTTAAACATTCTATAAATTTTTCCCCTGCTACCAGCTGTGTTTATATCAGCTTTCCATGTATCACGGAATCTGCTGATAAGACAACACTTTATATAAGAAATTAGTTGGTCACTACTGATGATTTTATCCAACTTCATTAGATGGGACTGACCGCAATCTGTTAAAATTTTACAAATTTTGTTTATCCAGTGAAATGTTATGTCTGGCTGCTCATTGAGCTTCAATGCTAATAAATATAATATTTTACAGTATCTATTAGAGTTCATATTGACCACTTTGAACCAGTACTTTATCAATCGCAAATTGATTAATATATCAATTGGTACCCTACCACTTTCTCCGTATATCATATAATTACATGTAGATGGTTTTAATTGGAGAACATGCTTACAAATTTTTTTATGTATGTTCTCAAATATGTCATTTTTGCCGGTACCCCAAATCTCGCATCCATAAGAAATTATGGGAACAACGTGTGCATCAAACAGATCAAATTGATTTTTAATTGAAAGGCAGTGTAATCTTGCTTTAGTGATTATCGAATACATGGCCTTAGTGGCTTTGTCAGCAAGGACTTTTTTTGCTTCAGAGTATGAACCAGACTTGGTATGTGTAATTCCAAGATAGTTAAATTTTTTTACAACATCAATTGGATTGCCATTGTAAAAAAAAATTCTGTTTTTTGGGAGGCTTCGTTTGGATATAAGCATGATTTTAGTCTTTGTTGCATTAACTGTCAGTTTCCACGTTTTGCAGTAATTATGAAAAATATTCAATGCGTTTTGTAATTTTGCGGGGGTTTCAGCCATGAGAACGGTGTCATCTGCATATAGAACTATGAACAGTTTCATGTAAATATTCAGATGATTTTTAACGTCATTGGATAGTTTTGGTAAACCGATAGCTCCCGAGGTCTCTAAGTAGTCTTCTAGGTCATTTAGATATAATGTAAAAAGTATAGGTGAGAGATTTGCTCCTTGACGGACACCAGATAAGCACGGGAAGTAGTTTGATTGTATTTTCCCCAATTGCACTCTGGACTTAATATTTAAGTACATACTGCGTATAACTTTGTAAATTTTGCCGTTTATATTATTTAGCAATAGTTTGTGCCATAACCCTTGTCTCCATACTTTGTCAAACGCTTTCTCAAAATCTATGAATGCACAGTATAAGCTTCTGTTTAGTGCCCTAGTAGTTTGGGTCAGCATATGGAGAACAAACATATTATCAACAGTGGAATATTTTTTTCTAAAGCCTGATTGATTTTCATTTATAATTTCTTGTTCTTCTAGGTATGTATTAATTCTGTTTGTCAAGATTTTTGTAAATAATTTTCCAAGACAACTTAGTAAGGTAATTGGCCTATAATTTTTGGGATCGCTAGTGTCGCCTTTGTTTTTAAATAAGGGTATAATAGTGCCTATTCCCCAGGAGTCAGGAACACAACCAGAGTCTAGGACTAGATTAAAAAGTTTACAGTATATATCTAATAGCGCACCAGTTGAGGCTTTTATATATTCGTTCAAAATTCCATCAGTTCCGGGGGATTTGTTGTTACTGAGGTTCGAGACTGCAGTGGTTATTTCCTCGCATGTAATTGGTCTATTTATTTGATCATTTCCTTCGTAATTTGTGTCCTTAATTTTTAAATTAGGGTTATCTTCATATGATGTAGCATTCATTTCTCGAAAATGGTTCTCCAATTCACTTATTTTTAGCTTATTACATGTTACTCTGCTTTTCTTGTTCAGAGTACTCCAAAATAGTTTTGCATTACCTTTTTTTAGTTTATTCATTTCACGCGATACCTTTTCCCTGTGTACTTTCATCGCATTGTCCAATACGAGTTTATATTTTTTACATTCCTCGCGCATTACATTTTTAGAGTAATCATTTTGTCTTAATTTATTATTTCTTTGTGATTTTCTGTATTCCTTTCTGGCCAGTTTACATGCCAAATTAAACCAGGGCTTACCACGTGTATTTATCTTTTTTTTTATTTAATTTACATACCGGGACTCCGAAAGTTTTATTCGCCGAATTATTTATAGCTCCTGTTATTTTTGATACTATGCTATTTATTTCATTAATACTTACAACGTCAGTTTCATATTTATCAATAGTCTGTTTTATGACATTAATTTCTTCGTCATCAAGATTATATTTAAATTCCCTTAATTTAGTTGTATCCCATCTGGGTCTAGCTGCCCCTGCATTAGATTCATGTGTATTTTTTGTCCGCACGTGCTGATTTATTACTATTTCGGTTGTTAATGGCTTGTGAACATCTGAGAAAAGTTTATTTAGTTCCCCTACTGTGAAGTTATTTAATATAAATAGCATTGCAAGAGAACTTATGGTATAATCAATTGTTGAGGCATCGCCACAAGTAAGTTTTCCTATCATGGAATCATTTCCCATACGGCCATTTATAATAATCATGTCATTTTGTTGACAAAGGGAAATCAGTTTGCGACCATAGCTATTTACTGTTTTATCAGTGTTAAATCTTTGTTTGGTGAGGCCAGCTTTTTCGATTTCTGATTCGACATTTTGGTTATCATACAGGTAGCTGTCAAAATCTGCATGTTTGTTCTTGGTTAATTGGATGTAGTCTAAAATCTCCGCTGTACGTGCATTAAAATCCCCGGTAATAAGTAAAGTCTCACTTCTTTGTCTCATATTCAGGATTTCTGCAGTTACTTCATCAAACGCGGTGTCTGATGTGTATTTGGAACCATCTGGTGGGATGTATAAAGCACCTATGATAATAGCATCTCTCTGATTATTCAGTTTTAGTTCTACCCAGTGAATAAAAGTACACTTTGTATTTATGATGCTTGCTAATGATTCTAATCTATCACTAATACCTATGGCAATTCCTCCAGATTTCACCCGCGAAAGTTTCATTCTGTTTTTCATATATAATTTGAATCCCTGTAAAGTTATTTGGTCGCAATTATCTGTTTTGGTTTCTGACAGACAAAGAATGTCATGATTGTTGGAAAGTTCTTGGAATTCTGGGTAATTTACTCTTGCTCTCAGTCCACAAACATTGAGAGAAAGTATACTGAACTTTGTTTTGAGATTTAAGCTTTCTGATGCTTTGCCATTTTCATTAGGATTTAGAAGGTTGGGCGTGTCTGTAGCGACACTACACTCCACATTACGTGTATTCGGATATAGTAAAATTCGATCACGTGTTTCATTATACTCTATGTCGTCTCTGTTTTTATTTGCCACTTTAAGACTGGAGTTGGCATTTCCGTGTACTGGTAGTACGGAGTAATATCCATCCTTAGCATCATGATCATTATCTTGGATACAAGTGTTATTTATAAAACGTTCATCACCAGCACCATGACCATTATCATGAATAAAATTGTTAAAACGTTTACCATCATCAACTTCATAATCATTATCATCAATATAAGTGTTATTTGTACAAAATTCATCATCACCAACATCATAAACATGGCTATAAGTGTTATTTATAAAACAATTGAAGTCAACATCATAATTATGAATATCTCCAACATCACAAACATTGTCATTAGCACATGCCTGAACATCATTCATTTTATTTCTGTCATTGCTATTGAAGTTAACACCACTGGCAATATATTCAAGATTTGTATATGTGTAATTATTATAAAAACTATAATCAGTTATATTATTGAAAATGTTATTTATAGTTGGAAAACTTTTCAATCCCAATATATTGTCAGTACTTATCTCACTGTTGAATCTGTCAACAGAAATGTTCATGTCAAATAATATTTTTCGACTTTCGCCCAAAATATCAGAAACATCGACATTACTGTTGACATTATTTAGTTCATGTTCATAAGTGTTATTGGTAAAAACACCATTCACATCATTAACATCGCTATCACAATAATCATGTTCGTTAACATATGATGTGCACGCATAGTCCATATCATGAATATAATTGTTATCAACAACAAGATCATTTTCATTCAAATCAACTTGTAAATCACGTGTGTGACCCTCATTATAGATGGCTGTCTGTTGATATTCTTGCTTGCCAAATTTGGACATACGAGGTAATAATACACCAGAGTTGTCAGCGCCTGATTGGCTCATTGGGAAGGTCATTATGTTTGGTTCATGAGGTCGCTGATCATAACAAAGTTCTGCGTGGTAAATACTATCGTTTACGCGATAGCTATTGTTATCATTTGGCTTGCTTTGATTGCTCGGGGATTCCCCGCGTATTTTACAACCGCCACAGGTCGGGTCAGATCGATCATCCGGGGATTCCCCATAAGTTGTGGCGCCAGTGGGCGTGTCTAGAATATTATCATAGAGTTCGTCATAAGACAAGTAATCGACTGATGAGGTTTTTGATTGGTTGGATGCGCTCGTATTGTTCATAGTACTATATCCGGGTGGATTCCCGTTGCATGAGTACCCACAGGGAAATTGATTGTTACTGATTGAACACATGTTAGCTAAATAACTTTGTGCAGTTTCTAAATCATAACAATGGGGCGTGGCAAATTCAAAACATTGACTGATTTTAGGTATATGTGATATTTGATCAACATTTGCTCTGTCTGAAACACCATGATGCATAATGCCATTACATTGGGTCGAAGTAACACATGATACACAATTAATTTGGGGATATGGATCAGTTCAATCATAATCATCAGAAAAAATTTCTGGGGTGTATTTGTTTCTTCCTCGCTTTCGTTGCTGTTCAGGTGAAAGCTGAATATCACAAATTTGGTCTGAGAATTTCCTCTCTAGTTCCTTTTTACCTTTTGGACTGAGGTGGACTCCTGATGTGTCCTCTTTATTGAACAATGATTTCACCAAATTCCCATCCTTAATGAATATGGAATCATTGTCTATGAAGTCAAATTCACTGGTTGAGTCACAGAATAGCCTGATATAATTATTCACAGCGGTTGCAGTTGCATTGTGCGGTTCAGATTTCCCACCTGGCAAACTTCGTGGAGGAATGCTGCATATGTTAACCACAGCATTTGGAAACTCTTTTTGGAGAGGAATCAAGGCTTTATTAAACCACATGATGACCGCACCTGTACTAGCTGATGTATGAGTGATGTCATTGGTACCAAGGTGTAGAGTTAATGAGTTTATGTCTTTGGTCGCGAAATCCTTAGAATTCTTGGCCTTGGCTATCAGTTTGTCTATCTTTTCATACGAAGCTCCCGATATGTAAATAACTCGCGCGTTTGGTTTGTCAAGTGTGACATTTCGGCAGTTACTTGCCCCAAATACCAACGAGTCAATCTTGAGTGGATTGACATCCTCGGGTTTATGTTGTGTCTCGTTGAGTTGATTGTTGTTGCCCATTGATGCAGTTATTTTGATTGCTTCTTTGCGCTCACGATCCTTGTTTACACCGCGTTTAACGGGTTCCGGAGGTGGGCGTGGATCACCATTGTTGACATTCGTGTGTGAACTTTCGCGCATGCGTACACACGAATCGGCTTTATGTCCTGGAATGCGACACCGTCGGCAAACAATTTGATTGGAGCACGAGCTAATCACATGGTCGTCTTGAAGGCATCTGGTGCAATAAGTCGGTGGGGGGCGTGCCTTCTGTGGACATATTTGACCCCAATAATGGCTGTCACTACATGCGTCACATTGTATTTTAGTTTTGTCCGACTGCACTTTAACTTCAAATCCATCGATTTCCATAATATGCGGGATGTCTTTGCAGTTCATAATGCGAATAGTTCTGCTCCCCGTTTGCACGTGTTCGGTCCCCCTCATAACAACTCTCCTATACGAGTCGTCCACAACCTTTCCATAGACAGACATGCAGTCTATAAATAGGTCATCACTGACCTCGATAGGGGTGCCAATAACAGTCACATAAGTGTTTGATTTTTCAATTTCAGCGACCCGTATGAGCCTGTTTCCCATGTTAATACCATTTTCTAACAAATATTCTTTCGTTTCGGCTGTAATCACTGTGATGTTGCAAGATTTATCCGTAATTTGTATTCCAATAATATCCTTAATATTAATAGAATCACACAGTCCGCGGAGTACAGAATCGCGGTTGAACCTTCCGATTTTTTCCCGCGGAAAACAGATTGTCAAATTTCTCTTCGTTGTCGACATTTTAAGCGTTCAGCTGATCAGTACACGTTACCGAACGTACACATAGTTAAGGTTTCCCCTATTTAGTCCCATCCGTATCCTAGTTAAGGAAATATCTTCAAATCTTAGCGCTGATCGTTTTGTTGTTTACTTGTCGCCATTTTAACCGGAAGTCATACGTACACGTATACGTACACGTATACGTGGAAATATGCTACGGTTACGGTTAAATTAATGGTTGTTCTATTACACCACCGTGTATACTCGGTTTAAATAGGTATATTATATAGGGACGTGTGCTCAATTTTGGTGTGGACCGATGATCGAAAAAACTAAATCGGAGGTAAATGTCGCAGGCCGGAGGGCCATTTTTTCAATACTTTTTAAAGAAATTGAGCAATTGCAGCAGAAGCAGCAAAAAAAGGTGTACAATTGGCAAATGATGAGGGGCGGTGTGACGTGTAACTAGGATTGAAATTAGATATGCAATTTGGAGATTATTGGATGAGGGATGTTATATTAATTATATTAAAGGGACGAGAGGGTTTAGTTGTCGAAAATATTTGTTCCAAACACCGTAAACAGATGAATATTAAAACGCATACATTTTGGTTCAAATATACGATCACTATCCCTTAAACATCATGCTTACATAAAGACCTACTAAATTTTACCTAAACAAGAGTCTGATTGTGTTATAGAAGGCAGCATAATGCTACTGGCTAATCACACACAGATGGTATAAACGCTCTTTATTATTTCCAAATAAGGAATTGAGCAACAAAGAACGCTCTTTATGTTTACCATCATAATATAAAGAAACACCAGGAAAGTAACTTTTTATGCTTTGTTTACATAACAGTCGGCAAATTTACGACTATAACATAATGTTTATGAGATATTTCTCATTTGTATATTAACAAAGTCTGTCTATATTTGAATATTATTTCGTTTGTAGCGGTTTTTGACAGGTGGAAATATGTTCACATGATACCCACCAAGGCCTTCATACCTTTAAGGTATACTACAACTGTTTTTCTTTTCAATAGCAGAATACAGAATGCTATTAAGAAGTGACACAGAACATTTGCTTTAATTATAAGTATTAAGCAGTGAGAGATATGTGAGTCAAGGAAACCAGTAACGAAAGGCAATATTAACATGATTTCTGTCAGAGAATAATTGTTTACGTTCCAATGAATATGTACTGGAAACAAACTGTCTGTACCAGACTTTCATAAACACAAATTATGTATTAATGATCATTAATGGTGTAACGACATATTTCGTTCTTTAATGTCTCAAATGAAAGTGTCAATGACATTGTAGCTCAACTTTGAGAAGAAGTTAAATTTGTGTGATGAGCAATAAATGGAAAGATTTAGAATTGAATTTGGAAATCCAAGATGGCCGCTGGCAGCCATGTTTTTTGTCGGAATGTCCCCAAAATGACTCATTCTCATCTACATTCCAATTTCAACAGCCATGAAAAATTTCATCATGATCAGACTAAAGGTACGACCTGTAGCCCGTGCTAAAGGATTTAGTCATACAAAGAGTAAAATCCAAGATGGCTGCTGGCGGCCATGTTTTTTGGCCGAATGACCCCAAAATGACTCGTTGCTATCTACATGTCATTATTAACATTCTTGACAAATTTTATGATGATCAGACTAAAAGTACGACCTGTAGCCTGTGATAAAGAATTTAGTCATACAAAGAGTAAAATACAAGATGGCTGCTGGCGGCCATGTTTTTGGGTCAAATGATCCCAAAATGACTCGTTCCCATCTACATTTCATTATTAACATTCTTGACAAATTTTATGATGATCAGACTGAAAGTACGACCTGTAGCCCGTGCTAAAGAATTTAGTCATACAAAGAGTAAAATCCAAGATGGCTGCTGGCGGCCATGTTTTTTGGCCGAATAACCCCAAAATTACTCGTTCCCATCTACATGTCAATATTATCATCCATGACAAATTTCATGATGATCAGACGAACAGTACGACCTGTGGACCGTGCTAATGGATTAAATTTTGAAATCCAAGATGGCCACTGGCGGCCATTTTATTTGTCTGAATGACCCCAAAATGACTCGTTCTCATCTACATTCCAATTTCAACAGCGATGACAAATTTTATGATGATCAGACTAAAGGTACGACCTGTAGCCTGTGCTAAAGGATTTAGTCATACAAAGAGTAAAATCCAAGATGGCTGCTGGCGGCCATGTTTATTGATCGAATGACCCCAAAATTACTCGTTCCCATCTACATGTCATTACTAACATTCTTGACAAATTTTATGATGATCAGACTAAAAGTACGACCTGTAGCCCGTGCTAAAAATTTAGTCATACGAAGAGTAAAATCCAAGATGGCTGCTGGTTGAGCTAAAAATAGGGGTGGGGATGTTTGGATCTCTAGTTTAACGACATTTTTCGGTCTTTGCAATTTAACGACATTTTCGGTCTTTAACAGTTTAATGGGGGCCCCCGGTGGTCCAGTCGGTAGAGTGCCAGCTGATTTTTACGTCGTCCCAGGCCGTCCAGCGCTGACGAAGCTGGTTCGAACCCCACCATAGGGAGGGTGACCGGAATCGTGTATCTGGGCAAGTTTGTCAATTGCTTTCCGGGGGTCGGTGGTTTCTACACGCAGTGGAACAACTTCCCGGTGAAATTGAGCCTCTGCGTGGTCTTTCCTCCACCCGTAAAATTGACCACTTCGTGTGTGGCCTAGCGCCTAGAATGACGATAAACCCTAATAAACAACAGCAACAACAATTAATAGTTTAATGACATTTTTCGGTCTTTATAATATCTCAAGATATAGGGGGTATTTGGATCTCTAGTTTAACGACATTTTTCGGTCTTTATAGTTTAACGACATTTTTCGGTCTTTAATATCTCAAGATAGAGGGGCCCTTAGGGGGTATTTGGATCTCTAGTTTAACGACATTTTTCGGTCTTTGATAGCAAAATGGAAGAAGTACATATTTGGAAGATGTGGTGGCCCTAAAAAGGAAAGTTGTTTGGTGGTCTTGAAATGCAGTTTTTCTTAACAGTCTTCCTTGATTAAAGTGATGTGAAACACTCCGGCAGACACCGGGCAGAGTGATCAAATAAATAGAAATTAAGAATAATCTTTCTCAAAGTAGTTATTTGTTACGAATATTAATCCAAATGGATGTTACACAACGTCATTCTTATATATTAGTTAAATGCAATGACTCTTGATGGCAAAATGATTTTTGTTTAATTACAGCCGATAGTTGCGCCCCGAATCGAGATGTAAATATTTACAATTTGGAGTAGTTCAGACGATGTTCTATATGAAGTGGTGTGGTAGATCTTTTTGGAAATTTTCAGTGATGTTAGTAGAATGATAACATTCCCCACGTTGGAAAAGTGCCTGAGCACTAACTTATCAATTTCTCGCTCCCAAAAAAGTCCATAATATGTCTTTAAACATATATATAAATCTCCGAAAACAAAAATTCTAAAGCATTAAACGATTTGCTATATTTCCACTAGGGCATATATTTCATCTGATTTTGCGAGAATCCATATATACTTTTTCATGAGAATCCAGGGTAATTTGCGAGAATCTAGATTTGGATTCTCGCCGAAATATAAGCCCAGATTTCACTCTGAAGTGTGCCTAAATGTCATAAATTGTACCTTGGTTCCCATGTTCGCTATAAACTAGCTTGAAATTCGCAAACCAATGAATTTTTTTTCTTCAGAAAATTTACATTTTTATGACTCGCGACATAAATTGTCACCAATAAAAACAAATTTGATTCATCGTGGAAGTTAGTCGGTGACTATAAATAATGTCACCATTCAACTGAATGTTGTTGAATTCTATTGAGATGTGGAGCAGACAATATATTGGGAGGCTTGGAGGCTCCATAGCATGAGGCCCCCACCCCCTTTTTCGTATTCCATGCCCTGTTATGAGGTACGCAGTATTCCGGCCCCTCTGTTAGGAGGTATTCGGTATTCCAAAAATACCGGTATTCGTACGCCGACATTCCAAAAAATGAAGTTTTCATATATTTTTATGTATTCCATATGGTATTCCGTATTCCAACTTCTGTGTTAAGTGGTATTCCGTATTCCATGGGGGGTGGGGTGGGGGCCTCTAGCATCTGCTCCTCAATCCTTACCAGATGTCAGTAAAAGTTTCCCATTTCATTATTTCAGTTCTTTAGCAATCTTAATCATTATATGTAATGCCCTGACCATGCTCAATACTAGCTTGAAATTGGCGAAACAATAAAAAAAAATTCTTCAGAAAATTAACATTTTTATGACTCGCGACATAATTGTCATCAATAAAAACAAATTTTATTCATCGTGGAAGTTAGTCGGTGACTATAAATAATGTCACCATTCAACTGAATGTTGTTGAGCATATTTCAACCAATTTTGGAAGTTTAAATGAATATTTTCTTCACACTCAAAGTCAATTGACAAATTTCAGGATTTTAGCCTGCTTCGTTGGAACCAAATATTTGTTGTGCACACTGAAGGAACGTCTACCATCACTCGATAGGCCAGATTATGCCCTGACCATGCTATAAAGTATTAAACTAGCTTGAAATTGGCAAAACTATGAATTTTTTTGGTTGAACAAATTTACATGGGAATCTCCATAGAAAACGGTTATATTTCGATAAAAACGAAAGTAATGCGAAATGAAAGTCGGCACTGGCCAGAATTGTGCAGAATAACATATGAGTCAAGTTATATCCGAATATTTGACCTCATTCGATTAAATAGTCTCGTATTTAAGGAATCAATGGCGCTCGAACATGTGGAAATTTTTTCCGTCGCACTCGCAGACTGTACTCAGGTACCACCGGAATAAGGCGGAATTGTGAAATGTAAACACGCATTACCTTTTGTGAGAATAACACAAGCGCAGACTTGATCAAAGTAATGCAATACACAACAACAAATAGGATAAAACGGATATAAACACGGTATAAGTGAGAATAAACGTGGAAACAGTTGACAACATTTCTTCGGTTATTCGGCAAAACGGAAGGTATAGATTTATGGTCACTAAAAAGTGTACTCCGGCCCCGGCTCGACTCGGAGAAAATGTGTGAAATACCAAGCAATAATCTTAACATAAAAGTCAGAAATATTTTCATGATCAAACTGCGGACCTGATAATTATCGAAATATGTAGTCGAAATAATTTTTAAGTAGTTAATCACACGATTTAGACATTAACACACTCTTAAAGACGAAATACACGACCATCTAATGTCATTATTTAACTGCGTCGGTGTTTGTTGTTATCAATCGTTTATTGCTTCGTTTTTAGTAAGACCATTGTATCTGTTTTGCGCATGCGCAAGTCACTTTCCATATTTGGATTTTCCATATATGGGATTTGTGTTAACCTGAATACCGATCAATCCATTACAAACAAATTACCACGCAATTATCTTAGCATAAAAATATATTGTAATTTATGCAACTACGACCCTGGTAACTATGATAACTAATAAAATATACCGGGCAATTCATTTTAAGATCGTTATTTGACTTTGCTTTAGGTATATATACACTCTTAAACGCACATAAACGACCCATTGGCGTTAAATTAAATATACTCGGTATTTATTATATAAATTTTTTATTGCTCAGTATAGAGTTAGATCCTTGACACCTGTCAATATATTTGGGCTGAATTCATATGATGCGGTATTATTCCTCGAAATAAACAACAAAGCCGTCGTTACTTCGAAATGTCGTTTGGGCTAACATTTACACAAATCCTCCGTGTGTTCTCCTCAATTGACACACAGGTTCTCAGTCGACACACAGGTTATCCCAGAAACAGGTGTGAAATAAACACCCAAGGTTTGGGTGAAATAAGAAAAAATTATTAAAATTGTAAAAAATTGTAAAAAATAATAACAAATGATGAAAAATTGTTAGGCCAATGCATTATCTTATATATGCGAGGCGACCTATGGTCGACTCGCATATATAAGAGAATGCATTGGCACAGGGTATATGGGTTGATACAAAAAAAAAGGACCTGGCACTCAAAGGGTTAAAGACATCAAGTTTCCGGGTCATTATCCAGATGCAGTTCACCCCCCCTATATATCAGACCCGTTGTCCGTATTTATATAGAGTCGCTGGTCACGATGTTTACTGTTCAGATTATTATTGTGGTTAATAATCTAATAAATGACATTGATTTGGATGGTAGAATCAATCATGGTTAATTTAAATGATCACGGTGTACTGTTAATTAGGATGTTCGTGCTGCAGGTGTTTTCATATTGTCATTTTCTCTAACCAATTACTATATTAATGGCACGCATCTATTGTTAATACCGTGCGTATATATTCCATATTCACACCTTTCTTTGGAGCCGAGAGATGTGCCCGTATATTTGTGATATAATTGCCCACTTGTAATTGACTCCTCATTCATTGAAAGGCGGTCGTTTCACACCTATCCAATGATTGGCCGGACATTCATGACTGCTCAATTATTCATATGACAAATATACGAGCACATCTCAGTTCCAAAGAAAGGTGTGATTGTGGAAATATGTCAGTTAGCAGTCACTCTCCTGTTATTACGCCCTCTATAGGTTGTATTCTGTCACCTAGTGCAAACGCTATCGCATGCCAAATGGGGTGGGATGCTGAAAAATCGCAAGCCAATTTGCGCGCGATTTAGTATGGAGCTTTGGATATTTTGTGACTACATCCGTTCTATTTCCATATTTTCATTTTTGTGGGAAATCGAGTTTAAAGAAGAATATAACTTATGTGATTACACGATTTTTAAAAGAACAAAATAAGGAACAAGGAAACAAAGAAGAACAAACTACACGTTTGTAGGGAAGGGTCTCATTTTCATCATGTATATATTGTATATAAAATATTGTATATATGTTTTGCATGTTACTCATTAATTTGGGTCTTCGCAATAAAGCATTCATTCATTAAAGTTTTGACCCCCCCCCCCCCCCCCCCCCGGTACACATGTTCTCATTCTGTTTTGGAAGAGAGTACACAGCGGGTATGATAGCTGGTATAAAAATACTATTATATGACGAGTTTCGAGATAAAACATATGAGATATTGGTGTAATCACGAAAAAACACTTTGGAGATCGAACAGTTTGTGTAATTTTTCTGTTTTTATTCCGTGCTATAGTGGTTTTCGTGTTTTTCAATCATATAAACGAGCAAAAATTCCAAATTACGCCGTTTTCTGTGTTATTTTAACCAAATAATTATCCTAGAAATAAGATGTTCACACATATAGGAGTGAAAAGGCAGTATTTATAACTTGTCACTTCGCTGGCACTCTGCCAAGTTCGGGTTCCATTGCTTTCTATTGAAGGTCAGGGATACAACATTTTAGCACTAACATTTATTTAATCACGTGGTACAAAATAAATAGATTAATTGATCCACAGTGGAGATAGACCAATGTAGCACTGCAAAAAAGTGAGTTTTGAGATGGAACAGATTTACGCAGCCTCTCATTCAAATTTGGTATGCGTTAGACACAATATCTATTTTTTTTTTCTGACAGGAAATCCCGCATCGAAATATACTAATATTTCATTTTCCCGCAAAAATGGAGATAGAACAGTTTAGTTCTGACACGACGCTTTGCTTAAGTGTTTCTATTTCAGAGGGAGCAACTCGTCGCGATGCATATTCACGTATCGCTTAACCCTTTGTGCTTATCTCGATGTGCACCTTGACATGCTTAACCCTTTACCCAACAAACCGGCCAAATACGGCCAAATAAAGCTTCAACAGCCTAAAATATCTTCGGCCTGTCTCAATAGAACCATACAAATATGGATATCATTGGAACCGGCTCCTTGACCACATTGTGATAGTTACAGTTATGTCCTGTGCCAATGCATTCTGACCATTGGTCGCCTCGCATATATAAGAGAATGCATTGGCCTAAAAAAAATCTTTTTTTAACACTTTTTACCATTTTTTCTTACATTCTTTAACAATTTTATAATTTTTAATGTTTTAAGCCAATGCATTCTCTTATATATGCGAGGCGACCTATGGTCGACTCGCATATATAAGAGAATGCATTGGCACAGGGCCATTCTGTTGGGTAAAGGGTTAAAACCTTTGTGCTTATCTCGATGTGCACCTCGACATGCTTTGTTGAACCATGGCTTGTTAGCCGCGATAATGTTTCATGCTCAGAAGTGCGCGCCGATTTATTGCAACGGGAAGTCCCACGTTAACCCTAAGCGCACTTCGCGATGTGGATTTCTATTATTGTTAGCCTGCTTTGTTGCATTGATATTTGAACATCTTTCATTTATTTTCAAGTGGCATCAATCGGAATGCTACATGTATCTACTATTATATCGCATGGGGATTCGATGATGGTATAAGAAATTTAATTCACACATAAACCCTTCGAGATGTTTGTTTATATCGGTGCTTAACATGTTATTTAACATCGTTTAGTGAACTTTTTCATTTATACGCGACAAATATCGACATGTTATATTATCAATAAATTGGGATGGTAATTATAAAACCAATTCCCACGTTACTCCTTCGTTTTGTTTGTAAATATTGACGTTTAGTGAACTTTAATCTTGGTCTCTAAACTTATGTTTCATTTCGTTGTGCTGAATATGTTTGAGCTATGAATAAAGATGTTATTAAGAAATGTTCCAACACTAACCCTTCACATTGTTTGTTTTACATACAATGCGGATTTATTGTAAACATCATTTTTATGTCTGTGTAAGCAGAATATATCAGAATGATATATGAATTGAACAATGTTCAGAAATTAACCCTCCTGTGACCATGTTTTAATTTATCCTCGTGGGACTATATTTTATTCAACCCCAAGGGACCATAGTTTAATCAGCACTGATGACACCATGTTTTAATGTTAATTAACCCTCATAATAGCATATTTTAACTTTAATTAACCCTTATGTTACCACATTTTAATTGACCTTCATGAGACCAATTTCAATTAACTCCCATGGGCCCATATGTTTATTAACCCTCATGGAACCATATTTTAATTAACCATGATCAGTTATGGGGCCATATTACAATTAACATCATGGTACCATATTTTTTTTACTAACCCTCATTGGACCATATTTCAATTAGCCCTCATGGGACCATATTTTATTTAACCTTCATGTGCCCATATTTGAATTTACCTTCATCTGCCCATGTTTTAATTAACCCTCTCTGGGTGTGACCATATTTTAATAACCCGCATGGGACCATACATGTATTTTAATTAACCCTCAACATTAAGAGTCAACATAATAATGTGCCAATCGTCAAGGCGTTCGTCAATTTTTGGCAATGGGTGTGTTGGTATTGATGTATCAATGCAATGGCCGTTGCATGTTTGGCGATTGACATTTCAGAACGTATGCGCCATTTGTGAACACATTACATATCATGCGTGACGTATGGTGTGTACATATTTAAAATGAAAGATATATATATATATATAAAACTTGTGTCTCAATCCCGTTGCGATATTATTATGCAATAAAATATGTTTACACTAATTGCACAGTATACACACATACACGAAATGACATATAATCAACTACATAGCCGTTACATATATACACAGTTTTCACAATCACTACATTAAAGATCCAATATATTTTATATTTTTTCTACCACCCTCAACCAAGAAATTGGTGTACATCCACAAGGACAGACGCCTTGCGCTCCAGCTTTATAATTCAGTGCATGGACTATATTTATATATACTTGTGTGTTGTTCGTTTATCTTGGATTAATTAAAGAGTACCCCACTAATCTTCTCTTCTTGTGTGCATTGTTCCTATACGTATCGGATTTATGTATTCCATACATTCGAAGACGGATTTATAATATCACAAGCAACACTTTCGATCAACGTCAGTTATCCAATGGGGTCCGGTTATCGACCTTTATTTACTTTGAATGTCTGTTAGTTGTTGCCTGTGCTGTAACACAGTCTGTCGTTGATTACATTTGTGTATTGTGTTGGTGAGGGGGGGGGGGGTATTAAATTTGCCACTGTTCAGGATAGTAACAGCAGGATTTCCCCAACAAAGCAAATGTCCATTTAATTCGTCCGTATATACCACCCCATCGATCTGAAGTTTTAGTTTGGCATATTTGGTATTACAAACTGTTCTGATTTAATTTTATTACCGTTTATATCTTCTTTGGCATGATGTGTCGCCCCTGTTTTCCATGTCGCTACGTCCCTGCATGTGCTTGTTGTAAAAAAAACATGGTATCATAGCCCATATTAGTAATCCTCACCTCGGTGGACCTATTAATTGTTTGAATGATCGGAAATGCATATAATTGGTAAATCATGCTGTGCGCCGCGAATACAATGCATAAGCTTGTTGTAATCACGACAGACTGTTTGATAGAACAGACGACGACTTAAAGATCTTTACAGTAAATAAAAGTCGGTCACCGGTCCTCATTAGATAACTGCCACCAGTCGAGGGCTGATTGGCGTGTTATAATAGTGACGTATAGGTTCCTGAACATCTGAAGCGACGGTTTAGAGATTATATTAGTGACGTGTAGGTTCCTGAACGTCTGAAGCGAGATTACATTAGTGACGTATAGGTTCCTGCATGTCTGTAGTGACGGTTTAGAGAATATATTAGTCATGTACAGGTTCCTGAACATCTGAAGTGACGGTTTAGAGATTATATTAGTGACGTATAAGTTCGTAACCCTGTTTTTATAATCAACGAATGCAAAGGGAACCAATTACACATTAACCCTTTCTATACTAAATACTCATTGATGAGTAGTTATCCCATAGGAAATGTTCAGAAAATAAGTTTAACCCTTTCTATACTAAATACTCATTGGCGAGTAGTTATCCCGTAGGAAATGTTCAAATACTAAATTTAACCCTTGCTATACTAAATACTCATTGACGAGTAGTTTTCCCGTAGGAAATGTTCAGATACTAAATTTAACCATTTCTATACTAAATACTCACTGACGAGTAATTATCCCGTAGGAAATGTTCAGATAATAAGCTTAACCCTTTCTATACTAAATACTCATTGACGAGTAGTTATCCCGTAGGAAATTTTCATATACTAAATTTAACCCTTTCTATACTAAATACTCATTGACGAGTATTTATCCGTAGGAAATGTTCAGATACTAAGTTTAATCCTTACTATACTAAATACTAATTGACGAGTAGTTATCCCGTAGGAAATTTTCAGATACTAAGTTTAATCCTTACTATACTAAATACTAATTGACGAGTAGTTATCCCGTAGGAAATGTTCAGATACTAAATTTAACCATTTCTATACTAAATACTCATTGACGAGTAATTATCCCGTAGGAAATGTTCAGATAATAAGCTTAACCCTTTCTATACTAAATACTCATTGACGAGTAGTTATCCCGTAGGAAATGTTCATATACTAAATTTAACCCTTTCTATACTAAATACTCATTGACGAGTATTTATCCCGTAGGAAATGTTCAGATACTAAGTTTAATCCTTACTATACTAAATACTAATTGACGAGTAGTTATCCCGTAGGAAATGTTCAGATACTAAGTTTAACCCTTTCTATACTAAATACTCATTGACGAGTAGTTACCCCGTAGGAAATGTGTAGATACTAAATTTAACAATTTCTATACTAAATACTCATTGACGAGTAATAATCCCGTAGGAAATGTTCAGATAATAAGTTTAACCCTTTCTATACTAAATACTCATTGACGAGTAGTTATCCCGTAGGAAATGTTCAGATACTAAGTTTAACCCTTTCTATACTAAATACTCACTGACGAGTAGTTATCCCGTAGGATATGTTCAGATACTAAGTTTAACCCTTTATATACTAAATACTCATTGACGAGTAGATATCACGTATGAAATGCTCAGATACTAAGTTTAACACTTTCTATACTAAATACTCATTGACGAGTAGTTATCCCGTAAGAAATGTTCAGATACTAAAATTAACCCTTTCTATACTAAATACTTGTTGACGAGTAATTATCCCGTAGGAAATGTTCAGATGCTAAGATTAACCCTTTCTATACTAAATACTCATTGACGAGTAGTTATTCCGTAGGGAATGTTCAGATACTAAATTTAACCCTTTCTACACTAAATACTCATTGACGAGTAGTTATCCCGCAGGGAATGTTCAGATACTAAATTTAACCCTTTCTATACTAAATACTCATCGACGAGTAATTATCCCGTAGGAAATGTTCAGATAATAAGTTTAACCCTTTCTCTACTAAATACTCATTGACCAGTAGTTATCCCGTAGGAAATGTTCAGATACTAAGTTTAACCCTTTCTATACTAAATACTCATTGGCGAGTAGTTATCCCGCAGGAAATGTTCAGATAATAAGTTTAGCCCTTTCTATACTAAATACTCATTGACGAGTAGTTATCCCGTAGGAAATGTTCAGATACTAAGTTTAACCCTTTATTTACTAAATACTCATTGACGAGTAGTTTTCCCGTAGGAAATGTTCAGATACTAAATTTAACCCTTTCTATGCTAAATACTCATTGACGAGTAGTTATCCCGTAGGGAATGTTCAGATACTAAGTTTAACCCTTTTCTATACTAATTACTCATTGACGAGTAGTTATCCCGAGGGAATGTTCAGATACTAAATTTAACCCTTTCAATACTAAATACTCATTGACGAGTAATTATCCCGTAGGAAATGTTCAGATAATAAGCTTAACCCTCTCTATACTAAATACTCATTGACGAGTAGTTTTCCCGTAGGAAATGTTCAGATACTAAATTTAACCATTTCTATACTAAATACTCATTGACGAGTAATTATCCCGTAGGAAATGTTCAGATAATAAGCTTAACCCTCTCTATACTAAATACTCATTGACGAGTAGTTATCCCGTAGGAAATGTTCATATACTAAATTTAACCCTTTCTATACTAAATACTCATTGACGAGTATTTATCCCGTAGGAAATGTTCAGATACTAAGTTTAATCCTTACTATACTAAATACTCATTGACGAGTAGTTTTCCCGTAGGAAATGTTCAGATACTAAATTTAACCATTTCTATACTAAATACTCATTGACGAGTAGTTTCCCCGTAGGAAATGTTCAGATACTAAATTTAACCCTTTCTATACTAAATACTCATCGACGAGTAATTATCCCGTAGGAAATGTTCAGATAATAATTTTAACCCTTTCTCTACTAAATACTCATTGACCAGTAGTTATCCCGTAGGAAATGTTCAGATACTAAGTTTAACCCTTTCTATACTAAATACTCATTGGCGAGTAGTTATCCCGCAGGAAATGTTCAGATGATAAGTTTAACCCTTTCTATACTAAATACTCATTGACGAGTAGTTATCCCGTAGGAAATGTTCAGATACTAAGTTTAACCCTTTCTATACTAAATACTTGTTGACGAGTATTTATCCCGTAGGAAATGTTCATATACTAAGTTTAATCCTTACTATACTAATTACTCATTGACGAGTAGTTATCGAGTAGGAAATGTTCAGATAATAAGTTTAACCCTTTCTATACTAAATACTCATTGACGAGTAATTATCCCGTAGGAAATGTTCAGATAATAAGTTTAACCCTTTCTATACTAAATACTCATTGACGAGAAATTATCCCGTATGAAATGTTCAGATACTAAGTTTATCCCTTTCTATACTAAATACTTGTTGACGAGTATTTATCCCGTAGGAAATGTTCAGATACTAAGTTTAACCCTTTCTATACTAAATACTCATTGACGAGTAGTTATCCCGTAGGAAATGTTCAGATACTAAGTTTAACCCTTTCTATACTAAATACTCATTGACGAGTATTTATCCCGCAGGAAATGTTCAGATAATAAGTTTAGCCCTTTCTATACTAAATACTCATTGACGAGTAGATATCACGTATGAAATGCTCAGATACTAAGTTTAACACTTTCTATACTAAATACTCATTGACGAGTAGTTATCCCGTAAGAAATGTTCAGATACTAAATTAACCCTTTCTATACTAAATACTTGTTGACGAGTAATTATCCCGTAGGAAATGTTCAGATACTAAGTTTAACCCTTTCTATACTAAATACTCATTGACGAGTAGTTTTCCCGTGGGAAATGTTCAGATACTAAGTTTAACCCTTTCTATACTAAATACTCATTGACGAGTAGTTATTCCGTAGGGAATGTTCAGATACTAAATTTAACCCTTTCTACACTAAATACTCATTGACGAGTAGTTATCCCGCAGGGAATGTTCAGATACTAAATTTAACCCTTTCTATACTAAATACTCATTGGCGAGTAGTTATCCCGCAGGAAATGTTCAGATAATAAGTTTAACCCTTTCTATACTAAATACTCGTTGACGAGTAGTTATCCCGCAGGGAATGTCCAGATACTAAATTTAACCCTTTCTATACTAAATACTCATCGACGAGTAATTATCCCGTAGGAAATGTTCAGATAATAATTTTAACCCTTTCTCTACTAAATACTCATTGACCAGTAGTTATCCTGTAGGAAATGTTCAGATACTAAGTTTAACCCTTTCTATACTAAATACTCATTGGCGAGTAGTTATCCCGCAGGAAATGTTCAGATAATAAGTTTAACCCTTTCTATACTAAATACTCATTGACGAGTAGTTATCCCGTAGGAAATGTTCAGATGCTAAGATTAACCCTTTCTCTACTAAATACTCATTGACGAGTAGTTATCCCGTAGGGAATGTTCAGATACTAAGTTTAACCCTTTTCTATACTAATTACTCATTGACGAGTAGTTATCCCGAGGGAATGTTCAGGTACAAATTTAACCCTTTCAATACTAAATACTCATTGACGAGTAATTATCCCGTAGGAAATGTTCAGATAATAAGCTTAACCCTTTCTATACTAAATACTCATTGACGAGTAGTTATCCCGTAGGAAATGTTCAGATACTATATTTAACCCTTTATATACTAAATGCTCAATGACGTGTAGTTATGCCGTAGGAAATGTTCAGATAATAAGTTTAACCCTTTCTTTACTAAATACTCATTGACGAGTAGTTATCCCGTAGGAAATGTTCAGATACTAAGTTTAACCCTTTATATACTAAATACTCATTGACGAGTAGTTATCGAGTAGGAAATGTTCAGATACTAAGTTTAACCCTTTCTATACTAAATACTCATTGACGAGTAGTTATCCCGATGGGAATGTTCAGATACTAAATTTAACCCTTTCTATACTAAATACTCATTGACGAGTAATTATCCCGTAGGAAATGTTCAGATAATAAGTTTAACCCTTTCTATACTAAATACTCATTGACGAGTAGTTATCCCGCAGGGAATGTTCAGATACTAAATTTAACCCTTTCTATACTAAATACTCATTTACGAGTAATTATCCCGTAGGAAATGTTCAGATAATAAGTTTAACCTTTTCTATACTAAATACTCATTGACGAGTAGTTATCCCGTAGGAAATGTTCAGATACTAAGTTTAACCCTTTCTATACTAAATACTCATTGACGAATAGTTATCCCGTAGAAAATGTTCAGATACTAAATTTAACCCTTTCTATATACTAGATACTCATTGACGAGTAGTTATCCCGTAGGAAATGTTAAGATACTAAGTTTAACCCTTTCTGTACTAAATACTCATTGACAGTAGTTATCCCGTAGGAACTGTTCAGTTAATAAGTTTAACCATTTCTGTACTAAATACTCATTGACAGTAGTTATCCCGTAGGAACTGTTCAGATAATAAGTTTAACCCTTTCTATACTAAATACTCATTGACGAGTATTTATCCCGTAGGAAATGTTCAGATAATAAGTTCAAAGGTCGTTTGTTGAATTTATTATCTTAATATTTCCCTGCAATAAATAAGACTGCTTATGTACTTGCAACATCTCTCGTCTGCTTATTGTTCCTGAAAACCCCTTCAAATATATAATATGCCATTCCGATGTGTACTTCTATAACTGAGTGGACAAATCAATTTAGTATAAACTGGGTTAATACTGAGTATATATTATGCAATTTGTTTCAGTGTTTGCACAAATTGGCGGGACCAAAATCGCGCGGGACACACTGAACTGCGATAGGAAGCTTTGTAATATGTGTCGATCTTGAAAACAAAAGGAAAATGATAAATAATATTTGATTGCTGTCAAGCCTTGAAATAGGGTGTCTGTCATTTGCAGAATGAGGTCCCCAGAGGGTGAATTTAGTGATGCTACCCCGCATAGCGGGCTAGCATCACCAAATTCACCCTCTGGAGACCTCGTTCTGCTTAAACCTCTGGACTTCAATAGATACGTTGTGTGGGCCAAACACAACTTTCAAGTTCAGCGCAAAACTGTTTTACTGGGAACCAACGTTATTGCGTCATTTCCAACACCAGTACTTACGTCGTGAACTGTAACTTTCTTCTTGTGTACTTCATGTGAGGTAATGGCACATATATATCTGTATAAGTCTTTAATATGTCGTGAATGATATACAAGCAGTGTATACAAATGTGACAATCAAGTCGCGAAGTGAAACCCCCGAATGAATGGGTGATGCCTGGAGAGGTATACGAAACTCAACAAGACGAAATGAGTCTAGTGAAAGCATGATGTGATGGGATGTAGCTGTGTCTTATATAATCTTTGGGATGAATATTAGATGAGGTATTTGGCAATACACATCGGCATTGGCTCTGCCGTTATGGTCATTCCATATGACCATATTTGGGGAGCCGCCTTCATTGTGTGCGGGTCTGGGCTGTGACTAAGATGTGCGAGGTTTATGTAAGGAACCGAGCACTGATATTGAGTTGTGTGTTCTATACTTACACTCAGCATGGGGGGATGACGGATAGTTACTTAGCATGGGGTGTTATGTCACATTCATTGTTGTTTTTTCTACCACCCGACGAAGGTTGTAAAACCAAAAGCTCGTGGAATTACACACTTGATATGTCTAAAAGTTGTTATTATCTCTTATAATTATTATACAATTGACCAGACATATACGGTTGGCTACCTCCAAGACTACTATATATACTTGGAAGGGATGCACTTAAATTTTGGATGAAGGAACGTAATGATATATTGAATGATCGCTTCAGTGAGGATTTCATTCTGAATGCACTTGACTTAGTTTTAGAAAATAACAACATCTTTTCTTCAAATTAAAGGTACGGCGATGGGTACAAATATGGCCCCAACAACAGAGACCCGCAACCAGTTCACTTCATCCGTCAATCTAATTAACATCAGAATGGAGCCGTGAAAAATTACCATTTCTGGGTGTGCTTGTTTTGGCTGACAAAAATAATTTACAAACGGACATATTCTACAAACTAACAGACACACACCAACATCTGGATTTCCGTTCTTGCCACCCATCGCACACTACGCGTAACATCCACTATTGTCTATCCGAAGAAACTGATACAGGATGGCATAGAACGCGCAAGGGCCATTCCCACTGCGGGTGTACACGCAGAAAAGTCACCAAAACCAAAATCGTATCCAACTCCAATAGTTTCCACCCACATCATCCTAATATGGCCATTGTTGCAAAACAACTATTTCCCATCCTACAGAAAAGTGAAACAATGAATGCCGCAATGAAATCAGATGATATTTTACCGAGCAAACGTCAGCCGAAAAATTTGAAAAATATTCTGACAAAAGCAAGATTCACAACTGGTGGGAAATTTAATTTAGTTAATAAATGTGGTGACAAACGATATAGGACGTGCAAATATGTCCATACAGGCGAAAACCTAAAATAAAAAAATGGTATGAAAATTTATCCGAATATGTCTATGGACTGTGGGACAAGAAACTTAATCTACTGTATCGTTTGCCATGGATGTTCAGAAAGTTACGTCGGAGAAACGGGCAAAACATTTCGAGAAAGAACGAGAATTCACAAGCAGCAGATTAAACAACCAGAATATCGAAAAATTCCGCTCAGTGAACACTTGGATGAATGCGGGGGTAGGAACTTTTCGATTTTCCCGTTCCAAAAGCTACACTCCGACAGCAATATACTCAGACAGCAAAAAGAAGATTTTGATATGAAGCATTTCAAGTGTAAACTTAATGCACTCAGGAAATGACGTTCTCTCTAAATTGAGTTATTTCCCTTGACGCTATGACCGTCATAATCATTATTGTCTTCTATTGAAAAGTGGCAATGCCACGAAAGGCCTATAGGCATTTTATTTAAATGAATTATTATCAATCTTGGACCATATATGTATTACTGTGCACATGCTATACAAACCTGTGAAGTATATATAGTATTGGAGGTAGTGCTATATGCCTGGTCAATTGTATATATGTATATATATACATATAAGTTGCTTGGGGACTCGAAATGTGGAGCGAAATGCCAAAAGGAACAAAACTCTATAAGCCGGAGGTAAATGCTGAAATATACAATTGTCACACTGAAAAAGTTTTTAACAATCTGGTGGATTGGTTTAAACAATATTTATTTCTTCCCAAAAATATGTAATTGTGACACATGACACCAGTATGAATATAGACTTGATGACAGGCAGAGTATTTTTAAAAAACATTACATTCACTCAAATAAAATATCTTTACACCAGAAACCGAAGAAATGGTAAATTAGGATGTTAAATCGGACAGGGTATATACCATATTCAATGCATGCTACACTTAAAGGTACTCAATCCGATTAAGCACCCCTAAATTACTATTTCTTTGACTTTAGGGGTAAAAATTATTTGATTCGAGTCGAGGAACCCACCCATCAAAGCTCAGAGTGATCAGATATTGATTTTTGAAGTTTGTTATTTCCCGAGATGTGTACTAACAATTGCCCCAGAAACACTTATTCAAACGGACGAAGATGACAACTCTAAAATCAAGAGGTAATAATAACGCAATTTTGACCGAGACCATTCTTTTGACGGTGTGTTTCTGGGCCACAAACAATAGAAATAACAAAACTTCAAAAATTGATATATGATCACTCTGAGCGTTGATGGGTAGGTTTCTGGACTCGAATCAAATAGTTTTACCCCCGAAGCCAAAGAAATAGTAATTTATGAGGGTCTGATTGGATTGAGTACCTTTAATTAAACAAAATTGCGGATTCAAGCTTTACTTTTCAGTTATTGATGAAGAAATAAAATAATCATCATCATCGAATATCGTTATCATCGTCTCATAGTCGTCGTCATCATCATCATCTTCAATATTATTACCATTGCTATCAACATCATCATCAACATCATCAATATCATCAACAACAACATCATCAACAAGAGCATCATCAACAACATCAACGATAACATCATCAACAACAACATCATTAACAACATCATCATCATCAATATCATCAACAACAACATCATCAACAACAACATCATCATCAACACCATCAACAAGAGCATCATCAACAACATCAACGATAACAACATCATTAACAACAACACCAACAACGTCATAAACAACAATAACATCAACAACGTCATCAACAACAACAGTCTCGTCAACAACATCAATATCATCAACAGCATCATCAACAACAACAACAACAACATCATCATCAACATCATCAACAAGAGCATCATCAACAACATCATCAACAACAACATCAACAACATCATTAACAACAACATCAGCAACGTGATAAACAACAACATCAACAACGTCATCAACAACAACAGTCTCATCAACAATAACATCATCAATAACAATGTCATCAACAACATCATCAACAACAACATCATCATCAACAACAACACCATCAACAACATCATTAACAATAATAACGTCATCAACAACACCGTGAATACATGTAAGTGGCCTGAAGCAATCACAAATAGCTGACTTTATCCCTTGTTTGAATTTATCGATTGTTACCGCATACACAAATGGATTAATAGCAGAATTGAGCACCCAAATGTAGCCAAACAGAAAGGCAGTATGCTGGTTAATTAATTCATCAAAGATAACACCATACAAGAATATCAAGTTATTTGGTAGCAACGTTAGTGTGAACAATACAAACGTAATAGCAACTGTTTTGAACTTTCCTCCGTCCTTTCTTTTTGCAACACGTGGGAACTTCCTTGTTGGTATATTCTCGTCTGAAGCAGCCATTCTGTCATGAGTTTCAGTGTGATGCTGTTCAGTGACCGTGTTGCGTCGATCTGTACCCATGTCTGTATTAGGAAACTGAACATTAGGCCCTGGGGATTGCATGAACTTTGATGCTAGTATATTTTCCATTGGAGCATCCACCTTCATCTGGGTGTGCGTTTGGAGCTGTGCATCGACAGGGTTGTTTGGATCTGTATTCATGGAGACAATTGCAATCTGAATACTAGGTTGTGGTAATTGCTTGAAGAGCTGTCTCACCTTGATCAGGAGCAATCCAAACACTGGGGCTGCTATACTGTATGTGACTATCATGCATATTGTTGCATAAGATACTCCTATTTCATCAGGCACGTACACTGTGCGTTGGGAGCATATCACCGGCAATTCAAAATCTTCTTTTTTCAGCCACATTCCGGGTGGTACACAGAACACAGCGAACGAAAAAAGCCATATAATGCTGCTATAAATTATATTCCTCTTTAGCGTAAATAACTGTTTGAATTTGTGAGGTTTCATAATAGCAGTGATTCGTTCCACACATATCAGCACAATGTGCATTGATGAAGCGAAGACTGAAACGAGAATTGCTTGGAAGACTGCTGAGCATACCATGGGTTTTCGGAATACACCTGTTGGATTCGTCAATATGACAGTCACCCAAACGGTTGACAATCCAACGCATGCATCACTCAGGGCTAAACTTGCAATCACCAGCATATGCGGATCTCTTCGGAAGGTTTTGTTCATCAGCACCACAACCACAACGAAAATGTTAGATATAATGGTCCACACTGACACAGTTGGCATTAAAATCAGCAAGAACAGCGGAGCGTCGGTAACTTGAGTATGGTTGCCTTCCAGCCCAGAGGTTTTGCTCTCAGCAATCCACGGGAACACCATATCTGCAGGAACTTGAGTTTCGTTACCTTCCATCATAGTGTTGTTTCTTTTTATCTTCCAGCTAGTGTCACGTCATGCATGTGAATTCCTTCAGTGATATTGAAGTCAGGCTATCCACCAGGCCATTATAACATGAACGCCAACAAGCATTTAGATCCTCGTGAGACTTCTATACTACGTCTTCCTTGAGTGCATGAATAAACTCTCTCTCCTTCCCTCTCCCTCTCGCTCTCTGATCGATCACCAACATGCGGCAGTCTATATGACAACATAGTGGACGCTATATATGAACTCGCACGAGCTATTGATAATAAGTCAATGAAATGGTATAACGCCGCTTATCATTCGTCAACTTAAACGGGTGATTGACGCGGTTACTGACGATCCATGGAGATGTTCTCACCTATCCGGAAGGTGATATATCGGAGGTAGGTCTGATAATCCCCGATATCAATAAGTTGCCACTTATTGACATCTATTGTTTTCGATAGGTTGCGGTATGAAAGATGAAAGAAAACGATACATACCGCGTGCATATTATAACTTTCCCAATGAAGCTAAATTCCGCATCCTTTTGTCAAATAGTAAGCCCAGTTTCATGAAGAGGCTCTGCATGTTTATCAGTGTTGTCAACCGAAAACTAGCCGTTCTCCTCAGTTTTCAATGACCACAGACCGAACGTCGACAATATAATGTTATGGATTACATATATTATTATATATATATCGATTTGTCACATCCATCATTTATATACATTTGAACACGTGTCATGTCCACACTGTGATCTTGTTGATTATTTGTGTTTTTCTGATATGTAATTCTTTAAACCCATGTACACATGGTGTAAGAATAAACAATTATTATATGGTAGAGGTGTGAATAATCATCTCAATGACTACTTAGGCCTGACCTAGTTGGGTTGATGGGACTCGGAATAAACGATTTATTAACTAGAGAATTAGCCATTTTGATTTATTAAATATTGGCCATAGTTCAGCCCTTATATACAAAATAATATTCACGTTGAAGATTATAGTTAGTGTAACTTACATATCCGCGATAAACAAGTGACAACAGTTGCCGTGGCCTTAGTATAAACACGTTTAAGATGACCTGGACACAACACTTAACGTGGGTCGGCCTAATTGCCAGCGTTGTAACAACACAGACGATCGCACCTTCAGTTAATCCCCTGCCGCGTGTCTGCAAAGTGAAACTAACCCGTATCGCCATTGTTTATGTTTTTTTTGTTTTTTTTACAGTGTTACAGTTATTTTATATAAGCAACAGTGGGACTGATTTGCATTAGGTATTACATTTGAACAACAGTTGCACTTAACGATTTAGTATAATATAACATAATACATGTATACGTTAATTAATTAATACAAAGTCTTCAATAGTCAGATAAATATCCCACCGAATCTAAATATGCCAGCATTTCCCAACTGCCCTCTTGAACCCTCCTGAAGTGACGCAGAATGTTGTTGATGCTCCTGTATTTTCTCTGCTGTGGTTTGAGACGGCCGCCATTGCTTACTTGTAGCATGGTCGATTCACGATACGCCTGTTCTTTTTGGATTAATTCGTTGTAGCTTCTTATGCCAGCTTTCCATCATGGTTTGTTCTGGGGCCGTCGTTGTCAAAGTGGTTCCACAATGTCTGCCTGTCATGGTCGCCTTCCATCCAATATGACGTTACATAATTATGCGGTGAATTTGTCAATGTCACTACTTTCTGGAGCCTCTTCGATTACTTCTCGAATACTTATAAAACAACATATCCTCGCGGAAATACGCACATAATCGATAAATAATGTGAAGTTGTTACATAATGTGATTTTTGATTCTGAAATACAGAGATAATGGACTCATCGACGTTATTTTGTTTTATGGCGGGGACCACATTGAAAACACATGTTAAACGCGTTCACCTCAAAAGTCGTGAGTTGGCTTATTTGTATCATAATCTGCACATAATCTGCTTAGAATCATAATGAGTCGATAATGTGACTAAAATGTTCTCATTTTCAGCACATTATCGACTCAAAATGAGGCGATTCTAAGCAGATGACAAAACAATTTCTATTATAAGCAGATAATGTGCTGGTTTCGGGAGATCAGGCTGCATATTATACTGTCTGACTGTAGTAAAAATAACACCGTCGCATTATCACACTAGGAAACACTGCTGTGGTGGCATTCTGTGCGCCGATTTCAAAGTTCATGTAGCAGTAACTTGGTGTTAGCGGTGTTGCAAATTCTCAGGCTGAGGACTCGACAAAATCTTTCATAGGTCGACCGTAGAAGAGGGAGTGCAGATTCTCTTCGGTGCCGAAGACGAGTATTTTGTCAACTGTCGTCGACAAGCAGGAAATGACGATGATGTGGCGACGATGACGAGGATGATAACGTTGACGACAGAGACTATGATGGGCGGTGATGACAACGAAGACAACGGAGGTGATGACGACGTTGATGACGACTATAATGACGATGGCGATAACAATGTGGTTGTAGGACGATCAACACGATGATGACGACGACGACGATGATGATGATGATGATGATGATGACGATGACGACGACGACGATGATGATGGCGATGACGATTACACAAACAAAGGACCTCGAATTCGATAGCCAAATGTCACTATGTACATACACTGTAAATATGTTATACTAGCAGGGTTACCCGGCGTTGCCCAGGTTAATGTATGCTGTGGTCTGTGGATATGTGTTGGGAATAGAGAATGCTCTTGCTTAAAGTGTTATACGTTTTCTCATAAATTGCATATTCAAATTGCATCACAAAACATGATTATTACAGTCATGGAATATAAGTAGTGGCCCACCTTGACAATTGTCATTCTGTTTATCGCGATTAATCCGTTCCACCAATAATGAAGTATTTATTTATTTACAACTGCGTATACATTAGACGTTATAAGATGATACATGAACATTATAAACACATTAGTTCGATAAAATATGATAATTGGGTTTTACATATTGAGATGTATCAATCAATCTAGTGGGTTGGACTAAGATCTCGAGGACACCTGCTATCATATCTCCATGAAGGTACAGATGTTTCAAAGACATTTTCAGGTGCTCCTCTGTTCATGGTGCTATATATTGGCTAAATTGTCTTAGTTTAAACGAAATGTTGCTGCGCAGATATATCAGCTACATGTGCCAGGCACAGAGCGAAATTTTGAGTTGTTTATGTCAGTCGATGAGTCTGTTCTAAACCCCCTTGTCAGATGTCAGTATTGGTAGGATCCTGAAAAGCCTTGTGCTACTAACTGCACTTTCTTGTATATCAGAAGAAACTATATTTGACTGCACACTGTGACCACTATTTTTGAACAGGCCTTCCATAGCTCTTGACAAATTGTAACTTTTTGTGGAAACTGTATTGAATGGAACGACTAAATTTTGTTATTATGTATATGCAATCCTCTGACGGTTCGAGGTCTCTCAGTTTGCACGAATATATGTATCTCTTCAATAGAGTGATAAATATACGTTTAATGCTTCTTCTATTTATCTCTTTTTGCTCGCTCATTGTGTGAATGCCTTGATTGCCATTCCCATATAAATATGACTGTTAAGAAGATATAATTGTTCAAGTGACTTATGTGGGTCACCATATGTCGGGATTGTGAAATGTGAACGCCCAACTACTTAAAATGATATGGAGATGGCCTGGTGACTGTATATAACTTATATGTGGATATCGGCGAATAGCAATCTTATCAATGATAGTGCATATCTGCTCGCCATCCGTGACGCAAACGACACCAAATGTGATTTAATTCATGGTATATCATTGTAGAAAAACGTGTATGAATTTGGTGGAATTTGGTTTATTAAATCAATTGTTGACGCAACGCTGACTCGAACAACGCCATATTGCAAAGGTGATTATGTATTCGTTTGGTGGAAATCAGCGACAAAACTATTTCACCATATTGTTTTAATTTCCCCTCCCAACTACAGCGTCATTTTAGAAAATTTTAACCCGCACCATTATCTTCCTTGTAAAAAGTTACCACTCTTAGAACGCCTTGGTGCCATCTCGATTGCACCGCGTGAAGTTATATATAGAACGCACACAGACAGACAAAAAGACAGACAGACAGCTCGATCTTATTTCTTGTATCATTTGAGAAGAACGTGTCTGAATTTGATGGTAATTGGTACTAAAAATATTTTCTATCAGTTTTGGTGACCCTCCCGTCCCTATTTCGGACTCAAGCTGCACACACTAAGACTCATTAGAGATGCATATAATATTATATGAAATTGGCGAAAATTGGCGAGTATACAATTTCGTATCAAATTTAAGGTCCCCATATCTCTCACCGATAGGGCACCAATTTGGTGTATCTAAACCACACGATAAGATTCCTCGTATCACGGAGAAGAATATGTACATGTATCAATCTGGTGGAAATCGGCACTGAACATATAGATATAATTTTTGTGTCCCTCTCATCTCTATACACCACTGACTCGAATGGCCCTACTTGTGACATCCTTAGGCCACACGATTACACTCCTGAGATCATGGAGATGATTGTTTATAAGTTTGGTGATAATCGGCGACTAAACAATTTTTTTATCAAATTTGGTGCCAATCCCTCCCCTCTCCATCTCCCACCCAAACAGCACCACTATGGCGTCTTTAAATCACGATTAGATTCCTCGTATCATGGATAAGAACGTGTATCAATTTGGTGGAAATTGGCGCTAAAAAAATTGTGCATCAATTTTGGGCCCCTTGTCCCTTTCAATGCAACCCTGACTCGAATGAGGCCACATTTGACAGATAAAAGCCACACCATTAGACTCCTCATACCATGGGGATGATTTTGTATAAGTGTGGTGGCAATCGGCGACTTATTATCAAATTTATTGCCCACCCCTCCCAATCTCTCATCCAAAAACAACAATTTGGCGTTGTTAAATCGCACAATTAGATTCCTTGTATCATGAAGAAGAATATATATCAATTTGGTGGAAATCGGCGCTAAAATTAGTTTTATCGATTTTGGTGCCCCTCTCCACTTCCGTTCATCCCTGACTCAAACGACGCCACTTTTGACATATTTAAACCACACCGTTGGATTCTTCATATCATGGGGATGATTGTATGTAAGTTTCGTGGCAATCGGCGACAGAAAAAAAATCTGCCCCCCCCCCTTCCGGGCACCCCTGACGCGAACGGCGCGACTTTTGCCATATTTAAACCACGCCATTAGATTCCTCATATTATGGGGTCGATTAAATATAAGTTTGGTGGCAATCGGCGACAAATTTTTGTTCTGCCCCTCCCCCTTTTCTGCCCCTGACAACAACGGCGTCACTTTAGAAAATTCTAACCCCGATCATTATCTTTCTCGTAAAAAGTTACTCCCAGTAGACCCCTTTGGCATCATCTAGATGGTCCCCTGTGAATTTCTATAGAACACAGACAGACAGACAGACAGACAGACAGACATTCGCAAATATAGATATAGATAACTATATATTTTGTGCACAATAGTACGATTGAGTTATCAATAAAGCATCACAAATCTTTGTAGGCTCTGTATACCGTTCTGGTTGCTGGATGGCATCTCGTTGTGGTGGTAATTTTGGTGGCGTTGTATACCGTTCCGGTTGCCGGATGGCATCTCGTTGTGGTGGTAATTTTGGTGGATCTTTGCTCGGGATCTATATAGTGATGCTACCATGGAATAAAAACTCGGAACCTTTGCAATGATATCAATATTTGTTTCGTCTCTCCGCAAATCTGCAAATGCAGAAGAATATCGTATTACATATCGGTATATAATAAAGATAAATTATGATTTTCTTACCCTGTGCCAATGCATTCTCTTATATATGCGAGTCGACCATTATGATAGGTCGCCTCGCATATATAAGAGAATGCATTGGCCTAACAATTTTTTATCATTTTTTAAAATAATAAACAGAATATCAATATCTAATAGGATAAGAATTGTTTTTTTTAAATATATCCTATTTTCGCGATGCTTGTTGGAATTGTTAACAAAGAGAGTTATGAAATTAATATGAACATGAGCGTTTGCTATTTTGATATGATGTGTCTTTTTTATTATTGGGGACTGGGTGTGGTCGGGAAAATTTGGAAGGGCGGTATGACCTCCCTACAACCCACTTTGAAAATTTTGGATGGGGTCATGAATTGTTTAACAGAACATGACACGATGGCAATTGTTGTGGAAATGATCTAGACATGTTTTTGTATCTATTCTTCTTTCTTGGTTTCTTTTTTGTTCGTTCTTCTGTTGTTATTATTATTGGTGGTTGAGAAGGCAGATAGCTGCACGCTATTCTCTTAATTCACATCCGGCTAGTGTCTCCTCTGATGTTTTCATAAGGGTTGTCGTTCTTGCCACAATCTCTGCCATCTCCTCTGTTGAGATGGAGCCAGTACTGTTGTTGTCGTTGTTGTTGTTGTTGTTGGTGGTGGCGATGGATAACTCCAGGCTGATGTATTCCGGAGTCATCGGAGTGAGGGAAGTCTCCATCTCCATCACGGCATCAGCGGAAGCTGTCTGGATGACATCGGTCAACATTCCAGTGGGGAGGGGTGGTCTCTCATATCTCTCCCGTGCTGTCTGGACACTGTTGGTGGAGGGACCAATTTGCTCCATGAACGAAGGTAAAGGAACTGCTGGATCTTCCTCCTTTTCATTTCGGCCATCCGCTTGGCATCCCTATGTCGGCAAGAAGGGGTCTTCTTCTTTGTTCCGGACACAGCTGCACCTGGCTTCTCTTGTGTCTATCCAGCAACTTTGTACTCAATGGACAGATGCACGAAGCCCCCTCCTTGCATGTTGAGTAATTATAGTCCGGATAAGAGTATCCACAACGTTCAATCTGTCCAAGGCGGCGACCACTGCAGAGGGGATTAACTCAATAAACCTCTGCCAGGTCCAAAATCACTCAGACAGAATCGCTTGGACGGCTGAGTCCCGAAGGAAGGCCACACAACTCACGAACGATGCGGGACCAGACAAGAGGAAATAAAATTTCCGACGTTTGAACGTAGTGAATTAGGCGGAAAATAATTTCTCCACGCAGGTGAGCGAAGATATCAATGCGGCGTGAACAGTAGTGGTGACGTATATAAGTGGTCAGATGATTGGTATAGAGGTCTGTGATTGAGATACAAACGGTATTTTGGGGTGACGACTTGCTGGCTCCAGTCAAGCGTTTTCCCCTCGGTGTGTTGTGTTTTTTGCCGATACCGAACTTAACAAAGAAAAACATACAAATGGTCCGCTGTATTTAATGTTGTGCGAACAGTGCCATGTGAACAAATCGTAAAACATTCGAAGATGAGATCAGCTTGCATGGCGAGATGACGGCCGATTAATGTGCAGATTCCCAGACTTAAAATAGATTTTCGTATTGGGGCAATGGAACTTGATGTATGGCGGATGCGGCGGAAGGGCTGTTGGCTCATTGGATGGTGTTCTTCTAGCATATGTCGATATTGCTGAGACGACCAGTTGAACAATTAACAAGAACCAACTTTAGTGTTCTTGAGTTAAGTATATATGTATATATTATAACTGTCGACAAATCGTATATGTAGGCATGAACATATATGGTCGTTTAGTACAGCATGCATCTATATGCATATATAACAGATGCAATTTTGAATTTACCAAAACAGGTTGAAAAATAGTGGCATTTAAAATTGATGCGCACACGACTAGTTGAAACTTCCGGTACATTTGGCTCTGTTATTGATTCGTTTCACCATGCTGTGGTAATGTGGTAGAGTGGTTTTGGTTTCCACCGCGGTGTACAATAGTTTCCTGTAAATTTGCATTATAAGATTAATTATTTCCAAAATATGTTCATTCATGACTGATGAGTAGTTATTACATAGGTTTGTTTTTATAGAATGGTAATTTGTGAGCTAACTGTTCGAGCATTGTTGCTTTAATGATTATTGCATGTAACTGCTAGAAACAGTAAGAGTTTCAGATTGAAGAAATACTTGCTTGAATTGTGTCATAACAGATCACACCAAGCTGACGTTTGTCTGTTTTAATTTTTATCTTGATCTGTGAATTTTCATTTATACATGTACACATATCAAGATAATACAAAGTATTCATGATCACTTTTAATGATCCGATTTTCGATGATAGTATGCGTGCATAGTTGTAAATTTACAGTATTAACCAGTGTAGTACCAATTTTCAACAAAGGAAATAATAAATCATTACATGGTACAGTACCATGTAATGATTTATTATTTCCTTTGTTGAAAGGCGAAACAATTGAACCATTTGTATCAGAAAAGCTTTAGGCTGGACTAAAACAATTTGTGGTGATTGGAAATTTTGATGAACGCCAAATTTGTTTAAATATAACAGAGTTGCAATAATAATGGTGATTCAATTATTAACAAGATATCGGGGTTGATATACAAAACCAATTATCTATATATCTTTATTGCCTCCTCTATGGAGAGATTATATCAGCATTATATTACACAAAATACATACAATTGAGAACAAAACAATATACATATGTATATCCCGCCTAAATTGGGGAATATACAATCTTTAATAGACCTAGACACGGTGTCTGGCTGTAGCCTTGTTGTGGACACAATCGAACATCCGGTAGCATGTTCAATAGAGTCAGTATTTCCGAATTCCCTTCACAGTGTTGCAGGCATGAAGAAGGAAGACGACAGCGTCGACGATGAGGTCTCCGACATTAGGCAGAGTATTTGTTCGTTCCAAAATGTTTACATTTCCTAGGAAGAGAGATGTAAGGGACTCCTCCTCTATATCGTACATATCAATCATTCTTTCCCAGAATATACCACGGAGGCGAATCAACACAGCTGCACGGCACTCAAACGTTACATGTATAATTTCATAAGTATACGTCGAACCACATTGAGCGCAGAGCAGGTTATTTGAGTATGTGGTTTTGTTTAGAAGGATCACAAGGTGTCGTAGTTCTCTTGAACGGTGGCGGTTCCGCGACAAGAGATACCAGACATCCCATAGAACGAGGGGGTCCGAGTGACACTGCAGAAAGAAAGACATATCTGGATCGCTAGTAACAGATTCCAACCACTCTGCCCTGTAGCAGGTTTCGATGAGCGTTTTGACGAGGTTCTTCCATTCTTGTTTCTCAGGGAAAATCCCAATGTCAAGGAAGTCTAGAAGAAACGTCAGAAGGTCATATTTTTCAAGGAGAGTGATCACATCCGTTACGAATCCAAATGGTCGTTTGTCGAAGAATATATACTGATGTGCCTTTAAAACGAATAGTTCCAGTGGAATTTGATGACCAATTGGAAGCCGGATCAAATTTCCAATGAAGGAAAGCTTTTTTAAGTGAATTTCCTTCTCTATAGGCAGCATTCCTAAGAGACCCAGCGACAGTGTAGTTTGTGCTCGAACTGGCAAAAACTGACAATGTTTAACATATGAACGCAGGCTCTTCTCTAGGGTTTGAATGGCAGTGGTGCTGGTAAGCGGGAATAATTCAGCTCCGTATAAGGCTCTAGGAAACACAACAGACTTCATTATTTTAACAACAGTTCTCGGAGTGCTTGACTGTAGCGCCCGCTTTCCTGTCACAGAGAAGTAAGTCCGCCGCAGTTTATCTGACATAAGATCTGCTCGCGCTGTTGGAGTCGGAAATTTCGTCTGTAGTACGCCGAGATGAACACACTCCGAGCGCTCAGAGATTGGTGTCCCCCCGATGAACCACGACCTAGTCTTCGAGCTGTGTTGTTGCTTCGTTTCGCTAAATACTACCACCTGACTCTTGGCTGATGAGAATTCGAATCGCCATTTCGTGCTGTAGTTGAAGCATCGAGTCGAGACCATGTTTTGTGAGTGACATATGATTGCTATGTCATCGGCTGTCGTAGGCGCAGCACATGTGATAGCATTAACAGATAGTCCACTGGCGTTGCATGACAGTTCTTTGATGAGGTCGTTCAAAAAAATGAGGTAAAAAAAACGGAGAACACACTGCTCCCTGGCGTGTACCTTGACTTATGTTTAGTTGATCAGATATACATCCGTTATATAATACCCGGCTCGTACAGTCACTGAGCATGTTGTTGATTAGGCGGAGTACTTTGCCTCCTATGCCAAGTTTATTCAATTTCAACAAAAGACCAGAATGCCAAACTTTATCAAATGCTTTGGTCATTTGGGTCGCTTCACCAGTATCCCACACACAACGATTGTGTTGTCTTGTGTTGTACTATGGGTATGATGGGCATTGATATAGAAGCTTCTGGTGGTTAGTGGAGAACAGAGACAAGAGACAATGCAAGCACTGCGACATGCCCGCTCCACCCTTAACCGGTTAGCGCCAATGGTTTTTCTATTGGGGCCGTTTTCCGTTTATTTGGAAATACTCAGAAACTGATTGCAGTAGGAACGCGAAATCTCTAGCGAATGTAGGCATCATAGGGATTACTGAAATTGAAGGTATCGCGATTTCGGCCTAATCCCCCTTTTGCGATTATTTTACTGGACAATTTTGCAACCATTATTAATCGGAAAGTATATGGAGTAGCACACTAAAAGTTTGTAAGTATGTTGGTGCTGTGACCGTGCTATTTTATATACCAAAACAGTATATGCCTTTATTACATGCTACACATGTATACTAACTAAGTTATTATACCTAACTCACTAATATACATTTTATAGCTGCATTATCATTTCATTCCGCGTACTTGGTCCGTTTCATTCCATTTCGCGCTATTCCGTTCTTTAATTTCCCGTTCCCAGTTCGGTTCCTGATCTCTATTTTGATATTTCCTATTTCCATCTACGCCCAATCTCTTACCCGCTTAAGTCTTCCTCTGTCTAGTTCAGCGCCCAATATTAGATCAAACAGTCGGATACTAATGTGTCTTAGCCAATCACAGGTAAGCTTATTTGCCGCCTTTTGTCAGTTCATAATTAGCGTTCGATGCGACAACATCGTTCCGTCGTGACACTCAGTGTAAGCGTACATTCTTCTATGCCTGAAGAATGTAGAAGTTATATAGTTTAATGTAAACTACGTTATGACATCTTGACCTATGTTCCTACGATATGGTATGTGATATTCTGTTACGTTTTTACCCATTATTATATCTGTATTTTAATACTATTGTTTTCGTTTTGGATGTTTAGAACTACATCACATTTGCAATATATATTTGCCCAATAGTTTAGTGAAGTTGGAAATCGCACACTGCGTTCATTATCACCCTTTTATACTAGCATGTAGGTTTTATTTCTAACTGTTCGTCACAGTTAGGATTGTGTCAAAATAGTTGTTTATATCGACAATAGGGAAGTTGGTTTATTGACACAATCACATTTCATATATTTATTAATATCCATACTGGATATTTATTCTGCAGCAACTACAACCTATGTATTTGTTCACCAGGGTCCTTTTTCTCGATTGATGATTGATGCTCGATGTGATGTTGTGGTGTTGCTGTCAAGCTGTATAGATGTGTTGTGATGTCATCCATGTTGTGATGCTTGTTGGATGTGTTCCGTTTGGTATAGAATGAATATTCAATAAATGCATGATGAAGACTTTTAAAGGTAGGCGTAGTGTTTCTATAGACCCTGCCTGATCAAGACTCAGAGCCCATAAATGTTTGTGATATAGCGACTGATGGTTCACTAAAGACTCACCCCTGTGCTCTACCACAATGGCGCCCATTCGTATAGCTATAGCTCTGATTATAGTGTGGAACTTTGAAATTGGTGTGAAAATTGGAACTTTGTAGAAATTCGTGTTTTCGTGCTTCAAAAACTGTGAAAAAATGACAATCAGGATTTCTGGAGATATTCAGCGTTGGAGTGGAAGAGACAATACGATTTGAACAGTTTTATGCTTAAAAAGTTATAAAAACATAAATTCTGTTGAAAATTTGATAACTTTTCATGTTATTCTGTGAAATTTGTAAACACATTGTTTTGGTGTGGCTGTATTCCTTTAATATTATAATTATGTCTAAATTTTTGTATTGTCAGCTCTGTTTAGTCGTTTTTAGCATTTGGGCAAAGTCCAAACTTTAAATTCGATTTATTATCTGCCAATATTTTGTGGTCCGGATTTTGGTAAATTGAAACCCGGTAAAGTTGTGTTTTCCGGAATTTGGTAGTCCGTGGTTTCGTTTTCGTTTCGTCGCCGGGTCACATTTTCTATTGATCAGAACAAAGTAAACAAATAAACACGTGTATGGTCTATTTTCAAATCTTCTGATCAAGTAGCATTTAAAAGCTTATAATTAGCTTTTGTTTAGGTAACTATAGGTGTAGTTAGGTATATAATATATCAGTCCAGCCACACATTATGTATTGTATGCTGTCAATGTTTATTCTTTGATTGAAATATTGTCATAAAGTGACATCTGTTGATAAATGCATACATGTAGGCCAAATGTCAGCTTGTGAATTGCAAAGTGAATTTCATTGCATAATACCGGAGATTTTCTGAAACCGAAGTTGGTCGAGAATTTTTCTAAATTTCTTGACATTCGGTCGTCACTTTGTTGTGACGGTGTTGTGACGGTGTGACAAATACTTTTTGTCTCCAACATTATGCAATGCAATTCTGACTTTGCATTAATAAGTTAGTAGTTTTCAGACCCGGTGTTGGACAAATTGTCCCAACTAGTTCTGGTAGTACAAGCAGGTGTTGTCATCTTGGTTTGTTGATAGTCGTGACATGGTAAGTTGGTGTCGAAGTCTGCAGTTGTCGGAGTCTCAGGTTAACGGTGAGTCAACCCTGACCCCTCCCCTGCCACACCCTCTTTCCCACTAAATTTTTTTTTGTGGGCCAAGTACGCATTGCGCTTGCTTTCATCTCATTTCATCAGATAGGTGCATAAATTAAATTCTTCGCGACACTAATTAGGTGGAAGTTAACTTATACAAACTAATTAGTAGCAGTTGTCGGCAAGAAAACTTACAAATTTTCAGCCAGTCCACACTTAGCATGCAAGCGGAAGTGAAATTTGTGTTCAAATTTTCAGACGACGGTGAATTTATAGTGGGACAATAGGTGATTGTAAAAATCTTTATTGATTTTGAGTGACTAAGAATTGTGAATTGAGAATTTTGTAGTTGACCGTGGAGTATATAGCTCGAAAATAGGTGATTTTTCAGAGCAAGTTCGGAAAATAATTTTTCGAATCAACTTTCAGTTGACGGTGAATGTTAATATTCATTTGTGTTGTTGTGTCAACACGTGATTGATTATATTTCAGTTTTGTCGCCGGACGGCACAATTAACTTGAAATTAGGTGACTTGTTAGTGACGTCGTGGAAAATTAATTTATTTTTCCATTGTTGAGTTGTAGTTTGTGATTGATCAGGTTAGATCTGACTTTGAAAATTTTTCAGTTGACGTCAGATAGCGAGCGGAAATAGGTGACTTGAATATTTAATCGCAGATTAATTTTGAATTTTGATGCGATTTGTAGGTATTCGCTTGGTAGTTAAATTGTAGGTGACTTACAGTGTTCTGATTTACAGCAAACTTGAGAAATTTTTATTTTTCAGAAATTTTCTTACGTAGTTGGACTTGAGAATTTTTCAGAAATTAAATTTTTCCGCAGAATTGTTTTTTTTCCGCAGGTTTAATTACAAAATGAATTTTGTTTTTCAGTGATTTCTGAGTTGGTAGGCAGAAAATACTTAGGTTTTTCTGTATAAATTTCAGCGCGTCGGTTTTTCAGATATTGAGTTTAGTCTATTTTCACTTGACGTTTTCAGCGTTCAGCAAGGGATTACTTTGACCTTTACACTTAGTGATTTTTTTCCCCGAATTCTCTTGTAGGTTTCGACTCGAATTATTTTTTATTCCAGTTAGTTAAAGTGACATTTGTTTTTTTTTTCAGAGATATTGCTTAGAATTTGTAGGTCGATCGTGGTTGAAATATTTTCAAATTTTTCCTAGCTATTTGCGAGTTAGCGAAAGATGGCGTCACAGATTTCAGAGGAAGTTATGTTGAAGATACAGGCTGAGATATTGGAATTGACAGTTCGGATAGAGGAATTGAAGAGAAATAGTGAAAATAGTTATGATAATAATTACAGCAATGATGATTATTACAGAAATAATAATTATAACAGTGGTTATAACTCTTACTCCAGACGGCATGCGCAGAGATATAGGAATAGGAATCGCAGAAGGCAGTATACGGAGAGAAGCGATAATGCTCATTATTTTCAGAAGGAGTCACATAATGTTTCAGATGAGAGAAATGATGATAGTAATCACACAAATGATAGGTTACAAGGAGAGTATGTATCTGGTAGATACACCGGATGTTGGAAATGTGGTGATTTGACGCATAAAGCGTTTGGTTGTAGGAAAGGTGGATACTATCGCTACTATGATAGATATAAATTTTTTCGTCCACAGGATAGATCCCGGAGATTTATTCACAAATCTCAATTTGTTAATGATTCCAGTAAGGAACATTGTATAAATGGAAATGCTACAGAGTCAGATATTACTGTTTCAGGTTACAATACTAAGGCTCTTGATGATACAGGTTCGACTTGCTCCACAATTTGCGAGGAATTTTACAGCACTTTCTTGAAACATATTCCATTGCAGCCCTTGTCTGTTATACTTAATATAGAGTGTGCTGATGGCAAGAAACTTCCTTACCTTGGATACATTCAGTGTCCTGTTACAGTTCCTTCATTAGGACAAGATTCCGGCAAAGAGTTCATTTTTCTTGTAGTGCCAAACAGTTCTTATAACATGTCAGTACCAGTTTTGCTAGGAACTAATATTCTTTCAGAACTCATGCAGTTGTGCAAAGATGCACATGGTAACAGGTTTTTACAGAATGCAAACTTGTCATCATCTTGGTTTATGGCATTCAGATGCATGATTTCTAGGGAGAAAGAACTTGCTAAACACAACTTTGTTCTAGGTCATGTAAAGTCTGCTGAGAATACTCATGTTATTCTCCATCCTAATACTAAGAAAGTTGTTACTGGTTTTATTGATCATAAGATTCCTTACCAACCCACATGTGCTATTTTGCAGCCTCTTCCAGATGATGAACGGTTCAAATTTTTAGAGATAGGTCCATATATTGTGAAATATGATTTCAAGAGCACTGATACTGTTGATGTTCACTTGTCAAATATTTCTTCTAGGACTATTAGTATAGCACCTAACTCTGTTATTTGTCAGGTACAGCCAGTCTCTGTTGAGCAAGATATCGAAACCTCCCCAGGTTCAGAGACTACCTCTTCATTTATTGATAAAATTACTATTGATGTTTCTTCTCTTGATGATGTAAAGGATATATCTGTTGCATTGCATCTCATCAAAGAATTTTCAGATGTTTTTTCACAGCATGATCTTGACTTAGGTTTTTACAGTGCAGTTAAGCATAGGATCAACATGTAGGATTCTACGACTTTCAAGGATCGTCCGAGACGTTTACCTCCAAGCATGATTGATGAAGTGAGAAATCATCTTCACCAGTTGTTAGCTGCCGGCATTATACGCCAATCTCACAGTCCATATTCTTCTAATGTTGTTTTAGTTAGGAAGAAGGGTTCAAATGACCTTCGTATGTGTACAGATTTTAGAATTTTAAATAAACGCACTATTCCAGATAATTATGCACTCCCTAGGCCTGAAGACCTTTTTGATTACTTAGCAGGTGCCAAGTACTACTCAGTTCTCGATCTCAAATCTGGTTTTCATCAATTGGAAATTTCAGAGGAGCACAAAGAGAGAACAGCTTTTACTGTTGGAGGTCTAGGTTTCTATGAATATAATAGACTTGCATTTGGTTTGAACAATAGTCCTTCTAGCTTTCAGAGAATGATGGAAGACTGCCTCGATGGTCTTAACAGGAATATATGTAATATTTATGTTGATGACGTCATTGTATGGTCAAAATCTGTTCCAGAGATGTTGGAGCGACTTAGACTTGTTTTTGACAGGCTCAGAGAATGTGGTTTGAAACTGGCTCCAGCAAAGTGTAAATCTTTCATGCGCCGTGTCTCATATGTAGGCCATGTAGTTTCAGAGAAAGGTATCGAGACGGATCCTGCGAAAGTTGACAAAATTGTCAACTGGCCAGTTCCCAAGAACTCTGATCAATTGCGATCATTTCTTGGCTTTGCAGGATACTACAGAAAATATTGTCCAAATTTTTCCAGGATTGCTAAGCCCTTGACAGATTTACTTCCCCCTACAAATACAAAGAAGCTAAAGAACAAGGTTAAATCCTCTTTTACAGGGAAATGGAAATGGGAGCATGAGCAGCAGTCTGCATTTGATACTTTGAAAGATCGTCTTTCTAATCCCCCCATTTTAGGTTACCCCGATTACAGCAGGCCCTTTGAAGTCCATACTGATGCGTCCCTTCATGGTTTAGGTTGTGTCCTTTACCAAGAGATCGATGGCGTGAAGAGAGTTATTGCGTATGGCAGCCGAGGAACCACAGCAGCAGAAAAGAATTATCCGGCACATAAGTTAGAATTTTTAGCTTTAAAGTGGGCAGTTACAGAAAAGTTTTATGACTATTTATATGGTAATTATTTTGTAGTGTATACTGATAACAATCCCTTAACTTATGTTTTAACTTCAGCCAAATTAGATGCTACTGGACAGAGATGGTTATCAGCCTTAGGTTCTTTTAAATTTGATATTGTTTACAGACCCGGTAAATCTAATACCGATGCAGATGCCTTATCTAGGTTGGATACACCTTCTTCAGATATGATTACAAATGATTCAGTTCAAGTTATTTGTAATTCATTACAGGTTCAGCAACCTTTTGTTGAAAGTTTATGTTGCTGCACTGATGTTTTAAATTCTGTTCAAGATGATGTAGGTCATGATCTTGATGAAATGAATTATAAGGATTGGAGAAGATTGCAGGAAAGAGATGATGTATTGTCCGTATGGTTGTCAGCCGTGAGAAGAAATAGTTGCCCAAAGAGAAAGTCCCTTCCCCCTTCTAAGCTTCATTCAGCATTTTTAAGACATTTTTCTAAGCTTAGGTTGCAGCGAGGAGTTCTTTATAGAGAGTCCACTTTTAATGGTAAAACCACCACTCAGCTTGTTTTACCACATTCACAGATTTCTTTGTTCTTAAATCATTACATAATGATATAGGACATCCAGGTCGTGACAGAACAGTTTCACTTGTGAAAGAAAGATTTTATTTTCCAGGTATCGACAGTGCTGTCGATGATTGGATAAAACATTGTCATAGATGTTTACGAGTGAAAACTAATCCGAATTTCAGAGCACCTTTAGTATCCATCACTACTTCTCAACCTCTTGAACTTGTTTGTATTGATTTTCTTACTCTTGATTGTTCTAAAGGTGGTTACCAATATGTTCTTGTTATGACAGATCATTTTACTAAATATGCACAGGCTTATCCTACAAGGAACATGACTGCAAAGACTACTGCTGATGTATTGTTTAACAATTTCTTTATTCATTATGGTTATCCTCAACGTATTCATAGTGATCAAGGTGCTAATTTTGAATCTCAACTTATTTCTGAACTTTGTCAGCTTTGCAGCATCAAGAAGTCCCAAACTACTCCTTATCATCCGATGGGGAATGGTGTTACAGAGCGATTTAATCGCACACTTATTAGTATGTTAGGTACTCTTAATCCTGACCAGAAACATGACTGGAAATCACATATAGGTCCTCTTGTTCATGCTTACAATTGTACTAGGCATGAAACTACTGGTTTTGCTCCTTTTCACTTGATGTTCGGAAGAGAACCACGGTTACCTCTTGATATTTTATTTGGTCTGAATAAACCTGATTCTGATCAAACTTCTTATTGTGATTATGTTTCAGACCTTAGACAGAGACTTTCTGATTCTTACAGATTAGCATCCAAATCTATGTCTGGTGCTCAGAGTAGTAATGCCAAATATTATAATCGAAAGCTTCGTGGTGCGACTATACATGTAGGTGACAGAGTCTTAGTAAAGACATTAGCATTCGAAGGCAGACATAAATTGGCAGATAAATATGATTCTGAAGTATACACTGTTAAATCCCAACCCAATTCTGACATTCCTGTTTTTAATTTAGAAGATGACAATGGAAAGCAAAGAACTTTACATAGGAACCACTTGTTGCCTATTGGTTCTTTACCCTTTGACTTTCCAGATGATGACACAGCCCTTAAATCTCCTCTTGAACAGAGAGATGCTGATGCCCCAATTGTAGATCCTCTTATCCCACCTGTACGGCCACCAGAGTCTAAGGTGCGGAAACGTCATATTCCAGGTACTGGTAGTGATACTTCACAGGATGAAGTTCGGGATAACCATATTAATGGTTCAGACCATATAGATGGTTCAGATGAAGAGTCGGTAATTTGTTTTGTTCCACAGGGCGTTGCAGGTATAAAATCTGCTCCTAATGCAGTGGACAGTTCAGCTCCATCTCGTCGGGGTGACGACTTTCCTGCGAGATTGGAAGCTGGTGGTATTTCTTCTTCCTGTGGTGACGACCGCACTCAAATAGATGAGTTCAGGGAAGTTAGAACTGATGTCGGTGATGACAGAGTTATTAATATTTCAGCTACACAGGATTCGACAGGTCAACTTGAACTTCGTTCCACAGGTGATAGCAATGATGAGGCTGATGAGAATACTGATGATGAAGTTGTTGATATTACCTGTGTACCTTTAGCACCTATTGCAGAAGATACTGTTGTTGTTGATGGTAATGTTGATGGTGCGAAAGCGAATGTTTCAGGTGATGATGATGCCTCGAGTAGTAGTCAGAGTGGAGATAGAGAAAGAATTTCTCTTTCAGATTCCAGACCGAAGCCAGTACCTAGGACATCTAGTAGAACAAAGAAGCCTCCATCATGGATGGGCGACTATGTATCTAAGAACATCCAGCCCAAACCACGTGGAGAAGATCAATATAAGAATAAGCTTTTGCGTAAGCTTATGCAAGATCATATTTGCACCAAGGTTACTCCAGATGTTTTCCAATCTATTTTGAAAACTATCTTGGATGAATAAGATTTTCATTTTCAGTTCAGTTTACTTATATTCAGTGATTCCATATTACTGATATGTCAGTTTCAATGATGTGTGTATACATTGGACATATGCATTGTCCTGTTGTATTAGTTGTTTTTAAAATTGATTCTTTTATAAATTATGTATTGATATTATGTATTGTTAGGTATCACTTATCATCTTCGTACGATCAGAGATATTTCCACTTATTCCAGCTGACGATCCAGTGTAGAGCTACGACTCATATGAGGTACCAGTTTTCAAGGAATTCTATTTTTTTTTTTTATGTACTCTGTGAGGTGATAAAGTGTTCCTTTCTATATATGATTATGATTTTAACATATTTGTGTTGATTGTTGTGTATTCATGATTGAAGTTCTCAGATAGACCAGTCAGTGTAAATCAGTGATGATTTCATTTCAGCGGTATTGTGTGATATATTCACATTGTTTACTGTCTACGCCAGATAGTGAAGAGTCAGTTCAGTAACTGTCGATTAAGTTGCAGTTATATAATGCTGATATTTGATTTCAGTTTTGAAGATAGGTCGGTGTCAAGGTTATCTCTGTGTATGAGAATGTTATAGATGATAATTTTCCATTATCAGTTGCAGAGTTTGAAATGTCATGTCTATTAGCGACATTTCCTTTCAGTATTTGTTTAAATGACTAGGGAGTCATTTTGTCAACAGAGGGGAGAGTGTGACCGTGCTCTTTTATATACCAAAACAGTATATGCCTTTATTACATGCTACACATGTATACTAACTAAGTTATTATACCTAACTCACTAATATACATATTATAGCTGCATTATCATTTCATTCCGCGTACTTGGTCCGTTTCATTCCATTTCGCGCTATTCCGTTCTTTAATTTCCCGTTCCCAGTTCGGTTCCTGATCTCTATTTTGATATTTCCTATTTCCATCTACGCCCAATCTCTTACCCGCTTAAGTCTTCCTCTGTCTAGTTCAGCGCCCAATATTATATCAAACAGTCGGATACTAATGTGTCTTAGCCAATCACAGGTAAGCTTATTTGCCGCCTTTTGTCAGTTCATAATTAGCGTTCGATGCGACAACATCGTTCCGTCGTGACACTCAGTGTAAGCGTACATTCTTCTATGCCTGAAGAATGTAGAAGTTATATAGTTTAATGTAAACTACGTTATGACATCTTGACCTATGTTCCTACGATATGGTATGTGATATTCTGTTACGTTTTTACCCATTATTATATCTGTATTTTAATACTATTGTCTTCGTTTTGGATGTTTAGAACTACATCACATTTGCAATATATATTTGCCCAATAGTTTAGTGAAGTTGGAAATCGCACACTGCGTTCATAATCACCATTTTATACTAGCATGTAGGTTTTATTTCTAACTGTTCGTCACAGTTAGGATTGTGTCAAAATAGTTGTTTATATCGACAATAGGGAAGTTGGTTTATTGACACAATCACATTTCATATATTTATTAATATCCATACTGGATATTTATTCTGCAGCAACTACAACCTATGTATTTGTTCACCAGGGTCTTTTTTCTCGATTGATGATTGATGCTCGATGTGATGTTGTGGTGTTGCTGTCAAGCTGTATAGATGTGTTGTGATGTCATCCATGTTGTGATGCTTGTTGGATGTGTTCCGTTTGGTATAGAATGAATATTCAATAAATGCATGATGAAGACTTTTAAAGGTAGGCGTAGTGTTTCTATAGACCCTGCCTGATCAAGACTCAGAGCCCATAAATGTTTGTGATATAGCGACTGATGGTTCACTAAAGACCCACCCCTGTGCTCTACCACAGTGCTAACGAGTTCTAACTAATCATATAACGAATATTGTCCTAGCTGATGAGTATTGTTCACGCGCATCTCGAGTGCGATTTTCTAATTTTCAGATGGAACGGTTTACTCATGACAACGCTATATAACATAAATATGTATACTTAAGTAGTCTATCATGCACTAACCTATTTTTAGCCTCAATTCCAAACGGGCTAATGAAGGAGCGATTATAATGCAGGAGTATGTATGTCGATACACTGTAGGTACGCCTTTGACAGCTATACTATAAATGCAACTTGTTCAACGGGGAGCTTTCGTTGGGGTGGATTCGGATTTGGCAAATTCCACCGAAAACAAATGGGGGGAAAATTACTCCAAAAATCAAACATTGAGATAAAAACTTTTTGACGAATGAACATGGTTAACAGTATCCCAGGCGCAACTTTAGTACGATTTTATCAGTTTTAGAGTGGACGGTTTACTCCTGGTAGCGTGTAACGTTGTTAACGGCTGGTATATATTACTCAAATTCAAACCCACTCTTCTTGACGCCAAAGTCAAACGGGCTTATCAAGGAGCAAGGCTAATGCATGAGCAGGCACATCGATATACCATAGGTACGCCTCCAAAGTGTCACTGCTTTAATAAGCAACATGCTTAACGGAGAGCGCGCGTACGTCCCACGGAGGGTCGATGCTTTTAGAAAATTGCACTGAAACTCGTAAAACAGAAAAATGGTAAATCGCGAATCTAGTGTTTTATATTTTGAATACTGCATGTGTTTGGTAGTATGTACGGACAACATTAGTGCGATATTTATGTTTTAGAGCGGACGGGTAAGCACTCGGCTAGCGTTATCGATTGTGATAGAGCTATCTCTCGATTACAGTTAACTCTCTATTACAGAGACGCTAAGGGCTGTGTAGCGATGACGCATTGAAATACATATAGTACTAATTAACTAAGCGGTCTTTCCTCCGCCATTAAATCTTCTAAAAGATTCTGAATCCGAAACTAAAAGAATTATCCAAAAATATGCGAAATAACAGAGTTATGGTACATTAATATGCTTTATACCCTTTTGATCTACATGTAGATTGCGATATAATCAGACGCGCCACATTTCGTGACCGTTGAATAGGAATTGGGCGTCATGGGGAGGAGTTGTAATTAGCCCTAAAATGTATCCCAACGAATAAAACTGAACGCTTGGCTGTGGTGACCGGTGGCTCAGTTGGTCAGGGCCATTATGCATTAGACTGTCTTGAACCATTCACGTAAGGTCGAACCAAATGACATAAACATTTGGAATATATATCTTATTTAGAAATGTCAATTTAAGTCCACCAATAAGATCACAAAGTACCAGTATGTATTCGCATTAAAAGGAACACACCTGTACACAGAACACACATAATGCAATGCCATGGAAGTATATCTGATTACATGGAATCAGACCTCTATAGTTTGCTTGTTTTTGAATGATCTTGATCAGTACCTACTAATTTACAACGTACATTTACAAGGGGCGACCTTAACCCCGGCGGAATCAGATATAAATGTATGCACTGCTGTTAAACTCCTGGTTCTACTGTATATAGACGACACGGTTTAACTTGCAGATTTGGCTGTCGAATTACAAAACATATTTGACAAGTTTTTCGATTACTGTATGGATTGGAGACTAACTGTTAACACTTTACCCAACAAACCGGCCAAAAACGGCCAAATAAAGCTGCAACAGCCTAAATTATCTTGGGTCTGTCTCAATAAAACCATACAAATATGGATATCATTGGAACCGGCTCATTGACCACATTGTGATGGTTACAGTTATGCCCTGTGCCAATGCATTCTCTTATATATGCGAGTCGACCATAGGTCGCCTCGCATATATAAGAGAATGCATTGGCCTAAAATAAATACCATTTTTTCTTACATTCTTTAACAATTTTATAATTTTTAATGTGTTAAGCCAATGCATTCTCTTATATATGCGAGGCGACCTATGGTCGACTCGCATATATAAGAGAATGCATTGGCACAGGGCCGTTCTGTTGGGTAAAGGGTTAACACCGATAAAACTAAAGCCATTGTATTTGCAAAATCACACCACAAGTGGAGGAAACACAAATTCACTTCGGAACAGTACAACTGGAAACTGTTAGTGAATATAAATACCTTGGTATTACTTTTTTTCATACTGGCACATTTTACAGAGCCAGATGCCAACTGACTAAACGCGCTGAAGCTGCAATGTTCGGGGTTATTAGGAAAATAAGAGAAAACTGCCTGGCAATAGATTGCCAAATTGAACTCCGATCGGATAATAGGGCCAATCCTTCTGTATGAGGCGGATGTCTTTGGTTACGAAATGATCATGATGCTGGATAGGCTTCACCTGAAATTCCTAAGATATATATTAAAGATGAAACCATCAACTCCCAACAGTATGGTTTTAAGATATGGCTCTGAAACCAGATAAACTCCCAATTTTGGAGGCAAATAACTGAACGTATCTAGGAAAAGTTTTATGTTCTGTATGCAGGATTTTCTACGCACTCTACGCAATGGATAAACAAATGGAAGTCCTTGTGAGGTAATACTTTTTATAAAAATTCTTGAAAAGCTATAAATTAAGTATTTTACCAAATTTAGACAAATTTATTTCACAAAATTCACAAATTCATCAATTTTGCCTTTTTTGATTCTTTGTTTTATTTTTAGCATGTATCTGTGATGGGTTAGTGTACTTATTCCCACTGAGAAACTTTGTGTTGCAATTAGTTTGAGGTGAAACCATAAATGCATTGGACAGTGATTAATAGAATGAATGTATATTAGACTGGCATATCTGAACAGAGAAGACGTAGAAAATAGATGCAAATTAAGTCGTAATCGTTTAAAGGTAATCAATCCGATTCGATGGTCCCCATACCATCAGATTCCAACAACAACAGCTACTACAATTTTTTTAAATGCCGCTTCAGTTATCAGAATCGATTAATTGCCCAAAAATAATTATAACAGTCAACTGTAGTATAAAATTTCCCAAAACCTGTTATTTATCACATTTTGTTCAACAAAATGTTGCCGGTTTGTCAAATATCTGACACAAAAAAGCCAAAGATTTTAGAGTTGTCCATCTACATCCGCAATTTGGTCCGAGACTGCCTTCTCATCGACTTTTACTGGGCCACTAAATATTCCAGGTGGTGAAAAATAATAGAATTCAAAGATCAATATCTGATCACTCTGAGCTTTGATGGGTGTGTTCCTCGACTCGAAAACATATTTTTTACACCCGAAGCCAAATACATAGTAATTAAGGGGCGCTTAATCGGATTGAGTACCCTTAGCATAATATATACTAAAGTTCTGGTGTTGCCGTCGATATAATTGCTCTAAGCTCGTACGTCACTGCTCGTACTGGTAATACACGTGTGTCTTACTGAAACACTAGGCCGGATTTAGGAGTTAATTGTGTGATAAATATGTATATATTAAATTTATAATACTTTCCAAATATACGTGATTAAATCTTGTAAAATAGTTAATGGGTGTTCTGATGCATGCATCTTCTTTTCTTGTATGAATTTAAGTTTGCCCTTATCTCACCTTAATATTGACATGGGGCAAAAATATTTGAGTTTAATCGTAAGTGACATACATTACAGAGGTCGCTATTAGTTGATGTTTTAGCAGGACAACCGTCAACGAAGAGACGAATGAGACCATCGACCAAGATATCACAAATATACGCCAATGATTAGACGTGTAATCCGGTAATCAGGTGGGCTGTGTGTACACAATTGACGGCTGATCTTTACTCTTAAGGGGGAGGCCAAGTGATCAATTTTGAATGGGGGCCTCCATGCAAATATCCCCAGCAAAAGTTATGTATGAAGCAGTTGTCTGGGAACTAAAGTAGCCATATTAGTAAACAGACATAACATTTACTGTCTTGGTCAATACGCAATTTTTGCTATATATTTATTTTTTAGAATGTTCTGGTATTACAACACTTGATCTAGTTTTGTAAATTCAATACAAAATTCAAAAATAAATACATCAACTTTCTAATGGAACAAATTCCAACCGAACCGCCAGGGAAATGTGTATTGTTTTTAACACCGAACAAAGCCACCCCAGAAATATTTCCAACTCTGTAACTTTTGCTGCGGAGATTTGCATGGAAACGCCCATTCAAAATTGATCACTTGACCTCCTCCTTAGCGGATACACAATAATTTTAGCGCCAATTGCGCCATCTATATCGACGCCTAGCCTTTATTGTTTTCTTCTTTCCCGGAGAAACGGACGCTTGAGGTCTGTCAGCATGTATGTGCCGGATCCATCATCTCTCAGATATTTCTTTTTGATGAAGCGTAGCCTCGGTCTGATTCTGATCTTAGCGTGGCTCTCTGTTACCAACATTCATGGTACGTACATGCACGCGGTCTCTTTGAAAAACCGAGGACAATTTTAAAATATTTACGCCTCTGGATAACTCGTTCATATTCAGTTACTGCATTGGTGGGATTCCCTCCATTTCATTGGAGAGTGGCGAAGCACGCGTGTGATTTCATTGGTTTATGGCATAACAGATCACTTCTCAGATCACAGAGGTCAATGACGTGTTGAAATTTTCCCACGCATTGTCAAAATCAACTATTGTTGGAAAACTGAATACAGGCGATATATCCTTAATTCATTTTACTCATCGCCATATATGGGAAACATAATCTTCGAGTTTTTATCAGTCAACGATATTCGTGACTGATTATTCTTTCGCATCTTATTGTATTTGTAACTATTTCTAAATACTACGATTCTCACAGACATTTACTATACGCCAGGAATATTTGGAAATGGTTTGTCACGTCATGTTGGGAATGCCACATCTTTGTGGAAATTAAATACAATGGACACTTCCAGAGAGGCACATGTTCATCCGTTAGGATTATCGTCGGATTTTCAAAGAGACTGGTATGCGCGCTGTTTATCAATGTATCGAGAACACGCACGAGTAACGGCGGACGCGACTCCCGCGTGATTGCAGTTGATAACGAGGACGCGTGCATTAAAGGCATATTATGGACTCGTTCGGGTACGCGTGCATGAACCGATAAGTTAGTATTCAGACCAACTGGACGAATATAGCATTCTACTATCATCGTGTGAAATCTCAAGCAAATCAACAGCACTACTCCATAGAAAACATCGTCTAGGTATACGCTCAATTCGTAAATATTTACTTCTCCATTCGGAACGATATTACTATCGGTAATAAATTAACGGAGCCGATTTTGCAATGGAGAATCACTGCATTTAATTAATATATAAGAATGACGGTGTGTGTTGTCAATTTGGATATAATATTTGCAAACATGACTACATTGAGCGTGATTATTCTCCATTTCTATTGATCACCATACCGCGGAGTGTTTCTCATCACTTTCATCATCCTACCGCGGAGTGTTTCTCATCACTTTAATCATCCTACCGCGAGGTGTTTCTCATCACTTTAATCACCCTACCGCAGATTAATTCTCATCACGTTAATTACACTATACCGCGGAGTGTTTCTCATTACTTTAATTACACTACCGCGAGGTGTTTCTCATCACGTTAATATCCCTACCACGGAGTGTTTCTCATCACTTTAATCACCTACCGCAGAGTGTTTCTCATCACTTTAATCACCCTACCGCGGAGTATTTCTCATCTCTTTAATCACCCAACCGCAGAGTGTTTCTCATCACTTTAATCACCCTACCGCGGAGTATTTCTCATCTCTTTAATCACCCTACAGCGGAGTGTTTCTCGTCACTTTAATCACCCTACAGCCGAGTGTTTCTCATCACTTTAATCACCCTACCGCGGAGTATTTCTCATCTCTTTAATCACCCTACCGCGAGGTGTTTCTCATCACTTTAATCACCCTACCGCAGATTAATTCTCATCACGTTAATTACACTATACCGCGGAGTGTTTCTCATTACTTTAATTACACTACCGCGGAGTGTTTCTCATCACTTTAATCACCCCACCGCGGTGTGTTTCTCATCACGTTAATCACCCTACCACGGAGTGTTTCTCACCACTTTAATCACCTACCGCAGAGTATTTCTCATCACTTTAATCACCCTACAGCGGAGTGTTTCTCGTCACTTTAATCACCCTACAGCCGAGTGTTTCTCATCACTTTAAGCATCCTACCGCGGAGTGTTTCTCACTACTTTACTCACCCCATACCGCGGAGTGTTTCTCATCACTTTAATCACCCTATATCGCGGAGTGTTTCTCATCACTTTAATCACCCTATACCGCGGAGTGTTTCTCATCACTTTAATCACCCTATACCGCGGAGTGTTTCTCATCACGTTAATCACCTACCACAGAGTGTTTCTCATCACTTTAATCACCCTACCGCAGAGTGTTTCTCATCACTTTAATCACACTATACCGCGGAATGTTTCTCGCCACTTTAATTACCCTACCGCGGAGTGTTTCTCATCACTTTCATCACCATACCGCGGAGTGTTTCTCATCACTTTAATCACCCTACCGCGGAGTGTTTCTCTTCACTTTAATCACCCTATACCGCGGAGTGTTTTTCATCACTTTAATCGCCATACCGCGGAGTGTTTCTCATCACTTTAATCACCCTACCGCGGAGTATTTCTCATCTCTTTAATCACGCTACAGCGGAGTGTTTCTCGTCACTTTAATCACCCTACAGCCGAGTGTTTCTCATCACTTTAAGCACCCTACCGCGGAGTGTTTCTCATCACTTTAATCACCCTATACCGCTAAGTGTTTCTCATCACTTTAATCACCCTATATCGCGGAGTGTTTCTCATCACTTTAATCAACCTACCGCGGAGTGTTTCTCTTCACTTTAAGCACTCTACCGCACAGTGTTTCTCATCACTTCAATCACCCTACCGCAAAGTTTTTTTCATCACTTTAATCACCCTACCGCGGAGTGTTTTTCATCACTTTATTCACCCTACCGCCGAGTTTTTCTCAACACTTTAATCACCCTATACCGCGGAGTATTTCTCATCTCTTTAATCACCCAACAGCGGAGTGTTTATCGTCTATTTAATCACCCTACAGCCGAGTGTTTCTCATCAGTTTAATCATCCCACCGCGGAGTGTTTCTCATCACTTTAGTCATCCCACCGCGGAGTGTTTTTCATCACTTTAATCACTCTCCCGCGGAGTGTTTCTCATCACTTTAATCACCCTACCGCGGATACTTTCTCGTCACTTTAATCATCCAACCGCGGAGTGTTTCTCATCACTTTAATCACCCTATACCGCGGAGTGTTTCTCATCACTTTAATCACCCTATACCGCGGAGTGTTTCTCATCAGTTTAATCACCCTATACCGCGGAATGTTTTTCATCACTTTAATCACCCTACAGCGTAGTGTTTCTCATCACATTAAGCACTCTACCGCGGAGTGTTTCTCGTCACTTTAATCACCCTACATCTGAGTGTTTCTCGTCACTTAAATCACCATATACCGAGGAGTTTTTCTCATCACTTTAATCATCCTATACCGCAGAGTGTTTCTCGTCACTTTAATCAACCTACCGCGGAGTGTTTCTCTTCACTTTAAGCACCCTACCGCGCAGTGTTTCTCATCACTTCAATCACCCTACCGCGGAGTGTTTCTCGTCACTTTAATCATCCTACCGCGGAGTGGTTCTCATAACTTTAAGCACCCAACCGCGGGGTGTTTCTCGTCAACTTTAATCACTCTATACCGCGGAGTGTTTCTCATCACTTTAAGCACCCTACCGCGGAGTGTTTCTCATCACTTTACTCACCCCATACCGCGGAGTGTTTCTCACCACTTTAATTACCCTACCGCGGAGTGTTTCTCATCACTTTAATCACCCTACAGCCGAGTGTTTCTCATCACTTTAATCACCCTACCGCGGAGTGTTTCTCATCACTTTAATCACCCTATATCGCGGAGTGTTTCTCATCACTTTAATCACACTATACCGCGGAGTGTTTCTCATCACTTTAATTACCCTACCGAGGAGTCTTTCTCATCTCTTTAATCACCCTACAGCGGAGTGTTTCTCGTCACTTTAATCACCCTACAGCCGAGTGTTTCTCATCACTTTAAGCACCCTACCGCGGAGTGTTTCTCATCACTTTAATCACACTATACCGCGGAGTGTTTCTCATCACTTTAAGCACCCTACAGCGGAGTGTTTCTCATCACTTTACTCACCCTACCGCGGAGTGTTTCTCATCACTTTAATCACCCTACCGCGGAGTGTTTCTCATCACTTTAATCACACTATACCGCGGAGTGTTTCTCATCACTTTAATCACACTATACCGCGGAGTGTTTCTCATCACTTTAAGCACCCTACAGCGGAGTGTTTCTCATCACTTTACTCACCCTACCGCGGAGTGTTTCTCATCACTTTAATCACCCTACCGCGGAGTGTTTCTCATCACTTTAATCACACTATACCGCGGAGTGTTTCTCATCACTTTAATCACACTATACCACGGAGTGTTCATCATTACTTTAATTACCATACCGAGGAGTCTTTCTCATCACTTTAATTACCCTACCGCGGAGTGTTTCTCGCCACTTTAATTACCCTACCGCGGAGTGTTTCTCATAACTTTATTCTCCCTACCGCGGAGTGTTTCTCGTCACTTTAATCATCCTACCGCGGAGTGTTTCTCGTCACTTTAATCATCCTACCGCGGAGTGTTTCTCGTCACTTTAATCACTATACCGCAGAGTGTTTCTCACCACTTTACTCACCCCATACCGCGGAGTGTTTCTCATCACTTTAATCACCCCATACCGCGGAGTGTTTCTCATCACTTTAATCATCCTACCGCGGAGTGTTTCTCGTCACTTTAATCACCCTACCGCGGAGTGTTTCTCGTCACTTTAATCATCCTACCGCGGAGTGTTTCTCGTCACTTTAATCATCCTACCGCGGAGTGTTTCTCGTCACTTTAATCACCCTACCGCGAGGTGTTTCTCATCACTTTAATCACCCCATACCGCGGAGTGTTTCTCATCACTTTAATCACCCTACCGCGGAGTGTTTCTCATCACTTTAATTACCCTACCGCGGAGTGTTTCTCATCACTTTAATCACCCTACCGCGGAGTGTTTCTCATCACTTTAATCACCCTACCGCGGAGTGTTTCTCATCACTTTAATCACCCTACCGCGGAGTGTTTCTCATCACTTTAATTACCCTACCGCGGAGTGTTTCTCATCACTTTAATCACCCTACCGCGGAGTGTTTCTCATCACTTTAATCACCCTACCGCGGAGTGTTTCTCATCACTTTAATCATCCTACCGCGATGTGTTTCTCATCACTTTATTCTCCCTACCGCGGAGTGTTTCTCATCACTTTAATCATCCTACCGCGAGGTGTTTCTCATCACTTTAATCAACCTATACCGCGGAGTGTTTCTCATCACTTTAATCACACTATACCGCGGAGTGTTTCTCATCACTTTAATCACACTATACCGCGGAGTGTTTCTCATCACTTTAATCATCCTACCGCGAGGTGTTTCTCATCACTTTAATCACCCTATACCGCGGAGTGTTTCTCATCACTTTAATCACCCTATACCGCGGAGTGTTTCTCATCACTTTAATCACACTATACCGCGGAGTGTTTCTCATCACTTTAATTACACTATACCTCGGAGTGTTTCTCATCACTTTAATCACACTATACCGCGGAGTGTTTCTCATCACTTTAATCACACTATACCACGGAGTGTTCATCATTACTTTAATTACCATACCGAGGAGTCTTTCTCATCACTTTAATTACCCTACCGCGGAGTGTTTCTCGCCACTTTAATTACCCTACCGCGGAGTGTTTCTCATCACTTTATTCTCCCTACCGCGGAGTGTTTCTCGTCACTTTAATCATCCTACCGCGGGGTGTTTCTCATCACTTTAATCACACTATACCACGGAGTGTTTCTCATCACTTTAATCACACTATACCGCGGAGTGTTTCTCATCACTTTAATCACACTATACCGCGGAGTGTTTCTCATCACTTTAATCACACTATACCGCGGAGTGTTTCTCATCACTTTAATCACACTATACCGCGGAGTGTTTCTCATCACTTTAATTACCCTATACCGCGGAGTGTTTCTCGTCACTTTAATTACCCTATACCGCAGAGTGTTTCTCATCACTTTAGTCACACTATACCACGGAGTGTTTCTCATCACTTTAATCACACTATACCGCGGAGTGTTTCTCATCACTTTAATCACACTATACCGCGGAGTGTTTCTCATCACTTTAATTACTCTACCGCAGAGTGTTTCTCATCACTTTAATCACACTATACCGCGGAGTGTTTCTCGTCACTTTAATTACCCTACCGCAGAGTGTTTCTCATCACTTTAATCACACTATACCACGGAGTGTTTCTCATCACTTTAATTACCCTATACCGCGGAGTGTTTCTCGTCACTTTAATTACCCTATACCGCAGAGTGTTTCTCATCACTTTAATCACACTATACCACGGAGTGTTTCTCATCACTTTAATCACACTATACCGCGGAGTGTTTCTCATCACTTTAATCACACTATACCGCGGAGTGTTTCTCGTCACTTTAATTACACTATACCACGGAGTGTTTCTCATCACTTTAATCACACTATACCGCGGAGTGTTTCTCATCACTTTAATCACCCTATACCGCGGAGTGTTTCTCATCACTTTAATCACACTATACCGCGGAGTGTTTCTCATCACTTTAATTACCCTACCGCAGAGTGTTTCTCATCACTTTAATCACACTATACCACGGAGTGTTTCTCATCACTTTAATTACCCTACCGCAGAGTGTTTCTCATCACTTTAATCACACTATACCGCGGAGTGTTTCTCATCACTTTAATCACACTATACCGCGGAGTGTTTCTCATCACTTTAATCACACTATACCGCGGAGTGTTTCTCATCACTTTAATCACACTATACCGCGGAGTGTTTCTCGTCACTTTAATTACCCTACCGCAGAGTGTTTCTCATCACTTTAATCACACTATACCACGGAGTGTTTCTCATCACTTTAATCACACTATACCGCGGAGTGTTTCTCATCACTTTAATCACACTATACCGCGGAGTGTTTCTCGTCACTTTAATTACACTATACCACGGAGTGTTTCTCATCACTTTAATTACACTATACCGCGGAGTGTTTCTCATCACTTTAATCACACTATACCGCGGAGTGTTTCTCGTCACTTTAATTACACTATACCACGGAGTGTTTCTCATCACTTTAATCACACTATACCGCGGAGTGTTTCTCATCACTTTAATCACACTATACCGCGGAGTGTTTCTCATCACTTTAATCACCCTATACCGCGGAGTGTTTCTCATCACTTTAATCACACTATACCACGGAGTGTTTCTCATTACTTTAATTACACTATACCACGGAGTGTTTCTCATCACTTTAATTACACTATACCACGGAGTGTTTCTCATCACTTTAATCACCCTATACCGCGGAGTGTTTCTCATCACTTTAATCACACTATACCGCGGAGTGTTTCTCATCACTTTAATCACACTATACCGCGGAGTGTTTCTCATCACTTTAATCACACTATACCACGGAGTGTTTCTCATCACTTTAATCACACTATACCACGGAGTGTTTCTCATCACTTTAATCACACTATACCGCGGAGTGTTTCTCATCACTTTAATCACCCTATACCGCGGAGTGTTTCTCATCACTTTAATCACACTATACCACGGAGTGTTTCTCATTACTTTAATTACACTATACCACGGAGTGTTTCTCATCACTTTAATTACCCTACCGCAGAGTGTTTCTCATCACTTTAATCACACTATACCGCGGAGTGTTTCTCATCACTTTAATCACACTATACCGCGGAGTGTTTCTCATCACTTTAATCACACTATACCGCGGAGTGTTTCTCATCACTTTAATCACACTATACCGCGGAGTGTTTCTCATCACTTTAATCACACTATACCACGGAGTGTTTCTCGTCACTTTAATCACACTATACCGCGGAGTGTTTCTCATCACTTTAATCACACTATACCGCGGAGTGTTTCTCGTCACTTTAATTACCCTACCGCAGAGTGTTTCTCATCACTTTAATTACCCTACCGCGGAGTGTTTCTCATCACTTTAATCACACTATACCGCGGAGTGTTTCTCATCACTTTAATCACACTATACCGCGGAGTGTTTCTCATCACTTTAATCACACTATACCACGGAGTGTTTCTCATCACTTTAATCACACTATACCACGGAGTGTTTCTCATCACTTTAATCACACTATACCGCGGAGTGTTTCTCATCACTTTAATCACCCTATACCGCGGAGTGTTTCTCATCACTTTAATCACACTATACCACGGAGTGTTTCTCATTACTTTAATTACACTATACCACGGAGTGTTTCTCATCACTTTAATTACCCTACCGCAGAGTGTTTCTCATCACTTTAATCACACTATACCGCGGAGTGTTTCTCATCACTTTAATCACACTATACCACGGAGTGTTTCTCGTCACTTTAATCACACTATACCGCGGAGTGTTTCTCATCACTTTAATCACACTATACCGCGGAGTGTTTCTCATCACTTTAATTACACTATACCGCGGAGTGTTTCTCGCCACTTTAATCACACTATACCGCGGAGTGTTTCTCATCACTTTAATCACACTATACCACGGAGTGTTTCTCATCACTTTAATCACACTATACCGCGGAGTGTTTCTCATCACTTTAATTACCCTAGCGCAGAGTGTTTCTCACCACTTTACTCACCCCATACCGCGGAGTGTTTCTCATCACTTTAATCACACTATACCGCGGAGTGTTTCTCATCACTTTAATCACACTATACCGCGGAGTGTTTCTCATCACTTTAATCACACTATACCGCGGAGTGTTTCTCATCACTTTAATCACACTATACCGCGGAGTGTTTCTCATCACTTTAATCACGCTATACCGCGGAATGTTTCTCATCACTTTAATCACACTATACCGCGGAGTGTTTCTCATCACTTTAATCACACTATACCGCAGAGTGTTTCTCATCACTTTAATCACACTATACCACGGAGTGTTTCTCATCACTTTAATCACACTATACCGCGGAGTGTTTCTCATCACTTTAATCACACTATACCGCGGAGTGTTTCTCATCACTTTAATCACACTATACCACGGAGTGTTTCTCGTCACTTTAATCACACTATACCACGGAGTGTTTCTCATCACTTTAATCACACTATACCGCGGAGTGTTTCTCATCACTTTAATCACACTATACCACGGAGTGTTTCTCGTCACTTTAATCACACTATACCGCGGAGTGTTTCTCATCACTTTAATCACACTATACCGCGGAGTGTTTCTCATCACTTTAATCACACTATACCACGGAGTGTTTCTCATCACTTTAATCACACTATACCACGGAGTGTTTCTCATCACTTTAATCACACTATACCGCGGAGTGTTTCTCATCACTTTAATCACACTATACCACGGAGTGTTTCTCATCACTTTAATCACACTATACCACGGAGTGTTTCTCATCACTTTAATCACACTATACCGCGGAGTGTTTCTCATCACTTTAATCACACTATACCACGGAGTGTTTCTCATCACTTTAATCACACTATACCGCGGAGTGTTTCTCATCACTTTAATCACACTATACCGCGGAGTGTTTCTCATCACTTTAATCACACTATACCGCGGAGTGTTTCTCATCACTTTAATCACACTATACCACGGAGTGTTTCTCATCACTTTAATCACACTATACCGCGGAGTGTTTCTCATCACTTTAATTACCCTACCGCAGAGTGTTTCTCATCACTTTAATCACACTATACCGCGGAGTGTTTCTCGTCACTTTAATTACCCTACCGCAGAGTGTTTCTCATCACTTTACTCACCCCATACCGCGGAGTGTTTCTCATCACTTTAATCACACTATACCGCGGAGTGTTTCTCATCACTTTAATCACACTATACCGCGGAGTGTTTCTCATCACTTTAATCACACTATACCGCGGAGTGTTTCTCGTCACTTTAATTACCCTACCGCAGAGTGTTTCTCGTCACTTTAATTACCCTACCGCGGAGTGTTTCTCATCACTTTAATCACACTATACCGCGGAGTGTTTCTCATCACTTTAATCACACTATACCGCGGAGTGTTTCTCATCACTTTAATCACACTATACCGCAGAGTGTTTCTCATCACTTTAATTACAATATACCGCGGAGTGTTTCTCGTCACTTTAATTACCCTACCGCGGAGTGTTTCTCATCACTTTAATCACACTATACCACGGAGTGTTCCTCATCACTTTAATTACCCTACCGAGGAGTCTTTCTCATCACTTTAATCACCCTACCGCGGAGTGTTTCTCATCACTTTAATCACATTATACTGCGGAGTGTTTCTCGTCACTTTATTCACCCTACCGCGGAGTGTTTCTCGTCACTTTAATCACCCTACCGCGGAGTGTTTCTCATCACTTTAATCACCCTACCGCGAGATGTTTATTATCACTTTAATCACCATACCGCGAAGTGTTTCTCCCCACTTTAATCACCCTATATCGCGGAGTGTTTCTCATCACTTTAATTACCCTACCGCGGAGTGTTTCTCATCACTTTAATCACCCTACCGCGGAGTGTTTCTCATCACTTTAATCACCCTACCGCGAGATGTTTATTATCACTTTAATCACCCTACCGCGGAGTGTTTCTCACCACTTTACTCACCCCATACCGCGGAGTGTTTCTCATCACTTTAATCACACTATACCGCGGAGTGTTTCTCACCACTTTAATCACCCCATACCGCGGAGTGTTTCTCATCACTTTAATCACACTATACCGCGGAGTGTTTCTCATCACTTTAATCACACTATACCGCGGAGTGTTTCTCATCACTTTAATCACACTATACCGCGGAGTGTTTCTCATCACTTTAATCACACTATACCGCAGAGTGTTTCTCATCACTTTAATTACACTATACCGCGGAGTGTTTCTCGTCACTTTAATTACCCTACCGCGGAGTGTTTCTCATCACTTTAATCACACTATACCACGGAGTGTTCCTCATCACTTTAATTACCCTACCGAGGAGTCTTTCTCATCACTTTAATCACCCTACCGCGGAGTGTTTCTCATCACTTTAATCACATTATACTGCGGAGTGTTTCTCGTCACTTTATTCACCCTACCGCGGAGTGTTTCTCGTCACTTTAATCACCCTACCGCGGAGTGTTTCTCATCACTTTAATCACCCTACCGCGAGATGTTTATTATCACTTTAATCACCATACCGCGAAGTGTTTCTCCCCACTTTAATCACCCTATATCGCGGAGTGTTTCTCATCACTTTAATTACCCTACCGCGGAGTGTTTCTCATCACTTTAATCACCCTACCGCGGAGTGTTTCTCATCACTTTAATCACCCTACCGCGAGATGTTTATTATCACTTTAATCACCCTACCGCGGAGTGTTTCTCACCACTTTACTCACCCCATACCGCGGAGTGTTTCTCATCACTTTAATCACACTATACCGCGGAGTGTTTCTCATCAATTTAATCACCCTACCGCGGAGTGTTTCTCATCCCTTTAATCACTCTACGGCGGAGTGTTTCTCATCAATTTAATCACCCTACCGCGACGTGTTTCTCATCACTTTAATCACCCTATCGCGGAATGTTTCTCATCACTTTACTCACCCTATACCGCGGAGTGTTTCTCATCACTTTAATCACCCTACCGCGGAGTGTTTCTTTTCATTTTAAGCAACGTCGAGCTCGATTAGTCCTTGGATGGGTAACCGGCTTATGATTCCGGCTGCTGTGAACTTTCGGTGTGACTTCCGCACGGAGTGTTTCTCATCACTTTAATCACACTATACCGCGGAGTGTTTCTCATCACTTTAATTACCCTACCGCAGAGTGTTTCTCACCACTTTAATCACACTATACCGCGGAGTGTTTCTCGTCACTTTAATCACACTATACCGCGGAGTGTTTCTCATCACTTTAATCACACTATACCGAGGAGTGTTTCTCATCACTTTAATCACACTATACCGCGGAGTGTTTCTCATCACTTTAATCACACTATACCGCGGAGTGTTTCTCATCACTTTAATCACACTATACCGCGGAGTGTTTCTCATCACTTTAATCACACTATACCGCGGAGTGTTTCTCATCACTTTAATCACACTATACCACGGAGTGTTTCTCATCACTTTAATTACCCTACCGCAGAGTGTTTCTCATCACTTTAATCACACTATACCACGGAGTGTTTCTCATCACTTTAATCACACTATACCGCGGAGTGTTTCTCATCACTTTAATCACACTATACCGCGGAGTGTTTCTCATCACTTTAATCACACTATACCGCGGAGTGTTTCTCATCACTTTAATCACACTATACCGCGGAATGTTTCTCGCCACTTTAATTACCCTACCGCAGAGTGTTTCTCATCACTTTAATCACACTATACCGCGGAATGTTTCTCGCCACTTTAATTACCCTATCGCGGAGTGTTTCTCATCACTTTATTCACCCTACCGCGGAGTGTTTCTCATCACTTTAATCACACTATACCGCGGAATGTTTCTCATCACTTTAATTACACTATACCGCGGAATGTTTCTCATCACTTTAATTACACTATACCGTGGAGTGTTTCTCATCACTTTAATCACACTATACCGCGGAATGTTTCTCATCACTTTAATCACACTATACCGCGGAGTGTTTCTCATCACTTTAATCACACTATACCGCGGAGTGTTTCTCATCACTTTAATCACACTATACCGCGGAGTGTTTCTCATCACTTTAATCACACTATACCGCGCAGTGTTTCTCATCACTTTAATCACACTATACCGCGGAGTGTTTCTCATCACTTTACTCACCCCATACCACGGAGTGTTTCTCATCACTTTAATCACACTATACCACGGAGTGTTTCTCATCACTTTAATCACACTATACCGCGGAGTGTTTCTCATCACTTTAATCACACTATACCGCGGAGTGTTTCTCATCACTTTAATCACACTATACCGCAGAGTGTTTCTCATCACTTTAATTACACTATACCGCGGAGTGTTTCTCATCACTTTAATCACACTATACCGAGGAGTGTTTCTCATCACTTTAATCACACTATACCACGGAGTGTTTCTCATCACTTTAATTACCCTACCGCAGAGTGTTTCTCATCACTTTAATCACACTATACCACGGAGTGTTCCTCATCACTTTAATTACCCTACCGAGGAGTCTTTCTCATCACTTTAATCACCCTACCGCGGAGTGTTTCTCATCACTTTAATCACATTATACTGCGGAGTGTTTCTCGTCACTTTATTCACCCTACCGCGGAGTGTTTCTCGTCACTTTAATCACCCTACCGCGGAGTGTTTCTCATCACTTTAATCACCCTACCGCGAGATGTTTATTATCACTTTAATCACCATACCGCGAAGTGTTTCTCCCCACTTTAATCACCCTATATCGCGGAGTGTTTCTCATCACTTTAATTACCCTACCGCGGAGTGTTTCTCATCACTTTAATCACCCTACCGCGGAGTGTTTCTCATCACTTTAATCACCCTACCGCGAGATGTTTATTATCACTTTAATCACCCTACCGCGGAGTGTTTCTCACCACTTTACTCACCCCATACCGCGGAGTGTTTCTCATCACTTTAATCACACTATACCGCGGAGTGTTTCTCATCAATTTAATCACCCTACCGCGGAGTGTTTCTCATCCCTTTAATCACTCTACGGCGGAGTGTTTCTCATCAATTTAATCACCCTACCGCGACGTGTTTCTCATCACTTTAATCACCCTATCGCGGAATGTTTCTCATCACTTTACTCACCCTATACCGCGGAGTGTTTCTCATCACTTTAATCGCCCTACCGCGGAGTGTTTCTTTTCATTTTAAGCAACGTCGAGCTCGATTAGTCCTTGGATGGGTAACCGGCTTATGATTCCGGCTGCTGTGAACTTTCGGTGTGACTTCCGCACGGAGTGTTTCTCATCACTTTAATCACACTATACCGCGGAGTGTTTCTCATCACTTTAATTACCCTACCGCAGAGTGTTTCTCATCACTTTAATCACACTATACCGCGGAGTGTTTCTCATCACTTTAATCACACTATACCGCGGAGTGTTTCTCATCACTTTAATCACACTATACCGCGGAGTGTTTCTCATCACTTTAATCACACTATACCGCGGAGTGTTTCTCATCACTTTAATCACACTATACCACGGAGTGTTTCTCATCACTTTAATTACCCTACCGCAGAGTGTTTCTCATCACTTTAATCACACTATACCACGGAGTGTTTCTCATCACTTTAATCACACTATACCGCGGAGTGTTTCTCATCACTTTAATCACACTATACCGCGGAGTGTTTCTCATCACTTTAATCACACTATACCGCGGAGTGTTTCTCATCACTTTAATCACACTATACCGCGGAATGTTTCTCGCCACTTTAATTACCCTACCGCAGAGTGTTTCTCATCACTTTAATCACACTATACCGCGGAATGTTTCTCGCCACTTTAATTACCCTATCGCGGAGTGTTTCTCATCACTTTAATCACCCTACCGCGGAGTGTTTCTCATCACTTTAATCACACTATACCGCGGAATGTTTCTCATCACTTTAATTACACTATACCGCGGAATGTTTCTCATCACTTTAATTACACTATACCGCGGAGTGTTTCTCATCACTTTAATCACACTATACCGCGGAATGTTTCTCATCACTTTAATCACACTATACCGCGGAGTGTTTCTCATCACTTTAATCACACTATACCGCGGAGTGTTTCTCATCACTTTAATCACACTATACCGCGGAGTGTTTCTCATCACTTTAATCACACTATACCGCGCAGTGTTTCTCATCACTTTAATCACACTATACCGCGGAGTGTTTCTCATCACTTTACTCACCCCATACCACGGAGTGTTTCTCATCACTTTAATCACACTATACCACGGAGTGTTTCTCATCACTTTAATCACACTATACCGCGGAGTGTTTCTCATCACTTTAATCACACTATACCGCGGAGTGTTTCTCATCACTTTAATCACACTATACCGCAGAGTGTTTCTCATCACTTTAATTACACTATACCGCGGAGTGTTTCTCATCACTTTAATCACACTATACCGAGGAGTGTTTCTCATCACTTTAATCACACTATACCACGGAGTGTTTCTCATCACTTTAATTACCCTACCGCAGAGTGTTTCTCATCACTTTAATCACACTATACCGCGGAGTGTTTCTCATCACTTTAATCACACTATACCGCGGAGTGTTTCTCATCACTTTAATCACACTATACCGCGGAGTGTTTCTCATCACTTTAATCACACTATACCGCGGAGTGTTTCTCATCACTTTAATCACACTATACCACGGAGTGTTTCTCATCACTTTAATTACCCTATACCGCGGAGTGTTTCTCATCACTTTAATCACACTATACCGCGGAGTGTTTCTCATCACTTTAATCACACTATACCGCAGAGTGTTTCTCATCACTTTAATCACACTATACCGCGGAGTGTTTCTCGTCACTTTAATCACACTATACCACGGAGTGTTTCTCATCACTTTAATTACCCTACCGCAGAGTGTTTCTCATCACTTTAATCACACTATACCACGGAGTGTTCCTCATCACTTTACTCACCCCATACCGCGGAGTGTTTCTCATCACTTTAATTACACTATACCACGGAGTGTTTCTCATCACTTTAATCACACTATACCACGGAGTGTTTCTCATCACTTTAATCACACTATACCACGGAGTGTTTCTCATCACTTTAATCACACTATACCACGGAGTGTTTCTCATCACTTTAATCACACTATACCGCGGAGTGTTTCTCATCACTTTAATCACACTATACCGCGCAGTGTTTCTCATCACTTTAATCACACTATACCGCGGAGTGTTTCTCATCACTTTAATCACACTATACCACGGAGTGTTTCTCATCACTTTAATTACCCTACCGCAGAGTGTTTCTCATCACTTTAATCACACTATACCGCGGAGTGTTTCTCATCACTTTAATCACACTATACCACGGAGTGTTTCTCATCACTTTAATCACACTATACCGCGGAGTGTTTCTCATCACTTTAATTACCCTAGCGCAGAGTGTTTCTCACCACTTTACTCACCCCATACCGCGGAGTGTTTCTCATCACTTTAATCACACTATACCGCGGAGTGTTTCTCATCACTTTAATCACACTATACCGCGGAGTGTTTCTCATCACTTTAATCACACTATACCGCGGAGTGTTTCTCATCACTTTAATCACACTATACCGCGGAGTGTTTCTCATCACTTTAATCACGCTATACCGCGGAATGTTTCTCATCACTTTAATCACACTATACCGCGGAGTGTTTCTCATCACTTTAATCACACTATACCGCAGAGTGTTTCTCATCACTTTAATCACACTATACCACGGAGTGTTTCTCATCACTTTAATCACACTATACCGCGGAGTGTTTCTCATCACTTTAATCACACTATACCGCGGAGTGTTTCTCATCACTTTAATTACCCTACCGCAGAGTGTTTCTCATCACTTTAATCACACTATACCGCGGAGTGTTTCTCATCACTTTAATCACACTATACCGCGGAGTGTTTCTCATCACTTTAATCACACTATACCGCGGAGTGTTTCTCATCACTTTAATTACCCTACCGCAGAGTGTTTCTCATCACTTTAATCACACTATACCGCGGAGTGTTTCTCGTCACTTTAATCACACTATACCGCGGAGTGTTTCTCATCACTTTAATCACACTATACCGCGGAGTGTTTCTCGTCACTTTAATCACACTATACCACGGAGTGTTTCTCATCACTTTAATTACCCTACCGCAGAGTGTTTCTCATCACTTTAATCACACTATACCACGGCGTGTTTCTCATCACTTTAATTACCCTACCGCAGAGTGTTTCTCATCACTTTAATCACACTATACCGCGGAGTGTTTCTCGTCACTTTAATTACCCTACCGCAGAGTGTTTCTCATCACTTTAATCACACTATACCGCGGAGTGTTTCTCATCACTTTAATCACACTATACCGCGGAGTGTTTCTCGTCACTTTAATCACACTATACCGCGGAGTGTTTCTCATCACTTTAATCACACTATACCACGGAGTGTTTCTCATCACTTTAATCACACTATACCGCGGAGTGTTTCTCATCACTTTAATCACCCTACCGCGGAGTGTTTCTCATCACTTTAATCACACTATACCGCGGAATGTTTCTCATCACTTTAATCACACTATACCGCGGAGTGTTTCTCATCACTTTAATCACACTATACCGCGGAGTGTTTCTCATCACTTTAATCACCCTACCGCGGAGTGTTTCTCATCACTTTAATCACCCTACCGCGGAGTGTTTCTCATCACTTTAATCACACTATACCGCGGAGTGTTTCTCATCACTTTAATCACACTATACCGCGGAGTGTTTCTCATCACTTTAATCACACTATACCACGGAGTGTTTCTCATCACTTTAATCACACTATACCGCGGAGTGTTTCTCATCACTTTAATCACACTATACCGCGGAGTGTTTCTCATCACTTTAATCACACTATACCGCGGAGTGTTTCTCATCACTTTAATTACCCTACCGCAGAGTGTTTCTCATCACTTTAATCACACTATACCGCGGAGTGTTTCTCGTCACTTTAATCACACTATACCGCGGAGTGTTTCTCATCACTTTAATCACACTATACCGCGGAGTGTTTCTCGTCACTTTAATCACACTATACCACGGAGTGTTTCTCATCACTTTAATTACCCTACCGCAGAGTGTTTCTCATCACTTTAATCACACTATACCACGGCGTGTTTCTCATCACTTTAATTACCCTACCGCAGAGTGTTTCTCATCACTTTAATCACACTATACCGCGGAGTGTTTCTCGTCACTTTAATTACCCTACCGCAGAGTGTTTCTCATCACTTTAATCACACTATACCGCGGAGTGTTTCTCATCACTTTAATCACACTATACCGCGGAGTGTTTCTCGTCACTTTAATCACACTATACCGCGGAGTGTTTCTCATCACTTTAATCACACTATACCACGGAGTGTTTCTCATCACTTTAATCACACTATACCGCGGAGTGTTTCTCATCACTTTAATCACCCTACCGCGGAGTGTTTCTCATCACTTTAATCACACTATACCGCGGAATGTTTCTCATCACTTTAATCACACTATACCGCGGAGTGTTTCTCATCACTTTAATCACACTATACCGCGGAGTGTTTCTCATCACTTTAATCACCCTACCGCGGAGTGTTTCTCATCACTTTAATCACCCTACCGCGGAGTGTTTCTCATCACTTTAATCACACTATACCGCGGAGTGTTTCTCATCACTTTAATCACACTATACCGCGGAGTGTTTCTCATCACTTTAATCACACTATACCACGGAGTGTTTCTCATCACTTTAATCACACTATACCACGGAGTGTTTCTCATCACTTTAATCACACTATACCGCGGAGTGTTTCTCATCACTTTAATCAACCTACCGCGGAGTGTTTCTCACCACTTTACTCACCCCATACCGCGGAGTGTTTCTCATCACTTTAATCACACTATACCACGGAGTGTTTCTCATCACTTTAATTACCCTACCGCAGAGTGTTTCTCATCACTTTAATCACACTATACCGCGGAGTGTTTCTCGTCACTTTAATTACCCTACCGCAGAGTGTTTCTCATCACTTTAATCACACTATACCGCAGAGTGTTTCTCATCACTTTAATCACACTATACCGCGGAGTGTTTCTCATCACTTTAATCACCCTACCGCGGAGTGTTTCTCATCACTTTAATCACACTATACCGCGGAGTGTTTCTCATCACTTTAATCACCCTACCGCAGAGTGTTTCTCATCACTTTAATCACACTATACCGCAGAGTGTTTCTCATCACTTTAATCACACTATACCACGGAGTGTTTCTCATCACTTTAATTACCCTACCGCAGAGTGTTTCTCATCACTTTAATCACACTATACCGCGGAGTATTTCTCATCACTTTAATCACACTATACCGCGGAGTGTTTCTCATCACTTTAATCACACTATACCGCGGAGTGTTTCTCATCACTTTAATCACACTATACCGCGGAGTGTTTCTCATCACTTTAATTACCCTACCGCAGAGTGTTTCTCATCACTTTAATCACACAACCGCAGAGTGTTTCTCATCACTTTACTCACCCCATACCGCGGAGTGTTTCTCATCACTTTAATCACACTATACCGCGGAGTGTTTCTCATCACTTTAATCACCATACCGCGGAGTGTTTCTCGTCACTTTAATTACCATACCGCCGCGTGTTTCTCATCACTTTAATTACCCTACCGCAGAGTGTTTCTCATCACTTTACTCACCCCATACCGCGGAGTGTTTCTCATCACTTTAATCACACTATACCGCGGAGTGTTTCTCATCACTTTAAGCACCATACCGCGGAGTGTTTCTCGTCACTTTAATTACCATACCGCCGCGTGTTTCTCATCACTTTAATTACCCTACCGCAGAGTGTTTCTCATCACTTTACTCACCCCATACCGCGGAGTGTTTCTCATCACTTTAATCACACTATACCGCGGAGTGTTTCTCGTCACTTTAATTACCCTACCGCGGAGTGTTTCTCATCACTTTAATCACACTATACCGCGGAGTTTTTCTCATCACTTTAATCACACTATACCGCGGAGTGTTTCTCGTCACTTTAATTACCCTACCGCAGAGTGTTTCTCGTCACTTTAATCACACTATACCGCGGAGTGTTTCTCGTCACTTTAATTACCCTACCGCAGAGTGTTTCTCATCACTTTACTCACCCCATACCGCGGAGTGTTTCTCATCACTTTAATCACACTATACCGCGGAGTGTTTCTCGTCACTTTAATTACACTATACCGCAGAGTGTTTCTCATCACTTTAATCACACTATACCGCAGAGTGTTTCTCATCACTTTAATCACACTATACCGCAGAGTGTTTCTCATCACTTTAATCACATTATACTGCGGAGTGTTTCTCGTCACTTTATTCACCCTACCGCGGAGTGTTTCTCGTCACTTTAATCACCCTACCGCGGAGTGTTTCTCATCACTTTAATCACCCTACCGCGAGATGTTTATTATCACTTTAATCACCATACCGCGAAGTGTTTCTCCCCACTTTAATCACCCTATATCGCGGAGTGTTTCTCATCACTTTAATTACCCTACCGCGGAGTGTTTCTCATCACTTTAATCACCCTACCGCGGAGTGTTTCTCCCCACTTTAATCACCCTATATCGCGGAGTGTTTCTCATCACTTTAATTACCCTACCGCGGAGTGTTTCTCATCACTTTAATCACCCTACCGCGGAGTGTTTCTCATCACTTTAATCACACTATACCGCGGAGTGTTTCTCATCACTTTAATCACCCTACCGCGGAGTGTTTCTCACCACTTTACTCACCCCATACCGCGGAGTGTTTCTCATCACTTTAATCACACTATACCGCGGAGTGTTTCTCATCAATTTAATCACCCTACCGCGGAGTGTTTCTCATCCCTTTAATCACTCTACGGCGGAGTGTTTCTCATCAATTTAATCACCCTACCGCGACGTGTTTCTCATTACTTTAATCACCCTATCGCGGAATGTTTCTCATCACTTTACTCACCCTATACCGCGGAGTGTTTCTCATCACTTTAATCACCCTACCGCGGAGTGTTTCTTTTCATTTTAAGCAACGTCGAGCTCGATTAGTCCTTGGATGGGTAACCGGCTTATGATTCCGGCTGCTGTGAACTTTCGGTGTGACTTCCGTACTTCTCTCTCTCTCTCTCTCTCTCTCTCTCTCTCTCTCTCTCTCTCTCTCTCTCTCTCTCTCTCTCTCTCTCTCTCTCTCTCTCTCTCTCTCTCTCCCTCGCTCTCTCTCTCTCGTTATGTTACACTGGAGGCTCGTCCGGCCCTCATAGGACTGTATCATGATGCATCCTCTCTGGTGGAGAATCTCAAACACAACGGGGGAGTAGTGTGGCGATCGCGTTGTAAATATAGAAGGCCCGTGACTTCTCTGCACGAGAGGTCTAGATTTTGTGGTTACAGTCGTTGGACCCTTTGTCACCGAAGTTAAGCAACGTCAAGCTCGGTTAGTCCTAGGATGGGTAACCGGCTTGGGATTACGGGTGCTGCCAACTTTTCGCTGTATTATGATACAGCATCAAATACACCGTGTCTATGCATTATACAGTATATGCGAGTCTACCACAGCAACCTTGAATGTATACGAGAATGCACTGGCTTACAAGGTCAAGGTAGATATTGTTAGGTCAATGTATTTTTGTATACATGCAAGGCCCCCTAAGGGAGACTCGCATATACACGAGAATGTATTGGCACAGAGTGTTAAAAATATTCCAGGATATGTGGTCGGAGGTCAACAGTGTGAATCAGCAGACACCCTTGTTGCCAAACTGGTAGACTGTTTCCCGCCCTCTTTCCGACCAGCTGTGTTGATGCGTCTCTACACCACACGTCAGTTGGCAGATATGTTCAAAGCACCGGGTTCATACAAATTACTAGTAGTCGACTATGGACAATTGAATATAGATTGTGGGTGAGTGTCAACGCTCATTACAATGTAATTGCAGCTGAGAGAAAAACTAGATACATAGTACAATTATTTATTCTTGAAGAGTCCATGCATAATTCAAAAGAAACATTTGAATCATATAATATACAACATGTATACGGGCACCGACAGCCACCTACATGTACCAATTATATGCTACATTATAAAGGTGAAACAAATGTCCCTGTAGAGGTTGACACAGCAATATGTGGTGCGAAAAGGGGAAGGAAATAAATGAAATGGGAGTGGCGGTGGCAATGGTTTGTTGCTCCCGCATGGAAACTTTAAGAAAGGAAGCGGAAGATTTATCAATCGTCTGCCGTTCTAGCGATCACTGAAGGCGGGTCCTACTAAAGCCGACTGCACATGACCGCACTCGACCGCACCCGACCGTACCCGTCCGCACCTGTCTCAGGGATCAGAGCAAGATGGGGCATGTACTATCGTGCAGAATACATCTGTATTTACCAAACTTCCAATACACAAGCCGACAGCTTAAGCGGAGAGGGCACTGTTAACCCCTAACTTGCGTCCGGTTCCGTCAGGTACGCAAAATCCAAAATACCACCGACCGCACCTCCCCTTGCTGCCTGACCACGGAAATGAACATTATATCATGCCGTGAATACCTCCTGCGACCATTGGCGATCGGGCAAGTTGCTAGTTGTAGCGGAAGTGAATAAGTTAACCCATATAAGAACTTTGGTCCATACTGATATATTCTGCACGATAGTGCTTGCCCCATTTCGCTCGAACCCTGGGGGAGGTGCGGTCGGGTGCCGACGGATGCGGTCGGGTGCGATCGATGCGGTCGGATTTTAGTATGACCGCTGAAAGCTATAGTCTATTCCAGAATTCTCTCAACCGCAATTACATTATTTGAAACCAAACGAACACACTGAATCCCCTGGTCCTGCTAATTTGCTATGGTGTAGGTGTGTCTTTCTGAATTTATATGATGACGTTAGGCCAAACTGATGCTGATACCATTATTTTTTCTAAATCTGTCATTTTCGTGGTGTCCGCATAATCTGAACATATCCATGAAAAGCTATTACGTGTATTAAACATTCAACAACATATATTTCTAAATAATCTAACACTGGTTGTATTAGATGTTGCAAATAGACTATAACCAAGATGGCATTTCACGTCGTTTTGCAAACAGCAGCGCAGCCATTAATATTTTTTTCAAAAAACATATGTTCTTATTTTTCGTTAAAGCATCAGTTTGCCCGACTATCATCATATCAATCCATGCAGGACCAGTCAACATCACAACCGACTAGCAGGACCACTTTACCAGGGGTGTATATAAGATGTGCCGTAATCATACCTCCCGAGGCGACTTATGTCCAATGTTTGCCCAGACTAATCAGTTTGCACTACCAGTATCAGTAATTCAACAAGATCCTCCAACAATTATAGCAAATTAGCAATGTATCGAGAGAACTCGAGGAGTGCTTCCCCCTAGTTGGAAAAATAGGGTGTATATACATATATACATACATATAGAGGGTCTCAACTATACGTTTCTATCTTATATGGAATTTATCAACCGAGTTCACTAAATTCGAATTGAGTCGAGGTTTACCGAGTCTCAAATAGAATTTAGTGGACGAGGTTGATAAATTACGTATAACATTGAACGAGTTTGAGATACATTTTATCACATGATCATAAACACGCGAAGCAACGCGAAGTATCATCGAAAATAACAATCATAAACTTCAGCAATCGCAAGTGTGTCTTACTAATAATTATGAAACTGGTTTTGTGGGTTAATTATATATATTATATATAATACTTATAGTGACTTGGGCAAAATAAAAATCGTATACATGAAGCGCAGCATTCTCATTTTCTACCACTATCATACTCGTCGATCACCACAACCATTACTACCACTCGCATCATCTCAAGCACCATGTTCATCAACATAATCATAATAATAATCATCAGCACATGTACTCACCATTATATTCACCGTCATTATCATTATCATCACCGTCACTATGATCGTCAGCATCACCATATTTACTCAACATAATCACTACCACCACCATCATCACCATTACATTAATCATTTCACCACCATCATCATCAACATAATAGTAATCATTCACCACCATCCATCATCTTCTTCATTACAGTAATAATTTCACCACCACCATCATCAGTATATTAATCATTTAACCACCACCACCATCACCATTAGAGTAATCATTTCACCACCACCATCATCACCATTATCGTAATCATTTCACCACCATCATCATATCAACGACAACATCCGCACCAACGTTTTTAACGACACGCGGTACAGCCAAGCAGTGAATATTTTTTGCTGCATTCTCATTTATATATGCGTCAACATGTCATTGTCATCGCCTTATTGCACACATGACTGTGTATACAGTGTATCATTGCGCGGATGCGGTCTCTATTTATAATAATGGTGCTTATATAGCGCGAGAGCCCTAAGCGCTTCACATTTTTACCACGGTTGTTGGGTAGTATGCCTGCTGCCATCTTACAGGCGATTCACAAGTGCGGCTTATGCTTACCCAACATCCACGTCCCTATTTCTCGTCTAGGTACGGCGAGCACAGTACAAGTGACCTGACCCAAGGGTCACAACCTGGCGCGATATTGAAACAGCGAGTGGCTATATATAACACACACACCGCTTAAACCGGCCAAGATACTGTTGCAGAGACGATAGTCCAATGCGGGGCGCGAACTCACACCGGTGCGTTAACACGATTACTAGTCCAACACACTAACCACTTGGCTACCAATTCTAGTATTTGTGGAAGAGGCCGTTTCCGAGAGAACCGGAAATCGCCGAGTATTATTTGAGAATGAGAAATATCCATTGGGGCCTCGGAGGCTCAATCGGTTAGGGGTACAACTCCAAGCCGTTCGCCCTCCAGCGCTGGCGATAAGGTTCAAATCCACATTCTACCATCGTGGACTTTGTAACTCGAAATCGTTATCTGGTGGAGTTGCCAATTACTCGCTGATGGCCAGTGGTTTGCTGCACATGGTTGACGAGTTTATCAGCCATAGAAATCACTGTTAGATTAGTCGTAAAATGTGCGTATTTCCTCCACCACCAAATATGCAATGTCGTGATATGGCCTTAGTCGCCGAAATAGACATTAAACCCCAATCAATCAATCATGAGAAATATCTCTGTCGTTGGTCGGTAAGAAGAACTTACTATAAAATGTCTGGAGCTTCAGAAACAAATGCCCGAAAACAAGACAAATGTGAATATGATGGAATTGTTTTTTTTTAAATCGCATGGCCACGGAAATATGGTCATGTAATGGCTACGATAATATGAAGCAGTGGCCACGTGAAAAAGTCAAGGGGTCCCAGAGGTGATATCGGAATTGATTTTTAAATATCGTTGCCATGAGAAAAACAAGATTCGTGACCACGACAGTATAACGTCGCGAGTTGGAATAAAAGCGGGAACTAAACATAGACATCCATGGTGCGATTTGTGAAGATGACGGGCCCGTATAGGGGCTAATTAAATAATGGTAAGTCACCGGTGCTATAATTTGATGACACCAATTGGCACCGCCACTCTATTCGCCGGTTTATACCACCCAACGTAATGCATGTCTTAACCCTTTACCCAACAAATCGGCCAAAAACGCCCAAATAAAGCTTCAACAGCCTAAAATATCTTCGGTCTGTCTCAATAACACCATACAAATATGGATATCATTGGAACCGGTTCAATGACCACAGTTATGCCCTGTGCCAATGCATTCTCTTATATATGCGAGTCGACCATAGGTCGCCTCGCATATATAAGAGAATGCATTGGCCTAAACAAAATCTTTTTTAACACTTTTTACCATTTTTTCTTACATTCTTTAACAATTTTATAATTTTTTCTTACATTTTTAACAATTTTTATATAGAGGATCTACAACGAGTCCCCAGTTTATAGCGGAATTTACAAAACGAGTCCAGTAAATTAGGTCTGGACCGAGCCTTTGGCGAGGTCCATACCTAATTTACTGGACGAGTTTTGTAATTTCCGCTATAAACTGGGGACGAGTTGTAGATTCTATTTATTACATGATCCAAAACATCGACAAAACATACTTAAATCGACAAATGTGACGCGAAATTAACGTCGGCTTCTATAAGGCATGCGATGACGTTTCACGTAACTATTCGTCATTTTCCCGCGTAACGAAATAGTCCCAGATAAATACAGACTTTTTAGCGCATTTAATGGCGTATATTTAATGACATAACTTTTCAAACTCTTCATTCGTAATAGTTTGTTGGAAAAATATTGGAAGCCATAGTATTTTGAGACGTAGCGTACGGAATGTTAACAGGTCGACAAACCGGAAGTCAAAGGTCACCTGGGACTATTTTCTGTTATTAAACGAACGTTTAATATCACAATTTATAGAATGGGTTTATTGAATGGAATAAGGGTAGGATCATGTAATAAAATATTTTTCTACATTCTATGACAATTTTATCATTTTTAATATGTGTTAAGCCAATGCATTCTCTTATATATGCGAGGCGACCTATGGTCGACTCGCATATATAAGAGAATGCATTGGCACAGGGCCGTTCTGTTGGGTAAAGGGTTAAAATCAAAGCCATGTTCATTACCTCTGCATGTGGAATCGGAATATAACTATTCCACAGAACTCTGTAAGAATTCATCTTGATACATGTAATAGACTAATCTCTAGAGAGTTCTGTGGAATACATTTCATGGAATCGGTGCCAATTGTCGTAGGAGGCGAATCATATGAGAAATAAAGTCCCAGCCCCAATTGTCAATATGCACTCTGTGATTAAAGCCACATGGCGGTTTGCGATCCAAAGTACACCTATATAATATTCACTTTTGAATTTTTTCTGACATGGAAAAATACAACCTTGAAAACGGTGTTTGTGTCCCAAACAAACAACAGCCATATGCACGACTTGGACAAAAAGAGCATTCCGTGTTAGTCTATTCATATTATGGTAGAAATAAAGTAGAATTGGAAAATGGCTCTGACCATGGTCTGTAGTTTTCGGAGCATATAAGTGAGCCATGCCAATTTAAAACTACGATAATCCCCGATACATTGACGATAAAACATCCATACGTGGTTAGAGTGTCGGACGTGTAATCACACCGACACCGCACCCCCTGGTGGAAAATCGTCTCCGCCACAAAACTACGATAAACACCGATACATTGACGATAACACATCGACATCTGGTTAGAGTGTCGGACGTGTAATCACACCGGCACGTGCCCGCTGGCGGACAATCGTCTCGGCCACAAAACTACGATAGACATCGATCCATTGACGATAGAACATCAACATCTTGTTAGAGTGTATAACGCGTAATCACACCGGCACCGCGCCCCCTGGTGGACAATCGTCTCCGCATCAAAACTACGATAAACCCCGATTCATTGACGATAAAACATCGACATCTGGTTAGACTGTCTGACGTGTAATTACACCGGCACCGCGCCGCTGGTGGACTATAGAGTGTCGGACGTGTAATCACACCGGAACCGCGCTCCATGGTCGACAATCGTCTCCACCACAAAATTACGATAAACCCCGATGCATTGACGATAAAACATCGACATCTGGTTAGAGTGTCGGACATGTAATCACACCGGCACGTGCCCGCTGGTGGACAATCGTCTCGGCCACAAAACTACGATAGACATCGATACATTGACGATAGAACATCAACATCTTGTTAGAGTGTAGGACGTGTAATCACACCGGCACCGCGCCCCCTGGTGGACAATCGTCTCCGCATCAAAACTACGATAAACCCCGATACATTGACGATAAAACATCGACATCTGGTTAAAGTGTCTGACGTGTAATTACACCGGCACCGCGCCCGCTGGTGGACTCTAGAGTGTCGGACGTGTAATCACACCGGAACCGCGCCCCATGGTCGACAATCGTCTCCACCACAAAACTACGATAAATCCCGATCATTGACAATAAAACATCGACACCTGGTTAGAGTGTCGGACCTGTAATAACACCGGCACCGCGCCCGCTGGTTGACAATTGTCTCCTCAACAAAACTACGATAGACCCCGATATATTGACGATAAAACATGAACATCTGGTTAGAGTGTCGGACGTGTAATCACACCGACACGGCGCCCGCTGGTGGACAATCGTCTCCGCAACAAAACTACGATAAACCCGATACATTGACGATAAAACATCGACATCTGGATAGAGTGTCGGACTTGTAAGTACACCAGCACCGCGCCCGGTGGTGGACTATAGAGTGTCGGACGTGTAATCACACCGGAACCGCGCCCACTGGTGGACAATCGTCTCCGCAACAAAACTACGATAAACCCCAATAGATTGACGATAAAATATGGACATGTGGTTAGAGTGTCGGATGTGTAATGGTGTTAACAAACCGTGGACAATCGTCTCCGCAACAAAACTACGATAAACCCCAATACATTGACGATAAAACATCGACATCAGGTTAGAGTGTAGGACGTGTAATCAAACCGGCACCGCGCCCGATGGGAGACAATCATCTCCGCAAAAAAACTACGATAGACCCCGATACATTGACGATAAAACATCGACATCTGGTTAGAGTGTCGGACGTGTAATCACACCGGCACGGCGCCCGCTGGTGGGCTATAGAGTGTCGGACATGTAATTACACTGGCGCCGCGCCCGCTGGTGGACAATCGTCCCCGCAACAAATCTACGATAGAACCCGATACATTGACGATAAAACATCGACATCTGGTTAGAGTGTCGGACTTGTAATGGTGTTAACAAACCGGCACCGTTCCCGCTGGTGGACAGTCGTCTCCGCAGCAAAAACTACGATAGACCCCCGATACATTGACGATAAAACGTCGATATCAGGTTAGAGTGTCGGACGTGTAATCACACCGGCGACGCGCCCGCTGGTGGATAATGGTCTCCGCAACAAACCTACGATAGACCCCGATATATTGACGATAAAACATCGACATCTGGTGAGAGTGTCGGACTTGTAATGGTGATAACAAATCAGCACCGTTCACGCTAGTTGACAATCGTCTCCGCAACAAAAACTACGATAGACCCCGATTCATTGACGATAAAACATCGATATCTGGTTAGAGTGTCGGACGTGTAATCACACTGTCGACGAGCCCGCTGTTGAACAATCGTCTCCGCAAAAAAACTACGATAAACCCCGATGCATTGACGACAAAACATCGACATCTTTGTTAGAGTGTCGGACGTGTAATGGTGTTAACAAACAGGCACCGTTCACGTTGGTGAACAATCGTCTCCACAACAAAACTACGATAAACCCCGGTACATTGACGATAAAACATCGACATCTGGTTAGAGTGTCAGACTTGTAATTACACCGGCACGGCGCCCGCTGGTGGAATATAGAGTGTCGAACGTGTAATCACACCGGCGCTGCTCCCCCTGGTGGACAGTCGTCTCCGCAACAACACTACGATAAATCCCGATTCATTGACGATAAAACATCGACATCTGGTTAGAGTTTCGGACGTGTAATCACACCGGCGCCACGCCCGCTGGTGGACAATCGTCTCCGCAGCAAAACTAAGATAAACCCCGATCCATTGACGATAAAACATCGACATCTGGTTAGAGTGTAGGACGTGTAATGACACCGGCACCGCGCCCGCTGCTGGACAATCATCTCCGCATCAAAACTAAGATAGACCCCGATACATTGACGATAAAACATCGACATCTGGTTAGAGTGTCAGGCTTGTAATTACACCGGCACCGCGCCCGCTGGTGGACTATAGAGTGTTGGACGTGTAATCACACCAGCGCTGCGCCCTCTGGTGGACAATCGTCTCCGCAACAAAACTGCGATAAACCCCGATTCATTGACGATAAAACATCGACATCTGGTTAGAGTGTCGGACGTGTAATCACACCAGCGACGCGCCCGCTGGTGAACAATCGTCTCCGCAAAAAAACTACGATAAAATCCGATACATTGACGATAAAACATCGACATCTGGTTAGAGTGTCGGACGTGTAATGGTGTTAACAAACAGGCACCGTTCACGCTGGTGGACAATCGTCTCCGCAACAAAACTACGATAGACCCCGATATATTGATGATAAAACATCGACATATGGTTAGATTGTCGGACGTATAATGGTGTTAACACACCGGCGCCACGCCCGCTGGTGGACAATCGTCTCCGCCACAAAACTACGATAGACCCCGATACATCGACGATAAAACATCGAAATTTGGTTAGAATGTCGGACGTGTAATCACACCGGAACCGCGTCCCTTGGTGGACAATCGTCTCTGCAACAAAACTACGATAAACCCCGGTACATTGGCGATAAAACATCGACATCTGGTTAGAGTGTCAGACTTGTAATTACACAGTCGTCTCCGCAACAAAAACTACGATAGACCCCGATACATTGACGATAAATATCGACATCTGCTTAGAGTGTTGGACGTGTAATTAATCCGGCAATGCGCCCGCTGGTGAACAATCGTCTCCACAATAAAACTTCGATAGACCCCGATACATTGACAATAAAACATCGACATCTGGTTAGAGTGTCGGCTGTGTATTCACTCCGGCACCGTGCCCGCTGGTGGACAATCGTTTCCGCCACAAAACTACGATAGACCCCGATACATTGACGATAAAACATCGACATCTGGTTAGGGTGTCGGACGTGTAATCCCACCGGAACCGCGTCCCTTGGTGGACAATCGTCTCTGCAACAAAACTACGATAAAATCCGATACATTGACCATAAAACATCGACATCTGGTTAGAGTTTCGGACGTGCAATTACACCGGCACCGCGCCCGTTGGTGGACTATAGAGTGTCGGACGTGTAATCACACCGGCGCCGCGCCCCCAGGTGGACAAACATCTTCGCCACAAAAACTACGATAGACCCCGATACGATTGACGATAAAACATCGACAACTAGTTAGAGTGTCGGATGTGTAATTACACTGGCACCGCGCCCGCTGGTGGACAATCGTCTCCGCAACAAACTACGATAGACCCGATTCATTGACGATAAAACATCGACATCTGGTTAGAGTGTCGGACGTGTAATTACACCGGCACCACGCCCGCTGCTGGACAATCGTCTCCGCAACAATACTACGATAAACTCCGACAGTAAGCTCTTTTATGATTGAAAACTCCTCTTTAATTATTTTTGCTATATGTGTATATATGCTTTTCTTGTTTTGTTCATTTGATTTTGTTGCTAGTCTCTTCGTTACTCCATGCTTAAGTGCTCATTTGCTGAAATTGATTGTGCTTTCATATCTGATTATATCCGATGACGACCCTATTTACCCTCCCTCTCTGGGTTTTCCATTTCCATGAATATTGATATTGTTCAATACAGGGTCGTTGTCGGATACTTTAATTTCCGAAGGCGCAGGGCAAAGTAAAAAAACAAGTCACCACCTCATCTAAAGAAACTTACACCGCGCAGAAACATATGTACTTTCATCTTTTTGTTTAGTTTACTGATTATCATAGCTAATGACGTGGAAGTTCAACCATGGCCGATGGAACCAGAAACTATTTCTATATTTCACTATAATATTCGTAGTCTCAGAAACAAAATATCAAAGCTTGTTGAGCATATAGAAGATTACGATATCGTATGCTTTACCGAGACGCACCTAGATAAAAAGGTGCATAACGACTCCATATTATTTTCCAATTTTCAAGCTCCGTTCAGTCTTGATAGAAACGAACACGGAGGAGGTCTGGCTGTGTATTTTGCATCCAGCATTGTGTATACATATTTACCCGAATTTGGTTTTGACGACGAAATTTTGTGGTTTGATATTGGAACCAGGCAGAAATTTCTTTTCTGCGTAACTTACAGGTCTGAGCGTGAATGCTTAGACTCTTACTGGACGAATCTTGACAAATCCATTGCCAAGGCCCTAGCATATAATATGTCTTTAGTTATGGTTGGAGATCTAAATTGCAATTTATTAAATCGGGATGGTGAGCTTCAAAAAATCATGAGCAAATGGACACTTGAGAACGTAATTAAAGAGCCAACTCGAATAGGTGTGAACTCAGCAACACTCTTAGATCCGATTTTATTAAGTGATAGTCTAGTTTACCTAAACCCGTCCACTGTTGATCTAGGTTTATCAGACCATAGAGCAACATCTGTAGAAATTTCATTTCCAAATCCTAGGAAAAAGTCATATCAACGGAATGTTTGGAATTATGCCAGAGCAGATTTTGTTGGCATGAACGTCGAAATTAATGCAATCAAATGGTCAGACATTCTCGTGAGCACAGGTCACTCCGATATAAATCAGACTGTAGACGTTTTTACTCACACTTTCCTAACAATTGCTCGCAAATATATCCCATTCCAATCAGTTACTATACGTGAAAATGACAAACCATGGTTTGACAGTTTAATAAGAAAACATATTCGGAAACGCGACCGCCTCAGAAAGAAAGCACTGCGCTCAAATCTTCCTAGTGCCTGGGATAAATATAAAGCAACCCGCAACAGAACAAATAACTTGAAAAAGTCAGCCAAAGATAAATATTTAGCTAGCCTAGATGAAAACTTGAAAGTAAATGAGCCAAAACAATTCTGGCATGTCACTAAACAATTACTTAATAATTTCTCCAATGACGAGAAAATTCCCCCACTAAACTTTAACAACATAATTTTTGAGGAAGATTATCAAAAGGCACAGGTCTTAAATTCAATTTTCACGCGAAATAGTACACTAGAAAATGAAAAAATCGACATTACCGAATTTTGCAGAAAGAACAACCGAAAAATTAGAAGATATCAAAACTACCGAGGAGGACATATAAAAAAAATTGAAAATTTTACACACAAATAAAGCCACGGGCCCCGATGGTATAAGTAACAAAATGCTAAGGGAAACACATGGCTCAGTTTGCAAACCACTTAAAATAATATTCAATTTATCTTTAAAGAGCTGTTGTTTCCCTACAGCTTGGAAGAAAGCCGATGTGATGCCCCTCTTTAAAAAAGGTGATAGGCATGACCCTTTAAATTATCGTCCGATATCTCTTATAAGTTGTGTCGGCAAGGTACTAGAGAGATTAGTTTTTAATGAAATTCTAAGCCATTTGAAAACCCACAACCTTTTATATAAGCATCAGTCTGGATTTATACCTGGTCATAGTACCGAATTTCAACTAATTGAAATCATTCATAATATCCCCTGTGCAATCGACGAGGGCCAAACGAGTTGTGCAGTATTTTTCGATATTTCCAAAGCGTTTGACAAAGTCTGGCACCGAGGTCTTGTTTTAAAATTAGAGAAATATGGTTTGAAAGGTAATATTCTGAAATGGATGACAAACTATTTACAAAATAGACAGCAAAGAGTTAGAGTCAACTCAAGCTTTTCGCAGTACTCCTCAATATCAGCTGGTGTGCCCCCGGGATCTGTAGTCGGGCCTCTGATGTTTTTAATTTACATTAATGACATTGCCGATGGAATTAAATCTAGCACAAGACTGTATGCCGACGACACATGTTTAATCAACAGCGATAGTGATACATATAACCTTCAATTGACAGTCAATAGAGACATGAACAAAATCAGAGACTGGGCTGAAAATTGGTGTGTCCAATTTAATAGTAGTAAAACCAATCTAATGTTATTTTCCAAGCCAAGTGTTGTTAAACCTACAATCATATTCGACGGGGTAACCCTATAATACTCTAATAGCCACAAACACCTAGGATTGGATATTGACGACAACCTAACTTGGAACACACACATTGGTAATATATGCACAAGGGCATACGCACGCCTGTCACAATTGCGTAAACTAAGAGCAATGCTAAATCGTGAAACACTTCAAACCCTCTATTTATCCCATGTTCGATCCCTTATGGAATACGCTAATAACGTTTGGTCTGGTGGACCTGATTACTTACTAAAAGATCTAGAAGATGTTCAATACGAAGCAGCTAGAATAGTCACCGGTTGCACCAGATCAGTTCCAAATATTAGACTTCTGACCGAACTAGGTTGGGAGACGTTAGAAACTCGAAGATATTACAAACAGCTGTTGACATTCCACAATATAGTAAACGAAAAAACACCTAACTATTTGACAGACCTTATACCATCCAAATTCAGCGCCCGAAATGACCATGATACCAGAAATGCATCAAATTTTATCCCTATGAAATGCAATTACAAAAGAAAAGAGTCCACCTTCATGCCCAAGTGTATAAATGACTGGAATAAACGCGATAAAAAAATAAGAAACATGAATTATGAATGTTTTCGACAATCACTTATTCCCAATCCGGTTAAACCTCCTAAGTATTTTTCTACAGGGAAACGATCATTAAATATCTTACAATGTCGACTCAGGTGCGAATGCAGTGAACTACAATCAGATAAATACTTCAATTATATTGCGGTGTCCAAAGCCTGTAGATGCGGCGATGGTGAAGAAAACGCATTTCATTATTTTTTCCAATGTCAATTGCATATTATTCCAAGAGTAGACTTGCTGAACAAGCTACTACGATTCAATATTTATTCAGTAAAAACTTTACTATTTGGAGACCCAAGCTTATCAAATTCCAATAATGAAGACATTTTCAAGGCTGTCCAAATCTTTATAAGAGACACACCCCAGGGTGAGAACACACAAAGTTCAACAGCAGACGACTACTAGGGAAGAAGGAAAAAATAAAATAATAAAAATAATAATTCTGAGTATAGTCATAAACGCTCTATAAGAACATATTGCACTGTCCTGCCACCTTACCATTAAGGATAGATGAGCACAGTACACTATACAGTAACCAGATACTTTCGAACAAGTTGGGAGAGACTAGCAACCAATCAAATTTTAACATTATACACTTTAATACCATATATAATTGTTCAATGCCATGTTCATTTTTTTCTTTCACTTGATTGTCTGGTGATCGGGAGAGAAGTAGCATATAAGTGGCCCGCACTTGTTCTTCAATCCCGTTGCCAAATGTATGTATTTATATGCATATATGGCGAATAAATATGTTTAAACCAAAAACCCGATAAATTGACGATAAAATATCGACATCTGATTAGAGTATCGGACGTGTAATCACACCGGCGCCGCGCCCGCTGGTGAACAATCGTCTCCACAACACAACTCCGATAGACTCCGATACATTGACGATAAAATATCGACATCTGGTTAGGGTATTCAAACCGGCACGCGCCCGCTGGTGGGCTATAGAGTGTCGGACGTGTAATAACACCGGCACCGCGCCCCTTGGTGGACAATCGTCTCCGCAACAAAACTACGATAGACCACGATACATTGACGATAAAAGATCGACATGTTGTTAGAGTGTCGGACGTGTACTGGTGTTAACACACAGGCACCGCGCCCGCTGGTGGACAATCGACTCCGCACAAAACTACGATAGACCCCGATACATTGACAATAAATCATCGACATCTGGTTAGAGTGTCGGTCGTGTAATCACACCGGAAAAGCGCCCCTTGGTGGACAATCGTCTCCGCAACAAAACTACGATAAACCCCGATACATTGACGATAAAACATCGACATCTGGTTAGAGTGTCAGGCTTGTAAATACACCGGCACCACGCCCGCTGGTGGACTATAGAGTGTTGGACTTGTAATCACACCCTTGCTGCGCCCCCTGGTGGACAATCGTCTCCGCAACAAAACTACGATAAACCCCGATACATTGACGATAAAATATCGACATCTGGTTAGAGTGTCGGGCGTGTAATTACACCGGCACCGCGCCCGTTGGTGGACTATAGAGTGTCGGACGTGTGATCACACCGGCGCCGCGCCCCCTGGTGGACAATCATCTCCGCCACAAAATTACGATAGACCCCGATACATCGGCGATAAAACGTGGACATCTGGTTAGAGTATCGGACATGTAATTACACCGGCACCGCGCTCGCTGGTGGACAATCGTCTCCGCAACAAAACTACGATAGACCCCGATACATTGACGATAAAATATCGACATCTGGTTAGATTGTCGGACGTGTAATCACATCGACGCCGCGCCCGCTGGTGGACAATCGTCTCCGCAAAAAAAAAAACCCCGATACATTGACGATAAAACATTGACATCTGGTTAGAGTGTAGGACGTGTAACCACACCGGCACTGCGCCCGCTGGTGGACAATCATCTCCGCAACAAAACTACAATAGACCCCGATACATTGGCGATATAACATCGTCATCTGGTTAGTGTCGGGCGTGTAATTACACCGGCACCGCGCCCGTTGGTGGACTATAGAGTGTCGGACGTGTGATCACACCGGCGCCGCGCCCCCTGGTGGACAATCATCTCCGCCACAAAATTACGATAGACCCCGATACATCGGCGATAAAACGTGGACATCTGGTTAGAGTATCGGACATGTAATTACACCGGCACCGCGCTCGCTGGTGGACAATCGTCTCCGCAACAAAACTACGATAGACCCCGATACATTGACGATAAAATATCGACATCTGGTTAGAGTGTCGAACGTGTAATTACACCGGCACCGCGCCCGCTGGTGTACTCTAGAGTGTCGGGCGTGTAATTACACCGGCACCGCGCCCGCTGGTGGGCTATTGAGCGTCGGACGTGTAATCACACCGGAACCGCGCCCCCTGGTGGACAATCGTCTCCGCAACAAAACTACGATAGACCCCGATTCATTGACGATAAAACATCGACATCTGGTTAGAGTGTCGGACGTGTAATCACACCGGCACCGTTCCCTCTGGTGGACTATCGTCTGCCCAACAGTGGCTTGGTCGGATTAAGCGATGTGTGTGTTGTTGAGCCGCAAACTATTTTAAATCTTGCGCCAGGCTGTGACCCTGCGGTAAAGTCAGTTGTACTGTGTTTGCTTCGTCGAACCTAGACAAGAAATAGGGACCTGATTGTTGGGTAAGCGTACGACTGTTACATTTCACAAGCCCCTGCAAAATTGCAGCAGGCACAAGACGCCGGATTACTCGACAGCTGGTGTAATAATGTGAAGCGTTTAATGCCCGCTTGTGGTACTGGTGATAAGCGCTTAGTGTCTGCTCATGGGGTAATAATGTGAAGCGCTTAGTGTCCGCTCGTGGTACTGGACAGTGGTAAGCGCTATATAAGCGCCATTATTATAAAACAATTCAAATAGACAAACTATATACTTCTGCTATATTTTGCAGCTCAGTTGCGTACTATTATGTTGAAGCGAACGTGAGTGCGGTTTGGAATGGCAGGTGCAATACATCTTTATACAGCGAGGATATAGATAACTTGATACAGGCATATCATTCCGCTTGCAGTCATGCTGTGTGTGAGTGTTTAACACATAATTCTTTTGCATAAATCCAGGCAAAAATGCATTTTGAATTTATTTGGATCAATCTGATCTTAAATTTCACATCCCATCTTTATTCATTGTATCTGAACAATTATTAAGAAAATAACAACACAGTTGATTTTAATGCATTTGACGGTTGAAACTATTCTTTTTTGTTTATTTTTTCAAAGAACTTCAAAAATAATTAATAATTTCAAACAACAATCCATAGCTTCGTTTGCATTATAATGATGAGTTAATATTGCATGATAAATTATCATACCCCCATATAGTACTCTCAAGAAAGAATCAGCCACAAATATTTCAGCCCAAAACAAATGTCGATATTCAGGCTTGTTCACACAAGCAATGTGCAATCAACTGGAAATAGGTCGCAGTGTGATATAGGTACCTGGTCAGTTGGTGAGTTGGCTATGAACCTGTGACCTTAATGTTCTCCGATGTTTTATTGTCAGATCAGCAGGCATGCCATGAAAATTCTTAAATATAGAAAATTATTTATGGGCGATTGTCTTTCTACATGAAAATAATTGTGACATTTCTTGAATTAAGAAAAATTAAGTCGCCTCTCATAATCTTCAGATTTTATATCATGGAAATATGAAATGCACCGTTTAAAAAGTTCTATCTGCAGAAGTTCTTGGTACCGGAAAACAGCAACATTTAAGATATGCCTCATGGTATAAAATATAGAAAATAGGATTATAATTTCCAACTAATTGACAGTTGTCATTGACTAATTGTCAGAATAATCACTTGTATTCCTGACTTCAAAACATAAATTCCAATTTGTTTTGAGAAATTCCATTTTGAAATATGACGTGCGTCTGACCCTTAAAGGCAGGGATGGCCTTCGTTATAGGTTATAACTTAGAAATAATAGTTCCCAAATGATGAAACATTCCTCGAGAATATATATATATATATATATATAGCTATATATATATATATATATATATATATATATATATATATATATATATAGCATAATGATACCATGAAGGCGATATTATCCAAAAAACACACTTTGTGTGAGCCGAGCGTTTATTTATATACAGAACGTAGATAGTGATCGATAAGCAAAACACTCAACGCCGTGGTAAATTTTTTAGGACTGATTATCGGCGAACAATTCAACACCGAAATTTTGAGAGGCGAGGATTAGCGAGGACTATGCTTGTATGTTGCAAACAAACTTGGTGGCATTTCTAATCAAAGTTCTTGAGTGGGGTCTTACGGTGTTTATTGTTTTGTTTATCGCCTACTCGTTACGTAATGTTTGCATAAATGTTTACATAATACAGCGTACTAAAATGAAAATAACATGCAATTTCGTGATATTTCTGAATAGTATAAGAACAAATGTTGTCTATGATATACTTTCTGCTTGTGACGATTGTAACGGACGTGACTATTTTGACAGCAATACCCACCGTCAATACTTTAGCTTATGCGCTGTCATTTATTCGAACACTGCAGCCTATAGTACTTCACTTCACTTTAAAGACAGAATATACGCCAATTTCAATAACTTCCCGGGAATCCGGCAATAACAACGATAAAATATCAATTATATATAGAAAAACAATTAATTTTAATTCAATATGCCTTCTGTAAACGATCAAGTAATCTGAAAATTAAAGTTAATAACTTAATATAAATTTAGCCATAAAGGATGTTACAAAATTCCACGTTTAAGATGTAATCAAATTAATTGACGGAAAGTGGATTAGGCAAATCGTGGCACACTCTTGTAAATAATTACGGCGAATGAACTCAAGGCACTCACTCACTGAATATACAACACAATTAATGAATACCTGGACAATTCTGCATATAATATAACATTTATTTGGCACATTTTCCTGAAAACTGTACAAACTATCTCGATGATGACCATTCTGTTTTTGCATTCTGACTTAACTACCATCTATAACATTACTTCGGACCCAGCAGAAACTCAAATAATGGAAATCGGGTGGCAGAGCATATCGAAACTAACAACAACATTGGTGTAAGTCTCCCTTCAAATATCCGTCTAATTAGTCTAACAACGTAATTGATATTCTATCGCGAAATATGAATCGCACATAGAGCCAATAGACACTTAATTTTCGAACCCCCAGATCACATATGTAAAATATATGCCATATTATATACCATTTGAAAGAGGAAGCTCCAAAACATTGTAATATCAACTTATCCGGCGTAATAAACTGTGAACATGTTTTTGTTGAGTTACCAACGTGTCTTTGTCATCTAGATTGTAGTAAAAAGTGTATTATTTTCAATGGAGGGGGAATAACTCTATATCTTAAACATAGAGTTATTCCCTTTCCATTGAAAATTCATCTTTAGTTTGAAGTCTATTGTATTCTGGGAGCCAAAAAAGGGGGTAATCTTTCTATGATCTCATTTGTTCTCTATTTCTCTGTGGGCATCTTCTGAGACACACGTTTCAAATGGTGATGAATTATAGTATTTTAATCATATTTAATGGCTTAGATTGTGGTTAAAGCCGTATATCAAGTCACTATAAAAAAAAATTATAGGTGACTCGAAAATTAAATGTGCCTTCAAATATTTCAGATCTGAGTTGGCAGAAGCCTTGGGTAGATTCTTATTATAAGTTCGCCCGGACTTGCTACCTGGCAGAAGCAAGTAAACCCACAACCACAAATGTAACGCCTGTAGACCGATGCAGGTAAGAACCATTGGAAGCGGGTCTCTACCAGACCCAGGGGCAACCCGACCCGGGACTATGTTAGGTCGGGTCGTCAGGGGCAACCAGACGACGGGGACTATCTCAGGTCTCGATTTGCCTGTTCGGGTTGTCCCGTGTTACGGTTTAATATTTGTTTAAGTATTAACAATATTTGTCTTCAGATTTTCTTCGAAATGTTAATACTCATAACATAATTTAGAAACACGAATAAATTACTTGATTTGTTTTAAACAATGTAATTAAGGTCTTGAGTGTTTCTCACATTCAACCGAGACAACTATCTGAAAACAAATTCGAGTATATTCCGTGCCATTATATACCTTTGTTATCTTCATCCCATTTTGCTCTCTTCTGATTGGCCTAGGTAACATTTCGACAGTACTGTTGTTGACCGCTGAGCTATTACCAGTAAACATATAACTTCAAAGAACTCAACGTGCAGAGATTACATCACAGCTCTCTAAAAATTTCCGAAAACATGTATTTTATAAACCCCACTGTTTCGTTACAACCGCGAACTGTGGTGTTTGCTAATTTGCATAATTGTTTAATTTTCAATTAGCTCTGGACAATAGCTCCGCAAATGATGAGTGTATCAACTGACCCCAAATTTGAACGTTTTATTTTCTAAAAAGCGAGGATTCCAACATAAAATTAACTCTTCGAGCTGGATTATAGAATATACGCGCGTACTTAGGCGTGCCATTAAGAAGGTTCGTGTGTACTCCTTTGTCAGATAACAAAACAGTTGTCACTCTTGTTTTCGTGAGACACGGGGATTTGTCGCCGCTCTCGACCTGAAATGTCACCCTCGGCCAGGCGGCCCTCGGGTGACATTCCAGGTCTCGAGCGGGCGACAAATCCCCGTGTCTCACTCAATCGCGGGCGACAGCTGTATATTATTACATGATCCGGCCCTTATTCCATTCATTAAACCCATTCCATAAAAATGATATGAAACGGTCATTGAATAACAGTGATTATTATCACTTTATAGGGCGTTCTCTAGGCCATTAGCACTGTTATACCGGGCGTTCGAAATGACGTAACACTCGGCATTTTTGCGGGCCGCGGGCCGATATTGGATCGTGCTTTTCAATAACGGCCCGCGGCTCGCAGAAAATATGCGCAGCAGAATTACCTCCCTTCTCAATATCCGCTTCCGTTTTAGGCAAATCGCTAATGAAATATTCCTGTTTTTCGAAGGATTATTACCCCAAAAGTTAGTATACATAGTTATTTTGATATGCCAATGTCTCAATTTTCGCAAATCGTCCTCAATACTTAGTTGATTTGTCACCTATATTCGATGCAATCAAATGTCACGTGATTAGGAAGAATGTAAACAATAACAGACGACCGATCGATCTGTCAAAATTCTCAAAATGTCACAATCGAGCGAACCAAATGATAATGAACTAGATTTGCTGGAAAAGAGTGTAATTCCACAAAGCACAACAATGGCTACTAAATATGGACTGAACAAATTTGATGATTGGCTAGAAATGCGGAACAAATCTGTTGAATTTTATACTGTTACGCCCGAGTGTTTGAGTGAGATTCTAAGAAAGTTTTACGCCGAGGTGAAATCTCAAAAACAAGGAACGAGATTGACGCCAAGTACTCTTTCGGGTTTAAGGGCAGCTCTTCATTACCTAGGCTCCAATCAGTAGGGCGATAAATATCCTTCAGGACAAGGAATTCCAGAGTGCAAATAAAATGTACGTGACAAGATGCAAACTTTACATGCAAACTGGAAATCCGAAACCAAGACACAAACCTACTATTGAGGACGAGGACATGCGAAAGATATGGAGTTATCTCTCAAACTACACCTCAGCTCCAGAAATCCTGCTGGAAGCACTCTGGTTTTATCTATGCTACAACATTGGGAGAAGGGGCCGCGAAGGTTGGACTAAAATGTCTAAAGGCACGTTCAAGATCTCCAAAGATTCCGACGGGATCGAATTTGTAGAGATGTGCGAGGCCGAGGCCACCAAAAATCACAAGGGCGGTGGGTCCAGAGAAAATGATTATAATAATCAGAGAATGTATGGTGACGGTGTGCAGATCTTTAAGTTCTACCTTTCCAAACTGAATGACACTTGCGACAGTCTTTTTCAACATCCTCGCAAAACGTACGGTCCCGACAATTGTTGGTAACAGAATGCACCTGTAGGGAAGAACACACTGTCGACCATGATGCAACGGATTTCCCAGAAGGCAGGTCTGTCGCAAATGTATACGTGCCACTGCGTACGTGTTTCGACCGTTACCAACCTTCATTTGGGTGTTATGAATCTGGAAACCATCCGTAATATCACCAACCATAGAAGCCTCGAAAGTCTAATCCATTACATTTCGGACAGTTCCACGGCTCAGAAGCGTGAATGTTCCACGATTTTGAATGCTTCGCTAAGTGTCAATCCTGACAATGCGTCAATAAGTGTCAACCCTGATCCCGATGGTGATTTCGACACTGTTAGTACCTTCAATGGAGCGAACTTCAATGTCGACAATAGTATGATAGACAGTTCTACTAGTATCGAGGATAATGTCTCAGAGTCATCTTCCACAGTCGCTAGACGTGTAGCTTATGACAATGAACCTCCAATTGACTTTTAGAATAAACAGCCGCATATCATTGCGGAACCGGTCGGTGTTCTTCCAGTGGCTTCGCCGATGGCTAATGTTAATATCGCAGGAAATTCTGATTGTGTTATCGCCATACCCAAAGACGCGCTGGCTGGGACTGTGTTTAGTTTGGATTTTCCTCAATGGTGTCGTTAACAATAATAGTCAATCATCATGGCAAAACCAACCTCAGAGCAATCTGCAGCACACCATGATAACCGGAGGTACATTCAATAACTGCACAATCCAGTATTTGTGGAAATAAAGACATGTTAAAGTGAACGTTGAAGTGACAATCTTATTATTCTGTTGTGATTTGAAAATAAAAGTTGAAAGATTTATTGAATTGAAGAAAAAACGTTTTTATTATTACCCCCCTCTTCCCCACCCCACAAAAAGGCCCATATATTGGACTTTAATTGAAATAAACAATGTCATGAAGTCATTAACGGCCCAGTGAAATGGTATGAAGTCATTAACGGCCCTGTGATACTAATAGTAATAACATGATTTTCAAGGGCGTTATGGTTCAGTACCGGCCCTCCCGGATTGATTAACAGCCCACGAGCTTTTAGGCCCTCGGGCTGTTAATCATTCCTATCGGGCGTTACTGAACCATAACGCCCTTGAAAATCGTGTTATTGCTTCAACAGCGCCAGGTGTATCCACATGTATTATTGTTGCGCAAAAGTGATTCGGAGTCGGGGGACGAGGAAAGAAGAAGAATCGGTGTCTGGGACTGATATTGATATAGTTTGAAAAATGATTTCATTAAATTTACACCATTAACCCTTTACCCAACAGAACGGCCCTGTGCCAATGCATTATCTTATATATGCGAGTCGACCATAGGTCGCCTCGCATATATAAGAGAATGCATTGGCTTAACACATTAAAATAATAAAATTGTTAAAGAATGTAAGAAAAAATGGTAAAAAGTGTTAAAAAAAGTTTTTTTAGGCCAATGCATTCTCTTATATATGCGAGGCGACCTATGGTCGACTCGCATATATAAGAGAATGCATTGGCACAGGGCATAACTGTAACTATCACAATGTGGTCAAGGAGCCGGTTCCAATGATATCCATATTTGTATGGTTCTATTGAGACCGAAGACTGATATTGATATAGTTTGAAAAATGATTTCATTAAATTTACACCATTAAATTAAGAGTCTTTTTCTATCTGGCACTATTTCTTTACGCGGGCAAGCAGCTCATAGTTACGTGAAATGTCATCGCATGACATATAGAAGCCGATGTTAGTTTCACGTCCCATTTATTGATTTAAGTATGTTTTATCGATGTTTTGGATCATGTAATAAATAGAATCTGCAGCTCGTCCCCAGTTTATAGCGAAATTTACAAAACTCGTCCAGGTGTAGACCGAGTCTTTTATTGGCGAGGTCCAAACCTAAGTTATTGGACTCGTTTTCTAAATTTCGCTATAAATTTGGGACTCGTTGTAGGTCGGCTATATACCACTTCCTTTTAACATGATTTCCCGGATTTCCACTCGAAGTGAAGGTAATGCCAATTAATATTCTGTTATAATAGATATCTAAACTCTTATATCTTAATACACTTGTTGGATCATGGAGGTAAAATCCGCTGCAACCATTATCGGGTTTAAAACGTTTGTTACACACAACTAAATGATCCCAGAGTGCAGATATCGTTCGAATAAATATCATGTAAAGAACAGTCACAGTCGTGATTACCTTGGAATAGAACCGTAACACTCATAAAAGTTGTGATTAGGCGGCTAATGCTCCAAATTACCGACACACATCGGGATATTTCCTCAGCTATTTTACAGAATAATAACACAGTTACAATTTATACTCAGTGTTCGTCTTCAGAATGCATTTCACAGTCGGTATGCTACCGAAAACAAAGAAATTACGTTTACAAGGCTTGATTTTCAGTGATTACATGTTGATAATTACACGTTAACTCGCTATATCCGAGTTAATTGTGATCTAAAGTTCAGGTTTCGGTAAAACGACACTTATGCAGCCTATGTTCGTTAAAGAAAGTTTAATGTATTTAAGATATATATAATTATGCGTGATTTTGTCCCGAAAATTATAATTTTTAATCATAAGGAACCGTAACAAATCAGTCAAGAACCATCACAATACCGGCGAAATAACGACTTCCAATGTAACAGTTCCTACACACTGATTGTAAGATAAGAAATTTGTAACTGTTGAACATTTTGACCAAAGTTGGGGACAGACACCAATTAAGCACCCCCTTCCCAAGTCCCCCCACCACACAATCACGTCATAACCTATCAATGATTTAGTTGAACGTGCGACAATCATCTGTAAATGTCCCTCAGGCGGACTTCGGATGAGAAATATGATGGCGCTGACATTGAAATATTGTCACACCTGGATCTTTCAATAATGCCCAGATTAAGTATTTGAATATAACATCTTATATTCTCCTGAGAGTAGATTTATATTACCATTGGTCATTTATATAGGCGGGCATGATTATGATACTATACTCATCGGGACTTTCAATATTTTATTTCTGCCAATTAATGTCACTTAATCTCCCGTATTAGTTATTTATTGTGTTATTTCTTAATATACCTGTTCTATTATGCAAATTACATAAGCTACAGTCAGTATCTGGTTTAAAATGTCAGATACACAAAGACGATTTTCGGACCGAAGTGCAGAAATCGTTCGAATAAATCTCATGTACAGACCCGTCACAGCCATGATTTGTTTGAAATAGAACCGTAACACACACCAGTGTTGATTACGAGGCCACAGCTTCCAATTATCAACCCCTATCGGGATACTTTCTCAGCTATCTTACAGAAGAATAACACGGGTATACTTTATAGTCCGTGTTTGTCTTCAGAATGCGTTTCATATTTTATACGCCACGAAAAACAAAGAAATTGCGTCCACGTGGCTTGGTTTTCATTGATAACATGTTGATATTTACGCGTTAACTCGCTAATACCGAGTTAATTGTGGTCTAGAGTTCAGGTTTCGATAACACGGCACTTCTGCAGCCTCTGTTCATTCAGGAAAGTATAATATATTCAAGATATCTATAATTATGCGTGATTGTGTCACAAAAATGATTATTTTCAATCAGAAGGAACCGTAACAAATCAGGCAAGAACCATCACAATACCGGCGATAGAACGACGTCCGATGTAACAGTTCATGCACAGTGCTCTGGTGACTATTCTGTGATGGTGTCGTCTTGGTCTTTCACGCCATAATTCTCGGCATCATTTCCTGTCGAGCCAGGTGATATGAAGCCAACATAATTAATTCCGTAATCAACACTCTTCTTGCTTCTGTGTCAGTGTGTGGTCGCTCGACCAAGGCCATACCGCACAATCGCAGACTAACCACGAAGAAAAACCAAACGGCAACTAGAAGACCACGAAGATAAAAAGCCAAGCTGTTCACTGAAAAAAATGAACCTGTCCAACCAGGTTAAACGATGAACACACAATGAAGAAAATAGATTAGGCCAAAGTAATTCAATTGATCCAGTCGGGCGTGCAAAATAGTAATCAGCTCGGGAATTATTAGTGATAGGACAAGCGCCCGTGATATCATCGTGATTAATGTTCCGGCCACTCTCACGATAATTAAGAGCGAATGGCTGGAATGTATTGAAGCAGGGGCGCAAAGGGATATGACCCCACCAAATGATAATAGTTATACCAAATAATTGAATTGTCGCTATCGCTATCATTATTCATTTTAGTCTAAAAATGTTTTTAAAAATATAAATATTATTCAACTACGTTTTCAATAATGCTAGCTCATTGTGTGAATGCCTTGATTGCCATTCCCATATAAATATGACTGTTAAGAAGATATAATTGTTCAAGTGACTTATGTGGGTCACCATATGTCGGGATTGTGAAATGTGAACGCCCAACTACTTAAAATGATATGGAGATGGCCTGGTGACTGTATATAACTTATATGTGGATATCGGCGAATAGCAATTATATCAATGATAGTGCATATCCGCTCGCCATCCGTGACGCAAATGACACCAAATGTGATTTAATTCATGGTATATCATTAGAGAGAAACGTGTATGAATTTGGTGGAATTTGGTTTATTAAATCAATTGTTGCATGATGCAACGCTGACTCGAACAACGCCATATTGCAAAGGTGATTGTGTATTCGTTTGGTGGAAATCAGCGACAAAACTATTTCACCATATTTTTTTAATTTCCCCTCCCACCAACAGCGTCATTTTAGAAAATGTTAACCCGTACCATTATCTTCCTTGTAAAAAGTAACCCCTCTTAGAACGCCTTGGTGCCATCTCGATTGTACCGCGTGAAGTTATATATAGAACGCACACAGACAGACAAAAAGACAGACAGACAGCACGATTTTATTTCTTGTATCATTTGAGAAGAACGTGTCTGAATTTGATGGTAATTGGTACTAAATATATTTTGTATCAGTTTTGGAGACCCTCCCGTCCCTATTTCGGACTCAAGCTGTACACACTAAGATTCATTAGAGATTAGAGATGCATATATATGAAATTGGTGAAAATTGGCGAGTATACAAATTCGTATCAAATTTAAGGTCCCCATATCTCTCACCCATATGGCACCAATTTGGTGTATCTAAACCACACGATAAGATTCCTCGTATCACGGAGAAAAATATGTATCAATCTGGTGGAAATCGGCACTAAACATATAGATAAAAAAAATTGTGTCCCTCTCATCTCTATACACCACTGACTCGAATGGCCCCAATTGTGACATCCTTAAACCACACGATTACACTCCTGGTATCATGGAGATGATTGTTTATAAGCTTGGTGATAATCGGCGACTAAACAATTGTTTTATCAAATTTGGTGCCAATCCCTCCCCTCTCAATCTCTCACCCAAACAGCACCACTATGGCGTCTTTAAATCACGATTAGATTCCTCGTATCATGAATAAGAACGTGTATCAATTTGGTGGAAATTGGCGCTAAAAAAATTGTGCATCAATTTTGGTACCCCTGTCGCTTTCAATGCAACCCTGACTCGAATGAGGCCACATTTGACAGCTAAAAGCCACACCATTAGACTCCTCATACCATGGGGATGATTTTGTATAAGTGTGGTGGCAATCGGCGACTTATTATCAAATTTAGTGCCCACCCCCTCCCAATCTCTCATCCAAAAACAACAATTTGGCGTTGTTAAATCGCACAATTAGATTCCTTGTATCATGAAGAAGAACATATATCAATTTGGTGGAAATCGGCGCTAAAATTAGTTTTATCAATTTTGGTGCCCCTCTCCCCTTCCGTTCATCCCTGACTCAAACGACGCCACTTTTGACATATTTAAACCACACCGTTGGATTCTTCATATCATGGGGATGATTATATTTAAGTTTCGTGTAATCGGCGACAGAAAAAAATTCTGCCCCCCCTTCCACCCCTGACGCGAGCGGCGCGACTTTTGCCATATTTAAACCACGCCATTAGATTCCTCATATTCTGGGGATGATTGTATATAAGTTTGGTGGCAATCGTCGACAAATTTGTTTTCTGCCCCTCCACCCTTTTCTGCCCCAGACAACAACGGCGTCACTTTAGAAAATTCTAACCCCGACCATTATATTTCTCGTAAAAAGCTACTCCTAGTAGTCCCCTTTGGCATCATCTAGATGGTCCCCTGTGAATTTCTATAGAACAGACAGACAGACAGACATTCGCAAATATAGATATAGATGATTTTTCCCTTCAAATTGATTGTTTGTAATTAAGATTTTAACTATGCCCAATTGATGTCGTATTTTTGTTTGATGTTTATAACTTGACTAACTGGTCACCATCAACACAGGTCATTGCTCGCTTAAAGATTGGAACACTTTTCTCGAACGAAATCTTGCAACATCAATAAAACTGTTTATTAAAATTGTTTTTGATGGCGCATTTGATCAATTATATACCTCCAAAACTCACGCGAGTAAAGTCTTAGCTTACCCGAACACAAAAATTACCACACTCCTGTGAGTAAATTCTGGAGAGAGGCACACATACATCCCATTCAAGAAAGGTCAAAAAGAGATAGTTTCGACCGAGACACCAACATATCATAGCATACTAACATAATATGATCGTACGTGACACGTAATGGAGCAACCACCAAGTTGATCATTAAGTTCAATGTTACAATAATTATAGGATGTTCCGTACAGGGTACTTCGTGTGCTACACCACTCGGAGAAATGTCTGTGTCGTCACACAAATACCATGCTAGAACTTGGATTGATATATTCGTAATCGTATATAGTCACCAATAGCCGGATTACCACCGTAGTAACGGACATTGCCCATATAGTGAACTATTCAAACCCAGCATTAATGTTCGAACATAAGATAATAATAGCTGAGAACCTGGTGTGAATTGAACTGTGGTGGGGCCTCAAGCATATCTACCCCTGCACGTCAGAACAAAATTATGCCATGAAATGGCATAATTAGCTTGAGGATGGAAGTGAACCATCATCCCACAGCGAAATCAACCAGGCCTGTTGGGTTTGAATAGTTTGCTAGATGGGCAATGTCAGGTACTACGGTAGTAACCCAGCTATTGGTGACTATATACGATTACGAATATATAAATTCAAGTTATAACATGGTATTTTAGTGTGATGACAGACATTTATCCGAGTGGTGTAGCACATGTAGAACCCTGTATGCATATATACATATATATATCACAGCAGAAGTTTCCTTAGAATTAATGGATGGAAATGGAATGCCTTTAATATTTGTATTATTTGAGTCGGACATAGATTACCTTAGCTGCAGGCAATCAATGCAATACATGTAAACTATGTAGAAAAAGAAATTATTGAATGAAGTGTAGTGAATATGATGCGTCACTTTAATATTTGAGTCGGACATAGCTTACCTTACCTGAAGGCAATCAATGCAATAAGTGATGTAGAAACAGAAATTATTGAATGAAGTGTAATGAATATGAAGCGTCATTTTAATGCAATATCGATTGGGTGGAAGAGAAATGTCACTTTAATAGTTAACGATGATATACATATAGAATTATAGATTATCCCCATTGAAGACGATCAATGCAATGAACAGTGTAGAAATGGAGAAAATGTTGCCTGAATGAATCAATGTGTGAACATAAAGTCTCACTTTAATGAAATATTGAGATGATGGAATCAACGATGAATTTGCAATTTCTTTAATGATGAAATTGGTTTACATATACATGTATATGCAGCTGAAAATGTGAATTGACTGAAATGTAATTATCAAAGTGTCAATGGCACTGTAGCTAACGTGGACAGGGAATAATTTCATGTGTTACAGTTAATGGAGCGATTAGGAATGTGGAAAGTTGAAAGGCCTAGTTATGCAAAGATTAAAATCAAATATGGCCACGACAGCCATATTTTTTGGCAAATGACCCAAAAAAGATTACTTCCTATTTACATGTCATTGTTAACATCCCTCACAAATTTCATGATGATCCGACAAAAGATACGACATGTAGCCCGTGTCAAAGGATTTAGTTGTGTAAAGAGTAAAATACAAAATGGCTGGTTTTTTGGTTGAATTTAAAATGAATCTTTTCCCATCTACATGTAATTGTTAACATCCATGACAAATCTCATGATGATTGGACCAAAGATTCGACTTGTAGCCCTTGACAAAGAATTTAGTCATGCAAAGAGTATAATCCAAGATGGCTGCTGGTGGCCATGTTTTTGGCCGAACAACCCCAAAATTACTCGTTTCCCATCTACATGTCAATTTTAACATCCATGACAAATGTAATGAAAGTATCAATGACACTGTAGCTCAACTTAGTAGGGGAATGATTTAATGGTTGACAGTAAATGGAGTAATAGGAAAGGTGCTAATTGAAATGTCTAAGTAAGACTAGATGTACATGTCAATATCAACATTCATGACAGGTTTCATAATGATCGTATCAGGGATGTGGTGATTATGGTGTGCCAGAGGATTTATTGATGCAAAGAGTAAATTCTAAAATGGTCAATGGCAGCCATGTTTTTTTCCGAACTACCCCAAAATGAACTGTTCCCATCTACAGCCTTTACAAATCTCATAATGATCTGATCAAAGGTACGACCTGTAGCCTGTGCCAATGGATTTAGTCATGCAAAGAGTAAAATCCAAGATGGCTGCTGGCGGCCATGTTTTTCGGCTGAACGACCCCAAAATAACTCGTTTCCCATCTACATGTCATTGTTAACATCCATGACAAATTTCATGAAGTTCCGACCAAAGCTACGACCTGTAGCCCGCACCAAAGGATTTAGTCATGCAAAGAGTAAAATCCAATATGGCTGCTGGCGGACATGTTTTTTAGACAAATGACCCCAAAAACACTCGTTCCCATCTACATGTTAATATTAACATCCATGATAAATATCATGATGATCAGACGAACAGTACGACCTGTAGCCCGTGCCAATGGATTGAATTTTGAAATCCAAGATGGCCGCCAGTGGCCGTGTTTTTTGGTCGTATGACCCCAAAATGACTCATTCCCATCTACATGTCAATATCAACATTCATAACAAATTTCATAAAGATCAGACCAAAGGTACGACCTGTAGCCCGCGCCAAAGGATTTAGTCATGCAAAGAGTAAAATCCAAGATGGCTGCTGGCGGCCATGTTTTTTGACCGAACGACCCCAAAATCACTCGTTCCCATCTACATGTCATTGTTAACATCCATGACAAATTTCATGAAGTTCTGACCAAAGCCACAACCTGTAGCCCGCGCCAAAGAATTGTCATGCAAAGAGTAAAATCCAAGATGGCTGCTGGCGGCCATGTGTTTTGGCTGAACGACCCCAAAATCACTCGTTCCCATCTACATTTGTACATGTCAATATTAACATTCATGACAAATTTCATGATTATCAGACGAACAGTACGACCTGTAGCCCGCGCCATTGGATTGAATTTTGAAATCCAAGATAGCCGCCAGCAGCCATGTTTTTTGGCCAGATGACCCCAAAATGACTCGTTCCCATCTACATGTCAATATCAACATTCATGACAAATTTAATAAAGATCAGACCTACGACCTGTAGCCTGTGCCAAAGGATTTAGTCATGCAAAGAGTAAAATCCAAGATGCTCATGATGGCCATGATTTTTTGGCCGAACTACCCAAAATGACTCATTCCCATCAGCCTTTCATTATTAACATCCATGACAAATTTCATGATAATCAGACAAACAGTACGACCTGTAGACCGCGCCAATTGATTTAAATTTTGAAATCAAAGATGGCTGCCAGCAGCCATGTGTTTTGGCCAAATGACCCCAAGATGACTCATTCCCATCTACATGTCAATGTCAACATTAATGACAAATTCCATAATGATCTGACAAAAGTACCCTGCTGGACAAAACAAGTGTCAACTTAACTGCGGTGCGGTTAGCGTTGCCACCGCGGCCGAAATGCAACTACATGTACCGGTACACCGCGGCTCCACCGGCTAACTACAGTTGGGCTGCGGTTTACTTGCTATTTGGCATGGTGTAGTTGCCGCGGTGTACATGTACTTTCATTAAACTGAAAAAAGAAAATACAAACCAAAAATGTACATGTCATTCGGCCGCGAGGGTACATGTAGTTGCCGTTCGGACGCAGTGAACTTGACGTTCGGCCGCAGTGTACTTGCTGTTCGGCCGCAGTGCTCAACTGCAGTTACAAACTGTGACACCGCAGCCGAACGGCAAATACACCGCGGTGCCAATGGACACTTGTTTTGTCCAGCGGGGTAAGGACCTGTAGCATGTGCCAAAGGATTTAGTCATGCAAAGAGTAAAATCCAAGATGGCTGCTGGCGGCCATGTTTTTTGGCCGAATGACCCCAAAAGGACTCGTTCCCATCTACATGTCATTGTTAAAATCTATGACAAATTTCATGAAGATCCGACCAAAGCTACGACCTGTAGCCCGCGCCAAAGGATTTAGTCATGCAAAGAGTAAAATCCAAGATGGCTACTGGTGGCCATGTTTTTTGGCCTAACAAACCCAAATAACTCGTTCCCATCTACATGTCAATATTAACATCTATGACAAATTTCATGATGATCAGACGAACAGTACAACCTGTAGACCGCACCAATGGATTTAATTTTGAAATCCAAGATGGCCACCAGCGGCCATGTTTTTTGGCCGTTTATTCCAAAAGAACTTGTTCCCAACTACCGGTACATGTCATTGTTAACATCCATGACAAATTTCATGAAGATCATACCAAAGGTACGACATGTAGCCCGTGCCAAAGGATTTAGTCATGCAAAGAGTAAAACCCAAGATGGCTGCTGGCGGCCATGTTTTTTGGCCGAATGACCCCAAAATGACTCATTCCCATCTACATGTCAATGTCAACATTAATTACAAATTCCATAATGATCTGACAAAAGTACCCTGCTGGACAAAACAAGTGTCAACTTAACTGCGGTGCGGTTAGCGTTGCCACCGCGGTTGAAATGCAACTACATGTACCGGTACACCGCGGCTCCACCGGCTAACTACAGTTGGGCTGCGGTTTACTTGCTATTTGGCATGGTGTACATGTAGTTGCCGCGGTGTACATGTACTTTCATTAAACTGAAAAAAGAAAATACAAACCAAAAATGTACATGTCATTCGGCCGCGAGGGTACATGTAGTTGCCGTTCGGACGCAGTGAACTTGCCGTTCGGCCGCAGTGTACTTGCTGTTCGGCCGCAGTGCTCAACTGCAGTTACAAACTGTGACACCGCAGCCGAACGGCAAATACACCGCGGTGCCAATGGACACTTGTTTTGTCCAGCGGGGTAAGGACCTGTAGCCTGTGCCAAAGGATTTAGTCATGCAAAAAGTAAAATCCAAGATGGCTGCTGGCGGCCATGTTTTTTGGCCGAATGACCCCAAAAGGACTCGTTCCCATCTACATGTCATTGTTAAAATCTATGACAAATGTCATGAAGATCCGACCAAAGCTACGACCTGTAGCCCGCGCCAAAGGATTTAGTCATGCAAAGAGTAAAATCCAAGATGGCTACTGGTGGCCATGCTTTTTGGCCTAACAAACCCAAATAACTCGTTCCCATCTACATGTCAATATTAACATCTATGACAAATTTCATGATGATCACACGAACAGTACAACCTGTAGACCGCACCAATGGATTTAATTTTTAAATCCAAGATGGCCACCAGCGGCCATGTTTTTTGGCCGTTTATTCCAAAAGAACTTGTTCCCAATTACCGGTACATGTCATTGTTAACATCCATGACAAATTTCATGAAGATCAGACCAAAGGTACGACATGTAGCCCGTGCCAAAGGATTTAGTCATGCAAAGAGTAAAACCCAAGATGGCTGCTGGCGGCCATGTTTTTTGGCCGAATGACCCCAAAAGGACTCGTTCCCATCTGCATGTCATTGTTAACACCCATGACAAATTTCATGAAGATCCAACTAAAGCTACAACCTGTAGCCTGCACCAAAGAATTTAGTCATGCAAAGAGTAAAATCCAAGATGGCTGCTGGCGGCCATGTTTTTTGGTCGAACAACCCCAAAATGACTCGTTCCCATCTACATGTCAATATTAACATCCATGACAAATTTCATGATGATCAGACAAACAGTACGACCTGTAGAACGCGCCAATGGATTTAATTTTGAAATCCAAGATGGCCACCAGCGGCGATGTTTTTTGGCGAATGACCCCAAAATGACTCGTTCCCATCTACATGTCAATGTCAACATTTATGACAAATTTCATAAAGATCAGACCAAAGGTACGACCTGTAGCCCGCGCCAAAGGATTTAGTCATGCAAAGAGTAAAATCCAAGATGGCTGCTGGCCGCCATTTTTTTTGGCCGAATGACACCAAAAGGACTCGTTCCCATCTACATGTCATTGTTAACATCCTTGACAAATTTCATGAAGATCCAACCAAAGCTACGATCTGTAGCTCGTGCCAAAGGATTTAGTCATGCAAAGAGTAACATCCAAGATGGCTGCTGGCGCCCATGTTTTTTTGGCCGAACAACCCAAAAATGACTCGTTCCCATCTACATGTCAATATTAACATCCATGACAAATTTCATGAAGATCAGACTAAAGGCACAACCTTGAAATCCAAGATGGCCGCCAAGATGTTTTTCGATCGAAAGACCCCAAAATGATTCGTTCCCATCTACTAGTACCCTGCTGGGAAAAACAAGTGTCCACTTAACCACGGTGCGCTTAGCATTGCCACCGCGGCCGAAATGCAACTACACCGCGGCTCCACTGGCTAACTACAGTTGGGCATTGGTTTATTTGCCATTCGGCCATGGTGTACAAATGTAGTTGCCGCTGTGTACATTCATCAAACTGAAAAAAGACAATACAAACCAGAAATCTAACCACGGTGTACATACCATTCGGCCCCGTTGTAGTTGCTTTTTGGCCATGGTGTACATGTGTACTTGTCGTTCGGCCGCGGTGTACATGTACTTGCCGCTCGGCCGCGGCGCTCAACTGCAGTTACAAACTCTGACACTGCACCCGAATGGCAAATACACCGTGGCCAATGGACACTTGTTTTGTCCAGCAGGGTACATGTCAATGTCAACATTCATGACCAGGGTTCGCTCTGCCACTTGCCAAATTTGCCAATGGCAAAAATAATTCACAGTTGGCAAAAAATATTTTCATTTGGCAAAAGTTTTGGCAAGTCACTTTTTAATTCCTTATTAATGAAGTTAAAAAATATCGGTCAATCAATACCATTCATTTTCAGAAATTATTACAATGGAATTATATTAGTTGTGTTTTATATGGTTTCGCAAAAGTTAACACCTCCATTAAGATGCAGTTAATCTGATATCATTAGTATCAACGGGTGGAGGGATTACCTCTATTTAGTGTGATGGTGGTGCTTACATAGCTAATCTTCATATGATGTTCGCTTTTGATCAAGCAACGCTTCTACTATTGTATTGTTCGGTAATCGGTTTATTGTTGTATGATAAACCGTAATAGATGAGATCATAATCATTAACTAACTGCTTTTTTATCGATATCAAACAGTGAGTGTCGAAACATAAGACTCAGTCAAGGTTGCAGAAAATGATGCTATTGGGAATAATATTTGGCAAATTCTAAAAGAATTTGGCAAAAAATATTTTCATTTGGCAAATTATTTGGCAAATGTAAATTTCGTTCCAGCGCGGACCCTGAATCATGACAAATTTCAAAGAGATCAGACTAAAGGCACAACCTGTATCCCGCGACAAAGTAAATTGTTGACGGACACACAGACACATGGATGACGGACGCCAACCCATGGCAATAGCTCAAACTTACAAAGTTGTAAGTTGAGCTAATAAAACGGGATGCGTTGGAATTTTGCAAAATGAATAAAATGAAAACCGTCAGGAGCTCCGAAATAGGGGTGGGCGGGTCACCGGAAACACAGGTATATATTTTTTTGGCTTTACTACTTCGGGGTTCATGCAGTTTGCTGAATTTTTCTTGCGGTAAAAATCCGATGACCACATTGAACCCGCCGTTCATTTCTTATATAATACAGCAGTATTACATGGGGTGACACCACTATAGAGGGGGGTCAATTACTTAAATCTAGGGAAGTCGATAGCCGAGAGGTACTGTAGTGTACTGGTCTCTCGTGCTAGCGGGCCAGGGATCGCAACCTGGTCAGGGTATTCTGACAAAAATCAGAACTCGGTCAGATACCAAGTTTGTAAAGCTGAAAAGTCTCATTTGAGATCACTGAATAAAGATCCGAATGCAAAAAAACCGACTTCCCCCATTACAACATCTATCCAGGTATTTTGTTGTTCTGCAGTATGCTGTCTGATTGGGGGTGCGGACATTAATGGCTAACCTGTGTACATGCCTCGGGGTATCTGGAGAAGTCAGCCCAAAACAAGGTCGGCCACAAGAGAAGTCGGCCCGGGTAAATTAAAGATTGGTCAAGAAAAGTCGGCCCCATTATTATTTTACTGCTTGTTAATGCCTGTGGCACAATAAGATGAGACCGACATTTCGCCACACGGTGTCATAAGGGATTACATCACCTCGTAGCATTCCATTTTATCTGACCATGTTTTGGTCACATGGTGTCAAGGAGGATTATATCACCTCCTGGCAATCCATTTTCTTATCGCCCACTGTCATGGTTTTACGCAGATACGGTATGTCGATAGGGTTCGTTAAACGGAAATTTAAATCTGTACCGGAAAAATAGCCATATATACAAGACATGGTATTAGACCAGATACGAACCTTCACACTTAGTCAGCCAATTAATCTACATGTATAGACCTAAACAATGTCCTGTCATAATTATAATGGGCGTCGCGCCAGAGGGATTTCCACATGGAAGCAGTCAGCGAAACGCCGATAAAGATCAACACTAAGTCATATACAATGTAGTGTTGAACAAGGTTTCCGTGACACCTGATATACATGTATGTTACTCAATTGAGTAAACATGTCACTAACTGATGTTAATAGCTGGGCCGACTTCGTACGGGGCCGAATTCGGGGCCGACTTCTCTGGGGCCGACTTCGTAGCGGGGCCGACTTCTCCTGTATTCCGCCTTGGTGTGTGCACATTAAAGAACGCTACTGCAGTCTCACAGGGTTATAAAGTTACTAGTACTCGGCCGTGGTAGCACCTGGACCCGACAGTAATGATTAACAGCCCGAGGGCCTATTTATAGACCCGAGACGGAGTTAATCATTCCTGGAGGGCTGTAAAGAAACCAAGGTGCCCGACAAAATCATGCTATTACTATTATTACCACACCGTCCTGGTGTGAGCATGCTTTAATGAAAACAAAGCTTAGCGCTCGCTTCTGTTCAACTTCACCTTAAAATCATGGAATCATGACGTGTGGGTAAAATAATGTTCATCTAATAAAGAACGCCCTCTAAAGTGGTAAAAATATTAAGTAATATTGTTAACGTTGGAATCAACAGAAAGATCAGACTTTAATTTTTGAGTCGCGCGATCGCTCTTGCGCACCATCGCGCGGCTAAAATTGAAAACCAGTGAGCGATCAATATTTCGTCAGCATTGAATCGGAGTATTAAATTAATTCCTTATTAATAATTATGAATTACAATTAATATACCGGGGTAGGAGCATGTACAATATGAAAACACAGTGTGTAACATTCACTTGTGCTAATGGATAGTGGATTAAGCAGTGTTAAACCATCAAAGAGTTTCAATGGACATCCATCGTGAGTAAACTACTAGTAATTCAATTTACGCAACATTTATGAATGTATTTCCGCTGTTTATTTTATCTTGATAGAAACCGCGCGGCTGGCCAAAACCCAGCGAGCGGGACTATGCGCGCCTACATTTTGTAAACATGAAAGTCTGAAAGATATCTGTATGAATTTGAACTGAATACACATGTACTACCCTGCTGGGCAAAACAAGTGTCCACTTAACCACGGTGCGCTTAGCATTGCCACTGCGGCTGAAATGCAACGGCACAGCGGCTCCACCAGCTAACTACAGTTGGGCCGCGGTGTATTTGCCATTCGACCATGGTGTATAGTTGCCGCTGTGTGCATTTATTAAACTGAAAAAAGACAATATAAACCAGAAATCTAACCACGGTGTAATGCCATTCGGCCCCATTGTAGTTGCTTTTCGGCCATGGTGTACATGTGTACTTGACGGTCGGCCATGGTGTACTTGCCGCTTGGCCGCGGTGCTCAACTGCAGTTACAAACTCTGACACCGCCGCCGAACGCCAAACACACAGCGGTGCCAATGGACACTTGTTTTGTCCAGCAGGGCAGTACGATTGATCTTTTCAATTTGAAAACAGAAAAAAAATTCTTTTTCAGTCCTAAATCAAATGATTAAATTAATGATAAGCAAATACCTGTGCAACCTTTGATGATTACTAGATTTGAGAACAAATTCAACAATGCCTCCAAGCTCCTGTCGAAAGTAAAAGTGCAATAATCATGTCACAAACACAGTTTACACATGATGTCATGAAATTGAATACACCTAACATTGAATTGCCTAGTCTTCGTGTATCTGTGGTACACAATAATCCATACAATCCTCAAAACAACATTCATTGTTGCAAATTAGATGAAACACAGATCAATCACTCGTTGATTTTTCAATTTCGTGCCATGTGGGGCCTTGACCTTGTAGTGGAGAAATCGGTGTATATAAAGTGTTTGTCGACGCCGATGCCGGCTCTAAATAAAAGTGTAATGTCTAGCTTCTTCGTTGTTTCTCAGTGGATGTGACTGCGATTTGGTATGTGTGTCCGGGTTGGGTCATGGATGATTTTGATTATCGCACATGCACATTTAAATTTGATTTGTTTTTTTAATTTACAAATTTCGAGTAGAAGATTTGTTTACAATCGAGATGGCTAATCACAAACTGTGCCACGGTAATATTTTACCGAATGCCATGTTATCAGACTAGAAAGGCTGTGATTAATCCTCGATTAATCTATTATTTGATTGAGTCTCTGAATGACTCAGTGAGGACAATTAAAAAGTGATCATCGGCAATCGTTGTTGTTGTACTTGTATGTAAATTCCTCCGTCGCGGTTGTCTTCGGAGCACGCTGCTCTCCTAACTCAGTACCGTTACTAACAGTCGATTGTGTTGAAGTTGAAGTGAAGAAAACGTAATTCTTCGATCAGTTTCTGCTGGAGTCTGCGCAGTAACCTCCCGGAAGTCACGTGTGAAATTTACAAAAAAGCATACACGCTATTTTCGCTCTTGGTATAGAAATATAGAAAAATTATATGACGTCATAATTCACACGCATTTAGGTATAAACACCCACTGGGGTGGTTGCTATGACGTCATAATTCACACGCATTTAGGTATAAACACCCACTGGGGTGGTTGCTATTAACATGTTATGTTACAAGTCTCAGCGTGTGAAACTGAACATTTATTTATTTATTTTTTGTTGATTTGAGTCTTCATCTCATAATCGCATACCTCACTCGTATTTAAATTCGCGCAGTACTATTTTTCTTGCCCCTGTAGGTGTGCGAATTTAAAGCTGAGTGAAGAAATAGTACGACTACTTTAAGTTTACACCAAACCACAAGGAAAATAGTATGGATATGTTAATAAGTTACGTACATTTGCATAACGTTGTACTGAATGGACCATGGTATGCATATGTACATTCGGGCCATCTATCTCAACACCACTTTTCACATGTAAAACTATAAACCATGGTCAAAACTTCGATGTTTCAATGACTGTAGTTTACTGTGTTAACTCCAGTAACCCGGTTACAACTGAATATTTAATTTGTGTTTGAGGGGGAGACGCACGTTTGCGTAATTTGGTAAAATCTTGATAAATATACAACCGTACGGAATGGAACTTCACAGAGATGTAGAACACATATTGAGGAATGCATACCATGTATTGAACATTTTGAAATATGAACATCATGAGAGTAATTAAGAGAGATCTATAACATTTTATAATAAGTTAACTTTAGGTACCGAGAACTTTTATCTACTTCCACAGTCATCGTTAAACACTGGTGACAGATGTAGCATCATATCTGCTGTCCATGAGAGGAGCCGTCTTTCTGCAGAAGAAGGAACACCATTCTTATAAATGAAGTCAAATTATGAGTACCCTATTCTGAAAAATGGCAATAATAAACCAGACATTTGCAATTGGTACTATTTAGAAATGTATGGAGGACAGGATGGACAAATAAATCAATTGAACTTTTTTAAAAAAGCCAACAGTCTGTATATTTGGATATTAAATGGCAACGATCATAATAAAATAATAAAATTATATATGTACCAATTTATTATTATTAATTAATAATTAATTTGATAATTTATTTATTATTTTATTTTCAATTTTTTTTACTGTTTGACTGAACTCTCAAAAGATACTATAGTACTCTCATTCAGTTTTTCAAAACATATTATCTCTCAATATATGATAGATTGTCATTGATGTCATACTTAACTGAATTGACCAAATAAATACACATGAATAAATCATAAATTTTGAGGTTTTCAATGATCCAAGGACTGAGGTATCCCAATGATGCAAAGTATTCCCACTATATCAAAGTAATCAATCGGACAGTACGCCATTGCATATTGGTGATAAGCCGGTTGAAATACAGTTTATGTTGACATCAAAGGTGTCACTTTCTGTAGAGTAATGTATTTGTCAAATAATGGACCATGGTTAATGGCTCATACAGAACATCGCACATAACTGTTGGAGGTCATAGCCTGTATTAATGTGCAGTGTTGACGCTAAATTAAATTACATATCTGCTCATCTGCTCATTGTTGCTACCACTGGTATCAGCAAGGCAACCTCACAGTTATCGGCATTGTCATTGATTACAAATGACAAGGATTCCATTTCTTTAATTCCAAGATATTTCAATCACCTATAAGAGACAGTCAAATTTTAATACAAATGTTCTTAACTTTCAATTTCGCACCACCGATGTATAACAGCATTAGCTTTCTTTGGGGGTGTTGCCACCAACACCACGTTTACACAAATAAAATAACACAAGCTCTCTCGGGGTAAATTCGCATTAGACACCACATATTACAAAAATAAAATGACAAACTATTTTCATGTAAAACGTATGTACACGAATCATTGAGTGGTCAATCTCAATGCCTTGTAAAAAGCTTTATGGGAGGGGGCTACAAATTAGATTTAACGAACACCTTAAATGGGTTCCAGCAACGGTTGGAGCTTTAATTCAATTACTTGATAGATCCTGAATGTGTCTTTGCTATTTGATGGCAGCGACAGGATAAAATAAAACAGAAATATTTTGATAATTCACATGTATTTAGATTGAACTTAACAAAGACCCCAGTTCACGCGACAACTACTGTGCGTCTTTAACTCTGGTACAAGCATAACAGATATATATTATAGGTACACGGGGGCGGGGACAAAATCACAAATGTGATTTAATGTTATTAAATGTGATGGGATGTTCAATACATTTGTTTCCAGCTAATTGTGGTATCCACCTTAATGCATTGAAGGTATGACCTCAACTTACCTGTACATGTTGACGTTACAGGTAATCATGAATTAACTTCTCTTTGCACTTCTCCTACCGGATACAGGAAAACCCCATAACAATCCAATGTGTTAGTGTTCAGTCAACTGTAATTAAGACAATTTGTAGGTTAACAAATCCAATAACAATATTTTATTAAAAATAGGATGACAATGAGTGAGTTAAAATTTTGTTTGAGGGTTAAGTTGCAATAATATTCCACATGTGGAAAATCAGATTGCTGCATATTTATTACTAACATAATGCACAGATGTAATTAATTAGTACCATGTACCCAGTACACACATGAACATGGCTAGAGGATCTCTGTTGTGGGTGGGGTGTCCACGTCTATGAAATTTTCAAAAGCACGGCCCTTGACCCAGACCAAGCAAACTCCCTCCAGTCCCAAGTTTGCAAAATACAATTTTCACCCCTCTACCGGTGGTTATAATTTTCTAACTGATATCTCAAAGTTTCCAGGAAATTTCCAATATGACACCCCTCCCTAAAGTTGAAAATGTCTAACTGATGGCCATTTAAGTTCAAGATTTGGGTCAAAGATATGATACTATGTGCTTATTGGCCGAAAAAATATCATATTCCCAAAGAAATTGAAACTATTAAGAACAATTTCTACATATTATTGTTGTGAATTTTTCAACTATTCATGTTTGGCCAGACTTATAGAAACCACCCCGGTGGGTGTTTATACCTAAGGCGCGTGTGAATGATGACGTCATATATTTTTTTCTATATTCTATACGATGAGACGAAAATCAGGAAGCGTGTATGCTTTTTTGTGGAATTAACACGTGACTTCCGGTCGGTTACTGCGCAGAATCCAGCATAAACTACTAGGTGTTCGATATAACGGAGGAATATTCAGACAACAACAACAACTTGGTGGTTGCTATTAATTCATTCATTTCGACTGTTTCGGTGTTCTAAGCTATTAAAACTTTGTGGGATATCTTGGAAGGTGTTTAGGAAGGATTGGTTTGATATATTATTTATTTCCAACTGTTTTGACCATATTTGGGGGGGGGGGGGTATATATATAATACTCCAGCATGCATATACATATTATACCATTCAATTAATTGTAGCTCTTTCACTACCTGTTCCCAATATGTTGATCATGTACATGCAAGCCAAGTACCTGTAACATGATAACCAGGTGTGGCACGTCCTAAATGTGACTAAATGTAAATAGTTAAATATGACGATATTGAACCAATTTTCTTCCTATTTTATGCATAAATTATGAGATACTTGAACATGCAGCCACATTGAAGTGTAACAATAATACATTAAATGAACAGGCTTTAGATAAATTTTGATTCGTGCAACGTGAATCATTTGTGTGGAATTAGACCATGCCATGAATCTCTACTCTGGCTATGTCCATACATAGCGATTCATGGCATGATCTAATAAGCCACATATATGGTATTTATTGTTGGATTATTTCCCTTGTTTTAAAGATCCATGAAACGATAATACATATTCAACGTATAGTTGAATAATATCAGGTCATTCGGATGCCTGGTATTAGTATCAACATGATTAATTTGGAGAAAATTCCCAAACGATCATATGTAGTATTTAATATTTGGCATTGAACAGAGTGAAATTGCCATGTGGTCTGAGTAGATCATTCTGACACTATTAATATTATAATTATTAATTTAATTTTCAGCCTAAATTAGGCACTTGATGGGATTATACAATTAACTATTATAATTTGATTACAACCAAAATAGGACAAAATATCTTGACATTACTCCTCCAAATTGTAAAAATATTGTGGTGTGTCCACTCTAGTGATCAATACAAAATAGCATGTGACCAGAACTTGGTAGCAGCATTAATTTTTTTTATGAGCAATGGCCCAAGAAAAAATACGTGGCAACCATGAGTATAATGATAAAAATAACATATATATGACTAGCGTTACAAACGTTGTGTGTTGTGAGTTTTCTTGTTAAAAGATGTCAGAGTGGTTGAAAATGTCGTCGGTCAGCCATTTTGTAAACAAATATTATCAGTCTTCGAAAATTTATCAAACTTACACCAAGCACAAAATCATTCATGCGATCGATGGTACCACCAGTTCTGACACGTTCCCAGTTACTCTTCCTTAAATATGGGTCGTCATTGCTAGCGATCGAACATTATGCAATGCCTAAATTCACAAATTTGAAGTGAAAATCAACTTTCGGTTTTGAATTCTCCGAAATTACCGGAAATGGTTTCATAACTCACTTTAGTATGCCGTAATATATACTTCCCCGCATTTTACACAGAAAACGCATATCATCGTATTATGTGCGGAACACTAATGTAACTAAACCTAAAAATTACTAACTATATGCAATTTTGATACTTTTAAGAGATGCATTATGTCGTTTTAATATTGTCGCAATGATTTCAAGCTTATTTTCGATATGTGGGCGAAATTTTATTTTTACTTTAAATTTCCATCAAATGTTTTCATCTTTTTTTTTCTATAAATGTAGTTGACTGGAAGTCAATAATATGAATATGACTTATCCTGATAGTTATTCAAATAACCCATTGGAGATCAGGTGCTGATCGGGTACACATATTGTGATATTTCCTTTTTTTGTAGGCAAACGAACAGAATAAATTTTGACTTACGTTTTCAATGGCGGCCATTGATAGTGCATATTGTCGTCATCTTGGAATCCGTCTCTGGCGGCAAAGCAGCTCATTTTACGAACAAAACATGGCTCCTCTCATGTAAACCAGTTACCATAGCACAGCATGGTCAACTCTTTGTCAAATATTTTTAGTTATTTAAAAGTTCTCGGTACCTAAAGACATGTTATTTTCTCCATATATTTCCCACAGTTGTCAAACCAAAGTGTTTTTAAAGGAAACCACACCTCCAGCAAACTATAACATTTCACCGACACATTATATGTATAATGCAGAGCTACCTGATATGTGGTTGCTATGCATTCTTCTTTTTTCCATTGTTGTTTCTGGCTCATACAACAGTGATGTTTTCAATGATTTCAGCCTTATTTTGGCCAAACGTGCGTCTGACCCTTAAAGCATAGTGGAAATATTTTAAATCTTCTAGTTGGAGTTATCATCTGTCAAGCAAATGTAGCTTTGTGACAAAACAAAACAAAACCACGTCGGGTTTTTTAAACGACTTCCAAATCTACCTTTGTTGTCCTAATTTTGAAGAATAGTGGAAATCTTTTTCTATTTCTTTAAGTTGGAGATATTCTTTGATAATAAATGTTGTAACAAAAAAACACGCCTAACGCACAAATATCCACATTATCATAAAGTAGTTCGGAATCGACATGTATATGTAGACAGTTCACAGAAGAAAGGCTATTTAACATTCCAGACATGAGCACTGAGAATTTCTTTGACAGATACATGATTGTACATCTAGCTCATGGTGAGCAAATACAAACAGTTAGAAGGTATAGCTCGATTTAATCAGACTTATTCAAATTATGTTTTCCTATATATTTCATATCAGATTATTGTAAACTTCACTGCGAGGAACAATCGTTATGGTATAATTATACTTCCATGGTGTAACCAAGGAAGTATATTGTTTTTCTACTGAGGTCGTTTTCCGTTTATTTCGAAATACTCAGAAACTGATTGCAGTAGGAACGCGAAATCTCTAGCGAATATATGCATCGAAGGTTTACTAGATATAATGGTATCCGGATTTCCGCCCAATGTTTCTTGGCGGAGTTATGGCCCTTTTGCGATTATTTTTCATTGTTATTATTATTATACTTGACACTTTTGTAATCACTATTACTCGAAAAGTACAAGAAGTAGGACACTAAAACTTGGTAAGTAGGTTGGGGTACATGAGTTCTATGCCTATGGCCCATAACGATTTTGTCCGCGCTTTTAGCGAGGAGTTATCTCCCTTTATTTGAAAAAATGTCATTTTATTATCTCGGAAATTATAAGAAGCAGAGCATCGAAAATTAGACCGTATGCAAATCTCGATATGCACTACTGCCCACGGGCATAAAAACTTGTGTCCGCGCTTTCCCTGAAGAGTTACCGCCCATAGTTGGCAAACCTCTATTTTATTGTACTCTGCTGTCCTCCCGTATTATTCCAGAATACTGCATTTGGTTTTTGTAGTCGTATTGACCGTTGTCAGCTTAGTCCAAGGAAGAAAATTTGACAGGGTTGGACATATATTTTTACACTGGGGTGGGGGGCAAAATTTTCGAAATTTTTTTTTTCATTAACATTTATCTATTTAAGTATATAGATTCCCTGAACGAAAACAAACCCATATCGGAAAAGATTTTTGAAATCCGAGATGAAATGCAAGAGTAACGGGCCCTCAAAGTTTGCAATTTGGTCCCATGTGCTTGTGATCACATCTCCTCCGAAGATGTCAAACTTTGGATGTCATCTGATACGCCAATTCGTGCGGTCTGAAGAGAGCACGCGATGGGCCAAATTTTGCCAGTGTCGGTTCAGTGTTGTGGGTCAGGGGAGGGGTGGTCCGGGGTACCAATTTTGTATTCTTCTCCGAATCGGATGAAACTTGGAATATAACATCCATACCGCCAACCGATCTAGAAACTGAAAGAATTTCGAAAATCCATTGAAAAATGTCAGAGTTGTGGGCCTTCAAACAATGCAAATTTGGCCCCATATGCTTGTGATCACATCTCCTCCGAAGATGTCAAACTTTGGATGTCATCTGATACGCCAATGCGTGCGGTCTGAAGAGAGCACGCGATGAGCCAAATTTTGCCAGTGTCGGTTCAGTGTTGTGGGTCAGGGGAGGGGTGGTCCGGGGTACCAAAATTGATTTCGTCTCCGAATCATATGAAACTTGATATATAACATATACCATACACGTTGATCATAAAACTGAAAACAGATTGTAAATCCGTTAAAAAATGGCGGAGATTTGGGCCCTCAAACTTTGAATGTGGGCCCGTATTCTTTCCAATAAACAAAATGTTATTCGTCTCTGAATCAGACAAAATTTATAACAAATAATCAATGTAAGTAGCTGATCACAATACTCAAAACAATTTTTAAATCCATTGGAAAATAACGGAGTTACGGGCTCTCAAAATTCGCATTTTGGGCCGGGTTTGACTATTTCCCAATCCCGTCACCCAATTTCGAGGCAGGGGTGGGGTCACTCCCAAACACTTGAGATCAACCCACACATGTTAAGGGAAAGATATAATCATCCTAATTCATATTTTCCGTCCCTTAACTGCGATTTATTGAGCTCATGATTTGCCCTATTGTTATACTTCCATGGTGTAACCAAGGAAGTATATTGTTTTTCTACTGAGGTCGTTTTCCGTTTATTTCGAAATACTCAGAAACTGATTGCAGTAGGAACGCGAAATCTCTAGCGAATATAGGCATCGAAGGTTTACTAGATATAATGGTATCCGGATTTCCGCCCAATGTTTCTTGGCGGAGTTATGGCCCTTTTGCGATTATTTTTCATTGTTATTATTATTATACTTGACACTTTTGTAATCACTATTACTCGAAAAGTACAAGGAGTAGGACACTAAAACTTGGTAAGTAGGTTGGGGTACATGAGTTCTATGCCTATGGCCCATAACGATTTTGTCCGCGCTTTTACCGAGGAGTTATCTCCCTTTATTTGAAAAAATGTCATTTTATTATCTCGGAAATTATAAGAAGCAGAGCATCGAAAATTAGACCGTATGCACATCTCGATATGCACTACTGCCCACGGGCATAAAAACTTGTGTCCGCGCTTTCCCTGAAGAGTTACCGCCCATAGTTGGCAAACCTCTATTTTATTGTACTCTGTTGTCCTCCCGTATTATTCCAGAATACTGCATTTGGTTTTTGTAGTCGTATTGACCGTTGTCAGCTTAGTCCAAGGAAGAAAATTTGACAGGGTTGGACATATATTTTTACACTGGGGTGGGGGGCAAAATTTTCGATTTTTTTTTTTCATTAACATTTATCTATTTAAGTATATAGATTCCCTGAACGAAAACAAACCCATATCGGAAAAGATTTTTGAAATGCAAGAGTAACGGGCCCTCAAAGTTTGCAATTTGGTCCCATGTGCTTGTGATCACATCTCCTCCGAAGATGTCAAACTTTGGATGTCATCTGATACGCCAATTCGTGCGGTCTGAAGAGAGCACGCGATGGGCCAAATTTTGCCAGTGTCGGTTCAGTGTTGTGGGTCAGGGGAGGGGTGGTCCGGGGTACCAATTTTGTATTCTTCTCCTAATCGGATGAAACTTGGAATATAACATCCATACCGCCAACCGATCTAGAAACTGAAAGAATTTCGAAAATCCATTGAAAAATGTCAGAGTTGTGGGCCTTCAAACAATGCAAATTTGGCCCCATATGCTTGTGATCACATCTCCTCCGAAGATGTCAAACTTTGGATGTCATCTGATACGCCAATGCGTGCGGTCTGAAGAGAGCACGCGATGAGCCAAATTTTGCCAGTGTCGGTTCAGTGTTGTGGGTCAGGGGAGGGGTGGTCCGGGGTACCAAAATTGATTTCGTCTCCGAATCATATGAAACTTGATATATAACATATACCATACACGTTGATCATAAAACTGAAAACAGATTGTAAATCCGTTAAAAAATGGCGGAGATTTGGGCCCTCAAACTTTGAATGTGGGCCCGTATTCTTTCCAATAAACAAAATGTTATTCGTCTCTGAATCAGACAAAATTTATAACAAATAATCAATGTAAGTAGCTGATCACAATACTCAAAACAATTTTTAAATCCATTGGAAAATAACGGAGTTACGGGCTCTCAAAATTCGCATTTTGGGCCGGGTTTGACTATTTCCCAATCCCGTCACCCAATTTCGAGGCAGGGGTGGGGTCACTCCCAAACACTTGAGATCAACCCACACATGTTAAGGGAAAGATATAATCATCCTAATTCATATTTTCCGTCCCTTAACTGCGATTTATTGAGCTCATGATTTGCCCTATTGTTATACTTCCATGGTGTAACCAAGGAAGTATATTGTTTTTCTACTGAGGTCGTTTTCCGTTTATTTCGAAATACTCAGAAACTGATTGCAGTAGGAACGCGAAATCTCTAGCGAATATAGGCATCGAAGGTTTACTAGATATAATGGTATCCGGATTTCCGCCCAATGTTTCTTGGCGGAGTTATGGCCCTTTTGCGATTATTTTTCATTGTTATTATTATTATACTTGACACTTTTGTAATCACTATTACTCGAAAAGTACAAGGAGTAGGACACTAAAACTTGGTAAGTAGGTTGGGGTACATGAGTTCTATGCCTATGGCCCATAACGATTTTGTCCGCGCTTTTACCGAGGAGTTATCTCCCTTTATTTGAAAAAATGTCATTTTATTATCTCGGAAATTATAAGAAGCAGAGCATCGAAAATTAGACCGTATGCACATCTCGATATGCACTACTGCCCACGGGCATAAAAACTTGTGTCCGCGCTTTCCCTGAAGAGTTACCGCCCATAGTTGGCAAACCTCTATTTTATTGTACTCTGTTGTCCTCCCGTATTATTCCAGAATACTGCATTTGGTTTTTGTAGTCGTATTGACCGTTGTCAGCTTAGTCCAAGGAAGAAAATTTGACAGGGTTGGACATATATTTTTACACTGGGGTGGGGGGCAAAATTTTCGATTTTTTTTTTTCATTAACATTTATCTATTTAAGTATATAGATTCCCTGAACGAAAACAAACCCATATCGGAAAAGATTTTTGAAATGCAAGAGTAACGGGCCCTCAAAGTTTGCAATTTGGTCCCATGTGCTTGTGATCACATCTCCTCCGAAGATGTCAAACTTTGGATGTCATCTGATACGCCAATTCGTGCGGTCTGAAGAGAGCACGCGATGGGCCAAATTTTGCCAGTGTCGGTTCAGTGTTGTGGGTCAGGGGAGGGGTGGTCCGGGGTACCAATTTTGTATTCTTCTCCTAATCGGATGAAACTTGGAATATAACATCCATACCGCCAACCGATCTAGAAACTGAAAGAATTTCGAAAATCCATTAAAAAATGTCAGAGTTGTGGGCCTTCAAACAATGCAAATTTGGCCCCATATGCTTGTGATCACATCTCCTCCGAAGATGTCAAACTTTGGATGTCATCTGATACGCCAATGCGTGCGGTCTGAAGAGAGCACGCGATGAGCCAAATTTTGCCAGTGTCGGTTCAGTGTTGTGGGTCAGGGGAGGGGTGGTCCGGGGTACCAAAATTGATTTCGTCTCCGAATCATATGAAACTTGATATATAACATATACCATACACGTTGATCATAAAACTGAAAACAGATTGTAAATCCGTTAAAAAATGGCGGAGATTTGGGCCCTCAAACTTTGAATGTGGGCCCGTATTCTTTCCAATAAACAAAATGTTATTCGTCTCTGAATCAGACAAAATTTATAACAAATAATCAATGTAAGTAGCTGATCACAATACTCAAAACAATTTTTTAATCCATTGGAAAATAACGCAGTTACGGGCTCTCAAAATTCGCATTTTGGGCCGGGTTTGACTATTTCCCAATCCCGTAACCCAATTTCGAGGCAGGGGTGGGGTCACTCCCAAACACTTGAGATCAACCCACACATGTTAAGGGAAAGATATAATCATCCTAATTCATATTTTCCGTCCCTTAACTGCGATTTATTGAGCTCATGATTTGCCCTATTATTATACTTCCATGGTGTAACCAAGGAAGTATATTGTTTTTCTACTGAGGTCGTTTTCCGTTTATTTCGAAATACTCAGAAACTGATTGCAGTAGGAACGCGAAATCTCTAGCGAATATATGCATCGAAGGTTTACTAGATATAATGGTATCCGGATTTCCGCCCAATGTTTCTTGGCGGAGTTATGGCCCTTTTGCGATTATTTTTCATTGTTATTATTATTATACTTGACACTTTTGTAATCACTATTACTCGAAAAGTACAAGAAGTAGGACACTAAAACTTGGTAAGTAGGTTGGGGTACATGAGTTCTATGCCTATGGCCCATAACGATTTTGTCCGCGCTTTTACCGAGGAGTTATCTCCCTTTATTTGAAAAAATGTCATTTTATTATCTCGGAAATTATAAGAAGCAGAGCATCGAAAATTAGACCGTATGCACATCTCGATATGCACTACTGCCCACGGGCATAAAAACTTGTGTCCGCGCTTTCCCTGAAGAGTTACCGCCCATAGTTGGCAAACCTCTATTTTATTGTACTCTGTTGTCCTCCCGTATTATTCCAGAATACTGCATTTGGTTTTTGTAGTCGTATTGACCGTTGTCAGCTTAGTCCAAGGAAGAAAATTTGACAGGGTTGGACATATATTTTTACACTGGGGTGGGGGGCAAAATTTTCGATTTTTTTTTTTTCATTAACATTTATCTATTTAAGTATATAGATTCCCTGAACGAAAACAAACCCATATCGGAAAAGATTTTTGAAATCCGAGATGAAATGCAAGAGTAACGGGCCCTCAAAGTTTGCAATTTGGTCCCATGTGCTTGTGATCACATCTCCTCCGAAGATGTCAAACTTTGGATGTCATCTGATACGCCAATGCGTGCGGTCTGAAGAGAGCACGCGATGAGCCAAATTTTGCCAGTGTCGGTTCAGTGTTGTGGGTCAGGGGAGGGGTGGTCCGGGGTACCAAAATTGATTTCGTCTCCGAATCATATGAAACTTGATATATAACATATACCATACACGTTGATCATAAAAATGAAAACAGATTGTAAATCCGTTAAAAAATGGCGGAGATTTGGGCCCTCAAACTTTGAATGTGGGCCCGTATTCTTTCCAATAAACAAAATGTTATTCGTCTCTGAATCAGACAAAATTTATAACAAATAATCAATGTAAGTAGCTGATCACAATACTCAAAACAATTTTTTAATCCATTGGAAAATAACGCAGTTACGGGCTCTCAAAATTCGCATTTTGGGCCGGGTTTGACTATTTCCCAATCCCGTAACCCAATTTCGAGGCAGGGGTGGGGTCACTCCCAAACACTTGAGATCAACCCACACATGTTAAGGGAAAGATATAATCATCCTAATTCATATTTTCCGTCCCTTAACTGCGATTTATTGAGCTCATGATTTGCCCTATTATTATACTTCCATGGTGTAACCAAGGAAGTATATTGTTTTTCTACTGAGGTCGTTTTCCGTTTATTTCGAAATACTCAGAAACTGATTGCAGTAGGAACGCGAAATCTCTAGCGAATATATGCATCGAAGGTTTACTAGATATAATGGTATCCGGATTTCCGCCCAATGTTTCTTGGCGGAGTTATGGCCCTTTTGCGATTATTTTTCATTGTTATTATTATTATACTTGACACTTTTGTAATCACTATTACTCGAAAAGTACAAGAAGTAGGACACTAAAACTTGGTAAGTAGGTTGGGGTACATGAGTTCTATGCCTATGGCCCATAACGATTTTGTCCGCGCTTTTACCGAGGAGTTATCTCCCTTTATTTGAAAAAATGTCATTTTATTATCTCGGAAATTATAAGAAGCAGAGCATCGAAAATTAGACCGTATGCACATCTCGATATGCACTACTGCCCACGGGCATAAAAACTTGTGTCCGCGCTTTCCCTGAAGAGTTACCGCCCATAGTTGGCAAACCTCTATTTTATTGTACTCTGTTGTCCTCCCGTATTATTCCAGAATACTGCATTTGGTTTTTGTAGTCGTATTGACCGTTGTCAGCTTAGTCCAAGGAAGAAAATTTGACAGGGTTGGACATATATTTTTACACTGGGGTGGGGGGCAAAATTTTCGAATTTTTTTTTTCATTAACATTTATCTATTTAAGTATATAGATTCCCTGAACGAAAACAAACCCATATCGGAAAAGATTTTTGAAATCCGAGATGAAATGCAAGAGTAACGGGCCCTCAAAGTTTGCAATTTGGTCCCATGTGCTTGTGATCACATCTCCTCCGAAGATGTCAAACTTTGGATGTCATCTGATACGCCAATGCGTGCGGTCTGAAGAGAGCACGCGATGAGCCAAATTTTGCCAGTGTCGGTTCAGTGTTGTGGGTCAGGGGAGGGGTGGTCCGGGGTACCAAAATTGATTTCGTCTCCGAATCATATGAAACTTGATATATAACATATACCATACACGTTGATCATAAAACTGAAAACAGATTGTAAATCCGTTAAAAAATGGCGGAGATTTGGGCCCTCAAACTTTGAATGTGGGCCCGTATTCTTTCCAATAAACAAAATGTTATTCGTCTCTGAATCAGACAAAATTTATAACAAATAATCAATGTAAGTAGCTGATCACAATACTCAAAACAATTTTTAAATCCATTGGAAAATAACGGAGTTACGGGCTCTCAAAATTCGCATTTTGGGCCGGGTTTGACTATTTCCCAATCCCGTCACCCAATTTCGAGGCAGGGGTGGGGTCACTCCCAAACACTTGAGATCAACCCACACATGTTAAGGGAAAGATATAATCATCCTAATTCATATTTTCCGTCCCTTAACTGCGATTTATTGAGCTCATGATTTGCCCTATTATTATACTTCCATGGTGTAACCAAGGAAGTATATTGTTTTTCTACTGAGGTCGTTTTCCGTTTATTTCGAAATACTCAGAAACTGATTGCAGTAGGAACGCGAAATCTCTAGCGAATATATGCATCGAAGGTTTACTAGATATAATGGTATCCGGATTTCCGCCCAATGTTTCTTGGCGGAGTTATGGCCCTTTTGCGATTATTTTTCATTGTTATTATACTTCCATATTTTAATATGGAAGTATATTGTTATTCAATTTTTTATTTTTCTCTATTATTATTATTATTATTTATTATTCTTAATATATTTTAAAACCCTTATATCTCAGAAAGTTTAAAAGATAAAGCATTGAAATTTGGTAGGTATATGCACCATGCCAAGATGCGTGGTAATGAAACATTTAGGTTTGTGTCTTAACTTGCTTACCAGAGTTATGGCCCTTAAACAAATATTTTGGAAAAAGTTTGTGCGCAGATCTTCTCCTATAAGAAGTCAGGCAGCTGAATTCGGTTCTCGTGATCGTGTTAACTAACGAAAGGGCACAAATCAGGGAAATTTTCACCAAGGTCCGAAAACAATTTGTCGACCTGGGGAGGGGTGCAAAATTTGTCAATTTTTTTCTTGTCACCGATCCCAGCCATTTTTACTGTCGGATATATATACGACGTACTGATGCTACTCGTGAAAGAATTTTGTAAATCGGGTGAGAAATGACCAAGTTATAACACATCGAAAAATGTACTAATAAAGTCCATGTGTAGAAAGTGCTTGTGCGCAGATCTTCTCCTAGACGAAGCGCAACAGCTGGATTTGCTCTATGTGAGCGTCTTAAACATAGACAGAAGACCAAACCGGGAAATTTTTACAAAGGTCCGCTCAATTATTTTCTGGGCTAGGGGAGGGGCAAAATATGTCAATTTTTGTTTGTCGCCGATTTGAACCAAAATGGTTGTGAAGTATCTGTAGGATGTACTAAGTATTATCGTGCGTGAATTTTGTGAATCGGTTGACAAATGTAGAAATGGTGGCCCTTTCCTTTTTTTCAAGTTTACAGGGAAAGCACTATGAATTTATATTTCTTCAACCAATCGTGACGTGTTTGGTATCATTCGATGGGGAATTTTTAGTTCTTTTAAACGATTATTCATTTGCTGCATTATGTCGAATGAGTCCGGAGATATTCAAAAAAGTATGAACCAGAAAAATACATATTGGCCTACATAGTAAAATATCGGCGCAATACCTCACCAAAACCCTGGTAAATATTATAGGGGCATCAAATGCGAACACAATGCCGCAAAAATTAGCTCGATATCTCGAAAATTGGCCGATATATGGCGACTTTTCTACACGCGTCTTCAAATTTCGAGGCATGGGTGGGGGTCACACCAGAACGTTCCAACTGAACACAGAAATGTCAATAAACCATACTATCGACATTCCAATCAATTCCGCGCGATTCCCTTATTATACTTCCATATTTTAATATGGAAGTATATTGTTATTCAATTTTTTATTTTTCTCTATTATTATTATTATTATTTATTATTCTTAATATATTTTAAAACCCTTATATCTCAGAAAGTTTAAAAGATAAAGCATTGAAATTTGGTAGGTATATGCACCATGCCAAGATGCGTGGTAATGAAACATTTAGGTTTGTGTCTTAACTTGCTTACCAGAGTTATGGCCCTTAAACAAATATTTTGGAAAAAGTTTGTGCGCAGATCTTCTCCTATAAGAAGTCAGGCAGCTGAATTCGGTTCTCGTGATCGTGTTAACTAACGAAAGGGCACAAATCAGGGAAATTTTCACCAAGGTCCGAAAACAATTTGTCGACCTGGGGAGGGGTGCAAAATTTGTCAATTTTTTTCTTGTCACCGATCCCAGCCATTTTTACTGTCGGATATATATACGACGTACTGATGCTACTCGTGAAAGAATTTTGTAAATCGGGTGAGAAATGACCAAGTTATAACACATCGAAAAATGTACTAATAAAGTCCATGTGTAGAAAGTGCTTGTGCGCAGATCTTCTCCTAGACGAAGCGCAACAGCTGGATTTGCTCTATGTGAGCGTCTTAAACATAGACAGAAGACCAAACCGGGAAATTTTTACAAAGGTCCGCTCAATTATTTTCTGGGCTAGGGGAGGGGCAAAATATGTCAATTTTTGTTTGTCGCCGATTTGAACCAAAATGGTTGTGAAGTATCTGTAGGATGTACTAAGTATTATCGTGCGTGAATTTTGTGAATCGGTTGACAAATGTAGAAATGGTGGCCCTTTCCTTTTTTTCAAGTTTACAGGGAAAGCACTATGAATTTATATTTCTTCAACCAATCGTGACGTGTTTGGTATCATTCGATGGGGAATTTTTAGTTCTTTTAAACGATTATTCATTTGCTGCATTATGTCGAATGAGTCCGGAGATATTCAAAAAAGTATGAACCAGAAAAATACATATTGGCCTACATAGTAAAATATCGGCGCAATACCTCACCAAAACCCTGGTAAATATTATAGGGGCATCAAATGCGAACACAATGCCGCAAAAATTAGCTCGATATCTCGAAAATTGGCCGATATATGGCGACTTTTCTACACGCGTCTTCAAATTTCGAGGCATGGGTGGGGGTCACACCAGAACGTTCCAACTGAACACAGAAATGTCAATAAACCATACTATCGACATTCCAATCAATTCCGCGCGATTCCCTTATTATACTTCCATATTTTAATATGGAAGTATATTGTTATTCAATTTTTTATTTTTCTCTATTATTATTATTATACTTACATATTTTAATATGGAAGTATATTGTTATTCAATTTTTTATTTTTCACTATTATTATTATTTATTATTCTTAATATATTTTGAAACCCTTATATCTCAGAAAGTTTAAAAGTTAAAGCATTGAAATTTGGTAGGTATATGCACCATGCCCGGGGAGGGGTGCAAAATTTGTCAAATTTTTTCTTGTCACCGATTCCAACCATTTTTACTGTCGGGTATCTATACGATGTACTGATGCTACTCGTGAAAGAATTTTGTAAATCGGGTGAGAAATGACCAAGTTATAACACATCGAAAAATGTACTAATAAAGTCCATGTGTAGAAAGTGCTTGTGTCCCGATCTTCTCCTAGACGAAGCGCAACAGCTGGATTTGCTCTATGTGAGCGTCTTAAACATAGACAGAAGACCAAACCAGGACATTTTTACAATGTCAAAAATTACACAAATGACCACTGGCGATATATTTCAACATCCATTCATGTTGGCGCACTGTATTAAGTGTTGTATTGGCTAATGGGTAATCACTCAAAACAAAGTCGGCTGTCTGTCTTGCCGACCGGCCGTGATTATGCGGTTTTATCACGATGCGGCTTAAAAATGAATTATTTTGAGTCCAAAAACGGTCGAAATTCATTAGTTTTAGAATAGTAGTTCGTTTTGTTTTCACTTTTTTTAAAACCCCCATTTTTTACAAAAATAATTCTCGACTTTGACATTTGAGAATTAACAGAACTGTGGTGTCCGTCGTATATTGTTATAACACTTCTCAGCATGGACCACGTTTTCATAAAGCACAATCCGTCTTATGCGCGGACTTTCGCTTGCAGTTCTCAATTCAATTGAAACTATTTTCTATCCGTTCACGCGCCCGTAAACCATTTTAATATATTCAAATTGAATGAATGGGAGTCAGCGTATCCCGTCCGACGCCCCAACCTTGCCACCCCTTAGTCGCTAATTTTGGTATCATAATTTCGGAACGTGACACTTTGCGGTTTGGTATTGGTTTACCATCTGACATAGTGCATAATTTTGTTGAATTCAGATCTGACCATTTAAAAATTGTCTCTTTATCATCTGTATGTGTCACGAGTGAAAATATATGACTTTATTGTCCGACTGTTAAGACCGCCGATTGCATATTTCGCATTAATTGGACGAGACGTAATGTAAAGTCTTATAACTTACGAATAGGCGACAACGTCGACGTCGTACATTCGTTCGCTACTCGGAAAATATACAATAAATGCATTAAAGCGCCGACTAATTCACCACCTGCGGGTATACAAGAATATGAATCACACCAAAATTAAGCGAATTGCATATGGAATGTGTAGGTATAAGCTGCCATGTATATATCATTTCCAGAATGCTACCATTTCATGACAATCTATTTGTTAAAATACGGCACCTTAAACTGTTGGGAACATCGCGATATAGGCAAGCGAGCAAAGAGAGTTTAATGTCATCATACCATACGCTATTTCGCTGTTCCGAAATGGGTGGTCGATCAATGTAGCATAATTACATTGAACGACATATATAAGTATGTTTTTGTGTGAATAACGATTGTTAACTTGGTATTATGAACTTATGCATGACTGTGAAGACTTGCAATAACATATTAAATGGTAAAATACGCGCATTCATATCCGTATATTCTCAAAAATATCCGTCTATTTTACAAGCTCGACATGCTATATTTGTTTATGGTATACCAGGGGGGTGAAAACAAAAATTCCGGCACGTATGCCGGGGTGGGTGGGTGATCAAATCCACCAACAAGCAATTTTTTTCCGCAACTAAAAAAAATAATTTCCTGCTTGTTTTTTAGTGTTTTGGCAACTGTAAACTGTAAACTGACTGCAGGCAGTTATCGTGTTGTATTTTGTTGCAAATTTTTAAATCCAAGATGGCCGCTGGCAGCCATGTTTTTTTGGCCGAATGACCTCAAAAGGACTCATTCCTATTTACATGTCCATGTCAACATCCATGATAAATAGTATGCACAGAAATTCATATACAGCTGTTTACAGTGAATTCCCCCCCCCGCAAATCTCGGTTTTAGTGTTAAAAGGGGGGGTGGGTGTCAAAAAATGGTCGGAAAAAACTGCCGAAAACGGAAAAACATTTGGCGAAGGGGGTGGGTGGGTACAAAAAATGATCGAAAGGGAAAAAATGCCATACGTGCCTGAAATTTTTGTCCGACCCCCCCCCCTGGGTATACTACCGTTTCAACACATCGGCTATTTATCATTTTGCTGGTGAGAAGGCGTATGTTCAGTTTGGTGCTATTTATGTACACAGAAAAGGCATCATTACTCGGGAAAGCAACATACCGAAATGCATATAGATGTACGCGAATCATGTTACGTTCTCACACAATGCAGCTTTCCCAAATCCGCGCTCTTTAAAATAGAATTGGCTGCATGACTGGCCTACTTCTGATGGCACAGTGTGTTGCGCACCTGTCCGATTAAGTCGCTTTGAACCAAAAATGTATACAAAATTCGCACAAGCTGTGGAAAAGTTCGCGATCTTGGACAGTCAGTACAATCGGTTGGACAGTCAGTACAATCGGTATAAACGTTTGTAATGACATAACGTGTCTTGACAGCATTACCTGTTATGCTATTTTGATATGTTTCTAAATTATATTTAATGCTTGATTCCTGATACACATATATAGTGACATTTCAGTGATCTTTCTAGAGCGTTCCCGAGCATGATAGAACTTCAAATAAAACATATTCGCCTTTGTCCCATTCTGGTGATTTGGGCTCGTTTTTAGCATGTTACTAATTTTATAATAAGGCGTAATCAAGACATGTGTTATCAGTTGTGTGATTGATTGCCATTCGCGCATAATTATTTCATAAATAAATATATCCGCTGCACGTAGATATAACCGTCACTTATAGTACTGGCCGTTGAAATCACTGACCCGACAAACTGATAAACCAAGACTTAACACTTGGCAAATTACAGATCGGCATTGATTTAAAACTTCGCACTTCATTGTGGACAGACTATAACTATCCGTATATTTCACGAGAATATACCATCCCATAGCAGTTATAATTTTTAACATCTCAAGTCTTTAATTTGGAATATAGGCACAAGAGATAGACACATGTGTGCATGTGGAACCCGTGCATGTTCTTTATTCCCGTTGCCAATTAAATATATATATTGTACACATGTGGGTATGTATACTAATAAAACCGAACTGTGGGTGTGTCATTTGTTTGTCGGTCTGACCTGCTATTGGTGCCCAACCGGTTGGATCATGACAAACTAAAATTGGAACACACGGTGAATTGTCACGTGGAGTGTCATGGGATAGGTGCATCTGACGTCGTGTGATTTAATTTGGAATTCATGAATAATTTAATAACATGCTTACATCTATATCTACAGTATGCCCTAAGTAATCGACTCCTTAAACATAGCAGAATTATGGGTAATATTTCAGGATTTAGCGGGAAATATAGCCTGCTGACATTCATCCGAAAGCTCTCCTGAATCCCGAAAAGTTACCCATAATTCTGCTGTGTTTAAGGGGTCGATTACATAGGGAATTACTGTATATCTGCGAATTTCTGTCTGTCTGCCTGTGTCTGTCTTCTACAGAAATTACAGGAGACCATCTAGATGATACCAAAGGGTCTACTAGGGGTCACTTTTTACGAGAAATATAATTTCAAAAGTAGCCTCATTCTTAATCTTTTATTTTTGCGAACTGATGTGTTTATGATAAACATTTATCATAATATAAGGTCTGAAGTATGCATGGGTGTAACTAAATAAATACTTCAATAGTTGTGGAACGGATTAATCGAGATAAACAAAATTACGATCGAAAAGGTGAGCCACTACTTATATTCTATGACTTTTTAAAGTTATAGATATAGTTAGAATTATTGTGGTTATGGTTACCACTAGAGCATGGTTATGCTTATAGAAACATTTAGTATTGGGACATGGTACGGGTTGCCGATAGGTATGGTTATGTTAAGATTTGGGTTATGGGAAAGGTAATGATTGAGAGGGGATTTGGATTGGAATATATATGATAATTATATGGAAGTATCAAACTTCCAATAGGAAGTTTAAAAATTCTAGTTATTATTTATTATTCTTAATATATTTTAAAACCCTTATATCTCAGAAAGTTTAAAAGATAAAGCATTGAAATTTGGTAGGTATATGCACCATGCCAAGATGCGTGGTAATGAAACATTTAGGTTTGTGTCTTAACTTGCTTACCAGAGTTATGGCCCTTAAACAAATATTTTGGAAAAAGTTTGTGCGCAGATCTTCTCCTATAAGAAGTCAGGCAGCTGAATTCGGTTCTCGTGATCGTGTTAACTAACGAAAGGGCACAAATCAGGGAAATTTTCACCAAGGTCCGAAAACAATTTGTCGACCTGGGGAGGGGTGCAAAATTTGTCAATTTTTTTCTTGTCACCGATCCCAGCCATTTTTACTGTCGGATATATATACGACGTACTGATGCTACTCGTGAAAGAATTTTGTAAATCGGGTGAGAAATGACCAAGTTATAACACATCGAAAAATGTACTAATAAAGTCCATGTGTAGAAAGTGCTTGTGCGCAGATCTTCTCCTAGACGAAGCGCAACAGCTGGATTTGCTCTATGTGAGCGTCTTAAACATAGACAGAAGACCAAACCGGGAAATTTTTACAAAGGTCCGCTCAATTATTTTCTGGGCTAGGGGAGGGGCAAAATATGTCAATTTTTGTTTGTCGCCGATTTGAACCAAAATGGTTGTGAAGTATCTGTAGGATGTACTAAGTATTATCGTGCGTGAATTTTGTGAATCGGTTGACAAATGTAGAAATGGTGGCCCTTTCCTTTTTTTCAAGTTTACAGGGAAAGCACTATGAATTTATATTTCTTCAACCAATCGTGACGTGTTTGGTATCATTCGATGGGGAATTTTTAGTTCTTTTAAACGATTATTCATTTGCTGCATTATGTCGAATGAGTCCGGAGATATTCAAAAAAGTATGAACCAGAAAAATACATATTGGCCTACATAGTAAAATATCGGCGCAATACCTCACCAAAACCCTGGTAAATATTATAGGGGCATCAAATGCGAACACAATGCCGCAAAAATTAGCTCGATATCTCGAAAATTGGCCGATATATGGCGACTTTTCTACACGCGTCTTCAAATTTCGAGGCATGGGTGGGGGTCACACCAGAACGTTCCAACTGAACACAGAAATGTCAATAAACCATACTATCGACATTCCAATCAATTCCGCGCGATTCCCTTATTATACTTCCATATTTTAATATGGAAGTATATTGTTATTCAATTTTTTATTTTTCTCTATTATTATTATTATTATTTATTATTCTTAATATATTTTAAAACCCTTATATCTCAGAAAGTTTAAAAGATAAAGCATTGAAATTTGGTAGGTATATGCACCATGCCAAGATGCGTGGTAATGAAACATTTAGGTTTGTGTCTTAACTTGCTTACCAGAGTTATGGCCCTTAAACAAATATTTTGGAAAAAGTTTGTGCGCAGATCTTCTCCTATAAGAAGTCAGGCAGCTGAATTCGGTTCTCGTGATCGTGTTAACTAACGAAAGGGCACAAATCAGGGAAATTTTCACCAAGGTCCGAAAACAATTTGTCGACCTGGGGAGGGGTGCAAAATTTGTCAATTTTTTTCTTGTCACCGATCCCAGCCATTTTTACTGTCGGATATATATACGACGTACTGATGCTACTCGTGAAAGAATTTTGTAAATCGGGTGAGAAATGACCAAGTTATAACACATCGAAAAATGTACTAATAAAGTCCATGTGTAGAAAGTGCTTGTGCGCAGATCTTCTCCTAGACGAAGCGCAACAGCTGGATTTGCTCTATGTGAGCGTCTTAAACATAGACAGAAGACCAAACCGGGAAATTTTTACAAAGGTCCGCTCAATTATTTTCTGGGCTAGGGGAGGGGCAAAATATGTCAATTTTTGTTTGTCGCCGATTTGAACCAAAATGGTTGTGAAGTATCTGTAGGATGTACTAAGTATTATCGTGCGTGAATTTTGTGAATCGGTTGACAAATGTAGAAATGGTGGCCCTTTCCTTTTTTTCAAGTTTACAGGGAAAGCACTATGAATTTATATTTCTTCAACCAATCGTGACGTGTTTGGTATCATTCGATGGGGAATTTTTAGTTCTTTTAAACGATTATTCATTTGCTGCATTATGTCGAATGAGTCCGGAGATATTCAAAAAAGTATGAACCAGAAAAATACATATTGGCCTACATAGTAAAATATCGGCGCAATACCTCACCAAAACCCTGGTAAATATTATAGGGGCATCAAATGCGAACACAATGCCGCAAAAATTAGCTCGATATCTCGAAAATTGGCCGATATATGGCGACTTTTCTACACGCGTCTTCAAATTTCGAGGCATGGGTGGGGGTCACACCAGAACGTTCCAACTGAACACAGAAATGTCAATAAACCATACTATCGACATTCCAATCAATTCCGCGCGATTCCCTTATTATACTTCCATATTTTAATATGGAAGTATATTGTTATTCAATTTTTTATTTTTCTCTATTATTATTATTATTATTTATTATTCTTAATATATTTTAAAACCCTTATATCTCAGAAAGTTTAAAAGATAAAGCATTGAAATTTGGTAGGTATATGCACCATGCCAAGATGCGTGGTAATGAAACATTTAGGTTTGTGTCTTAACTTGCTTACCAGAGTTATGGCCCTTAAACAAATATTTTGGAAAAAGTTTGTGCGCAGATCTTCTCCTATAAGAAGTCAGGCAGCTGAATTCGGTTCTCGTGATCGTGTTAACTAACGAAAGGGCACAAATCAGGGAAATTTTCACCAAGGTCCGAAAACAATTTGTCGACCTGGGGAGGGGTGCAAAATTTGTCAATTTTTTTCTTGTCACCGATCCCAGCCATTTTTACTGTCGGATATATATACGACGTACTGATGCTACTCGTGAAAGAATTTTGTAAATCGGGTGAGAAATGACCAAGTTATAACACATCGAAAAATGTACTAATAAAGTCCATGTGTAGAAAGTGCTTGTGCGCAGATCTTCTCCTAGACGAAGCGCAACAGCTGGATTTGCTCTATGTGAGCGTCTTAAACATAGACAGAAGACCAAACCGGGAAATTTTTACAAAGGTCCGCTCAATTATTTTCTGGGCTAGGGGAGGGGCAAAATATGTCAATTTTTGTTTGTCGCCGATTTGAACCAAAATGGTTGTGAAGTATCTGTAGGATGTACTAAGTATTATCGTGCGTGAATTTTGTGAATCGGTTGACAAATGTAGAAATGGTGGCCCTTTCCTTTTTTTCAAGTTTACAGGGAAAGCACTATGAATTTATATTTCTTCAACCAATCGTGACGTGTTTGGTATCATTCGATGGGGAATTTTTAGTTCTTTTAAACGATTATTCATTTGCTGCATTATGTCGAATGAGTCCGGAGATATTCAAAAAAGTATGAACCAGAAAAATACATATTGGCCTACATAGTAAAATATCGGCGCAATACCTCACCAAAACCCTGGTAAATATTATAGGGGCATCAAATGCGAACACAATGCCGCAAAAATTAGCTCGATATCTCGAAAATTGGCCGATATATGGCGACTTTTCTACACGCGTCTTCAAATTTCGAGGCATGGGTGGGGGTCACACCAGAACGTTCCAACTGAACACAGAAATGTCAATAAACCATACTATCGACATTCCAATCAATTCCGCGCGATTCCCTTATTATACTTCCATATTTTAATATGGAAGTATATTGTTATTCAATTTTTTATTTTTCTCTATTATTATTATTATTATTTATTATTCTTAATATATTTTAAAACCCTTATATCTCAGAAAGTTTAAAAGATAAAGCATTGAAATTTGGTAGGTATATGCACCATGCCAAGATGCGTGGTAATGAAACATTTAGGTTTGTGTCTTAACTTGCTTACCAGAGTTATGGCCCTTAAACAAATATTTTGGAAAAAGTTTGTGCGCAGATCTTCTCCTATAAGAAGTCAGGCAGCTGAATTCGGTTCTCGTGATCGTGTTAACTAACGAAAGGGCACAAATCAGGGAAATTTTCACCAAGGTCCGAAAACAATTTGTCGACCTGGGGAGGGGTGCAAAATTTGTCAATTTTTTTCTTGTCACCGATCCCAGCCATTTTTACTGTCGGATATATATACGACGTACTGATGCTACTCGTGAAAGAATTTTGTAAATCGGGTGAGAAATGACCAAGTTATAACACATCGAAAAATGTACTAATAAAGTCCATGTGTAGAAAGTGCTTGTGCGCAGATCTTCTCCTAGACGAAGCGCAACAGCTGGATTTGCTCTATGTGAGCGTCTTAAACATAGACAGAAGACCAAACCGGGAAATTTTTACAAAGGTCCGCTCAATTATTTTCTGGGCTAGGGGAGGGGCAAAATATGTCAATTTTTGTTTGTCGCCGATTTGAACCAAAATGGTTGTGAAGTATCTGTAGGATGTACTAAGTATTATCGTGCGTGAATTTTGTGAATCGGTTGACAAATGTAGAAATGGTGGCCCTTTCCTTTTTTTCAAGTTTACAGGGAAAGCACTATGAATTTATATTTCTTCAACCAATCGTGACGTGTTTGGTATCATTCGATGGGGAATTTTTAGTTCTTTTAAACGATTATTCATTTGCTGCATTATGTCGAATGAGTCCGGAGATATTCAAAAAAGTATGAACCAGAAAAATACATATTGGCCTACATAGTAAAATATCGGCGCAATACCTCACCAAAACCCTGGTAAATATTATAGGGGCATCAAATGCGAACACAATGCCGCAAAAATTAGCTCGATATCTCGAAAATTGGCCGATATATGGCGACTTTTCTACACGCGTCTTCAAATTTCGAGGCATGGGTGGGGGTCACACCAGAACGTTCCAACTGAACACAGAAATGTCAATAAACCATACTATCGACATTCCAATCAATTCCGCGCGATTCCCTTATTATACTTCCATATTTTAATATGGAAGTATATTGTTATTCAATTTTTTATTTTTCTCTATTATTATTATTATTATTTATTATTCTTAATATATTTTAAAACCCTTATATCTCAGAAAGTTTAAAAGATAAAGCATTGAAATTTGGTAGGTATATGCACCATGCCAAGATGCGTGGTAATGAAACATTTAGGTTTGTGTCTTAACTTGCTTACCAGAGTTATGGCCCTTAAACAAATATTTTGGAAAAAGTTTGTGCGCAGATCTTCTCCTATAAGAAGTCAGGCAGCTGAATTCGGTTCTCGTGATCGTGTTAACTAACGAAAGGGCACAAATCAGGGAAATTTTCACCAAGGTCCGAAAACAATTTGTCGACCTGGGGAGGGGTGCAAAATTTGTCAATTTTTTTCTTGTCACCGATCCCAGCCATTTTTACTGTCGGATATATATACGACGTACTGATGCTACTCGTGAAAGAATTTTGTAAATCGGGTGAGAAATGACCAAGTTATAACACATCGAAAAATGTACTAATAAAGTCCATGTGTAGAAAGTGCTTGTGCGCAGATCTTCTCCTAGACGAAGCGCAACAGCTGGATTTGCTCTATGTGAGCGTCTTAAACATAGACAGAAGACCAAACCGGGAAATTTTTACAAAGGTCCGCTCAATTATTTTCTGGGCTAGGGGAGGGGCAAAATATGTCAATTTTTGTTTGTCGCCGATTTGAACCAAAATGGTTGTGAAGTATCTGTAGGATGTACTAAGTATTATCGTGCGTGAATTTTGTGAATCGGTTGACAAATGTAGAAATGGTGGCCCTTTCCTTTTTTTCAAGTTTACAGGGAAAGCACTATGAATTTATATTTCTTCAACCAATCGTGACGTGTTTGGTATCATTCGATGGGGAATTTTTAGTTCTTTTAAACGATTATTCATTTGCTGCATTATGTCGAATGAGTCCGGAGATATTCAAAAAAGTATGAACCAGAAAAATACATATTGGCCTACATAGTAAAATATCGGCGCAATACCTCACCAAAACCCTGGTAAATATTATAGGGGCATCAAATGCGAACACAATGCCGCAAAAATTAGCTCGATATCTCGAAAATTGGCCGATATATGGCGACTTTTCTACACGCGTCTTCAAATTTCGAGGCATGGGTGGGGGTCACACCAGAACGTTCCAACTGAACACAGAAATGTCAATAAACCATACTATCGACATTCCAATCAATTCCGCGCGATTCCCTTATTATACTTCCATATTTTAATATGGAAGTATATTGTTATTCAATTTTTTATTTTTCTCTATTATTATTATTATACTTTCATATTTTAATATGGAAGTATATTGTTATTCAATTTTTTATTTTTCACTATTATTATTATTATTTATTCTTAATATATTTTGTAACCCTTATATCTCAGAAAGTTTAAAAGATAAAACATTGAAATTTGGTAGGTATGTGTACCTTGCCGACCTACAGCGACTCGGGACATTTAGGTTGGTGTCCTAACTTGCTTACCAGAGTTATGGCCCTTAAACCAAAATTTTGGAAAAAGTTTGTGCGCAGATTTTCTCCTGTAAGAAGTCAAGCAGCTGAATTCGGTTCTCGTAATCGTGTTAACTAAGGAAAGGGCACGAATCGGGGAAATTTTCACCAAGGTCCGAAAACAATTTGTTGACCCGGGGAGGGGTGCAAAATTTGTCAATTTTTTTCTTGTCACCGATTCCAACCATTTTTACTGTCGGGTATCTATACGATGTACTGATGCTACTCGTGAAAGAATTTTGTAAATCGGGTGAGAAATGACCAAGTTATAACACATCGAAAAATGTACTAATAAAGTCCATGTGTAGAAAGTGCTTGTGTCCCGATCTTCTCCTAGACGAAGCGCAACAGCTGGATTTGCTCTATGTGAGCGTCTTAAACATAGACAGAAGACCAAACCAGGACATTTTTACAAAGGTCGGCTCAATTTTTTTCCGGGCTAGGGGAGGGGCAAAAGTTGTAAAAAAAATTCTTGTCGCTGATTTGAACTAAACTTGTTGTGAAGTATCTATAAGATGTACTGAGTGTCATTATGAGTGAATTTTATGAATCGGTTGAGAAATGTAGAAATTGTGGCCTCTTCCTTTTTTTCAAGTTTACATAAAATGCACTATGAATTTAAATTCCTTCAACCAATCGTCACGTGTTTGGTGTCATTCGATGGGGAATTTCTAGTACTTCTAAACGATTACCCACTTGCCGCAGTATGTCGATAGAGGCGAGAGATATTCGAAAAGTATAAACTGAACAACATACATATTGGCCTACATAGTAAAATATCGGCGCAATACCTCACCAAAACCCTGGTAAATATTATAGGGGCATAAAATACGGACACAATGGCGCAAATATTAGCTCGATATCTCGAAAATTGGCCGATATATGGCGACTTTTCTACCCGCGTCATCAAATTTCGAGGCATGGGTGGGGGTCACACCAGAACGTTCCAACTGAACACAGAAATGTCAATAAACCATACTATCGACATTCCAATCAATTCCGAACGATTCCCTTATTATACTTTCATATTTTAATATGGAAGTATATTGTTATTCAATTTTTTATTTTTCACTATTATTATTATTATTTATTCTTAATATATTTTGTAACCCTTATATCTCAGAAAGTTTAAAAGATAAAACATTGAAATTTGGTAGGTATGTGTACCTTGCCGACCTACAGCGACTCGGGACATTTAGGTTGGTGTCCTAACTTGCTTACCAGAGTTATGGCCCTTAAACCAAAATTTTGGAAAAAGTTTGTGCGCAGATTTTCTCCTGTAAGAAGTCAAGCAGCTGAATTCGGTTCTCGTAATCGTGTTAACTAAGGAAAGGGCACGAATCGGGGAAATTTTCACCAAGGTCCGAAAACAATTTGTTGACCCGGGGAGGGGTGCAAAATTTGTCAATTTTTTTCTTGTCACCGATTCCAACCATTTTTACTGTCGGGTATCTATACGATGTACTGATGCTACTCGTGAAAGAATTTTGTAAATCGGGTGAGAAATGACCAAGTTATAACACATCGAAAAATGTACTAATAAAGTCCATGTGTAGAAAGTGCTTGTGTCCCGATCTTCTCCTAGACGAAGCGCAACAGCTGGATTTGCTCTATGTGAGCGTCTTAAACATAGACAGAAGACCAAACCAGGACATTTTTACAAAGGTCGGCTCAATTTTTTTCCGGGCTAGGGGAGGGGCAAAAGTTGTAAAAAAAATTCTTGTCGCTGATTTGAACTAAACTTGTTGTGAAGTATCTATAAGATGTACTGAGTGTCATTATGAGTGAATTTTATGAATCGGTTGAGAAATGTAGAAATTGTGGCCTCTTCCTTTTTTTCAAGTTTACATAAAATGCACTATGAATTTAAATTCCTTCAACCAATCGTCACGTGTTTGGTGTCATTCGATGGGGAATTTCTAGTACTTCTAAACGATTACCCACTTGCCGCAGTATGTCGATAGAGGCGAGAGATATTCGAAAAGTATAAACTGAACAACATACATATTGGCCTACATAGTAAAATATCGGCGCAATACCTCACCAAAACCCTGGTAAATATTATAGGGGCATAAAATACGGACACAATGGCGCAAATATTAGCTCGATATCTCGAAAATTGGCCGATATATGGCGACTTTTCTACCCGCGTCATCAAATTTCGAGGCATGGGTGGGGGTCACACCAGAACGTTCCAACTGAACACAGAAATGTCAATAAACCATACTATCGACATTCCAATCAATTCCGAACGATTCCCTTATTATACTTTCATATTTTAATATGGAAGTATATTGTTATTCAATTTTTTATTTTTCACTATTATTATTATTATTTATTCTTAATATATTTTGTAACCCTTATATCTCAGAAAGTTTAAAAGATAAAACATTGAAATTTGGTAGGTATGTGTACCTTGCCGACCTACAGCGACTCGGGACATTTAGGTTGGTGTCCTAACTTGCTTACCAGAGTTATGGCCCTTAAACCAAAATTTTGGAAAAAGTTTGTGCGCAGATTTTCTCCTGTAAGAAGTCAAGCAGCTGAATTCGGTTCTCGTAATCGTGTTAACTAAGGAAAGGGCACGAATCGGGGAAATTTTCACCAAGGTCCGAAAACAATTTGTTGACCCGGGGAGGGGTGCAAAATTTGTCAATTTTTTTCTTGTCACCGATTCCAACCATTTTTACTGTCGGGTATCTATACGATGTACTGATGCTACTCGTGAAAGAATTTTGTAAATCGGGTGAGAAATGACCAAGTTATAACACATCGAAAAATGTACTAATAAAGTCCATGTGTAGAAAGTGCTTGTGTCCCGATCTTCTCCTAGACGAAGCGCAACAGCTGGATTTGCTCTATGTGAGCGTCTTAAACATAGACAGAAGACCAAACCAGGACATTTTGACAATGTCAAAAATTACACCAATGACCACTGGCGATATATTTCAACATCCATTCATGTTCGGCGCACTGTATTAATTGTTGTATTGGCTAATGGGTAATCACTCAAAACAAAGTCGGCTGTCTGTCTTGCCAACCGCCGTGATTATGCGGTTTTATCACGATGCGGCTTAAAAATGACATATTTTGAGTCCAAAAACGGTCGAAATTCATTAGTTTTAGAATAGTAGTTCGTTTTGTTTTCACTTTTTTTAAAACCCCCATTTTTTACAAAAATAATTCTCGACTTTGACATTTGAGAATTAACAGAACTGTGGTGTCCGTCGTATATTGTTATAACACTTCTCAGCATGGACCACGTTTTCATAAAGCACAATCCGTCTTATGCGCGGACTTTCGCTTGCAGTTCTCAATTCAATTGAAACTATTTTCTATCCGTTCACGCGCCCGAAAACCATTTTAATATATGATATATTCAAATTGAATGAATGGGAGTCAGCGTATCCCGTCCGACGCCCCAACCTTGCCACCCCTTAGTCGCTAATTTTGGTATCATAATTTCGGAACGTGACACTTTGCGGTTTGGTATTGGTTCACCATCTGACATAGTGCATAATTTTGTTGAATTCAGATCTGACCATTTAAAAATTGTCTCTTTATCATCTGTATGTGTCACGAGTGAAAATATATGACTTTATTGTCCGACTGTTAAGACCGCCGATTGCATATTTCGCATTAATTGGACGAGACGTAATGTAAAGTCTTATAACTTACGAATAGGCGACAACGTCGACGTCGTACATTCGTTCGCTACTCGGAAAATATACAATAAATGCCTTAAAGCGCCGACTAATTCACCACCTGCGGGTATACAAGAATATGAATCACACCAAAATTAAGCGAATTGCATATGGAATGTGTAGGTACAAGCTGCCATGTATATATCATTTCCAGAATGCTACCATTTCATGACAATCTATTTGTTAAAATACGGCACCTTAAACTGTTGGGAACATCGCGATATAGGCAAGCGAGCAAAGAGAGTTTAATGTCATCATACCATACGCTATTTCGCTGTTCCGAAATGGGTGGTCGATCAATGTAGCATAATTACATTGAACGACATATATAAGTATGTTTTTGTGTGAATAACGATTGTTAACTTGGTATTATGAACTTATGCATGACTGTGGAGACTTGCAATAACATATTAAATGGTAAAATACGCGCATTCATATCCGTATATTCTCAAAAATATCCGTCTATTTTACAAGCTCGACATGCTATATTTGTTTATGGTATACCAGGGGGGGGGGGGGGTGAAAACAAAAATTCCGGCACGTATGCCGGGGTGGGTGGGTGATCAAATCCACCAACAAGCAATTTTTTCCGCAACTAAAAAAAATAATTTCCTGCTTGTTTGTTAGTGTTTTGGCAACTGTAAACTGTAAACTGACTGCAGGCAGTTATCGTGTTGTATTTTGTTGCAAATTTTTAAATCCAAGATGGCCGCTGGCAGCCATGTTTTTTTGGCCGAATGACCTCAAAAGGACTCATTCCTATTTACATGTCCATGTCAACATCCATGATAAATAGTATGCACAGAAATTCATATACAGCTGTTTACAGTGAATTCCCCCCGCAAATCTCTGTTTTAGTGTTAAAAGGGGGGTGGGGGTCAAAAAATGGTCGGAAAAAACTGCCGAAAACGGAAAAAAAAATTGGCGAAGGGGGTGGGTGGGTACAAAAAATGATCGAAAGGGAAAAAATGCCATACGTGCCTGAAATTTTTGTCCGACCCCCCCCCCCTGGGTATACTACCGTTTCAACACATCGGCTATTTATCATTTTGCTGGTGAGAAGGCGTATGTTCAGTTTGGTGCTATTTATGTACACAGAAAAGGCACCATTACTCGGGAAAGCAACATACCGAAATGCATATAGATGTACGCGAATCATGTTACGTTCTCACACAATGCAGCTTTCCCAAATCCGCGCTCTTTAAAATAGAATTGGCTGCATGACTGGCCTACTTCTGATGGCACAGTGTGTTGCGCACCTGTCCGATTAAGTCGCTTTGAACCAAAAATGTATACAAAATTCGCACAAGCTGTGGAAAAGTTCGCGATCTTGGACAGTCAGTACAATCGGTTGGACAGTCAGTACAATCGGTATAAACGTTTGTAATGACATAACGTGTCTTGACAGCATTACCTGTTATGCTATTTTGATATGTTTCTAAATTATATTTAATGCTTGATTCCTGATACACATATATAGTGACATTTCAGTGATCTTTCTAGAGCGTTCCCGAGCATGATAGAACTTCAAATAAAACATATTCGCCTTTGTCCCATTCTGGTGATTTGGGCTCGTTTTTAGCATGTTACTAATTTTATAATAAGGCGTAATCAAGACATGTGTTATCAGATGTGTGAGTGATTGCCATTCGCGCATAATTATTTCATAAATAAATATATCCGCTGCACGTAGATATAACCGTCACTTATAGTACTGGCCGTTGAAATCACTGACCCGACAAACTGATAAACCAAGACTTAACACTTGGCAAATTACAGATCGGCATTGATTTAAAACTTCGCACTTCATTGTGGACAGACTATAACTATCCGTATATTTCACGAGAATATACCATCCCATAGCAGTTATAATTTTTAACATCTCAAGTCTTTAATTTGGAATATAGGCACAAGAGATAGACACATGTGTGCATGTGGAACCCGTGCATGTTCTTTATTCCCGTTGCCAATTAAATATATATATTGTACACATGTGGGTATGTATACTAATAAAACCGAACTGTGTGTGTGTTCATTTGTTTGTCGGTCTGACCTGCTATTGGTGCCCAACCGGTTGGATCATGACAAACTAAAATTGGAACACACGGTGAATTGTCACGTGGAGTGTCATGGGATAGGTGCATCTGACGTCGTGTGATTTAATTTGGAATTCATGAATAATTTAATAACATGCTTACATCTATATCTACAGTATGCCCTAAGTAATCGACTCCTTAAACATAGCAGAATTATGGGTAATATTTCAGGATTTAGCGGGAAATATAGCCTGCTGACATTCATCCGAAAGCTCTCCTGAATCCCGAAAAGTTACCCATAATTCTGCTGTGTTTAAGGGGTCGATTACATAGGGCATTACTGTATATCTGCGAATTTCTGTCTGTCTGCCTGTGTCTGTCTTCTACAGAAATTACAGGAGACCATCTAGATGATACCAAAGGGTCTACTAGGGGTCACTTTTTACGAGAAATATAATTTCAAAAGTAGCCTCATTCTTAATCTTTTATTTTTGCGAACTGATGTGTTTATGATGTTCATGTATCATAATATAAGGTATGAAGTATGCATGGTTGTAACTAAATAAATACTTCAATAGTTGTGGAACGGATTAATCGAGATAAACAAAATTACGATCGAAAAGGTGAGCCACTACTTATATTCCATGACTTTTTAAAGTTATAAATATAGTGATAATTATTGTGGTTATGGTTACGGCTAGAGCATGGTTATGCTTATAGAAACATTTAGTATTGGGACATGGTACGGGTTGCCTATAGGTATGGTTATGATTAAGATTTGGGTTATGGGAAAGGTAATGATTGAGAGGGGATTTGGATTGGAATATATATGATAATTATATGGAAGTATCAAACTTCCAATAGGAAGTTTAAAAATTCTAGTTATTATTTATTATTCTTAATATATTTTAAAACCCTTATATCTCAGAAAGTTTAAAAGATAAAGCATTGAAATTTGGTAGGTATATGCACCATGCCAAGATGCGTGGTAATGAAACATTTAGGTTTGTGTCTTAACTTGCTTACCAGAGTTATGGCCCTTAAACAAATATTTTGGAAAAAGTTTGTGCGCAGATCTTCTCCTATAAGAAGTCAGGCAGCTGAATTCGGTTCTCGTGATCGTGTTAACTAACGAAAGGGCACAAATCAGGGAAATTTTCACCAAGGTCCGAAAACAATTTGTCGACCTGGGGAGGGGTGCAAAATTTGTCAATTTTTTTCTTGTCACCGATCCCAGCCATTTTTACTGTCGGATATATATACGACGTACTGATGCTACTCGTGAAAGAATTTTGTAAATCGGGTGAGAAATGACCAAGTTATAACACATCGAAAAATGTACTAATAAAGTCCATGTGTAGAAAGTGCTTGTGCGCAGATCTTCTCCTAGACGAAGCGCAACAGCTGGATTTGCTCTATGTGAGCGTCTTAAACATAGACAGAAGACCAAACCGGGAAATTTTTACAAAGGTCCGCTCAATTATTTTCTGGGCTAGGGGAGGGGCAAAATATGTCAATTTTTGTTTGTCGCCGATTTGAACCAAAATGGTTGTGAAGTATCTGTAGGATGTACTAAGTATTATCGTGCGTGAATTTTGTGAATCGGTTGACAAATGTAGAAATGGTGGCCCTTTCCTTTTTTTCAAGTTTACAGGGAAAGCACTATGAATTTATATTTCTTCAACCAATCGTGACGTGTTTGGTATCATTCGATGGGGAATTTTTAGTTCTTTTAAACGATTATTCATTTGCTGCATTATGTCGAATGAGTCCGGAGATATTCAAAAAAGTATGAACCAGAAAAATACATATTGGCCTACATAGTAAAATATCGGCGCAATACCTCACCAAAACCCTGGTAAATATTATAGGGGCATCAAATGCGAACACAATGCCGCAAAAATTAGCTCGATATCTCGAAAATTGGCCGATATATGGCGACTTTTCTACACGCGTCTTCAAATTTCGAGGCATGGGTGGGGGTCACACCAGAACGTTCCAACTGAACACAGAAATGTCAATAAACCATACTATCGACATTCCAATCAATTCCGCGCGATTCCCTTATTATACTTCCATATTTTAATATGGAAGTATATTGTTATTCAATTTTTTATTTTTCTCTATTATTATTATTATTATTTATTATTCTTAATATATTTTAAAACCCTTATATCTCAGAAAGTTTAAAAGATAAAGCATTGAAATTTGGTAGGTATATGCACCATGCCAAGATGCGTGGTAATGAAACATTTAGGTTTGTGTCTTAACTTGCTTACCAGAGTTATGGCCCTTAAACAAATATTTTGGAAAAAGTTTGTGCGCAGATCTTCTCCTATAAGAAGTCAGGCAGCTGAATTCGGTTCTCGTGATCGTGTTAACTAACGAAAGGGCACAAATCAGGGAAATTTTCACCAAGGTCCGAAAACAATTTGTCGACCTGGGGAGGGGTGCAAAATTTGTCAATTTTTTTCTTGCATGGGTGGGGGTCACACCAGAACGTTCCAACTGAACACAGAAATGTCAATAAACCATACTATCGACATTCCAATCAATTCCGCGCGATTCCCTTATTATACTTCCATATTTTAATATGGAAGTATATTGTTATTCAATTTTTTATTTTTCTCTATTATTATACTTCCATATTTTAATATGGAAGTATATTGTTATTCAATTTTTTATTTTTCTCTATTATTATTATTATTATTTATTATTCTTAATATATTTTAAAACCCTTATATCTCAGAAAGTTTAAAAGATAAAGCATTGAAATTTGGTAGGTATATGCACCATGCCAAGATGCGTGGTAATGAAACATTTAGGTTTGTGTCTTAACTTGCTTACCAGAGTTATGGCCCTTAAACAAATATTTTGGAAAAAGTTTGTGCGCAGATCTTCTCCTATAAGAAGTCAGGCAGCTGAATTCGGTTCTCGTGATCGTGTTAACTAACGAAAGGGCACAAATCAGGGAAATTTTCACCAAGGTCCGAAAACAATTTGTCGACCTGGGGAGGGGTGCAAAATTTGTCAATTTTTTTCTTGTCACCGATCCCAGCCATTTTTACTGTCGGATATATATACGACGTACTGATGCTACTCGTGAAAGAATTTTGTAAATCGGGTGAGAAATGACCAAGTTATAACACATCGAAAAATGTACTAATAAAGTCCATGTGTAGAAAGTGCTTGTGCGCAGATCTTCTCCTAGACGAAGCGCAACAGCTGGATTTGCTCTATGTGAGCGTCTTAAACATAGACAGAAGACCAAACCGGGAAATTTTTACAAAGGTCCGCTCAATTATTTTCTGGGCTAGGGGAGGGGCAAAATATGTCAATTTTTGTTTGTCGCCGATTTGAACCAAAATGGTTGTGAAGTATCTGTAGGATGTACTAAGTATTATCGTGCGTGAATTTTGTGAATCGGTTGACAAATGTAGAAATGGTGGCCCTTTCCTTTTTTTCAAGTTTACAGGGAAAGCACTATGAATTTATATTTCTTCAACCAATCGTGACGTGTTTGGTATCATTCGATGGGGAATTTTTAGTTCTTTTAAACGATTATTCATTTGCTGCATTATGTCGAATGAGTCCGGAGATATTCAAAAAAGTATGAACCAGAAAAATACATATTGGCCTACATAGTAAAATATCGGCGCAATACCTCACCAAAACCCTGGTAAATATTATAGGGGCATCAAATGCGAACACAATGCCGCAAAAATTAGCTCGATATCTCGAAAATTGGCCGATATATGGCGACTTTTCTACACGCGTCTTCAAATTTCGAGGCATGGGTGGGGGTCACACCAGAACGTTCCAACTGAACACAGAAATGTCAATAAACCATACTATCGACATTCCAATCAATTCCGCGCGATTCCCTTATTATACTTCCATATTTTAATATGGAAGTATATTGTTATTCAATTTTTTATTTTTCTCTATTATTATTATTATTATTTATTATTCTTAATATATTTTAAAACCCTTATATCTCAGAAAGTTTAAAAGATAAAGCATTGAAATTTGGTAGGTATATGCACCATGCCAAGATGCGTGGTAATGAAACATTTAGGTTTGTGTCTTAACTTGCTTACCAGAGTTATGGCCCTTAAACAAATATTTTGGAAAAAGTTTGTGCGCAGATCTTCTCCTATAAGAAGTCAGGCAGCTGAATTCGGTTCTCGTGATCGTGTTAACTAACGAAAGGGCACAAATCAGGGAAATTTTCACCAAGGTCCGAAAACAATTTGTCGACCTGGGGAGGGGTGCAAAATTTGTCAATTTTTTTCTTGTCACCGATCCCAGCCATTTTTACTGTCGGATATATATACGACGTACTGATGCTACTCGTGAAAGAATTTTGTAAATCGGGTGAGAAATGACCAAGTTATAACACATCGAAAAATGTACTAATAAAGTCCATGTGTAGAAAGTGCTTGTGCGCAGATCTTCTCCTAGACGAAGCGCAACAGCTGGATTTGCTCTATGTGAGCGTCTTAAACATAGACAGAAGACCAAACCGGGAAATTTTTACAAAGGTCCGCTCAATTATTTTCTGGGCTAGGGGAGGGGCAAAATATGTCAATTTTTGTTTGTCGCCGATTTGAACCAAAATGGTTGTGAAGTATCTGTAGGATGTACTAAGTATTATCGTGCGTGAATTTTGTGAATCGGTTGACAAATGTAGAAATGGTGGCCCTTTCCTTTTTTTCAAGTTTACAGGGAAAGCACTATGAATTTATATTTCTTCAACCAATCGTGACGTGTTTGGTATCATTCGATGGGGAATTTTTAGTTCTTTTAAACGATTATTCATTTGCTGCATTATGTCGAATGAGTCCGGAGATATTCAAAAAAGTATGAACCAGAAAAATACATATTGGCCTACATAGTAAAATATCGGCGCAATACCTCACCAAAACCCTGGTAAATATTATAGGGGCATCAAATGCGAACACAATGCCGCAAAAATTAGCTCGATATCTCGAAAATTGGCCGATATATGGCGACTTTTCTACACGCGTCTTCAAATTTCGAGGCATGGGTGGGGGTCACACCAGAACGTTCCAACTGAACACAGAAATGTCAATAAACCATACTATCGACATTCCAATCAATTCCGCGCGATTCCCTTATTATACTTCCATATTTTAATATGGAAGTATATTGTTATTCAATTTTTTATTTTTCTCTATTATTATACTTCCATATTTTAATATGGAAGTATATTGTTATTCAATTTTTTATTTTTCTCTATTATTATTATTATTATTTATTATTCTTAATATATTTTAAAACCCTTATATCTCAGAAAGTTTAAAAGATAAAGCATTGAAATTTGGTAGGTATATGCACCATGCCAAGATGCGTGGTAATGAAACATTTAGGTTTGTGTCTTAACTTGCTTACCAGAGTTATGGCCCTTAAACAAATATTTTGGAAAAAGTTTGTGCGCAGATCTTCTCCTATAAGAAGTCAGGCAGCTGAATTCGGTTCTCGTGATCGTGTTAACTAACGAAAGGGCACAAATCAGGGAAATTTTCACCAAGGTCCGAAAACAATTTGTCGACCTGGGGAGGGGTGCAAAATTTGTCAATTTTTTTCTTGTCACCGATCCCAGCCATTTTTACTGTCGGATATATATACGACGTACTGATGCTACTCGTGAAAGAATTTTGTAAATCGGGTGAGAAATGACCAAGTTATAACACATCGAAAAATGTACTAATAAAGTCCATGTGTAGAAAGTGCTTGTGCGCAGATCTTCTCCTAGACGAAGCGCAACAGCTGGATTTGCTCTATGTGAGCGTCTTAAACATAGACAGAAGACCAAACCGGGAAATTTTTACAAAGGTCCGCTCAATTATTTTCTGGGCTAGGGGAGGGGCAAAATATGTCAATTTTTGTTTGTCGCCGATTTGAACCAAAATGGTTGTGAAGTATCTGTAGGATGTACTAAGTATTATCGTGCGTGAATTTTGTGAATCGGTTGACAAATGTAGAAATGGTGGCCCTTTCCTTTTTTTCAAGTTTACAGGGAAAGCACTATGAATTTATATTTCTTCAACCAATCGTGACGTGTTTGGTATCATTCGATGGGGAATTTTTAGTTCTTTTAAACGATTATTCATTTGCTGCATTATGTCGAATGAGTCCGGAGATATTCAAAAAAGTATGAACCAGAAAAATACATATTGGCCTACATAGTAAAATATCGGCGCAATACCTCACCAAAACCCTGGTAAATATTATAGGGGCATCAAATGCGAACACAATGCCGCAAAAATTAGCTCGATATCTCGAAAATTGGCCGATATATGGCGACTTTTCTACACGCGTCTTCAAATTTCGAGGCATGGGTGGGGGTCACACCAGAACGTTCCAACTGAACACAGAAATGTCAATAAACCATACTATCGACATTCCAATCAATTCCGCGCGATTCCCTTATTATACTTCCATATTTTAATATGGAAGTATATTGTTATTCAATTTTTTATTTTTCTCTATTATTATTATTATTATTTATTATTCTTAATATATTTTAAAACCCTTATATCTCAGAAAGTTTAAAAGATAAAGCATTGAAATTTGGTAGGTATATGCACCATGCCAAGATGCGTGGTAATGAAACATTTAGGTTTGTGTCTTAACTTGCTTACCAGAGTTATGGCCCTTAAACAAATATTTTGGAAAAAGTTTGTGCGCAGATCTTCTCCTATAAGAAGTCAGGCAGCTGAATTCGGTTCTCGTGATCGTGTTAACTAACGAAAGGGCACAAATCAGGGAAATTTTCACCAAGGTCCGAAAACAATTTGTCGACCTGGGGAGGGGTGCAAAATTTGTCAATTTTTTTCTTGTCACCGATCCCAGCCATTTTTACTGTCGGATATATATACGACGTACTGATGCTACTCGTGAAAGAATTTTGTAAATCGGGTGAGAAATGACCAAGTTATAACACATCGAAAAATGTACTAATAAAGTCCATGTGTAGAAAGTGCTTGTGCGCAGATCTTCTCCTAGACGAAGCGCAACAGCTGGATTTGCTCTATGTGAGCGTCTTAAACATAGACAGAAGACCAAACCGGGAAATTTTTACAAAGGTCCGCTCAATTATTTTCTGGGCTAGGGGAGGGGCAAAATATGTCAATTTTTGTTTGTCGCCGATTTGAACCAAAATGGTTGTGAAGTATCTGTAGGATGTACTAAGTATTATCGTGCGTGAATTTTGTGAATCGGTTGACAAATGTAGAAATGGTGGCCCTTTCCTTTTTTTCAAGTTTACAGGGAAAGCACTATGAATTTATATTTCTTCAACCAATCGTGACGTGTTTGGTATCATTCGATGGGGAATTTTTAGTTCTTTTAAACGATTATTCATTTGCTGCATTATGTCGAATGAGTCCGGAGATATTCAAAAAAGTATGAACCAGAAAAATACATATTGGCCTACATAGTAAAATATCGGCGCAATACCTCACCAAAACCCTGGTAAATATTATAGGGGCATCAAATGCGAACACAATGCCGCAAAAATTAGCTCGATATCTCGAAAATTGGCCGATATATGGCGACTTTTCTACACGCGTCTTCAAATTTCGAGGCATGGGTGGGGGTCACACCAGAACGTTCCAACTGAACACAGAAATGTCAATAAACCATACTATCGACATTCCAATCAATTCCGCGCGATTCCCTTATTATACTTCCATATTTTAATATGGAAGTATATTGTTATTCAATTTTTTATTTTTCTCTATTATTATTATTATTATTTATTATTCTTAATATATTTTAAAACCCTTATATCTCAGAAAGTTTAAAAGATAAAGCATTGAAATTTGGTAGGTATATGCACCATGCCAAGATGCGTGGTAATGAAACATTTAGGTTTGTGTCTTAACTTGCTTACCAGAGTTATGGCCCTTAAACAAATATTTTGGAAAAAGTTTGTGCGCAGATCTTCTCCTATAAGAAGTCAGGCAGCTGAATTCGGTTCTCGTGATCGTGTTAACTAACGAAAGGGCACAAATCAGGGAAATTTTCACCAAGGTCCGAAAACAATTTGTCGACCTGGGGAGGGGTGCAAAATTTGTCAATTTTTTTCTTGTCACCGATCCCAGCCATTTTTACTGTCGGATATATATACGACGTACTGATGCTACTCGTGAAAGAATTTTGTAAATCGGGTGAGAAATGACCAAGTTATAACACATCGAAAAATGTACTAATAAAGTCCATGTGTAGAAAGTGCTTGTGCGCAGATCTTCTCCTAGACGAAGCGCAACAGCTGGATTTGCTCTATGTGAGCGTCTTAAACATAGACAGAAGACCAAACCGGGAAATTTTTACAAAGGTCCGCTCAATTATTTTCTGGGCTAGGGGAGGGGCAAAATATGTCAATTTTTGTTTGTCGCCGATTTGAACCAAAATGGTTGTGAAGTATCTGTAGGATGTACTAAGTATTATCGTGCGTGAATTTTGTGAATCGGTTGACAAATGTAGAAATGGTGGCCCTTTCCTTTTTTTCAAGTTTACAGGGAAAGCACTATGAATTTATATTTCTTCAACCAATCGTGACGTGTTTGGTATCATTCGATGGGGAATTTTTAGTTCTTTTAAACGATTATTCATTTGCTGCATTATGTCGAATGAGTCCGGAGATATTCAAAAAAGTATGAACCAGAAAAATACATATTGGCCTACATAGTAAAATATCGGCGCAATACCTCACCAAAACCCTGGTAAATATTATAGGGGCATCAAATGCGAACACAATGCCGCAAAAATTAGCTCGATATCTCGAAAATTGGCCGATATATGGCGACTTTTCTACACGCGTCTTCAAATTTCGAGGCATGGGTGGGGGTCACACCAGAACGTTCCAACTGAACACAGAAATGTCAATAAACCATACTATCGACATTCCAATCAATTCCGCGCGATTCCCTTATTATACTTCCATATTTTAATATGGAAGTATATTGTTATTCAATTTTTTATTTTTCTCTATTATTATTATTATTATTTATTATTCTTAATATATTTTAAAACCCTTATATCTCAGAAAGTTTAAAAGATAAAGCATTGAAATTTGGTAGGTATATGCACCATGCCAAGATGCGTGGTAATGAAACATTTAGGTTTGTGTCTTAACTTGCTTACCAGAGTTATGGCCCTTAAACAAATATTTTGGAAAAAGTTTGTGCGCAGATCTTCTCCTATAAGAAGTCAGGCAGCTGAATTCGGTTCTCGTGATCGTGTTAACTAACGAAAGGGCACAAATCAGGGAAATTTTCACCAAGGTCCGAAAACAATTTGTCGACCTGGGGAGGGGTGCAAAATTTGTCAATTTTTTTCTTGCATGGGTGGGGGTCACACCAGAACGTTCCAACTGAACACAGAAATGTCAATAAACCATACTATCGACATTCCAATCAATTCCGCGCGATTCCCTTATTATACTTCCATATTTTAATATGGAAGTATATTGTTATTCAATTTTTTATTTTTCTCTATTATTATACTTCCATATTTTAATATGGAAGTATATTGTTATTCAATTTTTTATTTTTCTCTATTATTATTATTATTATTTATTATTCTTAATATATTTTAAAACCCTTATATCTCAGAAAGTTTAAAAGATAAAGCATTGAAATTTGGTAGGTATATGCACCATGCCAAGATGCGTGGTAATGAAACATTTAGGTTTGTGTCTTAACTTGCTTACCAGAGTTATGGCCCTTAAACAAATATTTTGGAAAAAGTTTGTGCGCAGATCTTCTCCTATAAGAAGTCAGGCAGCTGAATTCGGTTCTCGTGATCGTGTTAACTAACGAAAGGGCACAAATCAGGGAAATTTTCACCAAGGTCCGAAAACAATTTGTCGACCTGGGGAGGGGTGCAAAATTTGTCAATTTTTTTCTTGTCACCGATCCCAGCCATTTTTACTGTCGGATATATATACGACGTACTGATGCTACTCGTGAAAGAATTTTGTAAATCGGGTGAGAAATGACCAAGTTATAACACATCGAAAAATGTACTAATAAAGTCCATGTGTAGAAAGTGCTTGTGCGCAGATCTTCTCCTAGACGAAGCGCAACAGCTGGATTTGCTCTATGTGAGCGTCTTAAACATAGACAGAAGACCAAACCGGGAAATTTTTACAAAGGTCCGCTCAATTATTTTCTGGGCTAGGGGAGGGGCAAAATATGTCAATTTTTGTTTGTCGCCGATTTGAACCAAAATGGTTGTGAAGTATCTGTAGGATGTACTAAGTATTATCGTGCGTGAATTTTGTGAATCGGTTGACAAATGTAGAAATGGTGGCCCTTTCCTTTTTTTCAAGTTTACAGGGAAAGCACTATGAATTTATATTTCTTCAACCAATCGTGACGTGTTTGGTATCATTCGATGGGGAATTTTTAGTTCTTTTAAACGATTATTCATTTGCTGCATTATGTCGAATGAGTCCGGAGATATTCAAAAAAGTATGAACCAGAAAAATACATATTGGCCTACATAGTAAAATATCGGCGCAATACCTCACCAAAACCCTGGTAAATATTATAGGGGCATCAAATGCGAACACAATGCCGCAAAAATTAGCTCGATATCTCGAAAATTGGCCGATATATGGCGACTTTTCTACACGCGTCTTCAAATTTCGAGGCATGGGTGGGGGTCACACCAGAACGTTCCAACTGAACACAGAAATGTCAATAAACCATACTATCGACATTCCAATCAATTCCGCGCGATTCCCTTATTATACTTCCATATTTTAATATGGAAGTATATTGTTATTCAATTTTTTATTTTTCTCTATTATTATTATTATTATTTATTATTCTTAATATATTTTAAAACCCTTATATCTCAGAAAGTTTAAAAGATAAAGCATTGAAATTTGGTAGGTATATGCACCATGCCAAGATGCGTGGTAATGAAACATTTAGGTTTGTGTCTTAACTTGCTTACCAGAGTTATGGCCCTTAAACAAATATTTTGGAAAAAGTTTGTGCGCAGATCTTCTCCTATAAGAAGTCAGGCAGCTGAATTCGGTTCTCGTGATCGTGTTAACTAACGAAAGGGCACAAATCAGGGAAATTTTCACCAAGGTCCGAAAACAATTTGTCGACCTGGGGAGGGGTGCAAAATTTGTCAATTTTTTTCTTGTCACCGATCCCAGCCATTTTTACTGTCGGATATATATACGACGTACTGATGCTACTCGTGAAAGAATTTTGTAAATCGGGTGAGAAATGACCAAGTTATAACACATCGAAAAATGTACTAATAAAGTCCATGTGTAGAAAGTGCTTGTGCGCAGATCTTCTCCTAGACGAAGCGCAACAGCTGGATTTGCTCTATGTGAGCGTCTTAAACATAGACAGAAGACCAAACCGGGAAATTTTTACAAAGGTCCGCTCAATTATTTTCTGGGCTAGGGGAGGGGCAAAATATGTCAATTTTTGTTTGTCGCCGATTTGAACCAAAATGGTTGTGAAGTATCTGTAGGATGTACTAAGTATTATCGTGCGTGAATTTTGTGAATCGGTTGACAAATGTAGAAATGGTGGCCCTTTCCTTTTTTTCAAGTTTACAGGGAAAGCACTATGAATTTATATTTCTTCAACCAATCGTGACGTGTTTGGTATCATTCGATGGGGAATTTTTAGTTCTTTTAAACGATTATTCATTTGCTGCATTATGTCGAATGAGTCCGGAGATATTCAAAAAAGTATGAACCAGAAAAATACATATTGGCCTACATAGTAAAATATCGGCGCAATACCTCACCAAAACCCTGGTAAATATTATAGGGGCATCAAATGCGAACACAATGCCGCAAAAATTAGCTCGATATCTCGAAAATTGGCCGATATATGGCGACTTTTCTACACGCGTCTTCAAATTTCGAGGCATGGGTGGGGGTCACACCAGAACGTTCCAACTGAACACAGAAATGTCAATAAACCATACTATCGACATTCCAATCAATTCCGCGCGATTCCCTTATTATACTTCCATATTTTAATATGGAAGTATATTGTTATTCAATTTTTTATTTTTCTCTATTATTATACTTCCATATTTTAATATGGAAGTATATTGTTATTCAATTTTTTATTTTTCTCTATTATTATTATTATTATTTATTATTCTTAATATATTTTAAAACCCTTATATCTCAGAAAGTTTAAAAGATAAAGCATTGAAATTTGGTAGGTATATGCACCATGCCAAGATGCGTGGTAATGAAACATTTAGGTTTGTGTCTTAACTTGCTTACCAGAGTTATGGCCCTTAAACAAATATTTTGGAAAAAGTTTGTGCGCAGATCTTCTCCTATAAGAAGTCAGGCAGCTGAATTCGGTTCTCGTGATCGTGTTAACTAACGAAAGGGCACAAATCAGGGAAATTTTCACCAAGGTCCGAAAACAATTTGTCGACCTGGGGAGGGGTGCAAAATTTGTCAATTTTTTTCTTGTCACCGATCCCAGCCATTTTTACTGTCGGATATATATACGACGTACTGATGCTACTCGTGAAAGAATTTTGTAAATCGGGTGAGAAATGACCAAGTTATAACACATCGAAAAATGTACTAATAAAGTCCATGTGTAGAAAGTGCTTGTGCGCAGATCTTCTCCTAGACGAAGCGCAACAGCTGGATTTGCTCTATGTGAGCGTCTTAAACATAGACAGAAGACCAAACCGGGAAATTTTTACAAAGGTCCGCTCAATTATTTTCTGGGCTAGGGGAGGGGCAAAATATGTCAATTTTTGTTTGTCGCCGATTTGAACCAAAATGGTTGTGAAGTATCTGTAGGATGTACTAAGTATTATCGTGCGTGAATTTTGTGAATCGGTTGACAAATGTAGAAATGGTGGCCCTTTCCTTTTTTTCAAGTTTACAGGGAAAGCACTATGAATTTATATTTCTTCAACCAATCGTGACGTGTTTGGTATCATTCGATGGGGAATTTTTAGTTCTTTTAAACGATTATTCATTTGCTGCATTATGTCGAATGAGTCCGGAGATATTCAAAAAAGTATGAACCAGAAAAATACATATTGGCCTACATAGTAAAATATCGGCGCAATACCTCACCAAAACCCTGGTAAATATTATAGGGGCATCAAATGCGAACACAATGCCGCAAAAATTAGCTCGATATCTCGAAAATTGGCCGATATATGGCGACTTTTCTACACGCGTCTTCAAATTTCGAGGCATGGGTGGGGGTCACACCAGAACGTTCCAACTGAACACAGAAATGTCAATAAACCATACTATCGACATTCCAATCAATTCCGCGCGATTCCCTTATTATACTTCCATATTTTAATATGGAAGTATATTGTTATTCAATTTTTTATTTTTCTCTATTATTATTATTATTATTTATTATTCTTAATATATTTTAAAACCCTTATATCTCAGAAAGTTTAAAAGATAAAGCATTGAAATTTGGTAGGTATATGCACCATGCCAAGATGCGTGGTAATGAAACATTTAGGTTTGTGTCTTAACTTGCTTACCAGAGTTATGGCCCTTAAACAAATATTTTGGAAAAAGTTTGTGCGCAGATCTTCTCCTATAAGAAGTCAGGCAGCTGAATTCGGTTCTCGTGATCGTGTTAACTAACGAAAGGGCACAAATCAGGGAAATTTTCACCAAGGTCCGAAAACAATTTGTCGACCTGGGGAGGGGTGCAAAATTTGTCAATTTTTTTCTTGTCACCGATCCCAGCCATTTTTACTGTCGGATATATATACGACGTACTGATGCTACTCGTGAAAGAATTTTGTAAATCGGGTGAGAAATGACCAAGTTATAACACATCGAAAAATGTACTAATAAAGTCCATGTGTAGAAAGTGCTTGTGCGCAGATCTTCTCCTAGACGAAGCGCAACAGCTGGATTTGCTCTATGTGAGCGTCTTAAACATAGACAGAAGACCAAACCGGGAAATTTTTACAAAGGTCCGCTCAATTATTTTCTGGGCTAGGGGAGGGGCAAAATATGTCAATTTTTGTTTGTCGCCGATTTGAACCAAAATGGTTGTGAAGTATCTGTAGGATGTACTAAGTATTATCGTGCGTGAATTTTGTGAATCGGTTGACAAATGTAGAAATGGTGGCCCTTTCCTTTTTTTCAAGTTTACAGGGAAAGCACTATGAATTTATATTTCTTCAACCAATCGTGACGTGTTTGGTATCATTCGATGGGGAATTTTTAGTTCTTTTAAACGATTATTCATTTGCTGCATTATGTCGAATGAGTCCGGAGATATTCAAAAAAGTATGAACCAGAAAAATACATATTGGCCTACATAGTAAAATATCGGCGCAATACCTCACCAAAACCCTGGTAAATATTATAGGGGCATCAAATGCGAACACAATGCCGCAAAAATTAGCTCGATATCTCGAAAATTGGCCGATATATGGCGACTTTTCTACACGCGTCTTCAAATTTCGAGGCATGGGTGGGGGTCACACCAGAACGTTCCAACTGAACACAGAAATGTCAATAAACCATACTATCGACATTCCAATCAATTCCGCGCGATTCCCTTATTATACTTCCATATTTTAATATGGAAGTATATTGTTATTCAATTTTTTATTTTTCTCTATTATTATTATTATTATTTATTATTCTTAATATATTTTAAAACCCTTATATCTCAGAAAGTTTAAAAGATAAAGCATTGAAATTTGGTAGGTATATGCACCATGCCAAGATGCGTGGTAATGAAACATTTAGGTTTGTGTCTTAACTTGCTTACCAGAGTTATGGCCCTTAAACAAATATTTTGGAAAAAGTTTGTGCGCAGATCTTCTCCTATAAGAAGTCAGGCAGCTGAATTCGGTTCTCGTGATCGTGTTAACTAACGAAAGGGCACAAATCAGGGAAATTTTCACCAAGGTCCGAAAACAATTTGTCGACCTGGGGAGGGGTGCAAAATTTGTCAATTTTTTTCTTGTCACCGATCCCAGCCATTTTTACTGTCGGATATATATACGACGTACTGATGCTACTCGTGAAAGAATTTTGTAAATCGGGTGAGAAATGACCAAGTTATAACACATCGAAAAATGTACTAATAAAGTCCATGTGTAGAAAGTGCTTGTGCGCAGATCTTCTCCTAGACGAAGCGCAACAGCTGGATTTGCTCTATGTGAGCGTCTTAAACATAGACAGAAGACCAAACCGGGAAATTTTTACAAAGGTCCGCTCAATTATTTTCTGGGCTAGGGGAGGGGCAAAATATGTCAATTTTTGTTTGTCGCCGATTTGAACCAAAATGGTTGTGAAGTATCTGTAGGATGTACTAAGTATTATCGTGCGTGAATTTTGTGAATCGGTTGACAAATGTAGAAATGGTGGCCCTTTCCTTTTTTTCAAGTTTACAGGGAAAGCACTATGAATTTATATTTCTTCAACCAATCGTGACGTGTTTGGTATCATTCGATGGGGAATTTTTAGTTCTTTTAAACGATTATTCATTTGCTGCATTATGTCGAATGAGTCCGGAGATATTCAAAAAAGTATGAACCAGAAAAATACATATTGGCCTACATAGTAAAATATCGGCGCAATACCTCACCAAAACCCTGGTAAATATTATAGGGGCATCAAATGCGAACACAATGCCGCAAAAATTAGCTCGATATCTCGAAAATTGGCCGATATATGGCGACTTTTCTACACGCGTCTTCAAATTTCGAGGCATGGGTGGGGGTCACACCAGAACGTTCCAACTGAACACAGAAATGTCAATAAACCATACTATCGACATTCCAATCAATTCCGCGCGATTCCCTTATTATACTTCCATATTTTAATATGGAAGTATATTGTTATTCAATTTTTTATTTTTCTCTATTATTATTATTATTATTTATTATTCTTAATATATTTTAAAACCCTTATATCTCAGAAAGTTTAAAAGATAAAGCATTGAAATTTGGTAGGTATATGCACCATGCCAAGATGCGTGGTAATGAAACATTTAGGTTTGTGTCTTAACTTGCTTACCAGAGTTATGGCCCTTAAACAAATATTTTGGAAAAAGTTTGTGCGCAGATCTTCTCCTATAAGAAGTCAGGCAGCTGAATTCGGTTCTCGTGATCGTGTTAACTAACGAAAGGGCACAAATCAGGGAAATTTTCACCAAGGTCCGAAAACAATTTGTCGACCTGGGGAGGGGTGCAAAATTTGTCAATTTTTTTCTTGTCACCGATCCCAGCCATTTTTACTGTCGGATATATATACGACGTACTGATGCTACTCGTGAAAGAATTTTGTAAATCGGGTGAGAAATGACCAAGTTATAACACATCGAAAAATGTACTAATAAAGTCCATGTGTAGAAAGTGCTTGTGCGCAGATCTTCTCCTAGACGAAGCGCAACAGCTGGATTTGCTCTATGTGAGCGTCTTAAACATAGACAGAAGACCAAACCGGGAAATTTTTACAAAGGTCCGCTCAATTATTTTCTGGGCTAGGGGAGGGGCAAAATATGTCAATTTTTGTTTGTCGCCGATTTGAACCAAAATGGTTGTGAAGTATCTGTAGGATGTACTAAGTATTATCGTGCGTGAATTTTGTGAATCGGTTGACAAATGTAGAAATGGTGGCCCTTTCCTTTTTTTCAAGTTTACAGGGAAAGCACTATGAATTTATATTTCTTCAACCAATCGTGACGTGTTTGGTATCATTCGATGGGGAATTTTTAGTTCTTTTAAACGATTATTCATTTGCTGCATTATGTCGAATGAGTCCGGAGATATTCAAAAAAGTATGAACCAGAAAAATACATATTGGCCTACATAGTAAAATATCGGCGCAATACCTCACCAAAACCCTGGTAAATATTATAGGGGCATCAAATGCGAACACAATGCCGCAAAAATTAGCTCGATATCTCGAAAATTGGCCGATATATGGCGACTTTTCTACACGCGTCTTCAAATTTCGAGGCATGGGTGGGGGTCACACCAGAACGTTCCAACTGAACACAGAAATGTCAATAAACCATACTATCGACATTCCAATCAATTCCGCGCGATTCCCTTATTATACTTCCATATTTTAATATGGAAGTATATTGTTATTCAATTTTTTATTTTTCTCTATTATTATTATTATTATTTATTATTCTTAATATATTTTAAAACCCTTATATCTCAGAAAGTTTAAAAGATAAAGCATTGAAATTTGGTAGGTATATGCACCATGCCAAGATGCGTGGTAATGAAACATTTAGGTTTGTGTCTTAACTTGCTTACCAGAGTTATGGCCCTTAAACAAATATTTTGGAAAAAGTTTGTGCGCAGATCTTCTCCTATAAGAAGTCAGGCAGCTGAATTCGGTTCTCGTGATCGTGTTAACTAACGAAAGGGCACAAATCAGGGAAATTTTCACCAAGGTCCGAAAACAATTTGTCGACCTGGGGAGGGGTGCAAAATTTGTCAATTTTTTTCTTGTCACCGATCCCAGCCATTTTTACTGTCGGATATATATACGACGTACTGATGCTACTCGTGAAAGAATTTTGTAAATCGGGTGAGAAATGACCAAGTTATAACACATCGAAAAATGTACTAATAAAGTCCATGTGTAGAAAGTGCTTGTGCGCAGATCTTCTCCTAGACGAAGCGCAACAGCTGGATTTGCTCTATGTGAGCGTCTTAAACATAGACAGAAGACCAAACCGGGAAATTTTTACAAAGGTCCGCTCAATTATTTTCTGGGCTAGGGGAGGGGCAAAATATGTCAATTTTTGTTTGTCGCCGATTTGAACCAAAATGGTTGTGAAGTATCTGTAGGATGTACTAAGTATTATCGTGCGTGAATTTTGTGAATCGGTTGACAAATGTAGAAATGGTGGCCCTTTCCTTTTTTTCAAGTTTACAGGGAAAGCACTATGAATTTATATTTCTTCAACCAATCGTGACGTGTTTGGTATCATTCGATGGGGAATTTTTAGTTCTTTTAAACGATTATTCATTTGCTGCATTATGTCGAATGAGTCCGGAGATATTCAAAAAAGTATGAACCAGAAAAATACATATTGGCCTACATAGTAAAATATCGGCGCAATACCTCACCAAAACCCTGGTAAATATTATAGGGGCATCAAATGCGAACACAATGCCGCAAAAATTAGCTCGATATCTCGAAAATTGGCCGATATATGGCGACTTTTCTACACGCGTCTTCAAATTTCGAGGCATGGGTGGGGGTCACACCAGAACGTTCCAACTGAACACAGAAATGTCAATAAACCATACTATCGACATTCCAATCAATTCCGCGCGATTCCCTTATTATACTTCCATATTTTAATATGGAAGTATATTGTTATTCAATTTTTTATTTTTCTCTATTATTATTATTATTATTTATTATTCTTAATATATTTTAAAACCCTTATATCTCAGAAAGTTTAAAAGATAAAGCATTGAAATTTGGTAGGTATATGCACCATGCCAAGATGCGTGGTAATGAAACATTTAGGTTTGTGTCTTAACTTGCTTACCAGAGTTATGGCCCTTAAACAAATATTTTGGAAAAAGTTTGTGCGCAGATCTTCTCCTATAAGAAGTCAGGCAGCTGAATTCGGTTCTCGTGATCGTGTTAACTAACGAAAGGGCACAAATCAGGGAAATTTTCACCAAGGTCCGAAAACAATTTGTCGACCTGGGGAGGGGTGCAAAATTTGTCAATTTTTTTCTTGTCACCGATCCCAGCCATTTTTACTGTCGGATATATATACGACGTACTGATGCTACTCGTGAAAGAATTTTGTAAATCGGGTGAGAAATGACCAAGTTATAACACATCGAAAAATGTACTAATAAAGTCCATGTGTAGAAAGTGCTTGTGCGCAGATCTTCTCCTAGACGAAGCGCAACAGCTGGATTTGCTCTATGTGAGCGTCTTAAACATAGACAGAAGACCAAACCGGGAAATTTTTACAAAGGTCCGCTCAATTATTTTCTGGGCTAGGGGAGGGGCAAAATATGTCAATTTTTGTTTGTCGCCGATTTGAACCAAAATGGTTGTGAAGTATCTGTAGGATGTACTAAGTATTATCGTGCGTGAATTTTGTGAATCGGTTGACAAATGTAGAAATGGTGGCCCTTTCCTTTTTTTCAAGTTTACAGGGAAAGCACTATGAATTTATATTTCTTCAACCAATCGTGACGTGTTTGGTATCATTCGATGGGGAATTTTTAGTTCTTTTAAACGATTATTCATTTGCTGCATTATGTCGAATGAGTCCGGAGATATTCAAAAAAGTATGAACCAGAAAAATACATATTGGCCTACATAGTAAAATATCGGCGCAATACCTCACCAAAACCCTGGTAAATATTATAGGGGCATCAAATGCGAACACAATGCCGCAAAAATTAGCTCGATATCTCGAAAATTGGCCGATATATGGCGACTTTTCTACACGCGTCTTCAAATTTCGAGGCATGGGTGGGGGTCACACCAGAACGTTCCAACTGAACACAGAAATGTCAATAAACCATACTATCGACATTCCAATCAATTCCGCGCGATTCCCTTATTATACTTCCATATTTTAATATGGAAGTATATTGTTATTCAATTTTTTATTTTTCTCTATTATTATACTTCCATATTTTAATATGGAAGTATATTGTTATTCAATTTTTTATTTTTCTCTATTATTATTATTATTATTTATTATTCTTAATATATTTTAAAACCCTTATATCTCAGAAAGTTTAAAAGATAAAGCATTGAAATTTGGTAGGTATATGCACCATGCCAAGATGCGTGGTAATGAAACATTTAGGTTTGTGTCTTAACTTGCTTACCAGAGTTATGGCCCTTAAACAAATATTTTGGAAAATGTTTGTGTGCAGATCTTCTCCTATAACAAGTCAGGCAGCTGAATTCGGTTCTCGTGATCGTGTTAACTAACGAAAGGGCACGAATCAGGGAAATTTTCACCAAGGTCCGAAAACAATTTGTCGACCTGGGGAGGGGTGCAAAATTTGTCAATTTTTTTCTTGTCACCGATCCCAGCCATTTTTACTGTCGGATATATATACGACGTACTGATGCTACTCGTGAAAGAATTTTGTAAATCGGGTGAGAAATGACCAAGTTATAACACATCGAAAAATGTACTAATAAAGTCCATGTGTAGAAAGTGCTTGTGCGCAGATCTTCTCCTAGACGAAGCGCAACAGCTGGATTTGCTCTATGTGAGCGTCTTAAACATAGACAGAAGACCAAACCGGGAAATTTTGACAAAGGTCCGCTCAATTATTTTCTGGGCTAGGGGAGGGGCAAAATATGTCAATTTTTGTTTGTCGCCGATTTGAACCAAAATGGTTGTGAAGTATCTGTAGGATGTACTAAGTATTATCGTGCGTGAATTTTGTGAATCGGTTGACAAATGTAGAAATGGTGGCCCTTTCCTTTTTTTCAAGTTTACAGGGAAAGCACTATGAATTTATATTTCTTCAACCAATCGTGACGTGTTTGGTATCATTCGATGGGGAATTTTTAGTTCTTTTAAACGATTATTCATTTGCTGCATTATGTCGAATGAGTCCGGAGATATTCAAAAAAGTATGAACCAGAAAAATACATATTGGCCTACATAGTAAAATATCGGCGCAATACCTCACCAAAACCCTGGTAAATATTATAGGGGCATCAAATGCGAACACAATGCCGCAAAAATTAGCTCGATATCTCGAAAATTGGCCGATATATGGCGACTTTTCTACACGCGTCTTCAAATTTCGAGGCATGGGTGGGGGTCACACCAGAACGTTCCAACTGAACACAGAAATGTCAATAAACCATACTATCGACATTCCAATCAATTCCGCGCGATTCCCTTATTATACTTCCATATTTTAATATGGAAGTATATTGTTATTCAATTTTTTATTTTTCTCTATTATTATTATTATTATTTATTATTCTTAATATATTTTAAAACCCTTATATCTCAGAAAGTTTAAAAGATAAAGCATTGAAATTTGGTAGGTATATGCACCATGCCAAGATGCGTGGTAATGAAACATTTAGGTTTGTGTCTTAACTTGCTTACCAGAGTTATGGCCCTTAAACAAATATTTTGGAAAATGTTTGTGCGCAGATCTTCTCCTATAACAAGTCAGGCAGCTGAATTCGGTTCTCGTGATCGTGTTAACTAACGAAAGGGCACGAATCAGGGAAATTTTCACCAAGGTCCGAAAACAATTTGTCGACCTGGGGAGGGGTGCAAAATTTGTCAATTTTTTTCTTGTCACCGATCCCAGCCATTTTTACTGTCGGATATATATACGACGTACTGATGCTACTCGTGAAAGAATTTTGTAAATCGGGTGAGAAATGACCAAGTTATAACACATCGAAAAATGTACTAATAAAGTCCATGTGTAGAAAGTGCTTGTGCGCAGATCTTCTCCTAGACGAAGCGCAACAGCTGGATTTGCTCTATGTGAGCGTCTTAAACATAGACAGAAGACCAAAAAAATGATTTCAAAAATTGCATCAATGACCACTGGCGATATATTTCAACATCCATTCCTGTTCGGCGCAATGCGTTAATTGTTATGTTGGCTAACGGGTAATCACTCAAAACAATGTCGGCTGTCTGTGTTGTCAATCAGCCGTGATTCTGCAGTTTTATCATGATGCTGCTAAAAATGACATATATTGAGACCAAAAACGGTCGAAATTCATTAGTTTTAGAATAGTAGTTCGTTTTGTTTTCACTTTTTTTAAAACCCCCATTTTTTACAAAAATAATTCTCGACTTTGACATTTGAGAATTAACAGAACTGTGGTGTCCGTCGTATATTGTTATAACACTTCTCAGCATGGACCACGTTTTCATAAAGCACAATCCGTCTTATGCGCGGACTTTCGCTTGCAGTTCTCAATTTAATTGAAACTATTTTCTATCCGTTCACGCGCCCGTAATCCACTTTAATATATGATATATTCAAATTGAATGAATGGGAGTCATCAGCGTATCCCGTCCGACGCCCCAACCTTGCCACCCCTTAGTCGCTAATTTTGGTATCATAATTTCGGAACGTGACACTTTGCGGTTTGGTATTGGTTCACCATCTGACATAGTGCATAATTTTGTTGAATTCAGATCTGACCATTTAAAAACTGTCCCTTTATTATCTGTATGTGTCACGAGTGAAAATATATGACTTTATTGTCCAACTGTTAAGACCGCCGATTGCATATTTCGCATTAATTGGACGAGACGTAATGTAAAGTCCTATAACTTACGAATATGCGACAATGTCGACGTCGTACATTCGTCCGCTAATCGGAAAATATACAAAAAATGCCTTAAAGCGCCGACTAATTAATCACTTGCGTGTATTCAAGAATGTGAATCACACGACAATTAAGCGAATTGTATATGGAATGTGTAGGTATAAGCTGCCATGTATATATCATTCCCAGAATGTTACCATATCATGACAATCTATTTGTTAAAATAAAAACCATAAACTGTTGGGAACATCGCGATATAGGCAAGCGAGCAAAGAGAGTTTAATGTCATCAAACCATACGCTATTTTGCTGTTGCGAAATGGGTGGTAGTTCAATGTAGCATAATTACATTGAACGACATATACAAGAATGTTTGTGTGTGAATAACGATTGTTAACTTGGTATTATGAACTTAATATGCATGACTGTGAAGACTCGCTATAACATATTAAATAGTAAAATACGCGCATTCATATCCGTATATTCCCAAGAATATCCGTCTATTTTACAAGCTCGACATGCTATATTTGTTTATGGTATACTACCGTTTCAACACATCGGCTATTTATCATTTTGCTGGTGAGAAGGCGTATGTTCAGTTGGTGCTATTTATGTACACAGAAAAGGTACCGTTACTTCGGAAAGCAACATACTGAAATGCATATAGATGTACGCGAATCATGTTACGTTCTCACACAATGCAGTTGTCCCAAATCCGCGCTCTTTAACATATGATTGGCTGCATGGCTGCCTACTTCTAATGGCACAGTGTGTTACGCACCTATCCGACTAAGTCACTTTAAACCCAAAATGTATACAAAATTCATACAAGCTGTGGAAAGGTTCGCGATTTTGGACAGTCAGTACAATCGGTATAAACGTTTGTAATGGCATAACGTGTCTTGACAGCATTACCTGTTTATGCTATATTGATATGTTTCTGAATTATATTTACTGCTTGATTCCTGATACACATATACAGTGACATTTCAGTGATCTTTCTAGAACGTTCCCGAGCATGATAGACCTTCAAATAAAACAGATTCGCCTTTGTCCCATTCTGGTTATTTGGGCTCGTTTTAGTATGTAACTAATTTTATAATAAGACGTAATCAAGACATGTGTTATCAGTTGTGTGAGTGATTGCCATTCGCGCATAATTATTTCATAGATAAATATACCCGCTGCACGTAGAAATAACCGCCACTGATATTACTGGCCGTTGAAATCACTGACCCGACAAACTGATAAACCAACACTTGGCAAATTACAGATCGGCATTGAATCAAAACTTCGCACTTTAGTGTTGGACAGACTATAACTATCCGTATCTTTCAAGAGAATATAACATTCAATTGCAGTTATAATTTTTAACATCTCAAGTCTTTAATTTGGAATATAGGCACAAGAGATAGACACATGCGTGCATGTGGAACCCGTGCGTGTTCTTTATTCCCGTTGCCAATTAAATATATATATATTGTACACATGTGGGTATGTATACTAATAAAACCGAACTGTGTGTGTGTTCATTTGTTTGTCGGTCTGACCTGCTATTGGTGCCCAACCGGTTGGATCATGACAAACTAAAATTGGAACACGCGGTGAATTGTCACGTGGAGTGTCATGGGATAGGTGCATCTGACGTCCTGTGATTTAATTTGGAATTCATGAATAATTTAATAACATGCTTACATCGATATCTACAGTATGCCCTAAGTAATCGACTCCTTAACCCTTTGAACCCTGGCGCCCCACAGTGATCGACACCCTGACCGGGGCTCCCAGTGGTATATCCGCTTAAATTAGATAGTTTCTGGTAGCATGGTGTTGATTATGTTCAAATTGCGACACCGGTCTGAAACTTTACAGGTTTGTCCCCCATGGATCAGCGATCATTATAAGATCGCGAGACTTTGCCTCGCGGCAACTCCTTGGTAACGGTTGCTAGGCAACTACCCGGAATTGACTGGAAAATGTAAATATAGCTCAGTGATTGCGTTTTTTTATGCAGGTACTACCCTAACGTGAAATTTGAGATATACCCGACCAGAATAGTGAACCAAATATCCCATTTAAGGGTAGCAACGGTTGCTAAGCAAATACCACAACTAATCGAATGACATAATTGCACTAACCATTCAGTGGTATGTTTTGCCTTAATTTAGACAGTGTCTAGTCGCATGGTGTTGGTTATGTTGAAAGGGGACACCTACCTGAAACTGTGCAGGCATGATATATGCATGCACGGACCACTGATCATTGTAAGATCGGGAGACTTTGCCACCCGATCTCGCCTTAGAAACGGTTACTAGGCAACTACCCGAAATTTGCAGGATAAACGAATTCTAGCTTATAACGTTGTAATTATACATCAGCGAATTGCGTTTCGATGCAACCAATATCCTAATGTGAAATTAAGATATACCTGACCATACGCGAGTAAGTCAACTTGATATGCGATAGACTTTTTGCTGCATGTGGCACCACAGAGACTGATATTACAGAGACCAGAAACAACGTAATTTCCCGTAACATATCGTGGCCCCATTGTTCAAGTAAGCTGTCTAGATTGTGTCTACTATACTAACATGTGAAACATGCAACAAAATGTCATATATAGCGCCACATTTAACTTAGTCGCATTTTTAAAAATGAATTATAGTCTGCGTCCATGCGCATATTTTCCTAGCCATTTCTAGCGGGCAGCCAATCCATATAGACACCTTTGCCAGCGCTGACTTCAATAGGCCAATTTAAATATACATATTAGTGGGTATGTCGTGTATAAGTATGTTATAAACCATTTATTTGTCATTGCGCTAGTCTGCGCATGCGCGAATAAATCAACTTCATATGCGATAGACCCTTCCCCATATGTAGCAGAACACTGGTTAATACACACGAGGGTAATTTAAACTGAAATTGTGTGTCTAAATTACGTCTGTTCTGTACACACACGGGGATCACGAAATTATATGCCGTAAATATAGCGGCATAGTTCGCTTAAAATATCGTATGTTTTTGTAGATTATATGCTATGCGCATGCGCATATATTTCTATCCGATACTAGCGGTCAATCATTCCATACGCACCATGGGCGCCGCTGACATATGTTGGGGCAATTTAAATATAAATAAGTGGGTCAGACGCTCGTTATACTATATATAAATTTGCTACCGAATCATGTCGTCGCTGCACCGAAATATCGGTGTTACGGGATATAGTCACGGTTCGTTTGCACCTAAATATCGGTGTTACGGATTCAAAGGGTTAAACATAGCAGAATTATTGGTAATATTTCAGGATTTAGTGGGAAATATAGCCTGCTGACATTCATCAGAAAGCTCTCCTGAATCCCGAAAAGTTACCCATAATTCAGCTGTGTTTAAGGGGTCGATTACATAGGGCATTACTGTATATTTGCGAATTTCTGTCTGTCTGCCTGTGTCTGTCTTCTACAAAAATTACAGGAGACCATCTAGATGATACCAAAGGGTCTACTAGGGGTCACTTTTTACGAGAAATATAATTTCAAAAGTAGCCTCATTCTTAATCTTTTATTTTTGCGAACTGATGTGTTTATGATGTTCATGTATCATAATATAAGGTCTGAAGTATGCATGGTTGTAACTAAATAAATACTTCAATAGTTGTGGAACGGATTAATCGAGATAAACCAAATTACGATCGAAAAGGTGAGCCATTACTTATATTCCATGACTTTTTAAAGTTATAGATATAGTTATAATTAGTGTGGTTATGGTTACGGCTAGAGCATGGTTATGCTTATAGAAACATTTAGTATTGGGACATGGTACGGGTTGCCGATAGGTAAGGTTATGATTAAGATTTGGGTTATGGGAAAGGTAATGATTGAGAGGGGATTTTGATTGGAATATATATGAAAATTATATGGAAGTATCAAACTTCCAATAGGAAGTTTAAAAATTCTAGTTATTATTATTATTTATTATTCTTAATATATTTTAAAACCCTTATATCTCAGAAAGTTTAAAAGATAAAGCATTGAAATTTGGTAGGTATATGCACCATGCCAAGATGCGTGGTAATGAAACATTTAGGTTTGTGTCTTAACTTGCTTACCAGAGTTATGGCCCTTAAACAAATATTTTGGAAAAAGTTTGTGCGCAGATCTTCTCCTATAAGAAGTCAGGCAGCTGAATTCGGTTCTCGTGATCGTGTTAACTAACGAAAGGGCACAAATCAGGGAAATTTTCACCAAGGTCCGAAAACAATTTGTCGACCTGGGGAGGGGTGCAAAATTTGTCAATTTTTTTCTTGTCACCGATCCCAGCCATTTTTACTGTCGGATATATATACGACGTACTGATGCTACTCGTGAAAGAATTTTGTAAATCGGGTGAGAAATGACCAAGTTATAACACATCGAAAAATGTACTAATAAAGTCCATGTGTAGAAAGTGCTTGTGCGCAGATCTTCTCCTAGACGAAGCGCAACAGCTGGATTTGCTCTATGTGAGCGTCTTAAACATAGACAGAAGACCAAACCGGGAAATTTTTACAAAGGTCCGCTCAATTATTTTCTGGGCTAGGGGAGGGGCAAAATATGTCAATTTTTGTTTGTCGCCGATTTGAACCAAAATGGTTGTGAAGTATCTGTAGGATGTACTAAGTATTATCGTGCGTGAATTTTGTGAATCGGTTGACAAATGTAGAAATGGTGGCCCTTTCCTTTTTTTCAAGTTTACAGGGAAAGCACTATGAATTTATATTTCTTCAACCAATCGTGACGTGTTTGGTATCATTCGATGGGGAATTTTTAGTTCTTTTAAACGATTATTCATTTGCTGCATTATGTCGAATGAGTCCGGAGATATTCAAAAAAGTATGAACCAGAAAAATACATATTGGCCTACATAGTAAAATATCGGCGCAATACCTCACCAAAACCCTGGTAAATATTATAGGGGCATCAAATGCGAACACAATGCCGCAAAAATTAGCTCGATATCTCGAAAATTGGCCGATATATGGCGACTTTTCTACACGCGTCTTCAAATTTCGAGGCATGGGTGGGGGTCACACCAGAACGTTCCAACTGAACACAGAAATGTCAATAAACCATACTATCGACATTCCAATCAATTCCGCGCGATTCCCTTATTATACTTCCATATTTTAATATGGAAGTATATTGTTATTCAATTTTTTATTTTTCTCTATTATTATTATTATTATTTATTATTCTTAATATATTTTAAAACCCTTATATCTCAGAAAGTTTAAAAGATAAAGCATTGAAATTTGGTAGGTATATGCACCATGCCAAGATGCGTGGTAATGAAACATTTAGGTTTGTGTCTTAACTTGCTTACCAGAGTTATGGCCCTTAAACAAATATTTTGGAAAAAGTTTGTGCGCAGATCTTCTCCTATAAGAAGTCAGGCAGCTGAATTCGGTTCTCGTGATCGTGTTAACTAACGAAAGGGCACAAATCAGGGAAATTTTCACCAAGGTCCGAAAACAATTTGTCGACCTGGGGAGGGGTGCAAAATTTGTCAATTTTTTTCTTGTCACCGATCCCAGCCATTTTTACTGTCGGATATATATACGACGTACTGATGCTACTCGTGAAAGAATTTTGTAAATCGGGTGAGAAATGACCAAGTTATAACACATCGAAAAATGTACTAATAAAGTCCATGTGTAGAAAGTGCTTGTGCGCAGATCTTCTCCTAGACGAAGCGCAACAGCTGGATTTGCTCTATGTGAGCGTCTTAAACATAGACAGAAGACCAAACCGGGAAATTTTTACAAAGGTCCGCTCAATTATTTTCTGGGCTAGGGGAGGGGCAAAATATGTCAATTTTTGTTTGTCGCCGATTTGAACCAAAATGGTTGTGAAGTATCTGTAGGATGTACTAAGTATTATCGTGCGTGAATTTTGTGAATCGGTTGACAAATGTAGAAATGGTGGCCCTTTCCTTTTTTTCAAGTTTACAGGGAAAGCACTATGAATTTATATTTCTTCAACCAATCGTGACGTGTTTGGTATCATTCGATGGGGAATTTTTAGTTCTTTTAAACGATTATTCATTTGCTGCATTATGTCGAATGAGTCCGGAGATATTCAAAAAAGTATGAACCAGAAAAATACATATTGGCCTACATAGTAAAATATCGGCGCAATACCTCACCAAAACCCTGGTAAATATTATAGGGGCATCAAATGCGAACACAATGCCGCAAAAATTAGCTCGATATCTCGAAAATTGGCCGATATATGGCGACTTTTCTACACGCGTCTTCAAATTTCGAGGCATGGGTGGGGGTCACACCAGAACGTTCCAACTGAACACAGAAATGTCAATAAACCATACTATCGACATTCCAATCAATTCCGCGCGATTCCCTTATTATACTTCCATATTTTAATATGGAAGTATATTGTTATTCAATTTTTTATTTTTCTCTATTATTATTATTATTATTTATTATTCTTAATATATTTTAAAACCCTTATATCTCAGAAAGTTTAAAAGATAAAGCATTGAAATTTGGTAGGTATATGCACCATGCCAAGATGCGTGGTAATGAAACATTTAGGTTTGTGTCTTAACTTGCTTACCAGAGTTATGGCCCTTAAACAAATATTTTGGAAAAAGTTTGTGCGCAGATCTTCTCCTATAAGAAGTCAGGCAGCTGAATTCGGTTCTCGTGATCGTGTTAACTAACGAAAGGGCACAAATCAGGGAAATTTTCACCAAGGTCCGAAAACAATTTGTCGACCTGGGGAGGGGTGCAAAATTTGTCAATTTTTTTCTTGTCACCGATCCCAGCCATTTTTACTGTCGGATATATATACGACGTACTGATGCTACTCGTGAAAGAATTTTGTAAATCGGGTGAGAAATGACCAAGTTATAACACATCGAAAAATGTACTAATAAAGTCCATGTGTAGAAAGTGCTTGTGCGCAGATCTTCTCCTAGACGAAGCGCAACAGCTGGATTTGCTCTATGTGAGCGTCTTAAACATAGACAGAAGACCAAACCGGGAAATTTTTACAAAGGTCCGCTCAATTATTTTCTGGGCTAGGGGAGGGGCAAAATATGTCAATTTTTGTTTGTCGCCGATTTGAACCAAAATGGTTGTGAAGTATCTGTAGGATGTACTAAGTATTATCGTGCGTGAATTTTGTGAATCGGTTGACAAATGTAGAAATGGTGGCCCTTTCCTTTTTTTCAAGTTTACAGGGAAAGCACTATGAATTTATATTTCTTCAACCAATCGTGACGTGTTTGGTATCATTCGATGGGGAATTTTTAGTTCTTTTAAACGATTATTCATTTGCTGCATTATGTCGAATGAGTCCGGAGATATTCAAAAAAGTATGAACCAGAAAAATACATATTGGCCTACATAGTAAAATATCGGCGCAATACCTCACCAAAACCCTGGTAAATATTATAGGGGCATCAAATGCGAACACAATGCCGCAAAAATTAGCTCGATATCTCGAAAATTGGCCGATATATGGCGACTTTTCTACACGCGTCTTCAAATTTCGAGGCATGGGTGGGGGTCACACCAGAACGTTCCAACTGAACACAGAAATGTCAATAAACCATACTATCGACATTCCAATCAATTCCGCGCGATTCCCTTATTATACTTCCATATTTTAATATGGAAGTATATTGTTATTCAATTTTTTATTTTTCTCTATTATTATTATTATACTTCCATGTTTTACATGGAAGTATATTGTTTTTGTGATTTTTATTTTTCTCTATTATTATTATTCTTTATTCTTCTTAGCAATTTTATAATGAGCATAGCTCAGTCAATACAAGAGTTAGAAAGCTAAAACTTTGTATGTATATATATGTATACAAACTCTAGTGCTTAGGCCTATTGAGAATCATGTCCTCACTTGATTTGCAGAGTTATCTCCCTTTATGTGAACAATTGGTGTTTTCAGAACTCCGAAAATATAAGGAGTACAGCACTGAAATTTGGTCGATACATACATCTTGATATCCACTGAATCATGAGCACATCACAAACTCTGTCCGTCTTTCCTCTCCAGAGTTATCTCCCATATATATGTCAACCTCGAAATGTTCTGATCGCCTGTTCTCACATAGCAAGAAAGATAGCTGGATTTAGTTTCTATGGTAGTGCTGGCCGTTGTCAATATACTTCACAAAAATAATTTGGACAGGGTCGGACTTACATTTTTTGGTTAGGGTGGGGGCGAAATTTTCGCAATTTTATTTTTGCGATGATTTCAACCATTTTTACTACCATGTATCTTTAGGACGTACTAATGATCCTCCTGAAAGAATTTTGTAAATCGGTTGAGAAATGTCCAAGTTACAGACCATCGAATATTATATTCATACATTGGCTGAGGAGAAAGTGGTTGTGAGCACAACTCCTCCTAAACGACGCAAATGAGCAGGATTTGGTTTATGTGAGCGTGTTACTCATAGAGAGAAGACGAACTGGTGCAATTTTTACCAAGATCCAAAAATATTTGTCCCTATTAGGGAGGGGGCAAAAATTGTAATTTTTTTGTCGTCTTCGATTCGAACCAAAATTGTTGTGAAGTATCTATAGGACGTTCTGGGAGTACTCCAGACAGAATTTTGTAAATCGGTTGAAAAATGTAGAAATTGTGGCCCATTAATTCTTATAAAGTTTACACAAGATACACTATGGATTTAAATTCCTACAACCAATCGTCACTTTTTTGGTGTCATTCGATGGAGAATTTCTAGTACTTCTAAATAATTACCTACTTACCGTATTATATTGATGGAAGCCAGAGATAATCGAAATGTATACACTGAACAGCATATATATAGGCCTACATAGTAGAATATTGCCACAATATCTTACTAAAACCCTACTATATAATAAAGGGGCATCAATTGCGAACACAATGCCGCAAAAATTAGCTCGATATCTCGAAAATTGGCCGAGATATGGTGACTTTTCTACCCGCGTCACCTAATTCCGAGGTATGGGTGGGGGTCACACCAGAAGGTTCCAACTGAACACAGAAATGTCAAGAAACCGTACTATGGACATAACAATCAATTCCGCGCGATTTCCTAATTATACTTCCATGTTTTACATGGAAGTATATTGTTTTTGTGATTTTTATTTTTCTCTATTATTATTATTCTTTATTCTTCTTAGCAATTTTATAATGAGCATAGCTCAGTCAATACAAGAGTTAGAAAGCTAAAACTTTGTATGTATATATATGTATACAAACTCTAGTGCTTAGGCCTATTGAGAATCATGTCCTCACTTGATTTGCAGAGTTATCTCCCTTTATGTGAACAATTGGTGTTTTCAGAACTCCGAAAATATAAGGAGTACAGCACTGAAATTTGGTCGATACATACATCTTGATATCCACTGAATCATGAGCACATCACAAACTCTGTCCGTCTTTCCTCTCCAGAGTTATCTCCCATATATATGTCAACCTCGAAATGTTCTGATCGCCTGTTCTCACATAGCAAGAAAGATAGCTGGATTTAGTTTCTATGGTAGTGCTGGCCGTTGTCAATATACTTCACAAAAATAATTTGGACAGGGTCGGACTTACATTTTTTGGTTAGGGTGGGGGCGAAATTTTCGCAATTTTATTTTTGCGATGATTTCAACCATTTTTACTACCATGTATCTTTAGGACGTACTAATGATCCTCCTGAAAATCGGTTGAGAAATGTCCAAGTTACAGACCATCGAATATTATATTCATACATTGGCTGAGGAGAAAGTGGTTGTGAGCACAACTCCTCCTAAACGACGCAAATGAGCAGGATTTGGTTTATGTGAGCGTGTTACTCATAGAGAGAAGACGAACTGGTGCAATTTTTACCAAGATCCAAAAATATTTGTCCCTATTAGGGAGGGGGCAAAAATTGTAATTTTTTTGTCGTCTTCGATTCGAACCAAAATTGTTGTGAAGTATCTATAGGACGTTCTGGGAGTACTCCAGACAGAATTTTGTAAATCGGTTGAAAAATGTAGAAATTGTGGCCCATTAATTCTTATAAAGTTTACACAAGATACACTATGGATTTAAATTCCTACAACCAATCGTCACTTTTTTGGTGTCATTCGATGGAGAATTTCTAGTACTTCTAAATAATTACCTACTTACCGTATTATATTGATGGAAGCCAGAGATAATCGAAATGTATACACTGAACAGCATATATATAGGCCTACATAGTAGAATATTGCCACAATATCTTACTAAAACCCTACTATATAATAAAGGGGCATCAATTGCGAACACAATGCCGCAAAAATTAGCTCGATATCTCGAAAATTGGCCGAGATATGGTGACTTTTCTACCCGCGTCACCTAATTCCGAGGTATGGGTGGGGGTCACACCAGAAGGTTCCAACTGAACACAGAAATGTCAAGAAACCGTACTATGGACATAACAATCAATTCCGCGCGATTTCCTAATTATACTTCCATGTTTTACATGGAAGTATATTGTTTTTGTGATTTTTATTTTTCTCTATTATTATTATTCTTTATTCTTCTTAGCAATTTTATAATGAGCATAGCTCAGTCAATACAAGAGTTAGAAAGCTAAAACTTTGTATGTATATATATGTATACAAACTCTAGTGCTTAGGCCTATTGAGAATCATGTCCTCACTTGATTTGCAGAGTTATCTCCCTTTATGTGAACAATTGGTGTTTTCAGAACTCCGAAAATATAAGGAGTACAGCACTGAAATTTGGTCGATACATACATCTTGATATCCACTGAATCATGAGCACATCACAAACTCTGTCCGTCTTTCCTCTCCAGAGTTATCTCCCATATATATGTCAACCTCGAAATGTTCTGATCGCCTGTTCTCACATAGCAAGAAAGATAGCTGGATTTAGTTTCTATGGTAGTGCTGGCCGTTGTCAATATACTTCACAAAAATAATTTGGACAGGGTCGGACTTACATTTTTTGGTTAGGGTGGGGGCGAAATTTTCGCAATTTTATTTTTGCGATGATTTCAACCATTTTTACTACCATGTATCTTTAGGACGTACTAATGATCCTCCTGAAAATCGGTTGAGAAATGTCCAAGTTACAGACCATCGAATATTATATTCATACATTGGCTGAGGAGAAAGTGGTTGTGAGCACAACTCCTCCTAAACGACGCAAATGAGCAGGATTTGGTTTATGTGAGCGTGTTACTCATAGAGAGAAGACGAACTGGTGCAATTTTTACCAAGATCCAAAAATATTTGTCCCTATTAGGGAGGGGGCAAAAATTGTAATTTTTTTGTCGTCTTCGATTCGAACCAAAATTGTTGTGAAGTATCTATAGGACGTTCTGGGAGTACTCCAGACAGAATTTTGTAAATCGGTTGAAAAATGTAGAAATTGTGGCCCATTAATTCTTATAAAGTTTACACAAGATACACTATGGATTTAAATTCCTACAACCAATCGTCACTTTTTTGGTGTCATTCGATGGAGAATTTCTAGTACTTCTAAATAATTACCTACTTACCGTATTATATTGATGGAAGCCAGAGATAATCGAAATGTATACACTGAACAGCATATATATAGGCCTACATAGTAGAATATTGCCACAATATCTTACTAAAACCCTACTATATAATAAAGGGGCATCAATTGCGAACACAATGCCGCAAAAATTAGCTCGATATCTCGAAAATTGGCCGAGATATGGTGACTTTTCTACCCGCGTCACCTAATTCCGAGGTATGGGTGGGGGTCACACCAGAAGGTTCCAACTGAACACAGAAATGTCAAGAAACCGTACTATGGACATAACAATCAATTCCGCGCGATTTCCTAATTATACTTCCATGTTTTACATGGAAGTATATTGTTTTTGTGATTTTTATTTTTCTCTATTATTATTATTCTTTATTCTTCTTAGCAATTTTATAATGAGCATAGCTCAGTCAATACAAGAGTTAGAAAGCTAAAACTTTGTATGTATATATATGTATACAAACTCTAGTGCTTAGGCCTATTGAGAATCATGTCCTCACTTGATTTGCAGAGTTATCTCCCTTTATGTGAACAATTGGTGTTTTCAGAACTCCGAAAATATAAGGAGTACAGCACTGAAATTTGGTCGATACATACATCTTGATATCCACTGAATCATGAGCACATCACAAACTCTGTCCGTCTTTCCTCTCCAGAGTTATCTCCCATATATATGTCAACCTCGAAATGTTCTGATCGCCTGTTCTCACATAGCAAGAAAGATAGCTGGATTTAGTTTCTATGGTAGTGCTGGCCGTTGTCAATATACTTCACAAAAATAATTTGGACAGGGTCGGACTTACATTTTTTGGTTAGGGTGGGGGCGAAATTTTCGCAATTTTATTTTTGCGATGATTTCAACCATTTTTACTACCATGTATCTTTAGGACGTACTAATGATCCTCCTGAAAATCGGTTGAGAAATGTCCAAGTTACAGACCATCGAATATTATATTCATACATTGGCTGAGGAGAAAGTGGTTGTGAGCACAACTCCTCCTAAACGACGCAAATGAGCAGGATTTGGTTTATGTGAGCGTGTTACTCATAGAGAGAAGACGAACTGGTGCAATTTTTACCAAGATCCAAAAATATTTGTCCCTATTAGGGAGGGGGCAAAAATTGTAATTTTTTTGTCGTCTTCGATTCGAACCAAAATTGTTGTGAAGTATCTATAGGACGTTCTGGGAGTACTCCAGACAGAATTTTGTAAATCGGTTGAAAAATGTAGAAATTGTGGCCCATTAATTCTTATAAAGTTTACACAAGATACACTATGGATTTAAATTCCTACAACCAATCGTCACTTTTTTGGTGTCATTCGATGGAGAATTTCTAGTACTTCTAAATAATTACCTACTTACCGTATTATATTGATGGAAGCCAGAGATAATCGAAATGTATACACTGAACAGCATATATATAGGCCTACATAGTAGAATATTGCCACAATATCTTACTAAAACCCTACTATATAATAAAGGGGCATCAATTGCGAACACAATGCCGCAAAAATTAGCTCGATATCTCGAAAATTGGCCGAGATATGGTGACTTTTCTACCCGCGTCACCTAATTCCGAGGTATGGGTGGGGGTCACACCAGAAGGTTCCAACTGAACACAGAAATGTCAAGAAACCGTACTATGGACATAACAATCAATTCCGCGCGATTTCCTAATTATACTTCCATGTTTTACATGGAAGTATATTGTTTTTGTGATTTTTATTTTTCTCTATTATTATTATTCTTTATTCTTCTTAGCAATTTTATAATGAGCATAGCTCAGTCAATACAAGAGTTAGAAAGCTAAAACTTTGTATGTATATATATGTATACAAACTCTAGTGCTTAGGCCTATTGAGAATCATGTCCTCACTTGATTTGCAGAGTTATCTCCCTTTATGTGAACAATTGGTGTTTTCAGAACTCCGAAAATATAAGGAGTACAGCACTGAAATTTGGTCGATACATACATCTTGATATCCACTGAATCATGAGCACATCACAAACTCTGTCCGTCTTTCCTCTCCAGAGTTATCTCCCATATATATGTCAACCTCGAAATGTTCTGATCGCCTGTTCTCACATAGCAAGAAAGATAGCTGGATTTAGTTTCTATGGTAGTGCTGGCCGTTGTCAATATACTTCACAAAAATAATTTGGACAGGGTCGGACTTACATTTTTTGGTTAGGGTGGGGGCGAAATTTTCGCAATTTTATTTTTGCGATGATTTCAACCATTTTTACTACCATGTATCTTTAGGACGTACTAATGATCCTCCTGAAAATCGGTTGAGAAATGTCCAAGTTACAGACCATCGAATATTATATTCATACATTGGCTGAGGAGAAAGTGGTTGTGAGCACAACTCCTCCTAAACGACGCAAATGAGCAGGATTTGGTTTATGTGAGCGTGTTACTCATAGAGAGAAGACGAACTGGTGCAATTTTTACCAAGATCCAAAAATATTTGTCCCTATTAGGGAGGGGGCAAAAATTGTAATTTTTTTGTCGTCTTCGATTCGAACCAAAATTGTTGTGAAGTATCTATAGGACGTTCTGGGAGTACTCCAGACAGAATTTTGTAAATCGGTTGAAAAATGTAGAAATTGTGGCCCATTAATTCTTATAAAGTTTACACAAGATACACTATGGATTTAAATTCCTACAACCAATCGTCACTTTTTTGGTGTCATTCGATGGAGAATTTCTAGTACTTCTAAATAATTACCTACTTACCGTATTATATTGATGGAAGCCAGAGATAATCGAAATGTATACACTGAACAGCATATATATAGGCCTACATAGTAGAATATTGCCACAATATCTTACTAAAACCCTACTATATAATAAAGGGGCATCAATTGCGAACACAATGCCGCAAAAATTAGCTCGATATCTCGAAAATTGGCCGAGATATGGTGACTTTTCTACCCGCGTCACCTAATTCCGAGGTATGGGTGGGGGTCACACCAGAAGGTTCCAACTGAACACAGAAATGTCAAGAAACCGTACTATGGACATAACAATCAATTCCGCGCGATTTCCTAATTATACTTCCATGTTTTACATGGAAGTATATTGTTTTTGTGATTTTTATTTTTCTCTATTATTATTATTCTTTATTCTTCTTAGCAATTTTATAATGAGCATAGCTCAGTCAATACAAGAGTTAGAAAGCTAAAACTTTGTATGTATATATATGTATACAAACTCTAGTGCTTAGGCCTATTGAGAATCATGTCCTCACTTGATTTGCAGAGTTATCTCCCTTTATGTGAACAATTGGTGTTTTCAGAACTCCGAAAATATAAGGAGTACAGCACTGAAATTTGGTCGATACATACATCTTGATATCCACTGAATCATGAGCACATCACAAACTCTGTCCGTCTTTCCTCTCCAGAGTTATCTCCCATATATATGTCAACCTCGAAATGTTCTGATCGCCTGTTCTCACATAGCAAGAAAGATAGCTGGATTTAGTTTCTATGGTAGTGCTGGCCGTTGTCAATATACTTCACAAAAATAATTTGGACAGGGTCGGACTTACATTTTTTGGTTAGGGTGGGGGCGAAATTTTCGCAATTTTATTTTTGCGATGATTTCAACCATTTTTACTACCATGTATCTTTAGGACGTACTAATGATCCTCCTGAAAATCGGTTGAGAAATGTCCAAGTTACAGACCATCGAATATTATATTCATACATTGGCTGAGGAGAAAGTGGTTGTGAGCACAACTCCTCCTAAACGACGCAAATGAGCAGGATTTGGTTTATGTGAGCGTGTTACTCATAGAGAGAAGACGAACTGGTGCAATTTTTACCAAGATCCAAAAATATTTGTCCCTATTAGGGAGGGGGCAAAAATTGTAATTTTTTTGTCGTCTTCGATTCGAACCAAAATTGTTGTGAAGTATCTATAGGACGTTCTGGGAGTACTCCAGACAGAATTTTGTAAATCGGTTGAAAAATGTAGAAATTGTGGCCCATTAATTCTTATAAAGTTTACACAAGATACACTATGGATTTAAATTCCTACAACCAATCGTCACTTTTTTGGTGTCATTCGATGGAGAATTTCTAGTACTTCTAAATAATTACCTACTTACCGTATTATATTGATGGAAGCCAGAGATAATCGAAATGTATACACTGAACAGCATATATATAGGCCTACATAGTAGAATATTGCCACAATATCTTACTAAAACCCTACTATATAATAAAGGGGCATCAATTGCGAACACAATGCCGCAAAAATTAGCTCGATATCTCGAAAATTGGCCGAGATATGGTGACTTTTCTACCCGCGTCACCTAATTCCGAGGTATGGGTGGGGGTCACACCAGAAGGTTCCAACTGAACACAGAAATGTCAAGAAACCGTACTATGGACATAACAATCAATTCCGCGCGATTTCCTAATTATACTTCCATGTTTTACATGGAAGTATATTGTTTTTGTGATTTTTATTTTTCTCTATTATTATTATTCTTTATTCTTCTTAGCAATTTTATAATGAGCATAGCTCAGTCAATACAAGAGTTAGAAAGCTAAAACTTTGTATGTATATATATGTATACAAACTCTAGTGCTTAGGCCTATTGAGAATCATGTCCTCACTTGATTTGCAGAGTTATCTCCCTTTATGTGAACAATTGGTGTTTTCAGAACTCCGAAAATATAAGGAGTACAGCACTGAAATTTGGTCGATACATACATCTTGATATCCACTGAATCATGAGCACATCACAAACTCTGTCCGTCTTTCCTCTCCAGAGTTATCTCCCATATATATGTCAACCTCGAAATGTTCTGATCGCCTGTTCTCACATAGCAAGAAAGATAGCTGGATTTAGTTTCTATGGTAGTGCTGGCCGTTGTCAATATACTTCACAAAAATAATTTGGACAGGGTCGGACTTACATTTTTTGGTTAGGGTGGGGGCGAAATTTTCGCAATTTTATTTTTGCGATGATTTCAACCATTTTTACTACCATGTATCTTTAGGACGTACTAATGATCCTCCTGAAAATCGGTTGAGAAATGTCCAAGTTACAGACCATCGAATATTATATTCATACATTGGCTGAGGAGAAAGTGGTTGTGAGCACAACTCCTCCTAAACGACGCAAATGAGCAGGATTTGGTTTATGTGAGCGTGTTACTCATAGAGAGAAGACGAACTGGTGCAATTTTTACCAAGATCCAAAAATATTTGTCCCTATTAGGGAGGGGGCAAAAATTGTAATTTTTTTGTCGTCTTCGATTCGAACCAAAATTGTTGTGAAGTATCTATAGGACGTTCTGGGAGTACTCCAGACAGAATTTTGTAAATCGGTTGAAAAATGTAGAAATTGTGGCCCATTAATTCTTATAAAGTTTACACAAGATACACTATGGATTTAAATTCCTACAACCAATCGTCACTTTTTTGGTGTCATTCGATGGAGAATTTCTAGTACTTCTAAATAATTACCTACTTACCGTATTATATTGATGGAAGCCAGAGATAATCGAAATGTATACACTGAACAGCATATATATAGGCCTACATAGTAGAATATTGCCACAATATCTTACTAAAACCCTACTATATAATAAAGGGGCATCAATTGCGAACACAATGCCGCAAAAATTAGCTCGATATCTCGAAAATTGGCCGAGATATGGTGACTTTTCTACCCGCGTCACCTAATTCCGAGGTATGGGTGGGGGTCACACCAGAAGGTTCCAACTGAACACAGAAATGTCAAGAAACCGTACTATGGACATAACAATCAATTCCGCGCGATTTCCTAATTATACTTCCATGTTTTACATGGAAGTATATTGTTTTTGTGATTTTTATTTTTCTCTATTATTATTATTCTTTATTCTTCTTAGCAATTTTATAATGAGCATAGCTCAGTCAATACAAGAGTTAGAAAGCTAAAACTTTGTATGTATATATATGTATACAAACTCTAGTGCTTAGGCCTATTGAGAATCATGTCCTCACTTGATTTGCAGAGTTATCTCCCTTTATGTGAACAATTGGTGTTTTCAGAACTCCGAAAATATAAGGAGTACAGCACTGAAATTTGGTCGATACATACATCTTGATATCCACTGAATCATGAGCACATCACAAACTCTGTCCGTCTTTCCTCTCCAGAGTTATCTCCCATATATATGTCAACCTCGAAATGTTCTGATCGCCTGTTCTCACATAGCAAGAAAGATAGCTGGATTTAGTTTCTATGGTAGTGCTGGCCGTTGTCAATATACTTCACAAAAATAATTTGGACAGGGTCGGACTTACATTTTTTGGTTAGGGTGGGGGCGAAATTTTCGCAATTTTATTTTTGCGATGATTTCAACCATTTTTACTACCATGTATCTTTAGGACGTACTAATGATCCTCCTGAAAATCGGTTGAGAAATGTCCAAGTTACAGACCATCGAATATTATATTCATACATTGGCTGAGGAGAAAGTGGTTGTGAGCACAACTCCTCCTAAACGACGCAAATGAGCAGGATTTGGTTTATGTGAGCGTGTTACTCATAGAGAGAAGACGAACTGGTGCAATTTTTACCAAGATCCAAAAATATTTGTCCCTATTAGGGAGGGGGCAAAAATTGTAATTTTTTTGTCGTCTTCGATTCGAACCAAAATTGTTGTGAAGTATCTATAGGACGTTCTGGGAGTACTCCAGACAGAATTTTGTAAATCGGTTGAAAAATGTAGAAATTGTGGCCCATTAATTCTTATAAAGTTTACACAAGATACACTATGGATTTAAATTCCTACAACCAATCGTCACTTTTTTGGTGTCATTCGATGGAGAATTTCTAGTACTTCTAAATAATTACCTACTTACCGTATTATATTGATGGAAGCCAGAGATAATCGAAATGTATACACTGAACAGCATATATATAGGCCTACATAGTAGAATATTGCCACAATATCTTACTAAAACCCTACTATATAATAAAGGGGCATCAATTGCGAACACAATGCCGCAAAAATTAGCTCGATATCTCGAAAATTGGCCGAGATATGGTGACTTTTCTACCCGCGTCACCTAATTCCGAGGTATGGGTGGGGGTCACACCAGAAGGTTCCAACTGAACACAGAAATGTCAAGAAACCGTACTATGGACATAACAATCAATTCCGCGCGATTTCCTAATTATACTTCCATGTTTTACATGGAAGTATATTGTTTTTGTGATTTTTATTTTTCTCTATTATTATTATTCTTTATTCTTCTTAGCAATTTTATAATGAGCATAGCTCAGTCAATACAAGAGTTAGAAAGCTAAAACTTTGTATGTATATATATGTATACAAACTCTAGTGCTTAGGCCTATTGAGAATCATGTCCTCACTTGATTTGCAGAGTTATCTCCCTTTATGTGAACAATTGGTGTTTTCAGAACTCCGAAAATATAAGGAGTACAGCACTGAAATTTGGTCGATACATACATCTTGATATCCACTGAATCATGAGCACATCACAAACTCTGTCCGTCTTTCCTCTCCAGAGTTATCTCCCATATATATGTCAACCTCGAAATGTTCTGATCGCCTGTTCTCACATAGCAAGAAAGATAGCTGGATTTAGTTTCTATGGTAGTGCTGGCCGTTGTCAATATACTTCACAAAAATAATTTGGACAGGGTCGGACTTACATTTTTTGGTTAGGGTGGGGGCGAAATTTTCGCAATTTTATTTTTGCGATGATTTCAACCATTTTTACTACCATGTATCTTTAGGACGTACTAATGATCCTCCTGAAAATCGGTTGAGAAATGTCCAAGTTACAGACCATCGAATATTATATTCATACATTGGCTGAGGAGAAAGTGGTTGTGAGCACAACTCCTCCTAAACGACGCAAATGAGCAGGATTTGGTTTATGTGAGCGTGTTACTCATAGAGAGAAGACGAACTGGTGCAATTTTTACCAAGATCCAAAAATATTTGTCCCTATTAGGGAGGGGGCAAAAATTGTAATTTTTTTGTCGTCTTCGATTCGAACCAAAATTGTTGTGAAGTATCTATAGGACGTTCTGGGAGTACTCCAGACAGAATTTTGTAAATCGGTTGAAAAATGTAGAAATTGTGGCCCATTAATTCTTATAAAGTTTACACAAGATACACTATGGATTTAAATTCCTACAACCAATCGTCACTTTTTTGGTGTCATTCGATGGAGAATTTCTAGTACTTCTAAATAATTACCTACTTACCGTATTATATTGATGGAAGCCAGAGATAATCGAAATGTATACACTGAACAGCATATATATAGGCCTACATAGTAGAATATTGCCACAATATCTTACTAAAACCCTACTATATAATAAAGGGGCATCAATTGCGAACACAATGCCGCAAAAATTAGCTCGATATCTCGAAAATTGGCCGAGATATGGTGACTTTTCTACCCGCGTCACCTAATTCCGAGGTATGGGTGGGGGTCACACCAGAAGGTTCCAACTGAACACAGAAATGTCAAGAAACCGTACTATGGACATAACAATCAATTCCGCGCGATTTCCTAATTATACTTCCATGTTTTACATGGAAGTATATTGTTTTTGTGATTTTTATTTTTCTCTATTATTATTATTCTTTATTCTTCTTAGCAATTTTATAATGAGCATAGCTCAGTCAATACAAGAGTTAGAAAGCTAAAACTTTGTATGTATATATATGTATACAAACTCTAGTGCTTAGGCCTATTGAGAATCATGTCCTCACTTGATTTGCAGAGTTATCTCCCTTTATGTGAACAATTGGTGTTTTCAGAACTCCGAAAATATAAGGAGTACAGCACTGAAATTTGGTCGATACATACATCTTGATATCCACTGAATCATGAGCACATCACAAACTCTGTCCGTCTTTCCTCTCCAGAGTTATCTCCCATATATATGTCAACCTCGAAATGTTCTGATCGCCTGTTCTCACATAGCAAGAAAGATAGCTGGATTTAGTTTCTATGGTAGTGCTGGCCGTTGTCAATATACTTCACAAAAATAATTTGGACAGGGTCGGACTTACATTTTTTGGTTAGGGTGGGGGCGAAATTTTCGCAATTTTATTTTTGCGATGATTTCAACCATTTTTACTACCATGTATCTTTAGGACGTACTAATGATCCTCCTGAAAATCGGTTGAGAAATGTCCAAGTTACAGACCATCGAATATTATATTCATACATTGGCTGAGGAGAAAGTGGTTGTGAGCACAACTCCTCCTAAACGACGCAAATGAGCAGGATTTGGTTTATGTGAGCGTGTTACTCATAGAGAGAAGACGAACTGGTGCAATTTTTACCAAGATCCAAAAATATTTGTCCCTATTAGGGAGGGGGCAAAAATTGTAATTTTTTTGTCGTCTTCGATTCGAACCAAAATTGTTGTGAAGTATCTATAGGACGTTCTGGGAGTACTCCAGACAGAATTTTGTAAATCGGTTGAAAAATGTAGAAATTGTGGCCCATTAATTCTTATAAAGTTTACACAAGATACACTATGGATTTAAATTCCTACAACCAATCGTCACTTTTTTGGTGTCATTCGATGGAGAATTTCTAGTACTTCTAAATAATTACCTACTTACCGTATTATATTGATGGAAGCCAGAGATAATCGAAATGTATACACTGAACAGCATATATATAGGCCTACATAGTAGAATATTGCCACAATATCTTACTAAAACCCTACTATATAATAAAGGGGCATCAATTGCGAACACAATGCCGCAAAAATTAGCTCGATATCTCGAAAATTGGCCGAGATATGGTGACTTTTCTACCCGCGTCACCTAATTCCGAGGTATGGGTGGGGGTCACACCAGAAGGTTCCAACTGAACACAGAAATGTCAAGAAACCGTACTATGGACATAACAATCAATTCCGCGCGATTTCCTAATTATACTTCCATGTTTTACATGGAAGTATATTGTTTTTGTGATTTTTATTTTTCTCTATTATTATTATTCTTTATTCTTCTTAGCAATTTTATAATGAGCATAGCTCAGTCAATACAAGAGTTAGAAAGCTAAAACTTTGTATGTATATATATGTATACAAACTCTAGTGCTTAGGCCTATTGAGAATCATGTCCTCACTTGATTTGCAGAGTTATCTCCCTTTATGTGAACAATTGGTGTTTTCAGAACTCCGAAAATATAAGGAGTACAGCACTGAAATTTGGTCGATACATACATCTTGATATCCACTGAATCATGAGCACATCACAAACTCTGTCCGTCTTTCCTCTCCAGAGTTATCTCCCATATATATGTCAACCTCGAAATGTTCTGATCGCCTGTTCTCACATAGCAAGAAAGATAGCTGGATTTAGTTTCTATGGTAGTGCTGGCCGTTGTCAATATACTTCACAAAAATAATTTGGACAGGGTCGGACTTACATTTTTTGGTTAGGGTGGGGGCGAAATTTTCGCAATTTTATTTTTGCGATGATTTCAACCATTTTTACTACCATGTATCTTTAGGACGTACTAATGATCCTCCTGAAAATCGGTTGAGAAATGTCCAAGTTACAGACCATCGAATATTATATTCATACATTGGCTGAGGAGAAAGTGGTTGTGAGCACAACTCCTCCTAAACGACGCAAATGAGCAGGATTTGGTTTATGTGAGCGTGTTACTCATAGAGAGAAGACGAACTGGTGCAATTTTTACCAAGATCCAAAAATATTTGTCCCTATTAGGGAGGGGGCAAAAATTGTAATTTTTTTGTCGTCTTCGATTCGAACCAAAATTGTTGTGAAGTATCTATAGGACGTTCTGGGAGTACTCCAGACAGAATTTTGTAAATCGGTTGAAAAATGTAGAAATTGTGGCCCATTAATTCTTATAAAGTTTACACAAGATACACTATGGATTTAAATTCCTACAACCAATCGTCACTTTTTTGGTGTCATTCGATGGAGAATTTCTAGTACTTCTAAATAATTACCTACTTACCGTATTATATTGATGGAAGCCAGAGATAATCGAAATGTATACACTGAACAGCATATATATAGGCCTACATAGTAGAATATTGCCACAATATCTTACTAAAACCCTACTATATAATAAAGGGGCATCAATTGCGAACACAATGCCGCAAAAATTAGCTCGATATCTCGAAAATTGGCCGAGATATGGTGACTTTTCTACCCGCGTCACCTAATTCCGAGGTATGGGTGGGGGTCACACCAGAAGGTTCCAACTGAACACAGAAATGTCAAGAAACCGTACTATGGACATAACAATCAATTCCGCGCGATTTCCTAATTATACTTCCATGTTTTACATGGAAGTATATTGTTTTTGTGATTTTTATTTTTCTCTATTATTATTATTCTTTATTCTTCTTAGCAATTTTATAATGAGCATAGCTCAGTCAATACAAGAGTTAGAAAGCTAAAACTTTGTATGTATATATATGTATACAAACTCTAGTGCTTAGGCCTATTGAGAATCATGTCCTCACTTGATTTGCAGAGTTATCTCCCTTTATGTGAACAATTGGTGTTTTCAGAACTCCGAAAATATAAGGAGTACAGCACTGAAATTTGGTCGATACATACATCTTGATATCCACTGAATCATGAGCACATCACAAACTCTGTCCGTCTTTCCTCTCCAGAGTTATCTCCCATATATATGTCAACCTCGAAATGTTCTGATCGCCTGTTCTCACATAGCAAGAAAGATAGCTGGATTTAGTTTCTATGGTAGTGCTGGCCGTTGTCAATATACTTCACAAAAATAATTTGGACAGGGTCGGACTTACATTTTTTGGTTAGGGTGGGGGCGAAATTTTCGCAATTTTATTTTTGCGATGATTTCAACCATTTTTACTACCATGTATCTTTAGGACGTACTAATGATCCTCCTGAAAATCGGTTGAGAAATGTCCAAGTTACAGACCATCGAATATTATATTCATACATTGGCTGAGGAGAAAGTGGTTGTGAGCACAACTCCTCCTAAACGACGCAAATGAGCAGGATTTGGTTTATGTGAGCGTGTTACTCATAGAGAGAAGACGAACTGGTGCAATTTTTACCAAGATCCAAAAATATTTGTCCCTATTAGGGAGGGGGCAAAAATTGTAATTTTTTTGTCGTCTTCGATTCGAACCAAAATTGTTGTGAAGTATCTATAGGACGTTCTGGGAGTACTCCAGACAGAATTTTGTAAATCGGTTGAAAAATGTAGAAATTGTGGCCCATTAATTCTTATAAAGTTTACACAAGATACACTATGGATTTAAATTCCTACAACCAATCGTCACTTTTTTGGTGTCATTCGATGGAGAATTTCTAGTACTTCTAAATAATTACCTACTTACCGTATTATATTGATGGAAGCCAGAGATAATCGAAATGTATACACTGAACAGCATATATATAGGCCTACATAGTAGAATATTGCCACAATATCTTACTAAAACCCTACTATATAATAAAGGGGCATCAATTGCGAACACAATGCCGCAAAAATTAGCTCGATATCTCGAAAATTGGCCGAGATATGGTGACTTTTCTACCCGCGTCACCTAATTCCGAGGTATGGGTGGGGGTCACACCAGAAGGTTCCAACTGAACACAGAAATGTCAAGAAACCGTACTATGGACATAACAATCAATTCCGCGCGATTTCCTAATTATACTTCCATGTTTTACATGGAAGTATATTGTTTTTGTGATTTTTATTTTTCTCTATTATTATTATTCTTTATTCTTCTTAGCAATTTTATAATGAGCATAGCTCAGTCAATACAAGAGTTAGAAAGCTAAAACTTTGTATGTATATATATGTATACAAACTCTAGTGCTTAGGCCTATTGAGAATCATGTCCTCACTTGATTTGCAGAGTTATCTCCCTTTATGTGAACAATTGGTGTTTTCAGAACTCCGAAAATATAAGGAGTACAGCACTGAAATTTGGTCGATACATACATCTTGATATCCACTGAATCATGAGCACATCACAAACTCTGTCCGTCTTTCCTCTCCAGAGTTATCTCCCATATATATGTCAACCTCGAAATGTTCTGATCGCCTGTTCTCACATAGCAAGAAAGATAGCTGGATTTAGTTTCTATGGTAGTGCTGGCCGTTGTCAATATACTTCACAAAAATAATTTGGACAGGGTCGGACTTACATTTTTTGGTTAGGGTGGGGGCGAAATTTTCGCAATTTTATTTTTGCGATGATTTCAACCATTTTTACTACCATGTATCTTTAGGACGTACTAATGATCCTCCTGAAAATCGGTTGAGAAATGTCCAAGTTACAGACCATCGAATATTATATTCATACATTGGCTGAGGAGAAAGTGGTTGTGAGCACAACTCCTCCTAAACGACGCAAATGAGCAGGATTTGGTTTATGTGAGCGTGTTACTCATAGAGAGAAGACGAACTGGTGCAATTTTTACCAAGATCCAAAAATATTTGTCCCTATTAGGGAGGGGGCAAAAATTGTAATTTTTTTGTCGTCTTCGATTCGAACCAAAATTGTTGTGAAGTATCTATAGGACGTTCTGGGAGTACTCCAGACAGAATTTTGTAAATCGGTTGAAAAATGTAGAAATTGTGGCCCATTAATTCTTATAAAGTTTACACAAGATACACTATGGATTTAAATTCCTACAACCAATCGTCACTTTTTTGGTGTCATTCGATGGAGAATTTCTAGTACTTCTAAATAATTACCTACTTACCGTATTATATTGATGGAAGCCAGAGATAATCGAAATGTATACACTGAACAGCATATATATAGGCCTACATAGTAGAATATTGCCACAATATCTTACTAAAACCCTACTATATAATAAAGGGGCATCAATTGCGAACACAATGCCGCAAAAATTAGCTCGATATCTCGAAAATTGGCCGAGATATGGTGACTTTTCTACCCGCGTCACCTAATTCCGAGGTATGGGTGGGGGTCACACCAGAAGGTTCCAACTGAACACAGAAATGTCAAGAAACCGTACTATGGACATAACAATCAATTCCGCGCGATTTCCTAATTATACTTCCATGTTTTACATGGAAGTATATTGTTTTTGTGATTTTTATTTTTCTCTATTATTATTATTCTTTATTCTTCTTAGCAATTTTATAATGAGCATAGCTCAGTCAATACAAGAGTTAGAAAGCTAAAACTTTGTATGTATATATATGTATACAAACTCTAGTGCTTAGGCCTATTGAGAATCATGTCCTCACTTGATTTGCAGAGTTATCTCCCTTTATGTGAACAATTGGTGTTTTCAGAACTCCGAAAATATAAGGAGTACAGCACTGAAATTTGGTCGATACATACATCTTGATATCCACTGAATCATGAGCACATCACAAACTCTGTCCGTCTTTCCTCTCCAGAGTTATCTCCCATATATATGTCAACCTCGAAATGTTCTGATCGCCTGTTCTCACATAGCAAGAAAGATAGCTGGATTTAGTTTCTATGGTAGTGCTGGCCGTTGTCAATATACTTCACAAAAATAATTTGGACAGGGTCGGACTTACATTTTTTGGTTAGGGTGGGGGCGAAATTTTCGCAATTTTATTTTTGCGATGATTTCAACCATTTTTACTACCATGTATCTTTAGGACGTACTAATGATCCTCCTGAAAATCGGTTGAGAAATGTCCAAGTTACAGACCATCGAATATTATATTCATACATTGGCTGAGGAGAAAGTGGTTGTGAGCACAACTCCTCCTAAACGACGCAAATGAGCAGGATTTGGTTTATGTGAGCGTGTTACTCATAGAGAGAAGACGAACTGGTGCAATTTTTACCAAGATCCAAAAATATTTGTCCCTATTAGGGAGGGGGCAAAAATTGTAATTTTTTTGTCGTCTTCGATTCGAACCAAAATTGTTGTGAAGTATCTATAGGACGTTCTGGGAGTACTCCAGACAGAATTTTGTAAATCGGTTGAAAAATGTAGAAATTGTGGCCCATTAATTCTTATAAAGTTTACACAAGATACACTATGGATTTAAATTCCTACAACCAATCGTCACTTTTTTGGTGTCATTCGATGGAGAATTTCTAGTACTTCTAAATAATTACCTACTTACCGTATTATATTGATGGAAGCCAGAGATAATCGAAATGTATACACTGAACAGCATATATATAGGCCTACATAGTAGAATATTGCCACAATATCTTACTAAAACCCTACTATATAATAAAGGGGCATCAATTGCGAACACAATGCCGCAAAAATTAGCTCGATATCTCGAAAATTGGCCGAGATATGGTGACTTTTCTACCCGCGTCACCTAATTCCGAGGTATGGGTGGGGGTCACACCAGAAGGTTCCAACTGAACACAGAAATGTCAAGAAACCGTACTATGGACATAACAATCAATTCCGCGCGATTTCCTAATTATACTTCCATGTTTTACATGGAAGTATATTGTTTTTGTGATTTTTATTTTTCTCTATTATTATTATTCTTTATTCTTCTTAGCAATTTTATAATGAGCATAGCTCAGTCAATACAAGAGTTAGAAAGCTAAAACTTTGTATGTATATATATGTATACAAACTCTAGTGCTTAGGCCTATTGAGAATCATGTCCTCACTTGATTTGCAGAGTTATCTCCCTTTATGTGAACAATTGGTGTTTTCAGAACTCCGAAAATATAAGGAGTACAGCACTGAAATTTGGTCGATACATACATCTTGATATCCACTGAATCATGAGCACATCACAAACTCTGTCCGTCTTTCCTCTCCAGAGTTATCTCCCATATATATGTCAACCTCGAAATGTTCTGATCGCCTGTTCTCACATAGCAAGAAAGATAGCTGGATTTAGTTTCTATGGTAGTGCTGGCCGTTGTCAATATACTTCACAAAAATAATTTGGACAGGGTCGGACTTACATTTTTTGGTTAGGGTGGGGGCGAAATTTTCGCAATTTTATTTTTGCGATGATTTCAACCATTTTTACTACCATGTATCTTTAGGACGTACTAATGATCCTCCTGAAAATCGGTTGAGAAATGTCCAAGTTACAGACCATCGAATATTATATTCATACATTGGCTGAGGAGAAAGTGGTTGTGAGCACAACTCCTCCTAAACGACGCAAATGAGCAGGATTTGGTTTATGTGAGCGTGTTACTCATAGAGAGAAGACGAACTGGTGCAATTTTTACCAAGATCCAAAAATATTTGTCCCTATTAGGGAGGGGGCAAAAATTGTAATTTTTTTGTCGTCTTCGATTCGAACCAAAATTGTTGTGAAGTATCTATAGGACGTTCTGGGAGTACTCCAGACAGAATTTTGTAAATCGGTTGAAAAATGTAGAAATTGTGGCCCATTAATTCTTATAAAGTTTACACAAGATACACTATGGATTTAAATTCCTACAACCAATCGTCACTTTTTTGGTGTCATTCGATGGAGAATTTCTAGTACTTCTAAATAATTACCTACTTACCGTATTATATTGATGGAAGCCAGAGATAATCGAAATGTATACACTGAACAGCATATATATAGGCCTACATAGTAGAATATTGCCACAATATCTTACTAAAACCCTACTATATAATAAAGGGGCATCAATTGCGAACACAATGCCGCAAAAATTAGCTCGATATCTCGAAAATTGGCCGAGATATGGTGACTTTTCTACCCGCGTCACCTAATTCCGAGGTATGGGTGGGGGTCACACCAGAAGGTTCCAACTGAACACAGAAATGTCAAGAAACCGTACTATGGACATAACAATCAATTCCGCGCGATTTCCTAATTATACTTCCATGTTTTACATGGAAGTATATTGTTTTTGTGATTTTTATTTTTCTCTATTATTATTATTCTTTATTCTTCTTAGCAATTTTATAATGAGCATAGCTCAGTCAATACAAGAGTTAGAAAGCTAAAACTTTGTATGTATATATATGTATACAAACTCTAGTGCTTAGGCCTATTGAGAATCATGTCCTCACTTGATTTGCAGAGTTATCTCCCTTTATGTGAACAATTGGTGTTTTCAGAACTCCGAAAATATAAGGAGTACAGCACTGAAATTTGGTCGATACATACATCTTGATATCCACTGAATCATGAGCACATCACAAACTCTGTCCGTCTTTCCTCTCCAGAGTTATCTCCCATATATATGTCAACCTCGAAATGTTCTGATCGCCTGTTCTCACATAGCAAGAAAGATAGCTGGATTTAGTTTCTATGGTAGTGCTGGCCGTTGTCAATATACTTCACAAAAATAATTTGGACAGGGTCGGACTTACATTTTTTGGTTAGGGTGGGGGCGAAATTTTCGCAATTTTATTTTTGCGATGATTTCAACCATTTTTACTACCATGTATCTTTAGGACGTACTAATGATCCTCCTGAAAATCGGTTGAGAAATGTCCAAGTTACAGACCATCGAATATTATATTCATACATTGGCTGAGGAGAAAGTGGTTGTGAGCACAACTCCTCCTAAACGACGCAAATGAGCAGGATTTGGTTTATGTGAGCGTGTTACTCATAGAGAGAAGACGAACTGGTGCAATTTTTACCAAGATCCAAAAATATTTGTCCCTATTAGGGAGGGGGCAAAAATTGTAATTTTTTTGTCGTCTTCGATTCGAACCAAAATTGTTGTGAAGTATCTATAGGACGTTCTGGGAGTACTCCAGACAGAATTTTGTAAATCGGTTGAAAAATGTAGAAATTGTGGCCCATTAATTCTTATAAAGTTTACACAAGATACACTATGGATTTAAATTCCTACAACCAATCGTCACTTTTTTGGTGTCATTCGATGGAGAATTTCTAGTACTTCTAAATAATTACCTACTTACCGTATTATATTGATGGAAGCCAGAGATAATCGAAATGTATACACTGAACAGCATATATATAGGCCTACATAGTAGAATATTGCCACAATATCTTACTAAAACCCTACTATATAATAAAGGGGCATCAATTGCGAACACAATGCCGCAAAAATTAGCTCGATATCTCGAAAATTGGCCGAGATATGGTGACTTTTCTACCCGCGTCACCTAATTCCGAGGTATGGGTGGGGGTCACACCAGAAGGTTCCAACTGAACACAGAAATGTCAAGAAACCGTACTATGGACATAACAATCAATTCCGCGCGATTTCCTAATTATACTTCCATGTTTTACATGGAAGTATATTGTTTTTGTGATTTTTATTTTTCTCTATTATTATTATTCTTTATTCTTCTTAGCAATTTTATAATGAGCATAGCTCAGTCAATACAAGAGTTAGAAAGCTAAAACTTTGTATGTATATATATGTATACAAACTCTAGTGCTTAGGCCTATTGAGAATCATGTCCTCACTTGATTTGCAGAGTTATCTCCCTTTATGTGAACAATTGGTGTTTTCAGAACTCCGAAAATATAAGGAGTACAGCACTGAAATTTGGTCGATACATACATCTTGATATCCACTGAATCATGAGCACATCACAAACTCTGTCCGTCTTTCCTCTCCAGAGTTATCTCCCATATATATGTCAACCTCGAAATGTTCTGATCGCCTGTTCTCACATAGCAAGAAAGATAGCTGGATTTAGTTTCTATGGTAGTGCTGGCCGTTGTCAATATACTTCACAAAAATAATTTGGACAGGGTCGGACTTACATTTTTTGGTTAGGGTGGGGGCGAAATTTTCGCAATTTTATTTTTGCGATGATTTCAACCATTTTTACTACCATGTATCTTTAGGACGTACTAATGATCCTCCTGAAAATCGGTTGAGAAATGTCCAAGTTACAGACCATCGAATATTATATAATTTGGCTAATGAAGGAGCATGGGAGAGGGTGAGACCATAACGGGGAGGCGACGAGACCACACCGGGTGGTGATACCATGTCGGGGTGGTGAGACCAGGCCGAGGGTGGTGAGACCAGGCTGACCGGTGGCGGATGTAAACGTCAGATTTAGCAAAAAAAAAAAAAAAAAAAAAAAAAAAAAAAAACAAGTCCAGCGGAATAATATTTTTATTGCGTGCTCCAGCTGGGAAGAGTGATTCGGACCGGAATATACCATTTATCAGTTTTTTGTCCCAACTGTTACCGATCTACAGCATGGACAAGAAAATGACATATTTTTGGCGCCAATTCCAATGGGCTAATTGATGAGCAAGGTTAATGCAGGAGCGGGTATACTGGTATCTCACAGGTAGGCCCCCGAAGTTTGATAGCTCTACTATAACAGAAACCTGCCCAACAGCGAGCGAGGTTCGGTGGGTTCAGACTTTTTGCAAATTCCAACAAAAATCAAAGGGGGGAAATTGTCTAAAAAATGAAACATCGAGCTAAATTTTTTCTGAGTAGTGCATATGATAGATAGTATCCAAGCGCAACTTATTGATGTCTGCTTAATTGGCGCTAAGGTCGAAGGTTTACTCGTAGCGAGGCTTTATAATGTAAATAAGTTTTGTTAAGTGCTGTATCACTAACCTATTTCTCTCGCCAAATCCGACCGGGTTAATGAAGGAGCGAGCTAATGCAGGAGCAGGTACGTCGATATACTTCTGATAATATCCGAAAGTTTGACCGCTCTACTATCAAAGCAACCTGACCAACGGAGAACTCGTGTTCAGGTGGGTTCAAATTGGCAAATTCCAACAAAAACCAAAAGTTGAAAAATACTTCAAAATATCAAATACGGAGTTACAATTTTGCTGATGAGCGGGTGTGATAGGGGGTATCAACGCCCAACTCTGGTGCAATTTCTTAAGTTTCATAGCAAAGGGTTTACTAGTGGCGACGCGATATAGCGTAATACGCACTACATGCAGATGAACACAGCCTGCCATAGATATATGGCAAAACTCGAAATTATCCAATATTCCTGTCAAATTCAAACAGGCTAATGAAGGAGCGAGTGAAATGCGCTAGCAGGTACATCGGTATACAATAGATACATCCTGGAAGTTTGACTGTCGTTGTTTAAAAGCAATCCGTTTAACAGAGAGCTTGCATCGGTGTGGGTCGAGGCTTTCGGCAAATTCCGTGACATGTACTATCTTTTAAAATAAATGCGCAATGAGTTAATCAGGATTAAGTGCCCGATATTACATGCATTCACATGTTAATAGGAAAATACCACCGGATGACTGTATACACTAGGACATTTATTAATATTAATATAATGCAGGGACAGGTACGTCGGTGTACTGTCAGATTGCCCTCAAATTTTGACCGCTCTGCTATAAAAGCAACCTGCCCAACGGAGAGCTCGGTTAGGAATGGTTCACACGTTTTGAAAAATTCCACCAAAACTCCATGGGAGTGGGGGGGGGTGGAATCTCGAATCCAGATAATGCAAAATTGACGAGTGGATGTGATGGGTAGTATCTATGTGCAACTTTAGTGCGATTTTCTAAGTTTTTGAGCAAACGACTATAGAATGTTGCACGGCCGTAGCATTATATTAATGATATATATCTTAAGACTTTCATGGCTTACAGTGGTATGTAGTATTTCGCTTATGTAGTGTGAGAGTGTTTGTTATAAATTAGCAGCCAGGGTTGTGGCGTATTGCATAATATTAGTATCATTATAACAATCGTAACAAGAGACTAAGGGCAGTAATCGCCACGACAGTTTTAACAAATAAATCCGCATATATCATTAATAATTACCAACAGGTCGAAATTCTGAACTTACAATCCATGTCTATGATCTTTTTCTCATTCATTTCTTTTAATTATTTAATATATAATTTCCATATAATATAAAGATTGTGTTCATTAAAAATTAAATATTCCATGGAAGTATAAAATTTCTGGCATTTCAGAAATTTAAATCCTAGTTATTATTTATTATTCTTAATATATTTTAAAACCCTTATATCTCAGAAAGTTTAAAAGATAAAGCATTGAAATTTGGTAGGTATATGCACCATGCCAAGATGCGTGGTAATGAAACATTTAGGTTTGTGTCTTAACTTGCTTACCAGAGTTATGGCCCTTAAACAAATATTTTGGAAAAAGTTTGTGCGCAGATCTTCTCCTATAAGAAGTCAGGCAGCTGAATTCGGTTCTCGTGATCGTGTTAACTAACGAAAGGGCACAAATCAGGGAAATTTTCACCAAGGTCCGAAAACAATTTGTCGACCTGGGGAGGGGTGCAAAATTTGTCAATTTTTTTCTTGTCACCGATCCCAGCCATTTTTACTGTCGGATATATATACGACGTACTGATGCTACTCGTGAAAGAATTTTGTAAATCGGGTGAGAAATGACCAAGTTATAACACATCGAAAAATGTACTAATAAAGTCCATGTGTAGAAAGTGCTTGTGCGCAGATCTTCTCCTAGACGAAGCGCAACAGCTGGATTTGCTCTATGTGAGCGTCTTAAACATAGACAGAAGACCAAACCGGGAAATTTTTACAAAGGTCCGCTCAATTATTTTCTGGGCTAGGGGAGGGGCAAAATATGTCAATTTTTGTTTGTCGCCGATTTGAACCAAAATGGTTGTGAAGTATCTGTAGGATGTACTAAGTATTATCGTGCGTGAATTTTGTGAATCGGTTGACAAATGTAGAAATGGTGGCCCTTTCCTTTTTTTCAAGTTTACAGGGAAAGCACTATGAATTTATATTTCTTCAACCAATCGTGACGTGTTTGGTATCATTCGATGGGGAATTTTTAGTTCTTTTAAACGATTATTCATTTGCTGCATTATGTCGAATGAGTCCGGAGATATTCAAAAAAGTATGAACCAGAAAAATACATATTGGCCTACATAGTAAAATATCGGCGCAATACCTCACCAAAACCCTGGTAAATATTATAGGGGCATCAAATGCGAACACAATGCCGCAAAAATTAGCTCGATATCTCGAAAATTGGCCGATATATGGCGACTTTTCTACACGCGTCTTCAAATTTCGAGGCATGGGTGGGGGTCACACCAGAACGTTCCAACTGAACACAGAAATGTCAATAAACCATACTATCGACATTCCAATCAATTCCGCGCGATTCCCTTATTATACTTCCATATTTTAATATGGAAGTATATTGTTATTCAATTTTTTATTTTTCTCTATTATTATTATTATTATTTATTATTCTTAATATATTTTAAAACCCTTATATCTCAGAAAGTTTAAAAGATAAAGCATTGAAATTTGGTAGGTATATGCACCATGCCAAGATGCGTGGTAATGAAACATTTAGGTTTGTGTCTTAACTTGCTTACCAGAGTTATGGCCCTTAAACAAATATTTTGGAAAAAGTTTGTGCGCAGATCTTCTCCTATAAGAAGTCAGGCAGCTGAATTCGGTTCTCGTGATCGTGTTAACTAACGAAAGGGCACAAATCAGGGAAATTTTCACCAAGGTCCGAAAACAATTTGTCGACCTGGGGAGGGGTGCAAAATTTGTCAATTTTTTTCTTGTCACCGATCCCAGCCATTTTTACTGTCGGATATATATACGACGTACTGATGCTACTCGTGAAAGAATTTTGTAAATCGGGTGAGAAATGACCAAGTTATAACACATCGAAAAATGTACTAATAAAGTCCATGTGTAGAAAGTGCTTGTGCGCAGATCTTCTCCTAGACGAAGCGCAACAGCTGGATTTGCTCTATGTGAGCGTCTTAAACATAGACAGAAGACCAAACCGGGAAATTTTTACAAAGGTCCGCTCAATTATTTTCTGGGCTAGGGGAGGGGCAAAATATGTCAATTTTTGTTTGTCGCCGATTTGAACCAAAATGGTTGTGAAGTATCTGTAGGATGTACTAAGTATTATCGTGCGTGAATTTTGTGAATCGGTTGACAAATGTAGAAATGGTGGCCCTTTCCTTTTTTTCAAGTTTACAGGGAAAGCACTATGAATTTATATTTCTTCAACCAATCGTGACGTGTTTGGTATCATTCGATGGGGAATTTTTAGTTCTTTTAAACGATTATTCATTTGCTGCATTATGTCGAATGAGTCCGGAGATATTCAAAAAAGTATGAACCAGAAAAATACATATTGGCCTACATAGTAAAATATCGGCGCAATACCTCACCAAAACCCTGGTAAATATTATAGGGGCATCAAATGCGAACACAATGCCGCAAAAATTAGCTCGATATCTCGAAAATTGGCCGATATATGGCGACTTTTCTACACGCGTCTTCAAATTTCGAGGCATGGGTGGGGGTCACACCAGAACGTTCCAACTGAACACAGAAATGTCAATAAACCATACTATCGACATTCCAATCAATTCCGCGCGATTCCCTTATTATACTTCCATATTTTAATATGGAAGTATATTGTTATTCAATTTTTTATTTTTCTCTATTATTATTATTATTATTTATTATTCTTAATATATTTTAAAACCCTTATATCTCAGAAAGTTTAAAAGATAAAGCATTGAAATTTGGTAGGTATATGCACCATGCCAAGATGCGTGGTAATGAAACATTTAGGTTTGTGTCTTAACTTGCTTACCAGAGTTATGGCCCTTAAACAAATATTTTGGAAAAAGTTTGTGCGCAGATCTTCTCCTATAAGAAGTCAGGCAGCTGAATTCGGTTCTCGTGATCGTGTTAACTAACGAAAGGGCACAAATCAGGGAAATTTTCACCAAGGTCCGAAAACAATTTGTCGACCTGGGGAGGGGTGCAAAATTTGTCAATTTTTTTCTTGTCACCGATCCCAGCCATTTTTACTGTCGGATATATATACGACGTACTGATGCTACTCGTGAAAGAATTTTGTAAATCGGGTGAGAAATGACCAAGTTATAACACATCGAAAAATGTACTAATAAAGTCCATGTGTAGAAAGTGCTTGTGCGCAGATCTTCTCCTAGACGAAGCGCAACAGCTGGATTTGCTCTATGTGAGCGTCTTAAACATAGACAGAAGACCAAACCGGGAAATTTTTACAAAGGTCCGCTCAATTATTTTCTGGGCTAGGGGAGGGGCAAAATATGTCAATTTTTTTTTGTCGCCGATTTGAACCAAAATGGTTGTGAAGTATCTGTAGGATGTACTAAGTATTATCGTGCGTGAATTTTGTGAATCGGTTGACAAATGTAGAAATGGTGGCCCTTTCCTTTTTTTCAAGTTTACAGGGAAAGCACTATGAATTTATATTTCTTCAACCAATCGTGACGTGTTTGGTATCATTCGATGGGGAATTTTTAGTTCTTTTAAACGATTATTCATTTGCTGCATTATGTCGAATGAGTCCGGAGATATTCAAAAAAGTATGAACCAGAAAAATACATATTGGCCTACATAGTAAAATATCGGCGCAATACCTCACCAAAACCCTGGTAAATATTATAGGGGCATCAAATGCGAACACAATGCCGCAAAAATTAGCTCGATATCTCGAAAATTGGCCGATATATGGCGACTTTTCTACACGCGTCTTCAAATTTCGAGGCATGGGTGGGGGTCACACCAGAACGTTCCAACTGAACACAGAAATGTCAATAAACCATACTATCGACATTCCAATCAATTCCGCGCGATTCCCTTATTATACTTCCATATTTTAATATGGAAGTATATTGTTATTCAATTTTTTATTTTTCTCTATTATTATTATTATTATTTATTATTCTTAATATATTTTAAAACCCTTATATCTCAGAAAGTTTAAAAGATAAAGCATTGAAATTTGGTAGGTATATGCACCATGCCAAGATGCGTGGTAATGAAACATTTAGGTTTGTGTCTTAACTTGCTTACCAGAGTTATGGCCCTTAAACAAATATTTTGGAAAAAGTTTGTGCGCAGATCTTCTCCTATAAGAAGTCAGGCAGCTGAATTCGGTTCTCGTGATCGTGTTAACTAACGAAAGGGCACAAATCAGGGAAATTTTCACCAAGGTCCGAAAACAATTTGTCGACCTGGGGAGGGGTGCAAAATTTGTCAATTTTTTTCTTGTCACCGATCCCAGCCATTTTTACTGTCGGATATATATACGACGTACTGATGCTACTCGTGAAAGAATTTTGTAAATCGGGTGAGAAATGACCAAGTTATAACACATCGAAAAATGTACTAATAAAGTCCATGTGTAGAAAGTGCTTGTGCGCAGATCTTCTCCTAGACGAAGCGCAACAGCTGGATTTGCTCTATGTGAGCGTCTTAAACATAGACAGAAGACCAAACCGGGAAATTTTTACAAAGGTCCGCTCAATTATTTTCTGGGCTAGGGGAGGGGCAAAATATGTCAATTTTTGTTTGTCGCCGATTTGAACCAAAATGGTTGTGAAGTATCTGTAGGATGTACTAAGTATTATCGTGCGTGAATTTTGTGAATCGGTTGACAAATGTAGAAATGGTGGCCCTTTCCTTTTTTTCAAGTTTACAGGGAAAGCACTATGAATTTATATTTCTTCAACCAATCGTGACGTGTTTGGTATCATTCGATGGGGAATTTTTAGTTCTTTTAAACGATTATTCATTTGCTGCATTATGTCGAATGAGTCCGGAGATATTCAAAAAAGTATGAACCAGAAAAATACATATTGGCCTACATAGTAAAATATCGGCGCAATACCTCACCAAAACCCTGGTAAATATTATAGGGGCATCAAATGCGAACACAATGCCGCAAAAATTAGCTCGATATCTCGAAAATTGGCCGATATATGGCGACTTTTCTACACGCGTCTTCAAATTTCGAGGCATGGGTGGGGGTCACACCAGAACGTTCCAACTGAACACAGAAATGTCAATAAACCATACTATCGACATTCCAATCAATTCCGCGCGATTCCCTTATTATACTTCCATATTTTAATATGGAAGTATATTGTTATTCAATTTTTTATTTTTCTCTATTATTATTATTATTATTTATTATTCTTAATATATTTTAAAACCCTTATATCTCAGAAAGTTTAAAAGATAAAGCATTGAAATTTGGTAGGTATATGCACCATGCCAAGATGCGTGGTAATGAAACATTTAGGTTTGTGTCTTAACTTGCTTACCAGAGTTATGGCCCTTAAACAAATATTTTGGAAAAAGTTTGTGCGCAGATCTTCTCCTATAAGAAGTCAGGCAGCTGAATTCGGTTCTCGTGATCGTGTTAACTAACGAAAGGGCACAAATCAGGGAAATTTTCACCAAGGTCCGAAAACAATTTGTCGACCTGGGGAGGGGTGCAAAATTTGTCAATTTTTTTCTTGTCACCGATCCCAGCCATTTTTACTGTCGGATATATATACGACGTACTGATGCTACTCGTGAAAGAATTTTGTAAATCGGGTGAGAAATGACCAAGTTATAACACATCGAAAAATGTACTAATAAAGTCCATGTGTAGAAAGTGCTTGTGCGCAGATCTTCTCCTAGACGAAGCGCAACAGCTGGATTTGCTCTATGTGAGCGTCTTAAACATAGACAGAAGACCAAACCGGGAAATTTTTACAAAGGTCCGCTCAATTATTTTCTGGGCTAGGGGAGGGGCAAAATATGTCAATTTTTGTTTGTCGCCGATTTGAACCAAAATGGTTGTGAAGTATCTGTAGGATGTACTAAGTATTATCGTGCGTGAATTTTGTGAATCGGTTGACAAATGTAGAAATGGTGGCCCTTTCCTTTTTTTCAAGTTTACAGGGAAAGCACTATGAATTTATATTTCTTCAACCAATCGTGACGTGTTTGGTATCATTCGATGGGGAATTTTTAGTTCTTTTAAACGATTATTCATTTGCTGCATTATGTCGAATGAGTCCGGAGATATTCAAAAAAGTATGAACCAGAAAAATACATATTGGCCTACATAGTAAAATATCGGCGCAATACCTCACCAAAACCCTGGTAAATATTATAGGGGCATCAAATGCGAACACAATGCCGCAAAAATTAGCTCGATATCTCGAAAATTGGCCGATATATGGCGACTTTTCTACACGCGTCTTCAAATTTCGAGGCATGGGTGGGGGTCACACCAGAACGTTCCAACTGAACACAGAAATGTCAATAAACCATACTATCGACATTCCAATCAATTCCGCGCGATTCCCTTATTATACTTCCATATTTTAATATGGAAGTATATTGTTATTCAATTTTTTATTTTTCTCTATTATTATTATTATTATTTATTATTCTTAATATATTTTAAAACCCTTATATCTCAGAAAGTTTAAAAGATAAAGCATTGAAATTTGGTAGGTATATGCACCATGCCAAGATGCGTGGTAATGAAACATTTAGGTTTGTGTCTTAACTTGCTTACCAGAGTTATGGCCCTTAAACAAATATTTTGGAAAAAGTTTGTGCGCAGATCTTCTCCTATAAGAAGTCAGGCAGCTGAATTCGGTTCTCGTGATCGTGTTAACTAACGAAAGGGCACAAATCAGGGAAATTTTCACCAAGGTCCGAAAACAATTTGTCGACCTGGGGAGGGGTGCAAAATTTGTCAATTTTTTTCTTGTCACCGATCCCAGCCATTTTTACTGTCGGATATATATACGACGTACTGATGCTACTCGTGAAAGAATTTTGTAAATCGGGTGAGAAATGACCAAGTTATAACACATCGAAAAATGTACTAATAAAGTCCATGTGTAGAAAGTGCTTGTGCGCAGATCTTCTCCTAGACGAAGCGCAACAGCTGGATTTGCTCTATGTGAGCGTCTTAAACATAGACAGAAGACCAAACCGGGAAATTTTTACAAAGGTCCGCTCAATTATTTTCTGGGCTAGGGGAGGGGCAAAATATGTCAATTTTTGTTTGTCGCCGATTTGAACCAAAATGGTTGTGAAGTATCTGTAGGATGTACTAAGTATTATCGTGCGTGAATTTTGTGAATCGGTTGACAAATGTAGAAATGGTGGCCCTTTCCTTTTTTTCAAGTTTACAGGGAAAGCACTATGAATTTCTTCAACCAATCGTGACGTGTTTGGTATCATTCGATGGGGAATTTTTAGTTCTTTTAAACGATTATTCATTTGCTGCATTATGTCGAATGAGTCCGGAGATATTCAAAAAAGTATGAACCAGAAAAATACATATTGGCCTACATAGTAAAATATCGGCGCAATACCTCACCAAAACCCTGGTAAATATTATAGGGGCATCAAATGCGAACACAATGCCGCAAAAATTAGCTCGATATCTCGAAAATTGGCCGATATATGGCGACTTTTCTACACGCGTCTTCAAATTTCGAGGCATGGGTGGGGGTCACACCAGAACGTTCCAACTGAACACAGAAATGTCAATAAACCATACTATCGACATTCCAATCAATTCCGCGCGATTCCCTTATTATACTTCCATATTTTAATATGGAAGTATATTGTTATTCAATTTTTTATTTTTCTCTATTATTATTATTATTATTTATTATTCTTAATATATTTTAAAACCCTTATATCTCAGAAAGTTTAAAAGATAAAGCATTGAAATTTGGTAGGTATATGCACCATGCCAAGATGCGTGGTAATGAAACATTTAGGTTTGTGTCTTAACTTGCTTACCAGAGTTATGGCCCTTAAACAAATATTTTGGAAAAAGTTTGTGCGCAGATCTTCTCCTATAAGAAGTCAGGCAGCTGAATTCGGTTCTCGTGATCGTGTTAACTAACGAAAGGGCACAAATCAGGGAAATTTTCACCAAGGTCCGAAAACAATTTGTCGACCTGGGGAGGGGTGCAAAATTTGTCAATTTTTTTCTTGTCACCGATCCCAGCCATTTTTACTGTCGGATATATATACGACGTACTGATGCTACTCGTGAAAGAATTTTGTAAATCGGGTGAGAAATGACCAAGTTATAACACATCGAAAAATGTACTAATAAAGTCCATGTGTAGAAAGTGCTTGTGCGCAGATCTTCTCCTAGACGAAGCGCAACAGCTGGATTTGCTCTATGTGAGCGTCTTAAACATAGACAGAAGACCAAACCGGGAAATTTTTACAAAGGTCCGCTCAATTATTTTCTGGGCTAGGGGAGGGGCAAAATATGTCAATTTTTGTTTGTCGCCGATTTGAACCAAAATGGTTGTGAAGTATCTGTAGGATGTACTAAGTATTATCGTGCGTGAATTTTGTGAATCGGTTGACAAATGTAGAAATGGTGGCCCTTTCCTTTTTTTCAAGTTTACAGGGAAAGCACTATGAATTTATATTTCTTCAACCAATCGTGACGTGTTTGGTATCATTCGATGGGGAATTTTTAGTTCTTTTAAACGATTATTCATTTGCTGCATTATGTCGAATGAGTCCGGAGATATTCAAAAAAGTATGAACCAGAAAAATACATATTGGCCTACATAGTAAAATATCGGCGCAATACCTCACCAAAACCCTGGTAAATATTATAGGGGCATCAAATGCGAACACAATGCCGCAAAAATTAGCTCGATATCTCGAAAATTGGCCGATATATGGCGACTTTTCTACACGCGTCTTCAAATTTCGAGGCATGGGTGGGGGTCACACCAGAACGTTCCAACTGAACACAGAAATGTCAATAAACCATACTATCGACATTCCAATCAATTCCGCGCGATTCCCTTATTATACTTCCATATTTTAATATGGAAGTATATTGTTATTCAATTTTTTATTTTTCTCTATTATTATTATTATTATTTATTATTCTTAATATATTTTAAAACCCTTATATCTCAGAAAGTTTAAAAGATAAAGCATTGAAATTTGGTAGGTATATGCACCATGCCAAGATGCGTGGTAATGAAACATTTAGGTTTGTGTCTTAACTTGCTTACCAGAGTTATGGCCCTTAAACAAATATTTTGGAAAAAGTTTGTGCGCAGATCTTCTCCTATAAGAAGTCAGGCAGCTGAATTCGGTTCTCGTGATCGTGTTAACTAACGAAAGGGCACAAATCAGGGAAATTTTCACCAAGGTCCGAAAACAATTTGTCGACCTGGGGAGGGGTGCAAAATTTGTCAATTTTTTTCTTGTCACCGATCCCAGCCATTTTTACTGTCGGATATATATACGACGTACTGATGCTACTCGTGAAAGAATTTTGTAAATCGGGTGAGAAATGACCAAGTTATAACACATCGAAAAATGTACTAATAAAGTCCATGTGTAGAAAGTGCTTGTGCGCAGATCTTCTCCTAGACGAAGCGCAACAGCTGGATTTGCTCTATGTGAGCGTCTTAAACATAGACAGAAGACCAAACCGGGAAATTTTTACAAAGGTCCGCTCAATTATTTTCTGGGCTAGGGGAGGGGCAAAATATGTCAATTTTTGTTTGTCGCCGATTTGAACCAAAATGGTTGTGAAGTATCTGTAGGATGTACTAAGTATTATCGTGCGTGAATTTTGTGAATCGGTTGACAAATGTAGAAATGGTGGCCCTTTCCTTTTTTTCAAGTTTACAGGGAAAGCACTATGAATTTATATTTCTTCAACCAATCGTGACGTGTTTGGTATCATTCGATGGGGAATTTTTAGTTCTTTTAAACGATTATTCATTTGCTGCATTATGTCGAATGAGTCCGGAGATATTCAAAAAAGTATGAACCAGAAAAATACATATTGGCCTACATAGTAAAATATCGGCGCAATACCTCACCAAAACCCTGGTAAATATTATAGGGGCATCAAATGCGAACACAATGCCGCAAAAATTAGCTCGATATCTCGAAAATTGGCCGATATATGGCGACTTTTCTACACGCGTCTTCAAATTTCGAGGCATGGGTGGGGGTCACACCAGAACGTTCCAACTGAACACAGAAATGTCAATAAACCATACTATCGACATTCCAATCAATTCCGCGCGATTCCCTTATTATACTTCCATATTTTAATATGGAAGTATATTGTTATTCAATTTTTTATTTTTCTCTATTATTATTATTATACTTCCATGGTGTAACCAAGGAAGTATATTGTTTTTCTACTGCGGCCGTTTTCTGTTTAATTGGAAATACTCAGAAACTAATGGGAGGAGGACCGCGAAATCTCTAGCGAATGTAGGCATCTAAGGTCTACTAAAAATAATGCTATCCGGATGTTGGTCCAATATATTTTGACAGAGTTATGGCCCTTTTTCGATTATTTTTCATTATTATTATTATTATTATACTTCCATGGTGTAACCAAGGAAGTATATTGTTTTTCTATTGGGGTAGTTTTCCGTTTATTTGAAAATACTCAGAAACTAATTGCAGCAGGACCGCGAAATCTTTAACGAATATAGGCATCTGAGGTCTACTAAAGATAATGATATCCGGATTCCGGCCCATTGTTTCAAGACAGAGTTATAGCCCTTATTCGATTATTTTTCATTATTATTATTATACTACAGTATTTTTCAACGCCCAAATCTCTGAATGTATTAGTACTAGAAAACTCAAGTTTGGTACGTATGTTGGGGTAAATGAGTTCTATGCCTTTGGCTCATAACGGATATTGTCCGCATTTAACCCGTGGAGTTATCTCCCTTTATATGAAAAAATGTCATTTTTATTATCTCGGAAATTATAAGGAGCAGAGCATCGAAAATTGGACCGTATGTACACCTCGGTATGCCCTACTGCCCACGGGCATCAAAACTTGTGTCCGCGCTTTCCATGAAGAGTTACCGCCCATAAACAGGGGAACCTCTATTTTATTGTACTCTGTTGTTCTCCCGTATCATTCCAGATAACTGCATTTGGTTTTCATAGCCGTGATGACCGTTCTCAGTTTAGTCCGAAAAAGAAATTTTAACAGTGTCGGACATATATTTTTACACTGATGTGGGGGCAAAATTTTCTCAAAAATGTTTTTTTGATCGATATTCATCTATTTAAGTATATGCATTCCCTGAACGAAAACAAACCCAAACCAAGAAGTATTTTTGAAATCCGATAAGAATTGCAAGAGTTACAGGCCCTCAAATTTTTGCAGTTTGGGACATGTGCTTGTGACCACATCTCCTCCGAAGATGTCGAAGTTTGGATGTCAACTGATACGCCAACGTGTGCGGACGAAAGAGTGCACGCGGTGGGCCAAATTTTGCCAGTGTCTGTTCATTATTGTGGGTATGGGGAGGGGTGGTCCGTGGTACCAATTTTTAATTCTTATCGGAATAAGATGAAACTTGGAATTTAACATCTACAACACCACCCGATCTAAAAACTGAAAGAATTTCGAAATTCCATTGAAAACTGACAGAGTTAGGGGCCCTCAAATTTTGCAATTTTGGGCCCATGTGCTTGATAACACATCTCCTCCGAAGATGTCGAACTTTGAATGTCATCTGATACGCCAATGTGTGTAGGCTGAAGAGAGCACGCGGTGTGCCAAATTTTGCCAGTGTCGGTTCAGTGTTGTGGGTCAGGGGAGGGGTGGTCCGAGGTACCAAAATTTAATTCGTCTCCGAATTATATGAAACTTGGAATATAACATCTACCATACACGCTAATAACAAATCTGAAAACAGATCGTAAATCCGTTAAAAACTGGCGGAGATTTTGGAACTCAAAGTTTGAATATGGGCCCATATTCTTTCCAATAACCAAAATGTTCTTCTTTTCCGAATCAGATGAAATTTTTTAATATGCAATCTCAGTAAGTAGCATATAACAAAACTTAAAACAATTTTGAAATCCATTGGAAAATCACGGAGTTATGGTCCTCCAAAAATTGCATTTTGGGCCTGGTGTGACAATTTCCCAATCCCGTCACCCAATTTCGAGGCAGGAGTGGGGTCAATTATAAACACTTGAGATCAACACACAAATGTTAAGGACAGTACACAATCATCTTACTTCATATTTTCCATCCCTAAACTGCGAATTGTTCAGTTCATGATTCGCCCTATTATTATACTTCCATGGTGTAACCAAGGAAGTATATTGTTTTTCTATTGGGGTAGTTTTCCGTTTATTTGAAAATACTCAGAAACTAATTGCAGCAGGACCGCGAAATCTTTAACGAATATAGGCATCTGAGGTCTACTAAAGATAATGATATCCGGATTTCGGCCCATTGTTTCAAGACAGAGTTATAGCCCTTATTCGATTATTTTTCATTATTATTATTATACTACAGTATTTTTCAACGCCCAAATCTCTGAATGTATTAGTACTAGAAAACTCAAGTTTGGTACGTATGTTGGGGTAAATGAGTTCTATGCCTTTGGCTCATAACGGATATTGTCCGCATTTAACCCGTGGAGTTATCTCCCTTTATATGAAAAAATGTCATTTTTATTATCTCGGAAATTATAAGGAGCAGAGCATCGAAAATTGGACCGTATGTACACCTCGGTATGCCCTACTGCCCACGGGCATCAAAACTTGTGTCCGCGCTTTCCATGAAGAGTTACCGCCCATAAACAGGGGAACCTCTATTTTATTGTACTCTGTTGTTCTCCCGTATCATTCCAGATAACTGCATTTGGTTTTCATAGCCGTGATGACCGTTCTCAGTTTAGTCCGAAAAAGAAATTTTAACAGTGTCGGACATATATTTTTACACTGATGTGGGGGCAAAATTTTCTCAAAAATGTTTTTTTGATCGATATTCATCTATTTAAGTATATGCATTCCCTGAACGAAAACAAACCCAAACCAAGAAGTATTTTTGAAATCCGATAAGAATTGCAAGAGTTACAGGCCCTCAAATTTTTGCAGTTTGGGACATGTGCTTGTGACCACATCTCCTCCGAAGATGTCGAAGTTTGGATGTCAACTGATACGCCAACGTGTGCGGACGAAAGAGTGCACGCGGTGGGCCAAATTTTGCCAGTGTCTGTTCATTATTGTGGGTATGGGGAGGGGTGGTCCGTGGTACCAATTTTTAATTCTTATCGGAATAAGATGAAACTTGGAATTTAACATCTACAACACCACCCGATCTAGAAACTGAAAGAATTTCGAAATTTCATTGAAAACTGACAGAGTTAGGGGCCCTCAAATTTAGCAATTTTGGGCCCATGTGCTTGATAACACATCTCCTCCGAAGATGTCGAACTTTGAATGTCATCTGATACGCCAATGTGTGTAGGCTGAAGAGAGCACGCGGTGTGCCAAATTTTGCCAGTGTCGGTTCAGTGTTGTGGGTCAGGGGAGGGGTGGTCCGAGGTACCAAAATTTAATTCGTCTCCGAATTATATGAAACTTGGAATATAACATCTACCATACACGCTAATAACAAATCTGAAAACAGATCGTAAATCCGTTAAAAACTGGCGGAGATTTTGGAACTCAAAGTTTGAATATGGGCCCATATTCTTTCCAATAACCAAAATGTTCTTCTTTTCCGAATCAGATGAAATTTATAATATGCAATCTCAGTAAGTAGCATATAACAAAACTTAAAACAATTTTGAAATCCATTGGAAAATCACGGAGTTATGGTCCTCCAAAAATTGCATTTTGGGCCTGGTGTGACAATTTCCCAATCCCGTCACCCAATTTCGAGGCAGGAGTGGGGTCAATTATAAACACTTGAGATCAACACACAAATGTTAAGGACAGTACACAATCATCTTACTTCATATTTTCCATCCCTAAACTGCGAATTGTTCAGTTCATGATTCGCCCTATTATTATACTTCCATGGTGTAACCAAGGAAGTATATTGTTTTTCTATTGGGGTAGTTTTCCGTTTATTTGAAAATACTCAGAAACTAATTGCAGCAGGACCGCGAAATCTTTAACGAATATAGGCATCTGAGGTCTACTAAAGATAATGATATCCGGATTTCGGCCCATTGTTTCAAGACAGAGTTATAGCCCTTATTCGATTATTTTGCATTATTATTATTATACTACAGTATTTTTCAACGCCCAAATCTCTGAATGTATTAGTACTAGAAAACTCAAGTTTGGTACGTATGTTGGGGTAAATGAGTTCTATGCCTTTGGCTCATAACGAATATTGTCCGCATTTAACCCGTGGAGTTATCTCCCTTTATATGAAAAAATGTCATTTTTATTATCTCGGAAATTATAAGGAGCAGAGCATCGAAAATTGGACCGTATGTACACCTCGGTATGCCCTACTGCCCACGGGCATCAAAACTTGTGTCCGCGCTTTCCACGAAGAGTTACCGCCCATAAACAGGGGAACCTCTATTTTATTGTACTCTGTTGTTCTCCCGTATCATTCCAGATAACTGCATTTGGTTTTCATAGCCGTGATGACCGTTCTCAGTTTAGTCCGAAAAAGAAATGTTAACAGTGTCGGTTATATTTTTACACTGATGTGGGGGCAAAATTTTCTCATAAATGTTTTTTTGATCGATATTCATCTATTTAAGTATATGCATTCCCTGAACGAAAACAAACCCAAACCAAGAAGTATTTTTGAAATCCGATAAGAATTGCAAGAGTTACAGGCCCTCAAATTTTTGCAGTTTGGGACATGTGCTTGTGACCACATCTCCTCCGAAGATGTCGAAGTTTGGATGTCAACTGATACGCCAACGTGTGCGGACGAAAGAGTGCACGCGGTGGGCCAAATTTTGCCAGTGTCTGTTCATTATTGTGGGTATGGGGAGGGGTGGTCCGTGGTACCAATTTTTAATCCAGACTCCAAAACGGATCCAAATCGACCTGTCCCAGAAAAGGGGTCCAATATTTCAAACAAAACTTTTGGACTTAGAACATTATTTTTTTCTCAGTCAAGTGAAAAAAGCTCTTCAAAATAATTCCGCTTATATATATAATATATATTATCTATATATACGCCAGAAAATTGTCACTCCCCTCTCTCCTTCCTCCGGCTACCCCATTCCCCGTGGGATGGAACCTACCTCCGATTCGAATACACCCGTCTTGCCGCGGGCCAGTCTCAATGCTCTACCAGAGAACTGATAGAACGCCCGTCGAATTCCAACAATCATTTCCAGAATGGTATATTGGTATGAGTTCATATCGGAGCCGTTATAAAGCAAATAACTTGGATTTTAATATAAACCCACCTATTCGTAAATTGTGTAGCCCATGGTGTGTGGTAAATTATCATTTGATCGTGTATAGTGTGTCATGAGCTATCTGCGTGCGTGCATTTCACTTTTGTATTTTCTTTCGCATCTTCAACGCATTGCATATCATATACAACCAAACAAAATACAAACATTACATTAATTTGATCAAACAAGCCTTCGTTATACGGTGTATATTTCTACTAACGTAATGACGACGTATAGCCAATTATTCCAATTGCGATAACAACGATAAACACATAGAAACATGCAAACATCATCATTTTCGTAAGAACAATTTGTATATTGTTATAAACCGTAGTATACTGCTGATAGACATTCAGTTCTTTCCGTTAGTATATGTCAGCTGAATTGGAAATGACTCCTTTTATGAGTCAATATCAATTTTGGTCAAAATTACAGATATGCCACATGGCATTTTTTTAGTTCCGATAATGGGAAAAGTTGTTATCATTTCGAGATATATAGCTATTGAACTGGAAGAAACGACTGATGTTCGAGCTTAAACATCCAGCACTGATATTTTATGATGCTATGAATGGTGGATGTCATGAAATTATGTCTCTTCTGTAACAGTATTATCATCTGGTATATCATTTTTCAGAATAGAGATATAGGAGTACTTTTTTATCCGAATTGAGTATTGACTGGCAATGCATAGATCGAGAAAACATGTACCCTTTGTATAGCTTGTTTTCAATGGGGGCCGCAATTGAACACATTTTTCTCAGAAAAATTTAATTTCAACACAACATTAAACTTTATTAAATCAAGATAATCAAATGTCACACACTTTCTAACATTATATTGAACTGGACACTCCTTGTCCACCAAATATTGAACAAAACTGGAATTGAAATATATAACGTTTCATTTATAGATGACAAAACAAAATGTGTTACACGACGGACTTCAGCACAACACGAAATACACATATTTGCTACGGGGTGGACAATATCTGATAAATTTCTGTATAAAAGTCATGTCGAAATCCAGAGTTACGAAATATGCTAACAAGATGATAAAACCTGTTATTCATAAAAATAATACAGCGACGAACTACACAATCAGGGTATCTGACGTTTGGTATACGATGTATGAATAAGCTTTGTTACAGTAAGGACCAGAACGTTACACAACTGACACAGTCATATGCGAAATGTCATTTGTATACATATATGTATCATAATCATGTACTGGCATCAGTGCAAATTCAATATTATGGCGAGAATTCATGTCCCAAATACTTAATGATGTTTTCTGACGCGTATTTCTATATCAATATATGATGTGCGTTACAGTAAAGATTACACGATTGACAAAAAAGGCGCGTAGCATATATACAGGCTATTATATAAAACGAGGTTCAATTTGTGGAATTTCTTTACATAATAAATGCCCAACTGTTTTTTACACATTTAGTACACATATGGTATAACGAATATTGTTAACTGAATACCATAGTGAATAAATTGTCGTTACACGATAGACATTGGTTAAAGTCGGGTGAACACTATATCCCTTGCTTTATCAGATGAAATAATATGAACGTACACTAACATTCGTTTGTGTTTAAATATAATACAACTATGTGGTGAAGAGGTGCCCGCGTACTGGACAATATGTAAGGATAAAGAATATTGTGTGTAGGTTAAACTATTGTGATAGATTCGAGTAACGTACGACATGGATATGCTATGGGATTATCCGGATACATATAAATTAGCACACATTGTATATTTGAATCCCTTTCGTATATACCTGTCTCGTTTAGCTTTGTGCTCGGTTGAGATAAATTAAAAAATCTGCCTTTCCATTCGCACAACACTCACTCCTCGGACCTACCTCTACAACCACGCCTCTACCTTTCTCAACCTTCATCTCCTCACATATCTCCCCATCTCCAAAAACTACACCCGCATCCTGCACGCCGCATTCGTTAACCACGATATACCACCTTGCTCAACCACCGTCTTCTTACATATCTGCTCGCCCCGTATTTCCGCGGCAACCTCTACATGTCAACCTTGGTGCATGCTCGACTCATAATTCTTGCAATAATCGTGTTCAACCCAGCTTCCATCAACTATGTTCTCATCAACAACAGTCACATCGACGCGCATACCACTCTGCTCACAACTTTCACTGACCACGCTACCTTGCTCGACCTCCACCTCCTCACATATATATCTCCTCACCACCCACAACCACTTCCGCTGCAACACCAAACTCAAACGCGCTAATCTCGCTACAAACTGGATCTGCCTCCGCAATCGTGCATATCTCCTCACCCTCAACGACCACATCGCTCGACTCACAACATGCATTAACCACGCTACCACATTCCTCAGCCTCCATCTCCTCACATATATCTCCTCACATATCTCCCGACTCCCCACAACCACATCTACCAGCACACCACTCGACTCAGAACATTCATTAACCACGCTACCACCTTGTTCGACCACTATCTCATCACATGTCTCCTCTCATATCTCCCGATCCCTCACAGCCACATCTACCAGCACACGTCCACTCGACTCACAACATTCATTAACCACGCTACCTCGTTCCTCAACCTCCATCTTCTCACCCTCAATCCCCACATCTACCAGCACACCGCTCGACTCACGACATTCATTAACCACGCTAACACCTTGCTCAACCTCTTCGCGTATCTCTTCACCCCTTGCAATCCTACTTCCATCACATACATGCCTTCACATATGGGGCGCCATCCCTGCAAATATTCGTTTTCGGAGATATCTCCTCGTAATTCGGAGATATCTCCTCGGTTTCGAGGAGATATCTCCTTGGAATTGCAATTCCTAGCATATATCTGCTTGGAATATGGTCCATTATGGAGATATCTCATTGGATCCAAGGAGATATCTGCTTGGATTATGGAGATATCTCCTTGGATCCTATGAGATATCTCATCGCAACTACGAGATATCTGCTTGAAATATTTCCAACGAGATATCTCCTTGAAACTGAGGAGTTATCTCCATAATCCAAGCAGAGATCTACTCGGATTATGGAGATATCTCCTTGAAATAGTTTTCAACGTGATATCTCCTTGGACCCAAGGAGATATCTCCATATTCCAAACAGATATTTCCTTGAAAATATTCCAAGCAGATATCTGCTTGGATTATGAAGATATCTCCTTGGAAAACCGCGGCCATGAAATATTAATGATTTATCCACAGTAGTCAGTACATATACGTTTTTTTCCATTTTTTCGAAATACATACAAGCAGATATCTGCTCGGAATATGGAGATATCTCCTCATAATACGAGCATATATCTGCTTGGATCCAAGGAGATATCTCCTTGAACATATTTCAAGGAGATATCTCCATTGTGCGAGCAAATATCTGCTTGGATCCAAGGAGATATCTCCTTGGATCCAAGCAGATATCTGCTCGCATTATGGAGATATCTCCTCGGTTTCAAGGTGATATCTCCTTGAAAATATTTCCGAGGAGATATCTCCATATTCCAAGCAGATATCTCCTTGAAACCGAAGAGATATCTCCATAATGCGAGCGGATTTCTGCTTGGATCCAAGCAGATATCTCGGAAAACGAATATTTGCAGGGATGGCGCCCCATATTCACCTCTCACATTACTTGTTCTCTTTACACACCGTTTCACATTCCTCCGAGCCACAATACGCTTTTCGAATTTCTTTGCAACTTGCACAACTACATTCTCGGCAACTTTGTCGCTCTCATCAATCACATATATCTTATTCGGAACTACGTTCTCACAAATAACTTCAACGCAAGGCGCAACTCTTACTGATTCACCCCTATCTTCAACACAAACTTTGCATCCTGTTCCCCTTTACCACCTGTCTCGCTCACCTGGCTTTCAAAATTAGCAGTTTTAAATGCACGACCCTTACCAATACCACTCTCGTGCACTGTCACATTCACAGCTAGTATATCTGAAATAAATGTTCAGTGTTGTAACCGACTTCAATTGATGAATCCTCATAGTTCCGCTAACTGTTTTCAATGTTCGTGACACAATTCATTACTATATGGGACAATATGTTGTAACACTTTACAAGAACATGTCCTTCCAATAACACTGGCTGTATTTCTGTAACAACCACTCAAGTTGTGTTCGATCGTGCACACAATGAACACACACGACTAATATAACTAACGAAAAGCATTATAATATATATTTACTTCCTATTGTCGTAGTTCGGAAGCCTTCCCTGAAACAAAATATCGACATAACATACACGAACATACTTAACCTAACAACAATATCTTTTGTGTAACAATAAAGCCAAAACCTCAACGCTAGAAAACGTAATATTTTTAAAATCAGAGAACTATTGCTAGGTGAATGATAAATAAAGTATTGCTCAATCATTGGCACATCATGTGATATATTTCCCGGCACACTTGAAACTTTAAGGCATCAGGAAACTCAGGCAGATCGTACACATAGCATTGGATGTATTTAATGTAACGGACACATGCTTTCAGAAGAGCGTACATGATATCGTGAAGGAATTGGCACGCGTGATTATTATAACTTAGCGAACTCATTATAATACATTTTACCCCATGGCCATATTGTTTAAAAGACGTCCCCCTAACGGATAATCAACTCACAACGTATCAATATCCTTACTACAACATACATATATCCCTCGTGTAACACTAATTTCCCAAATTTAACACTAGAAAGGTCACTATTATCCAAACCAGAAAAATAGTTCGAGTTGAAAGACAAACATAACAATTTAAATATTATGTATATCGTGTGATATATTTCCGCGGCAAAGAAAAGAGAAAAATTATTAAATGCCACAGGCATGTCCTCTGGATAACAATTGTTGTATTTACTGTAACGACCACTCGATTTGAGTTAGATCGTACGCGGAATCATGTTGCAACCGAAGGAATAACTAATCAAAAGTAGCAGTCTCGTTATAATTGATGTTTTCGCTCGGCTATCATGGTTTCATAACAATCACATGAAATACAAAATCGACTTACCACATAAGAACATCTTTAATGTAACATAAACATATCTTTCATGTAACGAAAATTCTAAACATCGACGCACGAAAATGATAATATTTTCCAAATCAAACACATTTTGTAATCTGAAAGAAGAACAAGACCCCAGTTACACCCTCTAGATATTTCAGCTTGGTGTTGCATGTGTTCACGCACAAACAGCCTCTGTAAACAGCATCCTTCCCCTTTCGTTACAGCATTGGTCTCTCCTGTAACGTTTTGGCCTGTTACAACAGAGAACGTTACAGTAGAGATGTACAGACCATTCTGGTCACGGCATTCAATGAGTTCTCCCTCCAGTATGGCGAAAATAGGGAAGTATAAAATACACCACAGTGGCTTCGGAAACATTTATTTGAAACATAATTATACATATGTTATAGCGAACAAACATGCGTTATTTAAAAGACGACTTTGAAAAGTACGCGAGGGGGTCAACCTACCTATTATATAATTGTGTTATCGCAAGTTGTTTTTTGATTCAGACGACATGCGTTTCCGATATTGTGACATACACAGCGTCACGGAGCACAAAATACGGAGATTATAAATATCAGGGATACGTCATTATGTCAAGTAAATAGCACTTCGTTACATGAGAGACAAAATGCTGAGGTACAAAGTTTCTGAGCAATTTTCACATAGTTAAGTTCAATCTTGGGTGGTGTATATGTGACAGTAGTTCATATCAAGAACTAAACTAATGATATACCAGAGGATTTTCTCGGTGGCATGTAGTTAATATATCGAAATTTCGATTTTAGCCTGTAAACTTTTCCTGGGGACAGGCCATTTTGGTCAAATCTGGCCATTAATGAGCCCATTACATACATATATACCCGAACATCACGCTTATTTGTGTGTGCATGCTGTGACAGTGATGGAGATGCACACTGTGAACAATAGTTGGGATCCGCACGTTGCATTATGCTCTCATCATCCACCGAGGACATAAATTTTGACCAAAATTGATATTGACTCTTATACTTTCGCAAAATAAAACACCACTTATAGTTTCGTACACCGTCATTTAAGTCTTGTCAAAAATCAAACGTGAAACAACCGCTCATTATTCCTACCATAAAGGAATCTACTTATAGAGAACGCTCTTTTCTGTTCAATTACGTTCAAACTCTTCGTGTGTTGTTGTTAATCACTCATTATATTCTTCGGACCGAACGTTCATTAAGCGCGCTTCATGTTATATATGCGAAAACCGACCCACGTGTTTATTGTTTTATATCCGATTCAATAACACATCGACGTTTATATTCTAGTTATTTATCGAATATAAAAAGCATCTTTACATTATCTTTAGTTTGGTATTATTCGTATTTGATGATTAAAATACACCAAAACATGTTAAAAATAAAAATAAAAGATAGTAGATAATTTGACGGGATTCGAACTCACGTCGCAATAAAACACAAACTGAAGGTTTGACGCTCTCACCACTCGGCTACGCACTGCGCTGTTAATATATAAGAAAATATATTAGTATTAAATATATAGGCATATAACTGTGTATATTTAAACTTTATATCCAAACTGATTGAAATGCGTTACTATATATACCCCTTTCCGCTATACGGGGAACGGGAAAATGCACCTATTCTTCCCACCAAATCCAAAAGGGCTAATTAAAGAGCAAGGTAATGCCGAAGCAGGTACATTTGGATATTCTATTCACGCCCCCCCCAAATCTTGACAGCTATACTTTAAAAGTAACCTACCCAACGGAGAATGCAAGATGGGGTGGGTTGAGACTTTTGGTAAATTCCACCGAAAATCGCAAAGGGGCAAAATTCAAACATCGAGATAAAAACATTTTGACGAGTACATCTGATGGGTAGTTTTCACGCGCATCTAAAGTGCCATTTTCGAATATTCAGATGGATCGGTTTACTCGTGACAACGCTATCTACTACATATTTTGGGACTTCTGTCTGTTTGTCTGTGAGGTATGGCCGGGAAAACTTCCGGACGGATTTCGACGAAATTTGATATATAGGGGTACTTTTGTCCGGGGAGTGATTTTGACCTCGACCTGGCCATGACTTTAAAAATGGTCAATTCAATGTCAAATCGTGTAAAACGGATGGATTTCCACGAAATTTGATACCTATGGGTACGTTTTTGGATCGGTAAAATTGTGTCCCCGACCTGACCTTGACCTTTAAAATGGTCAATTCAAGGTCAAATCGCGCCTTTGGACGGGATTTTGATGAAATTGATACCTAGGGGTAATTTTGTCGTGGGCATGTTTTACACGGGTCAAATCGAGACCCCGACCTGACCTTGACCTTCAAATTGTCAATAGGGAAAACAGCACGGACGAAGTCGGGTCACCCTGCTAGTATAATATAAATATATATACTTAAGTAGTCTATCACTAACCTAATTGTAGCCCCAAATCCAAACGTGTAAATAAAGATCTAGTTTAATGCAGGAGCATGTACGTCGGTATACTGTAGGTACGTCTCCAAGATGTATCCTCAGCGGAGTGCTTGCGTCGGGTGGGTTCAGACTTGGCAAATTCCACCGGAAACAAATGTGGAAAATTACTTAAAAAATCAAACTTTGACACACAAATTTGTTGACGTGGTCAGCAGTATCCAGGTGCAACTTTCGAACGATTGATAAGTTTTAGAGTGGACCGTTTAATCCTGGTAGCGCGTAACATTGTTAACGGGTGAAATATATTACTCAAATTCAACCGCACTATTATTGATGCCAAATTCAAACGGGTTTATCAAGGAGCAAGCTAATGCACGAGCAGGTACAACGATATACCATAGATACGGCCCAAAGATTTACTGCTCTACCATGAAAGTAACCTGCCCGAGGAGAGCGCGAAACAATGGAAAATCGCGAATCTACTCAATCTAGTGTTTTATATTTTGAACAATGCATGTGTTTGGTAGTATATATACGATCACCATTAGTTTTAAAACGGACGGGCAAGCACTCAGATGACATTATCGATTGTGATATAGTTATATCTTGATTACTGTTAACTCTATTACAAAGAAGTTAATGGGTATAGTGTGGCGATGACGCTCTGAATTAATTGATAAGCGGTCTTTCCTCTTCCATTAAAACAAACAATTCTGAATCCGAAACTGAAAGTACTATCCACTAAATGCGATATAACGGAGTTATTTTACATTAATATGATTTGCACCCTTTTGATATATATACATGCCGATTACTCTATAATCAGGCACACCAAATTTCGTGACCGTTGAACAGGATTTGGGCATCCAGGGGAGCGGTTATAATTAGCCATAAAATGTATCCCTACTGAATACAAATTAACTGATTGGCTGGGTGAATGGTGACTCAGTTGGTCAGGACCATGATGCATTAGAGAGTCATTAATCATCATGACATAAACCTTTGGAGTATATTTATTATTTAGAAATGTCAATGCAAGTCCACCATCGGATCATTAAGCACCAATATGCATTCGCATGAAGAGGAATACACATATACGCATAACACTCGCATGGGATGGGATGGGATGGGATACCATGGAAGTATATCTGATTCCATGGAATCTGACCTCTAGTTATTATTATTATTATACTGGACACTTTTGCAACCCTTATTACTCGAAAAGTACCAGGAGTAGCACACTAAAACTTGGTACGTATCTTGGGATCAAAGAGTTGTATGCCATCGTCGCATAGCGAATATTGTCCGCGTTTTCCCCGAGGAGTTATCTCCCTTTATTTGAAAAAATGTCATTTTATTATCTCGGAAATTATAAGAAGCAGAGCATCGAAAATTAGACCGTATGCACATCTCGATATGCACTACTGCCCACGGGCATAAAAACTTGGGTCCGCCCTTTCCCTGAAGAGTTACCGCCCATAGTTGGCAAACCTCTATTTTATTGTACTCTGTTGTCCTCCCGTATCATTCCAGATAACTGTATTTGGTTTTTGTAGTCGTGTTGACCGTTGTCAGCTTAGTCCGAGGAAGAAAATTTGACAGGGTTGGACATATATTTTTACACTGGGGTGGGGGCAATATTATCGCAATTTTTTTTTATTATTGACATTCATCTATTTAAGTATGTAGATTCCCTGAACGAAAACAAACCCATACCGGAAAGGATTTTTGTAATCCGAGAAGAAATGCAAGAGTTACGGGCCCTCAAAGTTTGCAAGTGTCGGTCCCATGTGCTTGTGACCCTATCTCCTCCGAAGATGTCGAACTTTGGATGTCGTCTGATATCCCAGTGCGTGCGGTCTGAAGAGAGCACGCGATGGGCCAAATTTTGCCAGTGTCGGTTCAGTGTTGTGGGTCAGGGGAGGGGTGGTCCGGGGTACCAATTTTGTATTCTTCTCCGAATCGGATGAAACTTGGAATATAACATCCATACCGCCAACCGATCTAGAAACTGAAAGAATTTCGAAAATCCATTGAAAAATGTCAGAGTTGTGGGCCTTCAAACAATGCAAATTTGGCCCCATATGCTTGTGATCACATCTCCTCCGAAGATGTCAAACTTTGGATGTCAACTGATACGCCAATGCGTGCGGTCTGAAGAGAGCACGCGATGAGCCAAAATTTGCCAGTGTCGGTTCAGTGTTGTGGGTCAGGGGAGGGGTGGTCCGGGGTACCAAAATTTATTTCGTCTCCGAATCATATGAAACTTGATATATAACATATACCATACACGTTGATCATAAAACTGAAAACAGATTGTAAATCCGTTAAAAAATGGCGGAGATTTGGGCCCTCAAACTTTGAATGTGGGCCCGTATTCTTTCCAATAAACAAAATGTTATTCGTCTCTGAATCAGACAAAATTTATAACAAATAATCAATGTAAGTAGCTGATCACAATACTCAAAACAATTTTTAAGTCCATTGGAAAATAACGGAGTTACGGGCTCTCAAAATTCGCATTTTGGGCCGGGTTTGACTATTTCCCAATCCCGTCACCCAATTTCGAGGCAGGGGTGGGGTCACTCCCAAACACTTGAGATCAACCCACACATGTTAAGGGAAAGATATAATCATCCTAATTCATATTTTCCGTCCCTTAACTGCGATTTATTGAGCTCATGATTTGCCCTATTATTATACTTCCATGGTGTAACCAAGGAAGTATATTGTTTTTCTACTGCGGCCGTTTTCTGTTTAATTGGAAATACTCAGAAACTAATGGGAGGAGGACCGCGAAATCTCTAGCGAATGTAGGCATCTAAGGTCTACTAAAAATAATGCTATCCGGATGTTGGTCCAATATATTTTGACAGAGTTATGGCCCTTTTTCGATTATTTTTCATTATTATTATTATTATTATTATTATTATTATACTGGACACTTTTGCAACCCTTATTACTCGAAAAGTACCAGGAGTAGCACACTAAAACTTGGTACGTATCTTGGGATCAAAGAGTTGTATGCCATCGTCGCATAGCGAATATTGTCCGCGTTTTCCCCGAGGAGTTATCTCCCTTTATTTGAAAAAATGTCATTTTATTATCTCGGAAATTATAAGAAGCAGAGCATCGAAAATTAGACCGTATGCACATCTCGATATGCACTACTGCCCACGGGCATAAAAACTTGGGTCCGCCCTTTCCCTGAAGAGTTACCGCCCATAGTTGGCAAACCTCTATTTTATTGTACTCTGTTGTCCTCCCGTATCATTCCAGATAACTGTATTTGGTTTTTGTAGTCGTGTTGACCGTTGTCAGCTTAGTCCGAGGAAGAAAATTTGACAGGGTTGGACATATATTTTTACACTGGGGTGGGGGCAATATTATCGCAATTTTTTTTTATTATTGACATTCATCTATTTAAGTATGTAGATTCCCTGAACGAAAACAAACCCATACCGGAAAGGATTTTTGTAATCCGAGAAGAAATGCAAGAGTTACGGGCCCTCAAAGTTTGCAAGTGTCGGTCCAGTATTGTGGGTCAGGGGAGGGGTGGTCTGCGGTACCAATTTTTAATTCTTCTCCGAATCATATGAAATTTGGGATATAACAGAAATATGTCTATCCAAATGTAATTCGCGAACTATGAACGAATGTTGTACAAGCTCACATCTCATTCCCCAAACTATCCGTTACTTATTCATAAAAGTCATATTATGCTACACGCGAAACGGAGATAACTTTTGGGGAATCCAGAGTCCAAAACGGATCGAAATCGCCCTGTTCCAGAAAAGTCGTTCATTTTGTTTTCACTTTTTGAAAAAGGCTCCAATATTTCAACAAAATCTTTTGGACTTAGAACATTATTTTTTCTCAGTCAAGTGAAAAGAGCTCTTCAAAATAATTCCGCTTATATATATAATATATATTATCTATATATACGCCAAAAATTTGTCACTCCCCTCTCTCCTTCCTCCGGCTACCCCATCCCCCCTGGGATGGAACCTACCTCCGATTCGAATACACCCGTCTTACCGCGGGCCAGTCTCAATCCTCTACCTGAGAACCGATAGAACGCCCATCGAATTCCAACAATCATTGTCAGAGTGGTATATTGGTATGAGTTCATATCGGAGCCGTTATAAAGCAAATAACTTGGATTTTAATATAAACCCACCTATTCGTAAATTGTGTAGCCCATGGTGTGTGGTAAATTATCATTTTATCGTGTATAGTGTGTCATGAGCTATCTGCGTGCGTGCATTTCACTTTTGTATTTTCTTTCGCATCTTCAACGCACTGCATATCATATACAACCAAACAAAATACAAACATTACATTAATTTGATCACACAAGACTTCGTTATATGGTGTATATTTCTACTAACGTAATGACGACGTATAGCCAATTATTCCATTTGCGATAACAACGATAAACACATAGAAACATGCAAACATCATCAGTTTCGTAAGATCAATTTGTATATTGTTTATATTCTAGTTATTTATCGAATATAAAAAGCATCTTTACATTATCTTTAGTTTGGTATTATTCGTATTTGATGATTAAAATACACCAAAACATGTTAAAAATAAAAAATAAAAAAAGATAATTTGACGGGATTCGAACTCACGTCGCAATAAAACACAAACTGAATGTTTGACGCTCTCTCCACTCGGCTACGCACCGCGCTGTTAATTTATAAGAAAATATATTAGTATTAAATATGTAGGCATATAACTGTGTATATTTAAACTTTATATCCAAACTGATTGAAATCGAATATAAAAAGCATCTTTACATTATCTTTAGTTTGGTATTATTCGTATTTGATGATTAAAATACACCAAAACATGTTAAAAATAAAAAATAAAAAAAGATAATTTGACGGGATTCGAACTCACGTCGCAATAAAAACACAAACTGAAGGTTTGACGCTCTGACCACTCGACTACGCACTGCGCTATTAATTTATAAGAAAATATATTAGTATTAAATATATAGGCATATAACTGTGTATATTTAAACTTTATATCCAAACTGATTGAAATGCGTGACTATATATATATACCCCTTTCCGCTATACGGGGAACAGGAAAATGCACCTATTCTTCCCACCAAATCCAAAAGGGCTAATTAAAGAGCAAGGTAATGCCGTAGCAGGTACATTTGGATATTCTATTCACGCCCCCCCCCAAATCTTGACCGCTATACTTCAAATTCAAACATCGAGAATTTTTTTTTTGACGAGTACATCTGATAGCTAGTGTTCACGCGCATCTAGAGCGCAATTTTCTAATTTTCAGATGGAACGGAACGGTTTACTCGTGACAACGCTATATATCATAAATATGTATACTTCTGTAGTCTATCACTAGCCGATTTTTAGCCCCAAATCCAAACGGGCCGATGTAGGAGCGAGTTTAATGCGGTGGTACATAAGCCGGTATACTGTAGGTATGACTCTAAAATTTGACCTCTCTAATATAAACGCAACCTGCTCAAGGGAGTGTTTGTGTCGGGTGGGTTCAGATTTGGAAAATTCCACCGAAGATCAAATGGGCAAAATTACTCCGAAAATCATATATTGAGATAAAAACTTTTCGATGAGTGGATGTGATAAGTAGTATATAAACGCAAGATTAGTACACTTTTTAATGATTTATATTGAACGGTTTAACCCTGGTAGCGTATAACGTTGTGACGGGTGATATATATTACTCAAATTCAAACCCTCTCTTCATGACGCAAATTCAAACGGACTTAGCAAGAAGCAAGGCAAATGCATGAATATGCTCACCGATATACTATATAGGTATGTCCGCTCTACTGTAAAAGTAACATATTGTCACGATTTGACCTGTCCAAAACACTCCCCGGACAAAAGTTTTCCTAGGTATAAAATTTCGTCGAAATCCGATCGTTTTACTCGATTTGACCTTGAACTTACCATTTCGAATGTCAATGTCAGGTCGGGGTCACGACTTGACCCGCCCAAAAGACTCCCCGGACAAAAGTACCCCTAGGTATCAAATTTCGTGGAAATCCGCATGTTTTACCCGATTTGACCTTCGATTGACCATTTTGAAGACCAAGGTCAGGTCGGGATGGGATGGGATGGGATGGAATACCATGGAAGTATATCTGATTCCATGGAATCTGACCTCTAGTTATTATTTATTATTCTTAATATATTTTAAAACCCTTATATCTCAGAAAGTTTAAAAGATAAAGCATTGAAATTTGGTAGGTATATGCACCATGCCAAGATGCGTGGTAATGAAACATTTAGGTTTGTGTCTTAACTTGCTTACCAGAGTTATGGCCCTTAAACAAATATTTTGGAAAAAGTTTGTGCGCAGATCTTCTCCTATAAGAAGTCAGGCAGCTGAATTCGGTTCTCGTGATCGTGTTAACTAACGAAAGGGCACAAATCAGGGAAATTTTCACCAAGGTCCGAAAACAATTTGTCGACCTGGGGAGGGGTGCAAAATTTGTCAATTTTTTTCTTGTCACCGATCCCAGCCATTTTTACTGTCGGATATATATACGACGTACTGATGCTACTCGTGAAAGAATTTTGTAAATAGGGTGAGAAATGACCAAGTTATAACACATCGAAAAATGTACTAATAAAGTCCATGTGTAGAAAGTGCTTGTGCGCAGATCTTCTCCTAGACGAAGCGCAACAGCTGGATTTGCTCTATGTGAGCGTCTTAAACATAGACAGAAGACCAAACCGGGAAATTTTTACAAAGGTCCGCTCAATTATTTTCTGGGCTAGGGGAGGGGCAAAATATGTCAATTTTTGTTTGTCGCCGATTTGAACCAAAATGGTTGTGAAGTATCTGTAGGATGTACTAAGTATTATCGTGCGTGAATTTTGTGAATCGGTTGACAAATGTAGAAATGGTGGCCCTTTCCTTTTTTTCAAGTTTACAGGGAAAGCACTATGAATTTATATTTCTTCAACCAATCGTGACGTGTTTGGTATCATTCGATGGGGAATTTTTAGTTCTTTTAAACGATTATTCATTTGCTGCATTATGTCGAATGAGTCCGGAGATATTCAAAAAAGTATGAACCAGAAAAATACATATTGGCCTACATAGTAAAATATCGGCGCAATACCTCACCAAAACCCTGGTAAATATTATAGGGGCATCAAATGCGAACACAATGCCGCAAAAATTAGCTCGATATCTCGAAAATTGGCCGATATATGGCGACTTTTCTACACGCGTCTTCAAATTTCGAGGCATGGGTGGGGGTCACACCAGAACGTTCCAACTGAACACAGAAATGTCAATAAACCATACTATCGACATTCCAATCAATTCCGCGCGATTCCCTTATTATACTTCCATATTTTAATATGGAAGTATATTGTTATTCAATTTTTTATTTTTCTCTATTATTATTATTATTATTTATTATTCTTAATATATTTTAAAACCCTTATATCTCAGAAAGTTTAAAAGATAAAGCATTGAAATTTGGTAGGTATATGCACCATGCCAAGATGCGTGGTAATGAAACATTTAGGTTTGTGTCTTAACTTGCTTACCAGAGTTATGGCCCTTAAACAAATATTTTGGAAAAAGTTTGTGCGCAGATCTTCTCCTATAAGAAGTCAGGCAGCTGAATTCGGTTCTCGTGATCGTGTTAACTAACGAAAGGGCACAAATCAGGGAAATTTTCACCAAGGTCCGAAAACAATTTGTCGACCTGGGGAGGGGTGCAAAATTTGTCAATTTTTTTCTTGTCACCGATCCCAGCCATTTTTACTGTCGGATATATATACGACGTACTGATGCTACTCGTGAAAGAATTTTGTAAATCGGGTGAGAAATGACCAAGTTATAACACATCGAAAAATGTACTAATAAAGTCCATGTGTAGAAAGTGCTTGTGCGCAGATCTTCTCCTAGACGAAGCGCAACAGCTGGATTTGCTCTATGTGAGCGTCTTAAACATAGACAGAAGACCAAACCGGGAAATTTTTACAAAGGTCCGCTCAATTATTTTCTGGGCTAGGGGAGGGGCAAAATATGTCAATTTTTGTTTGTCGCCGATTTGAACCAAAATGGTTGTGAAGTATCTGTAGGATGTACTAAGTATTATCGTGCGTGAATTTTGTGAATCGGTTGACAAATGTAGAAATGGTGGCCCTTTCCTTTTTTTCAAGTTTACAGGGAAAGCACTATGAATTTATATTTCTTCAACCAATCGTGACGTGTTTGGTATCATTCGATGGGGAATTTTTAGTTCTTTTAAACGATTATTCATTTGCTGCATTATGTCGAATGAGTCCGGAGATATTCAAAAAAGTATGAACCAGAAAAATACATATTGGCCTACATAGTAAAATATCGGCGCAATACCTCACCAAAACCCTGGTAAATATTATAGGGGCATCAAATGCGAACACAATGCCGCAAAAATTAGCTCGATATCTCGAAAATTGGCCGATATATGGCGACTTTTCTACACGCGTCTTCAAATTTCGAGGCATGGGTGGGGGTCACACCAGAACGTTCCAACTGAACACAGAAATGTCAATAAACCATACTATCGACATTCCAATCAATTCCGCGCGATTCCCTTATTATACTTCCATATTTTAATATGGAAGTATATTGTTATTCAATTTTTTATTTTTCTCTATTATTATTATTATTATTTATTATTCTTAATATATTTTAAAACCCTTATATCTCAGAAAGTTTAAAAGATAAAGCATTGAAATTTGGTAGGTATATGCACCATGCCAAGATGCGTGGTAATGAAACATTTAGGTTTGTGTCTTAACTTGCTTACCAGAGTTATGGCCCTTAAACAAATATTTTGGAAAAAGTTTGTGCGCAGATCTTCTCCTATAAGAAGTCAGGCAGCTGAATTCGGTTCTCGTGATCGTGTTAACTAACGAAAGGGCACAAATCAGGGAAATTTTCACCAAGGTCCGAAAACAATTTGTCGACCTGGGGAGGGGTGCAAAATTTGTCAATTTTTTTCTTGTCACCGATCCCAGCCATTTTTACTGTCGGATATATATACGACGTACTGATGCTACTCGTGAAAGAATTTTGTAAATCGGGTGAGAAATGACCAAGTTATAACACATCGAAAAATGTACTAATAAAGTCCATGTGTAGAAAGTGCTTGTGCGCAGATCTTCTCCTAGACGAAGCGCAACAGCTGGATTTGCTCTATGTGAGCGTCTTAAACATAGACAGAAGACCAAACCGGGAAATTTTTACAAAGGTCCGCTCAATTATTTTCTGGGCTAGGGGAGGGGCAAAATATGTCAATTTTTGTTTGTCGCCGATTTGAACCAAAATGGTTGTGAAGTATCTGTAGGATGTACTAAGTATTATCGTGCGTGAATTTTGTGAATCGGTTGACAAATGTAGAAATGGTGGCCCTTTCCTTTTTTTCAAGTTTACAGGGAAAGCACTATGAATTTATATTTCTTCAACCAATCGTGACGTGTTTGGTATCATTCGATGGGGAATTTTTAGTTCTTTTAAACGATTATTCATTTGCTGCATTATGTCGAATGAGTCCGGAGATATTCAAAAAAGTATGAACCAGAAAAATACATATTGGCCTACATAGTAAAATATCGGCGCAATACCTCACCAAAACCCTGGTAAATATTATAGGGGCATCAAATGCGAACACAATGCCGCAAAAATTAGCTCGATATCTCGAAAATTGGCCGATATATGGCGACTTTTCTACACGCGTCTTCAAATTTCGAGGCATGGGTGGGGGTCACACCAGAACGTTCCAACTGAACACAGAAATGTCAATAAACCATACTATCGACATTCCAATCAATTCCGCGCGATTCCCTTATTATACTTCCATATTTTAATATGGAAGTATATTGTTATTCAATTTTTTATTTTTCTCTATTATTATTATTATTATTTATTATTCTTAATATATTTTAAAACCCTTATATCTCAGAAAGTTTAAAAGATAAAGCATTGAAATTTGGTAGGTATATGCACCATGCCAAGATGCGTGGTAATGAAACATTTAGGTTTGTGTCTTAACTTGCTTACCAGAGTTATGGCCCTTAAACAAATATTTTGGAAAAAGTTTGTGCGCAGATCTTCTCCTATAAGAAGTCAGGCAGCTGAATTCGGTTCTCGTGATCGTGTTAACTAACGAAAGGGCACAAATCAGGGAAATTTTCACCAAGGTCCGAAAACAATTTGTCGACCTGGGGAGGGGTGCAAAATTTGTCAATTTTTTTCTTGTCACCGATCCCAGCCATTTTTACTGTCGGATATATATACGACGTACTGATGCTACTCGTGAAAGAATTTTGTAAATCGGGTGAGAAATGACCAAGTTATAACACATCGAAAAATGTACTAATAAAGTCCATGTGTAGAAAGTGCTTGTGCGCAGATCTTCTCCTAGACGAAGCGCAACAGCTGGATTTGCTCTATGTGAGCGTCTTAAACATAGACAGAAGACCAAAAAAATGATTTCAAAAATTGCATCAATGACCACTGGCGATATATTTCAACATCCATTCCTGTTCGGCGCAATGCGTTAATTGTTATGTTGGCTAACGGGTAATCACTCAAAACAATGTCGGCTGTCTGTGTTGTCAATCAGCCGTGATTCTGCAGTTTTATCATGATGCTGCTAAAAATGACATATATTGAGACCAAAAACGGTCGAAATTCATTAGTTTTAGAATAGTAGTTTGTATATAAAATGGTGTATGTATATCCAACCGAAAGCCAATGACTGGCGGTAGCGCATGTTCCAATGTGCCCGACACTATGTATGCTATGAATTTGGAAAGTCACTTTAAGCTAGTGTTTCGTGTCAATTTTTGTTCGCCGACACTCGTCAGGGGGAGGCGATTTAATTAGATAAGTTGACATTTTATATGTCTGTTAACATGTATTCCATGTGTATATAGTTTTTTGCCCCGTCATGTGGGATTGTTGGATTTGCAATTTTCATGCAATCATTCTGTTAACATGTATTCCATGTGTATATAGTTTTTTCCCGTCCTGGGATTGTTGGATTTGCAATTTTCATGCAATCATTCTGTTAACATGTATTCCATGTGTATATAGTTTTTTCCCGTCATGGGATTGTTGGATTTGCAATGTTCATGCAATCATTCTGTTGGATGGTTTGTAGTTTCAGCCTCTCAGCATTCGCTGCCGATGTGAAGACTGCATGTTTCCGATATTTTGAGATGTGTATAGTATATAGCCAGCACGTGGCAGTTCAGCCGTCAATCACGCTTTAAGGCGTGTACAATGGCTTTAGTGCCCAGTCGAGTCAAGCTAACATACGTTGGTTAGGTCACGTGACGATATATGCCACATATGTGGTGTGAAATTGATACCTCTGATGTTGCGATAAGGAATTAATCACTTCTTTAATGTCTTATTTGACTCGCCGTTAATCTTAGTCTGACATATTTCTGACTGTAGCGTCAAGAATGAATAGATTACCATTAATTGGCACATATGTTTTCAGTCAAGTCTCTATCCAAGGTTTTTGGATTTCGAAGTTTGGCCAAGTTTAAATAATGCCAAAACATATTTAGGTATATGTGACTTCTTCGGGTTGCATATTTTATGCAGTCTGCATATTGCATGCATTATATGTGGATATTCTTGGTGGAATCCATCGGATTCAGTTTAAATTTGCATATTATATGCCATCTGTATGTTAATACCATATTAGCGAAATAGCGTAACATCCACCACTCATCCCAAAGATATGGGTTGAAATAAATGGTAAATGCCAGTAGGCCCCCGCATGTGTGCAAATCCAGTCAAGATAGAGCATAGAATCAAATTGGATTGTCCAACTGAACTAGTGGGCTATAGGTTCTTGCTGGCATGCCAGAACATGATACCAATTACGAATTTATCATTCTATAGGTAACAGTGGGTTCTAAATAGCACATGCATCGCTTATGGATGAGAATTAATTCATTAGTATTGTCCAGACATCATCGATCATCTACACATCTAGGTGCACCCATTAATTTGGGATATTAATGTGTATAGCTATAGTGATAATATAGCTGTATATTTAGCGTGTATTATTTGCTATAATGTACCATTGCACGTTTGTGACCAGAGCGTGTACACGTGGTGTAATATGCACAATTGTAGTGCGCCCGTTAAGTGGGGTATTGTATATGTATAGCTATATCAATGATATAGCATTGTTACTGGAAACTACCGTTTCGGTATAGTTAATTCGATTAGTCCATCCTAACACCAAGGCTGGCGCAAATCCGATGATAAGCGGGTCCTTGAAATGTCATGTGTAAATCTAGCGTGTATCGTTAGTTATAAAAGCAATACAGCATTATGAGTTAATGCCCCGAGTGAATACTCGTGGTGGTATATACACAATTGTAGTGTGCCTATTTAGGGATATTTGTTTAAGTATAGTTATTATAGCTATAATAAAGCAATGTAGATGTCCATGAATTTTATAGTGACTTATCCAAGCATATTCGGATCACCTCAAAACAGCAACGTCGCCACACAGTCGAAGCAGTCAGGATCCCTGGTAGTTAAACCAGTTATTCAACAGGATTACTATCACCGAGGAATGTCAAGTTTGTATATAAAATGGTGTATGTATATCCAACCGAAAGCCAATGACTGGCGGTAGCGCATGTTGACGGCTGAACTGCCACGTGCTGGCTATATACTATACACATCTCAAAATATCGGAAACATGCAGTCTTCACATCGGCAGCGAATGCTGAGAGGCTGAAACTACAAACCATCCAACAGAATGATTGCATGAACATTGCAAATCCAACAATCCCATGACGGGAAAAAACTATATACACATGGAATACATGTTAACAGAATGATTGCATGAAAATTGCAAATCCAACAATCCCAGGACGGGAAAAAACTATATACACATGGAATACATGTTAACAGAATGATTGCATGAAAATTGCAAATCCAAGAATCCCACATGACGGGGCAAAAAACAATATACACATGGAATACATGTTAACAGACATATAAAATGTCAACTTATCTAATTAAATCGCCTCCCCCTGACGAGTGTCGGCGAACAAAAATTGACACGAAACACTAGCTTAAAGTGACTTTCCAAATTCATAGCATACATAGTGTCGGGCACCTTGGAACATGCGCTACCGCCAGTCATTGGCTTTCGGTTGGATATACATACACCATTTTATATACAAACTTGACATTCCTCGGTGATAGTAATCCTGTTGAATAACTGGTTTAACTACCAGGGATCCTGACTGCTTCGACTGTGTGGCGACGTTGCTGTTTTGAGGTGATCCGAATATGCTTGGATAAGTCACTATAAAATTCATGGACATCTACATTGCTTTATTATAGCTATAATAACTATACTTAAACAAATATCCCTAAATGGGCACACTACAATTGTGTATATACCACCACGAGTATTCACTCGGGGCATTAACTCATAATGCTGTATTGCTTTTACAACTAACGATACACGCTAGATTTACACATGACATTTCAAGGACCCGCTTATCATCGGATTTGCGCCAGCCTTGGTGTTAGGATGGACTAATCGAATAAACTATACCGTAACGGTAGTTTCCAGTAACAATGCTATATCATTGATATAGCTATACATATACAATACCCCACTTAACGGGCGCACTACAATTGTGCATATTACACCACGTGTACACGCTCTGGTCACAAACTTGCAATGGTACATTATAGCAAATAATACACGCTAAATATACAGCTATATTATCACTATACACATTAATATCCCAAATTAATGGGTGCACCTAGATGTGTAGATGATCGATGATGTCTGGACAATACTCATGAATTAATTCTCATCCATAAGCGATGCATGTGCTATTTAGAACCCACTGTTACCTATAGAATGATAAATTCGTAATTGGTATCATGTTCTGGCATGCCAGCAAGAACCTATAGCCCACTAGTTCAGTTGGACAATCCAATTTGATTCTATGCTCTATCTTGACTGGATTTGCACACATGCGGGGGCCTACTGGCATTTACCATTTATTTCAACCCATATCTTTGGGATGAGTGGTGGATGTTACGCTCTTTCGCTAATATGGTATTAACATACAGATGGCATATAATATGCAAATTTAAACTGAATCCGATGGATTCCACCAAGAATATCCACATATAATGCATGCAATATGCAGACTGTATAAAATATGCAACCCGAAGAAGTCACATATACCTAAATATGTTTTGGCATTATTTAAACTTGGCCAAACTTCGAAATCCAAAAACCTTGGATAGAGACTTGACTGAAAACATATGTGCCAATTAATGGTAATCTATTCATTCTTGACGCTACAGTCAGAAATATGTCAGACTAAGATTAACGGCGAGTCAAATAAGACATTAAAGAAGTGATTAATTCCTTATCGCAACATCAGAGGTATCAATTTCACACCACATATGTGGCATATATCGTCACGTGACCTAACCAACGTATGTTAGCTTGACTCGACTGGGCACTAAAGCCATTGTACACGCCTTAAAGCGTGATTGACGGCTGAACTGCCACGTGCTGGCTATATACTATACACATCTCAAAATATCGGAAACATGCAGTCTTCACATCGGCAGCGAATGCTGAGAGGCTGAAACTACAAACCATCCAACAGAATGATTGCATGAACATTGCAAATCCAACAATCCCATGACGGGAAAAAACTATATACACATGGAATACATGTTAACAGAATGATTGCATGAAAATTGCAAATCCAACAATCCCAGGACGGGAAAAAACTATATACACATGGAATACATGTTAACAGAATGATTGCATGAAAATTGCAAATCCAAGAATCCCACATGACGGGGCAAAAAACAATATACACATGGAATACATGTTAACAGACATATAAAATGTCAACTTATCTAATTAAATCGCCTCCCCCTGACGAGTGTCGGCGAACAAAAATTGACACGAAACACTAGCTTAAAGTGACTTTCCAAATTCATAGCATACATAGTGTCGGGCACCTTGGAACATGCGCTACCGCCAGTCATTGGCTTTCGGTTGGATATACATACACCATTTTATATACAAAGTCCATGTGTAGAAAGTGCTTGTGCGCAGATCTTCTCCTAGACGAAGCGCAACAGCTGGATTTGCTCTATGTGAGCGTCTTAAACATAGACAGAAGACCAAACCGGGAAATTTTTACAAAGGTCCGCTCAATTATTTTCTGGGCTAGGGGAGGGGCAAAATATGTCAATTTTTGTTTGTCGCCGATATGAACCAAAATGGTTGTGAAGTATCTGTAGGATGTACTAAGTATTATCGTGCGTGAATTTTGTGAATCGGTTGACAAATGTAGAAATGGTGGCCCTTTCCTTTTTTTCAAGTTTACAGGGAAAGCACTATGAATTTATATTTCTTCAACCAATCGTGACGTGTTTGGTATCATTCGATGGGGAATTTTTAGTTCTTTTAAACGATTATTCATTTGCTGCATTATGTCGAATGAGTCCGGAGATATTCAAAAAAGTATGAACCAGAAAAATACATATTGGCCTACATAGTAAAATATCGGCGCAATACCTCACCAAAACCCTGGTAAATATTATAGGGGCATCAAATGCGAACACAATGCCGCAAAAATTAGCTCGATATCTCGAAAATTGGCCGATATATGGCGACTTTTCTACACGCGTCTTCAAATTTCGAGGCATGGGTGGGGGTCACACCAGAACGTTCCAACTGAACACAGAAATGTCAATAAACCATACTATCGACATTCCAATCAATTCCGCGCGATTCCCTTATTATACTTCCATATTTTAATATGGAAGTATATTGTTATTCAATTTTTTATTTTTCTCTATTATTATTATTATTATTTATTATTCTTAATATATTTTAAAACCCTTATATCTCAGAAAGTTTAAAAGATAAAGCATTGAAATTTGGTAGGTATATGCACCATGCCAAGATGCGTGGTAATGAAACATTTAGGTTTGTGTCTTAACTTGCTTACCAGAGTTATGGCCCTTAAACAAATATTTTGGAAAAAGTTTGTGCGCAGATCTTCTCCTATAAGAAGTCAGGCAGCTGAATTCGGTTCTCGTGATCGTGTTAACTAACGAAAGGGCACAAATCAGGGAAATTTTCACCAAGGTCCGAAAACAATTTGTCGACCTGGGGAGGGGTGCAAAATTTGTCAATTTTTTTCTTGTCACCGATCCCAGCCATTTTACTGTCGGATATATATACGACGTACTGATGCTACTCGTGAAAGAATTTTGTAAATCGGGTGAGAAATGACCAAGTTATAACACATCGAAAAATGTACTAATAAAGTCCATGTGTAGAAAGTGCTTGTGCGCAGATCTTCTCCTAGACGAAGCGCAACAGCTGGATTTGCTCTATGTGAGCGTCTTAAACATAGACAGAAGACCAAAAAAATGATTTCAAAAATTGCATCAATGACCACTGGCGATATATTTCAACATCCATTCCTGTTCGGCGCAATGCGTTAATTGTTATGTTGGCTAACGGGTAATCACTCAAAACAATGTCGGCTGTCTGTGTTGTCAATCAGCCGTGATTCTGCAGTTTTATCATGATGCTGCTAAAAATGACATATATTGAGACCAAAAACGGTCGAAATTCATTAGTTTTAGAATAGTAGTTTGTATATAAAATGGTGTATGTATATCCAACCGAAAGCCAATGACTGGCGGTAGCGCATGTTCCAATGTGCCCGACACTATGTATGCTATGAATTTGGAAAGTCACTTTAAGCTAGTGTTTCGTGTCAATTTTTGTTCGCCGACACTCGTCAGGGGGAGGCG